>CM073128.1:16685297-19085297 GCA_037039145.1 Fundulus diaphanus | reverse complement strand
GTGATTTTGATATAGAAGTTTAAGCAGTAATGTGGCACCCTTGTACAGTGTCATAAAAAAGAGAACTTTTTTTTTTAAAGAAAGAACAGCATAGGTTCCTTCATGTATTTGTTTCTCAATATAATTCAAATTATCTTGCACAGAGCTTTAGGACCAAGTGGGATGTTTTACAATATGTGTTCCATTTTGTCACCTTATCAGTAAGCTTATCACGGTGAAGTGGCCCATGCCAGGCTTGAGCGTGATATAATATGTTTTCCCAAGCATCTTTTTTTTTTTCCAGTAATAACTCACATTTTATTTTCTTCAACTTTATCAGATTAGATCCTGAAAGCAAAAAAATACATATTTGTTGACAATGCACCAAAACTTTGAACACAAATGAGCCGCTAAATGTGTTTTGTGACTGATTAATCATATCATATATGTAATTCAGACATGAATAAGCACAGAAATGTGATTCCTTGTCGCACTTGACTGACTGAGGAAGAAACCTAGCAACTGCAACAAGACAGAGCGGAGACGCGTTGAGAGCAATCACCAGCTGCATGTACGTTAGTGAGTCCATAGAGGCAGTTCCTTTTTTTTTTTTTTTTTTGTTAATGGATTTATTGTATGAAATACAGAAGACATCAAAACAAATCCTTCTGAAGCTCCGCAAGGCCAGGTCTAACGACACCAATGGTTACATCTATAAATTAAGATTTGATTGACTCACCTACCAACCAACCAGTGTATCAGTTTTACATTTCGAACCGGAGATTATCACACACAGTTCACACACTTAACAAAAACCTTTATTGAGATATTATTCCATCTAGAATACCGACTTCATTAGCTGGTGGAGGTGGAAGGCCATTTTGTTTTTGTTGTCCCGACCACATTTACTCTGCAAAACAGACGGGAGCACCGTGTGTGAGTTGTGGATGCATGTCGGTTCCTGTTCTTTGCTGTGTTTATAGTGAATGTGCTTATTAATCCGTTTTACTGTGGCTTTAAATTGTCCACTGGGGCCAAATCTCTATAGGCAGAAACCACGCTATGTTGGTGGTGCCAGGACATCTCCAATCTGTGAAAAACATGAATTTTCATAAGACTGCCACTTAAAATACGGGCCAAGCCCTGCGAACGGCTGTGTGAGCGAACGGAGACTGAGAAGAGAGAAAAGGGGAAGCAGAGGATGTAACAACAGATAGAGAAAGAAAAAAATAGTGAAAAACAGCAAAAGCACACGACATGTGGAAACATTTTTAAACTATGGTCGAATTACGTGACCGGATATCTGGCACTTCTGATCCAGATGGTAAGATTGACCCTCTGGTAACGTGCAGATTTTCGAGTGGCAAATTGTAATCGATTATTAAATATATTTGGCCGTGTCATTTCAACCTCCATTAATTAACAATTAGTAACTACACTGTATAAAACAATGCTAAGATTGTGTAAATTTTCTAGCATTACATTTCACGGCATATTTGCTGACCCCCCCCCAAAAAGGACAACATTAAAATCGATGCGTCTGTTGGAACAGCGTCACAGAAGACTAAAACCTTCTAAAAACCAATTGAAAATGAGGTTTAAACGATATGCAGTGAATAAGTACTCAGAGGAAAGTGGCTGATGCCCCCATAGACAGGTACATGTGCACTGGGTGAGTGCGTTGGCCTCAGTGTACCGCTGATTAAACCCCCATATGTATATAAACAGGTGCACGCGCACCATGTGTGCGCTGGGTGATGCACTGCTTCATATTTCAGCATTTATAACATGTATTAGTATATAAATATTTTTGAGAATACTGGTTTCTGATCATTTTATATAGGAGTTGTATATAATTTATTTCAGATATCTATTTTATAGCATTTACTTTGAATTAATACATGATGTACTACAATATTGAAATTGCTAATGTCTGTTTGATATGAACTTTAAAGGGAGTAGCTGCAAAGCTTGTTTTTCTGGCTGGATCCCTTTAGGTGTTATTTGTTTGCTGGGCTATATGTTCTGCAGGGAGAGACGTAGGATCAGAGTGTGTTTGGGCCTTTTTCCTGTCTTTGTTTGTGTTGCTGTTGATTGTCAGTGAGAATACTTGTGCTGTTGTATTGTGTTTTGCTTAGGCGGTGAGTAGCATGGAGTTGGGGGTTAGAGCCTTAAAAGCATGTTTTTTTTTCCGTGTCCTTTTCAAATCATGTATCTTTTTTTCTTTGGATTAAAAATGTGAATACAGATTCTTTTATTTGCAGGTTTGAAACAAAATAAACAACAACAAAAAAATGTTCCTGAGAAATCTCTCCCATACAATGAAGGGAAATTTCCGCCCTTGCAAACCTCAGCTAAATCCACCACCTTCATCGACACAGATTGGAGCTATTCACAGCGCATCGATATAATATTTTCTTTGTGTTTTTAGGACACAGATGAGAAAGGAAATAGAGGCGGAGAAGTCAAGGTTCCACTCTGCAGGGTCACTAAAGGAGAAATACCTTCAGGTTTGAGCAGAATGTTGCAGATATAGCTGTTTTGTGGATTTTTGTCAAATCTGATGCGCAGATGTTTTCTGCACACTGTAGTGCCTGAAGGAATGGACATCGATACTCCGCCAGTGGAAGCACACACTGATCTGAGCATGAGTCTAAACTCTGTGGTGGAGGTGACTTTAGGCAAAGGGAACTCGTATGGGATTATCCGCTGGATCGGTAATCTACCCGACCGTACAGATGTCATGGTTGGACTTGAGTTGGTAAATACATGTTTTTATGTGTCAACGTTTAGCTTTAACAAGAAAAAGGCTCTGTGATTATACTTTAACTTATTTATGTATTCAAGGGAAAATATATTAAACCTGTACAATCTGAACTATTAGGGAATATTTGCATAAATAAGACAAAAATGGTTCAGAAGTTGCTCACACTACTTTTTTTCACCTTATAGAACTAATCGGGTTTGTGGGTTTTCTTGGACTTTTAAAGATACAACTTTTAAAGTTGTTTTTTTCCACATTATTTAACCCTGAAATGATCCCATGACTTCGACTCTGTCTGCAGGAAGAAAACTTGGGAGTGAGTGACGGTACCATAAAAGGAATCCGTTATTTCACCTGTCCTCCGAAGAGAGCTTTGTTCGTGAAACTGACGTCCTGCCGTCCTGATTCGCGCTTTCAGAACCCGTCAGCAAAAACAAAGATACTAGAACTGGATAAAAAAGGTTAGTTCAGAATTACAGCTCCTGCAGAAGTTTCCATCCACTTCTCAGAAGGAAGGTAATGCTAATTTTGGACCTTTTAATGACTTTTATATCATGGTCTGTGTGAATACTCGATTCTGATTGGCTGCAGGGTATCTGATAAAAAGTGTTATAGGACACCTAAAAAAAAGTCCCCAGTCAAATAGCCTGATCCTTCTAAATTATTGAGCTGGCTCAAACGTTAGCTGGTAAGGGCAAGACAGTTGACGCTGGTTCCCTTGGCAACTGGCAGGACAAGCGTCATTAAAGTACTTCTTGATTCTGAGATCGACCAACTCGGAAATACATGCATTAGTGACCATATTTTCATAAAATGTGGCATTAAGATCGTGATTGCGCCGTTAAAGGTTTTTTTAAGGACTTAAAATTGTCCCTCGGCGACCGCTGGGCTGAAAATCCACAACTTGGGTCACGTGGTACGATGACGTAGTTCGTAGGCGGAGCTCAGGCTACGCTACAGAGAGTACAATGGAGTACACAACGACAAGATCAGATGGCGATTCACAAAGTGATGATTTTAACACGAAAGACAGCACAAGCGTCTGGTACGACTCGGGTAAGTCTGAGAAAAACATTTTAGGAGAATAAACGAAATGGGTTGCTGGTGTATAATTGGAATCGCCAAAACAGCACATAAAAGAAAAAGATGTACATTCAGCACAAACCACAGTGTCTCAGCATTATGTGTTCCCGGAATTTTACTTAATAATCTGAACGTGAGCGCTCTGAGAGCGGACGCGCATTTATCTGCTACGTCGTGGTCGGGGGGGGGGGGCATGGGGGAACCGAACCCAAAGGGCTGTGGGTCTATCCCCACCACGGCTCAGGGTTCTGCGGGGTAGCAGCGCCATGCTGAGAACTAGAGTGGAGAACAGGTCGCTGCTGTGATGACAGCGAGATTTCTCCGCTCCCATGCGCGATGGGTGAGGAGGAGAGGAGACATCCAGAGATCTCGGTGGGCTCTGACTGAGCGCACAGAGCTTCTCTGGGCTCAGGGTGCTCAAATGGAGCAGCTCCACCTGACGTAACACCACCAGAGACTCAGCGTGGGTAAAACGTCTCGCTGCCGCTGCACGGAGTTTCCTCTGCTCCCACGGTGTGAGGAGTGAGGAAGAGGAGCTACAGCGTCAGTGAGCTTCTCCGGTGCGAAATTCAGTTTGGGTTTTGTGTTATTTTAAACGCCAAGATAATCGGTCTTTTTCCAACTTTTGTCACTTAAGCCTGACAAATAAAAGTAAACCACCAAACAGAGTAGCCTATTCCAACACATAGTGTGTATTTATGATTTTCCATTGCTGAAATAAGAGGATGGAAACTGGCTGATAGCAGGGCACACAAATTAAGACTTCCTGAAAAGACGAGAGTGTAGACTTCCTGGTAAATCCCGTTGTAATGTAAACAACAGCTGCCGATTAAACTGAATGTTACAACCTTGACATGATTATATGAGTTGTTTTACCGAGAAACTGATCAGAAGCGCTGTGAAACCCCGCCTCTCTGGCTGCAGTGCGCCCTCCCAACACGGAGGGAAACAGATTTTCACAGGGGAACTGAATTTCGCACAACACCGGGACTTTTCGGGTTCAGAAATGTGTGTAAAGAGACATTATCCTTGTTGGTATTTGACCAACCATAAGCCACACACTTTTTAGCCATGTTTGATCCGTCTATTTGGGTTTGAGAAAGCGAGTTTGCAAGCAGGAAGTATCTTGTTACCATATCAACAGATCAACGCTTGCCTACGAATTACGTCATCGGTCACCCAACATTTTTTTATGAGCCTTGAGCTAAAAAGCCTAAAAAATCCACTTTTTCATCGAATTTTTTTATTTTTCTTCCTCGGGTCATAATAATATGTGAACTTTCTAACATATAGCAACTTGTATGATCTCAGAATCAAGAAGTACTTTAAATAATCCCTCAGCCGCTTCAAGTGAAATAGTACGATTTTAACAGTTGCTGTAGGACGTGTTGAGGATCTGAGTGAAGATGAGAGCCGGTTGATCAGCACAGGCTCTCAGGCAGGAGGGAGACACACCATCAGGTTCGGGACTTTCGTTCTCCTTCTGACACTGAAACAGCCTCTTCACATCATCCTCCTGTAGCTTTTTTTTTATACCTGATCTCTTCGATCAGTTTGCTTCTCGCTTGCTTATACGGTCCCTGCTTCTGTAATCTATTGCCTTGGTCCGACAGCTTCTTCAGCTCCCTCATATCTTCATATAATCATGTATTATTTTTTTAGTCTGGGTAACACTTATTCAACACACATATGAAATCTGTTTCTTCTACTCACTTTCTCATTTAAAGTCTCAAAATGTCTTTTCTTTCAAGAAGAATATGTCTCCCTGAGTAAAGTGCCGATTTTCTAGCGTGCTGTGTTAGTGCAGCTGAAAGCATGATGAAGCAAAAGAGAGTGCCTCTTGGTGTAAGATTACACAAGTAACCTGTAACCTGTAAGCTCCATGCAGGACAGGGAAGAAATGTCTAGTAGAAATGTCTTTGGCAGGAGGCCCGTCGATCAAGTGGAAATGTGGCTGACTGCTGCGCAGCCACATTGCATGGCTACATACATACAATACTGTGCAAAGCGATTTAGGCCTGTGTGAGAAAGTAGCGACGCTTTTCAAAAAATGAGCTTTTGTAAATTTACAAAATGCAAAGTGAGCAGAAAAAAATAAATAAATATCAAAATCACATCAGTATTTGGTGTTAACTACCCTTTGCCTTCTGCGGAGGCCATGCCATCACTTCCAGGACTTCTTGTAAGACCTGTGACACGAAACTGTCCTCAACCTCACCTTGGTAGCAGATGTTGGCTCTTCCTCACATAGTTTTAATCCTCCTACACAGCGGTTTTTGTCAGTTTATGACTGTGTGTCAACCTACGTGGGACATGGATGCGCATTACAACCAAGAGTCTTTACTGTCATTATGTCACCATAAAGAAACTTTTGGTTGTGACACTTATACATAATACACAGACACAAAACAAGACATTATGTTAAAACAGTTGAATTTACCGACAACTTTTTCCTGAGAAGCTAATGTGCAAATAGTCCTTAGCATCTGATAAAGTTTTGTGCGATAAGTTGACAGCGCGGTCATGTGACGCGACACAAGAAAGTTGAGCAATGTTCAAGTTTTGTTGCTGTGGCTTGGCATTACAGCCATTTATCTGGATCAGCCGTGAGGGCCGCCCTTAAAATGATGATATTCTCCAGCCTGTTTCCTTGTCAGTAACATAGGATGAACCTAGTTGTATTTTTATTTTGTAGACTAGACATAATAGCAAGATTTCAGTCAATTCCATCAATATCTTTTCCGACTCCTCATCCTTGTCGGTTATGGACTCCTTTGAAAATATCAAAAGCCCTCCAGTTTCATAACCAATAACATTTCATGGAAACAAGCGATCCAGCAGCGCTATTTGAAACGCTGCCGTCGCTGTCGCGTCCCGTGTGTTGGGCCTTCACCCCGATGGCAACGAAAGCCTTTATTCGCTGTTGTTTGTCGCTCCCCGTGTGTCGAGCCCGTAACAGAGACACCGGTGTCCACCGTTAGGGGTTTCTTTTTTGAACAAAGCTTTATTGAGCACTTCTAGTAGCAATGACATCCACCATTAGTTCCCATAACCAGAGCGCTGCTGTGTGACGTCTACTTTCTCCCTCTGTTACCTTCGCATGCGGGTCGCTTTGGTTCTGATGGCAGTCACTTTAGTAGTATGAACGACCACTCAAAAAAATATAAAAATAAATTTGCTTTCAGAAAAGAATCGGAATTGAGGTTCCAGACCTGCAATGTGAACGTCGCCTTAGACTTGTGCCAGAGACTTGACTTGTATTTGGTGGATATAATCTCAGTTGATCATGTTTATCTTTGTAAACAGAGGGAGATGGCGATTTCAGCGCAGGGAACCAGGAGGCTGTTCCTCCAATCAGTACAGAGCAGGTCAACCAGCTTTTGATTGGACGGATGAAAGGGATCCAAGGTCACTGCAACTCCTGCTACATGGACGCCGCCCTCTTTGGGTCAGGATCAACCATTATTTATAAAAATAATTGAAACAATAACTGAGTCAAGATTCTTAATGGAAGCAAATCAATAAGTATTTTAAAAGTGGAAAATAAGATTTTGAATATTTTTCGTTACACAGATTGTTTTCCTGCTCCTCTGTGTTGGACTCTATGTTGTATAAATCAACAACTCCTCAGGATGCTCCAGTCCAGAGAATATTGCTCCATGATATTGTCAACCCACTCCGCAGGTGTGTGTCTGCTTTTGCATCTTTTATTTGTGTTGCTGTGGGAATGCTGCCTTCAGTGACGAGTGTGCTGTTTGCAGTAAGGGTTTTGTTCATGGGCGACACGTCATGAAGTTTCGGGAGCAGCTGCAGAATCACGGCTATAGCCGTTCCTTCACCACTGATGAGAAGGGTCAGTCTGATTCTAAAGTTCCTAAAAGAAAATCCAACTTTGTTCTGGGAATTAAACCTAAACTGGTGATTTGAATTGTGTTTCAGACCCAGAGGAGTTCCTCATCATTGTGATGCACCACATTCTTGCCCTGGAGCCTCTACTAAAGCTGTACTCCTCCTCCTTATTTTCCCACTCAATCATTTAAACCATGCTAAGCTTCGGGTAGGACCAATTTTTCTGTTGTTGTCTATTCAGATCAGCTGCTGGTAAAGTGCAGGAGAGCTACTGCTACCAGATATTCCTGGACCAGAACCACAGCCTGGTTCTGCCCACAGTCCAGCAGCTACTGGAACATTCCTTTCACAGTGCAGGACTCAAACTGGCAGAGGTGGGCTCCCTGTTTACTTTTGTAATCTGATGTGACAAATGGAGGTTAAACAACGCGTCTCAAACAGTCTGTTCAGAGTTAAATCAGTCCATGAATCAGTCAGCCATTTAATATCAATCCCTCTTTATTTGCAAAGCTCTGGTTTTCAGAAACAAGGAAAATACAGTGTTATAGATAAATTATTTTAAATTTGTAAAACTTAAAATAAATTTTAAGTTTAAATGTATGCTTGTTTTCCATTGTGCTTTCCATCGTCAAGGAAATGAGAAATCTTAATCTGTCTGCAATTGGAAAAACATGGTGTGTGTGTATATATATATATATATATATATATATATATATATATATATATATATATATATATATATATATATATATATAAAAATAAAAAAAAATGGCCGCATATATAAATCGTAAGACTCAACTAAAAGCTTTGCTGAAGATGCCGGACTTGAGATGCCGGACTTTTTAAAACTTTGAATCATCCCAGACCAGGGAGGCTGTTCCACAGTTGTAGGCCATAGCAGCTTTTAGATACTTTTTCACTGGTTTTTGTGGAAAAGAAAGCAGCTTCGATCAACCTGGGGGGTCTGGAAGGCACATATGCTAAGAGATACTCAGACCAATACTTGAAATGTATGTGATAGTAAAATATAATACTTGCCAGGCTGGATGTTTTTTTTTTTCTTCTATTAATGAGGTTGGCTTTAACGACTGTCAATAAATTCTGAAATCTTCTCTTTTTAATTTGAACCATTTCTGACCTGCTCCTTTCCTACCACTAGGTGCCTCAGTGAAACATCTTTCTCAGCAAATCCTCTGCTTATTTATCTGTCTTTAAACCTTTAGGTGCCTTCCTGCCTCATCCTTCAGATGCCTCGCTTTGGGAAGAAATTCAAGATGTTTGACAAAATTATTCCCTCCCTGGAGCTGGATATTACCGACCTCCTCTCTGAGGGTACTATTAAAGCACTCTCATCTGAGCAGACGTGATGAAACACGTTGTACAAATCTCATAGTCTGAGTGTGTTTCAGGTCCTCAGCAGTGCATTATGTGTGGACACGTGGCAGTGGAAGAGTGTCCAGACTGTTTTAAAGATTCAATTTTCAGCCCAACGGGATTTAAAGTCTTCTGCAAGAATTGTTCAGCTCAGGTTGGTGGCTTTTACTTAAACATCGCTGTTCAAGTTTATTTATAAAACACTTTAAAAACATACCCCATTGTCCAAAAGGCCCTCAATTAAGCATTAAAATAAAAAAGGTTAAAGGTAAAATAATTAGTTAAGTCAGCAAGGAAAAATATGTAAACGAAAACAAAAAAACCTTCAGACAAAAACATCTTGTCTGCGACTGAAGCCAGTGACTAAAGATGTTTTAAATTGAGATTTAAAAAAATAAATAAATAAATTGAGATTTAAAAACAGCAATAGCTAAAGCCTTTCTAATATGCATCAGTAGTGGGTTACACCATTTACAGAGCATAACTGCAAAATACCTCTCCGCCCCTCCCTTGAGAAAACTAAATACAGATACTGTTTGATCCTCAGACAGTGACCAACACAACCATAATCCCACCCACCCACATTTTAATTCAATAAGAATTTGACATTAAATGCCTCAAACAAAAACGGTTTAAAAATCAGAACACAAAAATTTGTTCCAAAAAAAAAAGGCCTGTGGACTTTTGTAGATTCTAAACTTACAGTTGACCTTCACAAGCGAATACTTAGTCCAAGAACTCTTCCTTTATCTTTAACTAAAGCTAAATACTTCTTAGAGATATGTCATTTATCTTTTTTTTTTTTTTTTACAGCTCATAAATATTTAGACCCATGTGACTCGCATGAGCTGCACTCGTTTGAAGCACAATACGGTAGAAATAAAATCCTTGGCTGTGACTCTGCTGTCTTTGTGACATCTTAGAATGTAGCCAGGAAGGCAGCAGCCTGAGGATGGATTTGGAAATGAAAGTATACAAGTGCAGAAGTGCTAGTAGATAATGACACTCCTCACAAAGGTGTGTGAGCGGTTTACATTTTGTTATAAATTGCAATGCTTTGATAAGCAACATCCAACATATGCAGAGAGCTTTTTAAAAATAAATCCTATTTTTATCGTCTTTTTCTTTTTTTTCCAATGTGATACTTGAAAGAAAGCGTTTCATCACTGACATTGTGAAGGCATTTATAGGTTTCTACAAACTCCTATAGAGATGCCATTTATAGACCTAGTTAGAGGTATAGTTTGTAACAATGTTATTTTTTTTCTTCCCACTGCCTTTGTTTTGTCAGCATTAACAAGAAGTTGAAATATATCAGATTGGATGGAATGAAAGGCCAACTGCAGATTGGAACCAATGTTACAGACTTTGCATGACAGTAAATTGTCAGTAAAACAACATTATTAACATAGATTTAAAACAGTATAAGACCCAGAATGGAGCCTGGTGGGACACCGCTCATGATTTTCATATAATCGGATGACAGACTGCTGTGTTGTACACACTGTTGCTGTCCAGGCAGATAGTTTGAAAACCATCTGACTGTTTGCTCCGAAAGAGCATGCTTTGTCTGAGTTGAAGGGAATCGCTAGCTCGTTGATCTTGTAGATTAAGGCAACATTTAAGATCAGCTGTTTTACATCCACCTTCAGGTAGCACCATGTAATATGGCTTGACATGTTTGTTGTATTTCAAAATATTTCCTTTTTGTTTTTCACAGCCTGCTTGTGATATGAGTCTTGTCCAGCTAGTTTTCCCTTTGGTGCCAAGTGTGCTGGGTGTGGTGCATGTGACATTAGTATGCGTTTACTATGACCTGTTTAGCTGCTGCTCTCGCGCGCTTCCCAGTTGAGCCTTCTTGGTCTATCAAAATTATGTGGAATTGGATATTCCCTCTGCAGACAGTCTGCAGCGGGCAGCAGTCCATTGCAGACAGTCTGCAGTGGTGGCCAGCTTTTCTCTGGCATCTCCCTCTTCTCGCACACAGTGGGCCACAAACAACTTTTTGAACCAAACACTCTTTAGAGACACAACCTAATAGGTTTCAATGTATTTAACATGAGAGAAAGCCTCGTTAAATCCGTGGATCTGATTTAGGTTATTAAATACAGTGCGTTCATCTGCAAACAGAAAGCTGAAATTTCCTTTTTTTTCTTCTTTTTTTTTTGTGGTTTGTAATTGGTTAAAAAAATAATTGGTTTGACCCACTCTGTTTATGGTGTTCCTTAAAGGAGCAATAAGTGGAATTTTACCACTATGTGGGCTGTTGAGCACTATGTAGACCAAAACAAGATATGTGAAAGTAGGTAACTCATAAATTTATAATGAAGTTAGCAACAGAACATTTTGATATGCTGGACATGCTCTCTGCCATTTTGCTTCGCTACACCGTTCTGACGGTGGTATTTTATGGCCATGGAGGGGCTAAGCCCTGAGTTGCAGCTGTTCACATGGACATACAAGAGACTGGAGAACAACACAGAGATGGTGCGTGACGTCATACCATGTTCAATCTAAAACGAAATTTTTTTTTAGTCCTTTCTAAAAAAACAATCTAAAACAATTACATTTTGCTAATTGCTTCTTTAATATTAATTCAATTCAATTCAATTTTATTTATATAGCGCCAAATCATGAAACATGTCATCTCAAGGCACTTTACAAAATCAAGTTCAATCATATTATACAGATTGGGTCAGATTATACAGATTGGTCAAAATGTCCTATATAAGGAAACCAGTTGATTGCATCAAAGTCCCGACAAGCAGCATTCACTCCTGGGGAACCGTAGAGCCACAGGGAGAGTCGTCTGCATTGTACATGGCTTTGCTGCAATCCCTCATACTGAGCAAGCATGAAGCGACAGTGGGAAGAAAAACCACCCATTAACGGGAAAAAAAAACCTACAGCAGAACCAGACTCAGTATGAACGGTCATCTGCCTCGACCGACTGGGGTTACAGAAGACAGAGCAGAGACACAACAAGAGAGACAAAAAAGCACAGAAGCACACATTGATCTAGTAATCTGTTCTACATTAGATGGTAGTAACGGGTGAGCCGTCTTCTCTGGATGTTGTCAAAGTTAACAGAACGCCAGACCAGGTGTACCTACTATGAAGAAAAAGAGAGAGAGCAAAAAGTTAAAAGCTGAAATGACGACAGTCATTTCAATGTAATACAATGCAAAACTGGAGAACCGTAGAATGAAGAACAGTAGAAATCAGTAGAGTGAGAAAATTAGACCCTGATGTCCTCCAGTAGCCTAAGCCTATAGCAGCATAACTATAGAGGTAGCTCAGGGTAACATGAGCCACTCTAACTATAAGCTTTGTCAAAAAGGAATGTTTTAAGATTAGTCTTAAAAATAGATAGGGTGTCTGCCTCACGGACCAAAACTGGGAGTTGGTTCCACAGGAGAGGAGCCTGATAGATAAAGGATCTGCCTCCCATTCTACTTTTAGAGACTCTAGGAACCACCAGCAGACCTGCAGTCTGAGAGCGAAGTGCTCTGTTAGGAACATACGAGGTAATCAGAGCTCTGATATATGATGGAGCTTGATTATTAAGGGCTTTATACGTTAGAAGAAGAATTTTAAATTCTATTCTTGATTTAACAGGAAGCCAATGAAGGGAAGCTAAAATTGGAGAAATATGATCCCTCTTGTTGATTTTCATCAGAACTCTTGTCGCAGCATTTTGGGTCAGCTGAAGACTTTGAACTGCATTTTGTGGACTTCCTGATAGTAAAGAATTACAATAGTCCAGCCTTGAAGTAACAAATGCATGGACTAGTTTTTCAGCATCACTCCTGGACAGAATGTTTCTAATTTTGGCGATATTCCGGAGGTGAAAAAAGGAAACTCTGGAAACCTGTTTAATATGGGATTTAAATGACATGTCGAAAACAACACCAAGATTTTTAACTTTATTACCAGAGGCCAAGTTAATGCCATCCAGATTAAGTGATTGATTAAGAAGTTTATTTTTTGAGGACTCTGGCCCAAAGATTACAACTTCTGTCTTGTCAGAATTTAAATGCAGGAAATTTAAAGTCATCCAGCTTTTGATGTCATCAAGACATGACTGCAGTCGAAGTAACTGATTGGATTCATCAGGATTTATGGATAAATATAGCTGAGTGTCATCAGCATAACAGTGGAAATTAATCCCATGCTGTCTGATAATTTTGCCAACCGGAAGCATATATATAGTAAATAGAATTGGTCCAAGGACTGAACCCTGTGGTACTCCACAGGTGACCCTAGAGTTTGAAGAAGATTTATTATTAACATGAACAAACTGGAATCTGTCCGACAGATAAGATTTAAACCAGCCTAATGCTTTCCCCTTAATCCCTACAGTATGCTCAAGTCTTTGTAGGAGAATATTGTGATCAACTGTGTCAAATGCAGCACTGAGATCTAACAGGACAAGTACAGACACAAGTCCATTATCTGAGGCCATGAGAATATCATTGGTGACCTTCACCAATGATATTCTCATTAATGTTGTCTCTTCAGTTTAACTTTTCCCTGAATTTTGTTGGTGAAAACCGTCCTCCTCGCCCTTGGCCAATCAGTGAACAGCAGTCTGTTCACATCACATCTCGACCATACTCCACTTTGGTCCTCCCTACTCTTGAGCAGGGACGAAAAAGCCTGTCCAGTAGGGAAAAAAAACTAATCAAAGTACTTGCAAAGCGGGTGGAACCGTGTAGAACCAGGCCAAATGCAGTAAGCTTAATGGTGCTGCGCAATACTTTCCAAACATTTTGGCCGAGCAGTATCAGTGTGAGCACTATTCATATCGCAAAGGACTTTGTAGAATGCAATAATTGTTGGCTAATATATTACAACTGTTATGACAGAGTCTCACGGCAGTAGATGCTCCCACTGAACACAAATAACATTTCTCAAAATACTACAGGTCAGAGAGTGTTGGAAGCACACATGAGAAAGAGAAAATAACCATATATCGCACCTGATATTGTTATTGCAATATACCATTATTATCGCCGTTGCAAGGTTTTTCTGATTTCGTGGAGCCCTAGCATGTAAATAAAAGTAAAAGTGGCCCAAGAATGGAGCCTTGGAGAGAGAGGTCCTTATAGAAAGATTCACCAAGGTTCACAGAAAAACTCCTGATTGAAAGGAAAGACCTAAACCATTCTAGTGCTGCTGCTGTGATGGGGAACAGGGAATTAGAATACTAGAGTGAATTTAATCAAAGCTGTGAGATTGCAAAAGTAGCAGAACGTTGGATCACATAAATCAGTGACTAATAGCTGAAGATCATGAAAATCGCTTAAAAGTGCAGTTGATGTGAAGTGATCAGAAGAATTGTAGACCAGGTTCAAACTTTTTGAGAATCCTGTTATTTATGTTGCACAAGCACCACTCTAATATTTGCAGCTACTTTTATCTGTATTTAAAAAAGGTTGCAACAAGACCGCAGGTAAGGCTGCTATTAATACTCTGTGATCCTGATCATTTTTAGTAGCATACTGAAAGTGTCTCGCGCAATAAGACGGTGATCCTAAACAGCAGCAAACCAAAGAATGAATGATGGAGAAAAGAATCACTGTGTTGTAATGACCCAGTCAAAGTCAAGCCCGCACAAGAACCTTTTGGTTTAGCTTCCAATGAACTAACATAATAACCAGCTATGATGGGTTGTACTGTTGTGAATCTGAGGCTTATTAATGTCCTTTATCGTTAAAAGCCTGTATTTCTCCACAGGTGCACTCTCACCCTCAGCGCCGCTCCCATCAGCCTGCAACCCTGGAAATCCCTAAAGGCTACCTTGGCCGTGGCATCCCTCACTCACTGACCAGGGACCGGCTGGAGCTGTTCGCCGTGCTTTGCATCGAGACAAGCCACTACGTTTCCTTCGTCAAACACGGACCCAACAATACGGACTGGATCTTCTTCGACAGCATGGCCGATAGAGAAGGTGGGTATGTAGTTTTAATGTAACATTTCCCCAAACGGACAGGAAGCTTATTCAGTTTGTGCTCTGTTTTAAGGAGAAAGAGATGGCTTTAACATTCCTGAGGTGCAAGCCTGTCCTGAGGTTGGCATGTACCTGGAAATGTCTCCTGCCGAGCTGGCCAATCAGGTGCCGCGGGACATGAAAGGAGTGGCCAAGCGTCTCTTCTGCGACGCCTACATGTATCTGTACCAGAGCACGAGCATGTGTCTCTATCGCTGAGAGGACACATCAACATGTCTGGGAATCCAGTTGCTGTTTCTTATTTCCTTTTGCTGTATTGCTTAATTTTTCTAATTACTGTGTGTAATTTTACACAAACGGTGACTTTTTTTTTGTATATTTGCAAACCTAAAATAACTCCTGTAAGTATTTTCTGTCCTAATACAGGGAAAATGTTTTCAGGCTTGAATAATTCACAGTGATATTGTTTTATGTTTCTTATATGATTGAAGCACAAACTGATGTGACTTTCTGATGTTATTTGAACTGAAGGTGAACAAAAGCAGTATGTAATGACCAAGTCACTTGTTGATCTGGAATATTTGAATGTAATATTCATCCTATGATCACATTCTGTTGTAATCAGAAGTATGATTAAAAATTTGCCTCAGACTAAATTCTATGAAAGCCAGAAAGGCAATTGAAAATTTCTCAGAAAAGCTGTAATACAGCGTATAGTGCATTAAATCTCTATTTTTCTCTAAAGGGTAATTTATGAAAAACATTTTCTTATTCAAATGCTTCGGGAAGAAGATAATTTTGTTTTTGTTCTGATCTCCTGAATGTTTTATTGAGGAGTAATGGTGTGTGTGTGGATGTACATACATACGTGTATGTGTATGTATGTATGTGTGTGTGTGTATGTATATATATATATATATATACACACATATATACATACACATTACAATGACCATGGTTAAATAAATAAATATTTCTGAAAGGATGGCCTCTATTCATAGAGCAAAAGATGTGTTCCTACATGCCACGTCCATTTGATGCAGAAGTGGAGCAGCCCCACCTGGTGAGGGAGACCCTGAGCCTACTATAAGGCTAATAAATCAGTCTAACCTATAGAGGAGGCTAACTTAAAGGGCTTGTTTCTACAATCTTGTTTAGGTCATGATTCATAACTGAGGGTTGACATGCTGATGAACCGGTAAATCTAGGACTTTCCCTTGCAGCTCAGCTTCTACTTTTATCACAACAAATCAGAGCAACAACCTCACTTCCGCAGATAAAGCCCTGATCCACCCAATTATCTCAAGAACGGCTTCGTCTTTTTTTTGTCCAGAAAATACAGCGCAAGTGTTAAAGTTGAAAAGGTCGGTGGGGATCTTATCGATCCTCCTAAATGGGGCAACAGCACCATCTGTTGTTTGGTCTGTACCTGCAATCAGAAGTATGAGCTGGAAGAGATTCTCTGGAATCCTCAGAAACAGCTTCACTGCTTTGAGGTAACGTGCCGGAGAATGTCTGAGGACAAATAATATTAGTAAACTTCTGAAAGAGAATAAAACTTAATGTAATTGTAGTTTGTTTTTATTGGCTTGATGTCATTTTTGCCATGTTTCCAGCTCATCTATTTTGGTTCCCTGATTTTTACTGATGTAAAAAGGCTAGTTAAAAGTAACGAGTCATGTTTCCAGGGAAAAAAAGTGCTGTGTTAAGTTTTAACTTTTGTTATGATTGTAGTGATGTGCCAAGCTAAAAACCTGTGCTGTTAATATATTTTATAAAATTTCGCAATGTTGGAAAATTGTAGTTATAAACCACTGTTATACAATTTATTTATCCGTTATCAAATGAAAAGGGGATTCTAGGTAATCTTTGGAGCAGCTGCTCCATTTCATTAAGAAAGGAAACAGCAGAAGTTACCTTTCTGACCCATTTTGTTGGGATGGGGGGCCAGAAACCTTTCCATTCTCCAAAGGAAGGTGGTGGTGAGAACCACTGCAGTAAAATAACTTTGGGAAGGTGCAGAAGAAATCCACAGCCCAGGTGGAATATGTTGATAGAACAACTATTAGCCATTCACTCCACTAATCTGGCAAAGAAAACTATTGTTAAAAGAAAAGTGATAAGTTGTCCCATTTGCAGTTTCCCTCAAGTCATGTACGAGGCACACTGAATGTGCTGGAAAACATGTCGTGGTCAGATGAGATCCAAACTTAACCTCTTGACCCACACAGAGAATGCAATGCGTGGTAGAAAACGAATGCTGCACATGAACCCTGAACACACCATCCCAACGGTGACCATGGAAGCTGCTCAGAGTAGATGGGAATGTGGATGGAATTCAAGCCAAGCCAACTTTATTTATAAAGCGCTTTAAAAACAGTAGGCACTGACCGAGGTGCTGAACAGAAAGAATGGTTAAAATGAATGAATAAAACATTAAAATTAACAAAAATGTAAAACTACAAATAAAAATGAAAGTAAAAATAACATGAAAACACAACATAGATGAGAGGAAAATAAAGGTCTTTAATAAAACAACTTATATTGGCTATAAAGCCAAAGAGAAGAGGTGGGTCTTAAGAGAAGATTTTCTAATTTGCAGCGTGTGAATTAGAAAAATTACAGCTTGGCTCCTAAGGTCACCTCTGACCTAGCTCCGTTGAAACGTGAGCAGCGACACACAGCCTGCTCATCGGCTCCACTGCTCTGGTTTCCTGGTTTGCTGAGGTCAGTGCTTGCATATTTTCTGTGCTGGGACTGTAAATGTTTGGATTTGAGGAGTTTGTGTTACGTCTGCTTATGGAGGCGGTATAGGAAGGTCCAGGGCTGGGAGAAGAAGGGGACAGGCTGCGGCCTAGCCAGAGGTGTGATTACTTTATCTCTGCTCTGGTTCTCAGTAAAGTGCTGGAATCGCCGTTTCCTTTATTTAATAAGTAACTGAGGGATCAGTTGTCATTATTTCCAGTAACAGAGCAGCAAAACGTTCCATAATTTGGGAGCTGCAACGTAAAAGGTCAATCTCCCCTGAGCTTCAGCCAGGTCCTCGGTACCTCCAGCAACATTTGTCATGAATTGTTAAAAGCC
Source organism: Fundulus diaphanus (assembly GCA_037039145.1). Taxonomy (NCBI): domain Eukaryota; kingdom Metazoa; phylum Chordata; class Actinopteri; order Cyprinodontiformes; family Fundulidae; genus Fundulus; species Fundulus diaphanus. The sequence continues at coordinate 19,067,211 of CM073128.1, read as the reverse complement.
TTGCAGCAGTATTTTGCACCAACTGAAGGCACTTCAAGAATTACAATAATCCAGCTGAGGCATATGTTACTGTTTTGAAGTCATCTTTCAACAAGATACTTTATAAACAGGGGAAATCCTCAATGCAAACTAGTTACAGGTTGAACAAGATGTGGAAATGAGTGCAAGTTCATCTTACAGCAGGAAACAATCCTAAACAGAAATCAGAGCTACACTGGAATGGTTATATTCACAGCAGGTTAATGTGTTTGAATAAGCCGGCCAAAGTCAAAACCTAAATCAAATTAGGAACCACTAAACTTGCCAAAATCTGAAGTTTGATGTTCACAGCCTCTCTCCATCCAATCTAACCGGGTTTGGTTGGATGGGCAGAGACATACCTCAAAAGGTTTATGGCAGTAACTCTAGCAAAAGGTGATTTTACCGAGTATTGGCCCTGGGGGGCTACTTCTGAGACAAAGTGTGAGCGGATTGAGGCAGATTGAACTCACAGACAGCTCAAAGGTTTGTTTTTTCCTTTTAAATTGTTGTTAGTGCTGATTTCTCGCTCAATCGTTTTCCCTTGTTTCGTTGCAGCCTCCTGTCTCTGCATGAGCTCATGCTGAGAGCAAAATTGGCTCCACATTGAGTTTAAAGTCTAGTCTCCAATCAGGTGGGAAGGGTTTGCTGATAAAAAAAAAACAAGTTGTCATGTTGTATTTTAAAGCTTTTTCCATTCTGAGCTGATTTTTCTCATGCAGTCGATGACCAAACCGCCAATCTGTCATCCTGCTTTGTATCTGAGTTTACTCCAGTGTTACCATGAAAAGAAATATATTTATATATCAAAACAAAAATGGACTGTTAGTACTTCTTAAGTCATTCAGATCACTGGAGTGATGTAAAACAGCTTCGATTATGGTAGCACAAACTGCTGCTGTTTTGGCTTTGAAGTGTCAAATATGCAACAACGTGACACGATTAGAATACACACAAAGCTTTTTCTCCCCATTAAAGTGCAGAAACCGGTTGGCCTCAGCTCTTTCTGCCTCATCTTTCTTTCAAACGCTGCCTGCCTGGATATTTGTCTTCGATCTGGATGCCTTTGATCCTGCTGTCTCCCTTTGTCTCGCTGTGATCAGGTCTCCAAGTGACCTCTAACACTAGTTAGGAGTGCTGAGCTGTGCTGTGCCGCCCTGATGAGTCGGGCTCTTTAATACACTCGAGGGCACGGATTCCAGCGGAGGAAGCAGCCTTGAGTCGTGAAACGAAGCCCTGCAACTTTATAAAATAGCAGTCCTTTTTCATCCAACACGCTCAGCATAGTCACAGATATGCAACAAAAAAAAAATCCACTGACCATGCATGCGTGTTTATACAAAGGGGGAGAGCTGTGTTTGTCAAAGCAGTAAAGTTGCTCCACTGCTGGATTTGTTGAAAGAAGATAACGTCACAGTAATATGGCTCCCAGAGCCCAAAAATTCAGACCTCGTTATCAAAGTCAACATACAGCCAAACAGCCTGATCCCAATACAGAGAAACCTGTATCAGAGAAACCCGGGATCAGGCTGTAGTAACTGTCTTTGTTTTATCTCTCTCCTAAAAAGGATTGGTAAAGAGTAAAAATCCAAGTTTTCATATTTAGGGATTAGCTTATTTTTATTCTTATGAAAATGTAATGAATCTTTTCAGCTGTAGTCTTATGACTTTCGCAGATATTCACAACCACAGCTATTATTGGCTAAAGTCCAAAATATTGCATAGACAGTTTTTAAAAAAAAAAAAAAGCAACACAAACGTTGTTTTAGTTAGACTACTGGTTTTATCCTTGGTAACAATTATAAAGTAAATATTCCATGGGTAATCTTTTTTTAATTTCAAATTACATTCTTTGGTGTTATTTAACCCAGAGAAGGGCCTTTCTGAGACTGCTTTATTGCGGGAACTACTGCTTTATTGGATATCCAACTTCAGAGTAAAAAAAAGAAGGAAAAAAAGATAGAATTATAAAAGTTGAATGACAATGAAGCATTTCTACATAAATAAGTCCACAATTAGGGCAGAACAAAAAGCATGAAGCATACATTAACTGTTTGAACACTTTTTGACATTGGATAAATGATTTGCCTCAATATCAACAAAACTGGACGATGGGAAGAGTTATACCTTCTGCGACCTTCCTGCCCTCCATCTTTAAATCCACCCCCTCTTCTTTTTCTGAAACTAACAAATATTTCTTGCAATCTGTATGTTGTAAGCAGCACTACTCTTACACAGTTTTGTGTGTCTTGTTCTGGATGTAGTCTACAGAAATACACAAATATTGGTGGATTGTTATCCAATTTTTTTTCTTCCTCCAGCGGAACTCGCAAAATTAATACAAAAGAAAAGTTGACAGATTTTCTTTCCATGCCACCAACAAGATTGATCTTTGAGAGTTTTATTAATCAAATTAAGGAGGCTGGTGAGTTGTCTGGGTCCTGGTTCTTATGCTTGGATGCTGATGAGAGATTACTGTTACTATTATTGTTACTGGGGGAAAAAGGTAGATTACGATTAATAGGCAAGAAATGGGTTTACAGTGGAAGGCTGACATGGGATCCTGGATGGGTGATCATACTCAGAGGCTGAGGCTGGCAGGCGGCTGATGGATGCTGGTGTGCCTCTCTTAGCACCCTAGGAGAAGATGGGGGAAGCCGTAGATGATAAAGGGTGGATTAGCAGGGTTGTAATGGTCATCGTTGGACCGCCAACGAGGGAGTGAGTCAGGACGAGGATCAGGGGGGCAGAAGACTTGTAGGACTGAAGTCAGGAGATATGAAGACAGAACCTACTAATTTAGATATGTAAATTTATTTGCAATTAATATTCAATATATTCAAAAAATTATTAATTCATTCATCTGACTCATTCTTTTGCATGATCTGTGAGATGACCCCTAGAAGCTCCTGAGTTTCCAGGGGTGTGACTTTGATTGTCAGGTATGATTAATCTGACTGGATGAAGATTGACACAAAAAACACTGATTGGCCATGGACACAGAAAGCTGCACCCTGAAGAGAATTTTTAAGTAACCAATTAGAGAGCAGCATAAAGCCTCATGGAAGCTGAAAGGTAACACAGACACAGACCTGCTCATTAGTCCAACATCCCACAATGTTGAAACCTTGAAGTTAAGACCCCCCCCCCCCACACACACACACACACACACCCCCCCACACACACAGATATACACACCAACCCCAAATAAACCCAAAATTGAACGGGAGGTCATGGTGTCAGGTTTTTAGCAGGACCAAAAATAGCAGACAGGAACTTGGGAGTAGCGTGATGAATACAAAGATTTAACAAAGACAAGATACTAACTTGCAAATGAACTCAGGACAAGGAGCACCGGTCCTGGACTGAGTAACACGGATACAGGAAGCATAAGTGCACTGCAGGAAGCAGCAACGGAAAGAGAGAACTAGACAGTTTAAGGCATGGCGAGTCAGAGAGAGTAATCAGATGAGAAATTAGCAATAGCTGAGAACAATGAGGGCGGAGAGCTGAGGGAGAGGGAGAATAATTACCAGGGGCAGACAGGGAAGGCCACAGGGAAGAAATCTGACAGAATATAATGCCAAATGAAGAAGGAAGAATCAGGAACCCAATTAACAATGAATGAACTAAAATGGCAGCATTGGAAAAACACAAACAGGAAAAAACAGAAATCCAACAACCTCTAATACCTCAGGATGGTATGTTGACCTGGGAACACCAGAAAAAAAATTAAAAGTCAGACATATTATGCAATGATTACTTTTTGTGTTGTAATTTCTATTTACTACAGTTTTTCCCTGCAATTTTGATGGAAGCGGCAACAACAAGGAAACAAGGAAAGACTTAGGCTGCAACTCTTCCTGCTGGGGGTGTTAGGGGAAACAAAATAATGTCAGAAAATCATCTCAGACCCCACTCATATTCTTTATACAGAGTATCAGTTTCTTCCATCAGGTTGACGTCTTAGAGTCCCTGCTTGTAGACTGAACCGCTATAAGAACTCTTTTGTTCCGCTTTCCATTAAAGCAATAAACAGTATCAAACAGTAAATTGTGGAATAGGCAATCGTACGCAATCGTATCCAAAATTTTAAACTAAACTGACATGCTTCTTTTATGTATTCATTTTTCTCATAACGGATTCTTCATAGGAGGGTCTTTATACATTTTTTTTATTTTAATTTTTAATTTTGTCTTTATTGTGAATGTAATGTAACATGCTTCTTTTATGTTTTTATTTTTCTTATAATGGAATTTCTATAGTGGTGTTTTTATGTGTGAATGTCGTGTGACATAGTTTGGACTATGTAGCAGCCAAAGTCTGTACCCAAGACAAATTTCCTTGGGGACAATGAAGTTCATCATCATCATCATCATCATCATCATCATCATCATCATCATCATCATCATCATCATCATCATCATAATGGGAGAAATTAATGATCTCAGAATAGCAGCACATCGGAGCGTCAGTACATGAACACAGAAGACATAAAGGATAATTTCCTGGCATGCATCACACAATCAAAGATTTAACTCTGTGTTCAGCAGCCACATATCAGCAGGATTTTGAGTTACAGGTTGTCGTCTTCACAGAGTCACATCACCGCAACCTGAGGATATTAACCCAGAAGGTGTATATGTTTTACCTTTTCTTGGTATCTTTAGTATGAAAATGGTTTATCTTATACATTTTGGTTTCTTTTACATGTCAGCGTTGCAGCATCAACAGTGCTCCGCTGTGCACGGATAGAGCTGCCTCCTCCATCCGTCGGGGTTCAGAAGAGCAGGAAGATCTTGGTTTGAATTTCACTCTTTTCTGTGGACGTTGGTACCATAATTGTTCAAAGCTGCCCAGAAACGATTCCCCCTGACTTCAATGGAGCTAGTATAAACACCCTGCATCATGATAAATAAATCTACCCTGAGTCCACACATTATCTGTGTCATCTGATCTGAACATGTTGTTCCTCGCTGCGTTCAGTCAGGAAGCTTCCAAGCAGGAAGGTCATCAAATGCCATCAGCCTTGAAGTCAGAGCGCCGTCCTGCTGATGAGGCTTGTGGCGAGCGACAGATTCTGAGAAATGAGTGTGATAATTTCTGTCTTCATCTGTTTGACTTTTGATTAAGGTCATTGAGTTTTCTTTTAGGGTAATCTCTGTCTGGAATGAATTGTTTTTCTGTTAAATTTGCAGGTGTGTTTTCTTTCATCTCAAGCCTGGCCTTAGTTTTAATGTCAAATTTGCAAAGAGACATACAGTACAATGCCTTTTTCAACTTGTTTTTAAATGTTAAAATCACAAACTTCAATGTGTTTGTCAGCGACGTGAAAGAGCAACAAAATGCAGCACATTACTGTAAAATGTGGAACACATGTTCCATGATTTTAAAACCTGTTTTTTTTTAATAAAGTGCATTGTAAGTACAGGACTGTCTCAGAAAATTAGAATATCGTGAAAAAGTATACTAGTAGGCTATTCAACTAATCACTTGAATCGTCTAATTAACTCGAAACACCTGCAAGGGTTTCCTGAGCCTTGAAAAACACTCAGCTTGGTTCAGTAAACTAAATCACAAGTATGGGGAAGACTGCTGATCTGACTGCTGTCCAGAAGACCATCATTGACACCCTCCATCAGGAGGGTAAGACACAAAAAGAAATTTCTCAAAGAGCAGGCTGTTCACAGAGTGCAGTTTCAAAGCACATTCACAAAAAGTGTGTTGGAAGGGGGAAATGTGGCAGGAAACGCTGCACAACCAAGATCTGGCACCTGCCCACAGTGCCAAAACCACCAGTAACTGGTGTACTGACCATGGCATTACTGTCCTTGATTGGCCTGCCAATTCCCCTGACCTGAACCCCATCGAGAATTTGTGGGGTATTGTGAAGAAGAAGCTGAAAGACACCAGACCCAACAATGCAAATGAGCTAAAGGCCGCTATTGAAGCATCCTGGGCATCCATAACACCTCAGCAATGCCACAGGCTGATTGCCTCCATGCCACGCCGCATTGATGCAGTAATCTGTGCAAAAGGATTCCCAACCAAGTACTGAGTGCATTAATGGACATTTTCAAATGTTTGATTTTGTTTTGCTGTTATAATTTTTTTTTTACTTGGTCTGAGGAAATATTCTAATATTTTGAGATAGGATTTTTGAGTTTTCTTCAGCTGTACGCCATAATCAGCGATATTAAAACAATAAAAGGCTTGCGATATTTCAGTTGATTTGTAATGAATCCAGAATGTATGACATTTCATGTTTTTTAATTGCATTACAGAAAATAAAGAACTTTATCACAATATTCTAATTTTCTGAGACAGTCCTGTATATTCTGTTAAACTCTGGTCTGCAGCAAACTTTACAGGTGCTTGTCATATAATTAGAAAATCATGACAAAGCTGATTTTTTTTCCAGTAATTCCATTCAAAAAGTGAAACTTGTATATTGTATTCATTCATTACACACAGATTGATATATTTCAAGTGTTTACTTCTTTTAATTTTGATTATTAGATCTGACGATTAATGAAAACCCTCAATTATTCATAACTCCGTAAAGACCATATTTGAGGACTACAGGTTGACCTGCGTATACATTAGTTGAGGGTCTCTGCAGCTCCTTCACAGTTACCATGACCCTTTTGGCTGCTGCTTTGATGGATACTCTCCCTTTTTTGGCCGTCACTTTAGGTGAACGGCAATGTCTGGGTAGGTTTGCAGTTGTGCCAAACTCTCCATTTTCAGATGATGGATTGAAGATTGAAGTGTTCTGTATGATGTTCAAAGCTGATTGTTTCATGACCTAACATTTCAACCTTGACCCGTCTGCTGTGTTTCTTTGTCTCCATGATGCGGCAAGTGCACATATGTGTGTTTACTAACTGAGGGACTTCTGAAGGCCATTGGTTGCCCCAAATTTTATGTTGGGATCGCAGTCAAAGCTGAATAGATAGACACACCACTTTTTTTAGCTTTATTTCAAATTTTTTTAAACAAAAGAATTGGAGAATTTGATTTGAGAACCATGTCTCAACCTCCTCTTGCTTCTCACTCATGTGCTACTTCATGTCGTTCTATCACATAAAATCCCAGTGAAATACATTTGTACAAATTTACGGTTATAAAGTGACAACATTTGGAAAAGTTCACAGGCTTTGAAGACTTTTGTAAAGCACATGACATCCAATAAAGCTCTTATAGCGATCTTTGTTAGTTTTGCTGCACTTTGCATCAAGTCGGTTTCACCAAAACTTCCTCTTCTCCCACGAGAAGTAAAGTTTTTATTACCCCCCCTCCTCTCCTAAAGAGTTATGACTTCACCCGGCCATATGGTCTTTCAGTTACTCAACACCATTAGCAATCATAAAAGTGTCATTAAAGCAGACGTGTTGGACTAATACAGCAGATTTTAGGAGGGTTTGTGTCTCCAGAAAGGCACAATAATTTGCAGAAGTGGACGCGATCTTTAGATATTAATACGTCAGCACATGAGAGATCATGACCCACATCCATCATCTGCATGCAAACATTATTAGTTGGCCAGTGTTACAGCTGCATAATTAAGTGCTGGAAAGGTTATCGTTTTGTCATTTGCCGTTCCAGAAATCCACCTGGGGCGGTTTAAATGCCTCTGTCCTCCTCTTCACGTCAGCCAGCACCCACGCCGGCAGGAACACGTGACGAGAGTGAAGCTGCTGGCTCATAAATAGGAAAAAAATATCGGATGTGACAAAGTAAAGACGTAGTAAAGGAAGTGAAACACGATGATGAGACATAATAATAAAAGCTGTGAGTCTGTTTGCACCGCGAGAAACTGCTCTGGGACTCTGCAGCTGATTTATCCATTCCAATAAACAGAGAGATGAGTTTACTCTTAATGGGGCCTGGAGACGTGGCTTTTAGTGACAAATCGCTGATCAATTTCCCGCAGGATGTAGGTTTTTCAGTGCAGCTGGTGGCGTTCTCCTAATCTCTCGGTTAATGTGTCGTGTGGAGGCTGCACTCGCTGATTTGCAACCTTAATACAGACACTTTGATGGACCTACAGCTTCAGTTGTGTTTCCAATGAAGAGTCATAGATGCAATAAACTTCTCCTTGAATGAACTCCAAAATGAAAACAGCTCTCAGTTGTGACCTCCTCCAACTGTTTAATTCTCACGCTGAAGCTGCTATTATTGTTGAAAAATTACTTGTATAGATTTCATGGAACTGGTCAAATTGTATGAACCAAATGAACATTATCATTTCATCTAACAGCATTAGAAAAAAATGGAGAAATGCAATTTTTTTATTCATTTTGTTAGCACTAAGAACCTGTTGTGAGAGGGTTACAGTATGACACAACAATACAGCATCAAATGTGAACTAAAATGTAATTTAACTTTAGGAAAATCCAACAATCAACCTTTGCTTGTAACTAAAACGTCAATCACCATTGTTGTGTAAAAGTCTGTGAAAGTACGTTTTGCACATATTTTGACCTCAGCTTTAAATTTCATCCTGACCGAGCACAGGCCAACATTGGAGAGAGCAAATTATCTTTTGGCTCAAAAAAGGACTTTCAAAACACTCGCAATATGGAGGCTTGGTGTATATGACCTTATTTTATCATGATCAAATGGTTTCTGGTCTTTTTTATAAGCATATTACACGGCTATGCACCTTTAAGGTTCCAGTTTCTTTCCTAGATGCAGATGCCCTGTCTACATTTAGAACTGGGCTTGAAAACTTGATGAAGCTTACACGTCTGGTCTGAAGAATTCATGCCTGTAGTTATGCAGGAGGATCAAACCCTCGGAGCATCTTCACTTTTTGTCAGGATTTGGGTTTTGTTTTGGCTGTTTGTTAATTTTGATTTATTAGTTAACTCTTCGGCCTTTAAAATCAGTTTTGCTTTTGGGTTCTTTCTTGTTTGGTTTCTATTATAGCTTGTGTTTTGTTTAGTCTTAGGTTTAGGTTCTGTTTTGGTTTATGGAGTAGTTTGTTATTAAGTCACTTGGCCTGCTCAGTTCACTTCTTTGTATCCAGCCTTTAATCAGTCACTCGGTTCACCTGGCAGCTATCTGCCAGCTCACCTCCTAGTCAACACCCTGTCACTCCTCTTCTCCAGTCACCATCCAATCAGTTTTGGTTTACTTCCAGTCACTTCCCTGTTCCTGATAAGCTCCACCCATGCCAGTAATTAGTTTTCACTCCATTCACCTGCTCACTCCCCTATATAGTCCTGTCACAAACCTCTGCAATCGGCCAGATCAATTCAAACCACTTGGTGAGTCTTATCCAGCGGTGTATTTCGAATAGCCCTGTTGATACTGACCCAATTGCCTTTTTGACTCTGAGCCAGCCTGATCCCTAAACCTGATTTTCTTGCCCTGTATGATTGCTTACCTGTTTTTCTGACCTGGACCTGCCTTGGGATATTCTGAGTTTGCCTTATCCTTGTCTGTACTTCTGCCTGTTTTGGACTGCCTTTAGTGTACCGGATTTTGGACTGCCCTTTTGATCATTGAGTCTGCCTGTCCCTGTTTTATTATTAAATCCCGTTTTTTGCTTAAAACCTGTCTTGTCTGGCTGAATACTGGGTCCATCTGTCTCTCGTTCGTGACACTTTTTTCTTTTCTCTTTTATTTTTTAACGTTTTGTTTGTAGTTTTTGGTATTAACATTAACCACCGTTTATCTGCGCATCTTTTCTGTCCTTTCAGCTCCCAGCAGACCAATGCAGATGGATAGTGGATGAGTCAGGTTCTGATTCTGCTGGAGGTTTTTTCCTGTTCCTCTTCTTCCATTAGGAATCACAACTAATTGTCAGGTTTGTGGTAGGACTGTAATAGCTCGGGAGTTGCGTATTGACAATGAATGAAGGGTGATTTATTAAATAAAGTACGCTTACAAAATAACAAGATGACAGGAACATGACACAGATGGAATCAGAACAGAGCAGTTTTCACGGATGAAGACGGAGGACCTGACAACGTGTGTGACTAAGAGGGCTGAACCAAAAGCGAAGGAGAAGGAGGGAACAATAGGTGGGAAATTAGGCACAGGTGAACAGAGTGATACAATCTGACTGCAGGAAAGGAGCAGTAATGAGCTGGCAATTGCAGGGAATTAACAGAACCTAGCCGGGGACAAGATAATGGGCCAAGCATGGGAGGAATCTAACAAGAGAAGGAACAGATATAACAGAACTACAGAAAATCAATTTAAAATTTTGTTCTCGATGAAATTGTGAGCCAATGAAGAGAAATTAAAACACTAGAAGTAACATACCTCCCTCTAATCTTAATTACAACTGTTTTGGCATCATTCAGGTTCAGCAAGAGGCTTTCCAATTACATTCTTTGACATCTTGATAATATAAAATGAAACAGTTGGCTTTAGAAGCGATGCATTTATGAACTAGTTTTGTTCTGCATCACCCTACGACATAATGTTCCTGTTTTTTGCAATATTGCACAGCTGGGACAACGATCTCATGAAAAAAAAAATATTTGTTATGTTTTTGTTAAGTGCTTCATAGTTTAAAAAACAGGAGAAGTTGCAGCCTCAAAATATTCATAATTTATTATGTTAAAGCTCACTGTTAACCGATATTAAACAACTCTTAACAACCAATCCCAGAAGCTGTTTTAACATTAAAAACACCCATTTTCCAGCTTTCTACATCATTAAATCCCTCATAAAATCAAAAAACATTACGGCTCCTCTCTGCGACAGCTCAAAGTGCAGAAATGTATCCTGTCCTTTTTTTTTATAATTGCTGGGGTGACTGTAGGCATTTATTTTATTTACTTCTCCTCTTGTTTACCTTTTATGGAGCACTGAAGCAAATACTTTCTTTCTAAGAATTAATATAGTATAACTGGAATCTGACCACTTCTATAAACTCATCTGCAGTCTACAAGTCTTGAATTGACTCCGAAGGGCGTGGAAGAACAGTGGGTCTGCTCTGGGCTCATTACAGCTTCCTGAAGTTCTTCTTCAGGAGCCAAGTGTAAATCCCTGCAGCCTCCTGTGGAGAAAATCAATTCCAGTCACTTGGATTCCTTCTTATTCCTTCGGTTATTACCTAAACTGCACGGATCTGCTTCTTCTTTAATAAAAGTAGAACAAAATGTAAAGCCTTGATCTCTAAGTACTAAATTCCTCTGTTGTTTCTAAGAATAAAGTAAGCTGATCATGTATGTCATACAACATGAGAACGCCTTTGAAGGTTCGGCTGACCCGCTTTGCAAAATGCATCACATTTGGATATAAACTGCTTTTTAAACTGCACATTCGTCTGGGCTACACTACTATGATCCTTATTGTAAGAAATAACAAATCGATGTAGAACATTTTTGCTTTAACAAATTGAGTCCTTATTCTTTTTTGGTCTTCTGAAAATCACTCATACTTCTGATACTACTGATTTATTTTTATTGATTTTGCACCTTATCGTGTTGTAGCCACACACCTCAACATTAGGAATTTATATGCTACACCCACAAGTTGTGGATAACTGTGAAGTGGAAGGAAAATTATAGTTTTTAAAAGTTGTGTCTTTGCCAGCTTTCGGCATCTACAGACTGACGTGTTCACACGATTTTCTTTTTTTTAATTAGCTCAATTAAGATTGAGATGAAATTGGGTGCAGACATGAAAATTCTGATCCGGCCACAAATTCTCCACTGGATTTAAATCTGGACCGTAGCACAGGTTGTAACTTTAGAGCCGTTGCCCTGCTGGGGCAGTTTGTGTTTTTTGTGTTTTTTGCCACACAAACAGCGCCCTTGCATGTCGGAGAAAAAAACGTAATTTTGATCTCAAGAGATACTCCTACCTTCGCACTGAACTAACTTTGGTCTCTTGACTACCTCAGTGGTTAATGCTCTCCTTGCCTGGTTAATCAGTTCAGGTGGACCTCCATGTCCTTTGTGGGTTTGCAGTTGTACCACACTCTTCACTTTGGACGATGGACTAAAAAGTTCTGCGTGAGATGTTAGAGCTTAGGGATATTGTTTTACAAGCCAAGCCAGCTTTAAATGTATCCACAACTTTATCCCTGGCCTGCCTGCTTTGATCTTTCATCTTCATGATGGTTTCGGTACGATCATGTTCTGTAACAAATCCCTGAAGGCTTCCCAGAAGAGCTAGAGTTATAGCGAGATTAAATTAACCACAAACAAAGTCAATTTACTCTGAGACAACTATTTGCACTTGAACATATTTAACTTTTTCATGGCATTTGCATTTTCTTATTCAGCCAGTGTTAGTGGGTCCGGTGGAGAAGATTTTATTTTTTTAACACTGAATATTTCAATTTAAAAAATGTATATTATTACGCTTAACAGACATTTACTTTTTTCAAAAACAATATAAACAACACAGATATATGGTTAACATTTATTATTGTACGATCAAATTATTGCTTAGAGACCAACTTGTTTTTTATTATGAATAAAATTGAGTGGAAATATAAGCTTTTTCATAAACATATTAGTGGTAAAAAGAAACAACAATAATTGATTATTCATTCAAACTTAATTGGAAATGTAATCCATTCAGGTGTGTTTACACAGCACAGAATTTAGATCATTTTGGCCAACATATCACTCCGACTGAACATAATATCTTTTCATAGCAGTCTTCATAACACGAGCGGTGGAGATTTTTACTGAATGTCTGTTGCATAGCTGATGCACGTAACGCACGAGATGCATCAAAACTAGAGGAAATATAAGAACAGGCTATAACAAAAGCTTTGGTCCATCTCCCTCCACATTTTCTCCAAGTACTCACCTTCCCTAAAGATTAATACAATCCAGAATAATTTTACAGATGAAGCTTGAAAAGCTCGAAAAAGACTTGTCCTGCAAAAGTACGCACTTGCCATTGCCATGATGCTGGCACAATTAAAAAGTTTTACTTGACCCTTTCTTAATTTCCCAGCTTCTTTTGGGTTTACCCTGGCAGCTGTAGCTCACTGCCTCCAGGCTGGTCATTGGGCCCTTATACATTTTGAAACTAATTCTTAATTTCATCCTATTCTCCAAATTTGCTGCCAGACTGTATACTTCTTCCTCATAGAGAGGTCTTTTCACTTAAAAATAAAATAAAAAATACTTCAAAACTTTATAAGCTTTAAAGTATTTTCACTGGTACTTCAAAATATTTGAAGTATTTGAAAATACATAAAAAAAGTATTGTACAAAAGATGGTATAAACGATGTACACTGTTTTGTACATCTTGGATGGATAAATTCGGATCATAAGAACTGGTCTCTCTGGGAAATAAGACCTTGTGTCTCAATGAGACTACCTGTACAAACAAAGCTTTAATAATAAAAATAGCAACAAAAATAATAACATTATTATTATTATCATTACTATTACTACTACTACTACTACTACTAATAATTATTATTATTATAATAATGAGGGATCCCCATGACAGATAAGCATGTAAGAAAATGGATGAATGAATAATAATAATAATAATGATAATACTTAATAATAATAATAATAACAATTATTATTATTATTATTGTATTATTATTATTATTATTATTATTATTATTATTATTATCATTACTACTACTACTACAGCTTTGTTTATACAGGCAGTCGCACTGAGACACAAGGTCATGAATGAGCAAATAAATATTCATTCTGTTTCTGTTTTCTTTTTACTTTACCATTATGTGCTAACATTTTTTGTCTGTCACATGCAATCCTAATAAAATACTTACTTAAGTTTGTGGTTGAAATGGGGACAAACTGAAGAAGTGCAGGGCATACGAACACTTTTTTAAGCCGTGGTCTGACCTATGCGACAGCCTGGTTCAGCGTAATGATGATAAATATGAAGTTTTTTGAGCTCGAATAACAGAACGTTCTTAGAAAGAGAGGAAATGCAGAACGACATGTCTGATTCATTCAATTAAACAAGCCCTTCTGTAACCCAATAGTTGCACATACTGTGGAAAAAAACCCTTCCTTCTTGCATTCAAACAGATCACTGAAAACTCTCTAAATGTAACACAGTATAGATTGTATGTCTTCAAATTCTCTACAAGTTTACTTGTACTTGACGGGATCACAATTCCGGTAAAGTCAGAACTGCTTTATTCACAGCCAGCTTTGATGTGACTTTGGGTTACTTTTCCTGTATGAACACCCAGCTCAGGTCTCCATGTGTCTATCCAGAGAAAACTTTATATGAAGATAACATCCCTGTTATGTCAAACGTCATACAGATAACATACAAGAAACTACAACATATATAAAACTGATTTTCTGTTCTGAATGCCGAGGATTGTTGTGACTGCATCTTGGGCCAAGACACTCTCAACTGGATCTGTTCAGGCACAACTCTTGCAGCCAAAGGACCTAAACTCCCACTGACAGATGCAGCGGTTGATGGAAGCAGGTTGGAGCCGTAATTGCGACTGTTACCTTGGGATCAGTCAGCAGCTGGAAACATCACTTTGTAATGGCTGAGCATGGATGCGGCTGTGCAGTGGAGCTGCTATCGCTCTGACTTTAAGCCCATTCAAACTGCTACCAGACTGATACAATGCATGTACCCTGGACAAAGGAAGGCATCAAAAGTCATATGGCCACAGAGAAAATATAGGCAGGCACAGTCAGGACCTTAATACACCACTGTGCTGCACCTGTCTTGCTAATGCCATGCCTAGATTATTTAAAACTGGATCCCTACATAAATTTAAAGCAACAAACACAAAGTAAAATATCCTATCAGTGAAAATATGACCCAATTTTTATAATTTTTGGACTCTTGGCGCTACTGTTTAAACAGCGTTAAATACATTTGGATGGAGATATTATATCATATTAGAGTCCATCTTAGTTGTTTTTTATTTATTTCCCTTTAGGTATTCCTACTTAACAGTTACGCAATACAGGAGCCCTTTTCTAAGGAAATAAAATAATTTAAAACCATGGCTAAATGCTAGTTCTTTTTAAAATACTTTAAACGTGAATTGCTGATTTTATGCACGAGAAGCCTTATTTATTTACTTTCTACGTTGAAGCAATTTTAATAATATGCAGTGAGAACAATGTGATATAATTTACTTAATAGACAAAGCACTAATATTATTTGTTTCCTTATAGCAGAAAGTTGAAAATATAAGGTCTGCTTGTAACTTTCTAGAACCTGTTTGTCTCTGTGCTTCTATCGCAAAATCTTAGTTACTTCTTGCTGTATAATTATCTTTCATGTCACAACCAGCTTGAGGAGCTGAAAACATTTCTCAGAGTATGACATCTGATCTTCAGACTCATTTATAATCATCAGATGAACACGCCCCCGTGGATCATTTCCTGCAAAAACCGGCCTTTCGACCAGTTTACCAGCAGCGCTGCCCACGACAGCCATTAGCGTCCAGGTCAGATGAAAAAACATGAAAAGATAGCAAGACACTTCTCTCTGACACAATTAAATCTGACCTTCAGAGGACTACCTTCGCAAATACCAAGACTCACATTTAAGCTGACTGTCGTCAACAAAGCGATGCCGAGAGCATCACATGAATGCAAATGCACAGTGAATCTAGGAAGTGTGCCCATCCCTGTTCAAATGCCAAACTCTGGGAACATGATAGAAAATGTCAAAGATTTTTCCACCTCTAAAGGGGCAAATCCCCTGCACAATTTAACTGAAAACAAAAAAATCTTAACTGTAAAATATAAAACAGTCCCTGTAACCTTAATGCTAGGTAATCATAACTGCCTACATTTGGTCATTCAACTCGTCTCTCTACGTATTCTGAAGTCTCCTCATGGCAATTGTCATATCCTGAGTGCAAATTAGACGTTTCCCAATCATGAACAATTATCTTTGCTTTTGCTTCAGCCAAAGACTAAAAGAAATACACTCACAGAGCTTTTAAAAACTCAGCTACATAGTACATGTATGACACATGAGGACATATTAGCTGTGTTATATAGAACGTTGCAATTAAGGGTAGTTTTCCTTTTTCTAATTTCTCCAGAAGTGGTTCCAGACACTGCGAGCCTTTGCCTCCGCAGAGAAAAGTTTTGAGAAACTTTTCTTTGACTGAAATTACATACTTGTGATCATAAAGCTCGAAATGTCTTTTCACCGTAGACAATTTTTCTGTGTGACTGGTGATTTTGTCCCAAATGTCAATGCTCTGCTGCATTGTTACATTTCTTTGTTCAAGAAGTTTCAAAATAACCAAAAATTGGCAACAAATGGTCCAGCCCTCGGAGTTCCAGACTATATATTTACTTAAGATGATCAGGTTTAAAGAAAAGGGTGCTACGTTATGTAGCTTTAGTGTAAGTGGAGCTCCATATGCAGAAATGATGGAAATGATTCTTAGCCCGCTGAATGCCTTCACATGTCGTGTTACAACCACAGTCTTTATTGTTATTGGAATTTTGTGTAATAGACCAACCACACACACAGTGCATATGCTGTATGTGAAGTGAAACTAAAATCGTACATGTGTTTCAACATTTTTTACATATGAAAAAACTGTAAGGCGTGTATTCAGCTAATAATTCTTTGTCGAGACATGTTTCACATGGTGTTCCTAAATGTGGCGAATGGAAACAATTGTCTTTAATCACATATTTATGTATAATTTCAGTTGTCTTACCTACAGAATGTGGCACATAAGTGAATCAGTGCATTTTAAAATACATTTTCCTTGGACGTCAAGCGATACCATCACAACAGATTACAGAAACACCAAAAGAAACATATCTTCTCTCCCAAAACAAACTCTCCATAAATGTTGATAAATTTCTCGGCATTTTCAATAGCATACCTGCTAAAAACAGGTATCTGATCTTTACACTAGAAGTGCTGTCTCCCTCTGACAGCCCCAGACCCATATTAGTCTTTATGAGCAGCAAATAAACCCAGCTGGACAGCGAAGAATTGTGCCCAATTTCTCAGGTCATAATGGTGTCGCACACTTGTGTCTGTTGGGTTCAGAGTTCATCTAACTGTTCAAACCCATCTCTCCTTCAGGCCCCAGTGGCCTAAGTTCTCCTAACCCATGCCAACATTTTCTGCCATCCAAAAACCTAAATTCTGCTCTTACTTTGCAGCTGTTTCCTTTCTTAAAATGAAGTTCTAGATTATAGCATAAATCCATAATCACATTCTATGGAAGCGAGAAATGAAGGGCTAATCTTCCACCACCTTATTTATGTAGGCCAAGAAGTTGAATTTTGGTCCTATCTGACCAGATCATCTTCTACCACATTTTTACATGGCTTGTGAACACTTCTGGGTTTTTTTTTTTTTCAACCTCACCTCTTCTTCTATGAAGGCAAGATTTCTGGAGAGGACAACCAGAAGCTGTCCTGTCAAGAGATTCTCCTGAACATTGGATCTGGTGAGGCAGCTCTGCAGATCCTCAATAGTTAGCACGAGCCTCTTGGCTGCTTCTCAAATAACGTAATTCACTTGCTTTTAAGTGGATTTCTTTTGGTAGGTTTGAAGTTGTACCATTTTCTTCCCATTTTGCATGATGGATTGAACAGTCTTCTTTGAGATTTTCAAAGTTTGGGTTAATGTTTCATGACTTCAATTTCAATTCAATTCAATTTTATTTATATAGCGCCAAATCATGAAACATGTCATCTCAAGGCACTTTACAAAATCAAGTTCAATCATATTATACAGATTGGGTCAGATTATACAGATTGGTCAAAATGTCCTATATAAGGAAACCAGTTGATTGCATCAAAGTCCCGACAAGCAGCATTCACTCCTGGGGAACCGTAGAGCCACAGGGAGAGTCGTCTGCATTGTACATGGCTTTGCTGCAATCCCTCATACTGGGCAAGCATGAAGCGACAGTGGGAAGAAAAACCACCCATTAACGGGAAAAAAAAACCTCCGGCAGAACCGGGCTCAGTATGAACGGTCATCTGCCTCGACCGACTGGGGTTACAGAAGACAGAGCAGAGACACAACAAGAGAGACAAAAAGCACAGAAGCACACATTGATCTAGTAATCTGTTCTACATTAGATGGTAGTAACGGGTGAGCCGTCTTCTCTGGATGATGTCAAAGTTAACAGAACGCCAGACCAGGTGTACCTACTATGAAGAAAAAGAGAGAGAGCAAAAAGTTAAAAGCTGAAATGACGACAGTCATTTCAATGTAATACAATGCAAAACTGGAGAACCGTAGAATGAAGAACAGTAGAAATCAGTAGAGTGAGAAAATTAGACCCTGATGTCCTCCAGCAGCCTAGGCCTATCACAGCACAACTATAGAGATAGCTCAGGGTAACATGAGCCACTCTAACTATAAGCTTTGTCAAAAAGGAAAGTTTTAAGATTAGCCTTAAAAATAGATAGGGTGTCTGCCTCACGGACCAAAACTGGGAGTTGGTTCCACAGGAGAGGAGCCTGATAGCTAAAGGATCTGCCTCCCATTCTACTTTTAGAGACTCTAGGAACCACCAGCAGACCTGCAGTCTGAGAGCGAAGTGCTCTGTTAGGAACATACGGGGTAATCAGAGCTCTGATATATGATGGAGCTTGGTTATTAAGGGCTTTATACGTTAGAAGAAGAATTTTAAATTCTATTCTTGATTTAACAGGAAGCCAATGAAGGGAAGCTAAAATTGGAGAAATATGATCCCTCTTGTTGATTTTCATCAGGACTCTTGCCGCAGCATTTTGGATCAGCTGAAGACTTTGAACTGCATTTTGTGGACTTCCTGATAGTAAAGAATTACAATAGTCCAGCCTTGAAGTAACAAATGCATGGACTAGTTTTTCAGCATCACCCCTGGACAGAATGTTTCTAATTTTGGCGATATTCCGGAGGTGAAAAAAGGAAACTCTGGAAACCTGTTTAATATGGGATTTAAATGACATGTCTTGGTCGAAAACAACACCAAGGTTTTTAACTTTATTACCAGAGGCCAAGTTAATGCCATCCAGATTAAGTGATTGATTAAGAAGTTTATTTTTTGAGGACTCTGGCCCAAAGATTACAACTTCTGTCTTGTCAGAATTTAAATGCAGGAAATTTAAAGTCATCCAGCTTTTGATGTCATCAAGACATGACTGCAGTCGAAGTAACTGATTGGATTCATCAGGATTTATGGATAAATATAGCTGAGTGTCATCAGCATAACAGTGGAAATTAATCCCATGCTGTCTGATAATTTTGCCAACCGGAAGCATATATATAGTAAATAGAATTGGTCCAAGGACTGAACCCTGTGGTACTCCACAGGTGACCCTAGAGTTTGAAGAAGATTTATTATTAACATGAACAAACTGGAATCTGTCCGACAGATAAGATTTAAACCAGCCTAATGCTTTTCCCTTAATCCCTACAGTATGCTCAAGTCTTTGTAGGAGAATATTGTGATCAACTGTATCAAATGCAGCACTGAGATCTAACAGGACAAGTATAGACACAAGTCCATTATCTGAGGCCATGAGAATATCATTGGTGACCTTCACCAGAGCTGTTTCAGTGCTATGATGAGCTCTAAAGCCTGACTGAAACTCCTCAAGTAGGTCATTACTTTGTAAATGTTCACAAAGTTGATTAGCAACTACTTTCTCAAGAATTTTAGATAAGAAAAGAAGATTAGATATAGGTCTGTAGTTTACTAGCTCATCTTGATCAAGAGAAGGTTTCTTAAGTAAAGGTTTAATAACAGCTACTTTAAAAGCCTGTGGTACATATCCATTTACTATGGATAGATTAATCATGTCTAAAATAGGACCACTGATCAGAGGGAATACCTCCTTAAACAACTTGGTTGGGATTGGGTCTAACATACAGGTAGAAGGTTTAGATGAAGCTAATATTCTAGATAGCTCAGAAAGCTCTACTGCTTTTAAACAGTTCAGACACTGCGCAGGTTCTAAGGATTCCTCCAATGCTGCCTCACTTACTGAGGACGAGGTAATCATGTTTGGGAGGATGCCAATTATTTTATTTTTAATGGAATCAATTTTATTTATGAAGAATCCCATAAAATCATTACTGCTAAGAGCTAAGGGGATGGCTGGATCAACAGAGCTGTGGCTCTGGGTAAGTTTGGCAACTGTATTGAAGAGAAATCTAGGATTATTCTTATTCTCCTCAATTAATGATGAAAAATATGCTGCTCTAACTCTGCGAATGGTCTTGTTATACAACAATAGACTGTCCCTCCAGATTAGGTAGGATTCCTCTTGGTGTGTAGAGCGCCATTTTCTCTCCAATTTCCTAACATTGTGCTTCAAGGAATGCAGCTCTGAATTAAACCAAGGAGCCAGCTTCCTGTGAATAATCACCTTCTTTTTCAAGGGAGCTACATTGTCTAATGCAGAACGCAATGACAAAGTCATACCGTTTACAAAGACATCTATTTGTGAATTGGAAGAAACAACATTGCTGCCATCTACTGGGCATTTCTGCAATACGGAGGATATTAAAAAGGGGACAGACTCTTTAAGTTTTGATACAGCATTATCCGATAAAGATCTACTATAATGGAACCCTCTTTTGGGGGTGGAGAACTCAGTTAGATTAAACTCAAATGTTATTAAAAAATGATCAGATAGGACAGGGTTGTGAGGAAATACTGTTAATTCTTCACAATCAATGCCATATGTCAGCACAAGGTCTAAAGTATGGAGCCAAGAGTGCGTCGGTTTATGCACATTTTGAGCAAAACCAATTGAATCTAGGATAGTTTTAAAGGCTACACTAAGGTTATCACATTCTGTGTCAACATGGATGTTAAAATCACCCACTATAATAACCTTATCAGTATTTAACTGATAAGGTTAATTTATAATGTAGAACAGATTACTAGATCAATGTGTGCTTCTGTGCTTTTTTGTCTCTCTTGTTGTGTCTCTGCTCTGTCTTCTGTAACCCCAGTCGGTCGAGGCAGATGACCGTTCATACTGAGCCCGGTTCTGCCGGAGGTTTTTTTTCCCCGTTAATGGGTGGTTTTTCTTCCCACTGTCGCTTCATGCTTGCTCAGTATGAGGGATTGCAGCAAAACCATGTACAATGCAGACGACTCTCCCTGTGGCTCTACGGTTCCCCAGGAGTGAATGCTGCTTGTCAAGACTTTGATGCAATCAACTGGTTTCCTTATATAGGACATTTTGACCAATCTGTATAATCTGACCCAATCTGTATAATATGATTGAACTTGATTTTGTAAAGTGCCTTGAGATGACATGTTTCATGATTTGGCGCTATATAAATAAAATTGAATTGAATTGAATTGAATTAACACCAAATCAGATAAGAAATCTGACAACTCATCCAAAAACTGAGTATAAGGGCCTGGTGGACGATACAAAACAACAAACAGAAGAGGTTTTATTGCTTTGCAGTTTGGATGAGGGAAACTGAGGGTTAAATGTTCAAAAGAACTGTAGTTATTAATTGGCCTGGGACTAATTAATAAATCAGACTGAAAGATGGCTGCCACTCCTCCTCCTCTTCCCACAGATCTGGGAATGTGGAAATTTGAATAACTGGAGGGAGTTGACTCATTTATACTAACGTAGTCCTCTTGTAGCCAGGTTTCTGTGAGACAAAACAAATCAATCTGATTATCAGAAATCAATTCGTTAACTAACAAAGTCTTTGGAGGGAGAGACCTTATATTTAATAGACCACATTTAATTGTTTTATTTTTAGGTTCAAAGTGATCCGTATGGATTTTTATTAGATTTTTATGATTTGTTCCCTTTAGATCAGTTTTTGATCTGTTAAGTTTTGGCCGTGGGAAAGACACCGTCTCAATAGGGTAATGGGTGGGTAACAGTACAGAAGCTGCAGAGAGGTGTGTTAAACTACGGCTCTGCTAGCCCTCTGTTAAACTTTTTTATACTGAGATTAAATTACTCATAGGTGGGCTCAAAATCAATGCATGCCACTTGTTTCATGGCAGATGGAAAAGTTTGATGAAATTTGGAATCTATGCAAACTTACTACTCGCTGGAAACTAAAGCAAACATGTAATGTTGCTTTCAAACTGTTGTAAGTAAAATTATTAAATATGAAATGAAAAGGTGGTTTCACCGCACCATATGTCACACACTAAAATATTTGAGATCAACCCAAATTTAACATCTGTGATGACTTGAGTCAACACATCCTACACTTACCAAATTATCCTTTTATTTATTGAGGGGAAAATTCTGTCCAAACCAACCAGACCCAGAGTGAAAATGTAATCTTCCTTAATCTTTATCAAACAGTGAGGGGATGAACTGCATTATTTGGTTAAATTTTGCACGACTTGTCCAGACCTCATTATCGTCAGCTCTCTAGGATCATATACTTGCTTCAAAAGAACATCCCTGAAAACATGAAGCAGGCTTAAAGAACTCAAATGCAATAGATTATTAACCTGACAACAGCCAGCTGTATGTCGCTCCGCCTAGCTCCACTCACATACATTTGGGACACCGCCGATAGAGAATGATTTCTCCAACCAATTTTATGGTCTGGCCAATCAGGACGCAGGGCTGGAGTTTCATAGATGTGACGTAGTGGAGACGCGACCATGACGTGAGACTGTTTTGATAGCAATGGCGGCTCGTCGAGGAAGCAAGCGTTAACATTGATGCTGCTATTTCTTCCGTGTTGTCCAATCTACCTAATATTGTTTCATTAAAAGAACATCAGAGAACGCCTCTGAAGGCTTTTGTTGGTGGAAACGATGTTTTCGCCCTTCTCCCGACCGGATTTGGCAAGTTTTGTTTTCCGGGGCGCGTCCGCGGCGGACGCGGAAGCGCCCCGGAGCGGTTAGCGGTTAGCGCTAACTATGTTAGGAGGCCTATAGTCCTCAACGCGGTCGCCCCGGAATCGACTCCGACCCGCGGCGCTTTGCCGCCTGTCTTCCCCCCTCTTCCTGTCAGCTCACTGTCAATAAAACGCGTGCCACTAGAGCCGCAAACACATTATTATTTATTTATTTTTTTTTTTCTGCGTCGCTATCATCAGCGTCACTGGTTAGCTTCGGTGTGAGTGGTTGAAATAGCACGTCAATAAAGATGACAGACAAGTGGCTTATCCAATCATATGCAAGAATTTTTGATAAGGCCCAGCCTTCTGTAAAGGCAATTCCTATGGCGGAGTCCCAGATGTATGTGAGTGGAGCTAGGCGGAACGACATACAGCTGGCTGTTGTCAGGTTAATAGATTATGTGCCGGTCTAAAGAAATTCAAGAACAGATGAGAAACAAAGTCATTCCATTAAGGGTGCAAACTTAAACAGTGGTGAACCTCACCAGTACTGGCAGATCCACCAAAGTTTTATCCAAGAGAACTACTCATCCAGTAGGACAACAACAACATCTATAGCCTTGCAGGCTTCCCTCATCTCAGTTAAACTCAGGGTCTATGAATGAGCAAGAAGAAAGACAAAAATAGGATCTGTGGGAGTTTCAAGATACAAAGCCAGTGCAGAACAAAAAGAATATAAAAGATCATCTCACCTCCGCCAAACAACTTTGTGATGACCCCTCCCCCCCAAAATGATACTGACCATATTTTGATCTAACAAGGGAAAAGTGGAACATTATTGGAGGAATCCATGCTATTGCATCTGGCTCAAGGCTAACTCAGCATTTCAGAAAAAACAATATCATACCAGCAGTCACCATTTTGGGAATAATCTGATGATCTGGAGCTCCTTTGCTGCTGCAGGACCAGGGCGGCTTGGTGTGACTGATTGAATCATAAATCCCGCTTGCAACCAGAAAAACCTAAAATAAAGCTCCAGCCATCAGTTTGTGAACTGAAGCTCAGGTGCATTTTAGTTATGCAGTACTACAATGATCCCAACCACAACAGAAAATCCGCCTCTGAATGGCTAAGAAGAAAAAAAGGAAGGTTTTGGAGTGGTAAACCACGTGGTCATTTTGCTCAACTCTCATTTTTGCTTCTAAAACCCAAATCTTTTTTTCCTCTTTGGTAAATTATTAGTTCTAAGGTGTGTTTTGATTTCTGAGTGAGTAAAACATCTTCTCAGGTTGGCTGTATATGTTGGGTATGCTGAGGTATTCCTTTTTGTTTCGAGTTAGAAACTGACTGCTTGGTCAGTTTCTGAACTAACCAAGCAGTCATATTGATCACATGGGGACTGTTATCTATGAACATACCAGAATTCTTTAACCGGACCAAAAAGTGCATCTATTCGTTATTTTGAATACCACAGCCTGTCCTCTCGCTGATGAAGTCCCAGAGAGTGGATGATACGTGACAAACTGGTCCCAGACATTTCCTCTGCAGACTCGCAGCATCTCTTGGAGCCGTGTGGACGCGCAGCTGCAAACAGCAGGTGTCCAAAAACGACAAAAAGCAAACACACAGAGTCCACTGGAATGTTGTTGTTAGAAGCCCGGATCAGTCAGCGTAAAAACGGGCGAATCTGGACAAACAGGGATGAGGTCAGGGGTTAAAAGACTCACAAAATTCTCTCTTTAAATCCACAGAAACTTCATCTGAAAGAGCCATATTTGACCGACACAAGAAACATCTCCATGATTATTTTAATTGACATATAAAGACAATGATGAAGACAAGGAAATACTAGGGGATCAAAATGTTCAAAATATACCTTCAAATATTGTATTATTCAGTTATATTCAATGAATTAGATCATCTAAACGCTCATTTATAATCAGCCAGTTGTCAGAAAGTCAAACACAATATATAGATTGATTACACACATATTTATGTTATTATGTTTTTCCATGTACAACCAATACAAAACATTTATTTTTCAGATTAGAATATTGCAGCAGACCCACAAAAAAAAGATTTAATACAGTAATGTGAGGTTAACAAAAAACGATTAATACCTGCCCACAAAGGTTGTTATTTTTGAATAGTACTCTATTTCTGACAAACAAACGAGCCCCTTTGGGATGCATATTATAATTTATTGGACATGACTGTAGGTGCGCTTTGTCTCATGTTGACATTTTTATTCCTAGATGCAATAATGTTTAACTAGAACAGATAAATCATAATAAACTAGAGCCTTCTAAACGTAGAGGCACGCCTGGAAAAGATATGAAAAAAAAAATCATTAATTTTCTTTACAGCTGTGAAATTTAATAATTCTGAAAATGTAAAAAGTTTTATTTTATTCAGTTTGGAAATAGTTGCTTTTAACAAAGTCCCTGGTGCCACACGTTACACCAAATTATTCCAATAGCATAAATGTAACAGAATCACTAAGACTGCAGTTTCAACAGGCACAAGTTCAGTTCAATTCAATTCAATTCAATTTTATTTATATAGCACCAATTCATGAAATATGTCATCTCAAGGCACTTTCCAAAGTCAAATTCAATCAGATTATAAAGATTGGGTCAGATTATACAGATCGGTCAAAAAAATGTCCTATCTAAGGAAACCCAGCAGATTGCATGAAGTCTTGACCAGCCACAGGGACAGTCGTCTGCATTGGCGATGGCTTTGCAGCAATCCCTCATACTGAGCAAGCATGAAGCGACAGTGGAACGAAAAACTCCCCTTTAACGGGAAGGAAAAATGTCCAAGTGTGTTCATCTTGTTCAATAAGAAAACTGGGAACTGCCTAAACTTGTCCATTGCTTAAAATAAACAAATAAAAGAAGAAGAAGCTAAAAACAATTCAAACTATGACTAACCAAGGTTCACGTTGCCACCGTGCACAGATGCCGTGTGTAAACCAAGCAGGTAAATAGGAGGCATGCCAGCAAATACATTTCTGTACTTCCTTCAAAAGATTAAACATGCAGAATTTGCTTAACCTTATTGGGACTCTGAATCAAATTTGCTGAGATGAGGAAAAGATTGATCTTCTTTGCAACCGGCCCAGGTGAGTCTGACATAAAACAGAGGATGAAAACGTGGACAAACACCTTACGGCCACAGTTCAGTTTGGTGGAGGGTGCGATGCTCTGGGAACTTTGGCAGAGAGCGCAGGGCATCATGGCAAACCAGCACATGTAATGTAAAAGTCATTTGCTTTCTGTTAGAAATTTGAAAACGTGTCATCACAAGGTCTTTCAACAGGATAACACAGAAATGGTATGCAAATAAAGAAACGGTCTTTTAATAGAGCTAAACCCTACAGAAGTCTTGGAAGACAGAAGAGAGCATGAGAGAGGAACAGGACTCTGGAGAAAAATGGCTGCTTTTGTGGATATATATCTACTGACCTAACTCGGGTCTTAAAAACAAAAAGACAAAAATAACTGTAGGTTCCTAGACTCTTTGAATAGAAATGATCTGCTGCCTTTTACAAACTTGGGAAGTCATGCAGCAGCAACGTTTTTGTAATCATACCACCTTTTTCCTTTCCTGGCTCTGATCACGCATAATGATCATAAACATGTCTTCAAACAAAAAGGGACTGCGTGATTATGAGCCTCGTACCACTTCGGGGACGCTGCGACGCAGTATTCTTGAGGTCCGCGGGAAAATGAAACCCTGAGCCCTAATGGCGGTGCGAGGTGCCTCCGAGCCCCCTCCGCTTTCTGCAGGTGCTGCTGTCTGTGGGACGTTCAGTGCCGGTGGTCGGGTGGACCTGCCAGAAGCGAAGCAAGTCATCACTCATCCAACGTGCCTCCAACAAACACACTCACACACACACAGATACAGCGTTGCTCTGTGGGCAGCTGTCCATTGTTTAAGTCTGTTCTGTTTATCCAAGCTGTCCTGAGCAGTGGAACAATTCTCCAGAGCCACGTGCCAACGCAGCACGACACATCCAGACACATCCAGGCTCTATCTGCTTTATATAATCTGCTTTTTCTGAAATACAATCTTCAATCTGAGCAGCGCAAAAAATAAAAAAATATTTGAACACAACTTTATTTTCCTCAAACATAAGTTATTTGCAGCCGGTCAGCTGATGTTGTAAAAAAAAGTCTGAGACATATAGTTCTCTGCTTATCATCCATCCATTCTTGGAGGTGACATTTCCAGGGTAGAAAGTCAGGCCTCTTATCCAGCTTCTTCAAGCGAGGTTCTAGTTCTGCCCTAATGTCTCCTCCCAGAGGGATGTGCCTCAGAAAGCCCCGGAGAGTTGTGATCAGGGATCATCAGATACCAGAAGCATCTCAACTGAGTTCATTTGTTGTAAAACAGCAGTAGGGCCACCATGCAAACAATGTGACTGTGTCTTTGTTTTCTAGAGCAGACCAGAGCAAGGCCCTCATTCCTAGAGACAAAGCCTACGTCCATCTATAGATAGTTCGAACCTGCCAGAACTCATGTAAAAGGTTCCAAGTTACTAACAAAACTAAATTATCTGCAATAAGCAAATGTGAGATCCCAAAGACCCTGCTTGGAGACCATCTCCATGAAAACCATTAACTCAATGGGTGACTATGGTGGCAACCCTGTTGGAGTGCATTTTCAATCAAAATCAAGCTAGACTTTCCTTCAGGAATGTAGCTATAGAGCTTTGGCTATAGAGGACAGTATAGTATATTTCGTTCCTGAAAAGTACCCAAACATAAGGAAAGCAAATGAGCTGATGGCAAGAAAAGCATATATACATGGAGAGGAAGTGACTACTCTGCAAAAAGGGAACTAAAAGTAAGTAAATAGTTTCTTGAAATTAGTGTATTTATCCTTAATTTGAGCAGGCACGTTTAATGATCTGCCAGTAGAATGAGATTTTTGCACTTACAATATGATGAGTTCATCTGCATCATATTTCAAGTGAAGTATATCTAACGATCTTATTTTAGAGGTACAAATATTCATTCAATTGGGATATAATCTTATTTACCTGCTCAAATCAAGGACAAATACACTAATTTCAAGAAAAATTTACTTTCTTTTAGTTCAAGGAATAGGTAAGACTAATTAACTGAATGTGGAGCAGCCATGGGAGAGCATGAGCCGAGGAACTGATGGAGAATTACTCGAATATGCCAGGGGCATACAGGGGAAAACAGCTGATCAAAACAGACACAGGGAAACACAGAGATGGGTGGAACGACAACTAAAAAGCTGATAGCACAAATAAAAAGACAAAAGTACACTCAAAGGATTGCAAAATATAAAATCTTCCATCTCTGCCCCTCTGAACACAAAATCTTCAAAAGAATAGTTAATGGAACGCCAATCACGTTTCTTAGACTTGTGTCTTCAGATTTGAAAACGTTCTAATCAGGAAATAGAGATTGTGTGTTTTAAAAGTTGTGCTACAGAAAAACATAATGAACTCATTAGGGTAGTTATGGTAAAATGCACAAGTGGTGAATGTTTATTCCACAGTGAATGTGTTAATCTGGATAAAGTCAATCTGTCAAGTAAAACTGATATTACCTATTTTGTGACTTTTGGTGTTACAGCTAATCATCGGCACTCAGACTGTTGAATTTTCTGCCTTTGTTTTTACAGTTTTTCAACTCGGTGGATATTTTCAAAATACGGAATACCATGAAGAACCTTTATTATTACCGCTTTGTGTTTGGTGTTTCTGTTTCATGGGTTGGACATTGTGTATCGTATATGGTGTATATGGTCCCTGTATGATAATGATAAGGGTTGGATGGTTTCCCAGCCTTCAAATCAGGCTTCTTCATTCCTAATTGAGCTTCCATTATGAACTCTGACTGAATCACTCTAAAATGTTGATATAACTTTCTTCTGTTTACCATTTTTTTGGTTTATTTTCCATCACTCCCTTCCTCCAGCATTACCCAAAGCAACGCTTCTTTTGCAGAATTCCTGGTATTTTCCTTAATGTACTCTTCATTCATCACAATTAAGCTTATATTTAGAAAGTTTTCCAGCCTTGGGTTTGAGAGAGGCAAAGCAAAAATCACATTCTCATCACAAATTGAAAGCATTTTCTGTGCCTTTTTTTCGGTGATGAAAATCAGATTTCTTTGGCCCAACATAAGGCCTCGTCAGGTGAGGATCAGCAGTGATTCAGTCTTACACATAAAAGTCAAGCTTTTGTTCAGGATATGGTTAAAAATAGTCGACAAGTTCTACAGGCTCGGTGGAAACCAGAACTTAAATGGTGTTCAGTCACCTCCAAACTGACAAAATAAGAAAAGTCTTCAAATGTAGGAAACAAAAAGCAGAGAGAAGCCTAAGACACTAACTACCTACAGGTGAGGAACAGTGTCTGAAAGTCATATGTTGAAGAAACGGGGAATAGTCCGGTATAGACCTGAAACAGCATCATCCTTTGCTTGACGTGTGCCAGATGCACACAGAGAGCATCTCTATGGGAATCATCTGGTTTGAGCTAGAATGTTGTTGTTTTTTGTCTGTCAAACTGTTATAAGGCGAGACAGAGAAGCAGAGAGCGAGAGGGATGTGTGCCATATAGGTTATATCTACGAGGCTTTGTATGTGGGAGGATGTTTGTGATGCTACACTTTTTGTGGGATGTCTACGTTATTTATATCTGCAGCTTGGAATATGTAACGACGTGTGACAAAGATTATCCCACCGGGACAAGAAACACCATCCATCTATCTTAACTACGGTGTCTTTCAGAAATTCTTCTTTGGAAACTGGGACAATTTAGACAGACTTCTTGTAAAGTGAATGAATAGAAATAGATTATTATTTTTCTTCAAACTTGTCATTCGTGCGTGGAGGCAACAATGGTTCATCTTTTTTTTTAGGGGATCAGGTGTTGTAGAGAAATGATGTGTTATTTTTGGACTGCAATGTTTCTTACTTGAATGAACTCAGGAAGCCCCGAAGCGTTGCAAAGCTTACTTTGACCACAGGCCAACCTGAAACCTTTAGCCAGGTGCTTTTACAGATCCAGTTAAAAAACTTGAAAGAACCCAAGAGCAACAAGGCGACCTGTTGAATGCATCTTAAAATTGTCCAAGTAGGGAGAACAGTGGTTCATACCAAATGTGTTAAGGTGGCTTTGTATCCTGGCAGTGAAGGGGTTTCATTAGGCAGAAAGACAGCAGGCAGAGCTGCGCTTGGGCCTCACATCCTGTGTGATTACACACGTCTGTTAAAGTAACTGAGAGAGCAGTGCTAAAGAGCAGACTCTACGCAGTGTGTCTGTGGCATAGGGCCTGGTGGAAGCCACAGGACCGGAGCTCAGCCACGCAACCACGCCCCGTGGTGGCAGCAGGAGTACCATCATCTGGTCTCCAGTGTGTGAAGAGGCTCTCCAACTGTCTGCAGAGGGCCTCACTTCACCATACCAAAGCTCAGATCCATGGCCAGGGTCTTTAATCCTGGGAAAGATCCATGTTGTTGTTGTTGTTTGCATAAAGTTTCCAGTATTTTTTCTGTATCGCATTGTGTCTTATATTTGAGATGTTCTTGGATTGCAGCAATGTAGCAATAGTGTTGGAGTGGGAAGCTTTAATCAAGGTTGTGCAGTTACAGGGGCCCTTAGGTGTGCTTTCAGTGTCGCATGTAACAGTAATGTATATTGTGCTATAAGTGAGTTGCACTGCATTCTTATTGCTGGCTAGGAGAGGCTGCAAAGTTGTAGGACTGTGGTATCTAAACCTTTTTCAATAAGGGCAAAAAATATCATGTTAAAAAAGGCCATTTATCAACAGAGCCCAAACAGCTTTGTGAAATTCTAAATCCTTACCTTGCTAATGGGACACACTCCAAGGCAGCTTGGGGTTAGGTGCCAGGGGGAAGACAAAAACTCCAACTGAGCCAAAGTCACCCCACACATAGGACAAATACTGTGTTGTTCGTAACATTTTCTATTTAAGAATATTTTAGCTTATCTGAATACTTTTAAATTGTGGACAGGAGCACAAGATAATTCAGAGGGCTGCAAGTGGCCCCTGGGTCGCCCTTTTGGCAGCCCACGGGGCGTGGGCAGTTTCTTTTTGACATGAGTAACATTGCTTTAAGCCAGCAACCTTTCATGTCTATTATTAGTTCTGCGTCTTCAAAATTTTTTTGATTTGCAGCTTAAGGGAGGTTCTGTTCAGTTTTAACCGATTAAAAGTGAAAATGTTCAGGTTAGCCTACTGGACTGGAAATGAGAGAAAACGCAGCCAAAATCCAAAGAGGAAAACTCATGGCCGATCTTTTTCATGAAGAACTATAGATGGAGAGGACTCCAGCAGCAAATAATGCCTAAGTGCTTTGGGACTTTAGCCTAATACAGCCCGAACGGCGGAGCTGCAACTCCTGCAGCTGAATCTTCCTCCTCCTCCTCCTGCTCTGTCTCCGCCTCTGAGGAGGAGAGCAGCGGAGCTCAGCTCAGTGCAGCGGCGGCTCTCCTCCTCGCGTCATGCGGACATCCTCACCCTCACCCCGCGGACACCGGAGCGCCACCCGGCCAACCCACGCACCTCCCAGTGAGCCGCTCACTACTTGCTCACCTCGGACATTTATCTGGGAAACACATATCTGTGTGCATTCCTGAAGATTTACCTGAAGTATTAGATTATTATTATTATTGTTGACTTTTCTTTGAGACTTTCGGGTGCGTAAAAGGATTCGGCGGGCCAGTTTGGTGGTTTCTGGAAGCTCAGGTTAGAGAAGGATGGAGAGCTTCCTTCACCTGGCTCTGCTCCTGCAGCTGACGCTCTGGGAAACGGTGAGTGAAGGTTTCTGATTTTACTAACTGATAGATTAGTTTAGAGATGCACCGATTGGTTTGCCTTTAGTCTCAAAAAGGTTAATTAAAGCTGCTGTCCACTAGATCAAATAAACGTATTGAGCTTCTGGGGAAGAAAAAAAAAAAAGTTTCAGGAAACATCATTTTGTTGAAAATGAAAGATATAGTAAAAATATATAGCATAAACTGATTACACTTATTTCTACTTCAAGAAAAAATAATTACTAATTTAACCCAATGTAAAGATTTACTGAGGATGGATGTATAAGGACCTTTTATTCTGATGCTGAGTTGTTTCATTAGTTCACCAGACAAACTACAGTTTTCTGAATGCCTTCTTGGACATTTGTGTGAATTTATGACCTACCTGTTTGCACCTGCTACCCCCACATTTGTGTTTTGTGCTGGCGGTGAATTGGTATCATAAATCCCTCGATGGGTGTCCCACTGTCTCTCCAGAGCTGTTACTTCCTCTGGGATCAGGACGTGCAATGCAAATTTGAAATTTTCAACCTCTTTGATTTTTTTTTCTTTTTTTTGCTGTTTGCATTGTTTTCCCACAAACAAGAAGCAATCGTTTCAAAAACACGTGCACTTTAAAAAATCCTTATATAATGGATTAAAGGAAAGAATGAACAACATCTCCTGTGGCTCCATTAAACTCTGCAGACAGGAAGCTGCAAAGGGAAATCATGAATATTTTTCACACTCCTCTAAAAATGTTCATATTCTTGTTTGTTTCTTGTTTAAAATATTCGAGTTGCTTCCATTTCATCCTCATCTGAACTTCAGAGGATTTCCTCTCCACCAGCTGGGACCACACTTGAGTGATAATGTCTTTTTGCATCTTGGGGGCTTTCAGATATCTTTAATCCCTCTTTTCCTTCTTACAGAAACCTCGATCACCTTGTTTTGACATTTATGTATTTTTTTGGTTATTAATGATTTGCGAGGTAATCGCTTAAATGTCAGGAAATCTGTTGACATTTTGACAATGTCAAACGGTTTTGACAGTGAAATGCACCTGTCGTAAAGAGTGGAGGAGTTAAAGAGAACTGAACACGGCCAAAGTAAAAATATTCCTGAAACCAACACAAGAACTGAAACTGAGTTAATTTGTCTCATACTTAGCGAGGTTCCTGCTCTGATTTCCTGCCATAGATTCTTGTGGAGCGTTTGAGCCCTGACATGAAATTACCCCCTGCCTCCTGCCTCCAAGCCTCGGGCAAGTCTTTTCTTGCAGAACAAGCCGCAAAACCTTATAATCAATTCTAAAGGCCACAGGTAGTTGGAGCATGGAGGCCAAAACGAGGAAATATGCTGTCATCTTTCTTTCCTGTCAGTGCCCTGCTGATTGTCTGTTTCCCCCCACATAGAAGGAAATCAATAGATTTTTGTGTCTAGAAGTTTCCTCTAGGAAACAGATGCGGGTAAAGAATTTAGAGTTTGAAAAAAAATTCGTTTTATTTATTTAAAGGTGACAAGACAAGTGAGGACAGATTTGGAGTGCAATGTGGTGCGGAGCATCTTTCCCTGAAGGACATTTCAGCTTGATGTTGAGCCCCAGGGTCAGACTGTGCAATCATCAGAGAAATAACAACTAAAAAAAAACAAAAAACAAGAGCTCCATATATGACACTATAGGTCTCGTTTATGTCAAATATTAAAGTTCAGCACAGAGCACACGGACAAAAAACAGAGGAAGGATGTTGTTTGGAGGAGTTGAGGAAGAAAGCACCTTTCTCTCTAAAAAGAGGCAGCACAACTTGGATATTTTGCATATTTTATCTGGATGATCCACGAGACTTCAGTAACAATGCCCTTTGGACAGAAGAGATTGAAGTACAGATGTTTTTGCCCATGATGCAATCAACCCCTGTGCAATCAATACCTCATATCAAGACAAACAGCTTATACCAAGACTTGAGCATGGTGGTAGAGGACTGGTGATGTGGGCACCTTGTCTTTGATTCAACCCTGAACTCCGTAAAAACTCCGTTTTCTTTGGTCAGGGGCAATACTGTTCTCAGCCAGAGGGAGGCGCCAAACACACAGCAGGTGAAGAAAACAAGTCAAGATCATAGATCATAGCAAGAGGAAAAACAACAGCCCGTTTTAAAAAAGAAAAAAAAAATCAGGGTGTGGAATTTGTCTCTCAGGAAGAACTAGAATAAGATAACTACTGATGTGCTGGCAGGAAATCACTAATTCTCACCTATTCTTTATTTTCATCTTCTCTTCTAAGATGACAGTGCATATATCAAAGCTTATTGCTTCATAAGAGGCTTTATTGGAAATTGTATCTGAGTGGAGTGTGGCTGTTCAGCAGAGCTGAGAATAGTATGAATATTAGTAGAAATCAGCTTGCTTACATGGACATGTTTCCCCACAACATTGTGAGAGACCACTGAGAACTGGTACTGCTTTTTTAATGCTATTTGCAGACAATAATTGAAGTACAGAATTTCCATAATCATTTAGGCTCCTGTATTTAGTATTTAGTGGTTTGGAAGCTAAATGCTTGGAAACTGTTGCTTTATTATGAGCAGAAAGAAGTTCCCACAGAGGGCTTAGTAAAGAGCTGCTATTGTTAAAAATTCATCAGGAAAAAAAGCAGAAAATGATGCAGCATTCTCCCACTGTATGTATATATACACTCACCGGCCACTTTATTAGGTACCCCATGCTAGTAACGGGTTGGACCCCCTTTTGCCTTCAGAACTGCCTCAATTCTTCGTGGCATAGATTCAACAAGGTGCTGGAAGCTTTCCTCAGGGAGTTTGGTCCATATTGACATGATGGCATCACACAGTTGCCGCAGATTTGTCGGCTGCACATCCATGATGCGAATCTCCCGTTCCACCACATCCCAAAGATGCTCTATTGGATTGAGATCTGGTGACTGTGGAGGCCATTTGAGTACAGCGAACTTATTGTCATGTTCAAGAAACCAGTCTGAGATGATTCCAGCTTTATGACATGGCGCATTATCCTGCTGAAAGTAGCCATCATGGGTTGGGTACATTGTGGTCATAAAGGGATGGACATGGTCAGCAACAATACTCAGGTAGGCTGTGGCGTTGCAACGATGCTCAATTGGTACCAAGGGGCCCAAAGAGTGCCAAGAAAATATTCCCCACACCATGACACCACCACCACCAGCCTGATCCGTTGATACAAGGCAGGATGGATCCATGCTTTCATGTTGTAGACGCCAAATTCTGACCCTACCATCCGACTGTCGCAGCAGAAATCGAGACTCATCAGACCAGGCAACGTTTTTCCAATCTTCTATTGTCCAATTTCGATGAGCTTGTGCAAATTGTAGCCTCAGTTTCCTGTTCTTAGCTGAAAGGAGTGGCACCCGATGTGGTCTTCTGCTGCTGTAGCCCATCTGCCTCACAGTTCGACGTACTGTGCGTTCAGAGATGCTCTTCTGCCCACCTTGGTTGTAACGGGTGGTTATTTGAGTCACTGTTGCCCTTCTATCAGCTCGAACCAGTCTGGCCATTCTCCTCTGACCTCTGGCATCAACAAGGCATTTCCGCCCACAGAACTGCCGCTCACTGGATGTTTTTTCTTTTTCGGACCATTCTCTGTAAACCCTAGAGATGGTTGTGCGTGAAAATCCCAGTAGATTAGCAGTTTCTGAAATACTCAGACCAGCTCTTCTGGCACCAACAATCATGCCACGTTCAAAGTCACTCAAATCACCTTTCTTCCCCATACTGATGCTCGGTTTGAACTCTTGACCATGTCTACATGCCTAAATGCACTGAGTTTTGTATATAGCAAGAAGAGACAACTCTAGATTGTTGCTACAGCTTGTCCTGATCTCTATTATGTTTGTATTCACATACGTTTTTTAGAAGCTGTTTAAAAACCCCACTGTGAATAATAATAACAATAAATATTTTCAAAAACTTAACATACTGTAGTAAAAAAAAACATGCTGTACTAAAACTAATTTGTGATTAGTCATACATAATTTTTATTGACAATCTGTTGATCTTCATTTTGTTTAGCCATCTGACAAGCTGGTTTTTCCTTACAGAGATGATGAGCAGCTTTATAGTCAAATGAAATGGGATTTATATAGTCGGGGCTGTTTAGGTCAAGTCCCTTAGAGCAACTGTTGTGCTGAACTTACTTCAGCACTTTATACACAGGTGAACATTAATGAAAACTAAAAACCCTAAAATGTGTACAATCAGCATGACAGAAAGACAATAAGAATAGGAAGTAACAGGAGGAAAACAGGAACCAAAAACAGGACACTGAGGAAAGATGGGAGTAAATACACTCCTAATCAAAATCTTAAGATCATGGATGAAATTACAAGCTTTTGCATTTTATGAGGATGGATCGTAACTGTGTTTTAAGGACAGCTTCAAAATGCAAGAAAATGGGAAGCAAGAGAAGAAATTAATAGAGCAGGTTATTTATCTGTTCATCAGGTGTCATAGGTTGAAGATCCATAGCCATATTATGTGAAAATCTGGCTTTCATGTTATTTTCCATCAGGTAGTCATACAATCAGAACCCCTTCGTTGGGATGAAACAAAGGTTCTCATTGATTTAATTCAACTCAGTTCAATTAAATTTTACTTGTATAGTGTCAATTCACAACACGTCATCTCAAGGCACTTTACAAAGTGAATTCAATCAAAGAAATCCCAGCAGGTTGCATCGAGTCATTGACTTGCAGCATTCACTCCTCATGAAAAAGTGCATAGCCACAGGGAGAGTCGTCTGCATTGTTGATGGCTTTGCAGCAATCCCTCATACCGAGCATGCATGTAGCGACAGTGGAGAGGAAAACTCCCTTTTAACAGGGAGGAAAAAGCCTCCAGCAGAACCAGGCTCAGTGTTTACGGCCATCTGGGGGTTAGAGAAGACAGAGCACAGACACAAAAAGAACACAGAAGCACACATTGATCCAGGAGTCTTGTCTATATTAGAGAGGATAACGGTAGACTAACTCCTTAGGTGGCTGTATCTAGGAAAGGAACACAGTTAAAAGCAGATCAAGAGGATGAAAGAGAGCACAAACACTTGGCTTCAGTAAAAGCTCAATAGTTATGTCTAGGAAAGAAACATCTGTAACATGACAGCAGAAGCTCAGCCGATCTGCCCCCCAGGATGGTGTCACAGCTAAACAGAATGCCAGGCCAGATGTAGCTACTATAAGAGAACAAACAGAGAGAATATGAAGTTTAAAGTGGAAATAATAAGAAAAATGTGAAATTTGAGAATAGCAGGAGAAGTGAGGGAAGTAGGCCTCAACATTCTCCAACTTTCTATAGCAGCATAACTACGGGAATATTTCAAGATAGCCTAAGAAACTCTTAACTATAAGCTGTCACAAAGGAAAGTCTTAAGCCGAGTTGACTGTAATTAGTGGCAGCAGGTGGAGCTGATCTAGAGCAGAGTGGTGGCTGGAGGGACACTGAGCTGATTGGATGATGGCTTAGAGGTGAAGGCTGATCCAAGAAAAGTCCAAAAGAAACAAACAAAAACCTAAATCATGACATAAAAGGGTTCAGGCTAATTTGACGTTCCTGTGTTAGAGATAAATGTAATGCTTTTGTTGCAAATTTATTTACCTGTTTTCTTTGTATTTACTTTGACCCTTTTCTGTTCAACATCAGTTCGATAGTTATTAAAACACTTATTTTCTTAAATGTTTTTTCCTAAAAGTACCAAATATTTTAAATATTTAGGATGTATTTTACAACATACCTAAATTACATATTTGTTTACTTAGCCAGTAAATTTCTATTGTGTTATAGAACTTGCAAGACTGTAGCGCCTTCCACTCATTTGATTTTGTGTGTGCAGCCATTTTTTGTGGAAAAAAAAGTCAAAAACATTAGAGATTTAGATTAATTCTTGCATCACTGTATTGATGTCAATACAGACAGCAAATGTCTCATAGACAATTCATAAAAACACTCCACACTTAAAAAAAAAAAATGTCACAGATGCGTTGCACCTTGGTTCTAAACAAGCAAAATCATGTGAATACAAAGGTAGACTTCCCTGTTAGGCATCCTTGAAAGTGCCTTGATTTTTTTCTTAAAATATATACCATTTTGACAGCTCCTGCTCACACTTCGATCCAGCCAATCCATCCCAAAAAATAACAAGTTGATTTCCTTAAATCTTAGTCAAATGGTAAGATTTATCTTAATTTCACTGAATTATGTTGAGAAATTTGCAATCATTTAATTGTAATTGATTCTTTAAATATGTTCCTTTATGAACCTGTTCAGCCCTTCAGTCTTGTTAGGAAGAAACTATTTTAATGTGCCCCGCCAAATAATGTTTTTTTTAACAACACAGTCTGTTGTTCTTATTCGAACAAAGGCTGACATGGAGTACGCCTCTTTTGGGTTTATTTGGCTTTGCTTTTTTGTGGGAAAGCAAAGTGGTTCTAAACTTGCGTTCAATGTCATGGTTTCGATGAGAAGACAGGCAGGCTTTACTGCCTCTGCAGAGATTGTTTACATTCCCCAATCTTGGGGCCGCTAATTGCAGCCTTATACGATTCAAAAAATTACCAAAAAGGTCAACCACCCTGAAGGAATGGTTTTATCTGGATACAATTTGGCACACATACAGGTGAACATGTGACTTAGATTGGTTGGGGAAGTACTATGGGTTGGATGAGGCGGATGGGGTTGATGGTATAATAATAATAATCATTTTTATTGTCATTGTAACGTACATTCCAATGAAATTTGTGCTCTGCATTTAACCCATCTCCCTGGGGAGCATTGGGCTGCCACTGTGCGGCACCCAGGGAGCAATCTGAGGTTAAGGCTCTTGCTCAGGGACCCAGAGTGGCAGTCTGTGGGAGTTGAACCCAGAATCTCCGGGACACAAACGCAACGCTCTAACCACTCGGCATGTAGGCTATGTTCCTTATAAGAGCCTAAAGCATCAATAGAAGTGCTTGGTTTCCCTCAGGTGACTTCTATACGCCCTACATGTTGGGCAGCCTTTCGATATCACCAACGTGGCTCATACAAATTCACATCTTGACCCGAAAATAACTTTGCCAAATGCTGGTAATGCTGTCTGGTGCATCTACAAGGCGTCCTCTGTGTCAGCTGACCTTCGCTCACTGCTTGGGCCGCTGAATGCTCAGGATACTGAGTAACGCCTCTGCTCCGCTCATGAAACCAGATGTTGGGCCCTCTGGTGTTCATTCTGGACATACCAGCGTCTTGCCAATAAAATAATTTACCCTTCAATCAAGGTTGTGGATTTGTACTATATTATGTTCAAATTGGACCATTCAGCGAGAGGTGTGGAAACGATGGCCTTAAACTAAGGCTGAGGGGAAACGGTTGCCAAAATTGAATGCGATTTAATAGGGCAGACTGGTGTAGATGCACTTCATATGCGTGGGGAAAATTAAACTGAACATTACAGGAAATTTGCTCCCTCTTTAAATGCCAAGTAAAATTATTCATGCCACAGTCAGGATGTCAGACACCATGCAATAATCTACCCTCTGCATCACAGTGAAACTCTGAATGTAAATGATGGCAGCTCATTGAAGACCGGCCGCAGGCACTGGGCGCCCTGCGACAATGACCTCATTAAGACCACGATTGAATTGAAATGACGCCGCCGCTGCAAAACCGGATGGCGTTTAGGATGGAGGGTAACAATAATTAAAGTCCACTGTTCGACGGCACTCTCCACTCTCTCGCAAACAATTGGATTTCTTTCAGCCGCATCTGATGATGTTATGAAAACATCTAGCAGAGTCTGCTCCTCGTCACGCGAGCGGATTCAACATTCTCTGCATACTGATAAACTGTAAAATAAGTCGTTGTGTGGCCTCAGGAGGAAAGATCTTCTGCTACTACCGCGCTTGTATAAAGTAGATCTGTTCCATAAACCTGCGGGGGGACGATATGATAGGGCTGTGCTGTCACAATGAGACTCTGCTTTTGGTAATGACCTTTAAATAATCCGGGAGTTTGTTTCAGACCACCAAGGTGAATTAGACTGGGGAATTTATGACATTTCTTTCTCCTTACTGGGTTTTGTGTTTGAAGAAAACACAAGCAGCCAAATCTAAAAAAAAATTGTTCATTTTTGTATTGATGTTAACATGCCGTTCTGTGACATACTAATATGACGTGTATTCATTACCTCTCTTAAGCGTAACCGGATCATTTCTGTCCTTCAGATGGAGGCCATCCACCCAGACTGCGCTCTGGTGGTGCAGCACATGAAGGCTCAAGAAGAATGCTATCGTACTCTTGAACAAGAGGAAAACAACCACTCTTCTAAGACAGGTTGGTGCATTGTTATTCTGCTGTTGGGAAACACAGAGCCTTTGCAATAAATAATCAATAGTAGATGGAAATGGTAAATGGCCTGTACCAATGCGGGTGAAGTTGCCCAAGGACACAACAACTGAAACGGTCAGAGTGGGGGTTTGAACCGGATCATACTCCCTAACCTCTGCGCCACTGTCGTCCAATTAATAAAGAAAACCTCCAACAGTCAATCTGTGTGTAATTTAATTTTGGTATGAATACAGCTGTTCGTCAACAGTGACAGAGGATTGTTAGAGAACATTTAGGAACAAACAGCATCATGAAGGAACATACATCAGCCATAATTTTGGGGTGCATTAAATCTTACATTTAAATCATAAGTATGTAAAGAAAGCTGGAATGATTTTTTTTTCTTTTAAGCAAGAATTTAAAAAGATTGTGGATTTTATTTAGTCTACACTGGGTTAAAATGACACATGCAGGTCAAAATAGATCTGTACTCACCAACTGAGAGAGATCTCAGCAAGAGCTTTCATGGCTGAAGCGGGGCGGTGATCCCAATTACACATCCAAAATGGTTTCGGAATAGAGAAAGCAGGCTATCATTAAGCTTTGAGGAAACCCATGGAGTCGACCGTGTTAAGAGTTTATGTACCATGTTTAAAAGGCAGATGTGCACTTGGAAACCAATCAATTTAAATTAACTAAGAGTGAGTACAAATCCAGTCATGATGATTCTTGTTGATGGAAAATATCTGCTTGTTAGGCCTGTGTTATCGTAAACAGTGTAGAATGGCAAAAAAGAGTGTTTTGCTCAAGAAACACTTGAAAACCTTTACTAAATTTAGAAGGCAAGGCAAGTTTGTTTATAAAGCACTTTTCAGGTAGAAGACGATTCAAAGTGCTGTGATAAGAAGATGATGGTCATATATCTTTGCTTAAATCATCACAGATCAACCCCCTCAAAAAAAACAGTATTATGACTGTAAGACATAATACATCCTATAGATTTGGGAACAATGGAAAAAAATATTGTTCTTTTATTTTGTTTTTTAAGTAAATTCAAAAGGATAATTTTTGTTTAAAAAATTGTTTAGTCTATGGAACCATGATGATCTCAGGCAAGGTTTTCCTGATGGAAGAATCTGAAATCAGCTCATTCCTGATTTATTTTCTATCAAACATCTTATCACTTTTTTTCCCTCCATCAAGTAAAATTAAGTTGGCAAAACGGAAAAAGATAAACATTTGAACTTTCTGTTCATCAAAAGATTTCATTAGTTCTGCCTTTTTTTGTACAAAAGCAAATCCCCACATATAAAGCCTTTGCAGTTAAAAGCTGCAACACTTGCTGAGTCAGGAAGTTGATCCAGTGTGTTGCTGATTAAAACTTTCAGACCAGCCCAGATCTAAGGTGGCAGGTGGGATTCTTTACATATTATCTTTATTCAGTACAAGCACATTGTACAGGTTGATATCCGCTTTGGTTTCTATACAAAGCACAGTTTAAATTCCCCTTGTCAACCCCCCCCCCCCATCCTTATGACTGAAAAGAGGAAATCTATCCAGACATGATCCAATCCTTCCTGCGCCCTTTCAGTTATTCACTTCTCAGAGACAGACATGCAGATTCTCTTCACAAATTTCCATTATTTCCTCCGACTGGGCT
Organism: Fundulus diaphanus; assembly: GCA_037039145.1. Lineage (NCBI taxonomy): Eukaryota > Metazoa > Chordata > Actinopteri > Cyprinodontiformes > Fundulidae > Fundulus > Fundulus diaphanus. Next base: position 19,025,641 of record CM073128.1, on the reverse strand, counting down.
TATTCACATTGCAACCACAATTCGAGCTACTCCTCCACAAGCTACATTCTGTCTGCAGAGAGAAAGGAAGCCCACCATCTCTGTGTATTGACTGCAGGAGACCCTAAAGAGTAGAGTGGATTAATGTGCTAATTAGCCAAATGTTTCAGCAAATTAAATCAGTCCAGAGAACAAACAAATCAAAAACTGAATGAGCAAACAATAGGATCAACATCATAATTAAGAAACATCACCAAATCCAGAAAAAAAATATCAGTACCCTTAATGCAACACATTATAGAACAATAACAAAACAAACATTGTTTCAAAGCAACTTTTATAACTTGTAATGCCTCATTCCGGTTTCCGATCATTTTAAACATATCCCCGGTACTGAGAAGAGAGAGCCTGTTAATGTGTCCCACTATTCTGATAAAAATAAGAAACATTGTTACAGTTATAAAAACATACCTTTTAATGTTTTGAATTTATCTTTTTAAGTCAAAACTTAGAGTTTTTGTTTGTTCAAGTAATTTTGAAGTGAGGCGAGAATCAAATTCCTTTGGCATGTGAAATAAAAATAAAATCAACTATTACATATCGGAACGATATAATATTTAGAGATGCACTGATCAAGCTTCTCATGGCCAATACCTATTCCGGCCATCTTTGAAGTCTGACCTGCTGATTCTTATTCTTTTCTTTTCTTAAAGCCTAAAAAGATCCTTGAGTCAGGCCACAGGTTGTTTTTTTGTTTTTTGTTTTTTGGTGGACGTATCCACAGTCTGCTGGACCTTTCAAAATAAACCATCAAAATTAATCTCTGTATCACAGATTAAAACATTGTGCAACTTTTAGGTCTTTTTTATTCACTTTTAGAGAAAAGGGTTTATAGTACTAGGAAATGTCATTTGTTATTGTTTTTTTATAGTAAAAGTTTGTTGCTGGGAATGTTACAAGCTTAGAAATGAAGCCTGTGGGTGCCTCCTTCTCTTTTCCTAAATAGCGAACTAATTACAATTTATACATTTTCTCTCCAACTGCTTTACTTCCACTCTCTGTTGTTTTATTATTATTATAATTCAATTTTTTTAAAACATTTTTTTTACCTGTGCAACAAAACAATATGTGTTGAATTTGGCGATCAGCAACCTCAGCAAGCCGCCCTGACTGTTCCTCATGCTTAGTGTAATGGTGCATAAAGTTATGGTTTGGGTTAACCTTTAGCCAGGCACAGAGAACAACCATGTCACACTTCTGCCAGAAGTTTTTTTTTTTTTTCTGCTGGTCCTTCCAGGTATTGGAGAAGCCAGAAGAGGACAATTGTTTTGTAGCTCCTCATTAAATAGACTTAGCAACCTTTTCTGTCATGTCAGGGTCCCAGTGTGCCACCCCCTGTCCCACCCCACCAATCCACCACCACCGCTATCATATCGGGTGTAGGATATTTCCTCAAAATCTACAGAATGTCTCTTTAAATATGGGAGGTTTCTGCACCCCAACCATCAGTTTCAGTTCCCTGTGGGGAAAGAAACACCATCGCTATTTCCATAAACCTATCAGCAGGATGAGAAGATACAGGTTTCCATTGCACTGCTTGCAAACTTGACTTCCTACAGTCATAGTTTTTAATCAGACACAGAACTATGAACACATATCACGGTGAGTGCAGGCAGAAGGAATGCATTTTCCACTCACAGCAAGGCTCTAAAGCCTGATGTGAGGACACTATTATTTTCAAATATAAACTCTCAAATAACTAAAAAAACATTTGAAGGTTTGGGTGTGTCACGGGGTCTTCTTCATGAGTTGGAGAAAAATGAAAAGGGAGATTTGTCAGACAATGGAGTAGCATCTGTAGTGAAATCTGTTGTTTATTAGCAAAAAGGATGAAAAGAATGGAAACAGAAAGAGAATCAGCCAACCTTGGATTCCTCTTAGGACTGGCAGGGCTCACCGATAGGGGGCAGTTCAGCCTTTCGTGGAAGATTGAAAATAGAGACAAGTTAATAGTGACAAAAATCTGATGTATTTTGGACTTCATCAAAAGCGATCAAGAGGTTCCCCACTGTGAGGCTTCAGCTTTATAGCTCCCTGAAGAGATTGTATGTCTAGTCTGGACTTGTAACACTTTTGATTTTCCAGGAGAGCCAGAAGAAATAAAAAATGGCAAGTCTGCGATCACTGTTTTACCTGTTTTTAGTCCCATTTAACTTGTTAAAAATAAATGCAGAGAGGGGATTGGTGGAACTTTTGGTTAACTTTCTGCACCGTTAACTTTATATTTGTCGTTAGATGATGGATATACAGATAGTTTGTTCAAAAAGCATTCCAACTTGATACCTTCTTGTAAATAAAGCCAAATGCATAGTATGCTCACTTGCTTCCTGCTGCCAAATGATCTCCCATCATCTGGGCTGAGAGCCAACAATCAAAGATAAAAAAAAAAAAAAAAAAACTATGGCCGATTTAGCCAAGATCTTTTTAAGATGTGTTACCTACTTGGGTAGAAGGTGTGCCATCTGAATCTGAGGAGATTCTTCTACCTCTCAAAACTAATCAAAAGAAAACACTTAAACAGCTTTTCCATATTGAGGTGGTGGGGACTTTATTTTCCTTCTGATATGTTGTCTGAAGCCATGTTTATTACACCTGAAATGCTCCGTTTTGGAGTGTTTTCAGCTCTGTGACATGATCATTCCAGTCAGTTAGGCTTTGTTCACGCTTGATGAGAGTCGTCTGCTCACCAGTGGGACTTCCAGTCTGCACTGCAGCTGCTATTGCTCATTATTAATTGCATCATTTGTGTTTGAGCAAAGAAGAGATGTGGCAATCAGAATCTGAGGTGACAAAACAGAGGATGTTTGTGTCTGAAGAGATGAGGTGCTGAACTAATCTGAAAAATGGTTTTATGTCTCTGTGTTTGCAAAGTAAAGTGATCTGGGTTTGGAAAGAAGAATTTCGCTGGAGGTTTAACACCTTAAACTGTTAACGCAGCTGTAATTCACACAGATCCTGAGGATTATGTTTATCTCCTGCTCATATCAACAGGTCCAGACTTATTAAACATACTCAGCCCAACAAGAAATGATTGGACAATTTAGAATTTATTGGCAATTTTCTGGGGAAAATAAATATAAAGAGTAGATAAAGCCCTGATCCATCCATCCATCTATCCATCCGTCTGTTCGTCCGTCCGTCTGTCCATCCATTCATCCATCCAAAACAAGACACAAAGATGAACTTTTTTGCAAAAAGTATTTCCGAACCCATCTAAATAATTGAAATAAGTTGATACTATTACATTCATAGCCACATGTATTGAAAATTAAGCATTTATGGGGAGTACTTTTTTTTTTTAAAAAGGGAAAGAATGGCTCGCTCTCAGGAGTCCACTCGTGAAATTTCCTCACTACTAAACTTTCCATAGTCGACTGTTAGTGATATTAAAATAAAGTGGGAGGAATTGAGAATGATTACAACTCAGCCACAAAGTAATAGGGCATGCAATTGTCATGGTTTCAGGAATCTTTTTGACCCGCATGCAGAAATCAATCAGGACACAGACTAAAGTTAAGAAAGATTTATTTAAAGCACGGCTTTGCATAATAGATAGGGCTGGTTTCTGAGTTCATGCTTCTTCGGTGTAGGTTGAGATGACGACAAGGGGTGTGGGGCAGGAGGATAATCCCGTTGCGTGAGTTGTCCGAGGTGACTTTGATTCTAGAAGATACGTCTGTGTCGACAATGAAAGCATGGGACTGAGCAGGGAGTGTTGGAGAGCGAGCAGGCGGGAAACCATGGAAAATGAAGGAGCTGTAGGGACTGGCTGTGGGGTGGTTTCCCAGGAAATTAATGTCATGGAGAAATCTTGTAAATGACTCAAGGAAGGCTTGGAGTCCAACAACGTGCAGTAACCTGGGAGGCACAGAGATGGATAGATAAGCTCAGCGGGAAGGCAGAGGAAACAAACTTGACAACCTTTACTCTAATCAGCTAAGCCAATCATCGGGCAAAGATGAGTTGTCTCACAGTTCCTTTTATCTTCATCAGATTGATGAGAAAATCCCCTTCTGGTGTGCAATCTGCTGCAGGTGACCCACCCCACCAACACAGATCTTATGCTCCACAGAGACTTTACACTCGCACAAAAACACACTGAGATCATGACAGTAAAATCACTAATTGAGGTCAGAGGATGCTTTGGCTGTTAATATTCTCTAGTTAACAGCTACAGAACCCCACACATCATTTGACCTTCAGATTAGCTCAAGAACAATTCAATTCAATTCAATTCAATTTTATTTATATAGCGCCAATTCATGAAACATGTCATCTCGAGGCACTTTACAAAGTCAAAATCAGTCAGATTATACAGATTGGTCAAAAATTTCCTATATAAGGGAACCAGTTGATTGCATCAAAGTCCCGACAAGCAGCATTCACTCCTGGAAAAGCGTAGAGCCACAGGGAGAGTCGTCTGCATTGTACATGGCTTTGCAGCAATCCCTCATACTGAGCAAGCATAAAGCGACAGTGGAAAGAAAAACCACCCATTAACGGGAAGGAAAAACCTCCAGCAGAACCGGGCTCAGTATGAACGGTCATCTGCCTCGACCGACTGGGGGTTAGAGAAGACAGAGCAGAGCTGAAATGACAACAGTCATTTCAATGTAATGCAATGCAAAACTGGAGAACAGTAGAAATCAGTAGAGTGAGAAAAATAGGCCCTGATGTCCTCCAGTAGCCTAAGCCTATAGCAGCATAACTATAGAGGTAGCTCAGGGTAACATGAGCCACTCTAACTATAAGCTTTGTTAAAAAGGAAAGTTTTAAGATTAGTCTTAAAAGTAGACAGGGTGTCTGCCTCACGGACCAAGACTGGGAGTTGGTTCCACAGGAGAGGAACCTTATAGCTAAAGGATCTGCCTCCCATTCTACTTTTAGAGACTCTAGGAACCACCAGCAGACCTGCAGTCTGAGAGCGAAGTGCTCGGTTAGGAACATACGGAGTAATCAGAGCTCTGATATATGATGGAGCTTGATTATTAAGGGCTTTATACGTTAGAAGAAGAATTTTAAATTCTATTCTTGATTTAACAGGAAGCCAATGAAGGGAAGCTAAAATTGGAGAAATATGATCCCGCTTGTTGATTTTCATCAGAACTCTTGCTGCAGCATTTTGGATCAGCTGAAGACTTCGAACTGCATTTTGTGGACTTCCTGATAGTAAAGAATTACAATAGTCCAGCCTTGAAGTAACAAATGCATGGACTAGTTTTTCAGCATCACCCCTGGACAGAATGTTTATAATTTTGGCGATATTCCGGAGGTGAAAAAAGGAAACTCTGGAAACCTGTTTAATATGGGATTTAAATGACAGGTCTTGGTCGAAAACAACGCCAAGATTTTTAACTTTATTACCAGAGGCCAAGTTAATGCCATCCAGATTAAGTGATTAATTAAGAACTTTATTGTCCAGTGTCTACACAGTGTGTAGAGAGCTTTATAGAATGGGTTTCAATGGTCCGGCAGCTGCATTCAAGACTTACATCACCAAATGCAATGCAAAGTGTAGGAAAAAGTGTTAGCCACCGGGATACAGTCAAGTGAAGTTGTGTTTTTGTGATAAATCATGCCTTCCTGTTTGAAATTTTGGTTTTGACAGATGCCAGGACAACATTAGACCGCATTATGTCAAGTACAAAGTTTTGTGCAGAGGAGATTATGGTGTGGGAAGTGTTGTTGTTTTTTTTAGAAATTGGGCACAGCTACTTAGTTCTAGTGAAAGAAACCCTTAATGCTTCAGCGTATGAAGACATTTTGGATGATATCATACCGTAAACGTTCTGGAAAGTTGGAGAAGGCCCCTTTCTGTTCCAAGGTGACGGCAAACGAGTGTAAAAAAGCAAGGTCCATGACGAGCTTGGGAAAGAAGAACTTTGGGTTAACCCAGAGTGGAGATTGTGAGCCAGGCATTCATGTCTAACATCAGTGTCTGACCTTCTGGATGAATGATCAAAAATTCCAATAAACACACTTTGAACCCTGTGGAGAGCCTTTCCACAATACTCGAAACTGTTATCACCGCAAAGAACACTATGGATTACAAATGAAATATCTAGTCCTATGTCTGTGTGAACTGACAAGTAAATCATTTTGGCAATACATTTTACTTAACCTCATTCCCTTGAGGCAGACATTTTCCACCAACCCAGATGGGGGAATTCTGTTCTTTTAGAGAACCATTGCTTTAAACTCACTGGAGTTGGACTTTATCCCCAAACTTCACACTTTGTATCAAACCTTAGCAGACGTGAAGGTCATGGGTCACCTTTGTGCTTCACAATCCAGATGCCTTCCTCCCCGCAACTCTGACCTGAGACTCGCTCCATGTAACTCACAAAAAGGAAGGGTGAAGATGGGCATCCCTGTGCTGTCAAAACTAACCTGAAACCAGAAAGCTTGATTTTTGAATTGAGAAAGCTTTCTGAATAGGAAGCGAAATGTCTTCAAACTTCGGAAAAAAGTCCAGTTGTTTTTTTTTTTTGGTTTTTTTTGGAATGACCATGGCCTGGATGACTGAGAATCTTCACCAGCATACTGAAACCATCTTGACTTTGGGCAGCGAATACAATCACAGCTTTTAATTTGGTCGTTCAGAGATCGTACAGTCTGTAAAGGTGACCTTAATGTTCCAATGTTCCCTCACCACTACCATTCTTCAGATCTACAAAACACACATATGCTGAATAATGTACTCTGAAGACCCCCTTAGCAACCTACTCATGTTAAAGATCTGCTCCACTCCACCAAGCCCAAGGTAAGAGCCGCACTGATCCATGTGTCTCTAAAAATAAAAAGATGTTTTTTATCCTCTTTGTTCCTTTAGGGTAGAAGTCACCATCCAATGATAGAAGAGAGGACAAATGACATATTTCAGATCACTCACCTTTACAATTACAAAATGAAAAGGAAACAGCATCACAGTGGAGAAAGTCAGGAACAGAAACATGATCCAGAGACGATACTTTAATAAACCAAGGAATCAGTGTTTCAATTCAATTCAATTCAATTCAATTCAATTCAATTCAATTCAATTTTATTTATATAGCGCCAAATCATGAAACATGTCATCTCAAGGCACTTTACAAAATCAAGTTCAATCATATTATACAGATTGGGTCAGATTATACAGATTGGTCAAAATGTCCTATATAAGGAAACCAGTTGATTGCATCAAAGTCCCGACAAGCAGCATTCACTCCTGGGGAACCGTAGAGCCACAGGGAGAGTCGTCTGCATTGTACATGGCTTTGCTGCAATCCCTCATACTGAGCAAGCATGAAGCGACAGTGGGAAGAAAAACCACCCATTAACGGGAAAAAAAAACCTCCGGCAGAACCGGGCTCAGTATGAACGGTCATCTGCCTCGACCGACTGGGGTTACAGAAGACAGAGCAGAGACACAACAAGAGAGACAAAAAAAGCACAGAAGCACACATTGATCTAGTAATCTGTTCTACATTAGATGGTAATAGTCGGTGATCTGTCCTCCCTGGATGATTTCACAGTCAACAGAACGTCAGACCAGGTGTACCTACTATGAAGAAAAAAGAGAGAGAACAAAAAGTTAAAAGCTGAAATGACAACAGTCATTTCAATGTAATGCAATGCAAATCTGGAGAACAGTAGACTGGAGAACAGTAGAAATCAGTAGAGTGAGAAAAATAGGCTCTGATGTCCTCCAGTAGCCTAAGCCTATAGCAGCAAAACTATATAGGTAGCTCAGAGTAACATGAGCCACTCTAGTTATAAGCTTTGTCAAAAAGGAAGATTTTAAGATTAGTCTTAAAAGTAGACAGGGTGTCTGCTTCACGGACCAAAACTGGGAGTTGGTTCCACAGGAGAGGAGCCTGATAGCTAAAGGATCTGCCTCCCATTCTACTTTTAGAGACTCTAGGAACCACCAGCAGACCTGCAGTCTGAGAGCGAAGTGCTCTGTTAGGAACATACGGAGTAATCAGAGCTCTGATATATGATGGAGCTTGATTATTAAGGGCTTTATACGTTAGAAGAAGAATTTTAAATTCTATTCTTGATTTAACAGGAAGCCAATGAAGGGAAGCTAAAATTGGAGAAATATGATCCCTCTTGTTGATTTTCATCAGAACTCTTGCTGCAGCATTTTGGATCAGCTGAAGACTTTGAATTGCATTTTGTGGACTTCCTGATAGTAAAGAATTACAATAGTCCAGCCTTGAAGTAACAAATGCATGGACTAGTTTTTCAGCATCACTCCTGGACAGAATGTTTCTAATTTTGGCGATATTCCGGAGGTGAAAAAAGGAAACTGTTTGTTGTTTGTTTTTCAGTGCTTATTATTTCACTCACCATGAGCATCAGGCAGCCATGTGCATGTTTGTGTGTCACGGCCAGGTTGCATGTGGCTGTCACTTTCTGCTGCTGGTCTTTTCACAGATCATTGCACAGCTCGACCGCTCTGCCCTCTTCTTCTCCTCAGGTCGGTTGCTGCTGCCATTTTCACCATTAATTACTAGTGGAACATGCTCCAATAAATTGACAGTAATGCAGATGTTGGCATTTAAATATTGACTCCCTCCACATGTAATTTGGCCTTCTACATGCCAGGTTTGTATCAACAAATTCAGAAATCAAAAGGTTTGTTCCAAAATGTGTTCAGCTGCCGACAAGGCGTGCTGTTGTTTTGCAAATCCCACAACCAGAGACCATAAAGAGTAACACGTATGATCCTGTGGCGTTTCCTTGAATTAGAGCAAATCACCAGCAATTTCCACGACAGTCAGTAACAGTCATGGGATAAACTAACATGTATAATATATCACAAAGCAGCAATAACACATGTAATAGTTGTTTAATGTGTGGTCCAACTTTATTTTAAGTGGTGCTTCAGCATATTGAAATTTGCAGATCTTAATCTCTGCTCAACCGTCTTGAGGTCCCATAACGGCATTTCCAGCAGGTGTGGGTAATGACTTATGGGGCGATAGTGGCGCAGGAGTTAGGGAATTCATCCTGCAATTGCCGGGTTGCCAGTTTCATCCCCCTCTCTGACCGTCTCCGTCGTTGTGTCCCCACATATACAAATCCTAATCATGACCCCTCCATTGTTGTGCTTGACAGATGGTTTGAGGTGTTTGCGTTGAAATTAAAAGATTGGCAGCTATCTTAAATGTTCCCGCTTGTTATATCTGTCTCAATATAATATGAAGCTTCAGCTACTGTGGGAATGGGTTGATGGACAGAAATAATTGATGTCTAAGACCATTTCTGTTCACCTACATGATGAAGACCCTCACAAACCAATACAACTCCTACTTTCTTTGATTACCCTGGGTAACGCTGATGAGGAGGAATAAGCCCATTGCTTTTAAATAGTAGCACCTAGGTGCAACTTTCCCTCTTAAATCAAATGGAAGCAGTAAAGTGGGAGAGCTATGGAAACTTGCTTTTCCCCAGGATGGTACATTGTCAATTTCCCTCTTTTGTTCAGATGTAGTTATTTTAAAATAAATGTACATTTATTGACATTTTTCTTCTGCTTTTTCTGCTCAGTATTCTGTCCTGTGGATGATTTTACTGCTTTAGTCTGAGAGGCAGGAAAAGATAGGAATTTGGGAGATAACTGTTCATTCAGAACCTTAAACAAAACCTTAATGTTAGTAAAATCAGACAGTTTGATTTAAACAAGTGACAAACTAAATTCCTGGTCAAGGCTTTTTTCGTTAATAACTCCCAACTATCTTTTGATCTACCATTCCTAGCTCTGTATCACATAACAAGGGTTATAAAGGGATTTTGTAGTTTTATCAATCCCAGTAGGGCTTTGCTACCGTATTATTTGTAGCACTATTAAAGCTGTAAGTGTACCTGTGCTTTATTGAACCTGGAACAGACTGAGAAGTAGAGCGTTGAGCCAAAGGTTTTCTCAGAGAGGGGATAAACTAGCAAGACCTTGAGGAGAAAATAAAGGCCTTCCATTTAGGCTGACATTTGATCGATATAATACTCCTTCCCCCTTCATGTCTCTCCTCGAGAATGACAAATCTTTCTTCATAAGTTGTGGCAAATGTTTTTTTTTTCTTTTAATCTGATACAGAAAATGTCAGACAGGTGAATCCTTGAATGTCACGGCAAAGCAGGTGAGACAGAGAAATTACTTTAATAATGTGCGGCCAGGTTTGACCATTCACAGCCCTCAGCAAGAAAAACAAACCAGCAACTCACTTTAGATGCCCGCTTGGCTTTAAGCAGAACGGATACATTTAGGAATAATTATGCTGAAGATGACTTGTTCAAAGCAAGCATCCGTGAGGTAATAATTTTAAATGGATTTGAACATGGCCTGGTTGTTTGTGCCAAACAAACTAGTCTAAGAATTTTAGAACTTGCTGATTATCTGGGATTTTCACCCACGACCATCTCTCGGGTGTTCATTTAATTATCAGTTAAAGAGATAATATCAACAGAGCAACAGCTGTGGACCAAAATGTTATGTTGATAACAGAGGAGAATGGGAAAACTGGTTTGAGGTGATAGAAGGCAACGGTGGAAACTGAGCCTTGAAGAAGATGGGCTGCAGCAGAGACAGCCAAGAGTCAGCAAAATGAGATCACAGTAGACTGGAGAATGTTTTCTGGTCTAATGAGTTTTGATTTCATGTGTGGAATTCAGTTGGTAGGTTCTGAACTGGGGGCCAAAATGTGAAAGCATTGATGCTTTTTGACGATTCAGGCTGCTAGCGATGGCTTGCTGATGTAGGAGATATTTTCTTGGTACACTTTGGACTTCTTAGTAACAATCAACGAATGCCAATCCTTTTATGACCACCGTGTACACATTCTGTACTTTCATTGATATTGAGCTCCAATGATCTCAAATTGGTTTCTTGAATATAGAAGCGAGTGCACAGTGCTCGAATGGCCTCTCCAGAAGTTTTCATTTTGTTGACTAAAACTATGACAAACATGTATCAGCAAAATCCCTAATTTACATATGAAAACTGCACTGAAATTAATTAAAAACTCTTTTAGAATTATGATAAATTGGATGAAAAGATGCAAAAGTTTTTGGTCAAGACAAAAAACAGAAAAAAAGGGGAAATAAAATCCAATCATATCCAGTATCTCTGGTGGGGGGTTAAAAAAAACACTTTATATGTAGAGCTGGAGATTTTTCTGGACGTTTACCCAAGTCCCTTTTTGAATAACTGCGCATGCGCAAGACCATCTTACCTTGCTCTTCTTCTTCTCAGGGGGGTCACATGAAAAAAATCTCCCAAATCCATTCTGGTCTTATTTCTTTCTACTGAGGCCTTCCTCTTCTGTACGCCTGTTCGCGGTTTGCTTCTTGCGACTTTCAGCCATGTTCAAAGTATACGGTGTGAGCAGCGGAGCTACAATGAACGGCTAACACCGAAGCTAAATTTAAAAGCTAAAAATAGTGGTTTTGTAAAATAGAAAATGACAATGTGAAAAGTATTTATTACTCTGTTCATAGTGAAGCAGTCCCCCTCACAGCTGACATTGTTAATTAGGACCATGAGGACAATGGAAGCCAGCAGGGTACGGGTTGCATATAATAAACCAGACTCCTCATATTTTGAGGACAGATTACAAAGTATCTCCAGCTGTGTCTTGTTCTGAAGTTGTTAGAAATGATATCAGTAACACAGTAATACCCTCTGTAATATGATCACTTGAAAATGCCACCTTTTTAAGTTAGCTTGAGTGCACCAGACAGCGCTTGTTCCTAGAAAGAAATCCATTCTTCGGAGACAGTGATAAAATCTACAGAGGAACAAAACTTGTTCACCAGCATCTTCAGCTTGACCTGTGCAGTGCAGTGAGGGGTTGAAGCTGCTTGCGGTCCAAGTATGCCGAAGGAACCCACAACCCCAACCTCACTGGAACGCCTTTAAACTTGGGCAATTAGACCATTCAAATATGGATCCATCACCTGATCAAATACACGAGAATTAATCGTAAACTACAACTACAAATAAAACTTTGCAACAACTAAACTTAAGTTACGTCTGTGAAGTCAGTCAAATATCATGTGACCACACCTGTGCCTGAAATCTGTCCCAGTACTGCTCTGTTTTCTCCTTTCATTTTCTCCTCTTCTTCCTCTTTCCTGCTTAGCAGATACAGAGAATTTGTCCGAAGTCCAGACGGGCCACCCAAATGTTCAGTGAGCTTGCTCAAGTGGAAACCAGGTTGCCGACCAGCAAAATCTTTTATGGCCGTCATTAAGGCCAGCGCGATAGGGACCTGGGAGAAATAACTCTGACTTAGGGTAAAGAATGAATTACCTTGTATGTAAAACACACATATGAAAATGAAACATGCTGCAGAGCTGAGACATTTGAGTAACCTGCTCTTGGAATTCCAGGAACAAGACATCTTCCTTCTGAAAGAGTGTTGACAGGCGTGGCAAATGAGGGAGTACATCTGCTTGCAGGTGGAGGGCAGCAATAAATCTATAGGTTGCAAGGAAGGAATAAAGACCCTTTGCAGTAGGACACTCGTAGGTCCCCACTACCTCGGCCACGGCTCCCGGTACAGTGTTATGTTTCGCAGCAAGTTTTTTTTACTCCTTCATGCAGGACGAGCCATCGTGTGTCTTTTACTTGCCAGTTAACGATAAAAAAAGCTGGTTTAAAAAAGTAGGTATATATATCAATAGAAGTACTTACATATGAAAATATGTTAAAGGTTTTACCTTCACTACTAGCTGACTCTCTCCAAGAACCTCTGCAGTAGCTCTCATGGAAGCAGAGTGATTTGCACTGTTTCTGAAGTACAGGTGCAGCTGTTCTAATGGGTCTCTGAATGTCGCCATGTAAGGAACCTCTTCAGATGCATCTTTACAAGCTAGAGCAAGCCTACGCTGCAGCACAGAGGACACGTACGGGCCAGGGCCATTCCTGTGACAGTTGTTTTTGCAACTCCATTTTGCTTTCCTATTCAATTGAGAAGAAGAAAACTATTTAAACTGTTTGATCATGTACCAAAAACAAGTATGACAGCCGTAATTACAGCAGCATCATCAGTTCCAAGGCTGAATATTAGGTTTGTAGGGATGTCTTTCTGGTGAAATGTTTTTCAGGGCTGCCACCATCAAATCTGCTTTCCAGTCATTGAGGCAAATCAAATCCAGGATTTATCAAATAAAAATATATATATTGTGTATGCTACAGGCTTTGATGGGCAAGAAGGTGATTATGGAGCATTATTTTTCCTTGACATCATGTCTTCTGATGCCATAGTGTTATGCAAATGTATGATGGGGGTATTAGGAATAAACTCGTCTATTTGGGAGTTGTTGCATCTTCACATTGAAAGCAGCTAGATGAGTTAGTTAGAGTGGGTATCTGGAACACAGCTTGTCTGAAGGTCCTGTGAAGTAGTTTGGGAATGGTCCCACAGGAAATAAAGCCTCACAGCAATCCAATGACTTACTGTGGAGATTTTTTCCTATAGCAGGCTTGTTACAGGCAAGTAAAGGCAAATTTATCTGTATAGCACATTTCAGTACAAAGACAACGCAAAGTGCTTTACATGATTAAATGTGGGTTGTGTTTTAAGCTACTAAAATGAAAATGGTTCTATTTAAAGGTTTATTTAATGCTTTATTTAAGCTTTCCAAAGTCAACTATAGGCACATGTATGATAAAATATCGCCTTTGGCACTTCGGAGTATTCATTTGTTATGAAATATTAATTGTTTTCTGGTGCTATTATTCCAAAATGGAAGAAAGACCTTTGCCTTTAGTGCAACACTGCCTTTGCCATTCCCCATGTGGATTTGCCACTGTAGCATGGTATCAAAAAGGAGCAGTTGCTGTAGCTGTGGAGATTAGGTGCTAAGAGATCCACTTTGTCTCAACTTTGCGCAGAAATGATCGCGCTCTGCTTCACATCATTGGTGGTTGGGTGTGTAGTTTACTGGGCAGGGGTGGCGCGGTCAAGGTAGGTGCTTCCTAGAGGAGGCGAGTAATGACCGCTTTACATAGACCCGGTCATGGGCGCTCGTTTTCCAGGACAGCTTGGCACTGCTTCTTAGAAAGCTAAATTCTCAAGGATTACTCTGACATGCATGAACCAAGCAATACACCACTTTGGGCATGATTTTGATGAAGGAATAGCATCATAACATAGTTAAAAGCTCAAACACATTGATTTTGCACGATATAGGCCGGAAAGGTTTATTTAGGCTCTTGCCAACTCATAACAGACAGCTTTACAAATAATCAATTTAAAATTGTATTTCAAATTTGCCCTAATTTTTCTTTTTTAGCTGTTTCATCATGCTATTTCTGCTACATTAAAATTCAGTTTAAAAGGTTTGTTTCCTTGAGATTTTATGTATGTTTTATGTATGTTTAAACAGTCATTCTCATTAGATAACATTAGATAACACAGACCACTGATCCTTCAGCGTTGTGTCCGTGGAGCTGAAATTTACTGGTATTCTGCTCATTTTTATTCACTATAAACAAGACAAAAGGACAGCCATGAGTGTATAATGAGACTCATGAGTCCATTCACCCATTGCTAAATCCCACGACAATGCTGTTTGCTTTTCTTTGATGAGCATCTGAAGGAGCTCCTTTTCCCACCACCTCTTCAAACCGTTATACACCCATAACCACTGTGTCCATTTGAATGAAGTCACAGTTCGTCGAGGATATTTGTCAACATTACAGTGTTTGACAATGTATAGATAGTCCATCTTGAGTCAGTATGGCACATAATAAATGAAGTTGTCATCTGCAGCACTGATGAAGAGGAGAAAATAAATGGAAAAAAAAAAGAGTTCAAAGGCTCGTTTATCCTGCGAGATGTCTTCCTCTTCACAGCTTTGGCAGGAGAACCTGCAGCAGCAGCCAGACGCTCTGTTTCATTATGAATGAGTGCTGCTGCATCTCTCCGTGCAGCCGTTTTAATTGACGCAGGGCCGAGGAGCTTTGATGTATGAGACGATGAGATGGCGGATTGAGTCCGGCGCCTCATTACCACCATCTCATATCACAAACACACTCTCGACCAGAGCGCCAGGGTCCGTAGGGAGAGGTTTCGTTGGCCATGTGATGTGAGCAGCAGTGGAGAGGAAGCGTGGGCAGAGAGGAGGGCTGAGAACGTCACAAAATCAAACGCCCTTCGCCTTTCCCAGACTAAGGGAAACCCCTTGAAAACTAACATCAGAGAACTAAGTTTCTGTTCCAGAAAAAAAAAGATTCATTAGCTGGGACTGCAGGATTAAAATGCATTCAAGGTCAAAAAAGTCCATGACTCATAGAATTTTAAGTGTGTTAAATAGAAAAAGTTGATGGAATAACCAAGTGCTGGCCTTTCTATTGGGACAACACAGCATGTTAACCATTGTCCCCCATGCTAAAGACAGTGTCCTTACAATGTCAGCACTGCAGCAAAGATTGCAAAGATTTAAGAAGAAGGAAATATTTAAGCTATAGGGCCAATGTCTAGAAATGCAAACTAACTCAGCACAGTGTTCAAGAAAATGTATCTGACTACTTAAAATAAGCCACATACTGTTATTATAACCCTTGACGTTATAAAATGTCTCATTGTGCCATGTGTTTTAGCTGAGTATTTGGTTCTTCAGTTGCTCTAGTCTGGTCAAAAAGGACAAAAGGACAGCCATGTAAAGTAAAAGTAATTAAGTGTCAGTAAATAAGTAAGCAAGGATGTAAGTTAATAAGTTTAATTGAGTGAGATTAAAATCATAAAGGCTAAAACATTTGAGCATAATTAGGTGAGTATATGTAAATAAAATAGTTAAGTGTAAGTTAGGGTTGTAAGTAATACTAAGAAAATATATTAGGGTAAAATTAAATGCAAGTAAAAACATGTGTTAACCGGAAATGAAATGTTAACAAAAATGTAATGTTAAGTGGACAACTGCCCTGGCCCACTTTTTTGTGTAGTTAAATACATTAATGTTGAACTTTTTTCAGTACTTCAATAAAATGCCTTTCTTTGACAGGCTTCATTTGGTGTACGCCACGAGTAAATTATACGTTATTGTAACTTTAATTATCTTTTCAGATTTTGTACAACTGTCTGCATCCTTTGTTGTTGCTTGTATGTTTAAAATTCATACCTGATCTTAGCTCAGGGTAACTGTGTAAACAGTTTAGATTTAAAGCAGCGACCGAGTAGGTTTTGACCCAACTATTAGCTTAACTTGAGAGGTATTAAATTATTTTTCAGGTCAACATACAGCACTTGGTACGTATAGATATTCTGTGCGGGCTGCCCTCAAAAACTCGCCTATGTCGGATCCATTGCTCAATGGGTCATGTGACTTAAAGCACTGCTCTAGGTCATGTGACCCATTCTAGGTTACGCCAGTCTGAGCTCAGACTGCCGTAACAAGAAAACAAAACAGATCCTGATCAGACATGTTTTTGGTTCTCTGATGTAGGATTTAATCTAGAGGGCTGGATGTGACCTTGTCTTTACAAGTAACTCCATGACTTTTCAATCTGCTGGTCCAAAGTGATCTGCTATCAGATTCCAAAACACGGAGGGAGACTGTTTAATTTTTCGACAGTGTAGTGTTGCCAATGGCCTTCCTGGAAACTAAAGCCGGAGATTACATGTCTAGTACCCCTAGTGGCTAAAAGTTACACAGTTCTACTTTAAATGAGTACAACATTTTTATTTTAGACCAGTTTTTATATAATTTTCCCCTATCCCGTCATGTATAAATTAGAATTTCTCATTTTTAATTATTTTTGCTGCTGCTCTTGAGCTGAACATTCACATATATTGAGGCATTTTTTTAGAGAGTACAGATGATGTAAAACTTCTGGCTCATAAAAATTCCTTTTCCCTTGTTGGCCTTTCACGGACCATACATAGCTGTGGCTTCAGAATGAAATGCCCTGCTCTTTTGGCCCAGTTTATTTTGAGGAGAGGAACATTAACTCTTAGGTTAAACAAATAAACCTAGAAAACACAAATTCACAAACTGCAACCGTCTATTAAAATTAGCTTTGATTTTGTGTGTTTTATTTCAATTTGCCCTCATTAATTATGGACAATGTTCTACAGATAATTAGTGATTTAGCTGCAGCATTTAACTCTAGATTTACAGCTTCATTCCCCCCATTTTCTCTGAAGAGGAACAATATGATTGGTCTAACATGACGTCACTGAACCCACTGTGTTACCCTGGTGCACATATATTCATTTTTAATTTTTTTTCACAGGTTGCCCCACGTTGTGGGATGATATTCGCTGCTGGTACCAAGCTGAGGAGGGACAGGTGGTCAAGGTCTCCTGTGGCAACATCTCTCAGTTGTTTGTAGATAACAAAGGTGAGTCAGTCCTTAGAAACATCAGCACAAAATTAATATTCAGAGATTTGTTCATTTTTATCAAGATTAACTTTTTTGAATGCCTTTCAATTAGTTTTGTATTCAATTAGTCAGTTAAGGATAACAATTCTGTTGGGTTTTTTTTTGCGATGGTGTATTCGGAGGACTTTTGTGCTCAAAAGCAACCGATGTACTCAGAAATAAATGTCAGCTCTTCACTGTTCTGACTTTTATTTTGAGTGCAGCTGAGATGCTCCGGACAGCCACCGTGCAAATTATTCTTTCCTGCTTTTTTTCTCTCCTTGACTATTTTTTGTCCATACTTTGTCCTAAAGCCGCAATGATTTGTCGTAGTGAAACAAACAGAATTTCTTTGTTTCTTTGTTTCTTTCTTTCTTTGTACAAGAAAGGAAGAATCCAGTTTAAATTTGACATGGAGGTCAGTTCTGATCATCCATCCATCAGAGCACAGCCCAGAGAAGTCGCCGTGTTATTTTGGGGCTCCCCTAGGACTGTGTTGTGTTTTTGTTTGGTGGTTTATGAAGACTGCTCGGTTTTCTCCGAGCGCTGCTGTCTGTCTGTGTGCACAGACTGTTTAGATTACCCCTCCTGTCTGCTCCAGACCCTTGTCTGATCCAGCTGGTGTGTTTCATCAAAACAGCAAATGTGCACATGCAGTGTTAAACAACAGAAATAGATGAGAGAATGTAAAAATAAATGAATATCAGGGTGTACAGGATTAAACAAAGACAGAAACATCTTGGTAGATAAAAATATTTGCAAGCCATGTAGCGTAGGGGACACGGCAAACATGTTGATAAAGATGTTCTTGTCAGATGAAACCAAATTGAACATTTTGGCCTACGTGCAAAGTGGCAGGTGTGGTAAAACTAACACTGCCCCCGTCACCTTGAACGTATCACCACAAATATGGTGATACTTTGGGGATTCTTCTTTTCAGAAGGCAAGCTGATGAAAGTGGGTGGAAAATTAGAAAAACAGCTGAATACAGCAATAAAACCTGTTAGTGGCTGTAAATGACTTGAGGCCAGGGTGGAGGTTGACCTGCCAGCAGGACAATGACCTTAAACATACAGGCAGAACTACAGTGGGTTAGTTCAGGTCAAAGCATAGTAAGGTGTTCGAATGGCCCAATAAAAATCTGTCAAAAACAGTTACTGAATTTAGTCATTGTGCAGTTTGTGCAAAAATATATGCCAGGACTGCCAGGTCTCCCAATGCAGGACCTGAGAGATACATCATCCTTTAATTGGTCATCTATTGTGTGCCAAATTTTTAGTTTCTAACTCCTAAGAGTTAGAAGCTGAAGCTAAAAACTTTGCCAACAGGTTTTGCTGTGTCCCCTGGCTTGCACTAAGATATTGATGCTAAAATCATATTTTCTGTCTAGAAAACTGCCAAAAACAACAGTTATTGGCATTTATATGTTCATCAGCTACTAGATTGATTACTGCAATACCCTTTATTTCAGTCTTTCTCTGGTTTTACTCAATCACCTTCATCACCGTCGTCCAAAAGGCAGCTGCCTGTCTTCTAACCGACACCTCTAAATGAGATCACATCACCCTGTTTTATCCTCTTTACATTGGCTTTCTGTCTTTTTCAGAATAGATTTTAAACTCGTTGTTTGTTTTTAACACACTTAAGGGCCTGGCTCCACCTTATTTGTCAGAATTACTGAGCTACCGTAACAGGTCTTTGAGGTCTTCAACAAACAGATCAATGATATTGCAAGGACTAGGTCCAAACACAGGGATGATTGGGCTTTCAGTGACCGCATCCAGACTCTGGAAACAGCTCCTCTGGATCTACGTTCCACCATGATTCAAATCTCAACACATGTTTATTTAGGCAAGCTTTTAATGGCCACCAGCACCGTTGCATTCTATGCCTGATATTTAATCTGGTTTTGCTCATCTCTGTATGTTTGTGTTTTTAATTTTAAAGTACTTATTGCTTTTGTTGACTGCAAAAAGGGCTATGTAAATAATCGACTGATTGATTGACTGAGTCATTGATTAATTGATTTAGCTAAAGGAATGGGACCAAACTTCTTCTTCTGTAACCCCAGTCGGTCGAGTCAGATGACCGTTCATACTGAGCCCGGTTCTGCCGGAGGTTTTTTTTTCCCGTTAATGGGTGTTTTTTCTTTCCACTGTCGCTTCATGTTTGCTCAGTATGAGGGATTGCTGCAAAGCCATGTACAATGCAGACGACTCTCCCTGTAGCTCTACGCTTCTCCAGGAGTGAATGCTGCTTGTCGGGACTTTGAAGCAATGAACTGGTTCCCTTATATAGGAAATTTTTGACCAATCTGTATTATATGATTGATTTGACTTTGTAAAGTGCCTTGAGATGACATGTTTCATGAATTGGCGCTATATAAATAAAATTGAATTCAATTCAATTCAAACTGTGTCTTTGTCAGAGTCTGAAAATCCAAGACAATATCAGTTTTGTGCTTTGTGTCATGTGTTGGTGCAACTCTGGCACAGGTATCTTTATGCCTGAAGGGTATATAGCTCATGTGTCAATTATCTTAACACACAACAAAAAAATGTAATAGTCTTCTGAGAACATCCTGGAGCCAGAATGGAAATGGAGTGTGAAAAATGTCTAAAGTAATAACAGCAACTTTCCTAAAGCCTGAAGAACTTTTAATTGGGTTTATAGCTCCGTTCTCAATTATATTAACACACAACAAAAAATAAATAAATTAAAAAATTCTTCTGACAATATCCTGGAGCCAGAATGGAAATGGAGTGTAAAAATCTGCCAGAGTTATAACAGCAGTTAAGAAGCCTTAAGAACATTTGATTGGAATATTGCAAGAATATAAGGCTGCTTGCATGGAAAATACGCAAGAATGTTAGATGAATGTTGATTTAGCAAATTATGAGTATGCAGTGAAACAGTAAAATTTCTATGATATGTAGGAGTTCTCAACAGAAAAGCGAACAGCAGAGTGGTACACAGAAAGCGGTTGCTGAAAAAACACTGGCATGTTTCCTGTAGTGAAATTCTGACCGAGGGCAGGAAAAAAAATGGATTATGAGTGAAAGTTAAGCGAATGCTTTGTGTGGAGGCATCAGGAGGCGAAGGTGGCTGCGAATGACCTTTTAACTCAGTCTTAGTCAGTTTCTGGACCTTGCTGGATTCCCTCCTCCACAGGTTGGTCCAGCCTTTCCAATGGGACTCTGCAGAAAAAATAATGAATTGGAAAATCAAAGAGTTCAGTGAAGAGCCAGGAGCATGAGTAGGGAGCTGACACTGCTTGTTAAACGCGGCGGTATCAGTTTTAGCATTGTCTCTAGAGCCGCAACCTTGAAACCTAAAATCGCATCCAGCCATTTGCTGCGGCTTCAGGCTCTGCATGCTACGCAGTTCTGCTGCTGGATATCGGTAAATCCACCCACAACTCAAACCCCCACACTCCACTGTGCTGAGAAGCTGGATGGCACTTTCACTTCATGAAACCTAGCCTCTAACTGGAAACTTTGTGTCTTCTGCTAAAAACACGAATTCCTTCAGAGTACCTGAAAACCTTTTTATGTATCATGAAACTTCAGGGAGCTCAGATTCCAGCTCCAGCATTTAAACTCCAGGCTACGGTGGGAGAACTGAGCTTGAAATTCAGCCTATATAATATCAGCACTTGGACATTCAGCTGGCCAAGCTACATCTAGACTCTGCATAGTTTTTTTTTAAATCTTGGATTTATATATAAATATAGGAACACTAGTTTCTACAAAAACATAGAAGCAAATAATGGGCACATAATTTATTTACTAAAACATTGTGCTTCCTCTTCACCAGACGAAAAAACCTAATGAAAGGACCCATGTAAATTAATGTTATTATTGTTAATACGGAGACTCTGACCTGCAAGTATTCACCTGCCAAGCTACTAATCCCGTTGTGGCTCTGCTCTGGCTAACTCTCTGCCGAGCTGTGGACTCTGCTGCCTTTCTCTGGGCTCCAAGAACTCTCTCTCCGAGCCGTCAGCTCCTGCCCTCATCTACACCCCTGTTCCTGTGCAGTCCTGCCTCTCCGGTTACATCATCCATCATCCCATCAACCCTTTAATAAAAACTCTCAATTTTAGTCCCGTGTGTTGTGGTTCTGGGTTCATCCATAAACAAATCCTGACACAAATGAATTTTGATGGTTTCAGTTCGGTAAACACGGAAAGGCTACGCACCTACTACAAGTCTATTGGAGTATTTGCTGTTGTATATTTTCTCATGGTGATGAATTCATACTTGAAAGAAGTTGTAGTTAAGTCCATTTTTGTCAGATCTTCAGTCTAGGAACTTTTAGCATGTGAAATGTGTGTGTTTATTCAGAACTAAGTAACCCCATATTACACTCCAAGGCAGTGACGGACTGGGACTAAAAAACGGCCCTGGCAGTTTCACCGACCGAGCGGGGGGGGGGGGGGGGGGTGGGAGGGGGGGGTTGTTTGAGGCGACGACAAGTTTTGTGCGGAGGGGGGGGGGGGAGAAGACAAGTTTTAGCGCGGAAGCGGCCGCCTCGCCAAGACAGTGCTGCGGGAAACCCTGCACTGCATTTGGCTTATTAGTGGGCCGAGAGATAATGTAGGCCTACAATTAACAGAGTGAAAGGGGCCGCGCACACCCGACGACCAGGCCGCCTCGTGATTGGCCGGCCCAAGCGGCCCACGAGGGCCCGCGGCCCTTCTGGCATCTGCCCAAATGCCAGACCGTCCAGTCCGTCACTGCTCCGAGGTGTAATCTCAACCTCTCCCCCTTCGGTTGATTTACTTCAGCTGAATTTTGCTCAATGCCTTAAATTGCTCTGCTTAGTTTTGAACTTATTTAAGAACCTTACAATCGGCCAACTGAGAATAAACGACATTGATAACCTAGAATTAATTGCCATCCCTGGGAATTTGTCCTGTTTTTTAAGTGATCTTGAAAGCTGTCTGAGAGGGAGTTTTGAGAAACATAAGCAAGACTTTCAGAGGACAGAGGGATTTGTTTGCTTTTTTAAGTAGTCTGAAATGTGCCTTTTGGAGAGTTCCTGGATAAGCACTGGAGCTTGTTCATTTGAAAACTTTTCAATTGCCCTACTATATCAGACATCTGAATTAGGATTTTAAAAGCTGCTTTTCTCCACCTATAGCACTTTTCCCCTATTTTCTGTGCAAGACATTAAACACTTTACCTCTTTCTAGCTTATGTTTATAGGAACTGCACTGAGGAGGGTTGGTCCGAGGTCCAGCCGGACTACTATGATGCCTGTGAGTTTGAAGATCATGTGGAGGCAGAACCAGAGGTAAGGCTTTATTGTTATTTGGTGGCATTGTTATATTCTGGACAAATCATTTGCATTGATTTTTTTTTCCCCCATTCATTCATTGTGTTCTGCCTCTACTCTCTGAATCACATTTTTACTTTTTTTTTAGCCGAACCTTCTTATTTTGAAATTGTCTTACACCTTTGAGACAAAACTGTTATGTTTATGTGGAACGGTGTGGACTTTTTGTTCACACCACTTATAGAACAAGAACCTGCTGTTATAGGTGAAATTACCGGCTATAAACTCCAGCTCTAATTAGGGTCATAATTAGACAGAGTAGATGACAGATGTCAAAAATATGATGTTTTCTGCAGCAATCTGAGCCCTTACAGAAAAAATAAAAGAAAATGTTGTTGTTTTCATGACAGCGAATACCCTACTGTCAACTGAACATTTGTCATAACCTGAAGAAAGAAATTACTCTAATATGAGTCACAAAATATGGGCTGCACAAGATAAGTTGGGTGAAACAAAAATGGCAAATAAGTTGAGGTTGTACTGGTTTCTTTTAACCTGACAACAGCCAGCTGTATGTCGTTCCGCCTAGCTCCACTCACATGTATGTGAGTGGAGCTAGGTTGAGTAAAGCTTTAAAAGCCCATAAATACTCAATGTACAGTTTTGTTTAGAAGCTATGAAAAGTTATTTAAAATGTCTTCTAATCTGATTACTTGATATAAATCCTGCACAATTTAACTGAATAACAAACACATCTGTTAGGGAGAAAAATATGAGGGGCAGCAACCTGGTTGCATAAATATGGACACCCTTACAACGCACCTTTCCAATCAACTTCAGTCTTTACTCTTCGTTAGTAGAGCTCTACCTGCATCCACATCTTCACTAGGTATTGTCTGCTTATTCTGCTGTGCAAAGTTCTTAAACTCTGCCAGGTCGATGAGGACATCTCTTGTCCATAGCCTACCACATATTTTCTGTCCCAACACACCTGAAGATCATGTCTTACTGATGCTAATGTCCGTGCCAACAGAAATCTCTGAAGAATGCCTTAGGCTACGTTCACTCTGCACGTGTTGATGCTCAGTTCCGATTTTTTGCTGAAATCGGATTTTTATTGAGGTTGGCCGTTCATATTATTATTAAATTGGGGCCGTTATCATACTGCTGCCTGAATGGTTCAAGATCGCCAAGCGACCTGCATGCGTGGACACCAGAAGGAGATGTCACACAGCAGCACACTGTTTGCGGAAGTAATGGTGAATGTGATTGCTTCTAGAAGTGTTCAATAAAGTTTTGTAAAAAAAAACAACAACAAAAAACACATTTCTCATTGCTATTATTAGAAAGCTGTTAAGCAACGGGAGTCGACAATTTTAAGACCACATCATAACGAGACTAAATAAAGTAAGAAGAAAGCAGCACAGCTATTAACAATCATCTTTAGTGCAGCGCTAACTGCTACTACTGTGAGTGGATGTGTAGTGAGAGACAGGAGAGTGACGTGAAAGATGGGTAAAATGCGACATGATGCAGTTCAGACTGTGGACGCTTTGAAAAAAATCCGATACATATCCAAAAAGATCGGATTTGGGTCGCATTTCCCTGCAGTGTGAACGTAGCCTTAGATTCCATGTTGAATCTCTGCCGGCAAGAATTAAGCCAGTTCTGAAGACAAAAAGGTGTCTTCCAACCTGGTACTAGCAAGTTATACCTACCGGATTTTCCGGACCATAAGGCGCACTGGATTATAAGCGCACTGTAGCACCGGATTGTAACCCGCATTAAATATTTTTCCCAAGTGTATAATATCACTCCACACTGCAAAAAGGGAACTAAAAGTAAGTAAAATTTTCTTGAAATTAGTGTATTTTTCCTTGATTTGAGTGGGTAAATAAAACTATTTGCCAATGGAATTTTTACACTTAAAATAAGAACAATTCATCTCTGTCATCTTATTTCAAGTGTAAGATATCTAATTATCTTATTTTAGGGGTAAAATACTTATTCTATTGGCAAATTATTTCACATTTTTTCCTTCTTTTCGAGGTTTTTCTTTTAAAACAAAACTTTATAGAACACTTCAAGAAACAATTACATTCACCATTACTTCCGCAAACAGTGTGCTGCTGTGTGACGTCTCCTTCTGTTATCTGCGTTTGCAGGTCACTTTGCAGTCTTGAACCGTTCAGATAGCAGTATGATGGCGGTTGCATTTAATAATAACATCAACATCCACCTAAAAACAAATATCAGATTTCTGCAAAAAAATCTAAATTGAGCATCAAGACCTGCGGTATGAACGTAGCCATGGTCTTTCATTGAATATATTATATCTGTCATTGGAGGGTGGCTGTTGAGGACCAAACGCAAAGATGACAGTGGCAAACAAATGGGGATTAAATGATTTAATAATCGAAATGAAGGAAATTTACAGATAAGGCATGATGAATGCAGGACATGGAACCAGGGTGAAATTAACTAATCCAACAGAGAGCTAAGAAACCACAGAGCTTAAATGTTGTGGATGATTAGTGATGTAAAACCAGGTGAGAACAATCAGCAGAATTGGTGGCAGTTGAGTAGGGAGAAAGGATGAGGAGCTCAGGAGGGATGCTGATGAACAATGAATGAACACAGGAGAAGCTGAACAAAAACACAAAAGGATCCAAGCAGCCAATAACGAAGGACTAGTACCAGCAAGAGAAATAATGAACTAGAAACTCAACACAAAGGAAATCACTAATAAGGAAAGCCTTTAATTGCAAAATAACCCAACAGTTACGCAAATATAAGAACAAGTGACAGCTAAGGGATGCAGATGAGCAAATGTCAGGAGAATCCCGGAAGTACTACTCAACTTTCAGGTTTCAGGTTCAGCAGATCGACTGTAACTGACCGCTGGTGTCAACTCAAGAAGACTAAAGGTTGTAACTGAATGAAAAAGTATTATTTTAAGGGCCTGACGCATGCACACTTATGCAACCAGTTCAGGTTTGGGGATAATGTTATTTATTAATTTACTTATTTGCCCCAGACAGATCAGTGTTTTCAAGTTGAATTGTACGGGAGAAATATCACACTAAAGGAAAGAAAACATTCATTAAAATTAATCCAAAACTGCTATTTGAACTGGTGTTTGCACGCTGAGATTCACTGTATCACCCAGCAGGCTCTCCTGCTTTTTGACATTTGCTATACACGGCAGCTTTGCTTTCCTCAAAGGTTCAATAATATCCAGTGAATCTCATTATCTCTAAATCATCTAGAGTTTCTTTTAAAGCCTCAGCAAACTGAAAAGAGAGAAAAATGGGTCAGATCAGTTATTTTGATGATTGAACAAGTTGCTGGAGAGAACTTTGGCGTGGTGTGCTAACTTTATTTGTTAATCTCTTTCAGACGACATATTTCTCCAACTTTAAGCAGGTGTACACTGCTGGCTATGCTACCTCACTCATCTCACTTATATCAGCCATTTTTGTTTTCACTGTTTTCAGGTAATGATTTCCAACCTTCCGCTGTTTTAATTTACGCACACACATAGACCAGGAAGGTACCCGATGTGACCTTTTTTATTTTCTCTGCAGGAAGTTTCACTGCACCAGGAACTACATCCACATCAACCTGTTCTTCTCCTTCATCCTGAGAGCCAGCGCTGTCTTCATCAAAGACCTGGTTCTTTTTTCTGATGAAAATATGGACCACTGCTTCATGTCAACAGTAAGTGCCGCACCTCACTTCCATCAGCACATTGACTCCCCAGTAGTGAGAAATTGGTACAAGCAGAAATGGGTTTAGAGAACAAACGCCCACTGGAAATGCTCCTGTAACTCCTGCAAGCATCTCTGACAGGATTATACTGTATGTCTTCATTTCTTGAAAAGAGAGAGAGAGGGATAAAAATACAGGGAATGTCTGAGCATTAATGATGAGGTTTTCACTTCCTGGTTTTCTGCTGATAAAGCTGCTGTGAGAGGAGTGAGTGTCCCTGCTGTTTGTCTGTGAGGAATCAGCACTCTGTGACTCATTTAGAGCGGGAGTGAGGCCTAAATAGGACGGGTGAGAGTAGTACCGCTTACCTTTGGTGTAATATAAATCCATCCATCCATCCATCCATCCATCCATCCATCCATCCATCCATCCATCCATCCATCCATCCATCCATCCGTTCTCTAACACATCTATCCCTTGTGGGGTCGCCAGGGGTGCTGGTGCCTATCTCCAGCTGTCAATGGGAGAGAGGCGGGGTTCACCCTGGACAGGTCGCCAGGCTATCGCAGGGCGACACAGAGACAAACAGGACAAACAATCATTCTCGCACACACTCACGCCTAAGGAGAATTTAGAGAGGCCAATTAACCTAACAGTCATGTTTTTGGACTGTGGGAGGAAGCTGGAGTACCCGGAAAGAACCCATGCATGCACAGGGAGAACATGCAAACTCCATGCAGAAAGACCCAGGGCAAGGGTAGGATTTGAATCCAGGACCTTCTTGCTGCATGGCAACAGTGCTACCCACTGCGCCCTTTGGTGTAATAAAAATTATCTTTTTATTTATTTTTTATCTATTTTGAACAAACAATAACATAAAATTAAATAGACAGGAATGCCAATTTATATTAATTTTTAATTAGCATATTTTTTTTTTTTTCAAAAAAGGCTGTAGAAGCTAAAAAATAATGAATGCCTTTCCTATGACCCCAACATACAATCATTTATAATAATGATAATAAAACATGGAATTTGCTATTGACATTATCCAAGTCTGCATAAGAATGGAAATATGAAAAGGGTGTAAGTAAAATATCTGGGTGGTTAGATTTTATTCTCCAATTTCAAAAAGATGAACATTTTTATTTCTTAAAAATAAGTTATCAAACAACCAGAATGAAACGGACATATTTTGTTTTAGTTTTTTTTTGTTATTGCCTGGAAATTCATGGATTATAAACGTATTCAGCTTTACAAATGCCATGAATGGTCAGGCCTCAAGTGATTGAACAAGTGACCAACTAATGATAGGAATAAGCATTTCTCTTAGCCAACTCTTCAGAATGGGAAAGAGTCTAAAAAGTAATCTTCAAAGTTCACGGCTAGAGAACTGTAGCAAAGAGCGGCATCTTGGCGCCAACAAGTCTAAATATAACAACCATTAGATGTTGTCTGCGTGCCAACTGATTGTATGGGGGCATGCCAAGTTAAATAATTTTCTGTCTAGCCATCACAAAGATCCATGTGGTTAGTTTGGACTTTAACTGGACTGCAGGCTTTGGTTAGGTTGAGGAACACCTGTGGGCCTGTTTCTCTTCAAAGGAACCATATTAGAAGGTATGGGATTGTAAACTCTGAAATAGCTGACCCTGATCTCAAATAAGCGGAAGACAATGTGCCGATGGATTGATGGATGAAATAGCAGGACACTTTAAGTAGAAATGTCAAGGCCTGTGCCAGAAAACTGGAAGTGGATCATCGTTGGGTCTTTTAGCTGTACAGTTATACAAAATAAAGGGCTAATTAGCCTTGGAGTCTAAAACACAGTTGACCTTCTATCATTAACTAAAACAACAAAACTAAATATAAAACAGAAGCTAATTATAAAATAAATAATGCTCATTCATCAACACCACCACATTCAAATGGCATATTCATGCCAGCATTTAATGCTACACTCTTAGCTATTGCATACAGGTAAAATTCATGAAGTAAAGAATATCTTGTCCGTTAATGCTAACTTTAGTCAGTGGGATGAGCTATTTTGGTCAGAATTCATAATGATGACAGCTGTAGAGTAGAAGCTGTTCAGAAATCTTGTAGAGCCTGTTTTGATGGATCTGTTACATTTCCCTGAAGGCGGTTATTCAACCAGGCGGTGGGCAGGACAGAGCGAGTCTGTCAGAATATTGCACGCTCTCAGCAGGCAGCGTGAGTTGATGAATTGTCCACAGCAGGTAGCTGTTGGTCAGCGATGTTCTTGGCAGTTTTTTATTGTTCTCTGTAGAAATTTCTGTTCTTGCTGCAGAGCCACAGCACACCAAGATGCTGTGAAAGAAGAGGCGTTCGGTGGGGCAGATGTAGAAACACGTTACGAGCTGCTGTAACAGGTTTAATCTCCTGAGCACTGTAAGAAAATACAACCAGGACTGTGGTGTTTGCTGTCCAGGACAGGTCCTCAGAAGTGAGGGTCCCCATTGATGTGCAGTCAAACATAAATGTTTTACTTCTTCCTCCGATCAGTCAGATGTTTTCTTTCGTGTTTGCTGTCATGTCTTCTCTATAATCAAGCTCATTGTCTTTGGTTGATCACCTCCACTAAAGTTATGTTATCTAACAATAAAATAAACCTCCAACAGTTACTCAAGACCAGACAGAGAAACAGCAATTAAAAAAAAATGGCATATCCAAACCAAAAGGGATCACATTATTGTTATCATTGTTGCTGAGAAAAGATGAGGATTTTTTTTTAGATTAAGAAAACAAAATCAGGGAAAATAACTTATGAAATCATATTTTTTCACAATTACACAAACAATTTGGTGCATATCTTTACTGTTTACTGCCTCACTGCAATGTATTTGCTCTTTCAGTGTGTCCCTAAGTAAACCTTTTTCTGTCTTTTCGCTCGTCTCTCAGCATCCGTCTGAGACTCATCTGCGCCGGCACCGCAATAAAAAAAATCAGTCAGTGAGGCTTTAACGCGACTGAGTTGGATCACTGTCTAACAAAACAAATAAAGGAGGGGATGCACCTGCACAATGCAGAATACATTACATTTTGTTTTATCTTTTTCCCAATATACCCTCGTTTCATAACCAAAGGTGGCAATTAAAGAAAGTAAAATCAGTGGACAGTAATATGTAAGCATAAAAGTCAGTTACAGTGCAGCTGAATGGATTCTGTGGTTGATTTCATGCGCAAGAACAATATCTGCTCTGAGCCTCTCAGCCGTTCCTAGTGACATCAACTATTCCTCCTGGCTCCACCTTTGACAGCACTAAATCAAGCTGGATTTGTTTATAATCTCTGGCCATTTTGTAATAAACAAGATCGACATCATATAACTTCTCGTATACTTTATTACAATGTTCATCAAACAATCCTACCTGTCCACCTTGAGGTGATGTTTTTATGACTGCTGCTTAGATCCGACTCTTCAGTGTGCCTAACAGCATCCTGGGCTGGTGGAACCGACACTTTGAAGGATCGAAAATGTCTGTCTGAAGGTGGCGTTTCAACATGTTATTCACAAAGTGATTATAAAGTGAGCTGCAGGAGTCTTACAAATGCTGGCACAGTGGCAGCGTTAAATGTAAAGCTGGAAAGTGAGTAGTTTGCTGATGACACAACTGGTGCGAACCATGACATTAATGAGAAATCCTGCCTTTAATATAGCGACGACAGTGCTGTGAAAAAGGGTTTACTCCCCTATACAGATTTCTTCTGTTTTTGCTTTTTAGTCACAGCCAAACGGTTCAGATCAAACAACCTTTCACTACTGGATAAAGATAACCTGAGTACATGCAAAAAGTCGTTTTCAAATGATGATTTCATTCACAAAGAGAAGATGGTTACCTCAAAGTATTTGTCCTCTAAACCTAATAACCAGTTGTTGCACTTTTGGCAGCAACAGCTTATATAAAGCATCAGCGATAACTGACAGTAGGTCTTTACCATCACCACTGAGGAGTTTCGAAGTGCTCCGCTTTACAGAAATATTTTAATTCATCCACATTAGTGGGTTTTCTAGAGTGAATCTCCTGTTTTAGGTCAAAGCCTAGACTTTGGCTAAGCCACTCCGACACTTAATTATGTATGTATGTTTTTTGTTTGTTTTAAGTTAGAGTGGACATCGTCTGATTGGACATAGGTTTCTGTACTGTTGGGTGGACAACCTCCTGCAGAATGTTCTGGTAGACACCTAAGCAGGAACCAAAGCAGCCCCCAAACCGTCACACCACCCCCATTATGTTAGGCTGTCAGTGTGATGGTCTGTTTCCGAAATGCTTTGTTGGTTTTATGTCACACAAAACATGACATCATCCACGAAGATCCACTTTTGTCTCTCCGGTCCACAGGATATTTTCCTGATCATCATCAAGATTGTTTTGGCAAATGTGCTTTATGCTTTCTGGGCTTCAGCCTTGGAAGCCATTTTGCAGAGTCTAATTATTTTTTTCCTGTTACATTTTGTCTTGATGTTCCTGCTTTGGCAATGAAATGACCAAAAGTTTGGCATCCACAGAACTTTTGCGTTCAGTAAAAGTTCTAAACTTTTGAGTATCAAAGATTTCAATGTAACATTTTCGTAACATGACAGTTATATATATGTTAATTAGGATGAACACAAAGACTGGTTTGTGATTGTTTATTGCATAACAAAAAAATGAGAGCGAAACCGCAATAACCACTTCAAAATGTAAACTATTCCAAAATGCGCTCAGGTATTTAATTACCTTCTACTACAAAATGCAGTTTCAGTGATGTTTTATTACGTTTTGAAGTCCGAATTTATTAGATTATTACATAATGTGGGGTTCCAGGCCTGCAGTGCTTTAGATGTTCCTCTGGGTAGTTTTGTGACGTCCTGATTCACCCTTGCTGCATACCCTAACCTGATGTTTACCTTTGTCCTCTCCGGCAGACAGCCTGCAAGTCCGCTGTGGCATTTTTCCAGTTCAGTATCCTGGCCAACTACTTCTGGCTCCTGGTGGAGGGCATGTACCTGCAGACGCTGCTCGCACTCACCTTCGTCTTTCAAAAGAAATACTTTTGGTGGTATATACTAATCGGCTGGGGTGGGTGCCTGTTACTTTCTCAGAGTTTCTTGTTAGAGCGGTAACAAGTGCCTTTTGTCTAATGCTTTGGTCTCTGTGTTATTTTTACTCCTTCCCAGGTCTACCAACGATAATCATTACAGCCTGGATTCTCACTCGAAATTTCTACAATAATAACGGGTGAGCTTCTGCTGCGGCTGCTGGTGAAAGTCAGGGATTGAAAAAAAAGAAAAAGCAGACACACTGAAAAAGCCCCACAACATACCAAACAGTTCCCTCATCTGTGTGCTTCCCATTTAAAGGGACACAAAATGAGTTTGAGTATATTTATTTAACCATGGCCATTAATATAATGGCCATGGACACGTAAATGTGCCAGATCATACCTTACGGCTAATTTCCATCTGTTGTCCCTTCGGCAGGTTGAGTCAACAACATAAAATAATGAAATCAATAAAACAACAGTAACAACAATCAGAAGAGTAAAATATCATGGCTGTGAGCAGTATAAACAGGTGGAGTAATTACATAGAGAGAAAGTATTTGCTTTAAAAAGAATAGGATAAAAAATAAAAGGAAAAGCAAGAACAATGAAAAATATAGTGGATCATAAAACATACAGGCCAAGGGGGTCAGAGGACCATACATATTTCACTAGTGTTAAGAAGCTAAAATTAGATATCAAAGGACTGATTAACATGCAGAGTGCTGAAGTGCTAAAGTGTTAAATTAGCAATTATATTGCAGATTGCCCGTTTGCACAGTCAATATAAAGTGCCATTTTAAGCACACAATACTCAAAACGTATTACATTAATTAAATTCCAATGATTGTAATCATATGGTAATTCAGTAAGAATTATGGATGGTACCCCAGCAGTTTGCTGGTATTACACAAATATACAAATTTAGGCACGGTTATGGCAACAGCGCTGTTCTTCCAATAGCCAAGCTTTAAGAGTTTGGTAAAGGAGGTCAGAGTCAGGAGTTCACGTGTTGGGTTTGGTGTTGAATTCCAGGTGTGAGAGGCACTACAGAAAAAGTGGCTTGACTAAAGGCACTCTTTGAAAGGAACCACACAGTCACCTCTAGAACCAGCTCTTATTGATCCATTGGAGTTTTTTATTATTCTTCTAATGGAGGAGGTGCTTTGCCATTGAAGATTTTGTAAATCAAAATAGCATCGGTGTATTTAAGAGTGTTGTCCCAGTTTAAGCGTTGTTGTTTTTTTTATATCTGACAGTGATGGAACATTTTCGTTTTTCTTTATGCAATACCTTAAGAGCTTGTTTATAAACTGTTTCAATTGTCTTACATGTCATCGTACAGACTGATGCCCAACTTGTTACGCAGTAGGACATGTGTGATATAATCATGGTCTCAAAATACAACTTTTCTGACTCAAGAGTTAGATTGTTTCTAATAAACCTAAAGTTGGATAAGTTCTTGAAAAGGTCATACCTGGCATGTCAAGCATATTTGTATTTCTGGATGAACTGAACAATGAGAGAAGCTCTGTAACAGTTACAGTCCAAAAATAATAATAAACTCACTATCCAGACTTTATGGAAAACCTATTTGTTAACGTGTTGGCAATAAAAAAAAAGATTAGATGCATTTGCATGGAGCCTAGAATAAAATTGTATCCATCATGGAGCTCATAAAATCCTAAACCGCTTAAACATAGTTGCTAGGTAAAATGAGCGAGGTTTAGAGAATTACTAATAACAATTTTGTGCCTGATTTCTGATTTCCAGTTTTTATGAAGCTCTGAGGTGTTAATGCCGATTGTAGCCAGCTCTGATGACAGTTATCATACAAGACCTAATAGCAGCATCGTAAATAGATCTGTGTATCGGTGTATTATGTGTGTGCATTTGTGAGTGTGATTCAGTGCATAGGGCTCTAGTGCAAAGCTCTATATAAATTCAAGGCAAGGCAAGGCAAATTTATTTATATAGCACATTTCAGTACAAAGACAATGCAAAGTGCTTTACATGATTAAATATAGGAAAATAAAACAGAATAAAAGCAAGTTGGAATAAAATGTAGAGGAAAAAAAAGTTGGACTACAAAGTTTAACTAATTATGTTTAAAACAGTTTAACTAGAACAGTCGAAGGTAATCCTAAACAAATGTGTTTTTAATCTCGATTTAAAGGAACTCAGGCTTTCAGCACTTTTACAGTTTTCTGCAAGTTTGTTCCAGATAAGTGGAGCATAGGAACTAAATGCTGCTTCTCCGTGTTTGGTTCTGGTTCTAGGTATGCAGATTAGACTGCAGCAGTCCATTTACCATCACTAAAACAGTAGTCTGTACATATTCTGCAGTGAATGTGGAACCTAACTATGCTTCACTCAACATTTTACTTTGCCAGATGCATTCAGCCAATAATTAGGCATTTCTGCAGAGATGATGCCTGTAGAAATGGTTAAAATCATAATAAGTGAGCCACAGATCCAGAGTTACTGTTTAATTTCTAGCATTCTGGCTCGGGTAACATATTGCGTATTTCATGATGAGACATAAAAGTGTGGTGCCTGATATTGTTTTGTTTATTATATTATTGGCTGTTATGCATCCCAGGTGCTGGGATGACACAGATGTGGCCTTCATCTGGTGGATCATTAAGGGTCCAATAACTGCCTCCCTACTGGTGAGTACACTGCAGACACAGAGGGAGCTACTGAGGGATAATAAGAGTCCTCAGTCTTAGATCTTGGCTGACATTTCACTCTAATCTTGTGTTTATCTGATTGGCAACAATAACCAGACATGAGAAAGTGATGTATTTCTTAAACTGAAAATAGATAACATGATAGACACCAATAACTCAGTATATTTGAATGTTCTGTTTGTGTGTTATTTTATAATTGATTGTAAGTGGGGTTGCATTCAGTTTCATAAGATTTCCTCACTATTACAATTTCTGCTCCCAATTCCCATCTGTTAGTTGACTTTATTTTTAGAGGTGTTTTTGTGTTTTTATTGTCAGGATGAATTTGCAGTAACCGGCTATATATTTTTTTCCAGTTATGTTTATGAGGTAAATGCCCCCTCTTTCGGTTATGGGTGTTGACATATCAGGAGTTCCTAGTCATTATCTGGTCTTCAACAGGTTCTACATCCACCAGAATCCTAATTGTTGTCAATAAAAATACATTTTCTTTAGTTTTTAAGCAAGAATAGAAAAGCTGTGTGTGTGAAAAGCAACACGTTTCCTGTTTCAATAATATTTGAAGTAAAAGTAGCAGCCAAGTACTGCTAACTAAAGCGTTGGATTCACTGATCATTGTCAGCGAGATCACATGTATGAAAGCTCAAGCCTTGGACGTATGTTCCTCTGGACCATACAGCTCTGTGTTTGCTGAAGACCAGGGAGGAAAGCCATCAGCAACGATCTTGAGAAAAGCAAACATTTCCCCTGATCAATCTGGGAAGAGTTGGAAGGTCATTTCCAAACTATTTGAAGCCGATTATGCTACGGTGAGAATATTTTTTATAAGTGGAAAACATTTAAAGCAACGTCCAACATTTCCAAGAATGGATGTCCATGCAAATTCACCCCAGGGTCAGACTGGGCATGTCTCAGTGAAAGCCAAATCCCAAGAGCTGCATCTCAGACTCCGCGGGCCTCAGTTACCCTGCTGATGGCTCATGATGAAACTAATTTGGCTCATTTGAGTTGTTTCTCTTAGAAAGCTGTTAAAATAAGAATATGGAGGCATGACTTAGGTGTGTGAAGCTGCATCTGAATGAAACTTATTCTGAAAAAGAAATTCCTGGCCAAAATGCAAAGCATCATGTTTTTAGAAAACCAAACGGGACAACTTTTTGTTGTTGTGATCAAAGGTTGATGATTTAGGCTGTTTTTTTCCAACCGTAGGACCTGGACACCTTGCAGTCGTTGAGTTTACCACGAGCTCCTCTCCTCGGTATACTTAACTTCTACAGAGTCAAATGTGAGGCCAAGTTTGGCCCAAACGGGTTCATTAAAAGAAAGATGATCCCAAACACAACACCAAATCTGAATGGCTAAAACAGAAAGGAGTTAGGATGCCCAGTCAAAGTCCAGCCGTCAACCTGTAGGAAAAATTTGGACTTGAAATATCAAAGAGCAGCGAAGGGGAACATCTTCTTTTTACATATTATCTTTATCACCCATATTAATATTTGAGATATATGTGAGCCAAAACCACAATTGTGTGCATTCATCTTTTCTCTAGATTCTGTGGGTTTGGATCAATAATAAGTACTTTCAGCAGGGCCCCAGATATTAAATAAACATTATTACGTTTTTCTTCCATGAAGGTGAACTTCATCATCTTTCTGAACGTGATCCGTATTCTGGTCCAGAAGCTGACGTCTCCTGGAGTCGGTGGCAACGATACAAGCCATTTTAAGTGAGCGAGAACAAATACTTCTCTATGAGCATCCACGCTGACGCTGGCGCTATACCCGTGGGGTCTTTATGGGTCTGCTGTGTGTGTCTGCAGGCGACTGGCCAAATCCACCCTGCTGCTCATCCCACTGTTTGGGATGCACTACATGGTGTTTGCCTTCCTGCCAGAACATACAGGAGCAGAAGCTCGCATTTTCATCGAGCTGGGTCTGGGATCTTTCCAGGTACGGATAGAGGCACGCCTTTAATGATAAAGAAAAATAATGTTTAACAACTGACTTGACCTTTTCGTCCTTTAAAGGGATTTGTCGTGGCCTTGCTGTACTGTTTCCTAAATGGAGAGGTGAGTACAGATCATGCGTGTTCTCCGTTTTGGATCAAATGCTCCTCCAATTTTGTTATGTTTTCCATTCACTGAACTGAATTTCATATAGTCAGTATTTACAGGTAAACGTTGAAAATCAGTTTTATAATGCCGGGACAACTTTGATCATGTCATTGGATAGAAAGTTATCGCCATCTAGTGGACACAGTTCCAAATTGGTTTGCTTATTGTTTAGTGTTGGCAGTTTTTATCTTTTCTTTAGTCTCACTGCTTGAATTTTGTGTTACCGAGGAGCTCAAATGTACTCAATGATGTATGAACATTAAAAAAACTATTCTTTTTTATATTTTCCTTCACATATGTCAGACTTTCTTAGAATGTTTAAAAAACAGATTTCCTAAGGTTTTGGGATGGATCATCGTTTTTGTACCTGCAATAAAAATATTCCCAGAGGGCGTGGGGAAAAACCTGGGAAGATGTGTCCATCAATACAGTGTCTTGCAAACCCCCCAGAACATGCCTACAGCTTTGAAGATGTTATTTCCTCATTGTGAAGCAAACAACAAATAGGACAAAATAACAAAACAAAAATTGCTCCAGCTATTTCATGTTGGATGGTTTTCTCTTGTGAACAGCGATCTTAAAGTCTAACCATAGATTCTCAGTTGGATTGAGGTGTGGACTTTGAGTAGGCCAGTGGTTTTTAACTAAAATTCTTGAGGAGTCCTGCAACTTTTAGATGCACCCCTTGCCCTACTCACCTAATCAAATGTCTAAATTGCATTACAAGTATGCAGTGTAAAGCTCTACAGAGTTTGTGTAATGAGCAAATATTTGAGTCAGGTGTGTTGAAGCAGAGATGCATCTAAAAGCTGCAGGACACCAGCCCTCAAGAACTGGAGTTTGAAACCACTGGACTAGGCCAAATACGACACATTTAAATGTTCAGCCTTAAAAAACTAAATTCAATTCAATTTCAATTTAAATGTTTCCCCTTAAACCATTTTAGTGTTGCTTTCGCAGTATGCTTCGGGTCATTGTCCTGCTGGAAGGTGAACCTTCATCCCAGTCTCAAATCACAGATTGATTGACACAGGTTTTGCTCAAAAATGTATCCCTGTATTTAGCACCACCCATCTTTCCCCTCGACTCAGACCAGTTTCCCAGTCCCTGCTGCTGAAAACGTCCCCACAGCATGATGCTGTCACCACCAG
Source organism: Fundulus diaphanus (assembly GCA_037039145.1). NCBI lineage: Eukaryota > Metazoa > Chordata > Actinopteri > Cyprinodontiformes > Fundulidae > Fundulus > Fundulus diaphanus. The sequence goes on along the minus strand of CM073128.1, from coordinate 18,988,258 downwards.
GTTTCACTGTGGAGACGGTGTTCTGGGGTGACAGGATGTGTTGGGTTTGGGCCAGATATAGCGTTTTCAGTGGTGGCTGAAAAATTATAAGTTTCACCTGACCAGAACACCTTCCTCAATACAGTTGGGGAGTCGCTCATACATGCCTTTTGGCAAATTTAAAGCATGCGTTCTTTTTTAACATTTAGCAATGATTTTTTTTTCTGCCCACTTTTCCATAAAGACCAACTCTATGAAGTATACTGTTTATGGATGTGCTGTGTACAGATACTCCAATCTCTGGACTGTCTGACTGTCCATCCCTGACTTGCACTTCTCAACTACTTTGTCCCTGACTTGTTTGGAGAACTCCTTGGTCTTCATGGTGTGATGCCTCTTGCTTAGTGGTGCTGAAGCCTCTGGGGCCTTTCAGAAATTGTGTGTTTATACTGACAGGCCATGTGACATTTAGATTGTACACACATGGACTTCCTCTCACTAATTATTTGACTTTTAAAGGTAATTGGTTGCATCACAACTTTCCAGAGGAGTCATAGCAAAGGGGATGGATACGTATGCATATGCCAAGTTTATTTATTCATTTTTTTTGTCACTGAATAAATTAACAAGGCGCTGTATTTTACAAATAAAAGGTAACATTATGAACCCTAAGTCCTGAATGTTTTCCATCAAATCTGCATTTGCCTTTCAGGTGCAGGCTGAGATGAAGAAGCGGTTTTGGAAGTGGCAGACTCAGAGTTACCTGAGCTACAGTAAGCGGCGGCGTACGTTGTTCAACGAAAGCAGCACTGTCACACAAATATCCGTCCTGGACAAATCCAGTCCCAAAGAGCAGCCGGGCTCCGAAGCACACACCCTTACGCCCAACAACGTGTCTGCTGTCTAAAAGACAGCCGACAGGTCAGACAGATACGTCTGTTTCCATGCACAGCTGCCTGGTAGGTCGTGCTGTGCCGATACTAAACCTCAGAGGTTGTTTTTATTCAGAACAAACGTGGACCTCTGAACTTATTGCGTGAAAAGTCAGCATCATCCCACACATGTTTACAGCACATTCAGATGTCCCCCAAGACATTTTTTACTGTGTTGGTAGAAAAACACGTCATTGTTTGAATATTTGCTTTGGGGCCACTCCTCCACATCTTACGTTCAAACAGTGAACCATTTCTGCCATTTAGAAAAACATTACTTATTTTGGAAAACTTGTATAAAAGGGAACACTTGCAAAAAGTATGCAAGATAGAATATAAATGAAAAAGAGGTACAGTTTAATGCAGAACAGTTCCCAAAGCTTTTACTCACCAGACTTATATTCCAGTTAATTTACAATGTTTTTCACACCTTAATTTATCTACCTATTTAGTGGCTGGAAGGGCCTCTTCAGATTGGTGTAGGGCCATCCAGAGGGGAATGTACAAGGTTTCTGCACGCCTACTATTAGTTTCAGCTCTCCTACACAGAAGGAAACCCCACTAATGTTTTTATTATGTTGCCTTTAGCTTGAGAAGAAGGTGAAGGTGAATTCTGTGCAGGGCCTCACTTATCATGTCGTTATGTGCAATAATGTTAACCGAGCGTGTGTCCCTCTGTGAGGAAATCTTGGGCACAGGAAATCATGCTCATACACAAAGATTATAGGTTCTTTTCATCAGTTATTGCTCCGACAGTTGTAAAATTATATGATTACTTATATGAGCCGATCTTTGTCAACAGATAAAGCATATTTTACATTTCACCCGCAGCTGAAAAATGCAAGGTTTCCTAAAGTTTCTCTGCTGTTGTGCGAATGCTGCTGGCTCTCAGGAACAATCCAGACCTAAACACTCTCAAAAACCGCTCTTGCACCTAAAGCATTACTTATCCTGTCAAATGAATACACGGGTTTCCGTGTTTGTTTTCATCAAAGCAGCAAACACTAGACCCGCTCCTCCAAAACATGACCTCCCATCTCTGACCCTCCTTCAGCAAGGAGCTCGGCTTTATGTGCCTGAGTGCCCTGGTTGTACCCTGGTACTTATTGCTGCGGTGATCAGTGCGTATTCATTGCAGCTGTGACGTTAGCTTGTGAAAGGAACGGCAAAAGGAGATTAATTTAGAAACAACTTTGTCCAGAATGTTAAAAGCTTGATATGGCCATAGTGAAGTTGTAGCCCTGGCATGAGGCCACCATGGTCAGTCCTGTTTTAAATGATTCGATGACCAATACACATAGATGTAGGTCTATACACTGTTATTGATGCTACCATGCTCCACAGATGCTCCACTCAGGACACAGACATACTGCCACACATGAAACAGTATGTTCAAGAAGCGCGTCCATCAGGAGCCCCTCAGTGCGTCTCATTGATCAAACAATTCAACTCGGACCTTTAACACATATTACATTAATTTGGCTAAAGTGCGCTTAGAATCGACATGATACTGGACTTGTATAGCTTTGGACAGCTTTGGATAGTTTTCTCCAGCTTTGGATAAAACTATCCAAAGATAAAGCATATTTTATATTTTGGATAAAACTATCCAAAGCTGGACCTATGCAGCCACTCCAGGCCGCCTGTCATACCCCAACCGCGTACGTTTCCCTTCACACTCTAGCATGTAGAGTATATGGACATGGGATACACTCTTAATAATATACCAGAAGACCTCACCTAGACGCCACAAAGACCATTCACATTCTGTCTGATCTTTGACCTCCTTTCAGGGACTGAAACTTATGTGAAGGGGCACAGGGGAATAGGGAACGGCAAGTTTTAGCAATCCCTATAAAGTTTCTCAAGAAACTTAAAGAGAGTCTATAGCTACATGGTATCATTGCTTGTTTTTTCACCCATGTCTTTACCTTTATCCCATTATCAATGTAAATGTTTTTTTTTTTTCTATGACGCTTGTGATTTTAAAAGATTCAGGGCCGTTTTTCGTTTTCTTTAACCTTGGTCATTCCTGTTCAACACTACCTGTTTATTTAGGGGATGAATATCCACAATGCCAACTGTGGCTCTGGCTGCAACATGTTGCACAGTGCATTAGCGCACATCTGGAGCACTACACTGTAAAAGCCTTTCGTTTTGTCTTTGTGAATGTACAGTATTTTGTGCTCATTGCGGTTCATCCACGTGATTTATACAATGACCACATTGTATTTGTTAAATTTATTTGACTAGGGAATCCTTAAGGGTTCGAGTTTGTGTTTACATGCAATATTCATTTTCTATAAGATGCTTGATGTTGAAGTTCCTATGTATACATAATAAGAAAACATTTTAGGTAAAGATAGGTTACATTTCATGATGTGAGTGACTGGATAGGCTTGCTCAATGTTTTTATGTTTTGGCACTGTAGGTTTTTTTGTACACAATGTAAAGCACAGACTATACATGCACATTGTGTATATGTATGTGTATAGGCCTCAGCTTCTGACCACTAACGTGCCTTTTTTCACGCAGTCAATCTGAGTGTTTATCATCAGTGCAGGTAAATTATACTCGTTCATCTTGTCCGACTGAATCTTATAGGTCATATGTGTATTTTTACACTGAATAAATCTGCCTTTGTGTTCTTTTGTAATTTTAGAAAGGAAAAGATGGTTGTGATTTAGTGTGATTAATATATGCCCATTACAAGTGTGTGTACTCTTCTGTTACTGTATGTTCATACAGTATAATTAACTGCGTTATAATTAACTGCTAAAATAGTCCCTATTCTTTCCTGTTACTCCTGACAATGACCGGTTGTGGGAAAAGTATTCTGTGAACTTTTTTTTTTTTGTCATTTTACAACCACAAACTTAATATATTTAATAGGGTTTTATGTTGTAGACCAACACCAAGTAATGCATAATTATGAAGTGAGGGGAAAATGATTCACTTTTGTTTTACAAATAAAATCCTGAAGTGGCATTCATCTGTATTCTGTACCCTTTACTCTGAAGGTGTAGCCATTCACCTTCAGAAGGCACAGGGGCTCTCCTTCGCCCAGTTTTCTCGTTGAGAAAGTGTCACTTTGATAGTAAGACAGTAGCAAAGACAATATTTAGACAGCACACTTTTTCACCCAATAATTTCACAATATAAACATGGACCTGGTCCATACAGAGTTTTATTTGTACAAAGGGATCAACTAGGGTCAGCACGGTACCAGCCAGTAAAAACTCAGCAAGAAGAGAGAAATTTGTTCTCTTACCAGGCAGTGATGACAAAACATCTTTTCATTCAGGAGCTCTTACCCCCAGATTCAACATGCTTCGTGATTGCTCCGTTCCATTCACTTATGTGCACGTCCGACCGATGGAGTCACTACATTCTTATTCTAATTAATGATAATGGTTCCACCTTCTCTGTGAGTCCTTTGAATGTTACCGTCAGTGAACCCGCTCTCTAACGTTCACCGTCAAATTACGGAACAACTCCCATTTTCTGTTCCGTCCTGGTCCGTCGGTCTCTGGCCGGGTCAAGCATAGACATATATATATTATGTCTATGGGGTTAAGCTCCACAATTGCAATCGCAGGAAACGCATTAAATACATTTTTAAAAATATTCACAGTAGAAGTAACAGTTTTATTTAAATATCAGATGGAAACCACTCTTTTTGCACCAAATAAGGAAGCGAATTGGTCATTTCAACATTTAACTTGAAGCGTGGTAATCCTCTCTACATAGATTTACCTTCTGCTTTTAATGACAATGCTCTCCTCGAGCTCCAAGGAACTTTGGAGCGGAGCTAGACGGAGTAACCGTGGATAGGCTTTACTTTTCACGGACTCATGGAAGGGGTCAGGAACAAACTTGCGCGTACAGGAGAGGAGGATGTGGAATTATGGGGTTAGAGGTTGTTGACACACGTTCGGTGCAGATTTGTTTTTTTTCTTGTGCGGCATCCAAATGTTGCTTTTATGTGGGAAAGGTTACTAAGCAAGGCAAGGCAAGTTTATATATATATATATATATATATATATATATATATATATATATATAATTTGTTATTATTATTGGGGTTAGTGTTCCTTAAAGGAAAGCCGTTTGATTGGTACAAAGTGGGTTGGCCTGGGCTAGCTATGCCCCTGGTCTGTTTGTCTGCAGCACTGCTTTTATAAGCCTGGTGCCAATTTTGGGAGGTAAACATGGCTCAGTTTGTATGGAATTTCATATAAATGACTATCTTTAAAGGACTCATTTGTAAGCATAGATCATATTGATTTAGAGATTATTTTCCCAGCCCTAATATGAATACCGATTCCTGTGAAGGCCTGAGAGGTTTGTTCAGTGGCATTAGTGAACAACCACCATCATGAAGACCAAGGAACACAGCAGACAGGTCAGATATAAAATGATGTGAAGCTTAAAGCATGCTTAAAGAAACAAACATCCCAAGCTTTGTGCATTTCACAGAGCATTGTCCAATCAGTTTGACACACCTGCAAACACACACCAAGACATAGGTAGGTACCTACACTGGCAAGCTGGGTGGTTGGAGAAGTCGCCAAGAGGCCTATAGTAACTCCTAATAAGATGCAGAGACCCACAGCTCAGGTGGGAGAATCTACAGGAAAACTATTAGTAATACAGTTCACTAAGTTGAAAAAGTGGTAAAACTTGTTTGCCACAGGCCATAAAAGGGGAAACAGCAAACATGTGGAAGAAGGTACTCTGGTCAGATGAGAAATGTAAAAAACAGTGGTGGGAGCATCGTGGTGCAATGATACTATGCATCAGCAGTGATTGGGAAGCTGGTCAGCGTGGGGGCTAAAAGGCAGTCCTGAAAGAAAACCTGCTAGCAGCTGCTAAAGTCTGGAAAATGGACAACATATTCAGCCAAAGTTAGAAAATCATGGTTGGGGTTAGGCCCAGACCTAAATCCAATGAAAAATAAGTGGCAAGACTTGTAATTTGAGCTGTTTTGCACTGCTCTACTCTTAAAATCAAAATCAAATACATTGAGGTTCAAGGTTATAAAGCCACAAAATCTTAAAAAAATAAAAGTTTTAGGGGTATGAACACTTTGTCAAGGGACTATAATGTGCTTTTTTTAAAAAAAAAAAACAGGGACAAAATTGTGATAAACAAATAAATCAGCAATTTCTAACAATGAATTATTGCCACCACAAATGAGCCAACAAGTTAAACATTTATTTTTAGATATAGTTTTCATAATTTACAAAAACACTTGATAGTCACAAAAGAAGATGATACAGTGAAAACAACTGAAGAGGAGCAATTAGAAGATGCTCACATGATACATTCAGCCACATAGGAAAAAATGCTGAGCCAAATATCATTGCTTTAAGTGATTAAATCAACATAGTTAAGCATAACAATCAAAACGATCACTATCAAAACAACTAAGAAAAAATGTGGTCATGCTTCACAGTAAAAACTTTTAGCTGTAATTATGGCACTGTACTTTCCCCTTGTGTCTGTTAACATTCAAAGGAAAAGCGTTTTACAGAGTGAGAGTGAAGATCCACACAACATTTCACAGTTGACCCCCGCAAAACACTCCTTTTAGCTTATTTACTGCCCTCATGCAGTCATGACAGCTGCTTCAACACCAGAGAACATCTCCGATTCTCCTCCTTAAAAAAAAAAAAAAAAAGACGTTCTCACAAAATCGCATGCATCTGCCTTTCTGAGTACTGGGAAATTACAGGAGGCTTTTTTTTATATATGTGTAACACGATCACCATTTAAGAAATAATAAAACCATGAGTACAATCAGCATAAAATCTTTAGATGGCAGCTATTCACAGACACTCAATTTACATCAACAAGGTACAACGTTTGCAGCTCGTTTCTGTTTTGCACATTTAAACTGTGGTTTTGTTTAAGTCACAACTGTTGGCTACAGAAGACTTCACCCAACTGCTTCATACTTCAGAGCAAGTTCAAATAATAGATACAGTGTAATAATAGCATCTCCTTTGTCTGACATCAACATAGTACCGGCAATATAAGGCTCCAACTCCTTTATTCAACAAGCAAAGGAAATAAAGCGCTTGAGATTGTCTTTGATGTTTGTGTTGAATGTTGAACTGAGCCGGAGCTGAGGTGACGTGTGATTGTCCAGCCCTTTGCCCAGATTGAACGGGTCCCTCTTATGGCTGCAGCTGGATCTGTGCTGCTATTACTGCAGCCGAGTGAACACACAGCACAGGACGGTACAGTTTCTGATCGCTCTCGCTTTTGATGCATGAAGAGGATGGCTGTGGAAATTACACTGACAGGTGCTTAGAGGTGAATGTCTAAAATAATAATTTCTGTCAGGTTAAAGAATGTAATGATGTTGAAATACATCAGTTTTGGTCTATTTTTGTCATTTTTAGGCTCCAAACAAAAAACGCCATTTAGTCTAAAAATTAGCCAAAATATGTATACTGAATACCTAAAACAATCCAATTCAAAACACAGTCATTATCAGACATAAATACATATTAGTAATAAAAACGTCACAATATATCTACTGAATATATGATGTATTTTAACATTTAGAGTTCATTACAGCTCCTGAAAAGCAGAAACGTCCACTGAAATGTTTACATATGATGAAGGGAATAATGTGTCTATGTGTAATTGTACAACAAAGCACTGCTTCAGCAAAAAACAATTTAATAGTCGTATTTTTTGACTCATCCTAGAAGATTATTAAAGTACTCTGAAGGCCTCCTTGTTTAAAGTACAGGATTTTTTGCCACAAGCAACACAAAATTGTGTATTAACCCCTTGTTTTACTTTGCAGTTCTGTTATGAAAGAAAAAATAAACTCTTAAATAGTCAACAGAAGTCAGAATACTGGTTTTGTGCTTGAAGGCACTTCTGGAGACACAAAGCAGTGTCGAGCGTTGAGATTCAGAGGACAGAAGGACACATCTGCAGTGAGGGCAGCAGCAAAAACAATCAAACAACTCATTTTTGGAAATAGAGGATTATACCAGAGTTAAATAAAAAAAAAAAAACATGTTTTATAATCATGGTAAAAAGGAAAGTACACCCTCTATAATTTTGAGGTTTTTTATGTGTCAGGTAACAATAGATACCTATAGGATAGCACACTGTGCATTATGTAGCACCTCTTGTGTACTATTTTTGAACTTTTCAAACGTTTTTTTTATTTTCATTATCTGTTCAATGCTTTTGTGATGAGTTGCAGGGTGCGCATTGATTTTTATTCTGCACATTTACATTGACAATAGAGGCTTTGAATTGAATTCAAGTTGAATAAAAAGCATAAACTATTTTTAACCGTGTAATAAAAAAATAGGTTGCTGCCACATCAGGTGTAAAAAACACAACAGATGTACCACAAAGTTATTTATCAAATAAAGATGAAAAAAGGTGCACATGTTCAGTTTTAATATAAGCTGGAGTTTCTGCTATTTAAACCCCCTGATCAAATAATCAAGTGTGACCAAATCTATCAAAGCAACATTTTGGCAGTTTGCTCGTAAAAAGCCTGCAGGTGCAGGTTAACACAATGGCAGGGCGGAAAAACTTCAGCAATAACCCTAAAAAAGCAATTGCTGTGGTCAATCAATCTGGAAAGGCTAGTAGAGCCATTTGGAAAGTATCTGAAGATGAATGACTACGGCGTAAAAAGATTAAAAGATGAAATCGGTTTTGCTTGTTTGGAGTGGGTTCAAGGAGAAAGCGTCTCTCTCTAAAAAGAACATGACCTCACATTTCAGTTTTGCGAACCTGCATTTAAACTGTCGAGCACACTGGTTGAAGTTTGATGGTTTTGTTTTCCAACTACAGGACAATGATGCCAAAAACATACAACAGAATGGCTGAAAGAGCAAAGAATTAAGGCATTCAAAGGTCTAGCTAAAGTCTAGACATCAATGTAATTGAAAACCAGTGCAGAAACAAATATTTCCAACCATGCCTAAGTTTATTAAGATTTGCAGATAAGAGTTACCAAAATTTCTCTTTAATTATATGAAAGACTAATCCGGTCGGACAGCAAACGAGTAGTGAGAGGAATCGCTAAACTTTGTTCCACAAGCAGCTGATTTATGGGGCGTAGTTAGTTTTTCCCACACATGGTCTAATTTTTTCTCTATTAATAAATTCTGAAATAATGGAAACCGTTTTGCCTTTTTTTTATTTGAGGTTAGATCATTTTATTATGTCCTGGTATGTAAGGAATTATAATAGGGTGTACTTTTTTTTAACCATAAATAAATAAAAACCTTCATCAGGCAAAAAGACACCAAATCACTCAAGAGACAGAAACTGCAAAGTGATTGAGGTTTCTGAGGATCTAGACCTTTCATCTAAGACCTGCAAAATATCTCTGCTAAAGAGCGGCGAACGAGGAATCTTTATTACAACGCTCCGTCTCCACAGCAGCCCGTTCAACAATAAAATAAACAGAGCATCCAGTTGAGGCACTGAATTCTCACAAAAAAAGAAAAGAAGAACTGCATAACAACAAGTAGTTCATGCATGCAAATAAATGAAGTCACAATGTTTTCATTGACATTTTCTGTACTAGGGGCTGCTTTCTGTGCGGCGCTGAGATTTTTGAAGAGAGGAGTTTGTGGTCGTATAAAACAAAACCTCAGCGTGGCACAAACATCTTTCAAGTCAGAATCTAAACCTTGGGTCTGTTTTGGCTTTTCACATAACTGTAAAAAAAAGTTATTTTTCTCCCCCGACATTCCTTTGTCTGCATCAATTTAACACTCATGTTCCTTATAGATCAGTCACAGCTTAAACAGTAGAGAATAATACTTCGCTTCATTTACAGTCACTTTATATCATATGGGTTGCAGAGATTTGTCTGCACAAGTATGTGCACAAATGCACAAATACTGCAACCAGCCATAGCCCCTCAGTCACTAAACCAATAAGAGTCTTCAGTTCTCTGCTTCTTTGTCCTTTAAAGGGTCACTCAAAGCATTTAGTCTTGCAGCTTCATGTTGCTATAGAAACCAGTGTTGGAAATCGGTGCAACACAGCCAGATTTATCCTGAACGTCGATGATGAGTATGGAGCAAGCTCTTTAAACCACACTTACTACATTTCCCTTTATGCAACATGAATAGAATGTTTTCACTCCTCACTAAAGTTTCAGGCATGTCTGCGACACAGGATTTGGGTTAAATTGTACAAGATATGCCGACAGTTACAAAAACATTGTCTGCGAAGCCACTGAAGCTGTCATACAAGGTTTTTTTTTTTTTGCAGGAAAAACAAGGAGAACGCATAAAGAACAATAATCTCCCGCTTTCGTAATGTATTTACAGCTGGGTCATTAGTGTCTGTCTGCAGCTAGGACCTAAACAGGAATGCTGGGAAACATTTGGACAGACTGGAATCAACAGCTTGAGGACGCGCCTAACTAATGAGCTAGCCACGTCAAGTTGCTCAGCAGCACCAGACAACTTTTAAAACTAACACAATATACAGAGACAGACGCTGAAACTTCGTAATGTTTCAGCCAGGAAACAGCAGAGTCCAGACTGAAACAGGATCAGCTGCTCCCGCATCCTAAGTCCTTATTTGGCACGTTCAGGTTCACACAAGAGGCTGTTTGGGGTCACTGGAGTTCAGGTGGGTTTCCATGATGGATTCATCAGGGTCCGTGTGGAAGAAAGGGTCGGTGAGGTTGGTCATTGGGACGAGGGTGGCCGGGTTGGGGTTGGCGGTGGCAGGTCCGGTCGAGGCATCCCCACGGGGGCCACTCAGGTGGCCGGGGTCTCGGCCTGGAGGCTGGACATTCGGATCTGCGAGCTGCTCTTGCTGAGGATGGACAGCTGCGTCCCCCCGTTCACCCCACTGCTCGCCAGCGAAGGATGCCGGTGCTTCAGGTCCACAGCAAAGTACCTGTTCACCGTCCAGCTGCGCCATTTCCTCTTGATCTCCGATTGCACCTTGAGGGATATACTTCACAAGGTCATTATTAATGGACCACGCTGGAAAGAGACGCGCTCGCTACCCCTCATTCTCTACAACTGACCAGGAACAAATATGTGACGAATAAAAATCTGCTGCTCCAAAAACGTTTGCATACCAACTTAAATCATGGTAATGTTAGTGGGCTAAAAAGTGTATGAAGTAAACTAAAACAGTGAAGTTTTTAAATATTAAGATAAAAAACTATTTATTGGTTAGTTCTCTAAATATTTTCTTTTCAATTAAAGAAAAGCATTTTTAGACATGTTTGACCATGCAACAAAAATAATAAATTATTGCATAATACATCATAACAGACCTAACAACAAAATGTAGACTAATAGGACAGACAAAAACAATATTTAAACAAACATGTAAAAACTGCAAAATACTGTAAAAATAACCTCTCGAATAAATAAATAAGTTCAATAACAATGCAGTCAGTTAACCCAGGTGTTGATCTAGAAAATGTGGCATTAATTCATATTTCTAATTTAATTCTGACTAACATTTTCAGTAGATGTTTCTCTATTGGTTGTTTTGATTTTGCATATGTCATAATTAGTGGTGGTTGTTGCAGGACCCAAACGCAGAGGCAGAGAGAAGTTATTGGAGGATTTAATGAAAATAAAAACTGAAGGAAGCAGGAGCCAGAGCAAAAAAACAAAACATAGCTCTGGGAAGCAAATGAGTAGGAGATCGGGCAAAAGGTGAGAGGAAAATGAGAGGAGTTTAAATACTGGGAGGATGAGAGCTGGAAAATGGCAGGAGTTGATTGGCTAATTGTTGGCAGGTGGAGGAAAAACTGAGGAGAGAGAGCAAGTGGCAACAGGGGGCGAGAGAGAGAGCAACGAGGAAGAGAATAAATGTAACTGAGGATAACTGGACACAGGGAATAAACTATAATAAACAGAAGGGACATGAAACAAGGCTGATCTAATAAATATAAGAAAACAGGACAACCAGGGGAAAACCTCCATGTAAGGAAAATAACCAGGATAAATAAGAAAAAAATAACAACGACTAAAGTACAATCTAAATATACTGAAATGCTAAAAGAGGACAAAAACTAAAAACAGCATAAACTTTTAATTAATCAGCTGAGGTATTTTCTAAATATTTTACCTATCTATTTCTGTGTATATTTGCATTTTATGGCCTCACTATCTATTTCCTTTTATTTTCCAAAGATAATTTCCTCAAACATTATACTTCTGTGTTACAAGTACTCAGAACATGACCGAATCACTCTCGTATGAACTGACTAATGGAGCCTATAGAGGCAACTGCTGTAAATAGAGGAAAATTAATTTTACATGTTGAGCAATTGTAAGGACATGTATAGGAAAGGGAAAAAAATTACCTTTAAACCTGTGCAACGCTCCTTTAAAGCAAATGTATGGAGGTTTTATTATCATTATGGACATGACAATCAATGACACTTTTGGTCTAAATTAGTTCACTGTAATTTTAGTTCATTTTTTTTTTTACCCTTTTCCATCTCTAAAGAATTATTGTTATGCAACTGCAGATTAAGACATTTAGACATTCAGTTATTCTTTTCTCTGTAAAACAGATATTTCTTAAGGGCAGTTCCTTCATTAAAAAAAAGAAAATTAAAGAATTAAGATCCTCATTTGAATACTCTTTACAAGCTAATTTCAGCTTTGTGATTTATTTGTCTGGAGTCCTACGCTAATTTTTCATTAAATAGTTTGTTACTTTGTCACTAATTGAGATGATGTAGGATGTTTAAGTTGAGACTTACCTCTCCATTCAGGAAGCAGTAGAGGACAGCCACCACAAAGCCCTGCAGGAACAGAGGAGATCACTGAACACCAAAACACCGGCACATCTACCGCAAACAAGCTTCCATGTTTCAGCAATTCAACCATCCACACCCGAGGAGCTCTCTAAGCATTTAATTCAACCATTCCTCTTTGGACAATATCTCTAGATCTCTCAGGGATCTCCAGGAATTTTAATCTTCGGCTCATCCCATAGGTTCTCTGTTGGGTTTAGGCTGAGAACAGGGCAACCATTTCTGTGTGATTTGTGCCACACGTTTGGATCATCATCATCCTGCCAACAGAACAAGTTATAACTTACTGTCAGATTCTTGGCAGTCCAACAGATTTCTGTTTAGAAATGTGGCGGTGAAGAGGCCATACCATCTAACAAGGTTCTTAGTAGAAACACCCTGACCCCCAGCCTCCAGTTTTAGGGGTGGGGCTTTTAAATGGGCTTTAACCAGCCAAGTTTGTATCAGTTACAGTTGTGAGAATATATATACTTCAAATTGAAATTAGGATTTTTCTAAAATTTTCGGTGTGACTTTAAACTACTGCAATAAAAAAATTTAACACGAGCATGTTAACAAAGAAGGACAATAATTCTGCAGGCCAATGTAAATGCATGTCAACATACAGGTCAAAAACAAGAGATGTAACACACATAAATATAGAGATTTGCAAATGTGTTGTTTCCAAATTCTGTGATGAAACTTAAAATAAATCTCTGCTGACAGACAAAAAAGAAACATATAATGAATGATAAACAAGCAAAGGTGTAATTATTCTCACCACCAATAGGGGGCAACAAAGGTAAATGCTTTTTAACGTCTTAAAGGTATATAGCCACGTTATATGCTTAAAACGAGACCAAAAAACTGTTTGATCATGATAAAATAAGTTTATATACGCCAAGCCTCCATCCTGATAATGTTTCGATTTGACTTTTTGTGGACCGGGTGCGATTAGCAGATTTAAACAGACGTAACGCCATCTATTGACAGTATCGTAGAACTATCATAATGACAGTTTGGTTAATTAATAAATCAAAATTAAATAATGCTGTAATTTATTTAATTTTTTTTTTGCTTTTTTTTTAATAGATCATGGAACATTCTTCATTGTTTCGCCTGGAGATGCTAATAGCCGTTAGCGGCTTCCTTGTTTTAACCCCTGCTGCGCATGCACAGTACGTACCTCCCTAAAACAAAAGGCTTTATTTACTAACAAATTGAGCAAAAACAAACCATAAAAAACCAAAATAACAACTATTACGCCAGCAGGACGTGATAATCTTTCATAAAAACTTTGTATGCAACCAGAGTGAGCTACTACCGTATAAACAAAAAAAAAGTAAAATAACGTGGCTATGCACCTTTAAAAAAATTATCCCATATTCGCTGATTCAGTAAGTCAAAGATTCAAGTCAAGCCTTTCTTTATATAAAAGCTGTATGTGCAAATAAGTTTAAATGGCATTATTTTTGAAGAGGGAGGGGTCACCTGAAAAGATCCGAGACCAAGCTCAAAGACAAGGCGTTCTCTCTTGCTGACGTTTTCTGGGGAGAAGGCGAACACGGTGTAGTGGATCCCAAAGAGGGGGATCAGCAGCAGGGTGGAACGAGCCAACCTCCTGCAAATCAACACGCCAACATATCCATACATTAGCGATTTTGCCGTCATAATTTTATGACGCTTCAAAAATTAAACACAAGCACAAGGGTAAAAGGTTCATTTCACTGTTGGTTGTTGTGGGGTGGTAATGTTAGAAAGATTTCTTAGGATCAGTTTTTTGGGGCATACCAACAAAAAGTTGGACCTACCAGAGGGTAGTAATTCCCATCTGAATTAAAGTGGCAAATATCCGATTGAGCTCAACCACTCCTGTTTTAATTTCTTCTCAAAAATGTTAGATTTTGAAAAATGATCACTGACAAGGTTAAATAATAAAGAAATATGTGTCACTATCAACACAAAAGCAAAAATATATGTCAAAATAATTTAGTTAGTTTTGATTTACATGGCAGTCTGTAACAAGATTAAACCTACAGTAAGTGGGCAAAATGTGATGATTCTAAAATGTTAATGTTTTTCAGTCTATGGAGGAGATCCTCAGATGAGGTGGGTCCAGACCCACACTCCCCCCCCCCCCCCCCCCCCCCCCGCCATGATATTCGTCTTTGCAAAGCCATATTTACATACACTAAGAGTAGTAAAAAACCTTCACCACTTGGTCTCGGAAGGGCAAACCTCCAAAATGTTTTCAGATCAGACAGAAAATGTGAAACAGAAATAACTCACAGGTAAATGCTGGACTCATTCCCACCGATGTCCGGGGACTGCAGCTTCTGGACGAGGATCACAATAATACCAATGAAGAGCACAAAGTTGATCTGCAAACAAACACACACAGATTTTACTCAACTTTGTCACTGATTTTTGCAGGATTTATAAAACAAAAACTGCTTTGAAGTAATTTGTTCAAGTCAAATCTAAAATAATTAAAAAAAACAAGATTCTCGTAGAATGAATGTGATCTATTCTGCCTAAAATGCTCAGTTTAAATCATTATCAGGAGCAAAGTGCAAGTTCCAGGATTTTTGCAGACGTCTACGCCCTCTGGCGACAAGTTAAAATGACACCAGTGTTGTGCACACACGGGAGAACATGAAAAGCATCTGCCGCAGCGACTGCACAGGTCTTTTGTTTAGAGGCTTGATGTCTTCTGAGGCAAGAAAGCTATGAATATTGAAGTTAGTCCGTGTTTTCTCACTAATGCATCGATTACGGCGGAGACTCAACAAAGTAGACAGGTGAACGAGAGCATGCAGCGCATCACACCAAGCGCACGCCCAGAGGATTCGGCTCAAATCATTCTCTCATGAACTGACAAATAGGGCCTAGAGAGGCAACCGTGGTAAATAGAGAATAACTCATTTTATACGTCGGGTAATTGTAAGAGCGTGTAGGGAAAGAAAAAAATATATATTTAACTTCAAAACCTGGACTATGCACCTTTAAGCCTAGTGAAAAATCAATGTCTTCATCTATTTCATAATTCAGTTCAGCGTTTGTAAAAAAAAAAAGAACTTTATTTAAGTTAAAAGAAAACTAATGTAAGAATATATGTTAATGTCAAAGTTCTACACTAATTAAACAAGAACGACTCTTTTTAAAGCTCTACAAATGTTTATATCATGACTCTAGCTCAACTGTGAGAGAGTAAGATATTGGAGATACGTTTGGTTTACTTTATTTTGAAAAGACCTTAGTTCACTTAAGGTATTTTATTTTATTTTTTTATTCTTATTTTTTATTTAATGTATAAAGTTTTTTAAATGCATTTTTATTTTTAATCTTATATAATGTAGAGTTTAATTCAGTAGATATTATCATAATGTTAAAGCAATCATGAACAGGTTGTTATCAGCCCTTCTAGGTTAATGAGTCAAATTAAGGCTTGAAGGATTTTAGCAAAAGAACAATTACTCAATGGGCATTGTAGCAATCTTGCAATCCAAAAGTTGTAGGTTTAGTTCCAGCTTTGTTGTGCCACATGGAACTTCACCCCATGTTGCACATTGGTGTAGGAATACCTTCTCGTGACAATATGTTTGGCATTTTTGTCATCAATTCTTACCATAATTGAAGCCAGAACGGGTCCCTTTATCACCCACCAGATGGCAGCGTTGTCATTCATGTCCCAACATCTGAGAGAGCAGTAAATATTCATAACATGCACAGAACAACCTCAGCAAAAATATTTTTCTCATCATATAAAGAACCAACCCTATGTCATCATACTGCAGCCTCAGGACCGCCCAGATAGTCACACACACCGTCGGTGTTCCTGTTGAAACACAAACCCTGATGTAACCAGCACAGTGAGGGTTTGACCTGCTAATTCAGACTACATTTGAAGATCTCACCCCAGCCGATGACGATGTACCAGTAGAAGTATCTCCTCTCGGGGAAGAAGGTCTCCACCAGCAAAGTGAAAAGGTACAGACCCTCGATGAAGAGCCAGAAGTAGTTGGAGAGGACGCAGTAGTGGAAGAATATCATCACAGCTCGACACTCCAGCTGCAGAAGGGATGGAAAACAGAGAGTGAGGCATCTCTACCAAGAGGAAAAGACCTATGTGTGTGTTTGCGTGACTTACAATGTGTATGAAGCAGTGATCACTGTCCTCCTCTGCGTAAAGCACGCTGTCTTTGATGAAGACAGAAATGGCCCTCAGGATGAACGACACAAAGAGGTTCATGTGGATGAAGTTTCTGGTGCAGTGAAGCTTCCTGTATAGAAACCAAAGGAGACCTTTGCATGCTGAAGATGCAAAATCTTATCAACAGGTAGAAAACAAACCTTTAGAAGCGGAGAAACAGCTCAGAGAGAAGGTCGGTTTACAAACATAAAAAAGCCTAATACCCTACAACCCTTTTCACATTTTGTCACGCTGCAACCTCAGCCTTCAATATATTTTAACTGTATGTCATGTCATAGACCAACACAGAGGTGCATAATTGTTGAGTGGATAGAAAATTAAATTTAACATTTTTGTTAAATAAAATCTGAAAAGCTTTTTTTTTCCCTGATTCAGTCCTCCTTATGCTGCTATGAATACATAAAACTAGTGCTGACTTGTGCAAAGGATTTATTAAAATGTCAGTATAACTACAATAGCCAAGTATTAATCAGGACAGATGGCCATTATTTGTTCTTTGTTTTTTTTAAGTTGCCATTATGTACTTCATTATTATCAAACTTACTAGCCTTACTACCATCACCCCTTTGTTAGCAGCTATTGCTAACAACAGCTATTGCTGACAATGGAATAAAACATATTGATAATCTCATAACATTATACGTGATGCACATTTAAACACCAACAAAGAACAGAATCAATTTAGTAAGTTAAGAAATTTATCTTAAATGTTTGTTTGGGGATTTTAACACCTTGCCTGAAACAGAACAAAGTTGAGAAGAAAGTAGTCAGAGACGTCAGTGAACCCCATCTGACTTTGCTGCTTGATCATGACAGAAAATATGATGCAAAAATCATCAGAAGCAAAGAAACTGAACAGGCTTGTTGATGAACCCATTTATATGGATGAGACCCACATTTTCAATGTTTGTAAAACTGGTTTCCAGCAACTGAATCCAAGGTACGTGATTCGTTGTGGATGTTAACACTCACTGCACAATTTTGTTTTTACTTTTATACAAAAAAAAACCTCTTGCCTTTACTTTTCCTTCAGAAATAAAAGAAATTGTAGCAAGTATTGGGTATTTCCCTTAATACTGGAAACCCAACATCCTTCCTTTTTATTTCTATTTTTGATTAGCTATATGATGTGAATGCTGCCCGTGCCCATTTTCCGACACTTTTATTTGCTCTAATCGCATAGCTGTTTTTACTTTTTCAATCAAAGAAATTTTGAAATCTTGTAGCTTTAGCTAAAATAAAAGTATTAAGGGATTTCTCTTTTTTCGTCTGCAGCAGATGTACAGCCCATCAGTTACACCTTTTCCCTCCTGATGAAAGTCTTACCTGAATCTGCACAGGATGACCATAGCTGTGGTGAGAGACACCAGAGAGGTGCTGTAGCCCACTGTGTACAGAGCCTTCACTGACACATAATACATGTCCTGTGCGGAAACATGAACACAACAAGAAGTGAGTGCAGAAGCTTTGATATGAAGCTCTGAACCGTACAGTGGGTGGTAAACTCACAGGGTGGCTGCTGTTTCCTTCCACGTACATGCAGGCATCAATATAATGTGGAAAGATCTCTGACCAGCCAAACTCGGTGCAGTTACGACTCACCTTCCTCAACGCTGGGAGGGCAGACAGCAGAAAAATGTGTTTACACCATGCACAGTTATTTCAAGAAAGGCAAACCAAATGTACATGTGCAACCAATCAAAGGCAAGGAGGCTGTGATGTTCCTTTTTCTGCAGTGCTTTGATCTGAGAGACCGCACATTAAGTCTTAAAGTTCATGAAACAACTAGACAACTTGAAAAAGCCTGAACAAGTATGGCTGTTATGACAGGGCTGGAGGAGAAATAACTCTCTTTAAGATGAAGGCATGGCCTTGGTTTGCAAAGTTTTACAGATCAAAGACTTCTTAAACAATGTCCTCTTTAAAAAGGAGACCAATTTTATGATATTTGCAATGTTTGAAGAAAACCAAACACAGAGTATTACCACAAACACCTCGAAAAACTGTCAAGCACAGTGGTGGAGGGTTGATGGTTTGGGCTTTTTTTTTTTTTTTTTGCAGCCACAAGACAATGATCCCAAACAAAGCAGTAAATGTTCAACAGAACAGCTGACACAGAAAACTGTTAAGGCATTGACCAACACGGTCAAGTCAAAGCACGGACATATCTCATGCTGACTGAAATGTTGTGGGACCTTAATAAGAGAGCTGTTCGCAAAGATTCATGAATTTAAGGCACATTAGACAATAACCTAGCCTGCAAGATGAATTCTCGCGGTATTTATGCGTTCAGAAACATACGAGAATCCATCTTATACCGCTCCAGCTTCAACCATTGGTTTCCGAACCAAAAACGGTTCGGGCCAATCATGTTGGAGTATTGAGGTTTAAGGCGGGACATACTGGTGCCATGAAAGCAAGAGCAGCCGAGCCCACAGCTGAACCAACATAAACATGGCAGTGCAGGAGGACACACGCAAAGCTGATGCTATCACATATGTTTTGTAAGAGTCCACAATTTCTTCTTTGAAAGAAGAAAAAGAAGAAGTGCTTTGACTAGCGTACCTTCTTGTGGTTGGTCATGACACCCGCTGCTTACGTTTTAATTTGATACCGTGATTGGCTAAAACCAACCTTAGGTAGGCGGGCACTAGGTGTCATTTTGCCCAATCAGCTTGGAGAGTTCTTGTGAATGTCCCTCCTCTCCCCAAACGGATTCAATGGGAGCAGTCCCAGATTGATAATGTGCAGAACGCAGAGTGCTACACATCAATCTGGCTGGCCAGGTTAGTTAGACCAAGGGGTGGCTCTAAGTTTACTTAGACTTACGTTTTATGTTGCATATATATATATATATATATATATATATATATATATATATATATATATATATATATATATAAGAAAAATATATAAAGAAATTCATGTAGGTAGGTCTTTTAACTCAGCTTTAAACACTTAAACACTTAAAACAAAGGTCTTTATTCTACCAAAATCAGCAACTGGATCTTTTAATGAAGATAATGATATGAACATGCTTAGTAAATCATGATGAATGTATATGAGGAGTTAACAGGGACTGACTGTAGTCTTCCTCGCTCATGTACTGAGAGAAGAGTTCTGGACAGTTGACCTGGATCATGTCCCCGATCTTGGCCGGCTGCCAACACGTCAGATTGTCCCAAAACCACAGACAGTCTGAGGAGGCAACAGGAGCACAAACACCTAGTTTCACTTTTAAAAGGTCACAGCACATCCACAGATACACCCAAGTCCCCCTTTAAAAGATCAGCACAGTTTGTACATATCTGTATGGTTGGCACTCACGCAGATGCTTAATGAAATAAAAAAAATGCTGTCTAGTTAATTTTGATTAAGTGCCATTTAATCATCTGTTGCAAGCATAAATACTAGGAAAACTGAATGTAAATATTTCATTCAAGGCAAAATGACAGAGGTTTATGAGTTAGTAATTGAAGGGGAAAGTTTTCCTGTAGGGACACTTTAGGAATGATCAGAATTTCTGGTTTAGACAGGAAATCGTTAAATAGGGGTCACCTTTATAAAAAAAATATTAAAGCAGCACTGTGTAACCTTCGACCTAAATATTAGCTTAATTTGACTTATATTAAATGATTTTTCAGGTCAATATGCAGCACTTGGCAGGTATTGATGCTTTGTGCGGGCTGCCCTCCTCAAAGGCTCACATAAGTCACTTGAGAGGGTCGGGTCCGTCGCTGAATGGGTCATGTGACCTACAGCACAACTCTAGGTCACCTGATGACTCATTCTAGGTGACTGCTGTAAGGACAAAACAAAGCAGATATGACACTTATCTGATCAGACATATCTTTGGTTCTCTGATGTAGGATTTAATCTAGAAGAGTGAATGTGGCCTTGTCTCTACAATTCATGACTTCTCAATTTGCTGGTCCAAAGGGGTCTGCTATCAAATTCCAAAACATGGAGGCAGACTGTTTAATATTGCGACAGTGCAATGTTGCCAGTGGCCTTCAGGGGTGCTAAACCTGGAAGTAACAAGTCTAGTGCCCCTGGTGGCTAAAGATTACATGGTGCTGCTTTAATGATTGTCATTTTTATTTTATCTGTTTTTCTGAACCAAATCTGAAAGTTTTTAATTGACGTCACCTTTCTATGATTTCCTCTTTTCTTCCATTTTCTTCCTGTTTTCTCACATGCTCCATGTTGCTAATGGCCTCAAACATTTGTAGTAAACCAACCTTTAGTTATACTTCTAATTTCCATCTCTCCAGTCCATTAGATTTAACCACTTAGTTGTTGTTTCCTGTGTTTTTGTGGGGAATAAAGCATTACACTGATGCATATTTCTTTCATAGTGGTTCAATATGTTTGTTATGTGTATAAGTTTGTTTAAATGGAAGGAAAACATTTCTACATTTTCATGTGATTTATCCATTCAATCATTTATTGCTTTAATTAATGTCCTTTGGATTTTGTCTGTTTTTGCTTTTGAATTAATTAGGTTATTTAGGCACAATGTACATAAAGTAGATAATAAACTAAAGACTTGTCTTGTGTGAGGGTTTTGCTTCCCCCCACCTCCCATCTCAAGTTTGTAAGAGATGGTTCTTTGAGTCATGTCTGCTTTAACCCTGCAATAAATTTAACAAAGTCTGAATGTTTGAGAGATTTTTTTTTAATTGTATGACTTTTTTGGTTTTGTAACTTTTTTGTTATTTCATCCAGTTAGCCTTTTTTAATTTGTTCTAAATGTTTATTCATTTGCAATAAAGTTGAAACTGTTCATGTGAATTAAGGCAGAATTGCAAACAAATCTGTTTAATTGAACATAATGATTTCAAATCGCATTTTCAGGGCTTAGCACAAACATTTTTTATGTTTTCAGGGCAGGCTAGGATGCCCTTAGCATGATCAACTAGTCTCTTATTCCATCAGTTACATCAATGCCTGAACCACCCAGAAAGAGATGAAACCCTGTTTATTCTTTCTGACCATATAAATCATAAAACATGATGAAGAAAAGCTCATCAGACTGAGTTCCCCGTCATCCATCATCTTTGCAGCAGGAGAGATGCCTGTCAGTTACTAATCAGCTTTAACTTTCATCTGACTCATCATCATGACACAACAGCCGCAAAATCATCAAGATGTCTGTAAAAAATGAGACCGTCTGAAAGGAAAGATTTCTGTCTGCAGCTAATGAGGCGGAGAGAGAAGAACTGTGAAGCTTTTTATGATCTCTCTGCAGACAAAGCAGGTCAGAGTTAACCACAGCTGGCAGAACTAGCTGCTGCTCATTAGGATGACGACCCTCAAGATGTTCTACTTATTAATCTCTGTGTTATTTTATTTTAATTAGCGCCTTGTTGAAAACTGTTAAAAGAGCAATTTAGCATGACGGTAAGGAAAAAAAAAAAAACTCACCAAATTCAGAGTCTGAATCTTCCAGAGCCATCATCTCCATACATTTCTCCTGCTCCCTCTTGATGACACAGTCAGAGGGGACCTGTTGCCTCGAAGCCTAGAAGAGACGTTGAACAAAACAAAAACACAAATAGCAGAGGTCATCGCTTGGGGAACTGTTTAAGCGCAGTTAAATAAATCACTGCAGAGCTGCTGGCAGCCTCCCCAATGTGAGCTGACCCTGGGATAACAGCATTATTCTGGTGAAAACAAAAGCTTTCAGGCATGCACTGTTGTTCACTCTGCTCCACGCCGGGACTTGCTCCCAGTCGTTAAAACGCTCAGAGAGAGTCAGAGAGAGATGTTTGCTGAACAGTGGCGTCGACATCATCAGGGGTAAAGATCATAAAGGCAGTTACAGTTCTGAGATACGGGGGTCAAGTCCACGCACATCGTTTTTACAGCTCCTCCGAGAGCTGACGACAGCGGCACTGAGGGGGGCTTATCAGGATTTTAGTCAGGGTCATTGTATGAATTTTGTCCCTCTGTGCCGGCGCCAGTCAGGAACACGTCACATCAAAGCTTTATGGTGCACCAGGAGAGCATTTAAACATTGAGTTTTAGCACCTTAATAGAGATGCACTGCTTTTCTTTGGTGGGTTCGAGAAATCCTTCGTTGTTTCAAGGATTGATGCAAAGCCACAGCTACAGGTTCAGTGCTGTGCATGGTGACCTTCATGTTTTCTTTTAACTGTGAATTTTAAACCTTTTATTCTGCCTGTTTGACTCTATTATTTTAGGTCAGTTGGGATTACAAAAATGACTTCTATTTACTAAATACCAGAATAGCGAGGGAGAACATTTTTGAGATAGTTAATCACTTGTTTATTCGAAGAAATAATCACAAATTATTACCCCCGCACTGTGAAAAAAATCAAATCAAATAAAGCATGCTCTCTTTCCCCCCTGGAGTAAACATAAAATAATGTACTTAGTGCGGCTCACTCTGGTAACATGATTTTTTTTTTTTTTAAATAACTCAAGGCATTTGTGATTTTACAGAAAACTTCAGTAGATTAACTGCTCATATCTGTTGCTCAGCCCACTGCACGAAGTGTTAATTTGCACAAGAACTGGTTAATGGAGATCTCATCACTTGGATTGTAATCTTATTTTACTACCAGGTGTGAACACTCATGCTCAGAGCTGTCCACTTGTAACTCAGAGCTCCAGCAGAAAAAAAATCTGAACCGGGCCTTTTAGTGAACGTTTATCGCATGTGGCACTGAGCTGTAAAAACTGAGCTCTTTACGATAAAGACAAATGCCTTGAAATGCTAATAACACACAAACAACATTTCATGGAGCTTTTCATGGCAGATTGGGAATGTTGAACTTCTTTTCCGTCAAACAGTGAACAGAAAGAAATAATGCTTAGCAAACACTGAATAAATGATGAGAAAGGATCTTTATCCATTGTTCCTGCCACATGCTGATCAATGAATTATTGATGCAGACACTCCATATGGTTACTTTAAGAGTGTGAAAATCAATCCTTATCTCTGAATTTATTCAGCTGAAGCCTGCACCTGCAGCTGAGTCTCTTGGTTTTATTTAAAAAAACGGACACTTGCTCAGACGGAAGACAGCCGGTGTTACAGACATCTGTCTGCTGTTGACAGTGCAGCACAGTTATCACATTTAAACTCCTCTAGTGTAAAAAAAAATCCTCCGTTTGCTGCATGTTGACCCAGCATGGGTTTTTGTGATTAACATCTAGGAGGACGCAGAAATATTGATCAGATTTTTGTGAAGTGAAAATGTACCACATGGACATGAGGGAAATTGATAACAATTTCATGACTTATTAATGATATTTATAAGTTGTGTTTCATATTTTATAAAAAATGCTTAAAACAGCAATTTTAAGAATTTGATTACATCCAACTTCTGGTTCCTTTTGTGTCAGGGTTATATCTACCTAACCTGACCCTAGCCAGATGTATGTCGCTCCGCCTAGCTCCACTCACATCCATCTGGGACGGATCCATAGGAATGGCGTTTCAGAAGGCTGGGCCTTATCAAAAATCCTTGCATATGATTGGATAAGCCACTTGTCTGTCATCTTTATCGACGTGCTATTTCAACCACTCACACCGAAGCTAACCCGTGACGCTGTGAGAGCAACGCAGGAAAAAACATTTTATTTTATTTTTTGTAAATGTGTTTGCGGCTCTAGTGGCACACGTTTTATTGACAGTGAGCTGACAGGAAGAGGGGGGAAGACAGGCGGCAAAGCGCCACGGGTCGGAGTCGATCCCGGGCCGACCGCATCAAGGCCTCCTAACATGGTTTGCACTAACCGCTCCGCCACGGGCGCGTCCGCCATGGAAAACAAAACTTGCCAAATCCGGTCGGGAGAAGGGCGAAAACATCGTTTCCACCAACAAAAGCCTTCAGAGTCGTTCTCTGATGTTCTTTTAATGAAACAATACAAGGTAGATTGGACAACACGGAAGAAATAGCAGCATCAATGTTAACGCTTGCTTCCTCGATGCGAGCCGTCATTGTCTGAATCAAAACAGTCTCACGGTCGCTTCTCCACTACGTCACATCTATGAAACTCCAGCCCTGCGTCCTGATTGGCTGGACAATAAAATTGGTTGGAGAAATCACTCTCTATGGGAGAGGTCCCAGATGGATGTGAGTGAAGCTAGGCGGAGCTAGGCGGAGCTAGGCGGAGCGATATCAATCTGGCTAGGATCAGGTTAATATCTACCCATCATGACCAAAAATTTCCCTTCTATTTGGGGCATTTAATGATTGATTTGAGACATTTTTCTCCTGGATATAGAGATTTTGCAAAAAAATAAATAAAATATGGGGACAATATTCTGAATTTTCTTTTTAGTTTTACTCCACAATTTTATAATTTAACAATTTAACTTTGGCAGACTGACAATTGTCAAGCATGGCATCTGTAGCCACTAGTTTTGAATTCATTTAAAGAGGCTAACGTTAAGCTGATTGAATGGCCTTCCCTGTGTAAATCCTGTTGAAAATGTATGGATGAATCCAGGTCAGGAAACAGCACAGTTAAAGGATCTGTCTATATTCTGCCAGGAGGAGAGGTTAAATATCCAGCCACAATCATGCCAGATACTGGTTGTTGGGCACAGACTGGGTGATAGAAGTGAATTTGGTCAATCGTATGCCTATTCATACTCTTTTTGTAACATTTTGGTAAACTCAGTGAAGCTGTATATTTGGACCTTTATGTATGTTGTTTGTTCTTTCTTTATTAGAGAAAATCCACAAAAGATCATAACTTGTCGGCCCAATTCTTGTTGTGTAATCATTTCACCCTGAAAAAATGCTTAAAATAAATAATTAAAAGCCTAAAATTGATATGACACACAATCATGATAAGTTGGAAATTTCTGAGTCTAATAATAGATGGTCTAAATCCATATCATATAAGGTATGGTTGTTGTTTTTAAACAAATTTTACTATTTAATGAGTGTTACACCAGTAAGAAACAGCCTCCTCTATTATCTTGTTGTAAATGTAATTACAACAGATTGTTGACCTGTTTAGATATCACTCCTTTGGTAATTTGTTAACATGTGTACTCACACACGTCAGCCAGGCCCAGTATGTAAGTCAGATCCAGATCATAAACTGGCTCCTGATTATGACAGTAATGCAGAATATATTGAAACATGGTGTTTTAAAAAAAAAAAAAAGAATAACTTACCGAAGGCATAAGTAGGAGAAGGGTGAAGGTCAGAAAGTTGATTTTACCAGCAGACATTTTGGGCTTCAGTAACTTTCAGAGTTGCTGCAGCTGCACATACACCACACAGCGGGATGCCAGTTCACCTCGGGATCTGAAACAAGTGTGGGGAGAAAAAGGTATTACATTCTTTCTCATCACAACGTTACATCACTTGGCCTTTTTTGTACTGCAACAGCAAATTTAAGCAGTGTAAACCCCTGGCTGGGAAAACCAGTCCAGAATCTACATCTTTGAACAATATTCTTCATGAAACTAAGCTTGACTTTGAATAAATTTAAAGGAAATTATGCAATTCAAGTTGATACTATGACTGAAAGATTGCTTTCAAAATGGATCCAAATCAATACTGTGATAAACATAGTGTTGCATTTCTTATACAAGAATGCATTTCTTATACTGAAGTCCTAAACTGGTCAAAAAAGAAATAAATTCCAGCATTCCAGAAAATAATGTAATATTTTATTAGGTTTTTTAATCTAATAATCTACCCTGAACTTCTGCTTGACTTATAAAGTTATTTTCAGTCATCTTGTTGGTGCAAAATATAAGTTAGCATCTCTCAAACTGTGTTAGTTTGGTATTTTATTCTCTTCAGTCAATAAAAATAGAAAAAGGCACACATTTTGCTACTATTTATGGAAGTATTCATGATATAATTTTTTGTTTCATGAAAATCTATAAATGTTTATAGTGCTGACATAATTTAATCACAGAAAGGCATTGTGCATCATTGTGAACAACCAGAGCCGATGGCACCAGGGGCCCCCATACCCATACTTATCATTAAGCCCATATTTCCATATTTAAGGTTAAATTATTAAATTAAAATCTTTTTATTGGTCTGATGTAATGATCTAATCGTCTATGTTTAGTTTTCATAAGCTGTAAACAGTAAATTATCCTCATCATATATACCATAAAAACATTGTATGAAACATCTGTCTATGTGTATTTAAACTATAGAATTTTTTTCACAATTTGAATACATGAACACAGTAAATCTGTCTGCATAAAATTTACTCAAATTGAAGAAATTTTTTGAATGTGACCAAATGTCTTTTCTGAGTAAATCTTGAATGATTAAAGTAGAGTAATGCTCGTCAGAATAAAGACATAAATCATAATGTCTGCCAGAATTTCCGTTTGACTAATTACAGTTTTTGTCTCCACAGGTAATTGGTGACTATGGTCCACAGGCCTCCCTGGTAAGGTCTATTCAGGGGTTTTGGAGAGGAGGGTCCGTTGGATAGTCGAATCTCGGATTCAGGAAGAGCAGTGTGGTTTTCGTTCTGGCCGTGGAACACTGGATCAGCTCTACACCCTCAGCAGGATCCTGGAGGGGGCATGGGAGTTTGCCCAACCAAACATGTGTTTTGTGGATCTGGAGAAGGCATTCGACCGTGTCCCTCGGGGGATCCTGTGGGGGGTACCGGGCCCTGTAATAAGGGCTGTCACGTCCCACCAGGAGGAGACCCAGAGGGAGACCCAGGACACGCTGGAGGGACTATGTCTCCCGGCTGGCCTGGGAACGCCTTGGGATTCCCCCGGAGGAGCTGGCCCAAGTGGCTGGGGAGAGGGACGTCTGGGCCTCCCTACTGAAGCTGCTGCCCCCGCGACCCGACCCCGGATAAGCGGAAGAAAACGGACGGACGGACGGTCCACAGGCTAAATGGATTTGGCACAGGGTGGTTTTAAATCCCTGGGTAGGATGCTGGTTAGTTAGGTTTCTAAACTGATTGTCAATCAATATTTTTTCCTGACTTCATTTTCTTCACTGGAAAAATTAAGTATAAATCTTTATCGTATGAAGTTACGTCTAAGATGTAGACTTTGATATCTCTATTTCCATCCTGGGGAGCTGTTGTGTTGTGCACTGATGCTCAGGTGAAGAGTCCTACAAGTAATGGCATGTGTGGTGCCTCGCAACTGAATTCTCTCTTTTACATATTATTTACATCTTTGTCATTGTCGGTCGTGGAGACGAATGAAACTCTTGTTGTGAGCGACAAGAGCAAAGTGAAAAGTTGTAAAAAGATAGGGCAACAGCAAGTTAAAACAATTTTTTTGTTAAAATCTAGAATAAATAAAGATTAAGAGCATTTTTTATCCTGACTGGTAAAACAGCGAATCAAGGTTTCTGCCGATGACTGAGAAAAAAATATATTTTTAATAGCCAAACTTTGTTTAACTTTAACTTGCCCCAGATTTTTTTAATGCGTTTGGTTTCAAACCCACACCTATTTCATCTGTGGCTGATTAGGTGAACAGAGCATGACTGCTCACCTAATGTAAGATCTGAATTGGTTTATAGCAAAGGAAGCAAAAAAGTAATGTTTTTTTTTTCTTATATAGGTTCTTGCAATCTTAAATTAGTTTGGTCACCAAATAACTCTCTAAAGCTTTGATGTTGTACAATATGGACAAGAAAAAAAAACAATCATGATGCCAACAACTAATATGTAAACTGCACTCTGTTTTTCTGTGTAACTGATGCTGCCTGATGAAAATGGTCCAATTACAAGCATGTGAATGTGAGTGTCTAATAGGCAAGGGGTGCGTGCAGCATGACGATTCAGACCAGCAGGGTTTTGCTGAACAAAGCCAAGTAGCAGGACTAGGCACTCAGGCCTTGTCCCGCGGGGAGATCTTGGCAGCTTGGCATTCGTACTCCACCAAACCCTGCCAGCAGCAAGCGTTGTCAGTGGCAACGCACGGCAGAGCTACTGAGCTTGGATCTGCAGTTGAGCACGTGGACCTGGAGCCTCCTACTGCTTCTTCTTCTGCTGAACTAGAAATAGAGTCTCTTGGCTTAAACTGTGTTTCCTTTTAGGGGAGCAACAATAAACATTTAACCCTCACTGAAATTTTAATGTTAAAAAAAAAAATCCAGTTGAACTTACACAGCTACCAAAGGTCACAGGATGAAACACCTAAATTACATACATTACAAACAAAACATCTCGTTTGTCTGTAGCAGTGCAAATACTCAGAGTGCTAATGGTTTTCCAAAGAAAAACTCTGGGTGAGAGCTCATTTCTGGGGAAAACCAAGCCTTGTTACAAACCCCTAACCAACAAATAATTTTCCCTCAAAGGAGAGAGACGAAAACAAAGAACAAGACAGATTTAAACAATAATGATAAAAATAATCTTTCCTAGTTTATCACCACAGAGTCAAACATAATCAGAACATTTTGACTGATTAAGTGAAAACGTTTTAGGTAATTATTTCACCATGGTGCCATCAAATAAAGTTTGCCACAGTTTGTGGATTTTTTTTCCAGGTATGAAATTGGCTTTCTCTATGTTTTTAGCTCATGTTTCCCTTTATTTAGTGGTGTAATTGTTTCTCCTCATCATAGTGGATCATATGGATTATTTATGACACCTGGCCCTCATGCGTTGTTACCTTCTCCCAGAATATAGTCCTGTGTTTTAGCGGCTTTGCAGTAGCTGGGTTTTTCCACCAAGCCCTTGTCCCACATCAGCTCTTACATAATTAATCTCCACAACATTTTTATTAATGTATTTCCTTTCGTGAACATTGAGTTTCGAGATTCACGGTTTAAGATGAGATGAGATAATACATCCTTTATTGTTGCCGTTTCTGATGAAGCTCATCCTCTGCTGCTTTAGGACTAACTTTAGATTAGATTAGTTTGTTTTTTCACTTCTGTAACCTGTGTAACTCTGTATGTGTCTCTGCCACTGTAGCAGTAATTCAAATCGACCAAGACATGGATGTCCAAATACCAAGGAGAGGCTTAATAAAAGGAGCCGGAAAGAGGCCCATAGTGACTCTGGAGGAGCTGCTGAGATCCATACCTCAAGAGACTCCACTGACAGACCAACTACTAATCATGTACTTTACAAGTCCTGTTTAAGGTTTGCTGCAACCACAAACTGTGAAGAAACCGCAAACGTGGAGGAAAAACCTCTGGTCACAGAAAAATTAAACTGACCTAATTGGCAAAACCCTGTGTGCGGTGGAAAACTGATACTGTGAACTCTTAACAAAACACACCATACCCTTGGTAAAACATAGTGGTGGCAGCAACATCTGAGAGGAGGCTTTTCTTCAACAAGGAGAAGGAACCTAGTCACACTTGATGTTGATCTGAAGGTGAATGGAGCTAAATACAGGGTAATCCTGGAAGAAGAAAAAACCTTTTGGAGGCTGTAACAGACCTAGGAGTGGGGCAAGGGGCAGCAACCGTTATATCCCGTCTGGTCCTTCCCAGGCTAGACGTGATATAAACCCTCCAGCGAGTTCTAGGTCATTCCCAGGGTCCTCCCAGTGGGACATGCCTGGAAAAACCCCAAATTGAGGAGCCCATGGGGCATCCCGATCAGATGCCCAACCTACCTCGTCTGACTCCATTTGATGCAAACAAGCATCAGCTCTACTTTGAGCTCTTCCCTGGATAGCAGAGCTCCTCACCCCATCTCCAAGGCTGAGCCCAGCTACTCCCCAGAGGTAGCTCCTTTCAGCCACAACTTTTCACAAATTTGTATTTGTGAAAACAAAAAACACATATCTGATGTTTTCCAGTTCCCACTGAGATTTTCTTTTCATTTACTCATCAGAGTTTAAAGTGGTGTGTTTTAAAGGTATACTGCTTGTTCCTCGACATACTCCAAGATACAATTTACCGTATACTGCCCAAGGCCCATCTGAATATAATGTTTTTCACTATGCCAGCACAGAAACCAACAGCTTGTCAGAAACAGCTGTGTAAGCAGCTCATCAAAACACACACGTTTAATGTTGGTTAAAAATGGAAATCAGAATGTGTGGGTGTGTTTTTTTTGTCCGTGAGCTCAGCAGCTGCTCACGACCGTCCTCTCAGAGTTGTAATCAGGGGTTTAATGAGTCTCAGTGGCTTTCATGTTCAGCTCAGTCAGCCCGACTGTGTGTAATGTACAAAACTCTGTTTAAAAAGTACTTGATTAAAACAACACACAAACGGGCACGTCCATCCTCCAGAATAATTACTGGCACATATTTCACACTGGGCTGTACTCATGTGTGAGGAAAGCAGTACCAATAGAGGAGGCGGAAAAAGTTTGAGAATGGGAGTTGGTGTTTGTCTCAGCTGAGAGGAATCAGCTCGGGGAGATAAGTTATTTCCCTCAGGGATAAACAGGAAACTCAGTGATACTCAATCACCTGCATAGCTGCAGAGCTGTCAGCAGAAACTCTTTGAAAACTCTGCAATGAGGTGCGGCATTGGACAGAAAAGGAAGATGGAAAGGAAAGGCAGTGTAACCCACTTTTCTTTTAAGTAGGAGCAGTTTTGCCCTTCGGGACACAGTTTAGTCGGGATTTAAAAACCATCCGGACTTCATCATTGAGAGAATTAAAATCGACTCTCCGCCTCAAGATTTATCATCCAATGTGTAAATCCAGCTTCAGACTGTCTAATTCCTTCCAAATATCTCTGCAAGTCACTCAAGTCCCCGGCTCTAAATTTAGCCCAACAAATTATGGGAGGAATTAATACACCGAGACAAGACTTGGTCCTCGTTAATTTCTGGACAGAGAGGGATGGACGGAGGAGGAATGTGAAAACTGGCCTGGTTTCTTGTTCCCATTAGGTTCCATCTTTCTCACAATTCATTTGGGATATGAACCATCATAAGTCAGAGGAGAAGACACCATGAAGCAAAAAAAAATGAAAGAGGCCATTAAAATAATATCACAGCATCCTGAGAGACATGAAAACAGGCAACCACTAAACAGTGTCCCAAAACAGCAGAGCAGCAATTAAATACGTTTTCTTAAGTAAGTAAAGAGTCCTACCACACATTTTAGCAACAATTAAATATGTGATTTGTCATGGTTTGTGCTGATTTTTACAAAGCGATTCCAGGATCTTACCTTAGTTCAGTCTATTTTTTTGTGGGCTGTGCAGTGATGTGACAGTTTGACCTGTTGTCTCTTACTGGGATAAAATCTGAGCCTATATCTTTCTTTGTAGAGTTTGCATTATTACATTTTTTTCCAAATAATTTTGTCAGCTTAAAGAGTTAAAGCTATAGTTGGTGATCCTGTTCAGAGACACTTTTTGTTATACTGGGTAAAATCATCCTTCTATCCTGAATATAGTAAATACATAAAAAAAAGGTTAAAAAAATTGTTCTCTGTGGGAGCTGCAGATCTGTAAAAACTCTAACCAATCTCTGCTGTTCGGTCAAAAGGGCATGGATTTGTCAGATTTTGGTTCCTGCTCTCACGCATAGACGTTATACACTCACTCCCCTCTGTCCTTCAGGTTCCGGGGGAATTGCTTTATCTATTGTTTGTCCCACATGCCAATCACTCTGATGCACTCATGTAACGCCAGTGTCCGTGCTCGTTCCTTCCTACTTTCCGCTTGCTGGCTGCTCACACCATATACTATCAATATGGCTTAGAGTAGCAAGAAACGAACCACGTTCATGTTTATGAGAAGAAGAGAAAAGCCTCAGTAGAAAGAAATAAGACCAGAGTGGATTTGGGAGACTTTTTCATGCGATTCGTTTGAACAGCGGAGGAGCAAGGTAAGACGGTCTTGCGCATGTGCAGTTATTCCCCAAAGACTTGGGGAAACCTCCGGAAAAATTGCCAGCTCTAGTTTTAACTTTAAAACAAAAGTCATGTTTACTCTATTTTTTGCACAAAATGATCAGCTAATGTCCGTTCAGTATTACCATCAATAGAGTTATGCATTTGAAGCTGTGAAAGAGTCCAGCTAGAATCATTCTGTATATCTGAGTACAATGATTGCTTCAAAAGAGAGCCAGAAATGTTTCAAATCTTTCTCTTCCTAAACCTTATCAGTGGCTATACCACAAAAAAAGCCTTTAGCCATCCAAATAGTCTCACATGTAGGTAACTGCTGCTATAACAATTCAAGCTAAATGATCAGTTTTCTGGAATAATAAGAATTTCAAGCTGAGATGTTCAGTTGAGGCAAAGACTGATTTAAGATGTCTAAGAGGGTTCACCAAGTTGCAGTAATGTCTCCTCCTGGTTGCAATGCATCATTGTGTTGCCACCAATGCAGAGCTTTTTTAATGCTTGCAGGACATGGATGTGATGGCAGTTGCAAACACAGTAAGGTGAAGACATTTGGACAAGAAAAGTAGCAAAGAAACCACAACTGTCCCAGAAAAATATAAAGAACTGACTGTGATTCTGCTGGGAGTACAGAGATGGACAGCAGGAGATATGCGCAAAGCAACTTTCTAAAATAACTTTTATCTAACCTTCTGATTGTTTTGGGTCATTATAAAAGGTGAGACTTAATAAGGGCTTACTGTGATGTCAACATCGTTATATAATCAAATGTGAAGGAATCAAAATGCCTTTCAAGAGCAACTTCTTCCCATAATCACATCACTAAAAGTGATGATCTGTGTTTTTTCAGCCTGATTGAGCACCATGTTACGAGGCAAAAATGAGAAAGCAGTTTAAACATCAACAAAGTCTATGATTAACTTTGTTCAATGATCTACTTTGTTGTTGTTTCTTCTGACCTGCGGCCGCATGTCTTGGACACTCGGGTGAGAGGGGTGAAACTATCCACCAACCACTACCTGGTGGTGAGATGTCTCTGATGGTGGGTGAGGATACGGGTCAGACCTGGCAGGCCCAAAATGTGAGGGTTTTGCTGGGAACGTCTTGCAGGATGTCCCGTGAGACGGAGCTTTAATTCCCACCTCCAGGAGAATTTTGAACAAGCGCCGAGGGAGGTGGGAGACATTGAGTCCGAGTTGGCCATGTTCCGTGCCTCCATCATCGAGGCGGCTAGTCGGAGCTAGGGCCGCAAGGTTATCGGTGCATGTCGCGCTGGCAACCCTCGAACCCATTGGTGGACACCGGTGGTGAGGGAAGCTGTCAGGCTGAAGAAGGAGTCCTATCGGGCTTTCTTCGTCTGTGGGACTCTGGAAGCAGCTGGTGTGTACAGGCAGTCCGAGTGACATGTGGCCCGGATGGTTGCTGAGGCAAAAGCTCAGGCATGGGAGGGGTTTGGAGAGGCCACGGAAAAAGACTTCCGTATGGCTTTGAGGCGATTCTGGTCCACTATCCAGTGTCTCAGGAGGGGGAAGCAGTGCAGCATCAACACTGTTTATAGTGGGGATGGGGTGCTCCTGACCTCGACTCGGGATGTCATGGGTTGGTGGGCAGAGTACTTCGAAAACCCCGTCAATCCCACCAGCACATCTTCCACTGAGGAAGCAGAGCCTGGGGGCTTTGGGTCGGGTTCTCTATCTCTGGTGCTGAGGTCACTGAGGTGGTTAAAAAGCTCCTCAGTGGAAAAGCCCCGGGGCTGGAGGAGATTCGTCTAAAGTACCTTAAAGGTATACTATGCAACTGGGATTGATTTTCCAGCGAGGCGCCCCCCAGAGGGCGAAAGTAAAAGTGCACTGTCGTAAATATGCTCAGCTGTTCTCCTGGTTTCTTCGTCAAGCCAGGCGCGGTTGTTTTGAGCTTAGCAGACAGGCGAACGCAACGAATACAAAAGTCGAACCACGGCAGTACAAACAATGACTAACACAGTGAAAGTATGAACATGCACACGCAGAGAGAGAGAAACCATTCCAATGCAGTGTTTCCCGTAGGAATTTGCTTACCAGACGACCGGCGGAGCGGGGGGTGGGGGGGGGTGTAGAGACAAGCTTTGTGCGACCGGCGGAGCGACCGGCGGAGCGGGCGGGCGGGGGAAAGAGACAAGCTTTGCGCGACCGGCGGAGCGAGCGACCGGCGGAGCGAGCGGGGCGGGCGGGTGAAAGAGACAAGCTTTGCGCGACCGGCGGAGCGACCGGCGGAGCGGGCGGGCGGGGGAAAGAGACAAGCTTTGCGCGACCGGCGGAGCGAGCGACCGGCGGAGCGAGCGGGGCGGGCGGGTGAAAGAGACAAGCTTTGCGCGACCGGCGGCGCGAGCGACCGGCGGAGCGGGCGGGCGGGCGGGCGTTTGGGGGAAAGATACAAGCTTTGCGCGACCGGCGGAGCGAGCGACCGGCGGAGCGGGCGGGCGGGCGTTTGGGGGAAAGATACAAGCTTTGCGCGACCGGCGGAGCGACCGGCGGAGCGAGCGACCGGGGGAAAGAGACAAGCTTTGCGCAACCGGCGGAGCGAGCGGTGGAGGCGGAGCGGGGGAGACAAGCTTTGCGAGCATATCGAGTTAGTTTTTTTTTTTTTTGGAATGTTGGGAGGCGGTAGCGCGAGGGAAACCCTACAATGTTACTTACAATCTCTTCAGCAGAAACGCGAGGTCCGCGTCAGCCTTGCAGCCTTTTCTTTCTTTTAGCTCTCGCCATTCGGAAAAAGCTTGCCCGATGTTCACCCGTGTACGACTCCTCTTTCTGTCCACAGCCCTTTTCCTCTTTCTTGCCTGCTCCGACATGGGCTTTCGCTGTTTTATCGCTGGTTCCGCCATGATAACTGCACAGATATCGCCACTGCGCTAGCAACAAACATGTTCTCGCCGTAAAGCAAGACCGACTCTTGCGATCTCGCACGAGATTCTGAGCCTGTGGGCGCGGGCTGAGGGCTCCTGCAGTTGCAAGTGCGGTATTTCCCCAACAGACCACCAGGGCGGCCAAGAAAACCTTTGTTCAACCTGAAATGACTCATTTAATCATCCAAAACGGTATGGAACACATTAATTAACTGAAAAATGTTGCATAGTGTGCCTTTAAGGCTCTGGATGTTGCGGGGTTCTGTTGGTTAACATGACTCTGCAATATTGCGTGGACATTGGGGGAAATTCCCCTGGAACTTGATCTACAGAGGGATCATACTCTTAAGCCTCCCTGGGAAGGTCTATTCATTGGGTCTGGAGATGAGGGTCTCTCAGATCGTTGAACCTCGGATTCAGAAAGAGCAGTGTAGTTTTCGTCCTGGTCATGGAACACTGGACCAGCTCTACACCCTCAGCAGGATCCTGGAGGGTGCATGGGTGTTTGCCCAACCAGTCTACATGTGGTTTGTGGACTTGGACAAGGCCTTTGTCCGTGTCCCTCGGGGGATCCTGTGGAGGGTGCTCCGGGAGTATGGAGCACCAGGCCATTTAATACAGGCTGTTAGGTCTCTGTATGGTTGGTGTCAGAGCATAGTCTGCATTGCTGGCAAGTTGGACTAGTTTCCAGAGGGAACTGGACTCCGCCAACGTTGCCCTTCCTCTGCGATTCTGTTCATAACATTTATGGACAGAATTTCTAGGCGCAGTTAAGATGCTGAGGAGATCCGATTTGGTGACCTCAGGATCGCGTCTCTCCTCTTTGCGGATGACGTGGTCCTGTTGGCTTCATCAAGCCGTGATCTACAGCACTCACAGCCGAGTGTGAAGCTGCCAGGATGAGGATCAGTGCCTTCAAATCCGAGGCCATGGTCTTGAGCCGGAAAAAGGTAGAATGCCTTCTCCGGGTCGGGGAGGACGTTGTGCCCCAAGTGAAGGAGTTTAAGTTCCTCGGGTCTTGTTCACGAATGAGGAAAAGATGGAACGGGATATTGTGCGATTGTCTGCAAAGTTGAACTTAATTTACAAAGACAAAGCTATTTTGATAATTCAGTCTAAATTCAAATTTCCAACTTAACTATTTTTCAAAGCTGCACGCACCTAACATTCAGGATTTGTTTCTGTTGTCTTCTTAATCCAGATGTGTCATTATGAGTTTACATGTATGCCACATAAAAAGGCTCTAAACCAACATTGGTGCTTGTAGGGGGCATTTCAGGGACCCATTCAGAAAAGATGGTTTTGTTTACTTCTATCCCACTCAAGTGTGATCAATGTAAAAAAGTAAAATAAAGAGCCAACCTGGCTGCCATTTGTGACTTTATTTGACATTAATAAATATCCAGCTGATGGTGAATGATGAGCAAGAACTAAACCATGTAGTTCATTTCATTCTGCTTTTCATTATCATGGGAGCTGAAATTTTGGGTTGGAGGTAAAGGGAACTTTTGAGGGATTGCAGAAATATAATGTGTTTTAACTGATTCTTTGCACATCAGAAAGATTTCTCTTCATTGTGATTTTGCCGAGTTTGGCTTCTTAAGGAGCTCTTAGCTTTTCTCCAGTCTTTTGCTGCAATGGGCAAAGACAACAGATGACAATGAGGCTTTTTTATTTGCTGGGACAATGTGTGTGTATTTCTGGGTACCTTTATTTTGGACTAATTTAACTGCTGCTTGCAACTTTATAGGATATGTGTTTGTGGTAGAAAAAAATCATCCCCTGGACAAAAAGAATTATCAAAGATGAGAACACTTAAACAGTTCAATGAACTTGCAGTAAGTGAGAACAGTCAGATAGTTTCACAATAGCAGACAGAGGGATAAAAACAATCTGGAAACCTGTGTCCTTTCCATGAACCGGGATCAGTTCCGCAATTATAAGCTCATATGAGCAGAACTCATATACTTTTTGTCATTATGGAGGTTAAGAATACATTCTTATGGTTTAACAAACAGAATAGAATAAAATTTACCTTAACAATGTTTTGCATTCTTGCCCTGTACCTTCAGCTCTCTGTAGTGCCTATTTGCTTGCTTTACATCTAAATTACAGCTACTTATACAAATATTCAAAACTGAAATTTGAGTTTGACCCAATATTTTCTTTACAAAAAAACAAAACAAAAACAAGAAAAGAGGCCCCCATATTTATTTGTGGCTTTGGGGGGACAAACACTGGACAGGTTGCCATTCCAGTACCTGGAGAGCACCAGGAGAACATGCAAACTCCTCTCAGAAACAGCACTGGACTTTCCAGCTCCAAAGCAACACTGCCAACAGCGTTTCCACCATGCTACATAATTGTAATATTTTTTATTGTAAATTTGTAAAAAGAACAGAATAGACATTGCAGCGATCTGCAAACGTCTAATAGCAACTATCCAGGATGCCTTCTAAAGAGACCTGTCACCATGTAACAATGTCCTCCTCGGTTATCCTCTTCCACAGTGGAAAGCTCTATTCTTAGGCTTTTACTGACTCTCTGTCCAGTTTAATTTTGCTACAATTCTTGTCTGACACGTACTTGCTTCTGGGAAACACAAAGCCAGATGGAAATATGAATGTGTTCCTGGGTTGGAAGCTCCATTTCAACAGAAATCAGAAAATGGCACAAATATATTGATCTCACTTGTTAGTTACTACTTGCTAATATCACGTTTGACTCCCTTTTGCATTCAGAAATGCCATAATTATTCGTTGGATAGATTCAACAAGGTGTCAGAAACACTCAGATTTTGGACCTTGCTGATCACACAGTTGGTGCAGATTTTTTGACTGCACATCCAAGATATAATTCTACAATTGCCTTTCTGTCATTTTGAACCATTCTACCTATTTAACTTTAATGCAGCCTCCATGCATATTGTTATAGTTTATCTTTCTCTATTATTAGTCTCAAACTCTTTCTAACCCGTTTGAAAATGAGACAACTGAATGAGGTTAGGTTGCATAAAAAAGATGAAATACATTCTTATTTAGCTATAAATAAAAAAGAAGGTTACGTGGGAAAATCTGAGCAGATCAGCAATTTCTGAAATGTCAGACTCCCCCTCCGGCCCCAACAACCACACCATGTTCTATATCAAGAAAATCCCCTTCCTTTCACAGCAAGACATCTACACTTATTCTGCTCATATGATCATATGACTGCATTGCTGTCATATGAGCATTCAAGTTTGAATGCTCATATGACAGCAATGCAGTCAACAAAGTGGCTGATAAATGTTCAAAAGTGCTATGAAAATATGTTTTCAGCTGTCAAGATGTCAAAGAGCTCCACGCATTTTTTTTTTACAATATGAAGAAATATGTAATGGCTGCAATAACTGCTGTAAAACTGTTGACATACATCTTACTGAGTGCAGCAGGGTGTTAAATGCCAATGTTTGCACTCATTCATTAATCAATGGATCACTATGAAGTGTGATTAATTTTTAACATTGCCAGGTTTAAACATTTGAACACAGTTACCGGTTGATAACATTTGGCCGATATTTATACTGAAAAGTAATTAAAAGTAATTAGTAGCAAAAAGATGCATGTAAATACTTACACCACTAGATTTAGATGGAGTGACTTAAAATTTGAAGCATTTTATATGTCCAAAATAATGTGACCAACATTTTATTGCAGACACTCTATTTTACAGGGGGCTGTGGATTACTTTGTCTACTTCATCTCAGTTAATCAGTCTCCCTTCTTCAGTTTCCCTCCTCTTAGGCTATGTTCCCACCGCAGGTCTTAATGCTCATTTACGATTTCTTCTGAAATCGGATTTTCTTTGCGAGGTCGTTCCCGTTACTTTTAAAATGCTATCTATATCTGACTCCAGCGTGAATTGTTTGCAGCTCCAAACTGACCCGCATGTGCAAGAGAACAATATCAATGAGTTCACACAGCCCTCTTTGGTCCAGCAAACATAATAAATATGTTTTATCGATTAAAGTGTCCAACAGAAGCCATTTAATGTACTGAGGGGAAAGTGCACAGATAAAAAGAGAGTGAAACTCTGGCATTTTACAAAGTTTTGGCTAAACAGAGGTCTGTTTAGCTACGGAGACACAGCCAGGACTGGGGTTGCAGGGATTTTAACTACTTCACAGAGAGCGTACAGCATGGCTGTATGTTACGTCCCTCATCCAAACATTTCCTGTACGAGCCATCATGAGTAGAAGTTTTGCTGCATGTAGTAATAATGAGGTCTAACATCTCGCTGTCCCTCCACTGAGCAGCGCTGTGGCAGCCAGCTGCTGTCTGCTTTGCTGTTGCTAACTGCTATCACTTCCAGCTGCTGCTGGTGCAAAGTTGTGACGTGTGTTGATTGAAAGTGACATCAAAGATACAATAAATCTGCCTTGGTTGTCCCCACTGGATATGGATCTGACTCAGGACCATATATGGAAGTGGCTTAATTGCGGCTTGAAAAGATCAGATTTGGGCCAGATCTCAGTGTCCCCACTGGTTCTATAACATCTGACCTGGTCACTTGACCTGTAAAAAATCTGATTAGAGCCCCATTTTAGTGCTGTGGAAACGGGGCCTTATTCTACCAAAGTTGATCCACATCCAGTCCGATTAGCTCACCCGCTTTCTATGTCATTCTTCAACCCTGCCTCAGTATATAAGCTTCCTGGTTTTCATTGTTTGTTGCTGGATTCTTCAGTTACGCTCACCCTGGTTACCTGTCCTGTTCTCTTCATGTCATATGGTTTATGTCTGTATTTTCATTATCAAAAGCTTTTACTTCTTCTTTTTGCATGTGGTCTGCCTGCACTCGAAGAACCAAGCATGGGTAAAATACTCGAGCTGCAGTGCAAAGAAATGTGAAAGCTAAGGTGCTAAATGTGGCTGCAAAATGTTTTTTTTTTAAAAATCCCAAGTTCAATATTATTTTATATAATTTCTGATTCATTATTTGTTTTTTGCTCAGCGTTGTTGTAGGTTGTTAAGTAATATCAATCACAGTAGGAAACTGTGCCTTGGTGAGACTGGGAGGGGGGCAGGAAGTGAAGGGTCAAATAAGGACAAACAAGGACAGCAAGAATACGCGGTGACAATAAAGACTTTGAATCTTTGAATTTTTGAAGAGTGTGATGTTGCATTGACAGAGAGAAACACTGTTCAAAATCCGAAAAAAAATGTTAAAAAGAAAAACAACAGTTTTATATATTTTTGTTTACGTCACTACACCTGGGCATCAGAGGCTGGCACCCAAGTTGATTATTGAATAGCTGACCTCAGACAAACCATTAAAATTTCATAGGTTTAAGTAAACAAAAGTAAAAAAATAAAAAGCTAATTTGTTTTCATTTTTTTCAGTTTCTTCTCCTCAAAGTCCAAAACGACTTACTCTTTGTTGGTGCCCTACAAAAAAGGTTTTCTCCTGTTGCTCCAGTAACAGCTGAGCCGAGCTGCTTCTACCACTGAATATGGTTTGAGGTTTTTTTTTATCTAAGTCATCTCATTAAACATTTTTTTCATGTTTACAAAATCCATGGAAGTGAAAATATAGCACATCAGAGCATAACTAAAACAATAAAGGGGGCACATTAAAAATTGTAGTAAGATAAAACTAATTTGTATAAGGGCAACGTGTAAACTTTGGAACAGCTTAATAACTTTTTCTCTTCTTGCGATCATCCACTCCATTAATGTAGATCTCTAGCAAAGTTTTTCAAAGCAGCATTCAATTTCACAACCTACTTTCTTTTAACTTTGGCTACCTTTTCAATACTTTTTTTCCAGTTATCAACGATATTTC
Organism: Fundulus diaphanus; assembly: GCA_037039145.1. Taxonomy (NCBI): domain Eukaryota; kingdom Metazoa; phylum Chordata; class Actinopteri; order Cyprinodontiformes; family Fundulidae; genus Fundulus; species Fundulus diaphanus. The sequence goes on along the minus strand of CM073128.1, from coordinate 18,946,876 downwards.
TGGTACAATTCATAGGGGTACAATTAAAAATAAATACGCAAAAAATTTGAGCAAAAATCTGGCACAGGCCTAAGATCCTCAGTTGATCATCTGCATTATGCATTTTGTGCCTGAATAACTGATGGGTCGGAGTTAGGATGCAGATCAAGCGAAGTCATTAAAAACACAGAGTAAAAGTGAATGAATGAATGGAAACTGAGGTGTATCACACTTTGTGGTAAGATTATACAATCTACACATGGCCTTTGAGAGATGAGGGGATCATATTAATATGACCCCTCATTAAGTGCAGTTTCTCCAAATTCAGGAGCAGATTTTGTTTGACGGAATGAGCCGGAAAAAAATACATTTTAAGCCAAATCTAACCAATTTTGATCATCTATTTTTGTCTTCTGTTATAAACTATGTTTTCCTGTGTTTTCTGCAGCTGCAAATAATTAAAAAACAACCTGATAAAAGGTGTTTGTTCCATTCCTGTTCATTAGCATTTTTGACAAACAGCCTAATGATGGAGAACATGTGCAATATTTACTATATTGTACATGGATATTAAATGATGTCCCCAATGCTTCAGCATCCTAAAAACACCTTTGCAGGGGTTGTGTTCATTGTGTAAAGGATTTTGCTTTTTTGAACTCTGAATGCATACTTCCTTAAACAGTGTGTCATACAAGTCTAGATTTCAGTGAGTATTGCTGTTTTCTCGTTCAGAACATCAATAAAGTGACCAAGAGTCCTCTTTCTTTGGGCTGCAAAGACTATTCTCCCTCATCCCAAGGACACAAATTTTGACTTGCTCAATTTGTCAAATACCAAAACCGTAGGAGTTTTTACACAAGTAGGAAAACTATATAACTTCTACTTGTTTACTGTATGTACACACGTCATCATCACTCTTTTTTTTATTAGATTTCAACAAAATTAAAATAGAGGAATACCATGTCCTGATGTTTTGACAGAACACTTTGACCAGATTGAAGACCCACTTTTGAGGCTTTATTTCATATGGTGAAATTTGCTTTGAAGCCCCTTGGTGGAAATTAGGTTTAAATTTGTTCAAAATTAAGGCTATTAATAGATCCACTGCTGAGTACAGCTTGGGTTAAAATAGCATACACTACCGTTCAAAAGTTCGGGGTCACATTGAAATGTCCTTATTTTTGAAGGAAAAGCACTGTACTTTTCAATGAAGATAACTTTAAACTAGTCTTAACTTTAAAGAAATACACTCTATACATTGCTAATGTGGTAAATGGCTATTCTAGCTGTAAATGTGTGGTTTTTGGTGCAATATCTACATAGGTGTATAGAGGCCCATTTCCAGCAACTATCACTCCAGTGTTCTAATGGTACAATGTGTTTGCTCATTGGCTCAGAAGGCTAATTGATGATTAGAAAACCCTTGTGCAATCATGTTCACACATCTGAAAACAGTTTAGCTCGTTACGGAAGCTACAAAACTGACCTTCCTTTGAGCAGATTGAGTTTCTGGAGCATCACATTTGTGGGGTCAATTAAACGCTCAGAATGACCAGAAAAAGAGAACTTTCATCTGAAACTCGACAGTCTATTCTTGTTCTTAGAAATGAAGGCTATTTCATGCGAGAAATTGCTAAAAAATTGAAGATTTCCTACAACGGTGTGTACTACGCCCTTCAGAGGACAGCAAAAAAAGGCTCTAACCAGAGAAAGAAGATAAGTACATTAGAGTCTCTAGTTTGAGAAACAGACACCTCACAGGTCCCCAACTGGCATCTTCATTACATAGTACCCGCAAAACACCAGTGTCAACATCTACAGTGAAGAGGCGGCTGCAGGATTCTGGGCTTCACAGCAGAGTGGCAAAGAAAACGCCATATCTGAGACTGGCCAATAAAAGAAAAAGATTAAGATGGGCAAAAGAACACAGACATTGGACAGAGGAAGACTGGAAAAAAGTGTTGTGGACGGATGAATCCAAGTTTGAGGTGTTTGGATCACAAAGAAGAACGCTTGTGAGACGCAGAACAAATGAAAAGATGCTGGAAGAATGCCTGACGCCATCTGTTAAGCATGGTGGAGGTAATGTGATGGTCTGGGGTTGCTTTGGTGCTGGTAAGGTGGGAGATTTGTACAGGGTAAAAGGGATTCTGAATAAGGAAGGCTATCACTCCATTTTGCAACGCCATGCCATACCCAGTGGACAGCGCTTGATTGGAGCCAGTTTCATCCTACAACAGGACAATGACCCTAAACACACCTCCAAATTGTGCAAGAACTATTTAGAGCAGAAGCAGGCAGCTGGTATTCTATCGGTAATGGAGTGGCCAGCGCAGTCACCAGATCTGAACCCCATTGAGCTGTTGTGGGAGCAGCTTGACCGTATGGTACGCAAGAAGTGCCCATCCAACCAATCCAACTTGTGGGAGCTGCTTCTGGAAGCGTGGGGTGCAATTTCTCCAGATTACCTCAACAAATTAACAGCTAGAATGCCAAAGGTCTGCAATGCTGTAATTGCTGCAAATGGAGGATTCTTTGACGAAAGCAAAGTTTGATGTAATCTTATTTCAAATACAAATCATTATTTCTAACCTTGTCAATGTCTTGACTCTATTTTCTATTCATTTCACAACGTATGGTGGTGAATAAGTGTGACTTTTCATGGAAAACACAACATTTTTTGGGTGACCCCAAACTTTTGAACAGTGTATATGTCCAGTCTCAGCTCAAACTAAAATTGCTTTAAAATGGCGAGAACCCTGGTTAGAAATATGCATTTCAGAGAATAAATCCATACCTACATCCAATAAACTGAATGATTAGTGAAAGAGAGGTGATTGAATATAATCACGGTGTGCAAAATGTAAAGCTGGAGGTATTGAAAACAGTAAATATTATTTTGAGAGAGGAAGAAAAAGAAGGTAAGGTAAACCATTTTCACACATGGGGTATAAGCAGATAAAAAAGGCTGTGTTTTTATTGGCAGATAACACATGATATTATGAATTTGTCTTTATTTACAGTTACACAAGGTTTCCACTACTCTGGAAAATTAAGTAATTCACAAATTAAACATACACATCAGATGTGAGCTTTAAGGACATTAGGAATTAGAAATCAACCAACAGGCCAAATAGATCATTTATATTTGGGGTCGAAATGCCTTAAACTCAAGATATAATATCCAACCAAATATTGTATTTAAACAGTCCTTTTTGATTGCAGTCTTGCAGAAACATATGCATTTATTATGCAGCTCTAGAGTGCACCAAGCAAACCTCCCTTGATAAGATATAAAAGTTGATGCTTTTCATTTAAAAAAAAGTGAAAATGGCTAAAAGTGACAGGTAATTTGACACTAACAAAGATGCATAGTGTGGTTGAATATTTTTTAGGGTTGATCAAATGGGCAAGCCAAGCATGATGACGTGTTGTGAATTGGCACTATATTAATAAAATTTAATTTAATGTAAAAGATTTGTTTGTTTTATATATATATAAATAAAAGGAAATCTGCAATATTCAGACACCGATGCAATTTATTGCTTATTAGAAACAAAAATGCTATTAAATAACAGAACAGTTGCAGGATTTGTTGAGCTGCTTCCCAGAATGTCTTTATCCATGGACACCTCTGATTTTCCGCATGACACACTGAGCAGTAAGACATGCTTGTCTCTTGCATGGATGCACCATAATACTTGGAGCACAGTCTCAGGTTCAAGACTGCAGCACAAGTTATCCACCATCTTCCATCTCTCCTTACAGTCCTTCAGGGTTATCGGCGTAATTTTCACTAGATATCTTTCATCTCTTTCTGTCTGGCTTTGCTCAAGCACTTTAGTTGCCAAAACTAGTATTTCCTCTGTCTCTGTTATGCTTGTGCCCACCCAAGTTAAAGTTTTCTTCAAGAAATAGAAAAAAAATGGCATCCCCTTCTGCCTGTTGAACTAAATGGGTTAGCATAAGGATACAATTTTCTACAGAACAGTGAAAATACGTGTGTGCAGTAAACATCAGAAGGCAGATTATAATGAATGATCAAACAGAGGGTCTCTCATTGTCTAAAGCAACCTGTTAATGATTATCTGATAATAAAAACCGGCAAGCATGAGATGACATAGAAAAGGCCACCAATGTTTACACCTTTGAGGCCAAATTACTTGCACCTACATTTTGTTGAATCTGTTTCAACAATATCAAAGGTGCTTCCTCTATTTAGTAAGCCACTTAACGCTGACCTAAAAATCAGAGCAATGCTTTCATACCCTTTGTAATATATTTTATTTTGCCACATTACCACCACAAACTAAAATTGTATTTTTTTGTACCTTTATGTAATAGACCAAAATATGGTGTGTTATTCTGAAGTGGGAAGCAAATGATTCATGGTTTTAAATTTGCTTTGCCTAAATAAAATCTCAAAGGTTTGGCATACACACGTTTTCAGCCCCTTTTAATCTAAAATCCCTAACTTAAATCAAGTGTAATCAACTGCTTTCAGAAGTCACCTAATTGGTAAACAGGGTTTAACCGCAATTTAATGTTAATATAAAAACAGCTCCTCCACTTTAATTGGAGAACATTAGAGAACAACGTAGCAGACAGGTCAGGAAGAAAGGTTATAAAACAGTGTCTTAAGATTCACACATCTCAGAGAGCATTGTTTCATCGCCTGAAAATCAAGATGGTAATTCTGGAGGAGTTGCAGAGACCCACTGCTCAGGTGGGAGAATCTGTCTGCAGGACAACTATTAGTGTTGCTCAGATCTGACCTTTATAGAAAGGTGGAAATGAGAAAGCTGTTGGTAAGACAAAGCCAATAAGAAATCCTGTTTGCAATTTTCCACAAGCCATATAGGGGACCTTGCAAACACGTGGGAGTGGTGACCTAATGGTTTGGTAGCTGGGTGTTTGCATCTTGGAGAGGCCACGAAAGTCAGCGGTTGGAAACTCGGTGTGTCCCTGAGCAAAACCATTAACTACAGATTGCTCGTCGTGCGACGCTCCAACCCGGTTGTGCTGAAAAACGTGTAATAGACATGTTAGTCCACAAGGGGAAACATAGTATTGTCACTATTTGGCGTCTGATGCCGATAGTCGACAAACGAGCAGGAAGCCTGTTGAATGTGACATGTAGCTAAAAACAGCTCATCTCCATATCGTAGTGCTGCAAACTTAGAGCCCCCAATGCTATCTCCACTCTTTTAACCAGCATCTTTTCTTTTTGTTATCAGTCTACTAACTACCGCCAATATTCTTCCTTGTTGGTCCTTTTAATTTACTTTGGACTCGCGTTTGATCTTGTGAGGTTTTGCAAGATTTCCCATCAGACATCCGCGTGATCCCGAGTGAAATCTGTTTGTGTGTGGCATGTTGTGCTCGCCGTCTGACCGGACACCACACACTGTACTAGCAAACCTGTGTAATCTGCGTTTTTTTTTCTTCTTTTTATCGTTACGTGTTGTATCTCACAGGCTTTGAAAATCGGCCGACTATTTTAAAATCTTGCTGTGTGAACCAGCCTCAAACGTCAAAATATTACATTTTGTACTGTTGCTGCGCTGGTTGTCACCAACTTGTGCTGACATCCCCCATACATAATAAAAAAAATGTTTAAGGAAAACATCTGCAGTTATCTAAATATTTATTAAGTTACTATTTAGTTTTATCTAGCAGAAGGTTCTCTAACCGAAAGTGGTCAAAATATATCTGCTTGGCCAAAATGCCTAAGACAATGTGGGGCAGAAAACGAAAAACGCACATCACATTGAACAAATCCTCACAGTGAAACATGGTGTTTTACTTTGTCAAGGTCGAGGCTAAGGTTGACCTTTTATCCAAATGATCCAGAACATTGAAACAGAATTACAGTGGAATAGTTCAGATCAAAGAAATCCTCCTCCTGGATAAAAAGATGGATATTTTGGAGCTGCAAGCAGTCAAGTCCCAAGACTGAGTGCCCCATTAAAACAAGAGACTTCTGTGTGTTTGCTTTGGACTTTACTTTGGTGTTTTTCTTATTAATTTCTGGGAAATTGTCTGCAAGGAACACTGAGAAGTTCCCTATTTGCTTTCAGTCTTGCAACATGAAAGTTATTCTGTCAAGCCCGAGGCAACAATACCCCTAAAGAGGCTCATGCTTTAAGTCTTGCAGCTCTTTGCATCAGCATTCAGCTCTTCTTGATCGTCAGAGACCCTTAGTCTGTGTACATAGTGATTGGGCAATAAGTCTGGGCCCTATGTCCGCCCCTCCTTTATTTTCTGCCTCTCTTCTGCTGAGCAGCGCCGGCCAGCATGAGGCTAATTGGATCATTTAAATGTCAGCAACAGTGAGATCTATGAGGAACTGAAAGAAAACCATTTTCATTCGCGGCTGTTTCCTTATTCTCCAAAGGTTTTAGCATCAGTGTCCAAATTATGCATTTGCATGTGTTTGTCTACCACAATTTGAGCGGTTCCAAACAGGATTCTGTGGTTTCTGGAGCCAGATGTGGACAGCATATTTAAACAAAGGGGAACTGCAAACACTGTGTTTTCCTTTGGTATCAACAAGTTATCCATTCAACATTTCTCAGATTATTCTCTGCCACTTTGGACATATTGTGAACTTGTAACACCTGTTTGGCACAAGGATGCAGGGTGGACGTGCAGCTCATTCATCACTCTTTATGAATGAGGCTGCAGCTGAGCATGCAGTAATGTAAACAAATAGCTCAGCAATGGCAATTTTTTTTTAACTGTGTAATCAAACCAGACGGATGTGGGGTATTACAAGCAAACTGGAATACACCCACACTGTTTTTCTTTTTTAAGTACACAGTAAGAGGCGTTGAGGCGCTGAAAGAAAGCCGACAGAAGGAAGCAGCAGAGAGGGAGGATAGTTCATGTATAACCTCTGTTATCTATGTTGTCCATAGATAACAGAAAAGGTTGTCATTGGGATTCAGTGAAAGCAGGATGCATTGCAAGGTCACATACAGCATCTGTGTGCAAAGGCCTGAGTTGCATACCTTAAATATTCAAACATGTAATTTTATGAGGGGAATCCTGCAGGTATGTTGTAAATACACCTGTAATAATGCATGCACGGAAAGGAATGTGTGGTATTTGCAGACATTTTTTTTAAAGATATACTAAATCATAGATGCAAAAATAAACCTTGCAGTCCTCATTCTAATCAGGCAATTGCCAGTTGTACTTTCTTCGCATCTCTCTAATTACCTTCTATGATCCCATGTGCAGAGATCAACCGCGCAAACTGCGCTCACCATCCAGCCACTGATGGGAAACCTACTTGCATGAGCCGACACACGCCGCACGATCCCAGCAGACTCGTTTCCGTCGGTCCCCACTTGCACCACCACCTACCCCGCAGAGCCGCTATTTTCTCCCGTATACAATGCAGCTATGGTTCCTCCTTTTCGAATATATCTCACCATGTACTCCACATGCTCCCAGTGCAGCTCCTGTGCGCTGGAGACGAATTCACCCTCTCCGGGCTGTGACCGAATAGGAGTCCTCGGCGCTTCCAGGCGACACAACTTGAGGAAAATAAGGGGAAATTAAAACAACGATTTTTGTCGCAGACTAAGTACCAGTGCACCAATATTTTTGGCTTGTTTTTGCAGCAGAGATTTTTAAAAAAAGCAGAAGCAGATCTGTCTCGGTGATTATTTCGAGCAATGCCTCTGCCCCCCTGATCGTTTCGTCCTCCCAGCAAGAATGCGCTGCGCATTTCAACTAAGTCCCCCCGTCTTCTCCTCACAGCCTCTCTCTCCCCTTCATCCACAGATACACACGCAAACAGCCACTCTCCCACATGCGCGCAAAGGCACAGAGTAATGCTGAGAGATGAAGGTATGACTCAATCGGGTTTAGTGATCTATTTTCACCAGATCCAACACCAGAAGATCGTATGGGTGCAACAACGCGCAGTAAACGACCAGGTCCTCGGGTCCTGAGGTGATCACGAAGGATCCTCCGGTCCGAACGAAAGACGTAATAATCGTTTTATTGACGGCCAAAACGGAAAATTGAAAGTATGCTGCAGGAGAGCATCTACCCTGTCAAAGGGTTGCTGCACATCTGATCACACCACCGGGCGCATCTCAATAAACTCAAACTTAATTGAAAAGTTTATTTATGAAACTCATATGTTGTGAAAATGTGTTATAGAGCGATGTATGTCAAGCTTCTGTTAACTTTCATGAATATGAATGAAAGTAATGAAAACCCAGTTTAATGTGGCTCCAGCTTTTAATTCAGCTTTGATCTAATTTGTCAGAAAATTTAAAAAGAGGGTTTTTTTTATTCATAATTGACATGGCAGTTGTCCATTAGACAGTTCCTGCAACCCCTGTATGTGTTCATGCATATTAATGGGAAGTTGAGTGGAAGAAAAAAGTGCGTTAAAAAAAAAAGGTGCAGATGCAGTGGGAATAACTGCAGCGTTGGGATGATGTTGAAGCTGTCCTGGGATAAGGAGAGCACTGTTGCTCAGTTCTCTTTTCAGGTTAAAGTAAAGTTTACATTCCATTTGGTGGGAGGCAGAGTAAAGAGGCACAGAATCCAAGCTGGTTGAAGTCTAGAGAGAAGTTTCCAACGTCATAAGATTTGGAGAGCCATGACTTACGTTTTATCAAGACCAAAGTCACCACAGCTTTCTACAAGATAGGTTTGAGCATTACAAGCTTTCTTCTGCTGACAAGCTTGTCTTAGACCCTAATTTCTAGAGCTGTGCATAAAAATCGATACAAAGATTAATATTGATTTTTAAAAAAAATGATTTAAAACCGATATTCTGGCTTTCAATATCGATATACCTCCCAACCCCTAGGGGGCGCTATTACAGCCTAACCTTCATCCCTAAAATCAGACGCTTGGGCACGTTTTTGGTTTCTGTGATACATTAAATGCATTGAACCAAATGCACTTTGTTTTCCTGTTAATATGTCAGTGTTCAATAAATTGAACATAAATATAATATTTGGCTGGTTTTGTTGATTGAATGACTTCGAGCATTTGAAAGTAATAAATATCGATATTGGAGTCAAATCAAATCAAGGTGAGCTATATCGAGAATCGTATTGTATCGTGAGCTATGTATCGAAAATCGTATCGAATCGGCTCATCCTAGATCAGGGGTCACCAACACAGTGCCCGCGGGCACCAGGTAGCCCTCGAGGACCTTGTGTGGTGCAATCAAGCCTGTTAAATAATAGCACAACCCTCCAGTGAGCTGCATCTAATACGTTACTTTATTTAGTTGCGCTTCCTTTTTTTATCATACTTGTACTTACATAGATTTAAAATGATAAATCCATTAAAAAACATGTTTGTATTACATAAAGTTAGGGTGAGCTCTGACTCTTGTAGTTCCAAGGTCAGTACCGGTAGCCCTTCGTAGGACACAGTACCAATGAAGTAGCTCTCAACTTCTAAAAGGTTGATGATGCCTGTCCTAGATGATACCCAGCCCTACTAATTTCATGACTTGCCACCTGCCCACTCTGCCAAAAGTATTAGTACCTGAGTTTTTTTTTAGGGGAGTGGTGGCCTAGTGGTTAGAGAGCAGGGTGCATGAGTCCTGGGAAGGCTGCAAGTTCCCCAGTTCAAATGCCTCAGACTGCCACTATCGGTCCCAGAGCAAGACCCTCAGCTACAGAATGCTCCCTGGACACGGCACAGTGGCAGCTCACTGCTCCTTAAGGGATGGGTTGCACAAGTTGCAACTAAAGATGATTATTATTAATAACCATGGTATCACTGTGCACGATGGGAACAAAACCAAAGTCCTAACTAAAATTATAAAAAAAGAAATTATGGAGCATTGTCTAAAGGAAGAAGAAAGACACCAGACCCCACAATACAATTGACCCAGAGCTGATCCCCTCGATGCCACATCGCATTGATGCAGTATTTCATGCAAGTCGAGCCACGTCCAAGAATTGAGTGCATGAACTGCACACCAAATAGATGTTCTTTTTTAGTAAGCCCACATGACTGTTTTAATAATTATTTTTAATTTGTCTCATATTCTACATTTCTGAAAATTGTATTTTTCAGTAGAAGCCATAATTATCATGGTTAACAGAAATAAATTAAATATATCACTCAGTGTGCGATAAATCTGCGTGTCATGTAAGTTTCTCTTTTCAACTGAATTACTGAAGAAACCAAGAGATTTGGGATGGGGGGGGATCAACCTTGCAATTACATATGAGGAGTTTAATTTTCCGCTGCTGGACATAAAATCATGATCGAAGAGACCTATGCCATTCACTTCAAGCTACTGTTGCTCAAGCAACTGAATTTTGTAATGTAATGTATTTGGTTTTAATGCGATCTTATCTTCTGAGACCCTTTTTAAACCAAGAGAACTGTGATTCAGGTGAATCTGACATTAATACCAGAATTGTTGTCCAGAAGGTGAGGGTGTGGGAAGGTTCCCTTAGTCTAGGGAGATACTGCACTCATAACAGACAGGAAAAATAAAAAGCAACCTTTAATTTTTAAAAATACAACATTTGGAAATGTAACATTTAAATAAGTACTTCTCGTTTCCCCGAGTATTAAAACAATGTAACACAGAAGCCACTTTTCAAAATGGTGCATCTCTCTCTCTCTCTCTCTCTCTCTCTCTCTCTCTCTCTCTCTCTCTCTCTATATATATATATATATATATATATATATATATATATATATATATATATATATATATAGCTGGAGACAGCTGGAGATTAGGCACCAGCACCTATCGCGACCCCAACAGGAGTAAGCGTGTCGGGAAATATATATATATATATATATATATATATATATATATATATATATATATATATGTCCCCACCAAACCTCAGTCATACCGGTAAGTAGAAAGCTTAAAACAGCTGGAACTGTGACCAACACAGCTGGACAACGACTTGTTTTCCCCACACACACAGCTTGGGGGGAACATCACACTTAGAGGACTGTAACAAGTAGAGGATTCTTGGGATCTGAACATTAAAATGATTATACTGCATATCAACAGAATTGGCCGTCTGGTTCTTTGGAAGGCATACAAAATAGCCTAAAGCCTTGTTGTGTTCTGTCATTACAAAAAAACATGTAAATGTTTTTTTTTAAACTCTCCTGAGACTCTAACTTGGGTTTTACTCTGTCCCTGTTTAACTGTAGCGTTGCCTGCAAGCTGAATTATGGCTGTATTTTTGCATTCAAAAACACACGAGTCTCCATCTTGTCCCGCTCCCCTCTCAATTATTTGGGCCTGAACCAAAAACAGTTTGGGCCAGTCACGTTGCAGTATTATGGTTTAAGGCGGGACAAGGAAGAAAGAGATCCCGAGCCCACAGCCGAACCAAAATAAACATGGCAGTGCAGGAGGACGCACGCTCGGCCGCTGCAATCACATCTGTTTTTTTCAGAATAAAGAATTCCTTCTTTGAAAGAAGAACAGCAAGAAGTGCCGGGACCAGGGTAACTTAGTTGGTTTTCTTATCAAAGAAATCTAGTTAAGGATTTACTCAGTTTATTCCTTTGTGTAAAGTGCTTTCTTTTCCTATGTAATATTTCCCTCTGTAATGTTTTTTTCTGTTCATGTATATATATATAAACTTACTTTGCCGTGCCTCGCCTTCCCTTGTTGTGTTTTCCAGCTGTATACCTCTTTAATAGATACCATGATTGGCTAAAAAAAAAAAACTTTGGTAGGCGGGCACTAGGTGTTGTTTCACACAATCCGCTCAGAAAGTTTTGCTTTCTCTGCGTTTCCTTGTCCACATAAGCAAGACCTATGTCAACCTTTCCTTCAAGACTCCCATACAGCCAGTGTTTTGTTAAAAGGCATTTGATTCTATAAGCAAAAACAGAGGAAAATGTCAGCTGATGTACAATAGACCAACCATACCCCACCCCCGCACGTCTGCTGTTTTTTATGTTTGGTATTATTGTTGTTGAACTCAATTTTCCTGCAGCAGAACAAAAAAAAACATCCAATGAAATGTCAGCAGATCAGGCAATGTGCATCTAATTCCAACAGTAAAGTGAAATATGTCTAAAGGCAGCACTCAGCACAGGTTGGAAGAAGCCTCTGTTAAGTCAGTGCCGTTTGATCTGGTTTTTATAAGGTGGAAAAGGAGAGATAAAGAAGACTTTCATTAGGTTTGCAGAAGTAGGCGGTGGGTTATTTCTTCAATTTACATATCAGAAGCAGAAAAGGCACAGGTCTATATTCACACTTTTGCTATGAGAGGCTTTCCACTGTCCCTAATATTGCCAGTATATATATATATATATATATATATATATATATATATATATATATATATATATATATATATATATATATATATATATGTATATGTATGTGTGTGCGTGCGTTTTTTGTTTGTTTGCTTTCATTTTATCCATGTTGGAAGCTGTGAATTAAATTCCACTCTTAATCCCTGTCCTGCAACCATCCGGTCCTCCTACACAGCATGGAGCGGTGACTCAAACACCCCAGGTCTGCCTTTATCTCCCATCCTGAGCTGAACAGAAAAAGAGCAAATCTTCACTTCTTAAAAACAAAAGAAAATGCAAGCAATCACGCAGCTGCAACTAACTGCTTTTGATGCCATCATGATGAAGATCTAGGCTTTTTGACGCAGTGACATCATTGCTAATTTATCCTTGTTTGATGTCTGAAAGAGGAATAATATGCTGCTGTATGGGGTTGCTATGGCAACTGGCCCATTTCAGTGCAAGGGGATGTGGAGTGCTGCTTGAGGCTCTGGGGTGATTGGGGATGCTCTGGTAGAAAAAAGCAAGTGTGTGTGTGTGTGTGTGTGTGTGTGTGTGTGTGTGTGTGTGTGTGTGTGTGTGTGTGTGTGTGTGTGTGTGTGTGTGTGTGTGTGTGTGTGTGAAGGGACATCGTTAGCTGGCCAACAGACATACAAAGAGAGTATGTAACCAAACTGTTAACAGTGAGAGCCAGAACACCTACGAGCCAGCATTAATAAATGCTAAACATCACTCCATTAGCATGATCCATAGAAATATAAAGAGCAGGGAGGGATATCCAAGAAAACAAACATATCTGAAGATGGTCAAAACAGGATTTAAGCAACTAAGCTATTGAGATTTAGATCAATGAGAAGGGTTGTTTCAGGCTATTGACAAGGTACAAATACAGTGATCCATAACCACAGGAGGTCAAGAGGGGCAAAAACACCAGGAAAAGAACAACAAAAATCAGTAAAATTACACAATGGTTTGTTATCCACAGCTTTAGCAGACCATTAATTCAATTCAATTTATTTATATAGCGCCAAATCATGAAACATGTCATCTCAAGGCACTTTACAAAATCAAGTTCAATCATATTATACAGATTGGGTCAGATTATACAGATTGGTCAAAATGTCCTATATAAGGAAACCAGTTGATTGCATCAAAGTCCCGACAAGCAGCATTCACTCCTGGGGAACCGTAGAGCCACAGGGAGAGTCGTCTGCATTGTACATGGCTTTGCTGCAATCCCTCATACTGAGCAAGCATGAAGCGACAGTGGGAAGAAAAACCACCCATTAACGGGAAAAAAAAAAAACATCCGGCAGAACCGGGCTCAGTATGAACGGTCATCTGCCTCGACCGACTGGGGTTACAGAAGACAGAGCAGAGACACAACAAGAGAGACAAAAAAGCACAGAAGCACACATTGATCTAGTAATCTGTTCTACATTAGATGGTAGTAACGGGTGAGCCGTCTTCTCTGGATGATGTCAAAGTTAACAGAACGCCAGACCAGGTGTACCTACTATGAAGAAAAAGAGAGAGAGCAAAAAGTTAAAAGCTGAAATGACGACAGTCATTTCAATGTAATACAATGCAAAACTGGAGAGCCGTAGAATGAAGAACAGTAGAAATCAGTAGAGTGAGAAAATTAGACCCTGATGTCCTCCAGCAGCCTAGGCCTATCACAGCACAACTATAGAGATAGCTCAGGGTAACATGAGCCACTCTAACTATAAGCTTTGTCAAAAAGGAAAGTTTTAAGATTAGTCTTAAAAATAGATAGGGTGTCTGCCTCACGGACCAAAACTGGGAGATGGTTCCACAGGAGAGGAGCCTGATAGCTAAAGGATCTGCCTCCCATTCTACTTTTAGAGACTCTAGGAACCACCAGCAGACCTGCAGTCTGAGAGCGAAGTGCTCTGTTAGGAACATACGGGGTAATCAGAGCTCTGATATATGATGGAGCTTGGTTATTAAGGGCTTTATACGTTAGAAGAAGAATTTTAAATTCTATTCTTGATTTAACAGGAAGCCAATGAAGGGAAGCTAAAATTGGAGAAATATGATCCCTCTTGTTGATTTTCATCAGAACTCTTGCTGCAGCATTTTGGGTCAGCTGAAGACTTCGAACTGCATTTTGTGGACTTCCTGATAGTAAAGAATTACAATAGTCCAGCCTTGAAGTAACAAATGCATGGACTAGTTTTTCAGCATCACCCCTGGACAGAATGTTTCTAATTTTGGCGATATTCCGGAGGTGAAAAAAGGAAACTCTGGAAACCTGTTTAATATGGGATTTAAATGACATGTCTTGGTCGAAAACAACACCAAGGTTTTTAACTTTATTACCAGAGGCCAAGTTAATGCCATCCAGATTAAGTGATTGATTAAGAAGTTTATTTTTTGAGGACTCTGGCCCAAAGATTACAACTTCTGTCTTGTCAGAATTTAAATGCAGGAAATTTAAAGTCATCCAGCTTTTGATGTCATCAAGACATGACTGCAGTCGAAGTAACTGATTGGATTCATCAGGATTTATGGATAAATATAGCTGAGTGTCATCAGCATAACAGTGGAAATTAATCCCATGCTGTCTGATAATTTTGCCAACCGGAAGCATATAGAATTGGTCCAAGGACTGAACCCTGTGGTACTCCACAGGTGACCCTAGAGTTTGAAGAAGATTTATTATTAACATGAACAAACTGGAATCTGTCCGACAGATAAGATTTAAACCAGTCAAACTGTCCAAGAGGAAGAAGCACTGTGAGGCTGAGAAAAATCAAAGGTTAATTCAGGAAGCCAAAACACAAACAGCATTTCTGAAATAAACAGCATAAACAGGTGAAATGTAATAAAGTAGAAACAAAAGTGTTAAAGTAACGTTCCTTTGCTAGTTTTCCTGACAATCTTACAAACTGGGATGAAACTATGTGTTTTTTTCAGTTGGTTGATAAAAGTAAATAACTGTATTTAGATGTATTATTAAAGTTAACGGTTAAATGTTTTGGACACGGCCTTGTTCCAGTTGCTTTGTGGCCATTGACCGGCCATCCCAACAGCACAAAAGCCCACAAGGTCCCCTGGGATCCCACGGTGAGTTTATCATGTGTAACTAAGCATCTTCAAAATCTTCTAAGTCAGAACTCTTTAGATTACATTATAAGCTTGTCATACTGGTATCGCGGCTATGGGGGTGAGACCCAAACGTCTGCTGGAAGATGGAAAGTGGCAGGAAAACAATTAACTTTAATATATTTGTCCCTTTAAACAGTCTGCTTTATGATACTGCAGTTAAAAAATGTCTCATATATTGAATTGCTAAACAGTTAAACTTCAGTGTTAAATTTGTCATTTAGGAACACACAAGTTCAATAATAATACCTATATGCTGTTTTTCTGATTGGTCAATGACAGTGTCTTTCATCATCTTACAGGTTCCATCCAAACAGAAATATGAATGAAAAAGAATGGAAATTATTTTTTTTATTTTGTCATAAGACACAACGAAGGAATGCTGCATTACATGTGCAAAGCATACTAAGTACAGTTAAATTTGAATCGATCATGAGAAGTTCACAAATCTCTTTAAATTAATGAGAAACAAATCATGCATGTGAATCTGGAAAGAAAATCCAGTGGTTTACTCACTTCACTTTCCAAAGCACAATCTGAATGTTTGGCCACAATGGCTGACTCGATTCCCCCAAGTAGACAAAAATTATGGTCCAGAACTTTATTACTTTATCCAGATTTTTCTACTCATAACCTGTTGGACTTTATCATGATTGGAACTCCTACTTGTGAGATGAGTGGTGACCGAATCGAGTTTCTGACAAGCCACATGAACCGTGGAAGTGCCTTGATAAGAAGAATAGAATATTGGTAAATTAGACTGTAGTTTTGCAGGGACAATGATTACTCCTAATGCAGTTCACGGCACACTGAGCTTTGGTGACTGCAGCTCAGTGGGTAGAGTAGTCGTCTTGTGGTCAGAAGGTTGTGGCTTAAATCCCCACCCCCAATTTTTAGATGAAAAAAAAGGTTGCTTTAATATCCTCTCAAATCAATTAAAAGGGGATTTAAAAAGCAATATGACTTCTGAAAACATGCCTGTAGCGAAAAGCCCAAAACACACATAGTCCTAATCTGAAAGATCCCACAGTTTTGCAAGTCATTGAATTCCCCAGTCTGAACAGCTATCAGTTAGCATAGTTTTTGATTTTTTTATTGACCTCTTGTTACACTATTTATCCTGCCATATATGCTGGGATTACAAAAAAACTTGATAAATAAGCCTAAATTTATGGATAAGTCCAAGCATGTTTTTGACACATGCATGTCACATTTGTAGTGCTCATATTGTGAAACGTTTATGTATACTCAAATCTTTGGGTTGGACATTTACAGCGTTCAGCTGCATCATGATCAGGAATATTACTTTTCTGCAACTTCTTGATTTTTTCAATGTTTATGTGTATGAAAAAAATCTCAATATCTGAATTACATGGCCGTGCACTCTAAATTCCCTCAAATAGTCAAGTAATTATCAGATCAATTAATCATCACATGTCCCATGGTGAGTAAGCATGGAGTGAGGTTAGGTGATATTATTGTGTTGTTGGTGAGACATCAATTATTTCTGCAGCAGTGAGCCACATGTGCTTTGAACATGATATATTTGAGCTAGAACCCATTTTGACATGTCCAAACGCTGGTATTTAGCAAAACAGACATAATTTTTTTATTTATTTTTATTTTTTATTTATCCTTTATTTAATCTGGGAGTACCGCAAGGCCTCGCAACATCACTGTTATGGATCTGTGCAGGCTAGATGAACTTGGATTGCAACAAACACACATTAAGATGAAGAGCATTTATAAATCTTTTAATAACAGAGCAATCGCTGTAACATTCAGGTGTAGAATGTAATTTACTGAAATTTTAAATGTGCCCCAAGAGAACAGCTTGAACCTCTCTGCCAGAGTACCACTTTAAGCACGCTGCATTTTTTTCCCTTAATTACTCTAAAATATATTTTTTTACCAATGGGATGCATTTTTTCATAAAAAATAGAAGTGACATTTTTGCTTTCATGGTAGACCAACAATACCAGTCATGGAGCTTCTGATTGTGTTGTAATCTTACATGAACAAAATGACAGCTCCACAGAGCTGTGCATTTATATCAGTTCTCAAGCAAAATTTACCCTAGATCATCCTTATCAGTCTTTACTGCAGCATAAGAAAGAGACATACACCTTCCAGGTTGTTAATACTGTAGCTCCCAGAAACCACTAATGTGACTAATATGCAAATCCTTCTTCCTACGCTGTTGATTACACAGTATATGGCACTGAATCATAGTGCGGCTGGATATACATCCTGTCAAGGCAATAATAGCTGCCACAAACGTCCACAGGGAATATAAATATAACTTATTTTTTTACATAAAGTCTCTAACATGCTGTAGCAATGAGTAATTGAAAATACCATGACAAATATTTCTACTTAAAATGGAGAGGTTGGAAAAAGATGGACAGAATGAGAAAATGCAAAACGATTTTTGAGGTCTTTACATGCTCTTGAAATACAAAAGTATGTGACTCGGCAAAGGTTAGACTGGCATTCAGAAATTGCAGGTGAGTCACTTTCAAAGAAAAGTATCTTTTTTGTCTGAAAGACAAAAGCCCCAAAGTTATAACTTTTCTGATTGTCAAACTTATCTTTAACTTTGTAAAGTGTTTTAGGATTACATGTCTTGGGAACAAATTGGTGCTCCATAAATAAACTGAATTAAATTGACAACATGACGAAGTTTAGACGAAAGTTCAAGCTGGGAGACTCACCCCAGCGCACCTGTTTCCACTGATCACCTCGTCATGCGTCCGTGCACCAGCTAATCTGCGTCAAATCCTCATCCTATCATCCCACAAGACTCTGCTTATAAGGTGCTCCTTCCACGGATTCTCCTGCTCTTCAGCTGAGCTTCGGCCCTCGTCCACCCCATCTCCTCCTTCGCACTCTCAGGCTTCACCTGACTCCTTCTCTCCTCTGGCCTCCCCCACCAATGCCCAGACCCCGGGAGGAAGACTTCACTAATCCTAATCCTAAAATGAACATCCAAACATTCACACCTTTCACATCTTCTGCCGGGGTCCAGGCACCAAAGCACATTTCTTATTTATGTCAATAAATCTAATTGCCTTTTTTTTGTCTGTGTGAGTCTCCAGATTGAACTGTAGCTGTTCAAATTGAGAAGCAAGGGCAAATGAGAACTGACTGAAAAAAGTAGAAATACTCTCAAATGCAACACTTTAACTCCCCATTGCACTTTTGCCTTGTAATTTAATTGCACAGGAATGTATGCTGTGTTTCACAATTGAAGCTCCAGCATCACCTTACAACTCGTCTCATACTGTGAGATTCGCAGTAGGATCACCAATTGAGCCAAGTTGCCACAGATTTTTAGACATGTCAATAAATTCCATAGTATATGCATCAAAACTCTCATAAGGAAAATATAGGGCATTGCTCATATGCATCATCGCTACAGATATCACTCAAATGTGGCAGTGATGAAGTAGTAATACTAGTACCTGATCCCATAACTGGCCATTTAGATACTCTTGCAGCACTGATGAGGATTCACTTGTCACTGGCATCCTGGATCCTTGGAGTGTCTCTGACTGAAGGCAGTCCAACCTTCTTGCTGATTGATTCTGCAAATAATTATCACACTACTTCAGTGACCTCATGGAGCATTGCACTTTTATTCCCAGTGGTGGCTACAACAAATAAAAATGTTTTGCTGAAGGATGAACTGGTGCACTTAACAACGTTGATGGTGTTATGAGAAAAGAACATTTTATGGAAATATTGGAGCAAAACCTCCAGACACAAGCCATGAAGTTCCTCTAACCCTGGGAGTAAATATATCTTCCAATGACAATGACTTGAGCAGACAGCTAATTTAGTTATAAAGTAGGCTAAGGACCACAAAGATGTTTTGTAGTTGACATGAAAACCCTTATTGGAGTCCCAAGGAAAAGCTATGGGTAGATCTGAAAGGATTTGTGTGAGGAAAACAACCTACACCTCTGACTGAAAGTTAAAAACACTTATATCAAAACAACACCAATTATTCTGGCAGTCAGCAAATAGAAATAATATTGGTATTCTTAACAGACCCAAAATGGGATGGTAATGTCAGTGAGAAGGTTGTGCTTTTTGATGTCATAAAAAATTATTTTAAGTATATGCTCTTCATTTCCTCAATTTTTAATATGACAACTCACATACCAAGATCTATCTTGTCATGTGTCTATCAGTGTGAAAGCAGCTTTATGGGGAATCTGGTACTGCCATATTATTAGTGCTATTTGCTTCATGAATGTCATGCTGCAATAAAGCAGACAGCAGCTGTAAAAAGATGTGCAGAGCACAGTGTTAATTTGCTAAACATTTTTCTTCCTTTGTAACAGAGACAACCATGTACACCTTTGGCTCTGGTGCCTATATTACCAGCAGATAACTGTTGAGCCAAGAGATTAATGGGATAAATTACTAAATGGCTCATTGGTCTGAAAAGAAAATTCTCCAATTATGCATGAAAGAGTGATTTTAGAGAGTTTCTCTATGAAAAGCTCGGGCCTCTCAGATATCCTTATGTTCTCACTTCTCTGTGTTCTTGTTTTCTCGGCTGAGTGAGTGAATCATCTTCTCCATCTCCGGTCTCATCCAGATCAATGGAGATCTCCACATGGGTCCTCACAAAACACCCCGCTCTTCTGCTTTGCTTTCCCATTGCTATGGAGACTCCAACTAGTGGCCTTGCTAAAACTTGTCATAGGCACATAAAGGTTTGTACTGAAGACAGATGTAACAATACTGCTTTGTCTGTAAAAGAAAAGAAAAAAATATATTTGTCCTTCCCCTGCTTCTTATTGCGTCACTGCTCTTCTTCTTCTTCCCAATCAACAGTGTTCAAACTAAAGCCCTGGCATTTGTGCTGGGTAACTGGTTTCAAACTAGCTCACAAAGTGACAGTGAAAGGCCAGAGGGAAATTGGGGGTGAGGGGATTCACAGACAGTAAGCTGAGAAACTCACAGTGAGTAGTGGGTGATAATAAGGCAAGCAATGCAATGGGTAATTTAAAGGTCTGCTTTGAGTAACTAATGCTAAACTGTGTGAGCAAGCTCTTATTTCTTGAAATACAGAAAGATAGAAACATGTAACTGTATAGTTTGAATTTATATAAGGGAAAATCTCCCCCCATCATAGCCCAGAGTTTTCTAAACAACCTTTTCATAAGATTTTGTTTGGATATTTTACTGCTCTTAAAGACAGAATTGGTGGAGTTCATTTAAATTGGTTGGTTTCTCAACATGGACTCGGTTTGTAAACATGGGCAACACATTTTCAATAAGATTGTGTCACAATATCCAGGTGTTTGTTTTGGATTGGTTCTTTCTTTTTTTATTATTCTTTAGTGTTTGTTCACTTTTGTGGATTCAGTTTGTGGATTCTGTTAGTTCATTTTGATTGTTAGATTTTTTCCTGTCTCTTCCCTGTTCTGTCCCCATGGATTACTCTCCTTCTTCCTCTGCTATGCGCCCTCATTGCTCCAAGCTGCTGCCCATCACTCACCTGATTACTGACACCTGCTCTCCATGCTTTCTCTCCTCATTTCCCGCTGTACATAAGCTACCCCGTTTTCTCCTCACATTTGTTGATTCCTCCGTTATACTACTTCCTGTACATCCCTCAGCTTTTGTCAGTCCTCTGTGCTATACCCTCCCATTGTTCTCGTAATTTTACTTTGGTCTTCATTAAATTCTTATCACTATGCTGGTTTGTGGAGTTTGTGTCTGCATTTCTGTCTGGTAACAATCTCATGAGGCATGGAAGATTGAGGTTAGGGTCTTGGGATGATTGTTCTAGAGTTGTAATGCTAGTCCTTGTTTATTAATTCCAAAGCCAGCTTGGATGAGTTTGCGATTATTGTCCTGTTTCAACTATCTAACTAAGTTGCAGAACTTGGAGATAGTTTTCTTTCTCCATTATTCCATCACATTGGGCAATTCCCTAGTACCGTGGATGATGAAACAGCAGCATTGCATGATGCCACCACCACAATACATCAGAATATATAAAGTGTTTTTAAAAGCTTCATCTTAACTCCTGAAAAACTTCATGTCATTGTAACAGCATAGCTCAATCTATGGTTAGTCTGATTATGAAATTTCTCTAGAAAGAATTTTGATTGCCCATGCTGAGTGGCATGTTTTAATCAAGCTTGAGCTGCTGATTTTAGAGCAGGGCATTCTTTCTTTGCTTGCACCATCTCAGTCCTTAGTAATGTAAAACTTACTTCACTGTGAATAGTCACCGTGCAGGACTAATCCTCTATCCCTACCCTTCGCGTGAAGGGCAGGGATTGGTTAGAGTTTTTACAGGCCTGCAGCTCTCACAGAGATCTCATTTTTTAACCTCGTTTTTCTGAATACATAATGTATTGACTACCGTCAGGACGGAAGGACCATTTCACCCAGTATAACAGAAAGTGTTTCTGAACAGGATTACCAACTATAGCTTTAAGCAGGCCACTCATTCCTGAAAACCTTCCAGTATGTCTGAATTAAAACTGTTCCGCAAAGAATTTCTTTTAGCAATCACAGAGGTGTAAGACACATGAAAGGAGGCATGGATCAGACGGTTAACTGAAGGAGAAAAGAAACAAACCAGAACATGAGAGAATTTTGTTGTCAGGTCCCAAATCTGTTGTGACAGCAGTTAGCGGAAGCTCCTTTACGCATTCAGACAGAACAAAGCAGCGCTAACTGGTGCACCTCCATTATGTAGAGAACATCTGCTCGACATGCTGTTTAGACATGATCCAACCTGAGAGAAAAAGCTTGAGGGCAAGAGCAATCACTATGAAGAAAAATAGTGTTCTTATACAGAGACAAGTTCGACATTAGTAGTACTCGCAGCACAAGAACCATCTCCGCCATGATAAATGAAACGTCCAGCATTTTCATTCAGCCTCGTCACCAGAGGCTCGACGGCCCTGGATAAGAAACGAGGAGAGAATTTCTTCGTGACTCCGTGCATTGTGTGTCTGTGTCTCTCAGCTCTTTTTTTCCTGAAGCAAAGTAATTTATTTATTCTCAGCAGACGGGGTTAAACTCCTTTAGATGACAGGCACAAACCTCTTACAAATACATTTGTGCTTTTTTCTGTGACAGTGAAGCCTCGAAGCGCTGCACGCCAAATGTGTCAACTGTCACTCAGTCAGGATATACTGCATGAGAAGATCCAGAGCACATGCCTAAAAATATAAATGGTCAAAGGAAACGAGAAGCTGCAGAGCTTATTCAAGCCAATCAAGCTGTGCTGCTTGATAAACCTCAGAGAAATTATACAGATTTTATCGCTTTTCTTCAAATGCAATTAGTTTCAGTCCAAAAATATTTCTCTGCAATTTTCCTTGGGATGAATTACATCTAGAACAATGAAAATCACAGCATCTATGCATGTTCAGCCACAACATAATTACTTCATTAATATCGGGTGAGCCATTTTCTGCCTCCAACACAGCTCTCGCTGGGCATGGAAACATGACCTTTGTGGGTGTCCTGTGGTGTCTGCTACAGAGACATTGACCGTGCATACTTTGTGTGGGTTTTTGAGCCTGAGAGGATCGAGTTTGTTCCAACACTTAGCGGATGGTTAAACAGCCTGGGATCTGGGAGCTTTGGACCGAATAGTGCATCAGCCTCCTGGGGAAGATTGCTTTCCGTTCTTTTCACAATATGGCCAACCTGTTCTTGTTCCCAGGGTGTCAAGTACCCCAGTTCGTGAAATATGCACAGGTACCAGTTGGAGCATTATCACACTACATTAAATGCAACAAATGGTCCAAAACAAGGAGTTCAAGTCGCTTTAGAACAGATAGATTGTTTAGTTCCTTCTTAACATTAACCTTTGACTTAACTCCATTTATAATTTGGTAAATGTAACATCTTTCACACTTACTGGCTCCCCTGTTAAATATGCGAAAGAAGTCCTAATAATCTCTTTTTTTGAATCTTTATTGCACTGAGACCTAAATTAGTATTCTTCTGTTCTAATTTTAAATATTTATAAAACATCATGAAAATGTCCAATTTAGACCCGTCCCATCACCAAATAATCAGTGCTTTAAATCTTTTAAAAACAATATGCATAAGTCAAGAAATAACTCTTGTACGTTTTACCCTGAAACGGGTGCAGAACTGAATAACTGGTCCCAACATGTCTCACTGAGCAGAAACATGCCTTTACACAAAGACAGCTGGTGGTTGCGAAGCACTCGAGCCTGCGCCTGACAAAAACCCCGTCAGCTCCGGCCTACTGCAATGAAATTACTGCCTTTATCAGAGTGTAATCACTGGTATTGTTCAGTCTCCTCTTTCACTGTCACACAGCCAGGGGAAATGGCTGCAAGTCTATTTTCAGGCTCCCTGCAGATGGCAGCTAGCAGTTAGGCTCTTCTGTTTGAACAACTTTACATGTAATAGCCCCTAGATATACATGCTAGCATCAGAAAAAAGAATTACGCTGAGTAAATGTTGACATATTAAACCGTTGTGTTTTCTTTAAGGTTTTGGGGTCATAGTTTTAACTCTTTCCTTCTGTCAACTGAATGCTTTATATGCAGAACACAATTTCTCAGGCTGAATTCCCACTTTGGACAAATTCCCAATAGTAGTAGGCTTAAAGTAGTAATTTTCATGCCCGGTTTACGCGCTTTATATCCTTACCATGCCATTTGTCCTCTTTCAAGCAGCAGAACACCGAGTGATGAGTTCATTTTGAGAGCCAAAGGTTCTGTTGGGAAGGACTTGGGCCTCTGTTTATTTGAAATGTAGATTTTGAGCTGCGTCTGTTGCGCTTTCATCCTGTCCATGAAAAATGCATGCTGTGATCTCATTATCCTGCTCTTCTCTTGGAACGCCACATAAAATCAATCCAGGGCAGAGGAGGGGTGAGAACTCTACAGATTCTTCTTCTCCTTTCACCACAAGTGAGAAGAGGCCCCACAAGTTGGGGGGGAGCTGGAGGAGTGAGTGGGTGGATTAAAGTGATGGTTCGGCTTGAATAACTCGTTCACTGTGAGCCTTTTTTTGTGTGTGCGTGTTAATACACATTTTGGGAGTTTCTATTTTGATTAGACGCAGGAACATGAATCAGATATTAGTGAAATTAGAATGTATGTGACTTAGTTTGAGCTGGATGAGATTACTTGTTTAAGACAGCTTGTTGTAAATTGTATGGTGGTCAGTGAGGCATTTATAAAAAAAAAAAAAAAAAAAAAACTGAAACACAGACAGACAGACAGACAGACAGACAGACAGACAGACATACATACATACATACATACACCTTAGCTAAACAGAGTAAATGTAGTTGTTAAAGACAAAATAAATAATTAAAAGTATTTTTGGGATTAATCCTAGGGGAGGAAATTATTTCATACTGGAGGAAAAAATATATAACCAGGAAATTGTTTGCTTGGTGATTTGGGCCTTCTGGGTTCAAATGATTCATGATAGAAAGACATAAATTAATTAGAAAATATGAAACTAATGAGAAACGTTTGTAATGGCTTCACAGTTTCTACTGCGTCATGCGGCTCCTGTTCAGGATACACCTAGATCAGAAAGTCAGACGTTCAATTTTCCTTCTGTAGACGTGAAAGCAGAACAGATCTGTAAATGAAATGAATAAAAAAAATAAGTTAATGTAAGCTAAAAGTCCTTGAATCATCTCACATAATATTATGAAGAGGAAGAAGAAAGACGCATCAACTAAATTGTATGCATATTTATAATATCCTCGGGTCCAAATACCTGCATCTACAACGCTTCCAGGTATTTCTCAGGCTGACTAGAAAGCAATTCAATAGGCTGCTATGATAGACTGAGTTTCACTGAGATGCACAATAAATAAATAAGAAACCCTGGGATTAACTGGTTTAACTTCTGCACTGCAATAAAGTTACTGACAAGAAAAAAAAAACAGGCTTTGTTCTTAAACAGAACAGAGTGGCATAACAGACACAAAGTTCTCTGGTTTGCTAAATGCCAAAGACTGCATTCCATAAAAAAAAAAAATTAAATCCAATATGGCATATTATTGTGCAGCTAATATTCAAACGGTTCATAATGTATATGGTCCAATCTTCATGAAAGTCATTGCTGCCAAAGGGAATCTGTTGTGCAATTTGTGTCCCCCTAGACTGCGACCCCACTAGTACCTCTGATCAAATTGCAAAGATTTGGAAACAATTCAGGTGCCATTTTAAGTTTAGGCCTACTCATATCTCCCCACTAATGTCTATTCATAAGAATCATATAATCCTGACTCCAGTTCTTGATCCAGTATTGTCTTTGGAAAGACAGACATCTGGTCAATTTTAAATAGCTTGACGTTGCTAAAACTTTTGTGTCATTTAACATTCTTAAAACTAAATTTGCATCTCTTTAGATATAGATAATACATAGTTTTGCTTGCCACAATGTTTCTAACCTGCCCAACCAACCACCTGTTTCTCCCATTGAGACAATGCTATCCTCCCTCAAAACCAATGAAATCATTTCAAAGTTAAGTTCATCATGTCTTTGGCATCAGCAGGATTGTCCTAAAGATTTAGAAATATTTGGAAAACAGAAATAAACACTAGGTTTTCAGACAAGTGGTGGAAAAAAGCCCTAGAAAAAGTCAATACTGCCCCTTGCGTGTCTGAGACTGATACAGTTTAGGGTTCTGCATAGGATTCATTTTACTAAAGTTTAGCTTCAAAGATGATTCAACACAAGTGACGCATGCGACAGGTGTTCCCTTTCACCTGGCAACCACACACACACACACACACACACACACACACACACACACACACACACACACACACACACACGTTTTTGTCCTGTCCAAACCTGGGCACATTCTGGTCTCTTTTATGAAGTAATGTCAAAACCATTTGGCAGACCTGTGGATCCCAGCCCTTTGGTCTTATTGTTTGGTTTCCCAGAGCAATCTGACCATTTTACGTCCAAAGATCCAAAACAAGGTTCCGATTGCTGCTCTGATAGCATGCAGGCGTATACATCTTGAAAGGAGGGAAAAGAACCCTCCAACCTCCCAGTCTGGACTGACGGACTTATTGTCCTTCCTCCATTTGCAAAAACTGTAATACAGTTTGAAGGGGTTCTCTGAGCTTTCCACCAAAACCTGGAGTTCTGGGTTGTTCAACTTTGAATTCATTTCCTTTTTGGAGAATTGATGAGATTCTGCTACAAACAGGACTAGCTCGGCACAGGTGGGTTGGACCATCCTTTGTATCACTCTGCAACCGGCTTAGTTCTACTAATAAAGTACCATTTGAATCACCAAAATTACTATAATTCTAACATGTTAATGCAATATTTATTGAGTTTTGCGGGGGGGGGGGGGGGTCTGTTGGGGTATATTTAATGATGGGGAAATGAGTGAAACTAATCACATTATGTAAAGTTGTGACTGTGTTGACTTAATGAAACATATCCAATATGCACCAGAGGGAGTTTTCCCAACTAAAAAGGTAATGGAAGATTGCAGGATTGTATTTGTTATACGACATAATAAAGATTTACTTTGGATTCATTTCTATGCACAGTCTCTAAAACGGGCAACATGGGCGTAACAGACTTGGGGCAAATAAAGGAGCCAATGTTAGCTTAACAAGATATGTGTGCTCGATAATTTAATCATGGGGCCTGGAAAGTCAAAGGTTCCAATGTGCGGAACCTAAGGCAATATTGCAAAAGTAGGTTTAGACTGTTACAGTTATATGGAAATATTTATTAGGTACAGAATTTTTGTTATTTTTTATCATTGATCAATTTGAATATCGTTTTTTAAATTTACGTGATTTTTGCTTTTTCAAATAATATTTGAATAGGACTGATTTTTAGATGATTTTGAAGTTCATGTCCTCTTGCTAGTTGTGCTGGAAAACAAGACACCTTTTAAAAGCATTTTAAGATCTCTAAATTATTTTTACTCCAATTAAATAACATATTTGGCCAAATGACCTGTTTAAGACTTAAAATTATAAAGTTTTAGACGTTGACTCGACTCTAGACATGCCTACCTTTACTCTGGATTCGACTTCTGCTACTGTTTTTAGATAGTTTAAACAGCCAGCACAGGTATTTTGTGGCTAAAGCATGTCCAGCTTTCAGTCAAAGCTTCCAATGGGGCCTTCAGGTCACTTTGAACTTCTCAGTTTTACTCTGCAACTTTAGGATCAAATATAAAAAAGGTCACCAAGCAAAATTATTATTATTATTATTAAAACTTTCATTCCATTTTAGGGCTTTAAAAAAAAAAAAAAAATGTGGTCAGATGTCTGGATGGGATAATTTATTACAAAGCAAAACCTGGAAAAAAAAAATCTAATTTGTGCTTCTCTCAGAAACTGTCATTTAAAATACTTTGTGCTGCAGATGTTTTTATTGGTAAATTAGACACAGGTGGGGAGCAATATATGGAACTTGCATTTAACCAATTATAGGGAGGATGGTTCAGGCCTGTGTCTCATTTTCCACTGTAATGGGCTGAAATGAGCACACTTTACTAAACACTCTGCATATGAATGGTACACCTGATAAATCAGCCTTGTGTTTACGAGTGTGCGGGCCATGAGCTGAATCTATATGCATAAAGTGTTTTAAAGGGAATCCCTGGTTAATCTGGCTGTGAATAGGTGAGTTTTGACCTTGTAGATTATCTGCTCAGTTGCCCTGTATTGGGTTGATATCTCTTTTTCATTCACACCAGTAGATGAGAAGCTTAATTTAACAATCTTTACAAGGTGACTGAGAAATCCCTGAAAATCAACAAAAAACATCTTGCATTGCTTTAAGGAATTATCCACAACCTGGAGAAATTAAGGCACTGAAAGGTCCAGCAAAAAACTTTATAAGATTAACACATTTGAAGTTCCCTTAAAAAGTGATGTTTGGGGAAATTTTAACCTGTCTTGAATCCGGAGTGTTGTGCTAAATCTAAGTAGCGTCTCCAGGAGGATGTTTGGTGTAGCCTCGTAAGCCGAAACAGAATCCTAAACACAGCTTAATGCAGGAGGAATAGTTCAGGGTTATACAGTGATTCAGAGGCAGGTGGAGGTAACAGAGGGGCAATCCAAAACACTCCACCTGGAATCAAGTCCAGGGTCTTGTTTCTCAAAACACACGGAGAGGGAGAGGTAACAGAGGGTTAGGCAGAGTCAGGTACTTGCACAGGTCGTTGTCCAGAATCTGAAGACCAACTGAGAGAGTCCGACAGGGGCGAGGCAAACAGGCAGAAATCCACAAACTATCTGAGTCACACGCAGGAAAGCAGTCAAGGACCACTGGAAGGTCTACTCACACTAATGGTTTCCGAGGATCATGGCGCCTGCACACTGGAGGAGCTAGGTATGTATAGTGTTCCTCACAGGTGTGGCAGCACCAGTAATTAGTGCAATCACAGGTGCAGGTAATCAGGGGATGATTGCTAGAGCAGCACAGGGAGCAGGGAGCGACGTAAACAGTCAGCAGCAGAGACAGATAATCAGAGCAAAAGCTGCAAACGTTACAGTTTCAGACAGTTTTCTGTGCTCAGAGCATGCTGGTGTACGTCACGACAATTCCAAGGCAGAAAAACATCACCAATGATGAGAACTGTTGCTTTCCATCAATCTGGAAAGGGTTACAAGACTATTTTCAACATTATTCAAAGTCTATCAATCTACTTTGAGAAAACACACAAAGATCAAAGGAGAATGGGAAACACTCTAAGGCCTTTTCCATTGCCAGAACTCTTGTTCTTGAACCAGTTCGGTTTGGGCACCCTAGAACTTTGATATTATGTTGGGAGCCAACACCCATTTCCACCAGTTGTGGGCACCAAGCATACCGACGCTATGCAACTGTAGAAATGTATAATTTTTTTCTTTTAACATTATAGGAACCATTAAGCATCATGAGAAAGCTGCTTTGGGGAGGCTGAAGGGTAGATGGAGTTATCTCCTACAAAGAAATGACTGCAGCTGGGACCTTACAAAGAAGAAAATGGTTATGGTTAAGACCATATGTGTATAAATAATTACTACACTTTATCCATTAAAACTAATTAAAACTAATGTCAATCCATACTGGCTGACCAGAAAAAGGAAGGAATTTCAGGGGAGAGTCAGTATTGAAGGGATAATAAATATACAGACTATTCTCCTGTTGTGTTTCTACAATAATATGTAACTATTTTTTTACCAACTCAAGAAAAAATCAAATACATTGAGTAATCCACTTACTGTGTTTGTGTGTTTACCACCTTCTTTATGTTATTTTTTTATACTGTATTTGTGTTTTGATGTCAGAAGAACCAGCTATTCTGCGTTACCTGAGTTAAGCCACTTTTCGTGCTCTGGCACCACTTTTATTTCAGTGGAAACATGCGACCATAATTCGAAAACAGGGGCTGGAACCAGAATGGGCTCCGGACCGTGTTGGTGGAAGAGGCCTATCTGAATCCCAAAATTTACAGTATCAAGAGAGCTGTACTGAAATGAATGTCTGCAAACTTGAATGAACTCAATAACCATTGTGAAAATTGTGCAAAAACTCTATCAGAACCGTGTGAGTATTGACTGGATGGGAAACTGTTTTGCCATAACCATGGATACATAGATTCAATAGCATCAAAAGTTAAGCCTTCAGAAGGAATGGTCCAATTTGGACTTGAATGTGTAAACATGCAGACATATGATGGGTTTCGATATGGATCACTGTGCATTAAACTGACATCTCCAGAGGTCCTAAATGGGGGCAACAAAAAAGCAACTACAGGCAGATCCAGATTGTCCACCAGTCAGTCAAAACATGACAGAGCTTGACGGAGGTTCAGTTTTGGGTTTGCATGAGGCAACTACAGTTTGACCACTTGATGTGTACTCCACAGCACACAGCATAGTAGATGAAAAATGAGCGTGGGTGCTCTAAACCCCTGGTTGCAGCATCCATCCAGTTTCACATCTGCACCCTTCCCATGTCTGTTGCATGATATGACCATCAGGAGTTATGCAAACTCATGATAGGAGCCCCATCTAACTACAAAAGTACTGTTAATGTCTGCGAATAAATCTGTGTGGGTTTTCACTGAATTTTGGATGCTTTGGTCTTGTCTGATAACACAACCCCACTGCTTGTAATCGAGTATTTCCTCTGGATCGTTAAAGAGACAGAATTCATTGCTAACATCAGGAAACATACAAGAGGTCCAGCAAACTCTTTGCTTTTTCCACATTATGGCAACCAGCTCAATATGGATCACACCAGTTTGCTAGGTTGCTCAGGCTGTATTATATTGATTTAGTCTCTGCTGTAATCTCATTGTAGTAATGGAGTCAGAAGAAAGCCTTCAGGCTATATTCAACCTCAGACTTATTCAGTCGTTTTCCCCTGGAACTCCATTTGCAGATTTGTTACCATTATTGTTAGGAATCACTGTCAATAGGACTGAACAAGTATAAACTGAATCAAGAAGAGATTTGGAGTTGTTTGCATGAAAACATATTAATAAGTGAGAGACTATTGATCTTTGGCACACTGGGCTGTTGAAAGTTGTCTTCAGGTACAGGGCGAGGAAAGATCCCAAATCCAAATCTGTGACCTTTTCTCCTGGTGTCAATAGAGGCTTCCCCTGAAAGCTGACACCAACGTTGTGGAGTCAGACTACTGAGATGACCGGGGGAAATGTCAAATGAAGCACTTTGACTCACTGACATTTCCATAAACAAAAAGCTCTAAACATAATTTCAGCCCGTCATCCTTCATGCCCTACAAACACAAGTCACATATGGTTGCTACAGGAGGAAAACAAACCAAAATCATAACTGGAGGAAAATCTTCTATAACATAACTCTCTGAAACCACCTATTAATTTGATAATAACCATGAGGTTATGTTGAAACAACGAGTAATTTCCCACATAGATGTATAATTACTACATAATTGGATACTACAGAAGCAGGATGAGTCTAACTATAATTGTAACACGAGAACAGACGAGGATTTTGTCTATTCAGGCAGTAGAAAACAGTTCATATTTTCAGCTGAAACAACCTATTTCTGCCCAAACAGGTACCCTTCTAGGAGAGGTTTGGTTGTTTGATTGACCATATACTGGCTTTTTATTTTTTTTTACATAGCACAAAAAATAAAACATCAATGAATGAGGTCACAGAATATGACCAGTTACCATAACAATTTGTTTAGGGCTCAGCATTTCTTTTAATTTGCTTAGTTATTCTTGGAAAACGGTATGGAAAGCCAATCAGTCTTAAATAAAGTTCTTTACCTCTTTACAGATAAAACAATGGAGAATTCAAATGATTAAAAATAAAATGCATAAATTAGCTGAAAATAGCAAGGTTTAATTTCGTTACACCTTATTTTTTAAACATGCATCAGAAAATATGTATTCCTTATTCAGAAACTGGAAATCACAATGCTTCCTGCCCAAGCTGAATGTGGGCAAACCAGACCTTCTACATCTGTTTAATTCATAAATTCTGCACTGATCTCATTTGCCTACACTCACCAGCAGTGTAAAGCAGTGTTTAGGAGGAAATACATCCAGAAATCTGTAAATTTAAGTCAATTCCTGTCAAAACAAAAATCTTCCCATTCTTAAATTTGTGTGCTTGCACCCCAGAGCTTACATGAAATAGAAGCCATTTAGCGAAAGCTGGGGTGATTTTGACACAGGAAGTTCAATCATTTAATCGTCTTTTATAATCTGGAACAGCACATAAAAATTTCCACATTACTTATTGGTTTAGAAATGGCTTTCCAGAGCAAGATGCTGCTCTTAATGTTTTGAGGAGGGCCTTAATCTTCTGAGGATCTCAAGTTCTCTGATAGGAATTTTCTTTCTAAACCCCTTTAAGCACTTATGCACCTACTGTGGTTGTCGAAGATGGGACAACTGCGAAAGACGTGAAAACAGGTAGAAATAGATTGCATTCCCTGGACTTGGTGGCCAGGACTGGGTCAGAAAATATTTGGAGAGATTTGCTGCATAGACATGAAGCAGATAACACACACAAAACATCCAAAATGATTGCACAGTCACAGCAAATTGTATGGATGTGTGAATTTCTCTAAGCATAAGAAACACCAAAAGCATAAGAACTGTCCATTTGCTCTGAGGATGATGCATGCATGTAGTGCCATGACAACATGAGG
This sequence comes from Fundulus diaphanus, assembly GCA_037039145.1. Taxonomy (NCBI): domain Eukaryota; kingdom Metazoa; phylum Chordata; class Actinopteri; order Cyprinodontiformes; family Fundulidae; genus Fundulus; species Fundulus diaphanus. The sequence goes on along the minus strand of CM073128.1, from coordinate 18,914,302 downwards.
TGAACGAGGTGGCATTACCCTCTTGCAGGGTTGGGTTTGTCTTAAAGACACCAATATTTTATCAGATTTGTTTTGTATGTTGCCGCCCTGTTAGTTAGAATATAATGAACTTCACTGGTAGGCTTACATTTCCCAGTCCTGATTTAAGTAGCCCTAAACAGAAAAGAATGTGAGGGTGTTACACACACTCAAATATTAGATTTCTCATTTCACACTCCAGCTAAAAGGTGTTACTGATTCACTTTTGCTCTGTCCACCCTCAAGCTGCTGAATCTTCGACTGCTGCTGCCTGTCTGCAGCTGCTGCTACTGTAAGAAACCTCCCAGGGGTGACTGTAACAGCAGCAGAAACAAGAGCTCCGATGAGATGAATCTCAATGAGGTGATGTATTTTTTTCCACCATGTAGTCTCAACACAAGCAGCCCTGAATTTACACCTTCAGTACTGCGCAGTGCTTGTAGCCCCTCAACGACAGATGAAAAAACATTTAACACTGCTATGACTCAGCTTTATGCATAATATCAGCACTAGTGCTAAAATATTTTAATTACAACAGAGGCATATTGGATGTTTTATTTTCAGATAAAGCTGAGCAAGCTGAATTAGTATGATGGAAAGGAACATTTTTCATTTGATTTATCAAAGTGAGCAAAGGGCTGTATTGTTGATAAGGTTGCTGGGTGCAAACTGAGGGAAAAGGGTAGTGGGTAAAAGCAAATTATGAATGCTAAACTCTCTACAGGGAATTAGGTCCACCCTTTTTGACCAATTCTTTAAAAAATAGCCTAGTACAATTTTCTATTTGAAAAATAGTTAGCTTAGTTTGTGCCTTTAAGTGTTCAGAAGTTTGCTTTCAACCAGAAGTTTTCAAAACAACATAGAGCTAAAATGGCCACCTATTTCAACCAGTTCCGTCGACCTATGTGTTTTCCCAAATAAATCATGGAAAAACATTTAGTTAAAGGAACAATAAGTAATAATGACACCTAGTGGTTAAAACATATGTACAACGCATTTCACGGACACCCGCCTTTCCCAACGGTGATGCGGCTGTGAAACTCCACTGATTTTTTACAGGACAGGTTTATAATGTTGTATTCTGTTCTATTTCTGGTCCGCTTCTCTTACTGGCTTCCATGTTTGCTAACCTGACTCTCGCCAGATGGATTTTGTTCCGCAGAGCTCCACCCCGCACCACACCACTCCACACATCTGGAATCGCTTCCATTGGGAGGGATTTCAATACCACATAAAATGGACGACCCAATGAGGATCGGCGGGCGGGATTTTCGTAGATGTGACTAATCAGAGAAGTGACTGTTGGATGCAGACAACAATTGCGGCTGGCAGCAAGGAAGCAAGGGAGACCAGATGTTTCAGTGCATCATGATGAAGTAGAAAGGTTTAACACAGCAAGAGGTATTTACCCAGTCCTGCCGCTGTCCTGACGTAGTAGAAGTGCTGAGCCGAAAGCGCCTTCCCCGCCCCGTTTGCGTTGCAGATTGGGCAAAACAAAACAAGCACCTGACAGAGACTCTGCGCCAGCAAAGTCAGAGATGTCCCCGGTTTTCATTAGAGAAATCTATATCATTGATGCTACTATTTCATCAGTGTTGTCCAATCCACCAAATAGTAATTCTTTAAAAGAACACCAGAGAATGGCTTTGCAGGCTTTTGTTAGTGGAAACGATTGTTTCGGTTTCAATGTTGGTTGCACGTCAGTTAAGATGACGGACAAGAGGTTTATCCATTCATATCGAAGGATTTTTTATAAGGCCGCTCCATCTGAAATACGTCTCCTAACGGAGCAATGCCAGATGGATGTGTGGAGTCTTCACATCAAACTGTGTTATATGTGACATCGAGCTTGATACACTGAGCCGCCCCAAGCAGGCAGTGGCAAGGACACGTGGCCTCACAGCCCCTCTCTGTGATGCAGTGACAGGTGTGCAGTGGGTGCCTTTTGGAGAAGAAATGGCTATAGGTGCTTAACTAGCTCATCAAACATGCTACCAACCATTCTCCTGCTTCATCCCACTACAGAAATTGTGGGAAATGTCGCAATTTGTTACAGGAAATGTGGGCAATTGGTACCCTTGATGATGAAGGGCAAAATGTCCACAGACAATCAACGCAGTCCGCACATAGTCTGTGTGGCTCATAGTATTTGCACAGTATGCCTGAGTATGTGGGAGCCTTTAGAAGTAAAGGATTTTATCCATGACCAGTTAATGGAAACTTTAATGTACAGCTACGGTTTGTTTATAAGTTGTTTAGCTGGGAAATACCAAAGTAATGGAGGATGGAGAGATGCTTTGCTCCCCTGTGTGAAGATTTAGAAGACCTGCTTTTTGAACTTTTAGTTTGCTGTATGACTGTATGTTGAATGAATTCAGGAGTTAAAATCTTTTGAAAATCAGACAGAGCTGTTTCCAATAGTGGCTACAGTCCATTTAGAGACTTCAAATGACCACTTAGGAAAATGCATGGACACACCCACGTATATTTTCCTCCAGAATAGTCTGTTTTTGTTTTATTGTTATCACATTTGATGTAGTAGTAGGTAAGACTTGCGCTTAACTCCTCATTTGATATCTGAGTCCATATGTTTAGCCCTCCATGTACAGTTACATAAAAACAGACAAAGAAATCCAGACAAGACTTCAATAACTACAAAATTGTTACAGTTATAAAAAGCTGGATTGCTCAGGTTAGATATGAAGAGTGTTACGTTTTCAAAAAAAATCAACATTCAGCACCTGCTCTAAAGATTTGAAGAACTGTATCTAATTTAACTCAGTTCTTTTCTACTTTTTGTATAATATATGACTGGCCTGATACGGTCAATGTGAATCTGATGCAAACATTTTGTCTGTTAACTTTGAGAATGATTTTCTTTTTCTATGGCATTTAGATATGATTCCAAAGCTACCCGCTGTGTGCTGGCAAACACCAGCATGAAACCCTTGGGAGATCTGCAGCTGCCATTCATTTCTTTTTTGTCTCTCTGCTGATCTTCATTAATCTGATGAAGCGTGAAGATGGGCACCAGCTCCAGGGAGCTAATTTCTTCACCAAGCCTGAATATGTATTCAGCAATTACTAATGTAATTGTTTTAAATTAAAAAAGAGAGAGTCAGTTGTCATTCACATGCATGACAGTCATGATTGGATTCAGTTAAAATTAATATAGACATTAATATGGACATGGTGAAAGTGGAGGACTCAAGCTCATAATTAGGTTGAGGAAGAATAACTCTTTTGTTTCCTAAGTAATGGAAGAAAGCAAAACGCAAAAACATCCTATAAAACCGGAGAAACCAGTAAAGAGCAAGTTAAAAGTTGAAACAGCAGAAATAATAAAGCCCTAGAAAAATAAGCTAGATGAACCAAGAGAACAACATTGGTTTAGCACTGACCTTGAGGCCTTCACAGCTATGTCACAGAGCTAAAATGCCGCATAAGAAAAATCACCATATCACATATGACACTATGCAATATGGTATACAAGTAGGTTGTAATGCCCACAATAAGGTCAGCTATGGCTTTCAGATAGTAACAGATCACTACTTAGCAGCAGCAGCTCCTAAATCTCCAGACAAAAGAGATCTGTCTTTACTGGGGCTCATTGATACAATTGATCGGATGGCTTACACTGCTGCCAGGGTCAGTCAATTCAATTCAGTTTAATTCAATGTTATTTATATAGCAGCAATTCACAACACATGTCATCTCAAGTCACTTTATAAAGTCAAATTCAATCATATCATCCGAACAGTTTGGTCAAAAGGTTTCCTATCTAAGGAAATCCACCAGATTGTCACGATTTGGGTTTTGTCTTGGTTTATGTTATCAGATTTATTAGTTAAGTTTCTGATTTTGGGGTCTTGTTTGGTTTTGATTTAGACATGTTTTTCTGTTTAGGTTACCTGTTTTCCACCTGTCACTTTATCAGCTCTGTTCGGTCTCCCCTCAGCAATCTGTCAGCTTTCTTGCCTTGATTAGATCCACCTGCTCACTTATAATTAGCCTTCACTCCTGTTCACCTGCTCACTCCCCTATATAGTCCTGCCACAAACCTCTGCTATCTGCCAGATCATTTAACGAGCCACGGTGAGTTTAGTTCCAGCATTCTTTATTCTGATTGACCTGTTGACGATAACCCGAGAGCCTTTTTTGATTCTGAGCCAGCCTGTTCCCTGATCTGTTTTTCCTGCCCTGTCTGACTGATTTACCGGTTTACCGACTAGTTTCTGTCCTATGGTTATCCGAGCTTGCTTTGCCCTGTCTGTACCTCTGCCTATTTTGGACTGCTTTTTGTGTACCGGATTTTGGACTGCCCTTTTGACTATTGAGTCCGCCTGTTCCTGTTTTCATTATTAAAATCCTGTTTTTTGCCTTAACCTCACTTGTTGGGTTTGAATACTGGGTTTGCCTGATTCACGATCATAACAGAATGATCTGGCCCACTAAAACCTATCGCCCAACAAGTTTTTAGAGGTTTTTTTTTTTTTTTCCCCCTCCACACGCTATGGCTTGGGAGGGTTCCAGATTGGCGTTCTGTCCCCCTGGTATCGGTCCCAGACGCCATCTCTCCAGCAGCCGCAGCAGCAGTAACCCGCTGCCTGCTCCGAGTTTACGATTGGGAGGGCTCTTTGTCACAAATTCAGATTCAACTCAGAATAGAAGGGATCACTCACCCAGCGACACCGCTGTCGGCTCTGCCCATGGGTTTTATCCAGAACCAACTTTGTTTATGGAGGTCGAAGCGGAGGTGGTGCGGGATCTTCGTCCGGATCTTTTTTTCTCTCTCCCTCCAGAGGAGGAGATGCAGGGAACGCTGTGGGCTCCACCGATCCCGGCTCTACCGACAGGATCAAACCTCCAGCAAGTCCTGCCGTCCCGCCGTCGGAGGAGGGGACGGAAACCTGTGGGTCGCTCCTTCACCCGTTCTGTTCGGCCGACAGGCGAGTCAGTACCGCGCCCGTCCGTTGCCACTTCCTGCCCAGTGGATCGGAGTCCGGTGCTTCCCAGAGCTGAGCAGCCCACAGCGCCTCCTGTTGGCGCCCGTGATGCTGAGGATCTGGCTCTGGAGGACCAGTTAAGAGCTTTTGCCCCTATTATTAAAGACCTTAGGGAGGCTCTTTTCTGCCAGTATTCAGAGGAGCTGGAGGCAAAATTAAAGGAGGTCGAGGGGCACTATAGAGCGGCTCTCCAAGGGTTCTATAGTGGACTCAATCCTGTCCCCAAGGGTCCAGCCGACGCCCCGGCACCTGCACCTGTCCCAGAGGACCCGCCTCCTACCTCAGCTCCAGTGCCGGCCTCCGGCAGCTATAAGGCAGCACTGTCTGCGCAGCCGGCCCAAGACGCTGCAACCCCGGAGGCTCCGCAGCCGGCCCAAGACGCTGCAACCCCGGAGGCTCCGCAGCCGGCCCGAGACGCTGCAACCCCGGAGGCTCCGCAGCCGGCCCGGGACGCTGCAACCCCGGAGGGTCCGCAGCCGGCCCGAGACGCTGCAACCCAGGAGGGTCCGCAGCCGGCCCGAGACGCTGCAACCCAGGAGGGTCCGCAGCCGGCCCGAGACGCTGCAACCCAGGGGGGTCCGCCGCCGGCCCGCGACGTGGGAACCCAGGAGGGTCCGCCGCCAGTCTGCGACGTGGGAACCCAGGAGGGTCCGCCGCCAGTCTGCGACGTGGGAACCCAGGAGGGTCCGCCGCCAGTCTGCGACGTGGGAACCCAGGAGGGTCCGCCGCCAGTCTGCGACGTGGGAACCCAGGAGGGTCCGCCGCCAGTCTGCGACGTGGGAACCCAGGAGGGTCCGCCGCCAGTCTGCGACGTGGGAACCCAGGAGGGTCCGCCGCCAGTCTGCGACGTGGGAACCCAGGAGGGTCCGCCGCCAGTATGCGACGTGGGAACCCAGGAGGGTCTACCACAGGGCCACGATGAGGGGGTTCAGACGAGCCCTCTTTCAGGCCGCAACTCGGGGGCTCATCGGGACACTGGGCGCCGTGGTCCTCGCCCAGACGACAAGCGGCGCCGTGGTCCTCGCCCAGACGACAAGCGGCGCCGTGGCCCTCGCCCAGACGACAAGCGGCGCCGTGGCCCTCGCCCAGACGACAAGCGGCGTCGTGGCCCTCGCCCGAACGACAAGCTCCGTCGGGGGCCTCGCCGAGAAGACAAGCACCCAGAGCCCCATGGAGACTTAGAGGCCCCTGGACCTCTTCGGAAGCTCTTACCCCCTCATCTTTGGCTTGACAGCCAATTTCCCAAGTGGCTGACCAAACTGTCTTTGTCGGAGGTTCTGGAAGGGTTATTGATGAGGTTCTGGGTGTTAAAGGGTCTGGGAGCATCTGAAGTCTGTGGTCCGGGGCCTCCTGAACCTGAAGCCTGTAGCCCGGGGTCTCCTGAACCGGAAGCCTGTAGCCAGGCCCCGTCTGAACCTGAAGCCTGTAGCCAGGCCCCGTCTGAACCTGAAGCCTGTAGCCAGGCCCCGTCTGAACCTGTAGCCTGTAGCCAGGCCCCGTCTGAACCTGTAGCCTGTAGCCAGGCCCCGTCTGAACCTGTAGCCTGTAGCCAGGCCCCGTCTGAACCTGTAGCCTGTAGCCAGGCCCCGTCTGAACCTGTAGCCTGTAGCCAGGTCCCGTCTGAACCTGTAGCCTGTAGCCAGGCCCCGTCTGAACCTGTAGCCTGTAGCCAGGCCCTGTCTGAACCTGTAGCCTGTAGCCAGGTCCCGTCTGAACCTGTAGCCTGTAGCCAGGCCCCGTCTGAACCTGTAGCCTGTAGCCAGGGGCCGTCTGAACCTGAAGCCAGTAGCCAGGGGCCGACTGAACCTGAAGCCAGTAGCCAGGGGCCGACTGAACCTGAAGCCAGTAGCCAGGGGCCGACTGATCCTGAACTCTGTAGCCAGGCTCCTCCTGAACTCTGTAGCCAGACGCCTCCTGAACTCTTTAACCAGGCCTCTCTTCTAGCTCTTAGTCCGGCGTTGTCTCCAGCCTTTAGTCCGGCGGCAGGTTCTGTTCTTTCTCTCTCCAGACGTCGGTTCCTGAGGGTCCGGTTCTACCGACGGTCCCCGAGGTTGCTGCTCGGCCGCCGGCCTATGAGAGACCTGCTCCGCCGCCGGTCTATGAGAGACCTGCTCCGCCACCGGCCGCCGGACATCGTTGCTAACCGGGGCCGTCCTTCAGGACACCCGCCGGATTACCTGTCTCACAGAGGTCGTCCGCCGGAGAACCTGACACGCCTAGGACGTCCGCCGGAGAACCTGACACGCCTAGGACGTCCGCCGGAGAACCTGACACGCCTAGGACGTCCGCCGGAGAACCTGACACGCCTAGGACGTCCGCCGGAGAACCTGACACGCCGAGGACGTCCGCCGGAGAACCTGACACGCCGAGGACGTCCGCCGGAGAACCTGACACGCCGAGGACGTCCGCCGGAGAACCTGACACGCCGAGACCGTCCTTCGGGACGTCCGCCGGAGAACCTGACACGCCGAGGCCGTCCTTCGGGACGTCCGCCGAACAACCTGACACACCGAGGCCGTCCTTCGGGACGTCCGCCGGACAACCTGACTCGTCGGGGCCGTCCTCCTGGACGACCGCCTGAGAACCTGACTCGTCGGGGCCGTCCTCCTGGACGACCGCCTGAGAACCTGACTCGTCGGGGCCGTCCTCCTGGACGACCGCCTGAGAACCTGACTCGTCGGGGCCGTCCTCCTGGACGACCGCCTGAGAACCTGACTCGTCGGGGCCGTCCTCCTGGACGACCGCCTGAGAACCTGACTCGTCGGGGCCGTCCTCCTGGACGCCCGCCTGAGAACTTGACTCGTCTTGTTTTGTTTGAGTTTTTATTTGGACATTTATTTGATTCTAGCCCTCCATCCTGTACCTCCCTCCACCCACCCGAGCTAGTCTGTTTTGTTTCTGAGGCCGTCTGGAATCCGGCCTTGAGGAGGGGGTTCTGTCACGATTTGGGTTTTGTCTTGGTTTATGTTATCAGATTTATTAGTTAAGTTTCTGATTTTGGGGTCTTGTTTGGTTTTGATTTAGACATGTTTTTCTGTTTAGGTTACCTGTTTTCCACCTGTCACTTTATCAGCTCTGTTCGGTCTCCCCTCAGCAATCTGTCAGCTTTCTTGCCTTGATTAGATCCACCTGCTCACTTATAATTAGCCTTCACTCCTGTTCACCTGCTCACTCCCCTATATAGTCCTGCCACAAACCTCTGCTATCTGCCAGATCATTTAACGAGCCACGGTGAGTTTAGTTCCAGCATTCTTTATTCTGATTGACCTGTTGACGATAACCCGAGAGCCTTTTTTGATTCTGAGCCAGCCTGTTCCCTGATCTGTTTTTCCTGCCCTGTCTGACTGATTTACCGGTTTACCGACTAGTTTCTGTCCTATGGTTATCCGAGCTTGCTTTGCCCTGTCTGTACCTCTGCCTATTTTGGACTGCTTTTTGTGTACCGGATTTTGGACTGCCCTTTTGACTATTGAGTCCGCCTGTTCCTGTTTTCATTATTAAAATCCTGTTTTTTGCCTTAACCTCACTTGTTGGGTTTGAATACTGGGTTTGCCTGATTCACGATCATAACACAGATTGCATCAAGTCTTGACAAGCAGCATGCACTTCTCATGAAAGAGTGTAGAGCCAGTGATAGCTGCCTGCATTGTCGATGGCTTTGCAGCAATCCCTCCTACTAAGCATGCATGAAGTGACAGTGGAGAGGAAAACTCCCCTTTAGCAGGAAGGAAAAACCTCCATCAGAACTGGGCTCAGTGTGAACGGTCATCTGCCATCTGCCTGTCCGACTGGGGGTTAGAGAAGACAAAGCAAAGACACAAAAAGCACAGAAACACACACACATTGATCCAGAAATCCTTTCTATGTCATACGGTAATGGCAGATGACCTCCATCCTGCCATGGATGGTTTCACAGCTAACAGAACGCCAGACCACGTGTACCTACTATGAGTCATAATCTTTTCAGAGTGCGAGCAGAACAATGATTCTTGGCCATCCTGGAGGAAGGAACGATGTCTGTACGGGGGAACCTGCGGAATAATCCCTCATAGTGTAGTTGACCCTACTGTCAGCTACAACTTGATTCTTGGCTTTTGCATCCAGTTCAGAATGTTGGCTCATAGCTGACTTAAGGATGGTCTCTGGTGCCCATTCGTACTCCACGAGGCACCCTGTAGGATATGCCGTCTTGGTACCTGGGTGTCCCATCATATGATGAGGGAACATATATCAAGAGGCTCTGCTATAAGCCAGCCAAACCTGACCGGGTCTGGCTATCCAACGAAACTGCCTTTTTGGGATTTTCTTTTAAACCGCTTTCAGTGCTCAAGTGGTACTAGTGCTTGTTTAGCACTAGTTATTTGTGTGTCTACCATTGCAATGTTTGATAGTAACAATCAGATTCTTTAATAACAGAAACTCTGACACAGGCCAGAAGGAAAAAACCCATTTCTCCAGCAGTAGAAACATTCAAACAGGCCAACAACCAATCAAAACATTGTAAGAGCTTCTTAAAACTCCCATTCTATTTTCTGTTTTCAATCTCCTAAATTACAGTAACTACTTTTTTTGGGGGTTTTTTTGCACAAGCCTCGGTAAATAACAGTTTTGTGGTAAAATATTTGTGCATCCCTCAATGCCTCCAAATCCCAGTGTATTTGATTACTAGCTTGAGGAACTATACACTTTTATGGTGCCAGGGCAAAAAACAAACCACTAACATCTTCCCTGTCAGCATTACTTTCCGCAGAGAAATACTTTTGGGATCATCTTCACTGCGCTATATATCTTTTAAAAGATTTTTCTCCCTGAAAATGCAATAAAATCCTAAAAAACACTGACATTACCTTGCAAATCAATGAGATGGAAATAATGTCTGCAATATTGAAATAATGTAGTTATAGAAATTACACCTGTTTTCCTGTGCATACCCAGTATATAAAGCAGTTTTGGAGATTTATAAAGTGGGATACAATGTTGTTGTCTCTTTAAAATGTGCAATGTATTAATAAATAAACTCTAAGCCTTGAAAAAAGTGTTTCCTTCTCCATGCAGTAAGGAAATAAAGCAACATAATCAACCAAAAGACAAAATTAATCTTTTATAGTCTGTGATTAAAATACTTGGTTAAACGTTTCTGACGGTACATGCTCAGGGTACTGTTTGAAAAAAAATATATTGCTTGATTTCTATTTATATAGTATAAAAATCTAAATTCCCATTACTTTACCTGGATACCTTAATCTACCAAGATTAGGTTTAATGAATTTAGATTAGTTTTGTCTGGTCTTCACTGTAACACCAGGATACAGTAGCAGCTGAATCCCTACAATAGCCATTCAACAATCCTTTGAGCTGCACTTTTTCTATTAAATACCTTCTAAACTAAAAGAGTTATCAGTGACTGAAGGTAAAGAGCAGTGCAAACTGAACAGTCCATTTTTGAGCATGCCTTTCTCAAAGCTTTTGTTCCCATGACAGCCAAAAGAGGAGGAGGATGAGGAGGACTCCTTCTGCAGAGAAACCCTTCTGATGAGGTTGTTATGCACCAAATGTGCCACATGGCTCATTACATAACGACAATGAGCATATATGTGATGGGTAAACAGTGGTCTGAACTGTTCTTTATTCAAGTTAGTCTTGTGAAATATATCTACAAGATTAGCCAAAGCTGATTTTCAAATATTAATGCGACTGAATTACCAGGTTACAGATGAGTACAAGGGGAAACATCTTCTCAGGGCAGGAGTCGATAGGAGAAAAATCCAGAAATCTGGGCGGCAACATCCCAGGAGTGTGGTTGGTAGACAGACAGTGGATGTTAAAATGCAGATCACACACACAGTCCTGCAAGCCTTGTTGTTGACAGAGAGGGGAGAAGGAAGACACGAGGTGGATTAGGAGCAAAACAGGGGCATGAATGGGGATAAAGGGGGAAGTCATGTTTAAAACATCTAACTTTAAATGTTTTAGTAAAATTGTGTTGCCAAAGACCTTGTTCAGAAATCCAATAGGATTCACCTGTAACCTTGCACTAAAACTGACCAGTATGTCCTAAAGCATCTGTAATCTTTCTGGGGTTTGTAACAGCCCCCAGAAACCGGGCAGAAAGTAACGATGAAGTCAGGAGTCAGTCCCGACAGCTTTTACCTGATGAAGAAATGAAGGTAATTCAACTAATTTGTTCATTTATGAGGTTTCTGTTTCACAGCAAACATTCTTAGGACATCATTAGGGTTTAATAAGTCCTACTTATTTACAGTCAGTGTCAGTGGATCAGTAACAAAAAGAGTAAACATATCTAAGTTCTGATATTAAAGGTAAAACAAATTTAAATCTGATGGATTAAAATGTACTTGTATTTTTATTTTATTTAAACAGACACAATGTAATACAATTAGTTATTGAAGCCTCAGACCAGTTATGGCTTAATTTTATTTTCAGTGTGTAAAGATGAGTATGGGTTTGTGTGTTGTGCCTCAGCCATGAAGAATATAAATATCAGACTGTAATCTGATAAACAATAAATTTAAGAAGGTCAGCTTCTTTGGACTGCCCTCACAGCAGGACGCCACCTGGGATTCTACAAAACTTTCCGCCCGATTCAATTAAAAACCGTTTCTGTTTTATTTACTTTGAGGCAACCGAAATTCTTTCCCAGCTTCCATTCGTTTTGAATATTGATAATGTCCCAGCATCACTTTGTCTTTGTGAAACATAAATTCTTATGGAAACGCCGTGCAGGAGTTAGAATGGCCCACATATCCAGGTATTTGTGATGCTGTGTGCTGCTCCGTGTCTGTCATCCAGCAAAGTGTTGCTATTCATAGAGGCAATCAATGCCAGCCAGCAGGAAGAGTGACAAAACAAAGCTCAGTGACGTCTGAGGATTCTTTTGATAGCATTCATAATGGAACAGCACACTGCAGCTCGCCGGTAAGCCTGTAAAAAAACAATTATGCTATGATCAGATAAAGGAGAAGTTTCTTGAAAATGGTGGCTATCTGTCCTTGAACGTCCTCCTAAAGTTTATTTGTTGCTTCCTGCCAAACGCTGATGAGAAGCTAAATAACCTGAACGTGTTCTATGTTTTTTTTTTTTTGTTTGTTTGGTTTTTTTTGGGGGGGGGGTATTTTAGTTAGGCTTTTGATTACATAAAATTGAATTAATACTGGCTTAAAACGCAAATACAAATTAAACTAAAAACAAAAACCTCATCAAGACTAAACAATTAACTGATAATTAAATAAAAAACTGCGGCACTCATTCATGACAGCAGAACTGGTACATTTTAAGAAAGTGTCATGCTTCCTGGCTGTCTTTTGTTGGGGTTTTTTTGGGCTTGCTGGATGTTTTCCACTCTCTGTGCTGCTCCAAACTGCTGATTAGTGGAACAGATTCATCTGTGCGCTCCCTAATTATCTGCAAGTTGTTCCACCTGTGACTCTGCCAACAAATACCTGCCACTTACAGACAGGCTTACTGCCAGATCGCCTTTTTGCTTTGTGTGAGCTGCAGTCCGGCGTTAGTGTACACAGATCTTTTTTTCCCTGTGTGTGGCTTCTCTGCTCACCCTGCTCTCGCTGGATACCTCGCCGCCCTTCTGACTCACTGGTCAAGACTATTTCTGTTTTTTAATTCCTGCCTTGCCCCTCAGTTTGTTCTGCCTGTTCAGTCCGTCATCCCTGCTGTGAGTAGCTTTCCGTCCGTTCTGCCTGTCTCCTATTAACTTTGGACGCCAGCAATCATCATTTTGTTTATTTATTTTTTGTTTCACAACAAATCTTTTAGGAATACATAGGTCGACGCAAGTGGAGGAAGTCATGTATCCTGGTGTCTTGGTCACGGGAGATGGTAGGATGGACCCAGAGCTAAGTGGAAGTGGAAATGCACAAAGAAATTAGTGACCAGACTAAGCCAATTTCCTTAATTAGCTCTAGTTGGAGACTAGAGAATTTGACGTTTTTATGGTCAACAAAGACAGAAGTTGTAAGCACTCTGAGTTTGCGGTGCCAGCAACCCTCTTCAGTGTGGACACTTTTACGGAGTGAAGAAAAATCTAAGTTAGCCATTTGCAGTATCAGTGAAAAGTTTAAAATTGAAATCGGGCAGTTATGAATATTAACAGAGCGAAAGTTGTGGTAAGCTCTGAAGTGAGTATCAAAGCTGAAAGCAAGCCTAAAAACCCTTTTGCAGGGTTAAGATTTGACCAAATAATTTCCTTTGGCCTTTGCCTTGCTTATTCTGTGATTGTACCAGCGGTCTTGTGATAGTTGGAATCTCATGTGTAGATGAAAATGTATTTTGCATTTATGTTTAATCACTGATTATTAAATTACTGGCCCATTGAGCTTTCTAAGGTCTTTGAGATGTCAAATGGGGGTGGTAAAATACAATATCTTTGAAAGTTAGAAAATTGATAAAGGAACATATGCTGGTCAAAGGTGAATTGGCCATGCATCCTGATGCTTTCTTGCAAAATCATCTATTTGGTTGTATTTTGTACTCCGAATGTTCATGTGTGGGAGGATATGCTCTCGTTGAGGAAATAGAAAATCTGCTCACTCCACCCTGGCTCCAAGCATCATATCAAATGCAAACAAGTAAGATCAGCTCTGTGTTTATCATGGCACAATATAAATCCTAGATTTTGGCTCCACTCATCTTTTGCCCTTTTCTCTCAGTGATCCATCTTCAAGTGATAAAGGTGTTTCTTCTGCTTCTTTATCTCCTAATTACAAGTACCAAAGCCAGGGATGATAAATAAAAAGGATATAGTAACAAATGTAAGCTTCCCAGATGACGTCTAGCTAAAGCAAAAGGTAACTATTTTAGGTCTGTGCTGATGGGAAGCTATTTTCAGTGTAAATTGTGTATATTTTGTGGCTAGAAGAAATCTCCAGCACTAAATCCTAATCCAGCATGAAAATTAAAGCCTCTGGGATTTTTGCAGCTTTAGACGTCTTGTGGTTACAGGCTAATAAAGGTCTGTGTTGTGTGAGGAAAATTGCCACTGCAAACCCCTCGACAATCCTTTTCCATAGCCAATTAAATGAATACAGCAGGGAAATAATGGCTGCATGTCCTCCCGGTGCAACTCAGAGAAGACTGCTAACCTGATCATTATGTCGCTTTGCTGAATCTCTGTTGTTGTTTTTTTGTGTGTTTTTTTTTAATGTAGCAGGTAAAAAGGATGATCTGTCGGCATCATTCCGGCTCTGTGAAGCCGTTTTCTCTGTGCGACTTATTTGAAACAGTGCTTTTGTATAACTGTACTCATTCCAGATATCATTTCCTTATACTACGACAACAAAACACATTTACACAAAATAGTATCAAAAACAGAGCCCTGAGGAGGATCATTTTGGCAGCCAAACCCTTTCGACCCAACAGTGAAACGCTAGAGTCAGTCTGCAGCCTCTGGGCAGGTAAAGTAATGAGGTGGAAATATATGAAGCCTAAAACATCCCTGGGGAGACATTAGGAGAAAGAGACACCATTTTAACCGAGGAAAGAGGGCACACAGGCTGAGAGAAACAACAATCGGGCACAATAACTACAAGCTGGGAATTCAACTCACACACAAACCTTTAAAGGATTATGCGAGAAAGGAAAAGCATACATCACCCAACAAACAAAGTCAAATAGAAAGTTAGGTACCCAGAAGAAATGCTCCATTTCAGACATAATTTTGCCAGGATGTAGATGATTTGATTTACGAGGCTCTGGCATATCCAAAACTTGAGGGCATAAATTGCGTTTTCATGAGTCACGAGATGTTAGTCTGTCAAATAAGCATTTGTAATAGCAAGCGGAAAAGCCTTAATAGCACTAGTTGGAGATTGATTGGGTGGAAGGTTTTGACCCCGCATGAAGCCAGGGGTCATATGGAGCAATTGACCAGCAAGTGGTGTGCACTTTACAACATTTTGTGGGATAGCCTAACACAAATGTTCTGTTGTATGCAATATTGGGCCACTTTTACTGCCAGGGTGCACCCTAATCAAAAAGAGTTCACAGCATTGATATGCAACAAATATGTAAAGGTCTTGTGAGCCTTAGCACTGTGAAAAATCCTACAAACACTGAATGAAATCCATTCCGGTCTGTGTTACCGAAATAATATAAATCTGTAAGCTCCAAAATGGGATTCACTTGATTTCTTTTTTTGTTTGTTTACGTCTTAGTTATAATTGCTAACTCATGAGTTTCAGTGACTTTCTATGGCCGTACATTATACTTATAGTAAATGAGGTGAAGATTAAGGATGCAGACAAAAAAAATCATTCAGTTTTCTTTCTGCCATAGTGAGGTGGGAATCCACAACAACTCAAAATACACACGTGTAGAAGATTGCTGATAACAGCTGGCTGTTGTTGTAAACTTTTACTGTTGCCATTTAAAAAAGTTTTATTTATGCCTGTGCAAATTCTCAGTTATCCGGGTCATCGCAACAGCAAGCAGGCTTTAATCGGAGGCAACCGGTTTTGCTTATCTTTCTTGGGCACGGGGAACTTTAACCAAATGAAATTCCAGGATAAAACCTCAATTTGACAAAAAATGCTTAAAGCCTAATTGATGGCACAGAAAATAAAGTCTTCTGGTTGAAAGTTCTTGTAACTTTACCCCTAGACCCTCCATTGGCCCATTATACACAATTTCTTTGGTTAAAACTGGCCCTCAGTCCCTTTGTCAGTATTTGCCTAAAGTTCAAATATTTCAGGATACATTTAATTGTTTGTAAAAGTCTAAACCAGTCGATCTCATTTCAAATTGCAGGTCATTTGGATCAGGTTTTCATGATCCTCATGTGTTTTTTGTATTTTGATGATTTTCCTAATGTTCATTTATGTTTGATAGGTTATGCTATATTATCATATGGATGTAACCTGATGATACCAATCATTTAGAGTCGTATACGAGCATATATGTAGAGATCGACAAAATCAAAATTTATCAAAGAGCTATGTTTTTGCATCTTATGAAAACCTTCATACAGCTTAGTGTTCAATCGTGAAATATGTTCAGATTCTAAGGGCAAAACAATTTTAACCAATTGCAAATTTAGATGTGTTATACAAAAACACTCAAGTGATTCCTGATTTCCTATTTTGAAGTCTTTAACTTGTCAAGAACTCCATGAGAAGTTTTAGGGACCAAAACTCTTGGTTGGGCAGGTTTAGGAAGTCATATAAGACTTGTTTTCTAGAGATGTTCTAAATTTGCTGCACTTTTGGCACTTTTTGCGGCATTTCATTCAGATGTGTTGCAAAGGTGTTTCAGTTTCTGTCATATATCCAAGGCCTTACTGCATGAATAGTTGAGTTTTATACTATTTTCTACGGACTTTTTTCCTCTTCACACAGTAAACCACTGAACATGTTTTAACAGTAGCCTCCATGTGTTAATACTTCTGCAGTCAAACAGTTGTTTGTGTAGGTTTACCCATTTATTATGCTTTACTTTAAAATCTCAGGAAAAGGGTATGTGTTTTTATTGTTTGGTCAACACGCCTATTTTACATATACAATTTAACGATATCCTAATTTTTTTAGAGAAAAGCATTTAATAACATTGATTTTAGTAGCTTTGTTGAAGTATTTAACTCTAATCTATGACTAGATCATGTCTATGCTCAAATGACTTAGAAAAATCCAGAATGGGACATTCATTCTGACATACTCTAAATGGAGACTCTGTGTTTTGAGTAAAATAATTCTTCTTGTTCGGATTCACTAATTAAAAACCGTTCCAAAACAGACAATGTTTTTTAATCTAAATGTATGAAAAACCTCCTGAATCTCAATAGATACTAGTGCTCAACGTTGCCGACACATGCAGATGTTTTCCTCTCCTCTCTGACAGTAATGAGATTAACGCCCCCCCCCCCCCCCCCCCCCCCCAGGCTTTGCTAACACCATGATAACTGTCTGACCCATGACCCCCCTGGTCTCTAAGTTGCTCCTTTTTTTTTCCATTGTATCTCATCCCGGTGGAGGCCACGGAGGGGCAGCTGTACCTGCCAAAGTCCCACCGACTCCCCCGCTGCCCTCCAGCTGGCACTTCTCACCCTCCAACAGCACCTGTCGCCTGTTGGCGACCAAAGCCAATATGTTTAAGGCAGCCGGGCTGTCACACGTGTAAAACAAATGCACAAAGTGATCCTCACATACCGAGATGGGTGATTGATGAAATCTCTCATAGCAAAAACTTGCTGTGGAGCAGAACGAGATGGAAAGCAAGCCTGCAGAGAGGGTATCCATGGCAACGCTTATTGTCAAGCATCACTTCTGAGGAGCTGTGCACAACACTCAGGTGAACTGGAGTGACAGCTCTGCAGTTTTGTGGCATGTCAAAGCTTCCTCTGACCTGAGAAGTTATATCCATAAAGATCTAGTTATGTCTCAGAGAGATATTAACAAATGGCACAAAATTACTTATGTTGCTGCCACGGATGGATCTGTGTATCTTGGGCCTCATAGCTGTACTGATTAATCCTGCTTATCATCCTTGTGGTATTAAATTATAGATTGTACAACAGAAAGTCGCGTAAATAGTTAATTAGTGCGGTGGTCTGTGCAGAAGAGTTTAATGAGAGAGAAAAGCCAAGGGAAGGTCATGCTTGGTGTGTGGGTTCTGGTTTGTGTCTTTTGTATCTTGAATCAAGATCTTGTTTTCTGTCTTTTTTGTTGTTGTTGCTTTTAATTTTTTCTCTGTTTTATATATCTTCAATTCACAATTTACTTAGATGCATTTTTATTTATGGTACTTATTCCACAGTTGTGAGGATCTAATGATTATCTTTATAGTTTCTACCCATAATTTGTCTTTGTCACTCTGACACTTTACCTGCCTGGAGCAAGTTCCACTCCAGCACCATTTCTCTGTGGAGTTTTTTTTTTTTTTGGTCTTGTTTATAAAGTTTTTAAATTGTGTTTAGGGTTTATCTGTGGCAATGTATGCTGGAGATCTACCCAGCTGTGGTAAATTTCTACAAATGAGACCAACACACAAAAACGGTCATGCTTTAAAGTATTAATTTCAAAACATTAAATGGGTTTCTGCTATTCAGTTCTATCCTTGAGTTACACAATTACACTTTACTTGCACTAACACATTCTAGGAACTATCTACTCAGACTGTTACATATAGTGGATTGTTCTTTTATCCATCCATCCATCAATGGATGGATGGATAAAAGAACATCCATCCATCCATCCATCCATTGATGGATGGATGGATGGTGCTGCTGTTTTTCCAGGTCCCTCTTAGAAATGAAATTTCAAATCTAACCTAATGTGTGTGTAACCCGACTTTCGCCAGATGGATTTCATTCTGCAGAGCTCCACATATCCATCTGGACTCGCTCCATTGGAGACGTATTTCAAAAGGAGGGGCCTTATCAAAAATCCTTGAATATGATTGGATAAACCACTTCCATCCATCATCTTTACTGACGTGCTACTTCAACCACTCACATCAAAACCGAAACCATCATTTCCACTAAGAAAAGCCTTCAAAGCTGTTCTCTGGTGTTCCGATTAATATTCGGTAGAATGGACAACACTGATGAAATATCCGCATTAATGTTACGGCTTGCTTCCTTGCTGCGAGCAGCCATTGTTGTGTGAATCCAACCAGTCGCTTCTCTGATATGTCACTTCTACAAAAATCCCGGAGGCTGATTGGCTCATCTATTTTATGTGGTGTTGAAATCCCCCCCAATGGAAGCGATTCCAGATGGACGTGTGGAGCCGTGTGGAGCTCGGCAGAACTACATTCTGTAAAAAATGTGATGTGGTGGTGGTGAAGACTTCAAGCTCCACTCTTGTGACGGAGCTCCTCGTCCCATTTGATCCAAGTCATGTCACCTGTTTTTGTTCTTGTTCTTTCAGTCAGTCATGATCCGTACCTCATGAAAATAGAGGCGCTGACTCTCATCCTGGCCACTTCACACTCAGATTCTTCATAAAACTGTTACCGGTTAAAAAAGCTCCTCATAAATATTCCATAACAGCATCACAGGAGAGTCGCATACTTTTCCAAACATTTCGTTATGCCTACATTAATGTTCATATACATCTCATAAAGGCTAGCTATTTATAATGTTCTTACTGGAGAGATTATTTTTGTACATTGTTTTTTTTTAATAGGGAGATCTGAAGTCTCTCTCATGTGTAAACAGGAAGCACCTGTAGGACAGCATTTACATATTTGTGTATTTGAATTGGGATTCAACTGCTGCAAATGTGTGACAACAAGCATCAAACTCTTCTCTTTTCATCCGTCTGCTCTTGCAAGACAGACGATAAATTGTCTTGCTAGAGAAGGGTAGGAAGCTGGAAGCAAGGAGTTCATCCTGCTGGGTCTCCATAGCGAGCATCACAACAGCCCGCATGCTGCAGGACAAAAACACCTCCCCTCTGACAGCAGATCGGTGCAGATTTAAGTCTGATCCTTGTCACCTCGAGCACAACATGTTTACAGTGGTGTGCATAATAAGAGCTGTAGTACATGTGTGTGCCTCGGCCTTAGGAATCAAAGCAGGCTGATTAGCAGGCAGATGGCCAAATAAACAGGCGGGCAGTTGTGATGGAGATTAGATGAACATGAAGGTCGAATTGCATTTGTGAAACCAGACAAAGCACATAAGGCAAAATTAAGTGGGATCCAAATGATGGCTGTTTCATAGCAACACATATAGTACATATAGCACACAAAGAAGTAGCGTGCAGCAATTTATCAGTCAGTCTGTTTTGGATTCTGGCTCCAGAATAGAATAAATAAAAACTGATTAAAACTCAGACAATCCAATTATCTCTATTATTGATTACCAACTTTTATTCTGTACGAATGGTTTTGCAAAAAGAATGTTGCCGGGCCCTTTCGTTTTCATTGTTTCGCTTCTTGTTTGGGATCTATTATGTTCAATGTTCCTCATCATGTCAGGCTCAAGGAAACACAGATGCTCTTGCATCAAGCCCAATTACCCCAGTGTCTGCATGCTGCTAATTGTTATCTCAGTCTGAGTTTCCTCTGAGCGCCTAAAGACGGTCCAAAAGCTTACATGTAATTAAATATTGAGCGTAAGTGATCTCTGCGTTGCACAGACTGTTTACAGCTTTGTTCTCTTATAGCTGGAGATTTTAAGATTGCGCCATAAATATCAGATGCTGTGCAAAAGGTTAAGCTTGGATTTTATTCGGCACATAAACTGGTTGGTGGGTTATGTTTTATGAATATAGTTTTTATCCGCTAAGCCTTTGTTACAAATTGTGCCTGTGAAAGGAGGTGAGCCGGGTTGTTTGTTTTTTTTCCTTTGCTTGTTTCATGCACATACGTGGAGCCGATTGGTCTTATTACCAGCCAATAAATGCGAATTGGAAACAAATGACTGTACATCAAATCAACCAGTACCGGCTGTTTCTTTTTGGAAAATAAAAATGCTAGTGATACTTCTTATAGTTGCTAGGTTAGTACAGTTGTATCTAATAAAATATTTTTTTATGCAAAATAATAGTTATCTAATCATCACAGAAAAAATGTAAGAGGTAACATACTGCAAAATTAATGTCAAATTGTAGAAAGAATTGAGAACAAATTAGGACATTTTAGTCTTTCATTATGTGAGGATGTATTGTTAAAATTTTAATTAGTTAGGGTTGAATTTTCATCCAGGACACAATGGAAGAACTGGCAGACGTGGGGTGTGAGGGACCCAGTCTGTGGCCGATTCAGGTCAAACTTTTGACTCATGATCTAAATGCGTTCTTTACACTTCATGAGCAGCGGAAGGATCCTGACATGGAATGGAGGGCTGAAATTAACCCACCGTTAGTACAGCTATGAGCCTCCTTAGAAGGTAGTCACAAATCCATAACCTGACAACGGTGTTCAAACTTATTCTCACGTAGGCTAAAATGATCGAGCCAAAAGGTCACTTTTTTCTTTCTTTGAAAAGGCTTGCTGTATTTGGCCAAGTCGGATGAAATTGAATAAAAGCAGATTTGGATGCACCAAAGTCTGATTTTCAGTAAAAGTCAGTGGATAGATGTGATCCTGTTAACTATCAAATTTAAAGAATATACAAATCGTGTGGCTTTTAAAAGATACATATTTTGCGTCTATCTAGCATCCACCTATGATAGCAGGGTCACAGTGTCCAATTAGAATCATTCTTAAATTGCAGTCGGGGAGTCATCAGTCCACCTCAGACTACCCCGTCTCTTTTCTCTGTGCGCAGGGGCGCAAAGATTGGGCCCCAGCTTTACCCTTTGTAGACCCCTACTCTTTGAGCTGTAAGGGTAAGACGGGACATAGTTATGTAATACAAATAAGGTGCAAATGGGGCAGAGCAGCTTTAAGGTCCTAGTGTTCCTCTGATCTCAGAAGCCCTGATCAGAGCAGAGCTCGGATGAGCTTTCACTTCTGTCCAAACGAACCAGACAACTGAGGAAAAAGCTGGTTCCTTGAAAACCAGCTCTGGTTTGAAAGGGCCCTCAGAGATTTCTCACAGCAATATATCCATGACTTGTTATTGCTGGGGCATGTTTTTCAAATTTGAGTAAGAGGCAATCTCCTCACTCAGAATTTCTTCAAAAGAAGCATTTTTGTATTTTACTTTTTCGAAAGCTTTAAGTCTTGTAGTTGTCTTTGGGTTTAAAACAAGCTAAAAATCCAGGCTTCAGGTCATAGTCAGAATGGACCTGGTAGATACAGCTGCTTCATGGCTACATTTTACAGATAGTAAAATGTTAATTTGTGGACTAGGAGATATGAATATGGCTTAATCTGGGTTACAAAAAAATAATGGGCAAAAGGGAAGCCCAGCATGTGTTACAATAGCCTCTTTTACAGTTGTGACACAGAACAAACGATTTTTAAATGGGTTTTGCTCTGTCTGAAATCTGAACAAATTGCTCACCAAAATGTTGGGATATGTACCATCATGCTGTTTCGCTCTGTGTCCCTGATTTAAACCGGGCAAATATGGAAACAAACCATCTTTGCCCGGCTGCCTCAGCTTATTCTCACACATCTTTGTCTGCAAAGAGATGTCTCAGTCATAATAATTTATATACATAATGTTAAAGGAGGACATATCTAAGTGGATGAACTTTATAGATTTCCCTGCGACAAGCTGATATAGACAATGGATAGATGGATGGATGGAACCGATTTCAGTGGAAAATCGTTTACAAACTATGTTGGATTCTGTAACACGTTAACTTTGTTCCCTAATTGATAAATTATTATTTTTTATTCTTCAGAACCAATAATAGCCTACTGAATTGTCATTATTATGCACCTTTGGTCGGTCACATAAATAGTTAAAAAGGGAAAAGCTCAGGGATTTAAAAGAAGGAAAAGAAAGTGGAGACAGGGGGAAAAAAATCACTCAGTCAGTTTGTTGCTCTGTAAGTTTGTAGCTCTTTTCTAATTTCTTTTGTTGTCTTGGCTATGAGCTGCACAGTGGTGCAGTTTGTAGCACTGTTGCCTGGCAGCAAGGTCCTAGGTTTAAATCACTGCAAAAACGGATCTAAAAATAAGTAAAATGTTCTTAAAATTAGTGTATTTGTCCTTGATTTGAGCAGGTAAATAAGATGATCTGCCAATGGAATAAGATTTTCACACTTAAAATAGGTAGAACTCATCTCCATCATCTTATTTCAAGTACAAGATGTCTAATTATCTTACTTTAGGGGCCAAAATACTCATTCCATTGGCAGATAATCTTACTTACCTGCTCAAATCAAGGACAAAAACACAATTTTTAAGAACATTTTACTTATTTTTAGATCAGTTTTTGCAGTGATCGGCCTGGAGTATTTCTGCACGGCGTGTGCATGTTTACCTTGTGGATTGATCGGTTCTTTCCTGCTACTCCGGCTAACCCAAACTACAAAACCATGAGGGTTAGGTTAACTGGTCTCGCTAAATTACCTTTAGCTATGAGTGTGTGCTTATTTTTACACTGAGTGTTCACGATTGTCTTTCCTGTGTGTCTCTGTGTCGCCCTGCATTGGACTTGCGAACTGTCCAGGTTGTGCCCAGCTTTTCGGCCCATGACCGCTGGAGATGGGGCCCCCTGTGCCATTTCAGAAAGCTCATGGAGACAGCTAAAAGGCATCCAGGCCCCACAAAGAGGCTAATGATTTATTGACAGAAGTGCAGACATTTATCAAACTCATAACTTATTCACATTAACAGCATCGTGAAAAGAGATGGAAATTTGAACTGTTTTTTTCCTGCCTTGCTGGTCGGTTGTGTGAAACTGCTGATTGTGCGTTAATGTAGAGCCTCTGAGGGCTTGCTGTGGTTTTGCTCTGCCTACTGGGTGGATCCCTGAGCTCAGGCTGTGTGTGGGGGGATGTGGGGTTTTGTTGGGCTTTGCTTTTGAGGAATGATTACCCCTCTCACTCGTTTTTCCCAGAGCTACTGGAGTGGAATAATTGGGTAGCATGTGCAAATCTGAACTCCATTCACAGTGAGAGGATGGAGGGATGAATGATAGAAGGGAAAAAAATGAAGGAAAAAAAAAGAATGGACCCTACTTCCTGTGTATGGCTCTGAGCCCTACACAGCAGCAAGCACATTATTTACAGCTGCGGGTTTAATACATCGTCCACTAATGAGCAAACAGCCAATGGCCTGTGATCTGATACTCATTCACTCACTGGGCTGGACTCAGGGACTCTAGAACCCCTGGATTAAAACTAAGCCGGCTCCCCTTTCTAATTTAGTCACATTCGTATCTTGCATTGTAGAGCATTACATGCACGATTGCTAATTAAAACACATGCATCAAAAATACCGGAATTTGACATTTTAATATAGCCAAGTGGCAGAACATACTCAATTGTATAATAAAAAAAACACAACTCTGTTTTGTGGATGGACATGAAATACGCACACAAAGCTGTTTTATGATGCCACCCTGTCTCATTAGTGAAAGCAGTTGATGAACTGCTCCAGTTTTTGTGAAATCTCCTTGGACAAAATTCAAGTTTCCAGGGACACCTGGTGGTGACCACAAGACACGACACCCTGTTCAATCTCTCGGCCGTCTTGTCTACTCGGGGCACAGTGGGTTAGTTGGGATGTGAGTGTAAATAATTCTTCTATTACTGGAAGAAGAGGGAGAGAGAGAGAGAGAGAGAGAGAGAGAGAGCACATTTAAAATTTTGAAACCTCTGTACCTCAAGCAACCATGTTGCTCTTTTTAGCTCTCTCCAATATATCTGTGCCCATATTCTCAAAGATAATCAGAGTTCTCTCAGTGAGCTCCTATCTTAGCCTAGAAATTCCCACCAAGGAGTCTTAGATTAAGGATCCTTCTGAATACCTCTATTGGGTAAGGACTCTTTAGCCAAAGCAGAAGTGCGTCAACAGTCGCCATAATAAATGCTGTCCAAATAATCCTGTAAATAGAGAAGGAGATAGGAAAAGGAACCTAATTTGCCTAAAGATCCTCGCATTGAGTTGACAGGAATTAGTGGCAGCAGGTGGAGCTGATCTGAGCTGATTGGCTGGAGACTGAGGAGTGAACTGAGCTGATTGGATGGGGACAGATGGCTGTTGGCTGAGGGGAGTGAAAACTGATTAGTCCAGAAAAATCCAAAACAAATCAACAAAAACCTAAATCATGACAAAAATAAATAAAAACAAAACACTTCAAAAATTCATAAAAGTACAACTGTGTGTAACCTTCTGCTGTCAGCTGTGTTTCTGTTGTCACCGGTGCAGCCTGCATCACAGGCTTACAGAAGCTGTGCCCTCTGTTTGACGTCCAGAGGAAAGCCGCTTCCTTGAGCAGCTCAGGATTACAACACAGCGATAAGACTTGAGGAAGCAAGCAGGAGGCAACAGTCTCAGGTGTGCTCCGTGGGAAGCAGTGGAGCAGAAACCCCACAAGGAGGACATTTTAAGACCAACCTGGTGAACGAATGAGAGGCGTGGCATCCCTGCCCTGTGGGGATCACAGGAGCTAAGATCAACCATCATCTGGTCACCCTAAGAGTGAAAAAGTCAGGTCTGTTGAAACTGATGCAGTTTTAACATATTCCTTATATGTGTTTAACATCCGTCTTCCTGAAAATAATATCAAATGAGTAAAAATCAAGTTGGGAAGAGGATGCCTAAAAAAAGCATGAGAAAGACAAACCTGGAAACCTGGCGTGGGAGAAAACTACCTGGATCTAAATGCTGTTAAATTATAAAAATACACCAGAGGACGTACTTTTTGGCCAAGTTGAAGAAGTTCAGCCTTTGACGATGCAGTTCTGGTCATCTATAATTGACAAAGGTAGACTGCAGGGTGCCATCCACACCTAAACACCCTCAACAGAAATCTTGTTTTGATCAATATGCACCAACTCTGCTTTGCTATAAAGTGTAATTGTTTCCTGCTAGAAGGATCACACCTGCACCAACCATTTATCAAATTATCAAGAACTTTAAGGAGAGAGAAAGCCCAGGAGTGGTAGTGTCTCCAGAAAAGGTTTTATTTACCGTTTTGGGTTGCCACCAGTGCAGAGCTTGCTCAGGAATGGCAGCAAGCAGTTGTGAGGGTTTCTGCTCGCATGAGATTGTATGCTGATTTGGTGTCAACAACAGCAGCAAAAAGAAAAAAACACTTATCTCAAAGAAAAACCTAAGGACAGACGGACACTTTGCAAGACGTAGGACAACTGGGGTGCAGAGGACAGCACTAAAGGTGTTTTAGCTCAAGAATCCTCCTTCTGACTGTTTTAGACATCTAGTAAAAAACAAAAAAACAAAATCAGAGGAGGTAAAGGTGAATGGCATCACGTGTTGTGCCAACAACAAAACATCCCAGGGTTGTATGTCAAATATATATATAATGTTGATATTTCAGAGTAAAATGTGTCACTGTAAGGGTGTATTTTGATGACTTGTGGTAAATGGTATATATAAAATTAGGTTTAATAAAGGGTCAATTTCCAACTTTTCTCAACATTTTATTTTACAGACGGCTTTTAAATTATGATTTAAATCCCTCTTCACTCATGTCAATCCACAATAAATACCAGTAACCATCTGCTGTTACATTTTGTTCATTTGAGGCACATAACATTTATGTACATTACACTATGAATAGATTACATAAATAACTTTTAACCATTAGTTGGCAAAATAGGGAAGAGGAGATCAAAAGAGTAGAGAAATGTACAGTTGGAGCCACATAATTACATATAATGTATAAAATGGCGCATAATCTTTTTTTCTCAATGTCTGACATTCAATCAAACTAAAATCTTTGTGTTTTAAGTCTGTGAGGATTACTAGAATAATTTGTATATCCCCAATGCCAGAATAATGTGCGAAATATTTTATTAAAATGTTTTTCTTTTTTTCTCAAATTCAGTTTACATTGATTTTTTTTTCATAGTGGCAGAATTTACATTTAAACTGAGTTTTGTTCACATTTTTTGCTCTGTTTTTCAGGTTTGAAATTTAAAAAACATTTTAATCTGTTTTTAGTTTCTGGTATTTTCCTTCTGAGTTTGTATCCTTTGAATTTTTATTTGTCAGTGACGTCTGTCCTCGATGCGAAGCTGAAAAGAGCGAAGACGTTTCAGGACGTCCTCCAGGACAGCAGGAGGAGCTAAAACACAAAGTCTGGAGAAGAAACAGAGGAAACATTTGGAAAAATTCATTCACACGTCCCATAGACAAACGTCACATGACTGCAACCTAGTTTTCACGCTTATGAGTAAAAAATAAAACTAAATGCAGCAAATACACTTTGCTATCAGAAGACAGATATAACAAAGGTATTTGAAAACAAAAGCTACCTGAAGTAAATACACGTACACATTAGCTAACAATCTAAAATAATTTGTCCTCACCTGATGTGATAGTTCTTATCATCCTGTCCGTTCTCAGAGCCTGGACCCAAGCAAACACCTTCCTCTTCCAGTAACTTCTGACAGTACAGAACATCAGCCTGTACTCCTGACATCTATTATATATGACAAACACACTTAATGATTGATTAGATATTTCTAAAACGTATAGAAGAATGGATCTATTTCTCTTTTTTGTATCATAATTAAACATTTTCTTGGTTTGAAACTGACCTCAGCCTCCTTTATGATTTGAACAGGTAAATTCAGACGGGGATAAAGGAAGATCCCTCCCTTAGCCGGCTGGCAGCTCATCCCCGGTACTTTGTTTAAAAACTCACATGCTCGCTGAGCGTTCTGGGAGAGAGTTTCCACTGTCTGAAGAATCTCCTTTAAGAATGTCAAGAAAGAAACGACAGCAGAAAAGTATGGAAAAAATGCCAAATAATAAAATTTATTTTGTATCTTTTTGTTTTTAGTAATTTATTATTTTTCCCTCTTATCCATATGAAATAATTAACTTTTTGTCATACATGTGCCCTGACTGAATGTAAATAGGCTCATATAAAAGTATTTTTTGTATTGCTTGGGAAATTTTGCTTGTTTTTGAGAGTTGTTTAACTGTGGGTGTTTTTTTTTTCTTTTAACTCTCATCACCATCATCAAGAATCTTGTTCGATTCAAAAAGACACACAGCAGTCACTTTACAGAACTATGTCAATTACTGTGCAATTGCATGCATCCGTCCGTCCGTCCGTTTTCTTCCGCTTATCCGGGGTCGGGTCGCGGGGGCAGCAGCTTCAGTAGGGAGGCCCAGACGTCCCTCTCCCCAGCCACTTGGACCAGCTCCTCCGGGGGAATCCCAAGGCGTTCCCAGGCCAGCAGAGAGACATAGTCCCTCCAGCGTGTCCTGGGTCTTCCCCTGGGCCTCCTCCCGGTGGGACGTGCCTGGAACACCTCTCCAGGGAGGCGTCCAGGAGGCATCCTCACCAGATGCCCGAGCCACCTCAACTGGCTCCTCTCGACGTGGAGGAGCAGCGGCTCTACTCTGAGTCCTCCCCGGATGACTGAGCTCCTCATCCTATCTCTAAGGGAGAGCCCAGACACACTACGGAGAAAACTCATTTCGGCCGCTTGTATCCGGGATCTCGTTCTTTGTGTCACGACCCAAAGCTCGTGCCCATAGATGAGGGGAGAAACGTAGATCGACCGGTAAATCGAGAGCTTCGCCTTATGGCTCAGCTCTCTCTTCACCACAACGGATCGGTACAGCGCCCGCTTCACAGCAGACGCCGCACCAATCCGCCTGTCGATCTCCCGCTCCATCTTCCCCTCATTTGTGAACAAGACCCCAAGATACTTAAACTCTTCCACTAGGGGCAGCACATCCTCCCCAACCCGGAGAAGGCACTCTACCCTTTTCTGGCTCAAGACCATGGTCTCGGATTTGGAGGCACTTATTTTCATCCCGGCCGCTTCGCACTCGGCTGTGAACCGCTCCAGTGAGAGCTGTAGATCACACCCTGATGAAGTCAATAGGACCACGTCATCCGCGAATAGCAGAGACGCAATCCTAAGGCCACCAAAACGGATCCCCTCAACACCTTGGCTGCGCCTAGAAATTCTGTCCATAAATGTTATGAACAGAATCGGTGACAAAGGGCAACCTTGGCGGAGTCCAACTCTCACCGGAAACGAGTCCGACTTACTGCCGGCAATGCGGACCAGACTCTGACACCGGTCATACAGAGACCTGACAGCCCTTATTAAAGGGCCCGGTACTCCCCACAGGATCCCTCGGGGGACACGGTTGAATGCCTTCTCCAGATCCACAAAGCACATGTAGACTGGTTGGGCAAACTCCCATGCCCCCTCCAGGATCCTGCTGAGGGTGTAGAGCTGATCCAGTGTTCCACAGCCAGGACGAAAACCACACTGCTCTTCTTGAATCCGAGACTCGACTATCCAACGGACCCTCCTTTCTAGAACCCCTGAATAGACCTTACCAGGGAGGCTTAAGAGTGTGATTCTTCTGTAGTTGGAACACACCCTCCGGTCCTCCTTTTTAAATAGGGGGACCACCACCCCAGTCTGCCAATCCAGGGGAACTGCCCCCAATGTCCACGCGATGCTGCAGAGCCGAAGGAGGAGGTCTTCGAAGTATTCCGCCCACCGAAACACGACGTCCCGAGTCGAGGTCAGCAGCACACCACCCCCACTATAAACAGTGTTGGTACCGCACTGCTTCCCCCTCCTGAGACGCCGGATAGTGGATCAGAATCGCTTTGAAGCCATACGGAAGTCTTTCTCCATGGCCTCTCCGAACTCTTCCCACGCCCGAGTTTTTGCCTCGGCGACCAGCCGAGCCGCCTGCCACTTCAACTGCCAGTACACATCAGCTGCTTCCGAAGTCCCACAGGCCAAAAAAGCCCGGTAGGACTCCTTCGTCAGCTTGACGGCTTGCCTCACCGCCGGTGTCCACCAGCGTGTTCGAGGGTTGCCGCCGCGACATGCACCGACAACCTTGCGGCCACAGCTCCGACTAGCCGCCTCAACAATAGAGGCACGGAACATGGTCCATTCAGACTCAATGTCCCCCGCCCAATTGCATGCATGTATCAGCCAAACACTCCCTGAGAAGTTTTAAAAGGGTACAAATAGTCAGAGGCAAAAATGTAAATGTTCAAGTCAATTGATGGCCCTGCGATAGACCGGCGACCTGTCCAGGGTGTACCCCGCCTCTCGCCCATTGACAGCTGGAGATAGGCACCAGCACCCCTCGCAATCCCACAAGGGACAAGCAAACAATATATGATTCTTTTTCCAAAGAAAAATTTTAACATTTGCCCAAAATATATTATGTGCATATACTTTTAGAAATATGTATTCCAAAACATTTTAAAGTTTGTTCTCTACCTGAGTAAACACTTCATATGAAGGATCTCCAGGTGAAGGAGGATTAACCATGATTTCCAGCGCCAACTGGGGCAGAACTGGAGGGCTGCAAGGAGCCTGCATACTCATTAAATGGTTTTTGACCAGCGGGTCCATGTTGACCTCCATGTAGCCTCCTCTCAGACCACACCTAAACAGAGCAAGTCAGAATGAGTCTTTTACATGGTAAAATTAGATAGATCCCAGTCTTCCCAAACTGCACTGTTTGCATTTGTCCATGTTTAAAATGAGATTTATAAATGGATTTGAGAGAAAGGTGCAACTGCTTGTTTAAATATTGGCAAAAAGGGCAACATTTTAAAAGTTCAGCTCGGTTTGGTGCTCGTAATTGGTGTGAAAGAAGATACTGTTTACTGAAAGGCTTTGAAAATTGTAACTGTGTGTTATCTAAACCCCTATTTTCAAACTAATGGAGCAGCGGTCGCACTCACTCTCCCATTGTGCCTGCGGATATTGAATGGAACGACACCATCTCCACTCTTTCTGAGTAGGACGCTCCCATCTCAGACAGGACCTTTTTGTATGAAAGAAACTTTTTGTCCTGTCCAAACACACAGTCCTGGTAAACCTGAAAGGTGGTAACAGAAAGGAACCATTTTTAACAGTAAAACAAATCAAAACTGTAATTTGCCTGCGCAGGAGGTGCTTACCTCTTCAACTAACAGAACGAGCCCCTCTGATGCAGCAAAACGAATCACTCCTTCTATAGTTTCTGGGTCTTGTACCTGACCTAACAGAATTAAAAAAATACTTTTATTTTGTTTTGGGGCAAGATACAAAAACCTTGCAAGACATCAGTTTGAGGACACAGGAAAAAAATAACTTTTAAATTAAAGAAGTTTGATTTTGAATTATTTTCATTGAACCAAAGAGTTTGATTTGAATTTCTCTTTGATGATGAGCTTCAGGTCTTTGAGGCTGAAAAGGCCTCCCTACTCGCTCCCTCCACAGAATCTCTTGACTCTATCAGATTTAAGTCTGATAGAAATCACGTCAAAATGTTAATATTACACAGAGTCAGTTGAAAAATCGTAGAAAAATTCAAGGATTACTTTAAAACTTTGTCTGCCAGGATGATGAATGACTTTGGCTCTAACTGTATGACTGATGGGGCGTCTCCGCTGTGTACCTGTGGGGTTTCCTGGGTTACTGATGTAAATGGCTCTGGGCTCACAATGCCCCCTAGCGGCCTCCAGGGCTCTGTGCAGCTCTTCCAGGTCTAAACCCCAACCTTGCTCTTCCAGCAGCCGGTACGGCACCCTTTTGACCCCCACCTCATCCAGCAGCATGGGCAGGGTGTGGGGACACGGCAGGGGGGTCAGCACACCTGTCTGAGTGGGCCCCTGTCCACTGGACAGCAAGTGCAGAACCAGCTATCGCCAAGACAATTAACAGAGTAAAATATCAGCTGCTTTATCACGAGGTCTCTTGCCTTTTCCAGCCCCAACTGTTGTACCATTAAGGTCCGCTGGGAACCGCTGGAGAAGATGATGTCCTCTGGATCTGAAGCCACTCCACCATCTCTCCTTGTGATGAACTCAGCAACAGCTTTCTGGATTCCGGGTATCCCACAGGAGGAGGAAGAGTATGCGCCTGCCATGGTCACATAGAGCAGCTCTTAGAGCGGAAACAGCTAAAAATAAAAGGCTTGAGATAAACACATTTCACCTTACCAACACTGCCTCCATTACAGAAATCCAACAGTTTCTGGGCCCTCTGACAAACATCTGCAGGAAACCGGTTTTCATCAAGGAGCTCCGGGTACAAACAGGCCGCCAAGACCTGCAGCAAACAGAAGGTGAGAGTAACAGAGCTGCACGGGTGAGCTCAGTGAAACAGAGAAACACATGAAAAAAACCAAAATGTTCAGAACCAACCTGGCGAGCAAACGAGATGGGGGGCATCCCTGCCCTGTGGGGATCCCCTGAACAGACATCGATCACCCTCTGAAAAGGTTTCTGCTCACCCTGAGAGGAAACACGTCAAGCCTTTTACAAACTCTGTGACAGTGAATGTGCTGCTCCCTAACATCCAGCGGCAGGCTATTAAACTGGATGGAATCATAATAAAAAGTGCAGGCAGAGGGCAGTCAAGCTAAAAAAAAATCATATAGTGGAAGCAAATCAAAGTGTTTGAAGTTGTTCACTTTACAATTCAACAAACACTACAATCAAAAGCATTTCTTCTGCATTTATTCCACCTGTTTTTGAGCTCTAATAAACACTCAAGGTTTGTTTTGGTTTTAATTTATCATCTAGTATGTGTTAACAAGTCTGAATAGTTACTGGATAATAAACTAACAAGATTCATATCTTTATTGCTGTCATTGAAAGATGTTTACAAGCAGACTTTAATGTTTCCACCTATTTGAAAGGACTTGTTGCTCATGAAAGTTTACACAGTTACATCACGGCATTTATTTCTTCACTCTGAGTTTTAAATAAAAACGGGATATGTTTAAAAGAACTAAGCAAAACTCTAAACATGTTTGTACGTACATTTTATTCAGTTTTATCTGACAGCAGCTATACATGAAACCAGCACTGCAAATAAAATAATGTAATAACAATGTTTAAATCCCAGAAACGTTTCAGGCATAGCTCCTGTTAATGCTTTTCAGAGAACCTAAACTTCTGAAACCAGAACCACACCAGAAGAGATAAAAAAAAGTTGTAGAACCTGAAACCAAAAGCTAAAAAGGATCAGGAAACCAAATCTGCATACATTTGGAAATAAAGAGTTTATATTCTGTACTTTGCAGGTTAATAGTCTCCATTAACTGTCAATGGAACAATATAAATTAGACGTTTAACACCTTTATAAATGAAAATCTATGAAGATCGGAAAGCTTAATAAATAATAATGATTGGTACGTCTGTTTTTGTTTTTGTTTTGTTTTTTAAACATTGGGCTGTGCTTTATGGCTAAATCTGCAACTGGATCATGAGCCGCTCGTTCTGTTCTGCACCTCTTCTCCTCCTTCAAAAGTGTTAATGTTAAACAGGAACCTTCAAGATGGTGGTTTGATTAAAGTTTAACCATGAAGCTATCAGACAAAGAGCCTTTTCAAGCAATTATCGTCCCAGTTTTACTTTAACTGCGCACTATGACCTTCTGCCAATGAACAATGCAACCCAGATACTTAGTTTTAAATTTGGTCTATAGGGTTAAGTATTTAATGCTGTTAAAATTTGTAAAAATCTAAGTGGTCGTCCTTTATGCTTTTGAAGAAACCGGTAAGTCAGGGTTAGAGCCGTAATCATCAGGGCTCATCAGGACCTGTTGCAGCTGCTCAGATGGCTCACCTGAACGATCTGCCCAGTAATCCTTGCAGCCAGACTCTGCAGGCCCACGGGCTCTCTGATCCCAAGGACCACCGGGTTCACCTCCTGCAAAGAGCTCATCTTGGTTCCTCTAACTGGAGAACAGGGCGACGCACTCAGGTGGGCTGGAAGGAGGCGTGTGTTCAAGGAAGGCAGAGCCAGTTTTTGCTGACGGCATTTCATATTTTTATTGCTTTTTCAGACCCATAGTTGGAAGAATTTGTTTTGTTTGCAAATGTCCATTTATTATATCCTACTTATTGTAATAATATTGTAATATAATTTGAAACAAAAAGATTATCAGATGTTTTCCAATCTCATCAGTAGACACTTTCAGAATAAGACACTTTTTATTTAGCAGCATTTTTGGACTATGTAACATAGAGCCATGCTCCATATGTTTTTGTATACTTTGCATGTTTTTACTAGTGTGTGTGTGTTTGTGCTCAGGTCCATTGTGACAAACTCAGCTGTGGTTCTGTTGAATCCAAGTAAGCGGTATGGTACCTGCAGCTGGAACACTGTTCAATCAGGAAGGAAATCTGCTTCACTGTTACTCCACTGCTTCAACATTTTTGTATCCCCACTTCATGCTCTAAAGCCATGCCCGGGCGCTACCATTTCATTCCCACTCGCTTCCCTGTAATACTAATGCATTTATCAATGCTCTTTTCTTATTTGTTAATTTATGTGATAAATTCTGGAAATTATAATTTATATAGAAAACATTTGAGTCTGGCTTGTAATTTAATGTCATTCTTTTTTTTCCCTAAAGCGTTTATGTCACCGCCTTTTTGTTTGTGGTTGAAATCAGTTTGACCCTGGTTAAACCAAAATAACTAAGGAACCTGTAGGTGGTCGATCTTGTTTTGTTAAAGTCACACAAATTTCTTTGGCCTATTAAGAAATTGTGGAAATAAGAGTGGGCAGCTGTTTTTCTCAGTACAAAGCCAACGAAACCTGGAAGTATAGGAAGTGATAAAGGAAGGATGTAATCAAAAAATACAATCCATCCATCCATCCATTTTCTAACACGTCTATCCCTTGTGGGGTCCCGAGGGGTGCTGGTGCCTATCTCCAGCTGTCAATGGGCGAGAGGCGGGGTACACCCTGGACAGGTCACCAGTCTATCGCAGCAAAACATACAGTCATATTCAATAAATTAGAATATGCATTTCTAAGAGAATTGTTTGTCAGACTAAAAGTACCTTTAAGCCGCTATTAAACATATTTTTCATTAGACCCCATGTCTGCATGAAATTTTTTTTATTTTTTTATTGGTTGATGCAATATTTTAATCTTAAATGTTGTGTTTTTATTATCTGGAGGAGAAAAAAATCATAGCAGAAAAAATGCTTTAGTCTGTGTTAATTTATATAATTTGTTTGTCTTAATGATCAGAGCCTTACGTTTTTATTCTTACATCTAAAGGGAAATAGGCATTATAGATTAGCATAACATAGAAAAAGAATAAAACATCAAGATCGGGTCCTCACAAATACTGTGGGCTAGCCAGCTGAACTGGCTCTCTGCTGCCGAACCGTCCAGACGTACAAAAAGTCAGCCATCAGCAGTCATAATAGGCAATTACATTCCTCCTTCAATAAAAGCTGCATCTGACGTTGCTCTGGAAAGTCTGGGCCGAGTGGAAATAAAATTAGCATTTAAACCCAGTTCTTTTGCCTCTCAGATGTAGCTTTGGCCTAATTAATCCACTGGTGACAGCAGGTTTCGTCTCGTCTTTGTCCTCCACCCTTCTGGTAGCCTCTTTGTTAGCGAGGCGAAGGTGGAAGGAAGAGAGGCGAGACAGAACCTCCTCCAGGGTGTCAGGCGGAACCAGAACACATAATCTGAAGGAAAGAGAGAGATTGTAAAGAGCAAACGTTGCACTAACAAAACTGCAGTAGCAGACCATTGGGTGCTTTGTCGTGCCTTGTTTCCTACCTGAGATGATCGCTGCCATTCGTTCCACCGTGTTGTCCGTCACCTATGATCAACCCCTCCTCCTGCAGTAACATCTGGCAGTACAGCACATCTGCTTCCAGTCCCAGCATCTAAAAAAAACATGACATGAGCAACAATACAAGACAAAGACGTTCATTTTTATGATTCAAGTTAATAACAAGTTAATGGTTGACAGACACTTGAAGTGAGTCCCTGTAAAACTTTATTCCAGTGAGCAGAGAGGACAGGGGCAAAGTGCAGGGCCCTTTCCAAATACCTCTGTTACAAAACAAAAAAAGGCAAAAGGATGAAAGAAAATGTTTCCATTTCTAAAGGAAATAACATCTAGTTGGAAAAACTAGAATCAGCTTTAATCGCCAATTCTGTGACACAAGCAAGGGATTTGACTTTGGTTCCACGTCGCTCTCAATTAAGACATTTTTTGTATGAATGTTTGTGTCCAGGGTGTGTGGGTTTCGCAGAGATGTTAGCTGTCCGTTTCCTAACCCTAAACCTGAACATGTCCTGGATGGACAGACGGTCAGTCCCGATGATTCTCTCCACACACCTAATTGTTCGTTGTAGTCTGGACCATTCATGTTTTGTGGATGAGCCAAACCTCACAGTGATGGATGTGCAGAAAACAGATTGTATAATTGCAGTGAGATGCCTCAGGAAGTACCGTCTCCGCTGGGCCTTCTTTCAAACCGTGTCTATGTGTGAGGACCATCTCAGGTCCTGGGAAAGGGTGGTCCCTAGGAACCGGAAGTGATCCACAGCGAATACATTGTTGTTGAGGATGGTGAGGGGAAGCCTTGTGGGGGGGTGTTCTCCTGAAGTCCACCATCTTCTCCAGGCTCTTGAGGCACAAAAGCTCGAGGTGATTCCGACTGCACTGACCAGCCGATCCACCTCCTGTCTGTATGCAGACTTGTCATTGATCAGACCGATGAGAGTGATGTCATCTGCAAACTCCAGGAGTTTCACTGGTGGGTCCGCTGAGGTGCAGTCACGTGACAGGTAGATGGAGGCTGGTACTGTGAGCCCGCAAAGCTTCTGGTGAAGGCTGTCTGGATTGATGGTGTTGAAGGCCGAACTAAAGTCCCCAAACAAGATCATGCCGTACATCCCTGGGTGGTCGAGATGGTGCAGGATGAAGTGTAGACCCAGGCTGACTGCGCCGTCTGCTGATCCGTTTACCTGGTGGTCCATGTCAGCTTTGTTGATTAAAGCCAGCAAAAGATATTACTGGGTTTCTGAGAGTCAGCAACACCCATTTAGTGTTTTTAATCACTTAAAAAAATCCAAATGTTAGTTTGTGAACTTTTTAAAAAAGGTAAAGCAATTTCTCACAAGGAATTTGACGCAGCTTATATATGTTTTGATAAATTGCACAAACGAAGATTACAGCAAATCTTATATTTCAATGTCTCCTAAAAACTAAGATCTATGTTGTTCTACTTCTGTTTGTGAATGTTCTAAACATTGGACCTAATTTCTTGACGTTTGTAATAAAAGACAAAGACAGCAGCTAAAAGAAAGAGCACTGTGGATTTGTAAAACTTCGAACTACAGGTTATATTCTTAAGGAGTTGGATCAGCATCACTTAATGAAAACGCTGAAACAGATGTGGCTGTATGACGCATATGTAGGCCCGGTTCCCATTAACAGGGCTGTTTTGGAGAAGCAACGTGTTTTTATGGCTAAGAAGACATTGCCTAAAAACCGTGAAATTGGTTGTTTTTTTGGGTAGGTTGGTAAGTTTTAGATATAACTGAAAATAAATGCAAGCAAGAAAAGGGCAATGGTACATTTATTCCACCTTGGCTTCCTCCTGGATCTCAGCTGGTAGATCCAGATGTGGGTAGACGTAGATTCCCCCCATCACCGGCTGGCAGCTGATTCCTGGTAGATCATTCAGCAGCTTCAGAGCCCGCTGAGCATTTCGGGCCAGGGTGGCTTGAGTCAGGAGAGTCTCCTTCAGTGAGGATATCATCCAAGAGAAGACTGTGAGAAGACGAACAACATCTGCTACTCACGAAGCTTTGGTTTTGCTCTAACCTGAGCAAATGTGTCATAGGAAGGGTCACCCGGTTTGGGTGGGCTGAGCATGAGATCCAGTGCCAGCTGTCCTGTGACTGGGGCATTGATGTCGGTGCAGAGCATGGTGTCAACAAAATGCATCACCCCCGAGTCCATGTTGACCACCTCCATGTATCCTGCTCTGAGGCCACACCTACACACAGACCATCAGAGCAAAGGAAGTCACGAAGATCAGAGAAAACAGAAATCCTCTAAAAACGTCTTCACTTCTCTACTCTTGGACACACACAAAAAAAAACATTTCCACTTTTATTAATAAAAACAACTCCATTAAATTAGCATTAAATGTTGATCTCTTAGCAACTAAAGATAGAAATTACAAAATTAAATCAACTTTGTGAATCCTTTAGCTTTTGTAATCTTATTTGCTTACTAACACGAGAATAACATTTTATTAAATGTAACATTGGAATAAAATAAAATTGTCATAACTGTTTATCTCCCATTCCACCTCTAAAAGAAAAAATATATGGAATGAAAACATTTCTGAACTTGGAGATTATATTATTTTTTTTCATAGTTAGTGCTAAAATAAAATACAATTCTCAAAACTAATAATTTATTTGCCATGAAACAAATGCAAATAATGAAATATATTTAATTTTTATCATAGGTTACTATGATTGATTTTGTTTTGTTGCAATGCTTATAACGAGCAAGCTGTCACAAAAACTCTTTTCCGGGTTTAAAAAAATAAAAATAAGGTAACAAACCCATTAAAAAAACATTGTAAATACTTAACATAAGATTTAAATAAAATAACATTTGTCAATTATTAAATAGAATAAAATCATCTCAGTACAAAAAAATCATATCAATACAAAAATCTAAATATATAAATATAAAAGAAGGCTAAAAACTAATGAAATTGTGATGATCTGGTCAGTCCAGTTAAGCATGTTTCCCAGTGTCTAAAGAAAAAGATTTACTAAGGAAATATCAATATTTATCAAGTTTTTATGTGTAAGATGTCACTGATAATATTATGCTTAAAGGAAAAATATGGAAACCTTATCTTTAGATTTGAAAAAGGAAAACGGTATATCAGTCTGTAGACTATGTTTATTCATCACAATTAATGAAAACGTTTTTCAGTTAAGTCCATATATTAAGGTTTTAAAGATAGCTTTAAGTTTCAAGCAGATAAATAGAAAACATTTGTGTAAAAACATCTGCAAAAGTGTCTCTAGATGGTTTGAGAAATTCATCAGAATCCTTTTATGTCATAA
The DNA here is from genome assembly GCA_037039145.1 of Fundulus diaphanus. Taxonomy (NCBI): domain Eukaryota; kingdom Metazoa; phylum Chordata; class Actinopteri; order Cyprinodontiformes; family Fundulidae; genus Fundulus; species Fundulus diaphanus. The sequence goes on along the minus strand of CM073128.1, from coordinate 18,875,854 downwards.
ATAGAAAATAATCCAAGATTCTCCTCGGCTAGATCTGATGGAAAAGGATGAAGTCATGGGAACTCACTCTGCTGCACAAGCACAGGATACAGAGTGGAAGGACACCAGCTCCACAGTGTCTCTCAGATGTTTTTCCATCTCAAACAGAACCTTCTTATACGAAATAAATTCTCTGTTTGGTGCATAAACGCTGTCCTGGTAGACCTGGAGAGAGGAGAACAGCTGGTGGATAACTAAAAAGATTGCTCTGATGCTGAGGAGACATTTGCTCATCCTCGTCACCTCATCAACCAGCAGCAGGAGTCTCTCAGCTGCTGCAAACTCAATCACCTCCTCTATTGACTTCCTGTCCTGCAAATGTCCTGAAAATAGAAAACAGCAGCCTCATCAGTGTTGGCATAGTGCTGGAGTCAGCTTGGATGCAGCAGAGTGCGTACCTGTGGGGTTTCCTGGGTTGCAGATGTAAATTGCTCTGAGCTCACAGCGCCCTCTGGAGGTCGTTAGAGCTCGGTGCAACTCGCTCGGGTCAACAGCCCAGTGTTTGTCCTCTGTCAGCCGGTAAGGCACCGCCATCATCCCGGCCTCGTCCAGCAGAGGGAGCAGTGTGTGAGGGCAGGGCTGAGGGACCAACACGCCTGTCTGAGGATGTCCCTCCCCTCCGGACAGCAGCTTTGTAATCACCTTAAAAACACAGGCAACATTAACCACCTATTTATTAAGAACCTTTATCTCCATGAACCAAATTTGCAGCTGGTGTGTACGGAAGAGGATTAGGGCCATTAAAAAAAAGTCTATTAAATTCTGACTTTTTCTCAGAATTCTGACTTTAATCACAGAATTCTGAGAAAAAAATTAAGTAAAGCACATAATTAAACATGTAAATAAGAACAATAATTAAATATTTTGTGCATGTTTGAAACTGCCTGACTCCTTAACCGTAGTTAAAGGAGCAATAAGTGAAATTTCTCCACTAGGTGGGCGGTTGATTACTGTCTGTGCCCACGACAAAATGTGTGATAATAAACCACGACTCTGTCTAAGCTCCACCCGTTATCTGATGCAATTTTACATTTTTTGTCAAAAAAGAGAATGCCCTGAATGTAAGCGAGGATCATGGTGGGAAGCTCATGCCCGCCAGGCAGTATTAAACAATGCTAACTGTACAAAATGTCTGGCTGTCATGTTATACAGTTGTACTGGCTGGCTATGTTGCAGAAAACATAGCCACAACGCCTCCGCAAAATCAGAGGAGCCCAACTATCCAGTATGGCCGCTAAACATACACAAAACAGGGAAAAGTTCAATGTCTGGATACATAAAATAGGTAATAAATGCAATGTGATTAGCTGGTAATACTAATAGTAGTTAGTTAGCGGTTTAGAAATCTTCTTGGTTTCCTGAGATTTCTAAGACCTTCTAAGGCACACCTGCGCACTAATCATGGTGTCTAATCAGCATCTTGATATGGCACACCTGTGAGTTGGGATGGATCATCTCAGCAAAGGAGAAGTGCTCACCATCACAGATTTAGACTGGTTTGTGAACAATATTTAAAGGAAATGGTGATATTGTGTATCTGGAAAACGTTTTAGATATTTGAGCTCATCTCATAAAAAACTGAAAGTGTTGCCTTTATATTTTTGTTGAGTGTAATAGTAATAGTAATGACAGTATTTTCATAATCATACCATCAGGGCTCTCTGAGCCCCAGAGGAGATAAAAATGTTGCCAGCGTACGCGGGAACACCTCCATCTCGTCTCATGATGAACTCGGCAATGGTTTGTCTGACGTGAGGCAGTCCAGATGAGGCAGTGTAGGAGCCTAAAGGTCAGGAGGAACAATCAGTTGTTTGTTTAACTTTTTAAATAGAGCATTGGGGAACACATTTCAAAATGCATTTACTGGATATTTTAATGCAGGGATCACCAACCTTTTTGAAGCTGAGAGCTACTTCACTGGTACTGCATCATATGAAGGGCTACATGTACTGACCTTTGAACTAAAGAGTCAGAGCTCACCTTAACGTCATGTAATATAAACTTGTTTGTAATGCTTTTAAATCTACGTGAATACAGGTATGATTAAAAGGGCAGAGCAACTACATAAAATAGTATTTAAAATGAAGCTCACTAGAGGGTTTTTTGCTATGAGGGCACCACATATGGTCCTTGTGGGCAACCTGGTACCATGTTGGTGACACCTGTTTCAAGTTTCTTGAAAAGCACAAGAGCACTCTAAACTGTGTAGTGAGTGTTTTTTAGGAGTGCTGGAGATTAACAGAGAACTCTGGTGAGACGTAAAAGGTGGTTAATGAAACTTATCAATCACAGGCAGGCAAACAAAGAACGCTGCATGGTCAACTCACACGAAGGATTTCAAGGATCTGGCAGTTAGACGCTGGGAGAGTATACAGCGGTCTCCCCAGGAGGTGCAGCGACTCTGCTTAATTAAAGCTGCTGCAGGTGTGACTGCTCAGACCTGACAGCCAGAGATGAGCAGAGTAACGTCACCATCACTGCAGGCAGGAATCTCCCAGACAGGATCCAGCTCAATCATTACAGATTTGTTTCTGTCTGTTGTGTGCATTCAGGGGACAATGTCTCACCAAAACGCCAATCATGGCTGCATGATTACGATAATTCAGGGGACAATGTCTCACCAAAACGCCAATCATGGCTGCATGATTACGATAAAGATTCTTGATTTTTGATTTGCGTACGCAAGTTTTAGAGGCAGCATTTTGGGCTCTTTATGTTTCCATAATGCTCTGGTTTAGTTGAAGCAAAGTTTATTTGTATAGCACCGTACATACATCGTTTATATTATAAAGGAGAGCTCGGTAAGATTTGGGTCTAAAACATTTTCAAAGAAAAAAGTTTTTTTTTTTTTTTATTCTTTTCTCTCAAATCCTCACCCAGACTTTCACCATCACAAGCCTTGAGGAACCTTAGAGCTCTTAGCCTGACGTCCAGAGGAAGACTTTCTTCTCTCAGCAGTTCAGGACATAAACACACTGCCATGACCTGAGAGGTAGCGTCACAATCATAGAGAAGATTAAACAATAAAATACAGTACCTGGGATATAGAGCTGCAACCATAACTTTACAAAAAAATGTTTTTTCCCCTACTTTAGAATTCAGACAATATGTTGGATTCTTTTGTCAAAGTTGTCTTTAAATCCCTTTCTAATGGTAATTTCCCTTTACATTTTGATACATCCATTAAGGCTGATGAATCAGTGAAAATATATAAACTTTTAGGATCCATTGTTCACATTAAAAGGAATCAATTTGTTGTTTGTTTTTTGTCTGAACCAGTTTAAATGACATAACTAACCTGGCGAACAAAAGTGATGGGTTTCATTCCTGCTCCCTGGGGATCGCCTGAACTGATGTCAATCACCTCCTTGAAGAGTTTCAGCGCCCCCTGTAGAAAATCACATTTTAAGGCTGTAAAGGATAGCATCCATTCCGTGAACAAAATACATCTTCTTTAAAGTAATAATCCCAACACTCCCTTAAAGGCATATTTAATGTTTCACTTTTATTGTAATTGTGAGCAAAGATTAGACTGAAAAACTGTTTGGGGATAATTTTCGGCCCATTCTCTTAACAGTGTTCCTCAGTTTCTTAAGGTTTGTTGACATTACTTTCAACCCAGCTCTCTCTTAAGTTCCCACCACAGCATTTTAATCAGAATGAGGTCTGGACTTTGACTAGGCCATTGCAATGCCTTCTTTCTTTTTCAGACATTCCTCTGGTGGTTTGAAGCGGTGTTTTAATTTTAATATAGTTTTTCTATGGCTCAATTTTTTCCCAAAGATGCAGTTGTTGGATGCATGTTTATATATATATATATATATATATATATATATATATATATATATATATATATATATATATATATATATATATATATATATATATATAAAGATTGTTTATAACGAAAAGTGCACCTGCATTTTTTCTTATTTTTTTAAATAATAGTAGTATACGATATGATTTTTTTTTACTTTATCTTAACATATTACCGTAAGCTTAAGGCTTGTAATAATGTACTGTATTTACTATACCTCAGTGATTCTTGGTGAATGAAGGCAGACGGCTGGACGTACCTGAGTGATGTCTCTGGTGAAGTTTTCAGCCAGACTCTGCAGCGCACTGAGAGAGGAGACTCTGATCCCTCTTACTCTGGGATTCACGTCTTGTAGGGAAGTCATCGCCTTTTCTGTCGCATTTATTTAGTCAAAACTCTTGAGAATAACAACATTTGTTTAAAGGATTCATGCCAAGTTCTATGCCTTTTCCATATTAGATCCTAAATTACATTTAGTTATAGCTTAAATTTGCATGATCGTTTATTTCCTGCATGTTATATTTTATTATTGTGGAAAAAGCCAGTTTCTACAGGGCTATTATAAGTTTAGACAAACACCAAACAAAACACCGTTGCGATTTTATCCTTTCACAGCACTGAAGAAAGAAAATATCTTACAATATTTGATCTTAAAACAGAGACATCAATTAGGTGGCCTAAACCTGTTAATTGTAGCAGTTATTAATCTATACTGAGAAAATATGTCAAAATAATGCAACTAATGTGTAACAACAAACGACCTGAGTACTATAATTGTAAAAACCATCAACTTAATTTGATGCAGCTATAATACACTTGCTCAGGTTAGTAGGCTAAATATAAACTGCTGATCTCATGAGATCATTATGACGATATGATTTATTCTTGATTTAAAACATTTACCAAAAGATCCCTTCAAAATATTAACAACCCCATGAGCAGCAGTGCAATTTATCAAGCTAAGCCTGTACTTAATAAGTCACGAAGGTTGGAGTTTAAATTATAATGATATTAAAGTACGGTAAATTGAACTTACTGAGATTTGCAGACACTGTGTTCTTGATTTGTAGTGTTTTGTCTGGCAGCTGCTGCAGAGTTCTTGGTTAAAATCTCTGATCTGCAGTCCGGGGAAAATTCGATGAATGTATAATTGATGCACTACAGTTATTCATTCATCCAGTCTATAGCTTGTCTGATGTCCAACTGAAGCCTGATCTCTGAGCTGGATTTTGAACAGGATGTTCTGAACTATTATTATTCGGGATGGATGTCATGTCCTAATACAAAAAAAAATAATCTGTCTTTGTAAACAGTAGCAGGACAGACTTCGTGCTACACCATATCGAGGTCCCTGCAGATTTTAGCCGATTTGGGAGGTGGGATCTCTGTGGATCAGACATGTTTTTTCAGCACATCCCCCAGATGCTCAGTAGAATGAAAATATGGGCAATTTGGAGGCCAACTTTATACAGCAGGGACATATTAAGATGACTTATTCCCCAAATTGTAAACAAAAAAGCTGAACATTTGGGAATTTTAGTTTTTCATGATGCTAAGAAGTAAGAGTAAAATGTTTCGTTTTTAACAACATTTCGGAGAATGGAGGTCAGGACATGAAACATATTCTAATCTCTTTGCCTGACTAGCCGAAACATCTGAAGCCCATTTTTCAGACTTTATGGATCCCAAGTAAGTTCAGTTTCATGGCAGAAGTTGGTTTTCTGATTGATGGAAAAATGCCACCAGAACCTGAAATATTATACCGTCTACAGCCACAAAGATTCAGGTGGTTTTAATAAATCAATTAGTTACTTTTCACTCCCCTATGATTGTAAATAATTCCCAAAGCTCCAGAGCAGCCTTCTGAGACGCAACCAAGAGGGGATGTGCTAAAAGCTCTGGGACAGTATGTTCTGGCCGCTCCGGGTTTTCATGTAATATAAATTTCACATCCAGAATAAAAGAACTTCACTTGTCAAATGTTGTAAATGTCCTGTAATAAATATGTTAAATCAGTAGTTGACTCACTAAAGATGTCATTTAGTGTCAATCATTTTCACCGTGTGTTGTGGCTTTGATTGTTTTACTTCAAGGGGTCCAAACTTTTCGGCTTGTGGGTTGAAATTGTCAAGTCAAAAGCACCTGAGGGCCAAAAAAAAAAAGAATTAAAAAAAAATACATTTTATGTATCCTCCATGTTTTTTACCTGTTCTACAAAATATGATCATTTTCAAATTAGACTGTCTGTATTTAGCCAATTCAAATATATGAATCAGATTGTAATGTACCAAAGTCTGCATTTGAATAAAAGTTGCTGGATAGATGTAATACCATTCACTATGAAATTATAGAGAATGTGTAGTTTTTATAACTCAGAAGTTTTGTTTTGTGCCTGACACTCAGTTGTAAGATTTTTACTTTTCTGTGATAATTTTGCCCTAATTAAAAATAAAACAAATCCATCTCCACCAGCCACCAGTGATGGTCAGCCAAATCTTTCTTGAAACGCAGTTGAGGGGGGGGCTCAAAATCAGCACAAATGAGCATTTAATTGATACTCTTGGTTGAATAATTTTGGGGCTCTGATTGAAGTGCTTAATTGGACTTAAGAGGATTTCCCAGGATGTTTTATGTCAGAACATCTCGGTGCCTGATAAGATTTAGATGAAGGTTTATCCCTTAAGGGCGACACATTCCTTGCCAACACATAAAACTCAATGTCTCCTCACTGACATGTTATTTCCAGGTTGTGTTGGATCGCCTTTGGAGAAACATTCAAGATGTTAAAGGACTTAAAAAGCTCAACGCCTAATGTTGAAGAGGCTGATGTTTAACTTGTTGAATCATTAATTCAGTTACTCAAACTATACAAGAGCCTTAAGAAGCATTGCACATTACACAGCTCTGCTGTTGAGAAGAATTTTACTATTATTTTACAACAAAGACAAAATCATTGCATGGTTGACAATTCCATCTCTTTAATGTCATACATAAGAAATGGGAATGTTTACTGCCATGATATGGTTAGAATTATTAGAATCTTTATAATCTCTGCTCTTCACAACAGACTCAATAACATGCCAATGGTTGCACCGGTTCTGATTTGATTGTGAATTGTTTCCAGTCTCTCAGATCCTACGGTACACTTGCACACAGCTTAGCTACTTTGAAATGCTGCTGTACTATCCTGCATATTATTTAATATTGTTCTGTAAATAGGCTGGTGTTCTTTATTTCCACTGTTAAATTGAATATTTCATATTTTTATCACACAAGTATGCCATGTGATCAATAATTGTGCAATATTTAGTCTGGCATTTATTTTTTACTTTTATTTTTGGCATTTCTGATAAAGCTCGTTCAGCTGATCAGGGATCAAGCATAAACCAGGCCAACATGTGTTACTGGGGCCCGTGTGAATTTGGCTCAGGCTGGATGTGTACCAAGTAGGCGTGGTCTTAAACTGGGCAGTTTATCCAGGACCTTCTTGGATTGACTAAATACAACCCAAAAAAGCAAAAGTGGCCAGGGAGTCCCCATGTTGGTCTTAGCTGGCTCTGAAATCAATATTAGGAAATCAGTTGAAATTGCACAACAGCTCAAGGATTTGTATGGATCTCACTTGTTTTTCAGAGCAGTTCTGCATTAACCGTGATCGACTGGCGGCCTGTTCAGGGTGAACCCCACCTCGCTCCAAATGACTGCTGGAGATAGGCCCGTGCCCCCACACAACCCCGCAAGGAGAAAAGGGGATGGACTGACATTCTGTGTTGACTCTATATAGTGAATTAACATGGGGCCAATACATAACCCCTGAATTCCATCTGGAGGCCAGTTTTCACCTCTTTTTTCAAAAAAATTTGGGCCCCATAGGTAAACCTTGCTAATTTCACTCAATATCTCACTGGAACTCTTGGTAGTTACTTTCTCTTACAGAAACAAACTCACTCTAGAGGTATACATAAAGAGCTTTATTAACTGGAAACTTGCACAGAATTTGTAATACAGAGTATTAATACTGGACAGAAAGCAGAGGTACAGAGAGAGAAACCACAACTGGAGTCAGGTTTTCCAGTACACAAAGGCTGTAGTCCGAGAAGATGACTTTTGCATAGAAGTCCCTGCACAGTACAGCGTACTGCAGGGAGAAAAGAGGAAACTTTTTTTTTAAAGGGAGCTCCAGGTACACAATATTAATTATTTTACCATAAGGTTACAGAGAGAATCCTTCCTTTAATATGTTATTTCACCTAAAAGAAGTTATGCACACAATGATCAGTAGAGTAGCTCCAGGTGGGTGGGTCAGGCAGAAAGCCATGCAGTAATCAAAGCTGCTTTTTGCAGATCCAGGACCGGCTCGTCTCCATCTGTTGATTAGAGTCAGATGACGGGAGTAGGATACCGGTCGGTTTTATCAGATGTGTTGAAAGAAAAGAGCCATCAGGTAAAAAAAAAATCAAAAAAATGGTCTACTAGTTTTCTGTCATAGCCCTTATTTGACTTGTTTGTAATGGTTGACATCCAGGGGGGCGCCCTTTCTCTGAAGGTAGTACGGATTAATATAGAGCCCTTAAAAGTATTAGAAGAAGACCTTCTTGTGTGTTTTGGTGAGAATTTGTTTGACATTTTGTGCTCTTCTGAGGGCTTACTTTATGTTATTGCCCCATAAAAAGACTTGATTAGGAGACTTCAGTCTTTAAATTCCTTCAAGGTTAGTGGTCTGAGGCAAAAGAGTGCATTCCTTCTCCAGCTGTTTTACGTTTGTTTTCCGATAAAGGAAAACTTTTCCAGTTCTAGTGAAAAGCAGTGTTTTTTTGTCTTTCTTACCAACTTAAAGTTTTACAATAAAAGGCACATACAGGATATTTCCTCATTGCTACGAGTGCCCACAGCTCTTTGTACATCCAGACATCCATGTTTTTATTCACTTTTTGTGTGTAACCTGAGTTTTTTTCTCCCTTTTATCGTATTATTCATCATAAACCCTGAAACATAGTAAGAGCACAGCAATACACTTAATTTTTACTGAATTTTAGCATTTTAACGCATATTAAAGGTTTTAATGAGTCAAACTCCACTAAAATGATTATTTGCTGAGTTTTGAAAATTTTACACAGCAGTGGAAAACATATTTGTATCCATATGTCGCATTCCTGTTTCAGCTGTTTTCATGAAGCCTCTGAAGGTAGCCCCCACCTGTTGCTCTTAATGTGTTTCATCTTAAATGCTGATTGTTTTATAGCTTAGTTTTGTGTCTTTAGTCCATGAGATGTTTTTGTTTGTAATATTTTCAACAAAAGTGCAGCAATATGTCCCACTTTTTTTTTGTCTTGTTTCTTTTCCAGTTTCAGATTGCATGTCGCTTCCGTAGAGGCAGCAGCTTCACAGCGTGCCAGGCACCATGTTTGAAGGTTAGCGCCCTCTGGTGGACGGCGGGATTAGCTGCGTTTTGCTGCAAACTGCTGCCTCAGTTTCTCCCTCCTCTTTTTCTCCGTCAACCTGGAAAACAAGGATAATTTTAAGATCTGGGAATATTATAATACGGTTCATAAACAGAGAAGATGGAAACGTTTACTCAGACAAGAAGCTAAACATCATATATCAATTACATATATAAAAAAGTGGTTTGGACAGGAAAAAAAAAACTATTAATCCTTGGTTTTCCTTTTGAAACCCCTTTTAAGTTTAAAGTTATATTTATCTAAACATCACAAACAAAACAGTCAAAATAGAGAATCAGTGAGTGAAAAACTTTGTTTTCTCATAATTTAACAGCTGCATATCTTTTGTATGAAATTATCAGCTATAGTGTTTTGGGGGGATTTTGCAACATCACTTACATTCAATAAAGATTCTCTCAGACAGAGGGCAGGACTTATTGCAACATCTTGATTCTTTACTTTCTGTTAAAGATTTGCTGCTCTGTTTGTAATCAGTGTCCTGTTTTTGACCAAGTTTTGATCGAGCTTTATCTGCCAGACAAATGGCCTCACATTTGACTTGGTAAAACTGTGTTATTCATTACAGCAGTTCGTGGTGGATTCAGTGACTATAGGACATCTTTGAGAATTATAAGCGCTCTTGTTAATTAACAATGATGCTGAAGAAACCAATATCGTAATTGGCCTAGTCCGCGCCTCCAAACCTTAAGGACAGTTCTCACAACAGATGGTTTGTGGCTGCTCTCCATCACGGGGGCGTCATGATACAGCTTTGGGAGTTTAAACATCTTGTCTTCCTGAGGACACAGCAGGAGGTTGTGTCGACAGAGAAGATCAAACCCTCAGTGCTACTATACCAGATTAACGACGTGTCAATTGCTTTTTAATATTGACAAATGTCACACAAACTATATTTTACAATTTTTAAATACATACATTTTAAAATATTTCCTATTTAGTCTTTCACATACTTAAAATAATTTTTATATTCTTCTCTATTAAACTTTTCAAGGCATTAGGGTAGCAGGCTATACCAGACAACAAAATGGCATCTAGAAAAAATAAAATAAAAAATTCCTATTGTACGAGCTGAAATAAACATTTATTCATTTTCTTTCTAATCCTTTTCATGGTGCATCATGTGTCACCTGCGGTTGCGAGCCTCCACGAGCTCGCTCAGCTGGTCCTGAGCCGCTCTGAGCTCCTCCAGGCTCTGCTGGTAGCTCAGATCCGCTGATCCTGACCTCTCCAGGAGAGAAACCTTGGTGGACAGCTCACTGGTTCGGTCCCTTAGCCGCTGGATGGATGTGTACATGTTCTCATCGTCTTCTTCCTGCAAGGCAAGTTTATTTATAAAGCACTTTTCAGGAACAAGACGATTCAAAGTGCTGGTCACAGAGATGGTGAGGCGTGCGGTATATCAGGGGTTATGTAGGGTCAGTGTGGATTATAGAGTGCACTGAATTACGAACAAATAGAGTAGAACCGAATCTCTGCAATGACATTTTAAAGTGTAATGGGGAGACAAATCGGAATATTTTTTAATGCTAGCTTTGCAAATCTTTAGCCGTGTTGATGCAAACAGCATAACATTTTACCAGGTTGTGTTTTGGGAGGATTTTTTGTTTTTTTTTTGTGTGCATATTTTCCTCTTTAAGCCTTTCATTTGCTTTTTAAACCTGATCAAAGCAATATGTTTCTTCTGACCCACTGACTGATTAAAACAGGATAGGGCATAAAATCTACAAATACATTTCAATTCTCTTTCCTTTTTCCGTACTCAAATGGAAAATACTGAAATCTATTTTCACACCTTCCAATACTTCCAAACCCTGTCATGGGGCTTGAAAGGGCAATGTAACAACCACACTGCATTATGGGATACCTGGGCATCTGGAAACAGGATTCTTTGTTTAAACCCTCTTCATCCCATAACTTTGTCGATCGCTTCGGCAAAATGAACGATGGGTTGAGATTTTTCAGTCTTCCAACGTGGAATCAGAGCCAAGGAGCTCAGCTCTCTTAACGGACAAAGAGACACTTCATGGACTCACTTTCGACGCCACATCCTGATACGTGTGTGTGTTCACGGCATTTTCAGATTGGTAAGCTTGATTCAAAGCTTGTTATGCTGTTTTACACGGAGCTTTTAGCAGGCTGCTGGTGCTAGCCTAGCCAGCTGAGGGTAGCAAACAAAGTGAAAGTAAAGGGGACCCTTTGTGAAAATTTGCTGCTTCATAAATAAATGAATCGATAAGCGCCTAAATATTTCCAACATAAATGCAGAGTGGATCCCAGGCTTAAAATAATTTCTATTTGTCCGACAGACACCTGAACTGAGGAGAAGCACTGTGAGGTGAAGGTGTGTTGTTCACGTAACTCTGAAATGACGGGCTTTCTCTTCAAGACGAAAAATCTGGAGCTCCTTGACCCACCAGAAGTTGCTTTCTACATGACCCCTTAAAGATAAAATTTCTGAATTCTTAGCTCATATAATAATTAACCCCCCTTTATTGAAAGCTAGCTCAGTGCCAGGTCAGGTAAATCCTTTGTCTAGTGTTCATGCTCATATGGATCAAACCCACTGATCCTACAGGTTTTTTCCAGAGTGTGAAGCTTCGGGTCAGGGTCTAGAGCTTGTCTTGGTAAGTTCGTTGCCTATTTCTTTAATACAGTCCATGTTTCAAGCACTTTGCATCTCTGTCTCTCACAGCACAGCATTAGAATCAGCAATGTAAATAAAAGACGTTGCGCCGGAAAATGGCGACCACATCCCACAATGCATTGCAAAATCACGTGCCCTTTCAAACCCCATAGTCCCAAAAATCCAATTTGCATACATGAGGCAGAAAAATCAAAACAAATACATTTTGTGTTCTTTCTAAAACAACAAATAGATGTCCAATATCTGAAATTAAAATTTAAAGGGTTAAATTTCTTAAAATTCATGAATATTTGTTATATTAATCCCAGTACTAACTTCCGTCCCCATCAAAATAACAAAACAGTAAAAAAATTCTAATTTAAATAAATATTTTCGTGTCAAAGATTCATTTGAGGCCTTTGCCTCGAATGAAGTAGTAGTTTCAATCTTTTGACAAAATGAACACTGCCGGAGTGATGTGGTTGCTTTAGATCCAGCCTCAAACATCAGCGCAGAACACCAAGCGTCTACCTTCGCATTGACGATCTCTATGTGAACCAGAAGGGAGGCCAGCTCCAGCTCCTCACTGTAGCTGTTCTTCAGAGGAACGCTCCTGTAGCCTGGCCAACAGAAACAATACATAGAGCTGGATGGTTTTTTTGTTTTTTTTTTATGTTTGGGTTTGTTTGATGTGCTGAGGGGGTGCGGCTCACCTGTTCGCAGCAGACGGACCGGATATGTGGCCTGCGCCAAGAAGTTGGGATCACTGAACATGTCCTCTTCATAAACGGTGAAGCGCAGGAAGGAGAAGGTGGGGTTGTGGATATCGAACACAAACTGCTTCTGCACCCACACAGGATTCAGACCGTTATCAGCTGGGAGGGGGGGTGAGAGGAGGAGACGTTTAACGTGCAGTCAGAGCGCCAGGATGCGACACTTTTACGTAAATGCAGCACAGCAGCTGCCTCACCCACGACGTCCGTCTTGCACTTGAAACCGTCGTAGTCGGCTCCACAGATCTCCACCTCCACGAAAGGGCAAACGATGCTGCGGCCATTTTTTGGCAGATGGCGGGATCCCAGTATCTGATTAAAACAGAGGGTGAATCACTGCAGATTTAAAAAAAAATAATTTCTCTACTTCTGATCAAACATCCTCTCGAATGGCTCCAACGTCCCTCCTGTTTGTCAGGCTGACCTGTAGCTGGATGGTGATTGGCTCAACATGCAGCGTGTCCTTATCGAAAGGGTCGAAGGCTTCGTCCCGCATGATGTCAGGTTGGGGAACGAAGCCGCTGCTGCCCCCGAGCATGAACAAGGCCTGGTTCAGCTGCATGGGTTTATCTGTAAACAAACATTGTAATGCATTAATTAGTTTCTGGGGGTTCCTAAGGTGATATTTGCTCCTGGAGCTTAATGAAGCCACTGACCTGGGGTCTGGAAATTGAGAGCGACCAGCTGGGAGCCGCAGAGCCACATGGGCAGTGGATCGTAGTTGGACGAGTCCAGTCTCTGGCCTCTGGGATAAACTCTGGACAGCTGCCGACGGTTGTACTGGAGGAAGCGTTTCCCTCTGGCACGAGTGGCAAACTTCTCTGCTTTTGTCTCCGGGAAGGAAGACATGTCCCTGTAACATGCACGCTCAGTCCCGATCTCTGCAAACGGCACATAACAGAGAAACTGAGACATGATTTTTTTTTATGAAAAAAAAAAGAAAAGAAGTAAAGTTTGATGCTCACTGTCTTCGTTGAAAGGTACCGGCCTGCAGTAAACCACAAGATCAGACAGCTCCACCGCGATCTTCTTCCTCCTCTCCATTTGTTTTTCCTCCTGCATCTGTTGCCGCCCAGCACAACCGTTCAGCAATGTCAACATTTCATTCACAGCATCTCATAACGTGTGCAAACAATCGTGGAAAATGAACGTGAGTAGGTATAAAGCTTAGTAATTACACTCCCTGAGTCATTACTTTGTAGAAATGGGCTATGTCTATACTAGCTCTGTATATCTGGAGATTTTTGCTCATAGTTTAAGCTCAGCAAGCTTGAATAGATCTGTGAAGATGAATTTTCAATTCTGCAACAGATTCTCAGTCGGATTGAGATCAGTATTTGACCCCAAGCCAGTCCAACCCATGAATATGCTTTGATCTGAACTTTACGTTGCAGCTCTGGCTGAATAGGGTTGCTATCCTCAAAGAAACTGAACTTTCATCTCCTTCTCAAGTCTTTCACGGCCTCTGAGAGGTTTTGCTCATGGCCTGGCCTGTGTGTACCTCCATCCACCTTCCCATCAACAGTGACCCGCTTCCCTGTTCCTGCCAAAGAAAAGCATCGCCGCGTCATGATGCTGCCACCAACATTTTCACCATGGGGGTGGTATGTCCGGACTCCAGGGGGACACCCTCAGATAGCGCTGTGCATCTGACTAGATCACCCCAACATGGCTTGTGGCCAAACATAAACACAAACAATGGCTTTCTAACCTGCCACTCATCTAAAAACACTGTCCAGCGCACAACTATGTAGTTATTGTGTCACCAGATTATCCCACCTAACTAGCACATCTCTGCAGCTCCCCCAGAGTTGCCATTAGCCTCTTGGCTGCTTCTTCGATTATCTCTGTCAGCTCAGGTGGTCTTGAGGTTTGGTTTGCACTACTGCTAAACTCTTTCTATTTTTTAGGTGATGCGTTGAAGAGTGCTCTGTGAAATGTTCCAAAGCTTGTGATTTTGTTTTGTAACCCTAACCCTGCTTTAAACGTCACCCAAATGTCATCTCTTACATGTCTGCCGCATTCCTTGGTCTTCATGATGCTGTTTGATTATTAATGTTCTCTAACAAACCTCTGAGGCCTTTAAAGAACAGCTGCATTCATACATTAGATATCAAATCACTCACATGTGGGATCTGTTATCTATCGAGCTTAATGCTGAAACTAATTGGTTGCTCTGGTTGTTATTTGGGGGTTGAGAAAAGTTCAGATTTTGAACATTTTCCTTCAAAAGTATAATGCTGCTTATTAACTTATTGTATTTGTCAACTTTCTAAAATCCTAATGAAACACTTCAAGACTGCAATTAACTACATAAATAATTGAATCATCTAAATGTTTATATTGACTGCTGCAGAAAAAGTATAAAGGGTGTTTGTAGATGTTTTCTGTGTGTGCTGTGCAGCGTCGCACTGACCCGTGCATCAGCATTCTGCGCAGCTTCTCTGATTTTGCTGACCCAGCCGGTAAGATCTTCCAGACTGTCAGCTGCCACGTCCAGACTCTGGACCGGATGAGAGCTCAAGTGCTGGGAGTGGACGGTAAACACGAAGGGCCGGGAGTTCTTCCCGTCTTTATGCACGGCTGGAGGGAAGGATAGAAACCGGTGTGGATGGAAGAGCACAGAGCATGTCAAGAAATTTCTAGGGAAAACCTGCGACCCAAAACAATGGCATAAGAAAATCGTCTGTATGATCCTGCTCTAAAGGTAAACTAGTGGTGTGGAACATTTGCAAAAGGTGGTGGTGTTTTATGTTTTTAATAAAATAAAGAGGTCCCTGCCAAATGGTTTTCTGCCCATATTGTTCTTTTGTTTAAAGGAGCTGAGCCATCAGATGATAAATAAACTTTTGGTGGCATTAAAAAAAAAACCTACAAAACCCAATAACCGATGCGACAGATAGCAAAAAATACACATTTTTGATTGATTTGTTAAAAGCTTTCAACACAGTTTTGTGGTTTGGCTCATTCACAAACAGGACAGGTCCAGACTACAACGCACAATCAGGTCTGCAGAGAGGATCATCAGACCTGACCTTCCCTCCATCCAGGACTTGTACAGGTCAGGAAAGGGGCAGCTAACATCTCTACAAACCCAACACACCCTGGACACAAAGTTTTTGACTTTTAATTTCGGATGGAATGCTATTTACCAAAAACTAGCCACTCAAAAGACAGTTTTTTCCTCCAGACGGTCGATCTCATGGAGCCGATTCTGATTCTGAACATCTTGGCTTGTTTGCAAGGGCTCTACGTTTGTTCTCCAATGACTTGTAAGCTCAAACCCAGTGCTGAGCTGAGCCAGCACCATTGCTGGGTCTGTTTCGTCCAGCATTAAAAGAAGTTCCTCAGGGTTCTATATTAGAAACTCTGCTCATACGGCTGGGCGGTATCGCTTAAAAATAAAATCTCAGATTTTATTTTACCAAATCCAATGAATTGATTTTTACTTTTACCTTTTATTTCATGAAAACAAATCTGTGAAATTATTTTTAACATCTCATCCGGAGTTTGAATTCAAAGTGCAACTAATTAAAAGCTTTGAAACATGCCAAAACCAAATGGTACGCCCCGCCATAAAAAACAATGAAAATTATAACACTAAAGTTTGCTGCTAGTGGTATTGCACATCTAAAAACAAGCCTCATTTCACTTGTATAGCTTCAAATTAACTTAAAAAATAAGTAAATGAATAAATTAAAGTGCCTCGTCTTAGGGTCTTTCCAGAATGATATAATGCAACGTTTCATGGAAGCCTAAGAGAGGGCATGGGTCAAAAAATCTTAATTTTGCAAAGATTAAATCTTTAAGAATTGAAAATTTGAAACAAACGATAAATTAGATTTATCGCCCAGCCCTAATTGCTTATCACTAAGTATCCATCCATTGTCTATAACGGCTTATCCATGCAGGCTGTGAGGGGGATGGTACCTCACAAAATATTTCAGTCACTTCCCTCTGGCAGGAGGCTGCGGTCCATCAGGACTAAAACCTCACGCCACAAGAACAGTTTCTTCCCATCCACCACAAGCCTTATCAACAAGGCCAAGAGCCGCCCGTGACCTTTGACACTGCCTCTCTCCCTCCCCCGTTCAGGACCTACAAGCTACACCAACGTAGCATCTCCAGACCTTCTGCGTTACATTAACGCACAGTCTAGTATGTACATAGCTATAGATTCTGTATATATATATATATATATTTTGTTTTGTCTGCACCATCAACACCAAGTCAAATTCCTTGTAAGTGCAAACCTCTGATTCTGATTCTATCTCTAGCGGTCATTGGGAGAGAGAAGGGATACACTGTGGAAAGGTTGCTAGTCCATCACAGGAAACAGCCGTGCACACGCATTCACACTGGAGGGTAGTTTCGACAGACTTCAGCTTAGATTCATGTTTTTGGACTGTGAGAGGAAGCTGGAATACCCGGAAAGAACACACGCCTGCACAGGGAGAACATGCAAACTCCATGCAAAAAGACCCCAGACTGGGATTTTAACCCAGAACTTTCCTGCTGCAAGTGATACCAACTATCACTGCACAGTTCATCACTCAGCATGTGAAAATAAAAAGGTTTGCATTTCATTTTTATCCGGATAGAACTATTATCTATTCTTCATCTTAATCAGTAGTTAAAATCCTGTAATTTCTGGAGTCTGCCTCTGATGTTGTTCAGTTTTTGTGTTAAATGTTGGGTGTAAATGCAGCAAAGACTATCTTCATGACATTCTCAAATGGCAAAGAGTTGTTAAGATCAAAACTGCTCAAGGGGATGAAGATGAAATGGTGAAATCCTATAAATACTTAGGTTTTGTTGTTGATCACAAATTTTTATTTAAATCTATGTTCAAAGTATCATCTAAGTGAGGAAACATGTTTTTTTTATAAATGCACCTGACCTGTATCGGAGGAAATTAAATTCTTTTTACAACTGGGATTTGCATTTTATTACTGGCTGAGGAATTAATATACATCCGTCCTAGTGTTAAATTGCCCTCCTTGTAAATTTGCTAATTTTCTCATTGGATCACATACAGATCTCTACTTGGGCTGGTGCCTTCTGACCTTTGTGTTTCTCTATAAAAATCACATCCAGTATGTAGAATCCCTTCAGTGGTTCTGAAGGGATTCTACAAATATCTGTCCCCAGAGTCAGAACCGGACTAGAAAAGGGCTTTTTTTAATATTCTGCCCTGGTATCATATATGAATCAATAAATAAATCAGAAGAAATTATACATATAAATAATACAGTACACTGTAAATGTACTTAGTAGATAGCTCAAAAGGTCTCACAACATTTCTGTCATCCTATCCCACTTGAATAAACTTTAAAATTAGCTTTCAATCTTAATGCATTTGCTGAGCTAAAAGAAATTCAAAATACTAGCAAAAGGTTTCTCACCAACATGGCAGGTGGGTACATCAATGAAGCCTTTGAGGAAGTTACCCAGAGGACTGTTCTCTGTGGACTGAAGCAACAGGGAAAAAAAAGGAACAAATATTTTTACTTCCAACAGTTACGTGGAAGCCTGAAGGTCTTCGGACAGTCAGGTTCAAATCCCGACTCACCGCTTCATCCAGTTCTCTGGTAGGAGAGCTGGGCACCTCCTCCACATAGTTTGCAGGGAACCACAGCTGCTTCTTTCCTCCGTAGTCGCCTCTCCACCTGAACGTAGCGTGCAAACACGTCGTTGAATGGCTTTTTATCTAAAAACAAACAACCCCGCCGAAGCTGAATAGGCGAGCACTCACCAGCCGCCCTCCTGCTTGTCCACGTTCAGGATGAGCGCTTGTTTGGGGAAACAAAGCTCATCTTCTCGCTGAGCTCTGTAGTCGTACAGAGCTTTAACGGTACACTAAAATGTGCAGGCAGAGACATTTATGCAGTTAGGCTATGATGTTGGAAAAGCTTAACTGTTTTAAGATTTACTTTATATTCAATCACTGACAAAATGATTCTGTAACGCGCTCCAATGAGCAGAACATGGTGTAGAAATGAACATCTGCACACATCTTTAGAGATGATCTAACAAAGACGCCGTGTCGTTTCAGCTATGTGTGATGATGGGTAGGATACGTTTTTCCTGGAAATAAAGACACTGAGACATATAGCATTTGTAACTGAGTTTTTTACGAATCAAAATAAAACTATTGGGTGTGTATTGGACTCGGTTACCATTTCTGGCTCTTGGGGCCCGCTGTGCTGCATATTTTACATGTTTCCCTAGTTTCACACTTGATTCATACAAATAGGTCAGTAACAACTTTCTTCAGAAAATCATGCAATGCTGGGTAGGTAACACAGTTCTTTGAATCAGGTGTGGTGCTTTTATATGTTTTCTTTCTACGCATGTTAATTGTTATGTCTTTAGCAGGGCTTTGAACCGATCCCAATCGGTTCGTTCCGAACAGAAACGGAATTATAACGTTTCCGGTTATGAGTTCCACCAATAAATTGACGTTCCCGAACCGGTTAGAACAAAAAAATACTGTTCCCGGAACGGTTAATTTCGTTCCTGTCAGCTGTTTGGAATGAGTGTTTTACTTAACGATGGATCGTAATCAGTGACGGACTGGGATTAAAAAACGGCCCTGGGCATTTTCACCAACCAGCGGCCCACATGGGGACGCGCACGCACGCGCGTGCACGTGCCCGCAACACACAGATATAACTTCACATGCACGGAAATAACACGCAGGTTTGTAGCCCCATTGGTGTTGAACTCTAATTTTAATATGCATGAAAACTGAACCAAGAGGCATTTCAGTGTTTCCCGCAGGAATTTGCTTAGGCGAGGAGGTGCGTTGGGGGGGGGGGGCGGGGGGGGAGACGACAAGTTTTGTGCGGACCGAGGGGGGGGGGGCATATCCATGTGTTTTTTCCCTGCCATTCAGTATATGCACGCGCGAAAGCAGCAACACAAAACCGCGTGTTAACGTCAAATAAATATGCAGCAAATCGAGTTTGTTTGTTTTTTTGTTTGGTTTTTTTTTGTGTTTTTTTTTTTTTTTGGAATGTTGGCGAGGCGGTAGCGTGAGTTTGGCGAGGCGGCTGCCTCGCCAAGACAGTGCTGCGGGAAACCCTGCATTTGGCTTATTAGTGGGCCGAGAGATAATGTAGGCCTACAATGAACAGGGTCAAAGGGGCCGCGCACACCCGACGATCATGCCGAATGCCAGACCATCCAGTCCGTCACTGATCATAATTTACCTCTTATTTAAGATGTGTAGCTCTAGTGGAGACACCGCTCTCGCTCCATTCAGTCAGCGAATGTGTGATGTGATGTCACACAGGAAGTGAACCTCAGCCGTCATGGTAACGTGCGCAGGAATTTTTTTATTTTTTATTTTTTTTAGTTAATTAGGCAACGAAAACTTTGAGGAACGAAATAAAACCGGTATTAACCGGTTACCATTATTTTTAAATAAGTGTTCCAGTTCCAGAACATAAAAAATAATAACGTTTCCGGTTTCGTTCCTGTTCCCTGTAAAATACAAAAAGTTCCCGGTTTTCGTTTTCGTTCCTTGAACCGGTTCAAAGCCCTGGTCTTTAGTGACCGTGTTTATGTCTATGCTGCTTTACAGTGCCTTTGAATCGTCCCTTGGGGAGTTTGATTGGATTGAACAGGAAAAAACCTAAAACACTCAGGTCAGTAAGCTCTAAAGGGTCAATGTAGAAGGCCGCTGCTCTAACTCACCCGTGCTGTGGGCATCTTATTGGCCTCCACATAAAAATGAGGAGTTCTGACCTCATACAATGCGCCATAGTCAAGCTCCTGAGAAGAGAGAGAGAGACACATTTTAACACATCCTCTAAACAGTGAAGACTCTGACCTAACATAATTCTAGTGTACAGACCTTTAAATTAAGTATCACGTTTGGTTTCTATATAGTTTGTCTCTTTAAATAAGCAGATTTAAATTTACGAAGGCCGTACTCCCCTTTGGCTCAGAAAAAGGATTGGTGCAAAGAAAGCAAAAAGAGATCAATTACGTACTAAACCAGTTTAGTAAAAGAACCGGTTTTGTTGAAAAAGCTACAACACTGTACATGAGTTGTTTTAAGGCAGCAATCTAAAAGGAAATGAACAAAAGACTGTGTTCTTCTGAACAAAGGATGATTGTGCCTCTTCACTTTATGCCTGTGCAAATTCTCAGTTTGCCAGGTCATCGCAACAGCAAACAGGCTTAAATCAGAGGCAACCGGGCTTTCCCTCAGAAAGAACTGAGCGACAGTCCGGTTTGCTCTTCACCTCAGGATCAGAACTAAGGTTAAAACTTAATATTACTCATAGAATTCTGCAGCCAAGTTGAAATCTCTTGCAAAAATTAATACAAATAGGACTGAATTATTCAAGGGAGGGTTTGGAAAGCCCTGGGACTAATTATTACTATTATCCAGAAAAATTTGGAATTTAATGCCAAAAGCGGTAAACTATATAATCTAATATCTTCAGACTTTCCCTTTGTTTACATTTAAGAAGCATCTACTAGAAAACTGTATTGCGCACCACGTTCATAAATAACTTGGCAAAAAGGAAACGTGAAGGGGGAGCAGGAGTGACCCGAGGGCTCCTCCCTGGGGCACACCAACACCCAGTAATTACTAACTACAGATTTTGTTGTAGATTTAAGTATTAACAGATTAATAGCAAGACATAATTATCTAATACAGTGGAACTCAAAAGTTTTATGTTGTGCCCCCCCTTCCCTTTTTTGAAGAAGGATACATTTTCAGGCCCCTCGTCCTAAAGAAAATGGGTCAAAAATGTATCTTTTATCATTTTCTGTTTTAATGCATTAAAGCTGTTGTTCTGAAGATTACCCAGAATTCCTTTTAAAATGTATAACATATATACCTGTTCATTTATTTCAACATTGCCAAACTTTTTTTAACTATATAATATTAACAACAATATTTTGGGCTTTTAGCCCAACTCGTACCTGCAGTCAACCTTTAACTCACTATGAACCTCACAACCTCACAATAATATCAAGCCACTGATATTAAAGACAAACTTCAGTTACATTAAATTTTGTACTTTTTAAGGAGTTTATTAATAGCATTCATCATACTACTGACCACACAGGTACAGACCAAACAGCAGGCGGTGCTGTTGTCACATTTAGAATGATTTAGAAGAATCGTCTTTTTTGGACAAAAAAAAAAATGCAAGGCAGTTCTTGCACATTTTCTGAAATGAATACATCTTATGAAATGGGTCTCGAATCTAATAAAATATAAAATACATGTTGATGATCGCTAATTTTTCTTTTTTTCTTTTGAGCTTTTAGCCACATGACGGACTACTCACCATGGTGCCCATCCGGTCAAGAGTGTCTTCGTTTATGGGGTAGCGGAGCTTCATCTTACGGTACAGTGGATGTTTCTCATAATAACTGACTAGATCCACCAAGCTCTCAAACTCCGCCGAACCGCCCAACATGAAGAGACGACCCTCCTGCTGGATGCGACAGTGTTTGATCTTACCCTCCGCCCTGCAAGCCAGTAGACAATTATTTATTTAAAAAGAAAAAAAACAACAACTTTTGCAGTAAAATTCATCAAGTTTTCATCTGGAACGCTGTGCATGGAACTACTTGGTTTAAATTGTCAGCTTGAAGGTTATGTTGATCACTTACCTAAAGGAGATGGCATAGGAGTTGTGCTCACTGCGCTTTCGCACCAAGAACGCTCCATCTCGTGGAACACGCATCAGCATGTGTTCAGCCTGAACGCGGGACAGATTGGAGTGGTACCACCTGGACGACAAGAGATATCACCACTGGTTTCAGTTCACTGTTGCCACCTTTTAGTCATGAATGAAGCTCTCTTACAAAATAGTCTTGCTCATTACGCATGTGAAATATAACGTAACGTTTGTTACCGTGAAAAGGTAGACTGAAGAATAGATTACTTTTTGTATTTATAAACAATAAAATCATATCAATATTAAACAATGTAAACACCCTATCAGTAGTGTACAACTTATTTTTTGAACAGCAGATATGTAGTTATGATACAGGACGCTGTCACACATTAAATATACGTCTTTTCATGTTGAAATACCCTGCTTTATGGTCTTTAAGAAAGACAGACATATAGTATGACATATTAATCAATGTATAAATGATTACATTTTGCTTTAATAAAGAAACAAATTTGATTGCTCATTTAAATTAATTTCACTCTCTATCACACACATACAATCCTGAGCCTTCTGTATGTGACAAAACAATAATTTCTTCATATTTTGCGTCCTGTGCAGCATGCACAAGCGCACACATCGATCACAGCAAAAGCAATCTTTAAAGTTAACAATGAAGATCTAAAGTTACCCTCACATGTAGTTGAAGTATAGTCTTCAATGCTTAACCCCCCCCCCCCCCAGTGTATAAATTCCTCCACTGCAAATCTTGTAATGTGGTAATTTCCCCCGTATTTTAAAATGTGAATTTCAGGCTTTGTATACGGAACTGCGTTAGAGTTGATATTACAGATATACTAGGTAGTATTCATTTAGTATGTTATGTGGTATTTCATAAAAATAAAGTTCCTTTGTCTTTGAAACCAAATTCTCTTTGTTCTGACACAATCTTCACACGCACACACACACACACACACACTTTTCTTGTATATTCCTCACGGTGAATGTGTGCAGAAGCTGGCCTGTCCACAGTATTTACACAGAGCCAATCAGATCGCGTTGTGTGCCTACGTCCAGCCTATTGTACGGGGCGCTCCTTTCACTCCTTTCCTCGAGCTGCCAACAACTGGGTAATGGATAAAGCTAAAACTACCCTGCTTACAACTGGGGCTGGAGATTAAGACCCTTGCCAATGAACAGTTTCTTTTCAAATGAACTGCTTCTTGCATGTGCTGGCACTGTTTAACTCAGTTTAACTTAATTTTGCAGCCTTAGTTTGTGAAATACGGAGACAACAATCAGGAAATGATTGTTCTCAATTCTGAATTGGGTTACTGCAATGTGTTCACGAAGTGAAAACACATCTTCAGAACCAATTTCAGCGAGAACAAAACGGTGATCTGTATCGCGTGATCCACTTTCATTTGTGGTGCGGCAGTTATTGCAACCGTAAACTGCACAAAATACGGGCATAGCTGCGTTTACTCCCGCTGGCTCTCATGCCAGCCTGGGATAGGAGAGACCCATCCAATATGGCGGCGACACATAATGCGCTCCAGCACGTAATGAGGCGTCTACGTACATAATGTCTATGAGGTAAACAGCTTGAGGTTTGACTCATGGGTGGAGTGAAACATGAAAGCACATCTAACCCCACCATAATCCTGAACACTGCGTCAGGGACCGTGGAAGAAACAAATTAATGTTTTAACTGAATTAAACAACATTTTTAAAGCAAAAATTCTTACAATTTGTAGCTAAAACTTTTTTTTATCTTTAAATGTAAAAATAATAAAAAAAACAAGACTTTCTAAAAAACAATCAACCAAACTTTTCTCTGTTTATGAACGCATCCTTTCAGCAACTCTCAACATCAGACTTTGCATTGCAAGAGTATTTTAATGATGTGCTAACAAGCAAATACTTCATCCACTGGTTTCCCTTCCTGGTCTAAGTCACTCACTCTCTGCTCTCGTGAGCGTTGGGTTGCGGCACAGGGTTTCCCAGCCTCATTTCAAACTCGTTGCAGCGCAGCGGCGTTTCTCTGTAGTGGCAGATGAGACGGTAGAGGCTGTCAAACACAAGGTTGTCTGTCAGGTAGAAACGGGTGGAGCCAGACTCCTGACGGGAGTGGATCCTGCAGTGCTGCACCCGACCAGAACGCCTGGGGGAGTGAGAAAAGTCGGCAGGGAAGATGAGAGTTTGCTAATTGGTCATCTTAATTTAGCATGCATCATTAGACTACTTGAGTTGCACTTGTTGGATAAGAGAAATGACGCTAACCAGAAGGACAGGGTGTAGTCTCCGACAAACGTCTCGCTCTCTCGCACCAGGAAGGTGCCGTCTTTACCCCCTCCTTCACAGTACTCCTGGAGCAGCTTCTCCGCCACCTGCCGACCGTCGCGACCTCCTCCCAGCTTCCCATGGAACCAGCGCTCTGCACAGTGCTGCTCGTTGTTGTTGCACTCCTGACAAAACACAGAGATGGGAAAAGCAGCATGAAGATTTAAAATTATATACCACAGAAATGTTTTGAGTCTGTAAAATATCCTTGAGCAGAGTTGGATTACCAGCCAAGAAAGTCACGTGACCTGACCTGTAAGGACCAGGACTGGATCGTCTCCTTACCTCCTTTCCCTCGTCGTCCTCCTCTTCATCAGCCGTCTGGTAGTGGGACGTCTCCTCTGAGTAGTAAATCTTATTGCTGGTCAAGACAAAATAATGCGGTGTCCATGTCTGAAAATCACACAAGCACGTTTAAGAAACGGTAGGTTTGGGGATATAGTGGTATATGTCATGACTGCAGTGGCAAAAATAAAATGCTAAATTTATTCTGTGAAATGTTAGAAAATATTAACATAATTTAAATAAATTTTTTAAATGTGTTTTTTTGTTTGTTTTTTACAAATATGTCTCATTTTAAATACATTCTGACATATTCTACTTCATTTTCTAAATGTATTTTTATTTTTTGGTGTTCTGTATAAATCTTTTTTTTTTTTAACCTTTCCTTCCAAATTTTGCTCTGAGCATTTCAGGCCTAAGGAACAGCGGCCTCTGTTGAGCTAAGTTGAATTTGAGCTTGGATCCAAGTGCTTACAGATACATCTCTATACAGATAAACCCTCTAGTTAGCTCTGGCTGTCACTTAATACATCTTGTATTAAACACTGCATTTTTTAGTGATGTTATCAAAGGTGTTGGTTGGTTGCACCTTTGGTATTTTTGTTTATGTTGTTCTTTTTATATCTCTTTCTGCAGGTGTAGAAGCAGACTCCGAGGATCTTATCTTGTACCCTGTTTTTCCTCTGCTGTATTTTTGTCACTTTTTTCTCCCTTTTAACGTTTTGCCTCATCTTTTTCTCTTCCTTTCTTTCTCTTTTATTGTTTCTGTGTCCACTGAACTTGAAATAGTCCCAAAATAATATCTAGTAAAGTTTTTTGCATATATATCAAGGGGAGCACAATGGCGAAAGCAATAATGTTCCACTTTTGAAAGTTTTTTACAAACCTTAAATTCAACTTTCAGTGTATGTCTAAAAGCTTTTTTCTTAACCTAAGTAAGGTGAGAAACTAATATTTTGTCAACAAAATAAACAAATATGAAAAAATATTCAAATTGATTAAATTAGCCTACTTTTAAAAGGCATTGCATGTTTTGTTGTTTGTCTCTATTTTTCTAAATTAATTCTGTTTTTATATTTTTGTATTTCAAAAGTTATTTTTTTCTTTGCGTAATTTCTTACATTTGTAATTATACACAAAAATCCTTCTTTGTGATGCTTCTTTACCGTCATTTTACCTTGAGTGCTTTTGAAATGAAACCACAGAATGGAGACACACTCACGTGGTCGATGGGGTCCTCCAGGTAAAGGATGCCGTTCTTTAGTGAGTTGCTAATGTCGTTTTCGGAATAGCTAGCTGAAGTCACCTCTTCATACAGCGTTCCTTCCACCAGCTTTTTGTGCTGCATTGAAACGATTAAACAAGACACTCAATAAGCCACACTTCTTCAAAATTAAGAAGCAGTTCAAACTTCATGGGCTCCTTAGAACTTTCCAAACAGCCTCATCAATATTGATCATTTTAAATGACTTTTTGGCAGATCTTCAACATTTACGCCCCTTTTTTCTATGTTTTTTTCATGTTATCAGAAATCTTTGGAGTCAAAGAGACATCAAGATGTCACCTTGATGAGGATCTTCCTGCGGAGTTGGTAGGGGGAAGGAAGCTCGTCTGCGTTGTTGTCGACTGGCTTGGTGAGCAGCAGCTCTCCAAACACCTTCTTAAAGTGCGTGGCCATGTTCCTCTGTTGGACCACGCTGCAGTGGTCCTCAATGGATAAGATCACAGGATACCTACACAAGTGTAATGGGTCTGGGTTTAAAAACGTAGCTTCACAAATTTCAATTCTGCAAATGTAAAGGCTGGGGATGGTCAGTTGGACTCACTCGGATGTGACAAAGGCGTGCTCTTTAATGGTGTGCAGCACATCTAGGAATTTGATCTTGGAGGTTAAAGTGTGGCCATGGTAGATGATCGGCAGATCATCTGGTCCATCCCAGCAGTCCACTGAGAGCACAAAACAGAAAATCAACATCATTTCTGTAACACAGATTCAAACATTATCTAATACATATATGCCTCCCCCCCCCCCCCCCCCCCCCAACCCCAACCCCCAACAGTTACTAGCAACTTCAAAATGTCTGCCTTACGCTCAATGCAGCGGCAGCCCATCCTTAGACAATGAGCGTAGGCTTCTAGAGACGACTCACTGGAAAACTGGTCACCTGTCAGGTAGCTAAAACACCAGGGCGAGTAACACAGAGGTAATCCATATTTGCAAAGCCATAAAACTAAAAACAAATTAAAATTAACAAAAGTTCAAAGACATTTTCTCAAGGTTTCCTAAAGAAAGACAACTTTTCTGAAACAATGCTGATACTTTTTAATGCACGTAAGAATAGTTACCTGGGAAACAATTTCCTTTATTTCTTGTTATTATTGTTGCATATTCTACTTTGTACTGTCCATTCAATACATTTGAAATATATTTGGTTAAACTCAGTACAAATCATTTAATATTATATTATATTAAATCATTTTATATTATTGACAAGACGGTGCCACAAAATGTTTTGGCCATTTCAGATAAATATCTTTGATAATAATTTCCTGGGACAAAATCAGATTTAATACTGTGACATTTTCTGCTATATGTAGTATATCTAATATAATAGAAACTTACTTGGTGAACCTCAGTACAAAAACAGTACAAAACAGCTATTATTCATGAGATAGTCCTAAAACAAAGTCTAGCTTCAGTTAGCTAAGTGATACCTTTAGATTAATACATTTAATAATTATTTTCTGAGACTATTTTTTTTCATTACTGTGACCAATTTTACATTATACACCACATTTAATATACTTTGCTAAACTCCACACAAAACAATTTTTCTCAACATAGTTATGTTAGTCATTCTCTTTTACTCTTCAATCTTATTCCCAAATATTTTCTCAACGTTAAGTTTCTGGGTTTGGATATCTTACGTGTTGTGTGAGGAGGAGATCCAGTACTGTGACAGCGGCCTTTTCATGTCATCGGGGACTACAAGGGAAAGTCGAGGGTCAGACACGGAGTTTTCCTTCGAGAAGAGGAATGTCAGGAACTAAAAAAAAAAAAAACAGAAAGAAATATGCAGTTAGATGGGAAAGGTCTTGAGATGCTTCTTTCTGTGCGCATCAGAGGTGTGTCACCTCGTCCAGCTGCAGCATTGGTTCAGGCTGAGGTCCTCCCCTTATGTAGCTCATGAGAAACTCCCTGACTCGACTCAGATCTGACGCCCAGGACTCCTGAAACAAGCCGAGAAAAGAAAAGGTGAGGTCGGAGCAGGTTTCAGGGATCTTTTTTTTTTAGTGTTGTGCTGACGGAAGCTGTACCTTCTGGTCCATCTGTAGAAACTTCTGGAAGTCGTAAAGGGAGATCTGACAAAGCTCCGGTCGGTCCACGTTTCTGGGGATACGAAAACTTGAGGATGTTAAATCGCAGAGGAGTGAAAGCTGAACAAAAATACATTTTAGCCTTTAGAGAAAAGAATAGCGATACATCAGCAGACTTTTTCCTTTGGGTGAGCCAAATCTAAATGGGCCACTTTTTAGATAATCCCTCTTAAAATCAGGAAAATGTTTCTCGTGCACCAAGTAAAAAGAAAAAAGAAACTCTTTAGTGCCATTAAAACAGCAAAAACACATGGAAAATATTTTCTGAAATACAAAAAAAGGTCTAATAAAGATGGACTTGACAAGCAGACTGGGAACAATGGGGCAGAAGGAAGAGGAGGAGACGAAGGTGAAGGTGGAGGGACTCACCGCAGGGGAAAGGAAAGCTCCAGCTGCTCAATAATCTGAGGTAGTAGAGGGGAGGACCCAGGTGATGGACAGGTGGGACGGGGTCAGGTGAAGCATAAACAGCAAAGGACAGAGTGAGTGAGGTGTCTTGCGAGCGCAGAGGTGGGGACTATCAAGGCACTGGTGTAAAGCTCACTTAAGAGGGATCATGAATGTTTTATTCCACTTTACATCACAATTATGTTTTGGACAATCTGTGCCCTTTAGTACTTTTTCATGCAACTTTTTTCTAAAACGCTTTCTCAATAAACCACTTGCAAGGCTTTTTATTGCTAAAATGTTATTATTAAAGCAAAACTGAATCTAAACTAGTCTGAGACTTACACTCTTCTGAGCGTCAAACATAAGCGTCCTGTAGAGCTGTGCAAAGTTGGGGTACATCAGTTCGCTCTTTGCCTCTACCTCCTGGAGAAACACAGAGAACAGGACTTATTGTCACACAAATTGGTGCTGGGGTCAAATTAAAGGACATTGATATGTAAAAAAAATAATATATATATATATATATATATATATCATAAAGCATCTGGCCTGCAGTTTGTCTTTGAGAAAGCGCATGTTGGGGACTCTGTAGTTGATCTGAGGCAGAAGAGCTTTGACATCTTTCAACGTGATGCTGCAGAGGAAACGAGGGGAGAAAAGCATCAGTCAAAGTATGACACCATCATTAATGATACACCAAACTGGAAAGAAACATTAAAAAAAAAAAACAGTCCAAAGAAAACGAACTAATTTTTCTGATTAGCTTGTACAGCAACTTTTTGTAGTAAGTACACAAACCGGTCGCTTTTGGTCTGACTTTATATGCTCCTTATATTGTTGTAAAGGACTTCCGACCCACTTGGTGCCTCTGTTTATCGAGGTTCATGGACTTTTGTTCTGCACTGCACACACAGCATCTGCTGATGACCCAGATGGAGCCAAGCTTCAGCTATAGCCTCACACTTTACACCAGAATAATTTAATATGCAGAGGAGATCATTGGGCGACTCTGTGACTGCAAGGTATCCCAACTATGACCCCTCCACCACATGGCTAGGTGGCTGATGTGAGTCGTTTGTGATAATAAGCTCTGTGTCTTTTTGTCCCAACATGGTGGAGTCCATTAAGACCAAACATCTCTTCTTCATTCTCATCTTTGTCCATTCACAAACCTTGACATCTAATGTGCTGCCTGTAGGTTGTAAAGTTTGAGAGAGACCTCTTGTCTCATTTCTCTGAACATTGCACAGTCCGGCTTTGGAAGGAACTTGTTGGAAGGTTCCCTCTTGGGAAGATTGGTAGATCTCTTGAATGATTTTCACTGATCAATAATGTCCCAAACGTAAAGATGGACGTTTCCAAGGTAAGCCTTTTTAACTAATGAGAACTCGTTGGACCAGATGTCTCTAACTTCAGTCCTTGGGGACTACAACCTTGTAACTTTTAGAGGCATCCATGTATCACCACAGTTATAATAAAGCAAAGGCTCATTGGGCCTCTGCTGAACCAAATGGAAGTTGATGGCATGGTGATGATATAATTCAAACATTTAATTCAGGTGTGTTGTGACAGAGCTGCATCTAAAAGCTGGAGAATTGTGCTTCTCAATCAACTGGAGACTGAGACTCTGGTCTAGAGGAATCCTGTTCTGGTTTTCTTCCCCCGTGTTGCGAAATATACGGGGAAACAAATCTGACTGATGGAGGCGCATATGCTTCAGTAAGCCACACGTTTTATTTAATGGAAGCGCAGCACATGGATAATCATTTGGTGATTAACTAAACACGTGGAAACCGCCCTCCCAGAAAGAGGAAGGAAGTTCAAAAAACAGGTGGAGAGAAAGAATTCAGCTCAGTCCTCTGAAGCCGAGAGGATCTTCCAAGGTCATTGACCTGGATCTCTGCACACTTTGTGTCAGGCTGCCTCCCATCGCTCTGTCTGGCTACTGTTTCTATTTTCACAGGGGACAGGAAGTTGCC
This sequence comes from Fundulus diaphanus, assembly GCA_037039145.1. Taxonomy (NCBI): domain Eukaryota; kingdom Metazoa; phylum Chordata; class Actinopteri; order Cyprinodontiformes; family Fundulidae; genus Fundulus; species Fundulus diaphanus. The sequence goes on along the minus strand of CM073128.1, from coordinate 18,845,118 downwards.
CTCTCCCAGTCCTTTACATCACTTCCTGGTTCTTATCAAGCGGTGACAGGCTGTTTGTCCTGGAGAGGCTTACACCAAAACAGAAGCCTGAAGTCTAAACATGTTCTCTGGTGACATCCGAATCTGGTTTGACCTTCACGTGCAAACCGCTGCAAAGCTGTGGCCAAGGAGCGTTCATCACAGGCTGCAGTTAAAGGCTGGGATTGGGTGTTGACATGTTTGCAGCGAGCCACTCACCTGCCCTCATGGTTCCTGTCCATGACTTCAAACTGTTTCCTCAGCCACCTGCAGAGAAAGAGGAAGAGGATTTAAAACGACGGAAACGTGGAAAATGAAAATTGAGCTAGAAGGTTTTACAGGAAACTGAGACTTTTTTTTTTTTTAAAATGCATCGACCGAGTCACAAGATAAGCAGCACTGAAAATAAAATCAGATTTAAAGATGTTTTAATACATGTTTTTCTCTTAATTTAAAAGCATTATTTTTTTGTATAATCTGAATGATTGAAGTAAAAACATATTTGATGAATGCTAAACAAAACAAAAACACTTTGAAAAGGAACTAAGTATCATTGTATTAATCAGCTATACACAATATAAACTAAGCTGCCACTACAGGCTCCGTGTCCAACTCCTTTATTGGTCATTGTGTTGAACAGGTAACTAGTCTAAAGGACTAATTTTCTGCAAAAATCAAAAGCTATATCTTTTTTTCTTTTTCACGATGGAATCTACAAAATAAAATACAAATACATTTTTGACAAAGCTTCTAGTTAGAGTGGCTTAGGTTATCCTGAGCTATCTCTATAGTTATGCTGCTATAGGTTTAGGCTGCTGGAGAGTCTATCAGAAACACTTATTCAATTTCTCTCACTCTGCTGAGTTCTCCTACTGTTCTCCAATTTGCCTTATTTGTTGTTATTTCAACTGTTACACTATCGACCTGTTCTCGGCCTTCCCTGGTTCTTTTATCTGATAATGTGATGTTTCTATAGTAGACTTCTGTAGTAATAAAAAGACTCTTCAAACCATAACTATATTTTACCATATTTAATCTAAAAGACAGAGGAATGTTTACAGATTCAGGACTGGGTTCTCATAACAACACAACGCAACCGGTACCTGAGAACCCCGTTTGTTCTCACAAACAGACATTAAATACCAAGTATGTGTCCACCCATTCAGGGCTTTCCCAGTATGATATCAGCGTTCTGTTCATCACATTGGTGGAGAAGATCATGCAGTAATGCAGACGTTCCTTGCTGACATATATCACCCATAACAGTCATTATGTCCAGTCTGAGTATGTCAGAGACTTTGCCTCCAGAGTCCGTTTATCTGTCATTTCCATGGCTACCAACTTTACAGTCCAGTCTCTGTAATCTCATAATCTCTTACACAACTTTTAACTTTTTGTTCTCTGTCATTTTTCTCTTCATAGTAGGTACACCTTGTCTGGTGTTCTGTTAGCTGTGACATCATCCAGGTGAGGCAGATCATCTGCTATTAACCTATAACATAGAAAGGATTCCTGGATCAATTTGTGCTTCTGTGCTTTTTTGTGTCTCTGCTCTGTTTTCTCTGAGCCTCCGTCTTTGAAGGCAGATGAACTTTCGCACTGAGCCTGGTTCTGCTGGAGGTTTTCCTCCCTGATAAAGGAGAGTTTTCCTCTCCACTGTCGCTTCATGTATGTATCAGTATGAGGGATTGCTGCAAAGCAATGGACAATGCGCTCTGTCACGAGGAGTGAATGCTGCTTGTCAAAACTTGATGTAATCTGCTGGGTTCCCTTAATAAGGAAACTTTTTGACCAATCTGTATGATTTGATTGAATTTGACTTTTTAAAGTGCCTTGAGATGACATGGGTTGTGAATTTGTGCTATATAAAAAAAACTGAATTGAATAAAAGTATGAAATACAGTCATAACGTGCAACAGCCTGCCTGACAAAATAAAATATATATTTTATATACATAAATATATATAAAAACTATTCAGCATGTTAATGTCATCAATGATGAAAGTGAACTGAACAGAAATTGTTTTTATTCTAGTCATGAGTGCAACTAAAAAAAAGTAGTCTGTTTTTAAACCGGAAACTCTTACATCCCCATGCAACATGTAAAGTGTATCCTTAATTGTATGGTATATTTTTTTCATAAAAAATGTTTTATTTTGATCATTTGAGCACAATCAAACGTGCTCTCAAGACAGCGAGAAATTAAACTGATGTGGCCATTGCCATTATAAGAATGCACAATAACACACAGGCAAAATGCATGAATCAGACGGACGGCGTGTGTCACATGGTAGAGTGCATTCAGCAGCTAAAGAAAACATTTAGTGACTTTGTCTTTTCTGCTGGCTCATTGGTTGCCCCCAAGCATTGTCCTGTGTTGCTCAACACGCCTCAAGAAACCCCACAGAGCTGTTGGTGGCGTAATGGTGTGAGGGATATTTTCTTGGCACACCCAGAGTACCTTAGTCCCTACTTCCAGCAGGATAACGCACCATGTCACAAAGCTCAAATCATCTCAAACTGGTTCCTTAAGCATGACAATGAGAGCACTGTACTCTGACAGCCTCCATTCAACAGAGCACCTGTAAAATGTGGTGGAACAGGAGATTCTCTTCATGCATGAAGATCACAAATCTGCAGCAAGTATGTGACGCCATTATGTCATCATGTAAAATTTTGATAGAGATTCAACCTTGTTGGGGTGGGGGGGGTACATGTAATGTATAATAATACATGTATAACAAGGTATTTACCCTTAACCTCAAAGTTACAATGTTGAAACTTTAAAATGTGTATGCATTAAGTTACTCACATGCAAATCAGTACATGTGGTAACAAGTTTGGAAATTTCCGTCACACTCTTCGTCTGTCAGAGAGTCAAAAGCATGTGCGGTAGTTAAGATCTGGTGGAAAGCGAGTTCTTCCAGGCTTGCTTAGGGCTTTGCACGTGTAAATATACAGTTTCTGTTCGTAAGTGCAGGGCGGCTTTTGTTCTGCTGGGGAAAAACGTTCCTCTGGGTGAGACCAGGCAGCTCTATCTATAGGGAGATGACTCATTCACATTTTATTCTGTATGAATAAGATTCACTTTGATACTTAAAACTAAATAAGAGAGGCTTAGAAAATGCAAAAATAGCCTATAAAGTGAAGAACTGCAAACTGCAGAAACACAACCGCTAGTTAAAATCAACTTTAAGACAGGTTCTGACAATCTGAATAATAATCCAGCGAACAAGATCCAAATCAGCTGATGCACCCTTCCTAAAAAAACAACAACAGTTTACACGACTTCAGAAACACAGACAATATCTGCCTTTTCATTTCCTCTCAATGTTCCCACCAAACTGTTTGTCTCCACATCCCCGTGGCGTTTTCCTGCTTTCACCCCTGAAGCCAAAAAAAAACCTTCGGACATTCACCGGCAATAAATATTTTTATCTCAAAATAAATATTTGTCTTGTCCATTGAGTCCACGTCCAGGTTGCCTCCTCTCTGCTGCTGCCAGACGTTATTTAATGGCATCTAGGGCAGCGAGCAGCGATAAGTGCTTTAATGACTTCAGAAACATGTTATTTTATTGCACTGTAAAACCGCCCAGTCTTTCGGCTCCTGACTGGTAGATTTATTTAGCTCATTAATACCAGCACCCTCCACGTTTTTGGTCCTTCTGGCAAATATGAGTAAAAAGCCAAAAAATAATTGATCTTTTATAGGATTTCTAAGGACAATCCAACCTTTAAGAAGAATCATTTAATAATAAACAATATTAGTGTACTTTAAAGATTTTTTTAATAAGAGATCATCTGTACCACAATTATTAGCACCAGTGCTGTTAATACTTTGTACAACCCCCTTTGGCAGTAGCTCAGGACTCTTCTACAAGCTTTTCACAATGTGGAAATATACAGAGAGAGGTCTTTGACCATTCCTCTTTGCATAGTCTCTCTAAACCAAGCGTCCTCTGTCCTCTCTTATCCTGTCTCTTCTTGAGCTCATCCCACAGGATTTCCATGGATTTAAGTCTAGACACTTAGATAGCCTAAGCACCCTTATCTGTGTTAATTTGGCCATGTGTGTGGGACCATGAACTGCTAAAAGCTCCAATGATTACACATTTTCAGTTTTCTGACAGTGTCCACCAGATATTTATTATGCAAGGTAATTTGGAAGAGAAACAGACTCACGGCATCACAGATGCTCTACTATACTTAGCAGTTGGCATGAGGAGCATTTCCACACATTTGTTCTCAGTTTCGCTCAAGACCTATCTGAAGTATTTGCTGACTAAAAGCTCAATTAGTGTTCACAATGAACGTTTTAATGCGTAGATTAATGTTTATTCAAAAACTAATAGACTTAAAAACAGCTTCTAACTGAAAGCTGTGAAGGCAATCATCCCCTGCTGAGAATCAAACAAACCACCAGGCCATTTCATGGTCTGTTTACATGTTTACAAACATGGTCCCAAATGATCTTTATCCGATAAAGAATTATTTACACTGTCTCTCATTTGCACATAGTACTGATTCATTGTTTTTTTTACAGCTGCTGGAATCGAGGCAGAGTGTGCTAGCGGATGAGGAAGTGGAACTCTGGAAGTCCGCCACCGTCGACCTGATATCTGACGAAGAAGATGGCGTTGTTGGCGGGGTCTCTGGATGGATTGTACGGCCGCCGTCATTTCGTAGGCCGGATCTCTCTGAACTCTGTGTGAAGCTGCAGTCCCGGTTAGAGGCGACGCCGAAGTACAGAGCCACGCACAGCAGGCGTCTGCACAACGGACCTGCCTCGGAAAGAACGTAGTTTTTGGATACCCATGTGTGGGCAGATCCTTGCGTTGTATATAGTTGTTTGTTTTAATAAAGCTCTTTCTTTGCATAAACATCTTCCTGGCAAATGTTCATTTCCTGTATAAATTCATTCATGTCCTTGATGGTAGCCTAATAATAGTGTAGTAGCCTACATAGGATAACATGAATATACAGCATAATATGAATAAATAAATAAATAAATAATATATATATATATATATATATATATATATATATATATATATATATATATATATATATATATATATATATATATATATGCCAACCAATCACGAGTGATTTTACTTGTTTGAAAATAATGGTTTCATCCAATACTCAGTAAGAACATTCAAGCCTGGCCTGGCCACATGTGGTTTTGCTGCCAATCACGAGCGATTTTACTTGTTTGAAATAGTGTTTTCAGCCAATACTGAGTAGGCTATTCAAGCCAGACCTGGCCAGCCGCGCGGGTTCGCTGCATTCATATGCTAATTAGGGCCATTAGTACAGCTGATCGCTCTCCACATACGTCATTGTCCGGTTCCGACAATTTGTGGCACTGAAAAACTGCGACAAGCGCAGGTTGCAAATTGTCGTCAACTGCCGAAAATGAGGGAGATCTGCGGTAGTTTACGGGGACGAAAATCTCACTTTTCATGCAGTGACATTTTTAGCTTCTCGGGGAGTGTTTGTTTGGACATGCATGTCAATTGCACCTCTTTTCTAACTTGAATATTTCAACTAATTTGAACAATTCAGTTTTTTGCTAATGGCTATTTGCACACTTTTGTGTGTTTGTCTGTTACAATCATGCAATTGCAGAATATTTTATATTGTTCTGTAAATTGACTGCCATCTGTCTTTTTTGACTGATTTTCTTAGATGCTAGAACTATTTGCACAGCTTTTAGCTTCTCAGAAAATGTTGTTTTGTACATTCATCTTGAACATTTTATTTTTGTATCTGAACATCCCTCAATATCTAATAATGATTTCACAGTATTTTCCCCCTCTGATAAGTCTCTCTCTTCCGCTGCACAGCTCAACCAGATTTTTTTATATCTTTATTTTTTCAGATCGCATTTCTGAAGGTCTTCCCTATGAATATTCATTCTTCATTTGTTTTCCATGATTGCCTCTGATTTGTGTCTGTGTGTTATATGTACAATTTGCGCCAGTGTCTCATCATAATTTTCATTACGGTTGCATAATGACAAAGACTCCTAATTCTTGATTCTCAAAATAGTTTTTTCCCAAGATCAAGAGTCTGAAAAATAATTCACTCACAATATTTAGACTGTCATAAAAAAAAGTCTGATAAAAACAGTTTGATTTGGGTCACTTGTGTCTGTACTGTGAACAAAGCCTTAGCCGTATTGGCCCTGGCTTATGGTTCCAGTTAAAGCCCCAGTAGAAGTTAACAAACTCCACAATAGTGTTTTTGACGGATCGAAACGTTTTTTGTTTTTCTTCGAAGCATGCTTTTCAAACAACTGACCGGCATTTTGATAGAGTTTAATTGACACGTTTTGTGTTTTAGGAGTTGGATCTAAGTACAGAGAGGAACGTTGGATGAACACGGTGATGATTTATTAAATAACAAGCACAAACTTACAGAATAGCACAAGGAAAATAGAACTAGAAGCACAGGCAGATCAGCAGCAGGCATGGAAACGGATAGTAATGGGGGGAAAAAACAAGCAGTCTCATGAGAGGATCCAGAGGGGAACAATGGCCAGCAGAGATCTTAAATACTGAGGAAAGTGAGTCGAATGAGATTGGAAGCTGGTGTGATAATCAGAGGATAGTAAGGAGCAGCTGAGGCAGAAGGTAATCAAGAAGGTAATCAAGACTGAGAAGCTGAACTAAGATGGAAACATCTCAACAAAGGGAAACGATTAACACTGAGAGAATAAAATCCAACAGCACAAAAGAACAGAACATAAGAATAAACTAAGAACTAAACACAAACGCGTAATCTAACATCGTAAGACTTGAAATGGCATAAATGAAGACAGAAATGTCTTCAATAAAGCAATACCTGTAGAAAGATTCTACTGCAACAAAATATAAATTGTTTCAAGGCTTTTAACATATCCAGGCTAGATATAGATACACAAACACCTCCGCTGCAGACTGCAGACATGTTTAACTGCAGGAACCCTGTTCATACTCACAAAAAAGTATGATGTCTTCGAAGGAATGAGTTCCGTTAAAGAAATACATTTTTCTGGCTTCTTACCCATCTTTACCATAGGTGCCAATAAGTGTAGAGGGTGCTGTAAATGTAATTTATATTAAGTTTTTGTTGTTAAGAAGAGTAGCACTCAGAAATAGGGCTGTAAAATATATTGCAAATTTATTGTTATTTCAGTATGACTATGCAGTTTGGACATCACATAGAATCACCTAGACTGCAATAAATCTTCAAGCACCATGGATTCTGGCTCTATATGCCTGTAATGCTGTATATCTGAGACAATTTAAGGTTGTTTAAGGCAGAAGAAACCGTTCTGGAAGGTAAACATGTGTTAAGGTGGTCAAGTTTTAACAAGCAAAATAGAAAAACACAGCCAGAAGCCGCTGTTGCATTATCAATTGTGTTATTATTTCCAGTAGCTGGACAGATAACTCATTATCTGGGGTCAAATATGTTTGTGATAAAGCCAAAGCAGAAAGACATTAACACCTTTTGATTGTGTGTTTATCGCATTTTGCATGTTTTCTTCATTTTATGCAGTCTTAGTTATAACCATCATACAGATCACAGTTTGTTGTTTTCTTCGCCTTAACTTTCATTAAACAAACTCAGAACTATCTTACAGTCAAATCCGCAATAAGAAATCTTCCCCTGTCTACCATCTAAATCCAGTCTTAAACAGGTAATCAGTTTATGCAAATGCTGTTTTTTAAATGTAAATCTGATTTAAAGGTTAGGTGGTGTGAAATGTTATTAATTTTACAGTATCACAAAGACTTTTCTTTAAGTAAAGAGAATTGAATGATAAAGTCTTTAATGTAAATAACCACTGGTCTTAAAGTAAAAAAGAAGAAAAAACGGCAACGCTTAAAATACAACGTTGCAAATGTTCCTATGTAGTTTTCACAGAAATTGCTAGTGCATTTTCCAGAATGGAGTTGTTTAAATACCTGTCTATCTGCTGTGGTGCCGACGCTCTCTGGGTATCGACCATTAGCCAGTTCAGACCTGTGATCCACATGTTCACCTCCTCCTCACTGTAGGCTGTCATCACACAGAAAAAGAAGAGAGAAAAATTCAGTGTCCATTTGCTGAGCCATGTTTTTATTTTTTCTGGAGAAAACAGTATCAATAACAAGCTAAACAAATTGCAACACCTTTTGTACATTAGGATATTCACTGATGTTGAAAATAAACTCGCTTGTATAAAGCCATATGGCGCCTCACAGGTAATCTTCAACATATCTCAATTCTCATTATCTAGTTGCCCATACTGGAATCCTTCATCAAGATAGTGTGTATTACACCCCAAAAACCTCTATTTTTCCAGCTTTTTCAATACAGTTTTGCAGAGGTTAACAATCTGTGTTATTTTGTCAACCTGTGTTTTATTTTTGATTTGGTGTAGTTTATTATTAGATGAAACCTTATGTGTTAAACCCTTTAGTGACAAAAAGTTGAAATAAACAAACACTCTCCATAAAGTTGCTGTTATATTTGATAATCTCCTAGTTAGTATGTAATTATATTTATTATTTTTTAAAGATTAAATCAAGACATTTCCTTTAAAATTGCGGAAATATAACATAAACCCAAAGTAAATAACTGTTAATTCTGACAAGACTGTAAGGTGGAAAAGTTAACACCCGTTGTTGGCTTTTAGACCAGGCTATATATATATCTATATATATATATATATATGCCAATGCATGTATAGAAATAAATCCAAAAAAGACTAAATGAAAAGAGGGACGTTTTATGGCCTCTAACCTATTAAAATTCACACTGACCTGCCAGGCTGAGTGTCCGCAGGCGAAACTCGAGGCCATACAGCACAATGAAGCAGTGGGCCGGGTCCAGTTTACGAGCCTCCTCTGGGTAACGCTCGAAGTCACGTGAGCTTTTCCCCAACCGCAGCTCCCGGATCTCCCGTATGTCAACTGGGGGAGGAAGAGGAGCGGGAGGAGAGAGGAAGGATAGTGTTGCATGAACACAAATATGCTTAACCATTAATCACACTTTGGCACGTTGTTCATTTCCGTGCCAAACACACACAAATCTGAGGCTGGAGAGCTGCATAAATGGTCACTGTGTGAGCAGGAGACCAGAAACGGATACACAAACATCTGAGCCATGGGCTGCGGGAAGAGTAAATTATCTGCAGACATCTTTGACTGCGAGAATGCTGTTCATGCCAACGAAAAAATATGAAGCCTTCGATGGAAAGAGTTACTTTAAAAAAAATGTATTATTCTGGTCAAGCTGACCTAGTGATGTTCAGTGGGAGATTTTTTCTTAATAATATTAATAACCTTTTTATTACCTTTTAAAATAATAACTAAGATGCAGCAAAATAAAACAAATGTAGCTTCTTTAATTGCGTTAATTCACTAAAAAGCTATACAATATGAATTCAAGGTTCTAAGGTAATTAGCTACTCTAAATTGCCACTAGAAAATGTGTGTGTGGGTGTTTTTTGTATCGTTTGTATTTCCCTGCGACAACTGACAACCTGTTCAGGACGTATTATGCCCCCCCCTCCCCGCACCCCTTTGACCACATAAGATGAGCACCAGGACCAGGCCGCTGGAGATAGGCAAGCCCCCACCACTATGCAAGGATAAACAGGAAATAGATGCATGTATATGCTGATGATAGTCATCTGTATTTGTCCCAAAGCTGATGAATGTAACCAGCCTGGATGACCTAATATTCGGCTTTTAAACTCAGGGAAGACAGAGCGCGTAAATTTGCACGAGCCTCAGAAAAACAAACTGCTTAATCAAAATCTAACCCTGGACTGTGTCATTCACATCATCCTTGGTGTAATATTTGATCAGGACAAGTCCTTTAAATCCCATAATAAACAGGTTTCTACAGTATTCTTCTTTTAGCTGTGCAATATTTGCAAAATTAGAACTATCCTGTCCAAGAGTGGAGCAGAAAAAGTAGTCCCTGTATTTTCATCCAGATTTACCTTCTCTTCTTTAGCTCCCTGGTAAATCCAGAACATTATTAAGAATTCACCTTCTTACATGTAAAGCTCCTAATAATCAAGCTCCATAATACTGTATATGAGCGATTTTATTGTTTCATATATTCCCAACCGAACACCTTGGTCTCTGACGTCAAGTTTGCTTGAAATTTAAGTCTCAAGCAAGCGTTTCAAAAAATCAAATGACCTGTCTGTAGATTTTGTAATGAATGATTGTTTTTTTTACCCAAGACTTTTTGATTCACAAAACAGAAGCAATTTTAAAATGCTAAAACCACTGAATTAGCAACTCTCTTGCACAGGAGAACTCAGCTTTAGGTAACCCCAAGGAAATCCCGCTTTGAAGTTGCATTTCCATCAATTACAAAACCAGCGTATTACTGCCACAAAGAAAGCAAAATGGGATTATGTCTCACAAAAGAAAATGGGTAAATAACCCAAATAATTTTTGACAAACTGTCAAGACTGCTCAGAGTTTCCAACTTCATTAACCATAAACCCCAATGTGGAATCAGATTAGTCAGCGATGCTTAATTGTTTAAAAAGACATTTCATTATCCCTGGATGCCTATTTGATGCATTCAGTTGGAGTCAGCCTCTCACTTCCTCTAAGAATTATCCCCTCAACAAAAATACCTTCTCATTATTAAATCAGTCACAGAAGTTTCTATGGCACTGAATCTTATAAATCTACATGACCTGAAAAACCTTTCTCCTTACTTTTAGTTTAGCAGCAGATATTAGAGACGAACCAGTTTCTCATCTCTCATCGCAAAGCAATGCCGTTGCAGATAAGCAGAAGATTGCTTTCGTTCTCCCCTTACTGAAAGGTGGTGATCCCATTGTGTTGAACAATTATCATCCCATTTCAAAAGTTGGTGTTTTAGCCAAGGTTTATGGAAAACTGGTTAATGATCAGCTTAAAGAATATGTGTGTGGAGCCAACATCTGCTCATGTCATTAGTCTGGTGTCAGGAAACAGCACAGTACAGTTACACCCACCATAAAAGTTAGACATAATTGAAGCCTTTGATGCCAATAACTACTGTGCTGCCCTTTTCATTGCCTAAGGCATTTGACTCTGTTGATCTTACTATCCTCTGTCAAAAGCTGTCAGATGTTGATTTATCACATAACAATGTATCCTGGTTTTCTAATTATCTGTAAAATCATAAGCAATGTGTGCCACACAGCAGTCTGTCATCAGAATGCTTAAACATCACAAAAGGTGTGCCGCAAGGATCCAATTCAGGTCCAACTCTGTTTTCAATTAATGTAAACAGTGTCGGTGAAAATGTTACTAATGCTTGTATATATTTTTATGGCAATGGAATGGTGGTTTACTACTATGCAATAACTTAGTGCTGTGCTTAGGTCTGTATTTGACTTACTTCGTCTGAGTCTCGTGCTGATAAGACGAAGGTCGTGCTATTTGCTAACAAAAAGAAAGTTCAACTACCTCTCCCTAAAAGCAATGACAGGTACACCAATAGAGTTGCTGAGACTTACAAGTAGGCTACCTTGGCATAGGAACTGACAATAAGCTTTCATTCAAGTCACACATTGAACATGAAAAGAAGTTGGAAGATTCAGTTAGGGTGTTTCTTTAGAAATAAATCCTGCTCATCTTTAAGTAAAAGGAAGCATCTTGTCTTAATGGCCTTTCTACCTCTCCTGCATTATTGTTATGTTGTTTAAATGGCCACACCTGACATCTCATTGCATTTCTTGCTTTGCCTCAACAACTTACAACCCTCTAAAGCAGTATCTGAAACTATCCAGGTTGATTCCTCTGGGACAATTTAAAATTATTTTAACAAAAACAGAAATCTTGCTCTTGTCTTTAGGTCATATTTATTAGCGTATTCAGTTTCTGTCGTAACTTTTTTGTTTTATGAAAAGAAGTCTCTCTTGTAAATAAGATTTTGGATCTCAGCAAAACAATTTGGTTAAATAAAGGTTGGCTAAATAAATAGTTTTGTTGCTTTTTTAAATACATTTTAATGACAAAACCTGCCTTAAACATTGTTTTTTTTAGTCTCACGTGTACAGTACATGGGTAAGCACACCCTAGCATTGACATCCAGATGATTCTGGGTCACCTAAAAGGATGGACTCGTTCTGTTTTTGTATAAATCTGCATTTGTATGTTTTAATAACTTCCATCCTGAAGTGGCACACAGACAGATGGTACGTAATTGTGGTAGTCTTAAACACAAACCTTGGGTTCAATGCTTTATATCAGCAGTGTAGGTTTACTTTAGCCAAATATAGATGTCTGTGTCTACTAAACTAACTTTCATATCATATCTTATATCAGGAAGAGTACAGACTTTTTCCACTAAAATATCCTGTATTGTAATCACAGTTAAAAATGGAATTTCCCCCAAAAGGTTTTATTAATCAGTTAAAACCTTATAATGTGTTCATTGTTAAAGCGGTAAAATCTGGCAGTGTATAGGCAGTCAGTTGAGCTGACTCTGAAGGGTTAAGGTCCTGCGAGCAACCGCAGAATGTGATGTAAACGCTGGACTCGACTTTCACACTTGCAGCAGTCGACACACCCACAAAGAAAACCTCCAGCTTATTGACATAGCAGATGTCCAGTGAAAACACACATAAACACACTCTCATAGACACTCAGCACATTCACACCCGGCTGAACGGCTTTTTAAAAGAACTTTGGAAACAATTTTTCAAGGGGAACCTCTAAATGAAAAAGACAACAACTTTATATCGTTTCGCAACTAAAAAAACAGCCCTTTTGGACTTAGCTGTTCTTAACTGAAATAACAGTGGACAATAGGTGAGAGTGATTTGCCTTCAGGAGGTTGTAAATAATCCTGAATTATAAAAAGGCAGGAGTAGACCAGGTTTCGATCTGAATGGTCTGCATGTGTGGACGGCAGGGAGGTCTGGCATGAGATTAAGCGAGACGACCGTCTTCCTCACATGGTGGTTAGATTTTAGTTGATCATTTTAATAAATCATTCTTTGATCTTTCATCCAAGTTTTACAAAGCTGAAATATATATGGTTTAATCTCTAAAAAGATTTTAGAAAAAGACTTATCATTTACAGATGAACGTCGTCATGCATTGTTCAAACTATTTTTTAGGGCATAGTGGTAGTTTCACAATATTTCAGCTGTTGACACAAAAAGTGATCCTTTCCCATCAATCCTGGCTCTTAGCGACCCCGAAACACATTTCTCTCATAAAATTTGACATATTATTCCAATCTACAAAAATCTAAAGCCAGCACATTACCAACGCAATCTTTTTAAGAAGATCGAAAAGAAAGAGAGCCAAATTTTAGCGATGTGTGCGGCTTTACTGATATGGACTTCATTCATAATTTTCGAATGACACAGGCAACCTTTATGTGCGTCTGAACGGATCTCTTTAACGCTCTCACGTAAAAACACACATCTTCGGCGGCCATAGCAGCGGGTAAACGCGTTGCCGTGGGGCTGTATTGACTTGCAACAGGTGCTTTTTACCGTATCAATAATATGTATCAATGACGTGTAGGTCGGATGAATGCGACCTGGCCGTACAGACACAGGTCGCATTTGAAAAGATCAGATACGTATCGGATTCAGGACCACATATCCAAGCGACCTGGGTCGCATTTGAAAAAATCCGATCTGTGTCGTTCAGACTGTCATGAAAAGATCAGATACAGGTCGCATATGGGCAAAAAAATCGGAATTGGGTCATTCCGGGTTGCAGTGCGAACGTAGCCTTAGAGTTTTTACAGGCCTGCAGCTCCCACAAAGTTTGATTCTTTTAACCTCCTTTTTCTGAACACATAATGTATTGACTAGTTTCAGGATGGAAGAACAATTTTACCCAATATAACAAAAAGTGTTTCTGAACAGGATTACCAACTATAGCTTTAAGTGGACCATATTAGTATTGTTAAAAAATTATTAAATGTGGCTAACTTAATGCCAGCCGATAACAAACAAATAGCTGGTAAAAGTCGCAATGTAAACACTTTGCTGTACAATTTAAAGTGCACAAAACAGCAGTCTAACAACATGCCGGAACTTGTGTATCGTTTTCCAGAAGTTCAGGAAGCAAAAACTGCCTTCACATGTTTAGAGCTTCAAACACACAACACCTTTATTGTGTCTTACAGAACAAAAAGAAAGATCATATTCTTTTAAACTGATCTCAGGTGTCACGTAAAGCTTTAGATCAGAAAGGATTTAAAGTAAAAGCTCAGTCACTTTCCACCTAAAGCAAAAAAGGCACAAACCAGCACACTGCTACATTTTTCTCCCATTCCCTTTATAGTTTCCTGCCATTGAGCTTGGGCGTTGGACATTGAGGAAAACAGGCACTCGGTTCATCAAAAGGCACACTTTGGTCTTACACACAACTTCGGCAGTCTTACAGAAACACACCACAGCCTTTAATCCTGGCCCTTGCTGTAAACACGGCTGCGATAACTACACATTACTGCTTGAGCATTCGGCTGGCATCAGCTTTAATGAGCAGGAAGGGTCAGAGCTTGAGAACCACACTGATGACTCAGACCTGAGGTTCTATGTTAATATGTTTGATTATCAGAGCAGCTTGATAGGCAGCTGTCTCTCCTTTCTTAGTTAGGTCACAGCGCTGGACTGAATTATAGCTCATGAAAACAGCTGCAGATACGGTTGAACTGAAATTACCAGCTGCTCATAAATGCAGAGTATTTCCAGTGAAATAAACGGCTTGTAGTACAGTTGGTCACATCAATCCCTGCCAGATGGCAACCCCAGTTTAGATCAAGTCCAAGAAATGTGACCCTTCAAAATCCAAGCCTTAAAAAAATACCTAGTAATCACAGTGATGGACTTACATTTAAAACCCGATTCATGGCTAATTCTTTAAAATTACCCTATCTGTCAGTGCTTTGCCTTTATTTTCGATGATGTCAAGTCTGTAACCCAATCTGTCTATCCACCATTTCCCACTCCATTGCACTCTGTCAATAACAAGACACCAAGCCACTTCATGTTCTCTCTCTGAGGCATAGACTGAACCCCCAACCCATAGGAAGCAATCCACTAGTTTCCAGTAGAGAACTGTGGTCTCAGACTTAGAGAGAATCCCTGAGACAGAAACCCTAGTGGAGCCTAGGATTCACTGGGAACATGCTCGACTTTGTCCCATGATTGTGGACACAACTCTTGCATTGGATAAGACCAGATAGCACTCAAAAGCAAACCCATTACCTTATAATCCAAAAGAACCCCCCCAAAAATAGCTCAGTGAACAAGCAAACTCCCGGAACCTCTTCAAGAATTTCACAAATGTAAAGATCTGCTCCACTGATCTACATCCAGATCAAAAGCCAAACTCCTCCACTAGAAACGTTTGAGCAAAGACCCTCCCAGTCTATGTATAGTTCGGGAAAGGAACTGGTCACCTGGACACGTTATTGTCAGGTACATCCATAGCAAAGGTCACAGAGGTAGTTAATATGTTCCCTGGGTTATCAGGGTATCTAGTACCAGGTGGTCTTCTGCAGGTCTTGTGTCCACAAAATGAAAAGACCAATCATACGGTCGCTTCGGTGATTCCTTCAAATTTAAAGCTCTTAACCGCATGCGAAGGGATTCCTCATTCTTCGGCAGGGGGTGAAGATCGTAAGGCACCTCACATCCACAGCTCTCTTACGTTAAAATACTCCTGATCCACATAAACTTAGCTATTATACCAGTAATTATGACGTCTAACTACACAAACGATCCCGGTCTTCCTCAAAGCGATAATAAGGAGTTACTTGGTTTGAAGTCTCGGTGTGTTAGCTGCTATACTGAAGTTTTCGTTAGCTAGCCCATGACAGGGAGTGGATGACCGGATTTCTCAAACAAAAAAAAGTCTACTCACTGTGTCCGTATTTCCGTTAAAATAAAAGTTGAATAAGAACTCATCATTCATGATCATGAGTGTGATCATGAATGATCTTCCTTCAAATTGGCATGTAAAAGTATTTTTTAGATTTCTTTTTATCTACACAGCATGTTCACAAACAGATGATATACTGTACTCTGTGTGACTAATTTGAAGAGACGTAAATGATCAGAAGTGGAAATAAACACTACAGCCATCAAATCCGTTTATAGGCACAGTAACCATATTGGACTTTGCACGGTTGTTGGGAAAGCTACAAATTACCATGTCGAAAATCCAGTTACAGGGAAATTGCAGTTGCTTTTTCTGATGTACAACTTGGAAATTTTGGCTTCCAAGAACAAATGGAACCACAACAAAACAGCAATCTCTATAAAACTTGAGCTACTCATCAAAGAAATAGTAAGTGTTGCACTTTTACATCTCAAAACTCTCAAGCTACTAAAATACACTTATGTCTGATCGAAAACTGGATTTTACTGTGGTTAAATGTGCAAAATAAAGTATATAGCTTTGTTTCACTGCTATTGGTTGAACATTGGTTTTATTATTCTGTACTCTAAACATTTTTTACTTTAAACTTCATATGAACAAAGCTCTGTCTAACTTTAACTGTGCTCTGAAATACTTGTTTCATGAGTCAAACCACTTGGAGTACCAGAGGACTGGCAACACGTTTGTGTTCAATGTCTCTCCTTCCTGCAGAAGATTCAAAGCTTTTGTTTTCAGTCCTTCAATCTGAGACGGGAAGGGAGACACTCCCTGATAACCCAACACTTCCTGTACCTCAGGATTTCATACCTCCACTGCTTGGCAAATCACTCATCTCAAAGTAAAACACCAAATCCGAGTGTGTTTGTTCTTGTTTTTTGTAGCTCATTATAGTCTTTTTCCTGGTTTAGTCACCAGCTCTGCTGGGAACAGCGTTCTTTTTGGAGGCTGAAGCTAAATCCCAGTGTAATTTCTGATGTCATGATCAGAGCTGAGGCAAGAGTTATGCTGTATATGACAAACAAAGTCAATCTTAGGTTGAGGATAGCTGTACCAACGTGTGTGTGTTGGGATAAAACAAGTATCAAAGCAAACTGTGGAAAAAAAGAAACACAAAGAGTTGGCAGAGGTGAGGAGTTAGGAGGTCAGACAGATAAATATGAATTACAGCCTTGAAACACAAAAAGAAAAGTGAAAGAAAACAGCGCGATGGAGAGACAGGGGTGGATCTGGTGGATCTGAAAATAAGCCGGGTGTTTAGGTAAATGCGTGGGGGCCGGAAATTTGAAAATTATAGCTGGGGGAAGAGAATGGAGAGATGGAAGCGGGAGGGTGCAAAGAGATAGAACCATAGGAGATAAAGTGAAGGAGAGACCAGCTGAGTTCCTGGAATCTGCTGGAGGCTTCGTCCGGTGGGAGGTTGTTTTTAAAGGGTCGGTTTGGGGTTATGAAAGCATGTGTGTGTGTGTGTGTGTGTGTGTGTGTGTGTGTGTGTGTGTGTGTGTGTGTGTGTGTGTGTGTGTGTGTGTAAAAGTCATGGTGCATGAGAATGTGTGGATAAATAAACCTGATTAGGGTTTAAAGTAAAAGCCTACACCTACTCATTAAACCTCAGATTTTCAAGGAAATTAGAGGAGAAAACAGAAGTTATGCTGGAATCTTAGGAAAACCCCAACTTCAGAATAAAACCAGAAAAAAACATAATCTTTTGATCAATGAGGTGTTAGGTACAGTATCTCTGAACAGTCCATATCCTACCTGCAGCACACGGCAGTAAAACTGACCAAAACTATGAAAATCAGAGAGAAATTGTAGTGGGAGAGTTGAACTAACTCAGATCTGGAATCTATCAAAAGATTCACAGAATCATCATTATTGTTCACCCAGTATGTCAGTCAATCCCTGCAGGCAAAACCCGGGGCTGAGCTTCAGACAGACAACAGAGATTTGAAAAGCTACTTATCAGCCCTACTTTGCTTACACAACCATGCTAAAGCAAAGAGCTTGCCTGAATTTGGACCACTGGCTCTACCCCCTTAAGCCCGACCAAATGAGCTTGAAGGAAACATCACAAATGCTGCGGTGATCAAATTTTGGGCACATAATGCTAAAGTACAGACAGAATAGATTCAACATTCTGGTTTTAAACCTGGATTGGTTTATCAGTCAGGGATGTCACGATATCTAAAAAATAAATGAAATGCACGATACATTTTAATCACAATTACTTCAAATAAGCACGATAAGTTGTGCATGCATGCTTGTTTCCCCCCACCCCGTTTTTCCCTCTCCTCTCTCTGTAACTGGATAACAGAAGATTACAGTGCATCTGTGTCTACTCGCCCCTCCCGTTTCGTTTCCTAGGTGTAGGATGAGTTATATTTTGTGTCAGGTAGGCCCATGCTCAAAGTTTAGCATGAGAGTCTTGTGAGGGAGAGCCAGAGAACTTTTTATCTCCTTTTTATCTCTTAGCTAAAACTACAGAAAGTTGGATTTATTTATTTTTTCCCCATCTGGACTACTTTAGTTTTCAGCTAATCCACACAAGATGCCTCTTTACACCCCAGAGATCCTTCCAAGGATCATGAAAGAACGCCCGACCCTGGAAAAACTCATAGTCCAAGGTGAAGCCTTGGGCGGCGCTGTCTGGATAAGAAAATCAGAAGTATTGAAACAGGATTACATTCATCTGCTAAATTTCATTGATGGCCTTCATGTAAAAGTGTTTCTCAGCAGCCCTCACATGCCCACTAATTGTGGAGATGAGATTTGTTCAAAATTTCTGATGCTAAACAAAAGGCTGAAAAAAACATGCAGACAAACAACTGTAACCTTCATAGACAACTGTAACATCTTCTCGGAGAGGAGACATCTGTTCAACAGAGATGGTTTCTCTCTAAATTAGTAAGGTGCAAAACACCTGATTTCAAACATTTTCTATTGTGTGAACCATGCAACATCAGCTTTGTCCCAAAACAAAGCTCAGCCAGTGCCAAACCAAATGTTAAGCCCAGTACAGCCCGAACAAGCCAAGATAAAGATAGCCAGAAAGAGACTACATCAGAATTACAGGAGGATTCCCCCCAGATCTCAACAGGACAAAAAGAGGACTCCCCTTAAACTCCCACAGAGAACCCAAAACCTCCATCCCCACGGACACCGGTCCAGACCGCACCCACCTACCCACCAGGTGACTATGAACCCATTCAAGCACTGGGTAAATGCTTAGAAAAAAATCAATGCCTGGATGTGCCAAAACTGTCTTCAATTGAATAAAAACAAAACTGAAGAAATCATTTTTGGACCGGTAGAAGAGCGATCAAAAGTTAGCACACAGCTTCAGCTGCTTCAGCTAAGAACCACCGATCAGGCCCGAAATCTGGGTGTAGTGATGGACTCAGACCTGAACATCCAAAAGCATCTAAACACGCAAGGTCGGCCTTCTATCTCGTGAAGAACATTTCTAGGATTAAAGGACTGATGTCTCAGCAGGATCTGGAAAAACTAATCCATGCGTTTATCTTTAGTCGAACTGATTACTGCAACGGTGTTTTCACAGGTCTGCCTAAAAAGTGGATCAGACAGCTGCAGCTGATCCAGAACGCTGCTGCCCGCGTCCTCACTAAGACTAAGAAAGTAGAGCACATCACCCCAGTTCTAAAGTCCTTACACTGGCTCCCTGTATCTCAGAGAATAGATTTTAAATACTTCTGTTAGTCTATAAATCACTGAATGGCTCAGCACCTAAATGCATCACAGACTTGTTATCAGTGTATCAACCCTCCAGACCACTAAGTTCCTCTGGATCCAGCCTACTCTGCATACCTAGAACCAGAAATAAACACGGAGAAGCAGAATTTAATTCCTTTGCTCCACTTATCTGGAACAAACTCCCAGGAAACTGTAAAAGTGCTGAAAGCCTGAGTTCTTTTAGATCAACATTAAAAACATTTGTTTAGGACTGCCTTTGACTGTTTTTGTTAAACATCATTAGTTTAAGTTATTTTCCCATGTTTTATTTTGTTTCAATTTTTCTACATTTTACTCCAACTTGCTTTTATTCTGTTTTTATTTTTCTATTTTTTAATCATGTAAAGTACTTTGCGTTGTCCTTTCACTGAAATGCGCTATACAAATAAATTTGCCTTGTTGTTCACTGTTGTGAAAAATGAACCAACAGTTGCTTTAACAAAGTAAAGGTGGTAACAGTTGTGAATTTAATTCCTCACTTTTTACTTCAACGAAACGCCGCTATAGCAAAATGAGAGTGAATGCTTTTCGTATCCACTCTATATTCACACAATGTTTGTGTCTTCTTGTTGTTTCCGTGCATGCTTTCACCATTTCTCTCGTTTTGAGTTACCTGCATCTGTCTAATGTAAAAAACAATCCGGCCAATTCGTCTGAGACCGAGGGATTATTTTCTTTACGGAGCTCTGCCATAA
Organism: Fundulus diaphanus; assembly: GCA_037039145.1. NCBI lineage: Eukaryota > Metazoa > Chordata > Actinopteri > Cyprinodontiformes > Fundulidae > Fundulus > Fundulus diaphanus. Next base: position 18,824,748 of record CM073128.1, on the reverse strand, counting down.
AGTTAGAAAGACACATGGCAGACAGAAGGAAACTCTATCATGCCAGTTGTGAATGCTTTAAGCCTTTTCTTTTTTCAGCGCCGACGTGAACTGCTAAAAAAAAAAAAAAATCCATCTTCAGGCCGCAAAATCCGGAGCCGCAGACAATGGCCTCCACGCCCTAGACGGGGCGGACGGACCGCGGCGCGAACGTCTCTTCTCTCAGCCCACATGCAGTCAGGAAGCTTGAGGCTCGTCGAGGATCTGTGCGGCTGCAGCACGCCGCAGTGCCTGGAGAGTTACTGGGAGGTTGGAGTGGAGGAAGCAGAGGTCACAGGGTTGTGATCTGTCTGTCCTTGCCTGTGACAGCGCTGAGCGGGGACGGGACCGGCCTGTCCACAGCAGAATGTCCCATTCTGACACGTGGAGGGGGAAAAGGACAGCTCTGCCAATGTGTTGCTCCTTCAGAGGACTTCCAAGTGTTCTCCAGCTGTGTTGCTGCCAAAGACTGGAGGCCAATCAATACCTGTTTCCTACACTGCAAAAACAGAACTAAAAATAAGTACAATTTTCTTGACATTAATGTATTTTTCCTTGATTTGAGCAGGTAAATAAGATTATCTGCCAATGGAAGGGGCAATTTGACCCCTAAAATAAGATAATTAGATATAATGCACTTGAAATAAGTTGATGGAGATGAGCTCTTCCTATTTTAAGTGCAAAAATCTTATTCCATTGGCAGATTATCTTATTTACCTACTCAAATAAAAAGTACAAATACACTCATTTCAAGAAAATTTTTACTTATTTGTAGTTCTGTTTTTGCAGTGTATATTGTTAATAGGAGTACAAACCGGGATTTTCTTTACAGAAATACAAAACCGTTTTAAAGTTTGTTTGTCCCTGTGTGCCTGTTTTAAAGGGCCAGTTTGGCCAAGATTAGAAAGCTAAAACGGTGAAATGACCGCTGCATTTCAGTCAGGTTTAAATTAGGGTTAATAACAGCAGCTCTTTAAAACAAGTCCAGAGTAGCAGAGAAGCTTGGTGACGCGGAAGCAAACACGCCAAGAAGCCTCTTCCATCTGCTCTGTTTCGCGGTTGACATCCATTCCCTGGCAGGTCTGATTTAAGACGGAGTCAGACCAAACGACGACCTCCTAGCAGGGAGAGCGCAGCGGCAGGAAGCTGCTACCGGGGTTTGGTTTCTTCATCAGGGCCATCGCTGACACCTTGGAGTCAACATGACCTGAGGAAAATCTAAACGATGCACAGCAGCTTGTTGATACGCGGGGGCTGGGGCGTCAGGAACTCCTGAGAGTCCGCTCTGGTCTCAGTCTTTGGTGGAATTCAGCTTCACTGATGTACTGCCGTTTTTTTTTTTTTAAGTCCGTACAAATCGCCTGGTTTGTATCAACCAAGTCTCCTCATTGGCTCGGCCCTACTGTTGGAAACTGATCTTGGTAAAATGTCTTACAGGATGTATCAAGTCCTATGAGGAAAGGCCTGTTGGAGGAGCTACAGATGAGAAAACTCAAGCAGATTTTTTTTTTTTTTGCTTTTTTACATACATATTTCGGTTTTTAGTTTAATTTATTTGTCACTGATTTGCATCACGATGCCATTTATCTCTTTGTACCCTCCTGTAGTCACGGCGTGTCCATTTGCTAACATCTTGTTTCTCTTTTTAAAAACCAGTTACATCTCTTACAGCTTTATGGAACTAAAACTAATAAAAAAATGGACAGCTTTCAGCGTGACGGATCACGCCTGACATTAACGTCCTTCCTGAGTTGTCTTCAGTCAACAGGTTCTCCAACCTGAGCCGTGGATCTCTGCAGCTCCTCCCTTGCCTCTCTGTTGACGCTCTCATTGCCCGGCTTGCAGGTTTGGGTGTGCTGACATTTCCTTGACAGGTTTGCAGCTGTGGCATTCCCATGTTCATGGTGATCAAGCGGGGCCCTGTGAGACGTTTAAAGCTTGGGATCGTGATTTAGCGCTTCTAAACCTCTCCACGGCGTCTCTGGCCTGTTTGGTGCGTTCTTTTGCCTTGTTCTTTTAATGTTCTCCATCAAACCTTTGAGGCCCTCAGAGAGCGGCCGCGGTTATACAGAGATTTTATTTAGGGGTGTCGGCTGTATTTCAAGCGTGCCACACTTTTTAGGTTTTTATTTGTAAAAGAAAATGTTAACGTTTTCCTACCCACCATAATTAAGTGCAACTAATCCAAGTGGAATCTGTTAATGTTGATGTAATCTAGAAAAAGGATATTAAAACAAACACTAAAGCACTAAAGCTGCAACCTAGATTTTCCAAGCCACAATTTGGGGTTTTGCAGCCCATTAACAACACGCACCTGACTTTCTTTCTGTTTTCTGACTGGATGCTCTGCAGCTTCAGAGCTTCTAAAAACAGTTTCACGCCTGCAATGCAAAATTTTCTCCTTTCAGGCTAAAACGCGCACGCCCATCACATCCACGCATTGGGCAGTGGAGACGGTGAAGCAGGTCCAGAAGTCCCCCCCCCCCCTCCTCCTCCGAGCTGCAGCACTCACCCTCTCCCTCCATCTTATCCGGACTCCTGCCCCACACTATCTGCCTGGTGTCCTGTCTGATCTGGAACGTCCTCCTCTCGGGCCTCTGGGACTTCTTCTGGTAGAAGATGGTCAGCACGGTGCCCATCTCCAGGCTGCTCAGGATGCGGGGGCCGACCTCGGTCCAGTCCAGCATCCTGGAGGCCGTGACCGGGGCGACGGCGGCGCAGGCGGCCTCCTCTGCGCAGCCATTGAGGCAGCCACTGAACCTGGCTGCACACATCCTCACTGCATAGCTGGGACCAGGATCCCTGGTCTGCTGAGAGGAGGGGAGGGAGGGGGGGGGCTTTAATTATGAGCAGGACCCGGATCCCTCAGCCGACGCACAGAGGGAAACCTCTATCCAGCATGCCCAAAAATCCACCGCTGCCAGGAGGGAATCTGGGGACAGCCGGGGTGATTACATCCGTTTCTCAGGGGGGAAGGAGCTGAAAGACATCCCTCAGCAGCCGACACGCCAAAACGTCTGAGAGGTGAATTATGCTCTGGTCCTCCGGAGGGGGAGCGGATCCCTGCGTTATCCTTTCCAGATGCTTCTGGCAGCACACCAGCGAAATCCACTCAGGGTTAGTTCTCATCACCGCTGGGCTCGGGTTTCCACCCGGTTTGCGTTTTCCTCCCGGTCCTCCCGAGTCCACGACAGCAGGGGGAAAAAAAAGGGGGAGCAGCGCAGTCCGGCCGTAAATCCTCCCTGGCACGGCCGCCGCGTCGTCGCCGCCTGACGCCGCCTGGCGCCGCCGCTTGCCGTCTGCCGCTGGGGCGGTAGACGGATAGATCCCAGCGCTGCGTCCGGGAGAAGGGACTCGGACTCAGAGCGCCTTATGTAACGAGGCGTAGACGACGCTGCACGGCTTGGAGTCACCGTGCGGGGTTTAAAGTCCCCGGCTCCTCCTCGTCCAGGGCTCGGTCCTGCGCCTCCTTCTGCTCCATGCAGCAGAGGGCTGAAAGGAAACTGGGGCTGGCAGACCGGAAAGGCTCGATCGGACTTTTTTTTTTTCTCTAACTCTCTCTCCTCCTTTCTATGCTGCTGGAAGGATCCGAGGGAGAAAAGGGGGAGTGAGAGGAGGTGGGGGAGGAAGAGAGGAGAGCGACCTCTGCGGGCCAACAGGAGATCTGCAGGCCTGACCGGGGGGGGGGGGGGGATTATACCCTCTGTTTACCCATTAAATAAAGTAAAACAGGATCAATTCTCTGCCTGTGTGCGAGATTCTTGAATTAAAAAAATTACACAGTCCTGGCTTACTGTGCACGAAATACAGATGGGGAAAAAAAGCACTCATTGATTATCAAATATAATCAATATTTTGATTATATTTTGTGAAACTTCCTAATATTTATCCTAATCTGAGTTTTATTCTTTAACTCTGAGATACTATGTCCCCTCAGCAGTGTGTTCTCCTCACCTAAATCCATGTTTAGACCTTCTGGTCTCAGAGTTACACGCCTCCTCTCAAGGCTCTAAGTAGATATTCTAAGGTTTTTGAGAACTTATTCAGACTTAAAGCTAAATTATTTACTAATTCTGTTTACTTTGAGACTTGATCACAGCTTTGAACAGAACTGAGCCCCCATATCGTGTTTTTTTTTTTTTTCTTACGTGACTGCATGCCTGTCAGCTCCCTGTTTGGAGACTTCTTTTAAACTACCTCTATAGTCTTTATGCTTTCCTTTGTGATTTATTTATATATATATATATATATATATATATATATATATATATATATATATATATATATATATATATATATATATATATATATAATTATTATTATTCAGCAATTAATTTACTCACTATCTTTCACTTTTATTTTCTACTTCAGCCACCTAAATATGACCTGCAGTTATTAAGACATATGGCACATATAGCGGGATGTTTCTCTCAGGTCCTATCTGAGGTTTTCGTTTGAATTTGTCCAAATTACCTGAATGGATATTCTCTGGTTTTGTGTAGCAGGCAGAATATAATCCCCATAAGAAATTGAAAAAAATATATACATCTACTTTTCTATAGTAAACTAATTTCATTCTAAGGGTTTAATGCAGATGTTTGATTGATATATATTTTTCTAATGTTTCCTTTTATGAGATCCAATGCTATTTGAAAACTTCAATCCAGGCATTGAGCCCAAAAGGCCAAGATTTTAATGTCTATGCACTAGGTTGGCAGCATGTGCTGGTTTGTGCTTGAAGTCTTGATAATATTCAAGCATTTTGGGTAATATGAATTATTAATATATGCTAGCAGAATGACAAAAAAATGGAAATAGTAGAGAACCTTCGCAGGAAAGGCTAGTCTATCAAAATTACTCTAAGAGCATCAATGACTCACAAAAAACCCATAATATATCTAAAGCCCTGCAGGCCTGAGCAGCTTCAGTTAAGATCTGTTATCATGATTCAGCAATAACTATTAAAATTTTTCTGAAAAGCACATCTTGATAAACCCCAAGACTTCTAAATCAGTTAAAATTCATTTGAAACTAATCATGTTTACGCTAATAAAGTCCATTTAGACCAATTAAGAATCAATTACAAACCGACAAATGTGATTCTAATTATAGTGCAGTTAATAATTAATAAATGTTAACTAATTAATGTTAGTCTTTTAACGGCAATTAATAAAAGGTGTCTCAACATTACCAGGCTTCAAGTCATATGATTGTAAAGAAATCCCTCCTGCTACTGAAGTATGTTGTGACAGTAGGGAGGAACTACTCCCTTTTAACAGGAAGAGAGCGTCAGCGTAACCAAGTGTCCACCTGCCGCAACCAGCTTTGGGGGATAAAAGGACACGTTTTGTTTGATTTACATCTATTATTATTTATTAATAAATGCACATTTACTGTGTGGGTGTTTGTGGGCAGTCTCCAAAGGTTACTGGTTTTTCTGTTCCTCACCAAAAACAAAATCACTGGCATACCATTTATGCAGAAATTGTCATTTTATTAAAGGCAAATGTACGTTTTTATTGGGACAAAATACTTTCAGGCTTTTCTCACTAAGCAAACATTAATAAAATAAGATTATCTGCTATATTGCAGCCAGATTGGCTATCACACAAAAATGGATAAAGACAAATGCCCTGTAGAACTGTAGAACATAGGTACGAAATCACACATTCCCGTTGAGCAACAGCAGAGAGTTTTTGAAGCAATCTCAAGGAAAGGAAATTACGTATAAAGGCAAGAGGACTGTCTTCTGTGCTTTGAATGCACATTTCCTTTTTTGTTTAGATATCCCCAGGGGAGTTTTGTTTTATCCTGTTCAATGTTTCAGTTCTGTAGAAAATCAAATATTAACTAGACTGACTTTAATTGCAAACTTAACATATAACTGATATAAAGCATACAAAATAAAAGAACATTTAAATAAGTGGTTACAATACTAAACACGCGATCTTTAGGGAACATAACCTGAAAGTTTCTGAAAGGCTCCCTATGGTGTAACCTTCTAAGAACACTCCCTAAACAGTAACAGAAGGTTATAGCTGCTGCAACTTTTCTGGAAGATTTTCTTAAGGTTCCTTGAAGGTAAGGGGAAAAATAATCTATGTGATCTTAAAGGAAACTCAAAGTAACGTTCCCTAAATGGTCTTTGAACGTTACATAGTGTTAACTCTGACGTCAACCTGAAGGGAACATATCTAAAGGTCAAATACCACCTGATGAGACTTTATAGAGCCTGCAGGGTACATTCTCCAATAATTATAAACATTATAATAAGCTATACTATATATTATTCTAGATTGTACTTCAAATTTGACTTTTCATGAAGAAAAGTATGTATATATTAAACCCTTTCAGGCATTAAAAAGAAACATTAGATTGCATTGTGTCCATACTCTGCAGTTTGTTACTTGTATTAGTACTGGGCAAAACAGTTTTCATATATTCATTAAAATCAAGTGTTTAAACAATCCATTTTGCGCCTTTACAACAGTAGGTTTATCACGACAAACTCTTGATTCCATCACTGGTACTAGACTTAAATGTGCTTCTGTATATACATCTCCCTGTATCTGCACAACTGTGAGAAGGCTACAAAACGACACACATGTGAGGGCTACTGATCTACCTCAGGGGGATGAGACGGTCATGGATGATATCACGTTCTCTCCATGTCTAATCGGCACCATATGTCCACTGGGTGTATCTGAGCTCGTACTGCTGCTGGACAAGCAGGCGACCAATCAGAATTGAATCCAACTTTCTTCACAGAGGAAGCACAGGGAGGTGGAGGATTTCGTGTGGAAGTAAAGGAAGATGATGAAACTCCATTGGAGGTGCAACCAGATTTTAAAACCAAGCGGAGTCAAACACACACTCAAAGCTCTTACATACTGTTGTGAAGCCGTTGTAACACTAGATATAGCTCTAAATAGGTAACAATACATATAAGTCTAAATTGATTATTTATATCTATAAAATGTGAGAAAAGCAGAGTAAGCTCCTATGAAGACATTTCAAATAACAATACTTCGTTGCTACCACTAGAGGGAAACAAAGCGCAAGGACTCGGGGGAACGGTGGAGGGGGGGGGGGGGGGGCAGGCAAAAAAAATAAAAAATAAATAGATAAACAGAACAGAAAAAAACAGAAAACCAATGAGGTTGCAAATTAATTTATTAAGCAAAATAAACAAATAAAATGCCCAATAATGTCATGTACAGTTAAGCTTTCAAACTTGAGTCCAGAGTTTGGAGGTACTGGGGCCAGACTTAATCTAAGCCTCACATGTTCCCAATTTGCATTCCTCAACAGATTGAGATTCATGAAGCTTAAACCGAGATAGCTCATACATTCTGCCGTCTTTTATCCTTCAGTGCAGCTTTTTTAGGATGTAATTGATCCAAAAACTTGCAAAAGTCCTCATCAAAGTTGTATCATTGCAAGATCTTCATAAGAAAAGATTTCTGGGTTTTCTCTGAAGACTTCTTGAGAAAATATAGCTTCCTGCTGATCGCCTTCTGTCTATTTTGGCACGGTTCAAAACGAAAATGTTTCTGATTTGTTGCAAAATCTGCTGAATGATGGATGCATGAAAGCTGAATTCTTCATTTCGGCATTAATCACAACCTCCCGTTTCAGACACAACTAAACAATCAGGGTTGATGCATAATGATTTATTTCTCTTTTCTATAAATTAACACATTTTACATTTGGAAAGCAGATAATGCTCTCTCTTTCGTTTTTAAATTTTAAGGCAGGATTTAGCTAAAGAGCTACTTTCCTTTTTAAAGAAACATGTTTGATTAAATAAGAAATCAAATAAAGAAAATCTTTTGTTTTTTTCATTTTGATTCCTAAGATGGACCACGGTCTACGTTAAAAATTTTCTATACTATTCTCAAAACTAAGTTCTATCTAAAAACAAATCCACCATTCAAGTTTGAATGTAAACTTAACCAAGAGGCAGGAGCTTAGTGAGACAAACGCTAAAACAATAGATGAAGGCAATACAAGGCTGATATCGATGTCTCGTATTAATATTGCCATCATGGCAGATAACCAAAATGACCAATAATATTTGTATTATATGTTTTCCCTAACCTAACATTGCTTCTCTGCTGTAGTTAAACAATCCTACGCTGAATCACCATCGCTGTCGGATGCAACAGGAAGGAAATAAACAACGGTTGTTAATATCAGCGCTGGTTTACTTATGGGTCGATGCAAATGTTCATGTAGTTATTTGGTTCATTTCAAATAAAAAGGAACCGAAAAATCAGAAAAAAACTGTTTATTTTATTTTAAATCACATCAGATTTTTAAAACATTTTTCAGAAAATTTGAAAAACATTTTTATTAACAAAACTTATGCAATTTACCTGTGCGTCTGAACAAGGCTATCGTATACAGACACAATAAATGAATTAGAATATGAATTCAATTGAAGCTCCTTTGTCAGATTAAAAGTACCTTTCTCTATTGAACATATTTTTATATTGGTCTGTTGGAATGTTCTAATTTGAAATGTTGTTTTTTCATAAATTGTAAGCAGAAAATTATAAAAATTAACAGGAATAAAGGCTGCAAAAATCTTAAGTCCATGTGTAATTAAGCTATATAAAATACGCTGAACTTAGTTTTTATTAATATTCTAATTATTAATTCATTAAATATTAAAATAATTACTGCAAACCTAGGCTAAAATCCCACTAAAGGGAGAATTATTTTTCTGAGTTTGATCTTTTAAAATTGGACCCAGGCTACTTTGCCACCTGGTCCTAAACTGGGTGTCTGATCTTTCCCCAAGTAACGTCCTCCTGAACGGTCATCCCGCTTTTACCATATTTTTCAGACCATGAGGCGTACCGGATTGTAAGGCGCACAGCGAATTAACGTGTCTTTGTTCACATATAAGGCGCAGCGGATTATATTTTTATATAAATATTTTTCCCACGTGTGTAATGTCACTCCGCCCCTTCACGTACACCGCTCTCTCCTGAGAGGGAGAGCGATCCGTCTCCAGCGGGAGGACAGGGTAGCTGGACTACACTGCCCTGTTTCTAACATAAGGCCAAAATAAACATAAATTTAATATTGAATTAACTTACCAGGTTTATTGTTGCTAGCGCGTACTCCGGGTGCGGGCTGCCTAAAGGCTCCCACATTCTCGGGCGTACTGTGCGCATACTGTGAGCTTGGTAGACTCCGTGCTGACTCTCAGTGGACATTTTACCCTTCATAGTCGAGCGTACTGTTGCCTACATTTCTTGTGGCAGTTTCCTACAATTCCCACACTTTCTGCCAATGGGACGAAGCGGTGGAAGGGATGGTGAAAAGTGGGAGGAGCTAGCTGAGCACCTAGAGCCGTTTCTTTTCCAGCAGGCTCCCACCTGTCAGTGAGAACAGAGAGGGACTGTGATGCTGCGCGTCCTTGCAACCGCCTGCTTGGAGCAGCTCAGTGTATCAAGCTCGGTGTCACATATAAGACGGTTCGAATTAAAGACTTCTTGCTGCAGAGAAATTTCTAGAGTGAAACCGCCTAAGCGGTCGTAAAAATTGAGCTCTGCACATAGTCTGCCTCGAGTACACGCAGACCTCCGGGGAGTGAACTACGAGTATGTGGAGGCCTTTACATAATTGCACTTCTAGTTTCGACATTACAGTCAGGCAGTCTTGTAGACAGCTCACGGGTCGGATCAGGTAGTGGCACAGTGTACCGTAATGCTCCGAACATCCATTGAGCGGAGCGGCTTCATTGCTTACCAAAGTCGTACTTACACGTTAACAGATTTTTGAGCACATTGTACCACATAAAATCGGTCGTTAAGCACAACGGTAATCATTTATAAAGTGCACCGGATTATAAGGCGCACCATGAATTTTTGAGAAAATGTAAGGATTTTAGGTGCGCCTTATAGTCCGAAAAATACGGTAATCCAACTTCCGTCCCCGCACGTGGCAGGCTCCCAGTGTTGCGCAGGAGGAGGCGGGAAACAGCAGGAACAAATTTAAGCAATGGACCGAAAAAGCCCGGCCAATGTGGCAGCTGCTCTGTTCATTCCCTACGTTCGTGTCAAGATATTTAGGACCATTGCAGCACAAACCATTGACAGAGCTACTTATAATCCTGTCGGCTCTGATTGCACAAGAGCTTCAGAGGTGGTACATGGATCCTGGCCTGTGAAACATCTAGATTTCCTTTTGCAAACATAGCCGCATGCGACTCTTCTTCTGTGCGTGCGGTTCACTTCAGAGCCATATATCCTCTGTATCTGAGTGAAGTCTGATGGGGCTCGCATTGAGAATCGAATGCAAACAAGTCTTAACGCCTGCAATATGAAGGTAGCTTGTCTGACACCTGTATCCTATTTGCCAGATGTTTATTAAACATGGCCACATCTTGCATAAAAAATGATGTTGGATAGCATTTAGTAAAATGATTAGTTTACCTCTAAAAACTCAGACCCCTCCCTGCTCATTTTAACCGAGCTACCAAGACGATCAGCGCCTAGAGACAGATGTCAGTTTCAGCTGGTGCACGTTTTACTCTGAGGCACTTCGGAAACAGACAGACATAAAAAAAACAAAAAACTTTTAGTTGGCTAGCAGAAAGTTGCTGTTGCTGCTGCTGCCTTTTTGGAGCTCTGTGACCATGTGGTGGAGTTTCTCTGAGAGCGCCACCTGGTGGGAGTGAAAGCCATGGTCTTAAAATCTTTTGAATGAAGAACGTACTGTGACAGCGACAGTGAGGAAATCTGTGAGGGAACCTCACCATGTATGAGTCAGGCTCCTGCAGCCTCTTGTGCCGAGGGTGCAGGGTCTGCAGGGAGCTCTGGACCTTTGCTCTAGTTTCTGCAGCGCTGCACAGAGGCTCTTTGACCTAAAAAAAAAAAAAAAGTGTTACACAGATTAGGTGAGATTAAAACAGCTCCCCTGTGTCGTTTTGCAATGAAATGTTGTTTCCTAATGATTAATTGTAGAAGAAAATTTAAGTTTTAATAACTTTATTATTGTTAGGACGGGATTTTAGTTGTCGGTTTTTGTATGATCTGTTGTCTAGGAGTGTTAAAGAAATGATATAGTCATGCAACATAAAGCTTTTAATCCTTAACTCTACTACATCCTACATTAAAATGTAAAAAAAAAAAAAAATCCAACTTGGACATAAAGATTAACTCTCAATATTAGATTTAGTGAATATATTTTTGATAGCATTAGCAGAAACTGATTAGTATTTAGATAAAAACAGATATGAGCTCTGTTTTTACAGTTTGACCGTCGGAGGGTAATTAAATATAATAAAAAGCGGTTACATTGTCTTAACACAAGTTAACGTTCGACACACCAGCTTGGCAAGAGCGGAATGGTTTTTGTGTAGTTTGTGATATGAAGAGAAAGTGAACGGCAGATTAAAAACTATTTGAGGTGAAACTCTTTAATCGGCCTATAATCTAACCAGGCTAGACCTTAATTCCCCTCCAACATAGTCGTTTGGACCACAGATCTCGGATGGGAGAAAATCCTTCAAGCGATTAAAAACCAAGGCTAATTGAAGGGATATGTGAGATTATTGTTAGAGCAGAATGATGTACAATTTAATCACTACAGCAATCTGAGAGAAATAGCCTAAACCTGGACAGCTGTGTTCGCTGATCCTTCAGGCTCCACTGCAAAAGAACCAACGTTTATCCACTGTTCATAGAACCACATGGATAAAGGATGACTTTGGGAAACCTTCGTCAGGCTTAGCAATAGATTATTTTGCAGAAACGATGCCCCAAATAGTCTTACCCAAATGTCTGGGCTCGGGAGTGACCATCACAGGGTGGGATGTTGGATTGTGGAAGGAAACATACACATTCCAGTCTCTTTTTTTGGAGAAAACACAGAAAGAAAAAGGAACATCCAGCACGTTCCTACGGCGAGGCTATGTGAGGGTATGAGGTTGTATCAATCTCCTTGGCAAGCTCATTTCCATTCTGCAATATTAACGCAGAAAGAAATCCAACAGAGACATCTTTTCCAGGGATCTCTGTGCATTTTTTTTTACCAAGATGATGTAAAAGCACATTTTGCAAACATTCCAAGGGAATGGTTTGGGAAGAGGAAAAGGTACGGCAGCTGGACTGGCCTGGCTTGTCCCCAGCGGTGAATGTTTGGGACAGAATGACACTCGAAACTTGCTCCCTGAATCACTCCCTCAACGCCTGAACTGCCTTTAAGTGTTTCTGGAAAACATTTTAAAAGATTGATACACAAACTAACCTGCCCTTTTAAGAAGACTTCCTTTCGCAGACAGGCCACCTGAGCTGGAGTGACGGAAACGGGTGCGTTATCGCCCACTAGGGGGTAACAGGTCAACGTGCACCCTGCCTCAGGAGGAGGCTCGACCTTCAGGCACAGCAAGTCCAGAAAAGGATGTCCTGCAGAGGGAAAGAAACGGGGAAGTTCGCAGCAAGATCAGCAGGAGAGCATTCCACCACGGGAGAGCATGTGGAGTTGTTCAGAGAAGGAAAACGCAAGACAAAACTGGAGTCTAATCTCACCGTCAGCGTCTAACAACCGGTAGACGGCTTTCCTGCCTGCAACAGTGGTTTTCTCCGGGTCCTCACTGATCTTCATCCTCGGCGTTCCTCTCACCTCCACCAGCTTAGAGCACAAACACAGACACAGATCTTAGCGCGACCTGAGCCGCCCGAGCGCGGCCATTTCTGGGTTAAAAGTTACCTTATACACACAGCCCAGAGACGGCTGCTTGGTGCAGGTCACCAGATGTGTTCCCACGCCGACCACGTTTATTTCATTCGCCTAAAGCAACAAAAAAACCCCACAGAAAATATAAGGAACTTTTAAAAAGCAGATCTTCCACAATGATGATCCTTCGGTCACCTTCTTGTTGAGTTCAGTCATGCTTTCCTCTGAGAGGTTGTTGGTCCCTATGATGATCAGAGAATTAAAAGCTGATACGGAAAACCTGCAGACGTGAAACAAAGAGGAGGGAACCAATAAGATTCGCCAAAAGGGTCAAATCTAATAAAAAAAAAATTAAAAAAAACACAACCTACACATGTGCGCATCCTGCACCTTACTCACTGCTCGCTGCAGAGTCCAAAGACCCGGCGCACCGCTGTGGACTGCTTGCAGAGGTCTCCGCTGTCCAGACGGACGCCCACGGGTTGGTAACCAAGTTCACACAGCACCAGGGCCACAGCACAGAAGTTCAACAGTCCACTGCTGAAATATATGTAAAGACATATCTGAAATTTACAGAAATTAACCAGGTCTCAAAAAAAACACTCTCAGCCACACAAGTTGCAACTACTGAGCATCGAGAGTGACGGATTTTGAACAGGGGTCCAAAACATTCTTCAGGTAAATTTTCAAACATTTCTAGCATTAAATTTCCAGTGTTATGATTCCTTTACATTTGTTTAAAAATCTAAAATACTAGAGTTCATGGTGAATTTCTGGAAGACATTTCTACAGGAGCCGGAGTTTACAAATCAAATCAAAAGTATTTATGTAGCACTTTGAAGAACAACTGCCACTGGCACACAAAAAGAAAAACCATCAATGATAATTCAATATAAACACTGTACAAATAAAGAAAAATAGAGAAAAACTCTCACGCTGTGTTAAAAGCCAGAGAGCATAAATGTGTTTTAAGAAGAGATTTAAAAGCACCAAAGGTTGAGGCCTGTCTAATATGAAGGGGCAGCTGGTTCCACAGTTTAGTTCCTACACTAGGAAAAGCCCGGTCACCTCTGTGGAGCAGCCTGGACCTTGGGCCAACTAAACACAAATGGACCTTAGATCTAAGGGATCTAGAGGACACACAAGGCTGCAGGAGATCAGACAAATATGCAGGTGTCAGCCCATTGAGGGCCTCCTAGGTCAACAATAAAACTTTAAGAACGAATGGAAGCCAGTGAAGAGAAGCAAGCACTGGTGAAATATGGAATCAGGACATACCAGAAACTGAGAGGAAGGAAGGAAGGGAGAGAGGAAGGAAGAGAGGAAGGAAGGAGGGAAGGAAGGAAGGAAGGAAGGAAGGAAGGAGGGAAGGGAGAGAGGAAGGAAGGAAAAAAGGAGGGAAGGAAGGAAGGTAGAGAGGAAGGAAGGAAGGAAGGAAAAAAGGAGGGAAGGAAGGAAGGTAGAGAGGAAGGAAGGAAGGAAGGAAAAAAGGAGGGAAGGAAGGAAGGTAGAGAGGAAGGAAGGAAGGAAGGAAGGTAGAGAGGAAGGAAGGAAGGAAGGAAGGAAGGAAAAAAGGATTGAAGGAAGGTAGAGAGGAAGCAAGGAAGGGAAAAAAGGAATGAAGGAAGAAAGGAAGGTAGGAAGGAAGGGAGAAAGGAAGGAAGGAAGGGAAAAAAGGAATGAAGGAAGAAAGGAAGGTAGGAAGGAAGGGAGAAAGGAAGGAAGGAAGGAAGGAAGGATAAAGGTAATGAAGGAAGGAAGGAAGGAAGGAAGGAAGGAAGGAAGGATAAAGGTAATGAAGGAAGGAAGGGAGGAAGGGAGGAAGGAAAAAAGGATTGAAGGAAGGTAGAGAGGAAGCAAGGAAGGAAGGAAGGGAGAGAGGAAGCAAGGAAGGGAAAAAAGGAAGGAAGGAAGGAAGGAAGGAAGGAAGGAAGGAAGGAAGGAAGGAAGGAAGGAAGGAGGGAAGGAAGGAAGGATAAAGGTAATGAAGGAAGGGAGGAAGGAAAAAAGGAAGGAAATATGCAAGGAATGAAGGAAATATTCAAGGAAGGAAGACAGGACATGTGGGAGGGCAGAAGGAAGGAGACAATAAAGGAAGTATCTGAAGAAGGAGGGAATAGATGTAAGAATAACCAAAGGTACACAAGAACATAAAGAACGAAAGAGGAAATCAGGCGAGGAAAAATCCAAAGAGTGACATGAGGGAGGAAGGACCGATAGAAGGAGGTAAACAAGAAAGGCAAGAGGAAAGGATAGGTTGGGGGTAAGGGTGGAGGAAAGGAAGGACACAACATTTACATCTTGAAAGAAGGGACTACAAAACTTTTTTGCACGATCTTATCTTCCTTTATCCAAACCAGGAAAATACTTGAATCAAACAGTTTCAAGAGTTTTGTTGTGGTCATTTTCAGCGCTCATCCCCATTTGGTTTTTTTACATTTTTCAGGGTTTCCCCCACTGCTCAGAAAGCCTGTTAGAACCAGGGAGCTGAATTAAACCCTAAATGAAGTTTATAACTTGGTGCATAAGTGACATCTAAAAGGTCAAAGGTAAGTCTTATCTCAGCATGGAGTGGGGAGATAGGGGTGCTGATGACATCAAATCATCCAAACCTGTAAAACAACTGAACAAAATCCCAGATGCAAGTCTCTGGAGTTACCATTCAACACTGTAGCTGTCAATCACGGGCAGGAAGTTGTGAGGGTAGGCGATGGCGTACGAGAGAAAAGCCGCCAGCTCGCCCTCCCGGATGTTCTCAGGCTCTGCTCCCAGGAGCTCACAGACTCGCCTCAACCAGCCTTTAGTCAGAGAAATTACATCGACCGGATCGGGGTCTCCGTTTGCTTTCACAAGTGTCTGGGAGGAAACAATTACAGCACAGTCACTAAACGGGCAAAGCTAAATCAGATTTCTGAACGCTGAACGACTCTTTAAATACAACGTCATGCAGATTACAGAAACATCTTCTGACTTATTTAAGTTCAACACCCTGAATTCTTCTTTTTTTGTTGATCTTGATGTATGGAGTGAATATTATCGTTGCAAGGAAAGAACCCGTTTTGTAAATGGAAATTTGAAGAACAAAACATTTTGTAAATGGAAA
Organism: Fundulus diaphanus; assembly: GCA_037039145.1. Lineage (NCBI taxonomy): Eukaryota > Metazoa > Chordata > Actinopteri > Cyprinodontiformes > Fundulidae > Fundulus > Fundulus diaphanus. The sequence goes on along the minus strand of CM073128.1, from coordinate 18,808,934 downwards.
TAAAAAAAAATAAAAAAATGTTTTGTAAATGGAAATTTGAAAAAAATGCAATCCATAAATGAACCTCTGAAAAAACTTTTTTATAAAGGTTTTTAGTGAAACTTTGGTGTTTTCTCAGGGTTATTATTTTTCAAAGTTTATTTATTTAAATTTTTTTTATCACATTTTATTTTTACAGATTTTATATTTTCTTTTTCCCCTCAAATTTGTCTTTTTCTGATTAAGTTTTACAAATTTTATTCTTTTCTATTTGTGTTTTACAGATCACATTGACCAATAAAAATGTTGCTAATGTCCATGCAGACCAATAGGCATGCGACTTCGCTCTTCTCTCGTCCCCAGAAATGAAGAGAATGTGATCTGTGAAACACAATTTGAAAAGAATGCAATTCATAAAGCTCAATCTGAAAAAGAGAAATCTGAAAAAATAAATAAATAAATAAAAATTATATATATATATATATATATATATATATATATATATATATATATATAAATAAACATAAATTAAAAACACCATAGTTAATTTAGAAGTTTTTCAAGGTTTAATTTCTGGATTGCATTTTTTATTTCCATTAGCAAAATGTGTTCTTTGCCTGCAACAATAATGGAACAAAATTCACTCCATATTGATGCAGTTAAAGGTAGATTAAAATATGAGACGTTGTTACTTCGGCTCTCAGGTTTCACATTGCATTGGAAAGCTGGTTTTATTTTCTTTTTTTCCAAGGTTCAACCTTCACTTGACTTTGTTAAAACTCTGACTCACCTGATGAAGAAATATTTACGATTTCAAGCTGATAGGACCGACCAATCAAGAGAAAAGCTATAAAAAATGTGTTAGACCTGTATTCAACCTGGTATTGACCCAGAATGTCAATAATGTTTCAAGAGAATTTCTAAAATAAGGCACAAAGGAATCATTATCCTGCTTGAGTTTGAAGCTAAAAGCTGCAAATGTGAGGTCACTGGGATGTTCTGAGAAGGGAACATGTACCTACCTGTGGCCAGACCTCCTCCAAGGAGCTGAAGGAAGTCACGTAAGAATGCGCCATTGTCCCAACAACAGGAATCCCGAAAAGGAAACCGGCCTGAACGTTACTGGTGAGATCAAACCCTGGAAGACAGAGGGACGGGTGGGTAGGTGCTGGCTTTGAACGGATCGGTGCAGAAAACGGACCAGGCTGTCCGCTCACCTCCGATGTATGTGTACCGTGAGGCGGTGAGGCCTCCGTCTGGTCCCTGAGCCCGGCGGAGGCCCATCTCCACCAGCTTCCGATGGTGTCCGGCTGCCAGGCGGAACCGCGCGGCGTTACTGCACACCAGGCTGAAAGGAGGAAAGGAAGAAGACACTGAAATCAGGGCAAAATCAAGGGAGATATTTAGGAGATAGGCCAAATTAACTGGTGCACACCATATTCTGGCAGAAAATTGTAAAATGATAATCATTTGCTTCCATTTATGAGCTGATTTTTCGTTTTGTTTTTCCTATTTATTTCTTTTAATGGGATCTTCACAAAACAGATGGCGTAACAAGAAAAAAAAAAAAAACTGTAAGTTAAAATGCCAAGCAACATTTGAAGGAATCAAACGGACTGAATTACATAGAGCTTTTCCAGTTTTACTGACCACTCAAAGCGCTTTACGTTATAGCCGCATTCACCCAATCGATGGATGGGTGGATGGACTTTAATGAAAAAAACGCCACTACAAAGACATGAATATAAACGCTGGGTAAAAGGATTTAGGCTAGATTATTTTAGATACTATTAATTGTAAATTAAAAGTAAATGCGGCGCCACAAACTCCAGCTTTTTACCTGGCGTAATTGACCAGACACAGCAAACTGGTCTCCAGCAGCTGGACCACAGCCAGCGGACCCTCCACCTCCATCAGAGGCACCTGTGGGTGTGAGAGCCCCGTTAGCAGCTGAAGCTCCTTCTGCACTCAGCTCAGCCCACAACTCACCCTGGCGAACACCACGGAGCCCTCGGGGACGGAGCGCAGCGTCACAGCCGAGCAGTCGAGGCCTCTCAGGAAGTCGAAGAAGGCGGGGTCGGTGTTGGGAGGCAGGACGGAGCGCAGGAACTCCACATCTGAATCCACAAAAACAGCTGGAGCTTGAGCCTGACCGTTCTACCCTGAATCATGTGCTCCAACACCAACATGGGTCGACCTGTAAGGTCAAAGAACGGAATCCAACCTGCAGCTAATCTAAACCAGAAGACGTCAGCGCTGTGACTTGAGCCAGTCCGCCTGCAGCTTTATTACGCTGCACTTTGCAAAAGTGTTCACACCCCGCTGGCTTTTTCACACTTTACGTTACGAGCAAAAACGTAATCGCATTTAACCGGGAGTTAACGCGATAGGACCGACGCAACGTAGAGCCTGACTGTGAAATGGAAAGATAATGAACAGTTCACAATATCCTTTATAAATCACATTCTGAATAAAATTTACTGCAGCCCGTTGCCTTCATGAAGTCTCCATACTCGGTCGTAATGGACAAACAAAAAGAAAGACAAAGAAACCACATTTATTTTGCAACAAGCCACGTAAAGAGGACGCAACAATCCTTTGGAACAAGGTGGTCCACCCAGAGGAGACCAAAATGTAACTTTTTAGACGACAATCTACCAATTTTAATCCACTGTTGGCCCACTATTTAAACCCATAATACAATTTATCTAAGCTTGACTTAATTTATAACAATTGAAAAAGGAGACATTGAAACCAATGGAGATTCTGAAAATAAAAAGGCCTCACAATGTTGTTGTTTCTTTGCTTATCTTTGCTAGAAATTGTGTACTTTGCAGCATTATTTTCCCAGAGGTTCCTGTTTTAATTATTTATTAGATTATTGTACCTAAAAATCAGCAGCTCACAGTCATGCAAGTACACAGAATAATAAGGGAGGGTCCTTATGAATGCATTTTTGCATTTTGCAAATTAGTATTAGTATTTCGGATGGTGCCGTAAAGACCAGGGGTCTCATTTATAAAGCTTGCGTACGCACAAAATGGGGTCATCACATTCCTCTCCCTCATGATCGCCAAGGGTGAGATTAGCAGGTAAATGGTGACATGGTGTGCGGCAATTATCTTAATTGCTGTAAACAGTCAAATACACTCGTGCATTGGCACGGCTGGAGAACCCGCAAATGGGACAGTCAGGAGGGAACGCGGTTTCAGCGATAAAAGATTTTGCTGATCAATGATGACTTTTGACTCCAAGCATTGCATTCTGCTATAATCCACAGGGGACAGCAGCTACACACCCACAGCTTCTGTTTGTTTTTTTTCCTTTTTTTGACCCAATGTTTAATCCACATTAACATTCATGGAGGTGCTTTGTACTTGAGGCAGAACCCGTTACGCAGACATTCAGGTATAGCCGTGATCTATAAGGGGAAATTGCGTGCTGGTGTGCGTGAGCATGGTTTTATAAATCAGATTTTTTTTTTTTGGCGTACGCCATTTTCTTTTACTTGGCGCACGTCCACCTTTAGTATGGATTCTACGCAAAGTTTTAGTTTTGGTCCGGTGTGATGAAATGAAAAGTTTCAGTCAGTCAGTCAGTTTGAGTTCAGGATAATCTCTCACTTTAGGCTATTCATTAAACTGTCCTGCTTCTTCATGCGGACCTCCTGACATGTGCAGCATAAATCCGTCTGCAGATTCTGCTTGGGCTTTATGTTAAAGCGCAAAGTTAAAGGTCAAAATCAGCAGAAGCGTTGCGCTGGGGCTCTCCTTTTCTCACGCTGGAGGAGTTGCACAACCAGCTCCGGAAAGCAAAGCCCCGCACTCCTGAACCAGAACCAGAACCGGAACGCCGCTGGTTCGGTGGGGATAAATAGTTACGGGTGACAACAGGCGCGATGGTAACGATAGGGTAAAAAGCCGAACGCTCACCCCGCTCTGTGAAGCCAAAGCTGCGCAGGAACAGCAGGCAGTCATGCAGCCCAGCGAAGAGCGAGAAGCCGCCGCCGAACGGGTTGTCCCTGAAGAACAGCTCGAACACGGCGGGCTCCTGGTGCCGGCCGGCCCGCCAGTACGCGTAGGCCATGGTGAACTGGTACAGATCGGTGAGCAGAGGGGGGGCGCGCTCCCGGACTGAGCGCTCCATGAGCCCGCATGCTTCTGTGGACGGAGCTGCCATGTTCTCCTCTCCAGGCACAGAACTCCTGCTTCTCTGAGCCTGCTTGGATCTCTGGGACTTGCAGTTCCACGGGCACCCACTGACTCTGTTTGGTGACGGTGAGCACGGTTTCTCCCAGCGACGTGACGATGCGGCGCGCACACCTCTGGCATCAAAATCCAAAGGTTTCTCCTTCTGTTTGTTTGTTTAATGGCAGATTGCAACCTGTAGGCGGTATGCACCTATAGTCGTAGACATTATATACGTAGACGCGTCATTGGGCGCAGGTTCGCACGTCAACGCCACCGCCATATTGTATGTGGCAGAAAAAAGTTAAGTTCTGTTGTAGTGAACGTGGATCAGAGAAGATGCCTCATTCCAGTGTGCTGCATGGAAATGTATTCGGGCTGATTTCACTACTTGTATCTGCCTTCTATAAACTAAGGCTGCACCATGCTGCAAAACTGGACACACAAAAGCTGCAGAGTGGCAACATTAGGAAAAAGCTGTGCAAGACCATTCTAAATGTCTTCTGATGTTGAAAAGTTGCAGATTTTCAAGAGAAAATATTTTTTCATGATTAAAGGCACAAATTAGCTATATTAAAACAAATATATCTCTGACATTGTGAAGTCAGAAATGTTGGATCATCTTGTGACCCCCACTTTGAGAACCCCTGAACTAGGGTCAGCATCTCCAACACTCAACAAAAACATCCTTCAATAATCTTTTTGCATCATGTCGTGTAATTTCTTTAGTGCTTCTTGATCACTTAGCTTCTGAAGGTCTTCCAGAGTTTTTCTTTGGACTTTGGCCCGATGAACACTGACCTATAAATCCTTCCTGCATTTAAAGTCTCCTAAATGCAAGGGAGGCACTACTGTTGTTTCAACACATCTCACAAATTAAACGCCCAATTTTCGACTACTACTGTTCAGTTAGCTTTGCTTATTTTTAAGCCTGACTAACGGCAATACTACTGCAGGATATTGTGATGATGTCAGTCACATCTAACCTTTACTTTATTGACTTTTTAAAAAAAAAATCTATCATTACAATGACCCCTGCGTTTCCTGTGAGCCTTATTATCTCAGCTGCTAAAAAAGAAACACATCTGGGGTCCGTTCTTCGTACGTCGCTAACTCAGTTAGCAGGATTTCATTGTTGACGATTTGGCATGATCTTGGATCGTTTGGTTCTTCGAAAGACATCCTGCACTTGTTGTCATAGCAACATGTGCGCCAGCTTAAGCCTGCTCGAGAGCAGGCTTATTTCATGTAAACAAGATTAGATCACGGCTGTATAAGCGGAGGAGATAGGGAAGTCTGCCGTAGCCATGTCCATTTTTACGACTGCAACCTGTTGCGGAAGGTGCAAGAATAAGAGTTTTTCGAATTAATCGCGTATTGCGCAATAGACAGGATCCTTTAGCGCAGCGCGACAGTGTAATTGTAGAGAGATTTTCTTGGTGGCTGTTATAAACAAACACATCATTTAACAGTGGCTTTTAAAGAGGAAAAAGTGGTGTTGGAGCCATAAATCTAAAATATTTAAGTTATTTGTATGATGGTTTGCTTTTTATTTGTATCCTATCCAGTAAGAAGATTTGTTCAGGCCATTTTATTGTGAAGTTCAGTTTACTTTGAAAGGCTTGCTTCCTGTCCAGCCGTATATTGTATCAGAAAAAACTATGGATGGATTATCTAGCCACGGAGCAATACAGTTTTACCGTGTAAACTGTGGATGACTTGGAAAAGGAAAATGTTCATTTTTTATGGATAAAGATTTTTTTTTTTTTGTTAAAATTCCCAGTTTGCACATGTCCTTTACTTCCCGTGTCTAAGGAATGACACTGAAATTTGGATCTCTTGACATAACAAGTGCCTTTTTAAAATAAAGTATAATAATTAAAGGCTACCATTTTGTAGAATATTCTTGAATTTCACTTTTACTTGTCCCCATGTTCTAGTGGGTCCCGTGGAGGCTCTGACATAAAAGAACAAAGTAAATATGAGATTATTAAAATGCAAAAATTCATACTGTAGAAAGTGATAGAAACATCTACCATGGACAGTATTTACGCATTAATTTGTCTGCTGCTTTTTGCCAGCCCTCTCTCCTGGCTTTAACAGATTTTGAGGTGTTTTAATTAATGACTCAAATTCAGCATAACCTTCCATGCTCTTGTTCTGCTTGGGAGAAAAACTGTGGGCGTTCTTTGGCCATGCTGAACAGCCAATAGCAGCGTTGCTGATCAATGTTTCTACTATCGATACATTTCCCCTTTTAAACAAACGCATGCACGCGCAGTTGTCTCAGATAACTCAATCCAGCCATACTAATCGTAAACAACAGGTGTGTTCGAAGAACCCAATTAGCCGGATCATGATTAGCCGGATGAAATCATCTTGGATGTCTCATTTGATCTTGGATGTTTTAAGCAACGTACGAAGAACGGACCCCTGGTGTGAGCACCAAAGCCTGCTAGAATCTGGCAAAATATACTACTGGAAAATTTGAAAATGCAGGTAACTTGAAATATATTACTCAGCATACAACTCTGTCAATGCAATCCACTGCAATTGTATTAGTGCAAACATTAGTAGCGTTATTTTAATAGCACAACTCTAAGGAACTTTTACTATTGTGAAAAGGTGAAACATTGAATTTTTTTTTTATTTTTATAGGTTTCTCTGCAGTCCAAGCTGTACAAGAAATATTTTTTTTTTTTTAAATAAAGAGTTTTCCAAATAAATGTGTCATGGTACATTTCTAGAGTCTCATTCTTTCCCCAACATAACGACATTTCCTTCAGATAAATTATTAAACGGAAAGATGACTAATATATTACTTTTATATCTTATTTGTAAAGAAAACTGGCTTTTTTCACTGTAGTGTCTCTATTGCTAGTTTAAAGACTGCTGCTTCCTTTCCTCAGTTGCTTTGACAAAGGCATATTAGAAACCGGTTTGCAGATGGATTATGCTGTTAGCGTCTTAAAATGACCTTCTGAGTTCATGCGGCCCTTCGTCAGTGACTTTTGTAGCTTTCTTTGCAATGTTAAGCAGTAATTTTGTTATGCTATAACATACTGGAGTACATAAAAAAAAACAAGACAACAATGAAAACATAGCCATCTTGATTTTTTAAATTTCTACCTCAAGATTTCTTCTATAAAGTTGAACCTGTAATCTGTATTAAAACCAAAATCGAAGCCAAACGATGGAACATGAGACATAATCTGATCAGATGTTAAGTATCTTTTCTCTGATATGACGTCACATAGTGAGAACACACAGGATTGAATTACAGCAGCAGTTTTAGCTCAGAGAGGAAAACTGATTTCAGATTTTATAAACCTAAATACACCTTTGAACAGTTTTGAAGATTATCCCAGCTCCCCCTGCTGCCCACCCCCCTGCTCTACTGCGGGGAAGCATCCTGCCAGCTCATTGGTCAGTCTGTGCTTCTGTCCTTTCCACAGAAAGTGTGTGGGCTGTCCCGACTGGCCACTCTGTGGTGGATAAACAAAGCTGGAACTGAGCTCTATGGCCAGGGCCGACCTGATCAGTCCGACCCTTCCCGAAAACTCTGGACCGGGATGATAAACCCGACCGCTGACAGGATGCATGTACAGCGCCTCCGGTTTGAAAGGAATGGAGAGCTTCTCAGCGCCGCCACAGTACGACAGCAGCTCCGGGTCTCCTGCTGGGTTTTGCAGCAGGTGGGTGAAAACCACCGGTCTGTCATCGCAGCGCAGGAAGTTCCTCTCTCTGCCACACAGAGACAAGAAGGGGAAATCCTCCTCGTAACGCCCGCTCTGATTTATTCGCAGGCGATTGAAGAAGAAAACCAGGAACTGTTTATCTGGAAAAAATGAGACAGAGGCATCAGATGCAGAAAATCTTAACATAAAAACTAAAGAGACAGGAACTCTGAGATCCAATCCATATTACACTACAAGATCCCAAACCTTCTTAAAATTCAATGGATCTGTCTCCAGTTGGTCAAAAATAAATAAGTGAACCCAGAAAATCTTTATCTTTTTAATTTTTTTTAAATCTTTTGAACGCTATAATGTGGAGAAAAAAAACACTGTAACCCTTGTTCCTCACCTGTTTGTTTGTCTCTTATGTGTACTCCTAGCTGGGGTGGCCAAAATTAATTTTTGCCACGGTAACACGCCGTGACAATAATGAATCTTTGAAGCCCCATGGGTGCAATTTACAAACAAGCTCTAAAATTCCTAGATAAGAAAACACATCAGTATTGGCATTGTTATACACTCGCCAGACATATGATACTGCATTCCAAAAATATCATCTATATGCAGCTACTGTATATGGTAGGGCTAGGTTTTTTAAATTATTCATAATACTGCACTTCTGCCCTGACTAGTGAGCAGGTCTACCTCTAGGGGGCAGTATAACATTGATTCAGCAGGGTGTAAATAATCCAGAGTTTATGAATTCGCCATTCATAACTTTGTCCTCTATTTATTTATTGTGGGATTGCTCATAAGTCTAATATTGCAGGTGTTATCTTATCTTATTATTATTATGCAAAATGTGTTTTATTTCCTCTTAACTTTTCCTGTTCCCAGCACTGGAACTACAGATGGAAATTAGCTGGTAAAAAGGGACTGTAATCTCATGAAACACATCTTTCCTTTTCTATAAATGGTCAAAGATAAATTAAGAAATCAAGTTAAATGGGAGTGGGTGAGAGCAAAATGGTAAAAACTGGAAATTAATGATCAAATAGATGTCTAGCAAGTTCAAGATTTAGAGAAAAATTACAAATTAAATAAATAAATGTTCCATTCAGCTAGATTAACTGTCACTGGCTGCAGACAGGAATGAACTTGTACCACTGATGATATTCATGTCGGTTTCAGTGTCATTTCAATCTGGGAGTGCAACCAAAGCATTGCTGTATAATTATTCACCTTTATTTTTAGACAAACTGGTCCATATCATTAAAAAATGAAAAACAAAGTACAACAAGCACGCCTCTCCAAACCACTACAAAACATTATTAGTAAACATTAATCGAGCAACATCAATTACAGTGATCAGGTTGGGATACAGGTAATGACAATGTCGTCCATCCGTCAGCTAAAGGAACAATCATCAAACGGTACTAAAATAAGAGGATCTAACCTTTAAAGCAGGTGACAAAGTTCTTCACTTTGGTGTCATCGAGAAACAGCTGCAAGCATCAAAGAAGCAGAGGGTAACAAATGGGACACGCTTTGTTGAAGCATTTTGCTTTAAATAGATTCGTTACAGCCTTAATGCTCACCTGTCCCTGATGGTCGATGTAGTAGAAATACTCCCTGATGCGGGGTTCGGGGCTCTGGCCCTGGACGTATGAAGCGGTGCTTCTGGAGGTGATGCAGCCGCCTGGCAGACAGCGAGGAGCGGCCAGAGTTCTGCAGCTCCGAGCCACTAACCGGAGGAATAACATGACCGGCGGCTTGACAAGCTTCAAATGTTCCGGTTTAAAAGAGGGACATAAAGGACAAATGATGCGCGGTTGCTTTCTGTATCCAGCAGAGGTTATAACACTAAGCTTATGTCCTCATGAGTTTTGTTTACAGAAGTGTCCGGACAGTAAAAACTACGAACCGGAAGTGTTCCTCGTCTGTGTGCATACTGCTGCCCCCTGCTGGACAAAACCCCTTGTAGCGTTAATTTACACATCCTGCCCCCTGCTGGATAGAGTGTTCATTACAGTCAAAAATAGCAAGAGTTTGATAAAGCATTTCAGCTCAAATAATCAAACTAATTAGAGCATGAGTAAACAAAATGAAATGTTGTATATGTAGATGTTCAAAAGCTTTGTTTGTAGTTTCCTTAAATTTGAAACATAAAAAATACTTTAATAAATCTATCAAAACTATAAACTTGTGTTGTTTTGTTTGTTCCAATAAATAAATAAATAGCTATTTTCCTTCTTTTTGGTTGATTTGTATATATTGGCTATACCATCCGTAAATTTGCTTATATGTTTCCTTCTTTTTTCAATTTTTTTGTTTTTTCTTGACTCCAGTATTTTCTGAATAACCAGCTTTAGATATCCTCTCAAGTGTAAAGTTTGCTACTTTGAGTTGTTGGTCAATTTTGAGGACGTGGTCTTGGTTCCCTAGTTTCAGGGATTTTCATTTTAGCATTTCGAGACATTTTGGTTTATTTAATGCTGTGTGAGGGCAGTTTAAGGATTGTCCTTTCCTGTTCAAACATGACTGCACACAAAGGAGGCTCCACAAATACACGACTGAGCAAGTTTAGTGTGTATACTGGCCTGCATATTGTCCTGTCCTCCACCTGAGAGAATATCGTTGGGTTTAAATTGAGAATGGGAGTGCGAGCCAGGCCTTCTCATCCAGCAGCAGTGCTTGACCTCACTAATGCAGTTGTGGAAGAATTGAAGAAACATGTACTCCTCCACTTAAATCAGAGTCACCTCAAACCACAACAAAGTTTTTTTGGTGAGGTGCTAATACTCAGACTTGTGACATAAATACTTTTAGATAAAATGGCGACATATGGAAATTATCCATTAGCAAATATGCACGGAAACTAATCAGATGGAGAAATTCAATCATATAAACACATTTGTAACAACTCTTGACAACACTGGCAACTTCCTGGTTCCACCCCCCCCCCAGCATCAATCAGTCACCATAGTGTTACTAAAAAAATCAGAATTAGCTTTGTGTGCGCTTTATAAACTTCCCGTTTTATGAAATCCCGCAGTTTAAATCCAATATACTAAGCTGTGTTTTAATTTTCAGTCTACCTGTATTACTGAAAAACACAACACACTGCACAGTAGGCCTATCTTTAAGGAGGTTAAGACGGAGGGGGGAGCTGTGGGAGATCACAGAAAGGCCCTTCAGACACAAAGGGAGCCTCCATCAGAGATAAACAACAAGATGGCTGAGAGACAGTGCTGCTTCTGTTGAAAGGCCAGCTCCTCCTTAAATCAGAGGAAAACAGAGGCTTCATTTGGCTGCACGGCGGGGACTTTAAGCAGCAAACAAAGCGATTCACTCAATGGCCACTACTCGACCCAGAAGCCTCTCTGTCCGTGTGGTGAAGCTCCAGCTGAAACCAACCTGTAGGACCTGATTACCTGCGGCCCGCCTCTTCCAGGTCAGGGTGGAGCAGTCTCCGCAGGAAACAACAGCAGGCAGGTGGTGAAAAGGTTCAGAAATGACATTCTAGTTGGATTTCAGACCAGATCCATCGTTCTCACAGTAAGTTTGACTTAATCAGGGCTGTTCGTTGAACTTTTAAAGTTAAGGCTGAAATAATCAGTAAAAAAAACTCACCATACTTTTAATTTTATTAGGGTATTTTTTTAATTAAACGTGTATGTTCCGTTTTCGATTACAATACTAGTTTGGGCTATAGTATTTAGTCATGGCGTTTAACTCTAAATCGGCTCCTAAACAGATGTGTCTTCACATGTTTAGCGTTCAGACTTGGTGCTGAAGTTGGCCTTCGATTCGGTGCTCCAGTGAAGAGGATCCCAAAACATTTTCTAGCTTTCGCTGTTAGAAAGCAACACAAATCACAAACTATTACTGTCCTTAGATCAGTACAGAAACAGAAGCTTTGAGCAGTCTAAATAAAATAACGCAGTTTTCAGATAAACCCCATCTATGTTCATTTGATGATGAGATAATGCTGAAATTGTTGTTTTAGTGGTATGAAGAGTAACAAAGATCTTTATTTATTTATTCATTTATTTATTTAGAGTACAAAAACCCATTTCACCTTTGAGCGGTTCAAGTGCTAGTCTATTTTTGACAAATTTAAGCTTTTCAAGGACTCCGTGTAAGCAGGTGTATTGTCCAAAACAGCTTTAAAGTAGTTCTGTTTTTGTTTTTAGTCATAATGTAAGAGTCTAACAAATCACAAATTGTATTTTTTATTAACCCAGAACAGAATGTGGCAGTACTAGGTTTTGACAGAGACCATTTAAGATGGTGTCAATGTCCAAAAAAAGTTAAAATTGCACTTCTTAAATATTAATAATAATAAATAAATAAAAGTGTCACAAAATTGGCTACACAGTGGTCGGCTCTGTTGCCTTGGAGCAAGAAGGCTCTGGGTTTAAATCCGGTCCTGGGGTCTGCATGTTAGTTTGAATGCTAGAGTTTCCCTATGCATGGGTGGGTTCTCTCCGGGTACTGGGTTCCTCCAAAAATATGCATGTTAGGTTAATTGATCTCTGTAATTAGTCCTTAATGCTGAGTGTGTCTGTTGATTTTATCCTGCGTGTTTCTATGTTGCCTTGTTATGGACTAGTGACCCTATAAATTTCTGCTGACCTCTTGAGATGGGCGCCAGCCACCATGCGATCTTGTCCAGACTAGCGAATAAAGCCGATGGATGGATGGTTTCACAAAGCAGAACTACATATTTTTGTGTGTATTATTACTAACAGGATAAAAGCATTACAAAGCACAAACTGTATTTTAAAGGTTTCGATTCACTATAGAATAATTCAGTCCAGATCTAAACTGTAGTACCAAAGACCCAATCTAAAATATTCCTAATGCCCAAAATAGCATTTTTTTTCTCTTACATTGTTCTGTAGATTGGCTGCTTGTCTTCCTCTATTAACTTTAATACTGCATTTTCTTCACGTATTGTATGCGTTTCATATGCCATAATATGCCATATTATCAATTAATAAGTATTATTATTTTTAGTTTAAATGACTGGTAAGAGGTCGTAATAATAGTATTTTTTTTTTTTGGCCTTTCTCATAAATTCGTTCTCTTTTGCTTTAGAACAACTTTAAATTAGCCTTTTATTCATTTTACCTAATCTAGTGTACAGCTGCGGCGTATCCTGTTTGTTTATGCCACGGTCACGCCTGAATTTCCCCCATTGACACAAAAAAGGTATTCTATTCTTCCCATTTATAAATAAAACAAAAAAATGCACACATCGCAGACTGTGGTTTAAATAATCTATAACCAGTGTTAAATGTGTCAGTCTGGGTTTGATGGGAGTACATGTTTTAGATTTTGAGCTGGAGCTGTTCAAAGCTCGCGAAGATGCTTGAAAACAGGTGGAATGTCCCTTTACTCAAGTCCTCCAATCAGGAGCCCGAGCTGCGAATCAGATGCGAGCTTCAGCGTGACTTCCGTCAACCTGAACCTGTTTTCACCGCAAAAAAAGAAAGAGATTTACAGCAGCGCACTCAGCGTCCCCTCTTCCATTATCCGTGGTCGGTCTCTAGTCGATTAAAGTTCTTTTCTGTGTAACTTTCACTCGACAGGTATGAGTCAACCGCCTCGCTCCAACCGGGGAAACCGGGAGAAGAACGGAGAGCGACGGCCGCCCCGGGATAACAGGCAGTCCTCTTCGGACCACAGGCGGTCCTCTCCGGACAGGTGGGGACACTGTTGGGGAAATAAATAAATAAAAACATGGTCAGCGGCAAATAAAGTTGGATATAAAAACTCAAATCCCGGGAAAAAGTAGACCTACCTGCTGAGCCAGCCAGCTCAAAAAGAATAAAACGGAAACTTTCTAATCAGAATACAATCTAATGTGAATTAAACTTCAGGAAGTTTGATCTGCTCAGTTCAGTAGCAGAGGGGGCAGTTTATGAGGGTTGAAATTAACAACAGGTGCTTTAAGGGGGGACAATGAGACAACCCCAAGAACAGGAATGGTTTTGTAGATGAAGACCATGGACATTTTTTTTTTTTACCTCCTCATTTATTGACTGCTTTTTAGTAGTTTTGCATTTAACCGGGGGCAGTGTCACTATACTGGAGGCGATACCTGGACCCTGCAGAGGCTGCAGAGCTAGTACAACTCCTCCAGCGGTTGCCGTAAGGTTTGCTGGGGCTCCCAACATGGCCTCTAGAGCATGGAGGAGATTCCAGGGCCGTCTGAGGTCCGTAACTCATCAGCAGAACCCGTATCGGCTCCTTTGTGCAAGGAGGAACAGGATGAGTACTGCCAGAGCCCTACAAAGTGACTTCCAGCCTGAAATCGGCTTAATGAGGGTGGTCTGAGGGGCCCCACGTCCTCCATCACTGGTCCTCAAGTCACACTGCCCTGTAAGTGTTAGTTTACTCTGCTTTAACACACCGGATGAATATGACTGCAGTTAACCAAAAGCCTGGTAATGAGCCATCAATGGACATCTGAGGTGCTGAAGCAGGGAGACGTCTAAAACATCTGCTAAAATTCACCGGGATCAGCAGGTTCCTCACTGGCGGCCTGTTCTTTTCCCCAGACGAGAGTTTACTCTGACGTGAAAGGGTCTGGAGAAGCTGCGGGGGACGCTATGCTGCCGGCAAACATTGTTCAGCAATATTCAATTCAATTTTATTTATATAGCGCCAATTCGTGAAACATGTCATCTCGAGGCACTTTACAAAGTCAAAATCAATCATATTATACAGATTGGCCTAAAATATCAGTTTGTTATACCCACGGAGGTCCTACAAACTACAGAGCACCATTTTGAGTTGTTGCTACAACAATTCAACAAATCTGACTAGCCTTCAAAATGTTCTTTTAAAGTTTTTGAGCAGTGCATTTACCGGAACCTGGCTTTTAATTTCAACCTTTTTCTTTTAAAGAAGATGGTTCAAGTACAAATATATTTTTCATAAGACTTCAGATGTCTCACAAGATCTCAATAGAACCTCCTATAGAAACTCCCAATAAGGAAGAAAAAATAAAAATTGTAACAAATGTAAAATATCTTGGTGTCCATTTGGGCCAAACCCTAAGCTTAAAAAAACTCAGTAATTATATGAAATATAATATCTTTTCCTTTAGGCATATTAGGAAAAGTTTAACAACTGAGGCATCTTTCACTTATTTCAGCGCCATGATCGTCCCACACATTACTCACCGTTTGTCCTGCTGGTCACAAGCCAGAGAGGCCACGCTAAAACCTTTCAACTCTCTTTAGAATCAGGCACTGAAAGTATTGAATAAAAAATAAATAAACTCTTTACCATCACTGTAATATTCTCAGCAATTATATCTTACTCAGTTTTGAAAATTTAATTCAGTATACAAATTTGAAAAGAGCATAGTAGGAGTATTCAAAATTGTGAATAACATTGCCCCACCCACATTAAAAATATACTTTTATTCTGAGCAAAGGACTCGGATGGCCCGATCCATAGCTCACAGAAACCGTGCCATTCCAAAATGATCCTCTGCCTTTGCACAGATCGCCTTTTCGTGTAAAGCTACGAAACAGTGGAGTCAAGTCTGCTCACTTGAAAACTTTTTCTAAAAACTTACAGAAATATTTAAGTGAAAATAAACTGTGTCTGCATCAATCTAGGTAAAATGTGCATCATACTATTTATGTACATAACTGCAAGTGCTGTAAAAATATTTAACATTTCATGGTCTTTTAACTTAGAAATGTTAATCATGTTGTACAAACATAATGTATAACATTTTTTTTTTTTTAATGTTCTAAACAAGGGACTGCAGATGGAAAATTAGCAATAGCTAAAATCTGGTACAAAGCATCTTTTCTTTGAAAGATCAATGTATTTTGCACATTGTCCCTGCCAAATAAACGAATAAAAACAATTACATGGATCAAAATATAAGAACACACCAAAAACATTAAGAAAATTATATAATAGTAATAAAAATATTGCCTTTTATTTAATCCTCCGGTTTTCAAAGTATTCTAAATAAATCTTCAGTGGTTAAAATTAGTTGATTTGTGAATATATTTTTTACAATCTTGATAATACAGCATTCTCACTGGATTCAAACGAGGAATACATACTTTTATCCACCTAGACTATATGGTAAAGTGTATCTATGTGTGTCATGTGTTCCAGCTCCTCCTCTCGACCCCCTTACTACCCCCGGAACGCCGACCCCCCTCCCAACCGGGACACCCCCCGGGTGAGGCGCGACGACTCCAAATGTAGCAACATCTGCTCCAGGAGAGGTATGGCTGCTCTCTGAGCAAATATTTAGTGTCTAATAAACCGAAAGCGCCTCCGAGGGCAGCCGCAGCGTCACAGGGCAGACTTTGGTTTCACCGCAGTTCATTACTTCCTTCTCTGGAGAGCAGTCTGACCGGTTTTCTGCTCTCTGTCGTCAGAGTTTCAGCAGAGGGAGGTTGACTTCCAATAATTTCAAACCTCTAGTCACAACAACAGATTCCGGGAAGGAATCTATTTAATCTCAGACTTTGATTTATTTTTTTTCTCAGCTTTTCAGCGTGGGAGCTGATTTACAATGCAAAGTTTTTTTTGTTTTTTTTTTAACTGTTATGAAACTGGTTTGTGACAAAGTAACTCACACACACAGCACACGCACACAGAATTTATTTTTAAAATGACAACTTCACACATGAAGTTAAAAGAAGGGATCCAGACCAAACTGGAGTGCCTAAAAACTGGTTTTACCTAACATGGCAGCGACGACCATTTTTAAATGAGCGGTAAGAGGTCGTTTTACATCGACGGGAAGCAATTTTGACCCACTCTTCTTTGCAGAATTGTCTTTTTCAGGATCGACTCTACGTTTGATGTCCATGCCACAGCATCTTAGTTGGTTTTAAGGCCAGAATTGGACTAGGCCACTTTAATTATATTTTTTTGAGCCATCTAGGGCTGGATTCCCTGGTGCTTGGGATCACTGTCCCACTGCGTAACATAAGCTTGAGGCTTAGCTACGTAAAACCTTAATGGTTTCTACTCTAATGAACCGATTGCGCGGAGTGAAAACTCTAACACGTCCCTCCTCTTCCTTGTCCTGCCCAGGCATCGTGCTCATCTGCTCTGTCCTGACCAACGGCCTCGTCCTGATCTGCGTGGTCGCGGCTCAGATGGTGATGTCGGGCCTGTCGTCGATGGGCGGCATGAGCAGTTTCAACATCAACTCCAACTTCAACATGCAGGGCACTGAGCTGGAGCAGGCACGACAACTGGACATGGAGTACAGCCAGATGAGGGCGCCCGGCATCTACGGCGGCGTCGCCTTCAGCCTGATCTTCGGGGTCGTCTCGCTGCTGTTTGTGGTCGCCGGGAGCAAACCCGCCTACCGCACGTCTCGGAGGCTCCTGGTGGGGGCGTTGGCGTTCCAGGCGGGGGGCGCCGTGGCCTACGTGGTGGCCGTCGGCCTCTACCTGCACTTCGTCATCCAGGTCAACTCCACGGACGTGTGCAAGCGGCGGGAGATTCTGTACATGCGGAGCGGCTACACGTGGATGAACTGCAACGTGGGCGGGGCCGACGCGGCCGTGGCCATGTTCGGGCTCATCACGGCCATCCTGTACACAGCCGGCACCGTGATCACGGTGCAGACCATCAGAGGAGTGAAGCGCTACCTGCAGGAGAGGAAAAGTCGGGAGGCGGAGAAACAGCAGAGCAGGGCCAGCAATCAGAAGGGCGAGCTGATGGCAGACGACGTCTTCGTATGAGGCCAGAGGTGCGGACCGGTTTGGCTCAGGAGCCGCTCCAAAGAAAGGAGGATCCACTTAAAACGGGACCTGAAACAGATCATGCAAAAATAACCTGAAACTCAAGATTAAGCCCAACACTGGTCATAGGCGACATCTTTATCGTTGATGGAATCCCCTTCTTAATGACAAGTGTCTAATTTTTTTAATTAATTGCACCAACAGAGATTTCAGCGTCTTTAGCGCCATCCAGCAGCTGCGGGACCGATCCATACGCAGAGGCTACGAGCCACGTCATTAACAACAAATATTAAAAACGAGCCGGTAAAATGAGGCTTGGAACAAAGGATGTTCTCTACAGTAAAACTGTGGTAAATTTTGACTTTAGCTGCCATTTTTATTCTTCAGAGTCACCGATGAAGCTCAGGATTCAGTGTGGATGAGTTTTTGAATTCTGTAAATATACTTACCTCCAGTGATTGTAAATCATGCGGCTTAAAATCACGGCATTTATGGGGCGTTTCTCAGTAGTTTTCTGTAACTTAAATTGTTGCAATTCCGATGTAAGACACTTTAGTTGTTGCTTTGCTGTAACAAAGCAGGTTTACTGAAACCAAATAAGCCCAAAGATTTTTTTTACTGTGGGATGACGGTTATGGAAGTTTTGTTTTTAACACAAATACAGTTTTTTTTTTTTCAAACCTTTTGTCTGTTTTGATAATGAAATGTATTTACTCAAATAAAACCGACTTGATTTAAAAGACGTTTGGTTCCTGTAATCACTGCACCTGTAGGGGGCGTCATGACGACAGTCCGGGATAACGGGACTCAACTTCAAATATAGGATTTTATTTCAAAAATAATAATAATGAAGTGGAATGAAATTGTTTCAATGTAAATTTACAAAAAAAAGCTAAATATGTGAATCCAGTTTAATCAATTCATCTTATTAGAAATCGAGTCCAACTTTAAGACGATTAACTTCAGTTTAAATACAGCTGCTCTACGATGCCGCTGAGGGTTCGCTAGAAAACATTTGTGAACGAACATCGTAAAAACAAGAAAAATAGGAGATAGATGAGGGATAAAGTTGCAAAGAGGTTTAAAGCTGTTAGAACTGAGACTAAAATCAAAGGCTTCAGACATACAGCTCAGTTCAGTCATCTGAAAACGGAACTAGTGTCGCACAAAGCTATGACTGTCCGCTTAAACCGAGACCAGATGACGAGGCCCATGGTTAACTCTGGAGGAGTTGCAAAGAGCCATGGCTCAGGTGGGAAAACAAATTGTGGTTGTGCGCGCCACAGATCTGGTCTGTTCTTTGTCAGCGACTGGAAGCTGGCCAGTGCTAATGGGAAGATGGATGGAGCATAACTGAGAAAAATGTCAGACTGCAAAATGAGAGACCAGGAACAAGATTCCCCTTCCAGCAGGAGAGACCCTAAAATTACACAGCCTGAGCCACAATGAAACGTTTTAGATCCAAGCATATTAAAGGAGCAATAAGTAGCAACAGCTTGTTATGCTGTTTCCTCAACGGTCCGTCGCTGATGTAAAACCCACCAGGTTTTTTTTTTCTTCCACAGGACAGGTATGTAATGTAATCTGTTCTGTTTCTGGTCCGCTTCTCTTATGGCTTCCATGCTTGCAGGCTGCTGCTCTTTTGCCAACATAAAACACCAAAGGCTCTGTTTTGGGAACCTTGTAAAACCCCCTTCATTCATTGGCTTAGGAACCAGGAAGTAAACGCGGGCTACACGCTGCACCAATGTCGTTCTGGACCGGACTTCTGAAAGGACAATGTTGGAGAGGACCGAGTGTTTAAAGGGAATGTTACTTCCTTCCTGGGTGAAAAATGGGAACGATTTTGGTTAATTTTACAGTAAAGTTCTCATTTATTGCTCCTGTAATGAGTTGAATGACAGACAAGACGTCTAAAACCGACTGAGTCCGCTTTAAAACCTCAGGATTCCTGTTCACAGATGCTGAGTACCAGTCTGAATGAGCTTCAGAGTAGAATCCTTCAGTGTCCCACACTCAGGAGGAGCTGCTGAAACAGGTTTCCTGCTCGCAGTATTACTTTAGCTTTTTGGAAAGTATGGGAACCAAAATTGTTTCTAGACGTGCTAACCAGGTATAGATGTGCCTCCAGAAGCCTGCAGCTATAGAAGGTGGCCGAATACAAGGCCTGCCACACTGCTCAGATCTTCATTTGCAAAATATTGTACAACAGGTTTTCTTTTCACCTCAATTATGTGCTACTTTTTGTTGATTCATCACATAAGATCCAAATTAAACAGATTGAAGGTTATGGTTGTAATGTTACAAAACATGGAAGTTCATGAGAAAGTAGTACTATCGCTAGGAACTGTTTCCCTCCCTTGTCAAAATTGTTAAGGTTCATATCAATGAAAGAAAGTGTTGCATAAATTAACTTCAGACAAAAACAGAGTTCAGAGTCAACATGTTGCAGTTATCTGGAAACTTTATTGTTTAGCAAAAGTAGGTCTCTTGTGCTGTTTGCTGTAACCCTTGCGCCGTGCTGTTAGTAACTACAAACATGGCAGCACCACCTAGAGAACACGGACCTGGAACGTCGTCAGCCTTCAGGAATAATCATCTTTTCTCTCAGAGAATATTAGTTAAGCCTCAGTGACTAACTCACTTTAAAGTATTAAACTCCTAGGAGTTAGTTAAACAGTTCCTAACTCCGACATCTGTAAGGCCGTCGGCCGCAACCCGAAACGGGGAAAATGTCCGCTGGTCCGGTTCTTATAGTACCGCTTGAACGTAGAAGTTATCTGAAAAGCTACTACAATACAAAGTGCTTCTTCATACCATAGATATGGCAAAACAAAACAAAATAATCATTTACATGTGAAGATTTAATCAACATAAAGTTAAAAAATTGCATCGTGTTTCAGGGCTCGTTATCAGTAGAAAATAAAGTGGGTAAGAAAGCCTCAGAAGAAGAAAGAAAAAAAAAAAGTGTCTGGTCCAAAAACGCGTTGAGAGAACTCAGAGTGTTTGGGACTGAAGTCGGTGCCCAGTGGACTGGACGCTCCTCCATTTCGGAGGACAGAGGCGGATGCTGACGGCAGCGGTCAGAGCGGTGTGACGAAGTAGTCTGCTGGTCTCTGGTAGTTGTGCGTCTGCATCTGTTCCTGTTCCTGCTGCTGCTGCTGCTGCTGGATAATCTGCCGGACCTCCTCCTCCAGCTCTGGTGGGATGATCAGCTGGTCGTCTGGGTCCGGCTGGGCGGGAGCGTTGAAGTAGCCTCCCTGCTTCCTGGCGGGGGCTTCCGCCGCCTCCTCGATGACGTCCTGGCTCCGGCCCTGGCAGGCGACGGAGCCGTTGCCGCGAGCCCTGCGGCCCAGGGAGGCCGTGCGGGCCTCCTGGCACAGGGACGGGGAGGAGGGAGGCACGGGTGAGAGAGACGGGCAGGTGAGGGCAGGAGGCGGAGGCTCGTTACCGGGGGCGAGGGGTTTGTTTGTGCTCGCGCTGTTGGAGTGGGCACAGTCGTGCCGGAGTAGACAGTGGACGTCTGCCTCCACCTCAACCCGGCTGCCGTTGGAGAACACGCCGGCGATGGGCTCCTCGTCCTCGCTGTCGAGCCCGTTGTCGGACAGCGCGCCGGAGAACTGCCTCTGGACCCCGCCTCTCCCGACGGCCGCTCTGCGCGCGCCCGCTCGGCCCTGAGCGTTCGGGTGGGAACCCGCCGGCTCGGCCTGCGGCGGCGGCTCCTCGGACGACGCCGTGGAGCCCACCTCGCTGCTCATCTCGGAGGTGCTGAACTCGCTGCTCAGCTCGCTCACGGTGCCGGAGGAGGCCGGTGGCAGCGGGACGCCGCCGCCGTCGCCGCCGCCGGAGGACGCGTAGGGCTGCAGGGCGGGCTGAGCGGCGGGCCCCGGGCTGGGCGGCGGAGGGGGCGGCTCGCAGAAGCAGCAGCAGTCTTCGGTGATGTTGAGCTGAACGACGACGGCGCTGAGGCTGTCAGAGCAGCCGTAGCTCTGAGCCAGCGTCACCAGCTTCTTGGCGGCGGCGAGGGCGTCCGGAACGTTTCGGATGGCCTCGATGGCCTCACCGGGAGACAGCAGGTCCCACAGGCCCCGGCTGCCCAGGAGGAAAAACTCATCTTGAGGGGTGAGCGTCACCATGGACACGTGTGGGGAGGGCGTCACGGAGGGACTGAGGAAGGAGTAGCCCATCATCCTGGTGGAGTCGGTCACACCGCCGACCTTGTTATCCTGCAGAGGGGAAACGGAGGACTGAGTTTTTTTACATCAGTGAGGATAATAACTAACAGCGTCTGGTGATAACGCACACATTAACTCAGTAAACTTGTTTAACAGACTAAAAATGGGTTTATTCTTTGTGTCAGAATAAGGAAGTACTCAGATTTATCTGTGGCTCGCATTAAATACAGAAACATTGTGACAAACTATGATTCATTTAGTTTTTTCCCCCCAGGGAAATAAATATATTGGGAACATTTCTCATCCTGGTACGTTTCTCAGAAAACTCTCGGGATGAAAAAGTTGCTTTAAAACATGACTTCAGTTTCACTAACCCTTTAAAAACAATACTGATGCAGGATATCAGTAAAACATATAATTGTGATATTATTGTTGGTTGTTGCAATAATAATCACAATTACAATTATCCCACATTTCCTTTACTCTTTTCTTCCTTTCCCATCATCAAGCACATGAAATAGGACTTCCTACAGAAAGAAATTGCATGCAAGCAGCACTTTGTGGTCGCAAACATTAAAACTGCAATGAAGATTGTGATTGGAGTTATTACACGGCTCTAAGAAACAATTTAAGATGGTCTTTTAAAAATGTCCTTTGCTTATTTTCCTACCTTGCATTTTATTTTTTATTTTAGTTTCTGTAGTTCTATAGTTAGGTCCGACTGGACCAAAGAGACAAAGTATTGGACTCGAGGGTCAATTTCAGGGCAGTAACCTGAGTCAGGATGTCAAAGCTCTGTGGATGACCTTAAACTTCATCAAAGAGTAAATAAAGCGTTTGCTCTCACCTCTGTGATGACAGCACTGTGCAGTCGGACCCTCTCGTACTCCGGCTCCTCTCGGACGGTGTGGATGTGGGACAGCGGCTGAGCTTTCCCTCCCCGACACAGTACCGCCTGACACCGGCCCACGTTGGCGGCCTTCAGCGTAAAGCAATTCCCGGCCTCGCCGGGCGCCACGGGTTCGTGCCTGATGTGACATAAAGCTGCCGAGCCGCCCATCCTCTGACCCGCCGTGCCCAGTTTCCTGCAGACGGCAACAAAGAAAAACGCCGTTAACGACGAGTCGGCGTTTTTCTTCGTCGAGCTCAGGCTTCCTGTAGAGGCAAGCGTTTACCGCTGCATGGTGAGGAAAGTGTTGGTCATGTAGTCCTCCTGCCTCGGCCCTCGTTGCAGCTCCTCAGCCAGAACATCTCCCATGGTGCACTGCAGCAGGTAAGGCACCTCGACGTTTCGGTCGCCGTCAAAGACGCCGTACAGAGCTTCCCGAGTCCCGCAGAATGTGTCCTGGGCCAGAGCCGCCACGCAGAGCCTGGAGAGGAGAGAGATTCTTCCCTCAGTCTGGGTCTAAACACCCAAACGCTCCGCCGTCACTTCCAGGCAGCGGCTACAAGACTTACAGACCTACAAGATCTCCTCATACAAAATAAACAGGTATATAAAAAAAAACAAAGGACTGACTTGTTTTTGACTCCAGAAGCCTCGGTGAAGCCGTGACTCCAGACCGCAGGGACTCCGTGACTTTCGCTCGCAGCAGAAGCCGAAGGAGACGGATCCACCCGGAAACAGCGGATGTTGCTGCGTGAAGGAAGACGAGACAAAGGCCATTAGCATCCAGACTGTCGGTTCTGTGCCCGGAGGGTTCTGCTGAAGATGTTCCTGCGTGTGCCGTTCGTACTTGAGGAGTTCCAGGCTCTTGTGGTCCAGGTTGAGTCGGGGGTTCCCGGTGAGGTCGAGCTCCAGGAGCTTTGGGGGAAGAACCTCCGGCAGCGCCACCTCAGTCAGCTCGTTGCAGCTCAGATCCACGCACTGAAAACGTGGAGAGAGTTCGCGATGAACATGCGCTCTCGTAGCCGCTCCGTTTTTAAATGCAATCCTTTTATTTATGTTTAGGCACTTCAACAAGATCACGTTTTGATTTGAACTAGGGCCGGGCGATATGGCCTAAAAACATATTCTCTTTTCACGATACATCGGATTTTAATCCATTAAAAAAAATAGACAAATACTAGAAAAACCACAAGGAATTTTTTTAAATAAACTGTTTTTATTAGACACCAAAACAAATTTCAGATCCCTCCAAATGCGTATTAAAAAAAATAATCATACATTGTGATTTCCAGATTTATTTTTTTAGATTATGTCTCTCACAGCTAAAATCAAAATGATTTCTAAGTGGGAGAACTTGCAGGGTGTTTAAATACTTATTCTCCTCACTGTATGCATGTATGTATGTATGTATATATATATAGTTTTTTTGTATTGGCAAAAAAAAAAAAAAAAAAAAAATCTTGACTTTCCAAAACTTAAATTGCAAATTCAAATTAATTGATAAAAATCGATTTATCCCCCAGGCCAAATACGACCCAAAAGAAGAAACACCGGTTTTTGGCTCATGTGAACAAGTGGAGTGTAAAAATGTTATAAACGGAGGACTTCAGTAGTTAATGTTTCAGTAAGCTTGCTGGATCGTTGCTATAGTTTTAAATCAGGCCTCTAAAACCTGTGAAGCCCTTGCGGATCAACGGCAGGACTCGTCTGACGAACCTTAATCTCCTGCAGCTGGAGCACTTCTGGGAAGGTGCTGATGCAGTTGGAGTGGGCGGACAGCGTGTGCAGCCGCCGGCAGCTCAGGATGGTGGTGGGCACAGCTCGCAGTCTGTTGCCGCTCAGGTCCAGCTCCTCCAGCTGCTCCAGCCGAGCCAGTTTGCTGCGGGAGGAGAAAATGCAGAATCTCAGACTCGGACGAGGCGCTTTAACCCGACGGCGACCGATCCGCGGCTTTTGATTGCAACGCCGAAGCTCTGGATGAATCGCTTGATGCCTACGAAGACATTACTTTAGCTTGCAGTGTCCTACCTGGCGGTGAAGGTTTGCAGCTGGTTGTAGGCGAGGTGCAGCACCCTGAGACGGCCATGTCCCGTCAGCAGAGAGACGCACTTGTCCGTCAGGCTGTTATTGGTCACATAAAGCTCCTCCAGACTGCTGCAGGCGTCTTCTGACAAGACGTCTGCAGGCAGGTCTTCCAGCTTATTGGCCGACGCGTTGAGGTAGCGCAAGCTGCGACGACATCCGCAACACAGAGTCAGTGTTCAGCTGTGAAAATGAAAGGACAATGAACAAAGCAGTGGGGGGGGGGGGGGGCGTGGGGATGAGAGGTCCACCTCTGGGCTTTGATGAACAGGTTGTGCGGCAGCTCCGTCAGGCGGTTGTGTTGGAGGTCCAGGACCTCCAGCTGGGAATCCCCCAGCCTGTCGGGGAGCCTGCACACGTCGTTCCAGCCAGCCAGCAGCTTCCTCAGACTCCAACTGGAGAACAGCCTTCACACAAACGCAAAAACAGCCGACTCAGTCTGCAGCCTCTGAACCAGGCAGCCGAGCTCCAGTTGCTAAAGTTCAAACTCTGCGCATATGACTTTGACCCCGTGTGGATTCGAGAGAAATCTAATGCCTGCAAAGAGGATAAATAACATTCTGTTGACAAGTGAAGGTTTTCCAGGAGACAACCCGGTTTTAAACTGAGCTCTTTCCTCATATTGCATTCATTTAAACCATCTTCAGGCTTTTCCGTACGATTCAGGAACGCAGCGGCTGTTTGTGCCGTGTACGTTTCCCGCTGCTCACCATGCGGGCAGCTCGGTGACGCGGTTATGGTTGATGTCCAGCACCTCCAGACTGCTGCTCTCACACAACCAGTCCGGTACGCATCCCAGCTTGTTCCTTTAAGAAACACAAAGCCAGTCAGCGCGCCGCATTCACACGCTGTGAGCAGGAAAGCAAGGTGCGGACGTTTTTCCTACCTGCAGAGATCCACGACGGTCAGATCTTCTGGCACAGGTTGCGCATCCAGCTGCACTAGCTCTGCAGAAAAACAAAACAAAAAAAGCAACGCGGCATGTGTGAAGGTGATGCGTCTGGCCTCATCCGTTTCAAACCTCGCCCACTCTCCGATCTGACTTAGGTCTCTGTACCGTTGTGACTGGCGTGCAAGCTCTTGAGGGCGTGGCCGCTGACTCGGAGGTGGGAGAGGGAGTTTCTGTCGCAGCGGAGCAGCTCCAGCCTCGCCAAACAGCTGACGTCCAGCTCCTGCAGGCCTGCGTCCCTCACGTCCAGCTGGAGGATGTGGAGCAGCTGCTCTGAATCCCCCACCGTCACTCTGTGGAGCTGATTCAGCCTGAATTTGCCAACCACGGCAAAGAGAAATCATGTTTTTCTGCTTGTTTTGTGATTTTTTGTGTGTGGAAATATCAATACAAAGAACGCCAAGCGGTCATATATCCCATGATTTTAGGGTTTCTGATTAAATGAAAGTCTTTCCTTAGTATCTTCCCTTAGGTTTTAAGTTGCAGTCACCCTTCCAAACTATATTTTAGGCAGAGCA
Organism: Fundulus diaphanus; assembly: GCA_037039145.1. NCBI lineage: Eukaryota > Metazoa > Chordata > Actinopteri > Cyprinodontiformes > Fundulidae > Fundulus > Fundulus diaphanus. The sequence goes on along the minus strand of CM073128.1, from coordinate 18,782,729 downwards.
GACCCTCCTACCTGACATCTACGTAGCGAGCAGGCAGCCACTGCAGACCCGCCACATCCAGGACAGAGATCCGATTCCCTGCCAGGCAGAGTTTCTCCATGCTTCTGAGCTTCTCCAGGACGGGAGGCACACAGCCGAAGCAGTTGAAGGATAAGCTGAGGTAGGTCAGGCCCTCCAAAGAGCCCAGCTCTGCAGGCAGCGAGCTGAGGCTGTTTCCATCCAGGAGGAGCGTCTGCAGGCTGGGCAGGGAAGGAGAGATTAAAACATTAAAAGCGAACGGCACGCTGAAGCCCCGCTTCAAAACAGTCCCGGCTCAGCAGATCCCTTTATTATCGAACCCACAACGCAAGAGCTCAGAACAAATATGAACGATATAAAGTGGCGCTTCACCAGGATCCATGATGACGAAAGCAATCAAGTGAAGTTTTAGCCGCACTCATAACTTCAGGTGTTATACGCACAAAACAGCGGTTAGCGCTTCTCTCTGAACATCATCCAGCTGGTTTGTAGCAGGAGGGGCGATCAATCCGACATAAAGCTTAGGACATAAAGGATCCCAGAGCCTGTCACTTTTTGGTTCAATTGAAAATTTGACAACTCTCAAAGAAAATTATTTCAAAATCAAATCAAGGATTTTAACCAAAAACAGGCTCGGGTTACAGAGCAGCCTCTCTCTTTGCTTTGCAGGAAACCTACAAATACAGTACAATATTCCAGGCTATGCAACAGCTATCTGTACAAATAAAGCCCCTCTAAAGAGGATTACAGCACATTTCCCCTACAAGAGAGATACAGCTCACTTTTTCTATTTTTTTGCATCCCTCAAACTAAAGCAGACTGACAGAGTATAATTCACAATTGCATTCGACTTAATAACTGAGAGGAAAACGTTCTAGTTAATTCATAATTAATTCCCTGAAATTATACAGGAGCCTTTCTGTGATCAGTCATGTTGGACTCGTTTATCAACTGGGAGAATGCAAAAAGGCCCCCAATATTTCTTGATCCGTATGTTGCATGATAGATACAACTGGTCTTCACTAACCCCAAAAAGACTTAAACAGCAAATATGGCGTAATATAGAGGAACCTGTTATCTGCTGAAGTATTCGCTTAAATGAACGGCTGACAGGCCTTTGCAGAAGAAAGGACTTTAAAAGCGTCTTGCACCTTCTACGCTTACTATGATTTACCGTTTCGTTCACTCAGTAACAACTTCCACACCGAACAGTGTTGTTATTGTAACTTCATCTTGCTTAAGTGTGGTGCGTTCACTGAAAATAAATAAATAAATAAACAAACCAGGGCCATTCCAGCATAAAATCATTCGATTCCAGTCATTCTGCCAATTTCTCAGTGCTTTGTACAGGTTTTCCTACTTTAGTGGTAAAGCAGAAACCAGCACTTTGAATCGTCTTCTTCCTGAAAAGTGCTTTATAAATAAACTTGCCTAGCCTAAAGTTCCAGTTTTCCTTACATTAATGCTGAAACACAATGCTCGCTGGACTCATGCAGTGTTTTTGTGCAGAAACGTGGGCAGTCTGCCAGATTAGGATCTTTTAACTAATCACAAATTAACTCAAAATTAATTAACTTAAAAATATGGCTTTAACACCTAAAAACTATTTGCAACAAGACAAACTCCACATCCAGCCCTGTGCTGACCTCAGCGTGTTGTTAAATATTAACTCTTCTTCTATGAAGATCTACAATTCCTGACCACAGAGATCCTGTTGGTTCAATTTCTGCGTGCAGCGGCATAATCCGCATGACTCTGCGCTGTGGCTGAAATCTCTGCCTCGTCAGGACACGCGTTTGGTCCTCAGCCAAATGTGCATCTGATACACGGGCGGATTACTCTGGACTGATGCCTCAGCATCACGGTCTCTTTCAGCAGCACGCAGGTCAGCGAGGAAACGCTCTGCGCACGCGCAGACGGCGGTTTGATGCTCGCCGCGGCCCTGGGGGTTCTCGCTTACTTGTGCATGGCGGCTACTTCCGCAGGCAGACAGGCGAGGCGGTTCCCAGACAGGTTGAGCTCTGTGAGCGAGGTGATGTCGCACAGCGCCAGAGGAAATTCAGACAGAGCGTTATTTGACAGACTGAGGCTTCTCAGCTGACAGAACCTAGAGAGAAACAGAGAAAGAGACACCGAGCGAAAGCGGGAGGGACAGAAGGGAGAAAGACTCAAAGTCAAAGGGTGTCACTGATATTCATCTTTGTTATAATTAGACTCTGAGCTTCTAAATTAGGCAACAACAACAACAAAAAAAAACATTCTTGGTTGTAATAAACTTCTTTGGTGAAGAAAGCTGGGAGAAAACAACTAAAAATGAATTAAACCTGATAATAATATAAAATATACAATTAAAACAAATGTAAAGGAAAAGATACTGTGAAGTTATTCTAAATGTTTTTCCTTGAATATCCAGACCTATTAGTGCATCTTAATAGAAAAATCATTTTTGTGTCGGCTGTTCCACTGAGTGCGATCCAGTTTAAAGGGTCAGACTCAGGCTGAAAGAGCTTCTGGGGGGGAAGTTACTGGCGATCCATAGGGGGAAAAAAACGGTGGAAAACCCTTCCGGGAAGCTTGTGTTTATGCAGAAACAATGGTGGTATATACATGTGAATTTCCATCAGGTAAATGTCAGCCTTCAGTGCCGCGCTCGCTCCACATCCTGCCAAAATTTAGACGGGTGGAAAAAGAACGGCGAGCGGGAAAGAATCTGCTGGTCATAAGGCTGCTTTTCCTACTGTAGCTAGTTCCCCCGTAGGTGAAAACGTGTGAGCACGCCAGTATGGATTGATTAAAAAAAAAAAAAAACGCCTTCGGTTTGACTTGTTTTTAATCAAAACAAGCCGTCAACCCCCCTCCGAAAATCAACAGCTGTGTACACAAAGCGCGAGACGAGCGCCAAAGCTCGTCCAGGAGGAGGACATCTTTGATGAACCCCGCACAGCCCGCTGCTCTCAGCGCTCACACGGCAGATCACAACGTCTGGAGGTACTGCGTTATTCACAGCAGGGGGGGGGGGGGGGGGGGGGGGACTTTTTTCTGAGGGAATTCATGCCGCCTGTTACATTTTCACTTTCTATTCTGACCAAATGCAAACAACATGACTGTGGCTTGAAAGCGGAGATGTTCCGGTTGTGCGCGGTCCAGTTCTGTCTTTTTGAGGGAATATTTTGGTGTAATTTCCCCACCCCCCAAAAAAAATTATATATATATATATATTAAAACATGTTTTTTGAAATGAAAATCTTTCACGGTCACATTCAGGGTTAGGGGGCTAAAGACGTAGCGGAGAAAAGGATTCCCAAACCTCCCAGCACCGTGGCATCAGAGACCTCCTCAGGACGCTGACCTAATTGCGAACAGGACACCACCCCCCCCCCCCCCCCCCCCCCCCCGCGATGTCAAATCTGTCATCTCCACTGCGGCCCTACAGAACCCGTCGACAACCGCACGAACCACACGCGCGTCATCTGTGACACTTTAGCAAAGCTGCTTCCTCTTTCAGCCGCGTGGCACCTTCCCCTGAAAGAGACATCAAAGAGTGCGACGCCGGCGCAGAACGGGCTCACCTGGTGAGAGCGGGAACACCTTTCTGCGGCGACATGAAGTTGTTCTTGAGGTTGAGGTGCGTTAGGTCCTGGCTGTAAAAGAGCTGAGCGGGCAGCTCCTCCAGGCTGCAGCACGACAGGTCCACAGAGTTCACCCTCTGAGAGGCGATCTGCGGAGGGCACGTAGTGAGCAACATCACTTAAAGGGCATGAAAACACCAACGATGATCTAAAGGCTTTGCTCTACCGACGGTAGACCTAGATTCCCTTTGACAGACGACAGGGTATTAATCGAAGAGGTCATTTATAACCCAAAGAGTTAGGCAACGCCATGTCATCTTCTCCTTTTTATTTTTAGCCTTCAGAATCGCAGGCCCTGACTAAACTCAACTCCTGAAACCCCTGGTCTGCTGCGCCTCAGAGAGACCTTTGAAAAGCGTTTTCGGGTCTTGCACAACTTTACCAGAAAGGTTTAATGAACGCGTGAGCAGATGACTGAGCGCTTCCAAAACGATTAAGAGGGCGACTTGCAATAAAAAAAAAAAAGGGGGGGGTACGTGTCATGCTGCGAAGCGGCCTGATAGCTGGAGCGTCTACCTTGGAGGCCATCCTGTGCCAGCGCAGGTGCTCGGCGTAGGAGTCGTAGCTGACGTAGTAGATCTGACTCTGGGGGACCGGCGGAGCTGAAGGCCAAACAGTGGCTGTGCCTCTTCACCTCTTCCACCTGAAACGAAAAGGAGGCGCCTCAGTTCCCAGCGTCCACCACACACACACACACACACACACACACACACACACCTCCTGAACTCACGGGATGACCCGTGGGTGTATGTTGACACAAGCAACCACAGTCCAAAGAAACACAGTCAAAGACCTTCAGACAGTGTAGAAAACGACTGATGTAGAAGTGTGGAGAACATTAAACTTAAAAAGAGGTGGAAAACCTAAGAAACTCCAATTAAACTAATTTCATCAAAGAGCCACATCTCAGTTGGAATCTCACTGTATACTCAAAGTAAAGCCCGAGAGGTGGAGGGGGGCGGCTGAAATGATTCAAAAGCCAGCAGGAAGCATCTCACCTTCCCTCCGATGAGGGGCAGGATGTGCATCTTGCCCGTGTGGGCGTGTCTCACCGACGACACGATGAGGCAGGTTCCGCTCAGCGTGACCTGCCGCCTCGACCAGCGGTTCACCGGCAGGGCCAGCTTGCCTTTCCGCACGTTGAACACCCCGGAGAGCTGCACGCGCTCGGAGCCCCCCACGCTGCGAGGCTTACCTGCCAAGGGAAGAGAGACGGGAGGGTTGGGTGACACCAGAGACGGTTAATGATCGGACGGCTGCGCCTCCTTTTTCTGTTTCAGCTTTTCGAGATGTGGAGCACCGACTCCACATCTCTGCGGGGATCCCTTTGGAAAAAGGGAGTTACGCAAGAGCGCTGAAGCTCAGCAGGCGGCGGGCCGCCACGGTGAGCGGTCATTCAGGCCAGATTTGTTCTGCTTTTAACCCTTAAAAAAAAAAAAAAAAAAAATAATAATAAGACTGAGTGCAGAGGGGTTTGAGGCTAGCGAGAGTTCCTGCAGTCCACTTTACCCAGCGTGTTCAAACGTCTCTGCACTCACAGCCACTACACACTCTCTATTAAAACCGTCAGCTCAAATCCACCAGAGAAAGAGAGAGCCACGGAGGGCCTGGACCACAAAGAGGCCTGAAATCAGATTAGCTCGTTACGTAACGTCTTACGACACCAGAGCCTTTATTGTCCTGGCTGCTGCGTCCGGCGGCCGGGACGCCAGCCCTGCCTCGGGCTCAGCGGGGCAGGAGGGCAGCGCCACCGGCAGCCTTTTCCTAGAAGCCGCACTTCCTATTTTCTTGAATGAACAGCTGACGCACGGACCGTGTTGGTTTGCCGAGGCTGCACCTAACGCAAGTTTACCCGTTAAAGAGCTTTTCCTGTTCAAGATGCTTCTGCCGACTGAGCAAAAGACACGCGGTCAAAAAATAAACTAAATAAATAAATAAGGACTGCTGGAGACATATTTCCATACGGTGCAGTTGTAAAGTGTCTCCTCTGTTCTTTTTTTGCCACGCTTTAAAAGTTTCAGGTCAAACAAATTAGACAAACATAACCCAAGTAAATACAGAATGCAGTTTTTAAATCACGATAAAAAAACCTATAAACCAAATGTCTGAACAAGCAATCCCCCCCCATAGCTACTTGTGAACTGAGTGAAAGATGAAACGTGAATTGTTTTGAGGATTGGACCTTAAAAAAAAAAAAAAAAAGTCTACCCCAGAGTAGGATTGTTTTTACGAAGGAGAAGAAACAGATGGTTACGAAAACACAAGCACTAACAAAAAAGTTGCATAGAAAAGCCCAGGGAGGAGGAAGGGGTGTGTCTGTGTGTGTGTGTGTGTGTGTGGGGGGGGGGGGGGGGGGGGGGGGGGACCCATTGATGAAGAACAATCTGTGTCTGATTTGGCGTTTAAAAACGTCCAATCAGGGAACGCCAACCATTACGCGCGAACAACTTGCTTTGTCTAAAACCACTCGTGTCAAAATAATGAAAAAATCTAAAATATGTCACAATCTCCCAGCCCATATATGATTTGTTTGTAAGATTTAACCCCTTTTCACCTAAACTGCCTCCTTCCAATAAACTCCGGTGAAGCTTTAGGTTTTTCAGGAATCAGCTCTGTCGTTTGAGAACTCGACTGGCTGGAGAGGAGTCACGACCCCGATGTTGGTTCACGCAGGAGCAGCGGCGCTCTAACCTGCGAAACATTTGGCTCCAACTTGACGACGCCTGGTGGCCGAGGCCAGAAAAGCTACAAGGATGAGCCACAGAAGAACGTTGAAGTGGATTCAGCCTCACGCAGTGGTCTAGAGATTAAAAAAAAACCCCGCAACTATTATGACTGACAGTAGCCGTCCAACGGCTGTCATCCTGTTTCTATATGAACAATACTGTGAAATACGCCATGTGTGGATCCGCCCTTCCCTGGGCGGCGTGTTTTCTTATTATACATGCCCTTTCCTTCCTTCTACTTCTGCTTAGAGGACATCCTGTCTCTCCTGAAGCAGTTGCTCATTTTTCAGCCGGACCTTTTTCTCCCCCCCCCCCCCCACCAAATTGCGTCAAGCGGCCCCGACATCCTTCTCCGCCGCTGCCGACGGCACCGCAACTCTGCCTGCGATCGCAGTCGAACCCTCCAGCTCGGACCGAGAGAGAGGAACTGGGAGTTTGTAACCTTGTGAATGAAAGGCAGCGACCTCTGGGTGGAGGAGGAGCCCGCCGCCTCGGGCCGTCTCTCTGAGAGACCAGAAACACTGAGGAGGTGAAATCCGAGTTCCCCTGAGGTCGCTTTTCTCTCACTGTCAGCACGCTGCCAGCCGGCACGCCAGAGAGAGGCGCGCGTCAGACAGTGACGTCCCCAGAACCGACGCTTCACAGCGCCCATAATCTCACAAGGAATTTGACTTTCCAATCCCCACAAAACGTCCCATTAAAGCACTAGTCGGAAAAAAAAAACCAACAACGACAGAGACGTAAATCCCTCAGGAGTGTCGGCGAATGGCTGTCGTCGCCTCGTCTCACTGAACCCAGCTGAGTCAGCTCCTTTCGAGGTTCATCCGCAGCAGAAACGCTACATCGGGTTACAGCGGCGGTGCAGAGTGGAGGAAAGGCTCATTCATGTGCAGCTGCGTGAATTAGCGATGAAAGCATTTCATAATCGCCACGATACCAGCTTAGATTGCTACTGTTGACGGGTTTTAAATGAAACTGTGATCCAGATCTGGTGACCTCACGCTTAAAAACGACCTCTCACATGTTCGGAAGGCGATACGAACGCTTCAAGGATTCATGGTGTTCCTGACGGCCAGGTGTCGGCTGCAGCCATCGCAGCATCAGCGTGTGCCATGTTCATTTGGCAAAGGGCCGTCTGGAGCGAAACAATTGTTGGCTAATATATTCCAAGCGTTGTGAACTTGTGTTTTACACTCTAATATGACATTTAGCCGGCTGGACAGAGTCTCACGGCAGCTGACGCTCCCACCGGGACACGGGTGTCACCGCCCAAAATACCGCCGGTAACAGGATGCAGGACGTAACAGTTCAGTTTAATAAACTGTTTTATAAACTGATGGAAATTATTTACAAATCAATGTTTAATCACCTCAGCATACATAAATAAAGGCATAGAAATGAAGATTTGAATTCTACTGCAGTCACATGTGAGACAGGTTTAAAGTTTTTGAATTTCGGTCGTTTTTGAATTTGAAGCCAATTAAAACCAAAACCAATGAAACTTTACGGAAGTATTGAGTGAACGTCGCTATTGCACAAATAATGATCTTCCTACAGTAAAGAAAATTTTATTTTTCACAAAGGTGCGTTCACACCAAACTCGGTCTGAGTGTCAGGGGGATCTGGTTTACATGCAAAGTCTATAGTGGACGCGCCTCTAGGAGCGTCCGGAGGTCCTGCGGTGCTTCTTCCTCGTTGGCAGCGGTGCGCTTTGGGATTTCAAGTGTCTGAGCATCAGATGCCGCAGACGCTTCAGTTGGTAAATCTGAACTTTGACAGCTGGACGCAGAGCGTCAACCAATCAGAGACAATTTGCAAATTGAGGCGTTGGACGCCTTTTGACGCTCAAATCGCGTTTGGTCTGAACACAGCATTAGTTCTGTTTTAATGGACTCCTACCGTTTTAGCAATACAAAGAGAAACTAGATGGGTCTTTTTCTTTGTAATTCAGATTAGATTAACACTTTTTTATTGCCAGGACTATGACATAAAGAAAGCACGGGTGTTTACAGTGGCAATAGCCTATAATCTAACATAAAATAAAGGAATTTTAACTTTATTTCAAATATCCTGACCCTATGATGAGAACGCTGCAGGAAAATAACTCAGTAGACCTTCTAGCGCCGCTCTAAATGCAATAACTTTGGCTGTCGTCGTAACAGTTCCATATTTTTTATAAACGAAGAAGAAACTTGATTATTTTGATAACCGTGCTAAATTTGCAGTCATGAAACCACATTTTCGTACCCTTGCATTTCCGATGTACGTACGCCGACCACTACTACAAAAAAAGCTAAAAGCGTTCCTCAGCTCGCCGGAACCTGTTCCACTTAATGGCAAACCACCGCATGGGAAATCTGAGCGTTTTAACTTAAACCTAAACCAAGCCTGATTCTTCACCCACACACACCCCGGTCTTTGTCAGAGGGGTGTAGAAATCAAGGTCAGAAAAACAATATCCACTTGTGTTAATCCCAAAGGAGATCGTGGATGTTTTTTCCTATCCCCTTAACTGGGATTAACGGCGAAAACAGCTGCATTATCAATAACAAAAACAACAGAGGAGCTGGAGGAGGAGAAGCTGGTGGTGCAGGGCCCCAGCATCGGGGCACCTGTCACCTCCTGATGTGTCACCTTGCTGGCCCGCAGTGGGCAGAGAGAGGGGCTGCTTTAAAGGCCCAACACTGGGCATTGTGCAGGCAGGACAACTGTACACCCTCATCTACCAGCAACAGCGACCAAACACAATGGCGGCCCTCACTGGACGCTGAGCGCCGATAAACAATGACTGAGGGGAGACAGATCAAGCACTGCTGAAGTGCCTGACATGAGCGACTCGGCCGTCCGTGTCTCCCCCGACGGCCGAAACTTTTCTTACCGAAGTAGAAGCGAATGAGGCAGCCGATCTCTGGGTTCAGCCCTTCCTCCTGCACCCGCCACTCGTCTGCAAAGCCCAGGTTGGCCAGGTACTCGTTCAGGATCCGCAGGGGCCGCTCGTCGCCCGCCAGCCGCCGCACCACCCCCCCGTGCAGCTGGATGAAGAGGGTCGGGGTCGGGCCGGCACTGGGCGGCTCGGCCCACTCCCCGCTGGCGCCGGGGCTCTCCCGGTCCGGCTGGGTGGTGAGGGGCCGGGTCAGCGAGCTGCTGGGGTATTTGGGAGCGTCGGTCAGCCCGGGGCCGTCGGCGGTGTCGGCGGCTTCCGCGTGGGCCTCCGAGGGGAGCTGGTCCGCCGCGGAGGTGTCCGTCGAGTGTGTCGGGGACGAGGTGAGGTCCAGCTCGTCCGAGGAGCTCTCGAAAGGGTCGGGTCCCTCCGCAGCGCTGTCGCAGGTGGGACTCGGCGCCGAGGAGTCCATGCCCAGAGGCAGGCCTTCGCTGAGGGAGTCCCGGTGCTCTGCGCTCCTGGGGCCGCCTGGGCTCAGGTCCTCGCAGGTGCTGCTCTCCATGTCCGAGCCCGAGAAGGCTCCAAAACAGTCGGCGGCCCCCTGGCTCAAATCAACGCCAACGTCGTTCAAGCACATCTCCGACGAGGAGTTGCTGCCGGGTTTGTCGTCAAGGAATAAGTTAGAGGGCGTTTTGGCTTCGGGGCAAGTCTTCAGGTTCTCCTTCTCCTCGAACTGGGTGTTCTGCTCGTCCCCGGCGTCGGTGTGTCCATTGCTAGCTGTGCAGAGGCCGTTTAAGTCGGACGCAGCAACAGGTTTGCAGTTTATTCTCAGCACAGCCCCAGATTTGCTCGCCTCCAGTTTAGCGGCCACCTCGCTCGCCGTGGTGTCCACGGTGCAGAGCACCGGGCGCGGGACGGAGGGCGTGAGCCAGTCGTGGACGTGGATGCAGCCCCGCCGGAGGTCCGATCTGACCCAGGACTTGTCGGAGGCCTGGAGCTGCTTCGACTGCTTCTGCCGGAGGAAGGTCTTTCTGTCCAGGCTGAGGGTGCTCAGGGGCGAGGCGGAGGGAGCGGGGCTGGCCGCCTCGCCGGAGGACGCACCGGGCGGAGCCCCCAGAGACAGATTCCTCTTGTGTCTGTGCCGCCGCCTGCCCAGCAGCGAGTTCACCGAAGTGCTGCTGCTCGCCGACGTCAAGCCGTACATGTTGGTGGCTTTCGCGACGGGAACGCTGCTGCTTTTCCCCGTCGCGTTGGCAACTTGGTTCTGGTAGATCCCGTTTCTTATCGCAATCTGGAGAAGGGAGGTGGCTGCAAGTCCCTTCCCGAAGAGTTTCGCCTCGGCGCCCCCACCCTCATCCTCCGCGATGGAGGGTCTCTTTCCATGGGGGAGCGAGGATAATCCGCTGGGCTTTGCGAAGTCCCCGCCGGGGTCCGGTGTCCCCTGTAGTGCTGGTGAAGCCGAAAGCGCCCCGGAGTCTTGTTCCTTCCCACTTTCCATTCTGTCAGCTAACCACGGCAGGGGCAGCCGGACAGCCCGCAGGTGAACGCTAGTCTGGGTTAGCTTCCAGCCGCTGGCTCGGTCTACTTACTAGCTTCGTGTTAGCTTAGCATGCTAAGGTACTGCGTAGTTGTTCCCCGGAGTTATCCCGCTACATCATCCCATTTCACCAGGCGGCCGTTAGCTCTCCAACTGGAGCTAACGGACCGGCGGCAAGAAGAAAAACGGGCGTCAAGCCGTCTGACATCAGGCGAGAAGGGGCTACGATTACGGTTTGAGCCCCGAGAGAGTGACGGTCGGTCAGCGGTTGAGCGTGGACAGGGCGGGGTCTCATTGGATATGAATTATGGTGCGTTTGTGGACTGTCATTGCGCTCGAAATTTTTACATCCAGTCTCGTCACGTCGCTGGGGAGGTGACGCCTTCCTCTCTGCCTATTTATCATAGCTTATTGGAAGTTTCGAGTTCCTTGTGTTTTCAAGAAAAGGCTGCAGAAATCACACCAACAACATGTAAAATATTTACGCCCTTAAATTCGAATGTTTTACAACATGTCGCAAGGTTAATATGTTGCTAACTATTCAAATAATGATACATTTGTTGATGTTAGGATAGTAACCGGATTAAAAAAATATCAGTAGGCCTATGACTGATAGTTGCGGTCGATTACCATTCCTTTACCTGAGATCATAAGTTAACACTAGCATAACTGCTGTCTACGAGCTGAAATAAGACTGTGAAGGCAACATAGCTTAGAGTTGCTGTGGTTTGTTAATGCTTACAAGACTCAATAAATGCCAGACTCGGGGTTTTAAAAGTGATATGTAAAACGATCTTCAACAGAAACAGGCAGACAAGTTCGGGGCCTTAATTAGCTTTTGAAAGCAACATTTAAATTGTACTATAGCGCCATCTGGTGGTATGAATGTTACATTATCGTGGCTACTAGATTTTCTTTATGAAAAAATAGTTTACTGTTTTATTAAAGGATATTTCTTTTTTTCTCTTACTTCTTTTCATAGCTATAATGATTGTTTAATTTTTATGATTGTTGATTTTTGTAACACCGAATAAAGATTTTTTACTGTCAGTTTCTTTGTATTGTAATATTTTCTACTGCGTATCAATAAAAATTATTATTATTATTATTATAAAATAATAATAATAACTATTTTATTTTCAAATTTTTATTCCATTGCTTTACTCCATTTCTTTTACTCAGTTATCTATGGTTAGCTTTATCGAACTAAAGTTTTTATTTTATTTTGTCCTAATTATTTTACATAAAATGTAAATTTTTTAATATTTTTGACATTTTTGTTAAAATATGCCACCATACATCTTATATAGTTTCCAAATGTATTTCTTACTTATTTTCATACATTATTAACAGTAATTACAGTAACAATACATAATAATAATAATAATAATAATAATAATCATTATTATTATTATTATTATTATTATTAATATATAGGGATTACCATTATTCATTTAATATTAATACAAACCTTTACGGTTTTATTAATATTTTTATGGTTATCATTGAATATTACAGACATTTTGGTAACCAAGTAATCATCGTCATCATCATCATCATCATCATCATCATCATCAGTTTTCCACATTTTCAGACACATAACTATTTTTGAGACCACTAGTCAAGATATAAATATTCAACTGCTCATTAAAATCTTTTTTGTTTTGTTTTTACAACTTTCATAAAACCATAAAAAGAACCATTTACCAGATCCTTTTCCTCTCTAAGGTAATAACAAAAGATCCATTTGTGGGACGTTTTTGAGAGTTTTGATGTCGTCATCTGGCAGCACAGACAACGCGGAGATAAAACTGTTTAATCAGCTCCTGTCTGTGTTTTCCGGGAGATGTTGCTGGATTGCCATGGTTTTCTGTGCAGATGTGAATGAACTGCTGTCACACTGCAGCCCAACAGGGGGCAAAGTGCAAGCAGAGCAGTCACACTATACTTTATCAAGCTCTTTTTCCCCCTCCTTCCTCCTCCCACCAACTGTCAAATCTCCACCTCGTCTTTTTTTTTAATAGCATTCACTCAGACTTTCACTCATCTCGCAGTGCTGTGCTTTGAACATAGCACCTTGTTTGTTACAGCCAAGGTAAGCCTCCTTCTCTTGTATCCTGACAGGTTACAGAAAAGTTTGAACTGGTGTTGACCTGCCCTTTGTTCTATGAAGTTTGTCTTTCTGGCCATAATAATGGCAAGTAAGGTGAGAGCATGTGATGGGTGGTAAATCTCACTGCAAAATGCTTGTACTGTATACATAGAGATTAATTCACTGACATATTACGGCAGTGATCCCACACAGAGGTGTTTGCAGTGGGATTCAGTTGCTACGCAATCTCTGGCTTATAGACTGCTTGTCTTGGAGAAGTGAGATCCCTGCTGACAGACGGGCTACAGTTCAGAATGACATTATCTTAATGCTGATGTGATTTCTGCAATGTTTTCTGTTAGGATCACTTAGACTGGAGATTAACGTGTAACCTCTTAAAACGTGTTTGAGGAAAAGGGAAATCAGAATGGAAATTTGCAGTCATCAGATGTTGCTGCTGATTTCAGCTCTGCTCTATTTTTACATACTTTCAATTTCAAACGCCCTGTCAGTTTAGGCAGCAATCGAACCGCTTCAAGCACGCTGCATCCGACCAAGCGGATGTTACAGGGAATCGAAGATCGCGAACCGAAAGGCGAAATAAACAGAGGTGGGCGATCCATTTGGGAATTCCATTCTATAAAAATGGGAAATAGAAACTGTAATTATACGTGGCTGATTTAGTACTCAAGGACTGTTCGGGGTAGCATGAGAGTGGTGGAGACACACGCTTCATGTTTTGGTTTCTCAGGCGGATAAATTTAGATGTGCAGCAGTTAAAAAAAAAAAAAAAGTTGGAAAAACAGCCCAGAAATACTTCATTGGAGACAAGTTACTTGTTAAGATATTTTTTGCCTGGCCTTGTTTGCTGTTTCGGTAGAGGTTTCTCTGGAAAACAGGGATACAGCAGGGAATTGAAAGCAAGGGAATAGGCCCGGACTGAAAAGTCTCAGGTTTACACACCAAGAATTAAAGTCAATTGCCACAGAGTTGAGATGACAAGCACTGAAAAAAATCCCCCAAGTCCTTTTAAAGATGAGTGGTTCTGGTCATTTTTTCATTTTTTAAATCCTTTTAACCTTTTTTTTGTTCCTTCCAAATCACTTGGTAAACCACCTCGCAGTTGGTCTCTGTATTGATTCTCTTTTAATCAGACTTTTGTTTCAGTTTTGAGCTCCACTTTGCACCCCTTTTGTGTTAGCAAGCTATTTTCTTTGTTGTAATTATTGTACAGTCATGTTTTTATTTAAGAGTTTATTAGGAAGTGGCTGTGCCTTTAGTGCCCTTTAAGCATTTTCTGGTCCCTTTTACTTCTATGTTTGGCTGGTCCATCTCTCTTTGCAGCTAGTTAGCAGATATGTTTTTGTTTACCTCGGTGATAAGCTGATCATTTAAAATCTCTTTGGAGTTGATCTGTTTGCTCCTATTTGATTTTTTTTTTCTTATTATAATATTATGTTGCTTGTCAGTTCTTTTCATGTTGTTAAAAGAGGCCGTCTTTTGTGGAGATTAACCCTAAGGTAAATTTAGGTAACATTCGTGTTTTTTGTTGTTGTTGTGATTTTCTTTCAGTTTTGGGGCTCTTGCAGTCAGTCTCAGTATTTCATTTATTGTCTATGTATCTTTGCATTTTATATGTTTCTGTAAGATTATTGAGAGTTTGTTTGCAATATGTTTTTTTTTTTGATGAGTTAGAAGGTTTGGAGTCTTTGATATTGTTTTGATTCTTCAACTTGTTTGTCTTTGTGCATTTATTTTCCCTTTGTTGACATGCTTACAGTTTTTTATGTTTTTTTATTTCTCTTTAGCCACTTTCAAAGCTTTTTGGGTTTAGGGGCTAAGGTCACACTGCAAAAACGGAAGTAAGTCAGATTTTCTTGAAATGAGTGTATTTATCTTGATTTAAGCAGGCAAGTTAAAATGATCTGTCAGTGGAATAAGATGTTTGCACTTAAAATGGGAAAAACTCATCACATCCTATGCAGTATATCCAATTATCTTATTTTAGGGGTCAAAATACTAATTTCATTGGCAGATACTCTTATTTACCAGCTCAAATCAGGGGCAAATGCACTCATTTCAAGAACATTTTACTTACTTTTTGTTCCCTTTTTGGGGTGCATGGATCCCATTTGAGGCACAAGATAAAACATATACAATAAAAAATAGAGGTGACACCTTTCATTTAAAATTAAAATGAAATTTGTTTTGAATGGCATGTGGATCTTTTATTCTGTCGTTTGATGAGACTTTCTGAAAACTGTTCAGAATGTATATTCAAACGATTTTCATTTCCTTTATGAAACTGCTTCTCTCTCATGTTTCAGTGTCTTTTCTTGTGGCTGTGTATCTTTTTGCTGTTGATTCACCATGAACCTGGTTCTGAATATGAATTTCTGAAAGGATACCTTCATGTGTACAGCCGAACACACAAATGATGCAGTTCAGTTTTATAGACGTACATAAACATTTTCCCCTGCACAGTTTTGTATCTTAGACTGAGAGAGAGCTGCTGCTGAGTTATTATTGTGTGTGGCTGGGGAAAGAGGTTGCATCACTGTTTACTCTGCTGTGGTCACAAGGCCTGGGTGAACACCAGTTTAACTACGGCTCTTTGTGTTTTCCTTGGAGTCCAGCTGTGTGTCAGTCTCACTCCCAATCCAACATTTACTACCCCTCAATCCAAATAATGACATATAGCCCAGACACTGCAGAGTTGACGGTTTACACGAGAATATGGAAGCAAATCACACTCCTTAGAAAACCAGCTCTTTTTTTGGCGAAAAACCCCCCCAAAAAACATGGGATATATCAGGGGTTCTCAAGTATTTTCTGTTGTCCCCCCTTTGAAGAATGAACAAATTTCAGCCCCCCCCCCCCCAACAAAATGGCTCAGAAACGTAACTTTATTGTTTTCTCTCTTTTACATTTTATAACAGTTAAATACATTCTAAAACAACGATTTCTAACAACTACAACTTTTCAACGTCACCACGGTTTATAAACTATATGATTTTAGATGCAATAGTCTAAAAGATCTTTAGCCTGACATCTCAGCAGTCAAAACAAATGAAACTAAACACGGCACAGAGGGCACACGTTACTTTTAGGTAGGCATGAACCTTAGCAATAAAATACACAGAATATAGATGAGCTGAAAATAAGCTAAAAATAATATGAAGCCATTAATATTAAAGACTGTTACATTAAGTTTTATGCTCTTTCAGAAGTTTATTAATACTATTCATCAACAAGTTTTCATAGCTACGTTACCAATACAGTGAAGCTGAATAATATAAACCCGTTCTGGTTGTAGTGATTGTTTGCCCAGTGATTTAACGTGTCATTGATCTTTAGTATATGATAACCCTCAGTAAACACAAATTCAAACCACAAATTTAGACCTTGACAGTAAATCATATGAACACATAACCAAAATTTTACTGGATTTAAATCAGACATTTTAACTAGAAATGGTTTATTTCTTGAATACAGCCCTTGACAAAAAGTAGTTTATTCAAGTGTACTACAAATATATTTAGGCAGTGTACTTGAAGTTTACTTTTTATAAACTATATATACTTAAAAGTATAGTAGAGTATGCTTGACTTGTACTAAAAAATATAAACAGAAGTCTAAGCCTGTGTACATTAATACTAAGACTTAAGCTTATACTTACACTTAAGTATAATTAAGTATAAAATGACCTTCAAATATACTACTTTTTTGCAAAGTGTAGTATACAACACACCAATAAACCATACTGTTAACAGTTAAACACAGCTAGCATAGCACTAACTAGGTGCTAATGTACCAATAAACCATGAAACCAGTTCAGCAAAAGTAACACGTTTCCAAGCTGTTTACAATGATCAAAATCAATTCATCATGTTGGGAAATGTATCGAACTGTAGGTGAGAAGTATTTTGTTGTATTTACTTAGATTTACAGTAGCTTTTAATGGCAGAACGGTAACTTGCGGTGTCAGGCGAACCACTTCCGGTTTCCGTCGATACGCCTGAATAAATGAAATTTAATAAATCGTAAAGCTCCCTTATGGCGTGAAAGGAGAGAATCCTACACCTTGCTCTGAGGATTACTGAGAATCCCTTAGTATTTGTACTACTGACTGCAGAGTCAGACTTCCCTGCTGGGATATATCAAGAAAGAAACTGGGCCAGATTTAGGTCCCTCCAGTTGAATAGCTTTGAAGTTCAACTGTTGATGGGACTTTTATTTTAGAATAAGTTAATAACAATTTCCACAGCATAACACTTAAATAGAGAAGGACAGAATCACTGAGATTTTACTTATAAGAATGTAATTCTAGATGCATGCTAGCTTAATGCTACCAAAAATGCTCCATTGTCAGCTGTCAAATGTTTTTGTTCGCAGTTGTTCTCCTTTCGTTCTTCTTTTTTGGTGCCCTATGGCCTCTTTTCTGGGTCACAAATCACCATTGTGTCATCCACATTACAGCTAAAGATAAACTCTGTTGCCTAATTTGCTTCAGGTTTTAAAAGATGTACTTACCAAAAAAACAACAACAACATATTAAGCATATTAAGATCTTAAAAGTAATGTTTTCTCTTAATTTAACTGTCAACAAAAATGTATCACATCCAAAATGTATAGAAAAAGAATTAGAGAATTATATCATATCCACTGATCAGTTTTATAGAATCAGGATAAATTCACCAGTATTACTTTGGTATCTGCAGTCATTATGTTAAACTAAAGCTAACTGCCATAGATTGATGGTTATAGAAACAAAGTCCATCACAAAGTCCATCACATGCATTTTATTTTTAAATTCCTCACGTCAGCTGGTAAATCAAAGCAGGGAATGAGTGGTTGTTCAAATTTTGTGAATCAAGTAACGTTTATTTATTAAACACATTTCACTAAGCACTTTACAGAAAATCAATAAAATACCTATTAAGTGCCAGAAAAAAGAGGATATAAGCATAACACACAATAAAACAAAATTTCAGCAAAAAAGCATGTATAAACATGATAGTTTTCAACTGGATTTTAAAAGAGTGCATAGAGTCAACTAAATGTAGCTGTAGAGGAAGACTGTTCCACCGCCTTGGTGCTGCGAACTGAAAGGGTCTGTCCTCCTTGGTCTTTAGTCTGGTGTGTGGACACCAGACTAAGTGTAAAAGGGGACCAGTCTTTTACACTGCTACAAGCTTAAAAAAAATTAGACACAAAAATTGTAGTTGGCAAACAAATTGTGCCATTGTCATTGAAATTAAAGCGTGTTAGTTGACTGTTTTAAATTTGTAACCTGCTAAGTACTGGGTCATTTACCCATGATTGTGACTCATCCATTTTCTTCAAGGCACAATCTCTGTGGGAGTTTTCGGTGACTAAGCGTTTGGCCGGCCATGACCTTACTTGGCTAAGCAAAACAACCAGAAAAGGAATTCACAAGACCGATGAAATCAGAAATTTGCTGCGTGGCACAAATCCCAATGTGGCTCATGTGATCAATAAAGTCATGTGGTGCTAACTTTGATAAATGCTGTGTTAGCAGCTTAAATATATCACTTCCACACAGCTTTTATAGCGTTCTTTTTATATATATATATCCTGCATCACTTTCTGTCTTTTTTCAGAGGCCAATGTAACTAAAACCTGTCATGGAAGAACTGCGACAAATTGATCTGACGTACATCACAGAGCGAATCATCAGCATCATCTGCTCTCCTGCGTGTCCAGAGGATCTCTACCTGCAAAATCTGAGGAACATTATCCCTTTGCTAGAGTCAAAGCATGGACACAACTACATGGTGAGAAAATGTTGTTTTAAAACAGCTGTCTTGACTTTATGATTCTCTTTCTTTATCTTGAAAAAGGAAAACTTTGAAAGTCTCTCCTTAAGCCCAGAACTGTTAACCAAGACTGCATTAAAATACTTTAAAATATTGACTCTTTGGAAAGAAAATAAAGTGGAAGGATTGCATACAGTTTGACATTTAGCATTGTATGTCTCATTACTATGAGACATGTAACATTTATTTGACATTTAGGAAAAAGCTTTTACAGTGACTCAAACAGCTATCTTACTGTGTATAGTGCACTGAAAAAGATAGATTTTTCTTTATTCCCACACAAAAAAACAAACAGATGAAATATAAAAAGCTATTTTAAAATTATATTTATAGAGGGGAAAAAAACTATGCGAACCATTCTGGCTCTGTGCATGAAAGTAAATGTCCCTTTGATAAATTATTAATCAATCCTAATTGATAGCATTTTTTTGAAAAGCTAGCACAAGAAATTACAGAAATATCCCTGACAGCAAGAAGTTGGCTGAAAGATCTTTAAAGGCTACACTTAATGCTCCTCTAAAGATATTAAAGAACAGATGAAAAAAATCACTAATATCTGTCATTCTGGAAGGGGTCAAAAAGTACTTTTAAAGGATTCGGGACTCCAGTGAACCATCTCAGGAGTGGGCAACCCAACAGAATGACTTGTTGTAATTGCTGAAACTATGAATTGTGCCCTACCAGAAAATCCCCAGGGAGAACATCCTGCCCTCAGTTGGTTTGGGTTATGCAGCTGGACATTTATCTAAAGGTCACCAGCAGGTCCACCTTTGCATTGGTAAGCAAATCAAAATGAAACAAAGCAAAATGTACTAGGCAGTGTCTGAACTTAAAATGCTGTGGTGGGACATTAAACAGGCCGTTCAACCTCAAAAGGCTTCCTACAGGGTTGAACTAAAACAATATTGCAAAGAAGAATAAATAAAATAAACATTAGAAAACAGATCTTTCTATTTATTCGGGTCATATTTTCTCGTAATAAAATGTTCTTGATGATCTGTAACATTAATAGAAACTAAACATTTATGAATGAGTGATAAAGTGTTTACAGATTATTTAATAACATATCTATGAACTATTTATTAGCCATCTATAGGGGAGCCCTATTGTAAAGTGGTACCCAAAAAAGTAAAAAAATAGAAGAAACCTGCAATAGGGCAAACACATTTTCGATCCACTGTTTGTACTGAGGTAACAATAGGTTACATCCTTTCATTCTCTTCAAATCAAACAAAATTGAGAGGTAGAATAGCTCCATGTAATTTCTAAACTTTCACCTTGTCTGTTCTAATGCAGCTCATTAACGTCTCCCAGAAGCATGATGTTCTCACATCAATGACCCACACGGTAATTATAACACCCCAAAGTATAAGGCTTTAAGGATGCAGCACTGTGAGGATGTAATTCACCTGTTTGTTTGTTTTTTTGGCAGGTTTTTAACACAGGTTGGCCGGATCGCTTAGCTCCCAGTTTGGATCAAATCTTGAACATGTGCACAGCAATGGAGAACTGGCTGCAAGGTTATCCAAAGCATGTCCTGGTGTTACACTGCAGGGTAAACGTGGAGGCACTGCCCACTCACGCTAACAGCGAAATGTTTTTATCTTATCTGTGTGCTACATGAAGGGGTCATACTATTCATACCTAAACCTGTGAACATCCTCAACAGGGGGATAGGGGACTGGTTGGAGTTCTTGTGGCATCGTACATCCACTTCAGCAACGTATCTGCAAGGTAACACGTTTGAGAACAGATTTTTAATAATATGATGAGAAGAAATTAATTTTCCTTTACATTCATCTCAGGTAGTGAGATTTGTCATTAGACCTAGATTGTTGAAATTACCTCTAAAGCAAGAAGCATCTTATGAAACTCTTTGCAGAAATTTGGTTAAAAAAAGAAACTCTTTGAAGCGGCACTGTGTAAGCTTTGACCCAAGTATTAGCTTAATTTGAGATATATTAAATTGTTTTCTGGTCAATATACAGCACTGTGCCCATTTCAATGCTCTGTTAGGGCTGCTCTTCTCAAAAACTCGCCTATGTAACTTGAGAGGGTCGGATTCGTAGCTGAATGGGTCATTTGACCTAGAGCGCCATTCCAAGTCACATGATACATTCTAGGTACAGCAGTCAACAAGACAAAACAGATATGACACTTACCTGATCAGACATTTTTTTTGTTCTCTGATGTAAAATTTACAAATCTCATCACCCTTTACATGAAACTAAGCCAGCATGAAATTAGAATTTAGCCAGAATATGAATGGTCTTTGTAGGTTCTTCGGGAGATTTTTAGGTGCATTAGCAATGCAGTGTGCTCCCCATTATGCATGATTAGACTTCCCCAACTTTTTTGAATGTATTTGGCTACTATTGTGTGCACAATCAAGGAATTCAACTTTCATTACAGTGCTCACAACCAACAGACATTTGGTATACAATATAAAGATTTATTTTTAATTCATGCTGATTTTGCTTTGCAGCAGTGTAGCTGACTCATCAGGCTGTATGGCGTAGATTGTGTTAATCAGATTGACAGCCTGGTCAAGGGTCTCCAACTTCAGTCCTGCAACTTTCATATGCGTCTCTGCTTCAACAAACCTGAGTCAAATAATTAGGCCATTAGCAGGAGCGCTAACCTGGAAAGCCAGATTGATAATGTGTAGTAGTCTAGCTTCTGCACATTATCAAACTGGGACTGCTCCTACCAAATATGTTTTGGGAAAGGAGGGACATTCAGCAGAACTTTCCAAGCTGATTTGGCGAAGTGACACATAGTGGCTGCCTAACAAAGGTTGGTTTTTAGCCAATCATGGCATAACATGAAAATGTAAGCAGCAGGTGCCACGAGAAACCATAACACAGACGAAGTCGTGGATTCTGACAAAACAGCATATGATAGCAGCTACGCGTGCATCCTCCCGCACCTCCGTGTTTATGTTGATTCTGCTGTGGACTCAGCAGCTCTTGCTTTCTTCATAGCTGGTATGTCCAACCTTAAACCGTAATACTCCAATGTGATTGGCCTGAACCATTTTTGGTTTGGGTCCAAATGACAGGTCCTGTGGAAGGTTGTACTTCTTGAGTACTTCTTGAGTTGCCATAGGAAGTTTTTCCACGCTTGAAGTACAGTTTTGTGGTGGGATGTAAACACCAGCCAGAAAGGGAGTGGTGGCCTATTAGAGCAGGGCTCTGGCATCCTGGAAAGGCTGCAGGGTTCAAATCCCACCCATATTGCACCTTGTGTGCCGCACAGTGACAGTCCATTACTTCCTAGATGGGTTAAATGCAGAGGACAAGTTTTATTGGAATGTATTTTGCAATCGCCGATATAAATGATGATCATGATGAGTAAACAACTGTTTACTCATCATGATCCACTGATGGATAAGAGTAAATCTTGGGAGTGGTGACCTAGTGGTTAGAGAGCTGTACGGTTGCATTTTGGAGAGGCCCCAAATGTCGGCTGGTCAAAACTCAGTCTGTCACTCTGGTTGCCTGAGCAAGACCCCTGATCACACTGCTCCCCAAGGGATGGGTTAAGCGCAGAGATAAATTTCCCCTCTGTGGGAATATAATGGGAAATATTTATTTATTTATTTATTTATGTATTCAAATAAAGGGGTTTGTAGTTTATAGAAATTGACTCCATGTCTTCTGCAACAAGGTGACATCAGAACATTTAAGTCTGTATAAAAGCCGATTCCCCCCCTCTCTTTTTCCCTGGGAGCGCCGCGCTGCTGTTCGCTGGAAACAGCGATAATGAAAAGCAGGAAAAGTCAAAGCAGAGGCTCAAGGTGTTTCTGATACAACTGAACAGTAATTGCTGCATGACCCACAAAAACATCTTCAAGCTTTCAAACCTTGGTGTTCCATTCTCACAACAATTAGTGCAAAAAAAGGAGAAGAGATTATGGATATAGTTTGCTGGCTTGCTTTTGACTGCATTCACTGCCCCTCATCAGATTAAAATGACTAAAATTAAAATTAAAATTAGTATCAGTGGCAGTATCTTTCATGGACTATAGGGTCAGGAAAGCAGCAGGAAATACCCCGTTTGGTGATTTCTGAGTGTTGTAGTGTCATGCTTGTCTTCCTCTTTATTTAGCCCTTCCAAATTTTCTAGATGCTGGTCAAAAAGAGGATTTTAACACTGGCTTCGTCTATCCTCTCCTTCCTTCTGATAAACAGCTTTTCTCCAATAAGATCAATGCATTTTATGGCACGTCATCACAAATAAAAGTATAAGTAACAAAGTAGTGATTGCACAATCTTAGCTTAATTTCTATGGAAAAACGTATAAGAAATGTTCTGCAAGAAGTTAATATGGAGGTTTTAGTGGAAGTCATATATTATTCTGAAAGTAATCCTGAAAAATAAGATGCTTCGTGAGGAGGTTTTATGGTCAACATTTTGAAGTACTTTGGAGCTTCAAGATTATTGAAAAGTTTATCTTGGTCACTTCACAAAGAATTGATTGTGTCACACTAAATCTTTCGTCATGTGGAAATCTCAGTTCGTGCCCGAAGTTCTTATTTGAAAGAGTTTCCTATTGAAAATATCCACAGAGATGCATTCAGTCTGAAGCACCGAAAGTTTTTCAGTTTCATCTCGAAGAGCTTCTTTTGGTGGTGCTTTCATCTCTGTAAAAAGAAGAGTGAGTGTAGATGAATGAACAAGCATTTAAGATCAAAGAGCAATTGACACAACAACACACAGAGACTGAGCTGTTGACAAGCCAAAGGACACCGTGGATGAAAAAAGAGATTAGACTTGTTGCTTTTTGGTTTCTAGCCAGGAACCAGTTGTGCATGTAGACGACACATGATGGCGCAAAGATGATCGCTTAAATGTAGAGCATCTTCTATCCGAGAGTTAAAAGGAGACATTTTTGTTTATTTGATCTTTAGATGTCAGCAAAGTTCAGCTGGATTCAGATCAAATTCTTGCTCACTGTGCACGTGTGCGTAGGCATGCTGATCATGGCTGAGCGGTTGGGAAATATCTGATTGTGACCATTGTCCCCCGTGCAAATGATCTCAGAGCTTTTGATTGTAAGCATGCTGAGGCTTGTGAAAGACGTCTGGTTTCTGTTGGGAGCAGAGCCTGAAAAGATAAGAATTTTGTGAAAAAAAAAGGACATGATTTAATAAAACGTTTGTCTCACAATACCTGTTTTTAAAGTTAATCCACAGTTTTCATGTGACCATGAACAGGAAAGATAGTTACTTCATGTGCAAATCAAATCAGGTAGATCTAAACAGGCTTTGGTGCAGACGCCTCTGCAGAATTCTTGAATGTATCAAACTTTCTGCAGCTCAGCTGACAACTTGCGTCTTTATCTGAACATGTGCGTTTTTCTCAGTGCAGACCTCTCTCTGGACCACTTTGCCATGAGGAAGTTCTACAACGACAAGCTCTCTGCTCTGATGATCCCCTCACAGAAACGGTAAGAGCCTCAAACCGACAAGGTCAAACATTAAAGTCACATTCAACCTGAATCTGCAATTATCTGATTCATCCTCAGATGACCGTAATAACCCATAAAATAAAATAAAAACATCTGAGCTATGAATTTAATCTAGATTATCGTTCTGTGGCATTTTTAATTGATGCACTTGCCAGATAGATTCTCGCTTTTTCTCCCCAGGTATGTTTGGATGGTGGGCAGCATGTTAAAAGGGGGACTAAGGATGAACCCCTCTCCATCCTTTTTGCTATGTGTTGTTCTTTATGGTCTTCCCAAAATAAGACCAGACGGAGGTAAGCAGCGAGAAAACACAGATAACACTACACATTTGTAAGGGTGCTTTGCGTTTTGGAGGTAGCAAAGTTTATCAAAAGTACTACCAAGAGAAATAAACTCACACCAATGCATTAAGTTCGGTGGTATTTGCCTTTTGGTAAAAAATAAATAAATAAATTGCGGGAAGGAAATGAAGAAGTGGCAATGCCTGGACATAAAATGGGATGTGAAATGAAGGGGGAAGAGGGGAAAGGACTGGACGCCATGTGCATTAGGTTGTGTGGTCATATTATGTGACCGCCCAGCATCTGGCTTGTGCAGATGTCAAAGTGGCTTGATGTTGAGGCCACCCACACAGCAAGACAACTCATGCAAAGCAACAATACGGGCCCTCTCAAACTGTTGGTTGTGCTTTATGTCTCTAAACTTTCAAGTCCTGTTTGTCAGACGCTCCGGAACCTGCCTGCAACACATCGAGGCCTTAGAAATTCTTCCACACAGGCTTTCTGGTGCCGGCTGCAGACAACATCCGGCTCCTCACAAATCCAAATTGCTGGTTTGCATGTGAAGCAGGATAGCACGTAAAACGGAGTCCCTTCTTTGGTGGTTAATTGTCTGCGGGTGTAAAACAAAAGCGTAGTGAACATTGGCTCAATATTAATATCTATTTATTTTCCTACCCAGCCATCACTGTCAGGAAGGAATAGAAGTTTCCCAAACAAAAGGGGGACAAGAGATGAAAAGAGAAAGAGATGTTTTTATTTAATTTAGTGGATAATTTAGAAAATGTTCAAGCCATTGACTCTAGGAGTTTTCTTGAGTGATAATCTACTTTTTTCTAAATTAAATTTGAAGGTTTAAAATAGTGTTTCCTTTAAAAGTGCATTATGTTCTTTGACTCTCGTAGGATGCTGCCTGTTCCTCAGAGTCTACCAAAGTCTGCAAGCTGTTTGCACGTCGCCAGTCTAGTAAGGCTCATCATTTACACAGTAGAGCACGGTTAGGTAGAGGACAGCAACTAATGTGTTTGCCTCCGTCTCAGCCACGTTAACGCCGCTCAGACCGATCGGCTCTACATCGTGCTTCAGCCGGCTCAGCTGCTCAAAGGGGACATCATGGTGAGCGAGTCATGCTGCTTCTCTCTGTGTTTGTTCTCTATCAAAGCCTTTCCTCACGTTTTCACACTCCGGTCTGCAGAATAAAGTGATAGTCTTACCACCACAGCCATCACTTATCACGTCAGTTGAACACACACTCAGCCTCATTATGCTACTTCTATCCATCTCGGATGACAATTGTAGACCTTTGACAGGTCAAAAAGGTTGTTGGCACAAATTCTAAATATTTAATTTGATTTGTGGAGATCTTCTTAAGGCCTTCTCACCTGGCTTTCCATTACCAACATTGGGGTTTATTTCCCATATTTGGGAATCATCATTAAACCTGACATTTTTATGCTATTTTAAAATCTTAGGTTTCAAATGCTTCTTTTTGATGTTTACTAAAAACCTTTGTATTAAATCTGTTTTCTAAATATTCGATTTTTTTTTTTTAAATACAGAAGTTTGTGTATTGGAGAGGGAAAAAATTAAGCACTGAATGTTGCCATCAAGTTATTTTATACTTGACCTGATTCTTTTATTGGCTTTCCAATCTGTTTGGTGGCTGTTCAGGGTGTTAGCCTGGCTGTAACTCAGACTGCTTTCTCTCGTTCACCAGCTTAAACAAGAAGAAAACTTGTGGCCGGGATTATGCTGAATTTTCACAACACGTGTTAAGAAAGACTGTGGGTTAATTTTGCCCACAACCAATCTCTTTATCTTATTACGTAACCTTTCTGGAATAATGAATCTTTCCAAAAGAGTCAGGCTTTTATGATCCTAAAAACTATAACATGCGCACAGGGACTGAAGTCCAATAAGCTGTCATTGACTGAGAAGTGGGGTACATCCTAGACATCCCCAGTGTGTTCACAACCCTAAATCCATAAGAGACGGGATGGCATAGGAGATGTAAAATGAAAAAGGAACAATTTGTTAAGACTAAAAATCACCACTTTATTCTCTACATGTTCATGTATAAAAAGGTTGTTTTTAATCGTAGAAAGGTTATATTTCCTGTAAAGTCTGAACATCTTTTTGAAATGTGTTGCAAGTAATGTGTCTTTTTGAAGAAAACTCTGTTGTTAATAATCACATTTTTTTCTCCTATTATGTAATTTTTTCAATGCAAGACTGTTATCACTTGAAAATGCACATTGACAGTATTTGTAGCTTCAGTGAAGCCTTCGTAATTTTTAATTGAACATTGAAACATGATCAGTCTTACTGTTTAAAATGCTTTGGTAATGGTTTATGACCTATACTGAGAAAATACACAATAGATAACAGAATGATTCCATTTAGCAATAGATACCATCCAATGTGTTTTTTCTGTTCAGAAATGTGAAAAACATTGCTTTATTATTTTCCTCACAAACCTGAAAATATAGATCTTTTACTCAGTATAACATGTAGTCAGAATCTTTATGTGAAACAAAAAGCAGTTTAAAATTGACATACAATGTGTGCATGGACAAATCTGGAAAAAAAGAATTGTATGCATATTGTAGTTTTAGTTCTGAAGATTTATGAAGTTCAGAGGATCTAGCCTCTGTTGTTCAGTAAGCTGCAAACGTTTTATCAGAAATGGCTGGTTTACCAATTAGCAGTTCTGTTTGTTTCTTTTCTTCTAGACTCATATCCAAAAGCACAAGCTGAATTAAATGAAAGAGTAAACCTGGACATTTGCCATCCTGTTTTTTCTCATTTTAGGTGGTTTGTTATGATAAAAACAGCCAATCGGCGAGTCGCCAAGCCATTTTCCGCCTCCAGTTCCACACGGGCCTGGTGGTCGGACACTCCCTCTGCTTCTGCAAGGCGGACCTTGACTGCGCTGCTGAAGGTATTTATAACCTGCTTTGTTCCAGCTCCACTCTGGTGCTCTGTCAGGCTTTAATCTGTAACTGATAAATCTGCTGGCTCTCTGCACACCTGAACTAACTCTGGAGCCGAATCAGCCACCAAGGACAAATGGAAACTTGTCCAGCTGTTTCATTTTTCCTCTCAATATTCCAGATTCCCGTTTCCCAGATGATGGAAAAGTGGAGCTGCTGTTCTCAGGGAGCCCTGAAAAGATTGCAGGTAGAATTACTCCACAGATGATTTATGCTGTGATAAAACCTTTGGGAACACAAATAAGGTTTTAATGTGTTTCTTCAGAATACACGGTGAGCTCAAGTTTTAGTGATTTTCTCTGCAAGTAATAATAAAAAAAAAGTTTCTAATATTATGAATTTTGTTGTTGGTCTCCTCAGACACGAAATCTGCGATGTAATTCTCTTCCACACATTTCAACTTGGCGTGGACTCATTAAAGTTGTTTCACAGGATTTAATATCTCTTAGCAAACATTCATGGTTAATGGATCAAATAAAGGCTCTGTCCAGGAAATGACACTTTTAAACAGATGCAAATCAGTTTTCAATTCCGTTTAGTTATACAGTGACAAGTTCGCAAAAAATGAATTCACTCGAATCATACAAACAGATTTCAATCCAATTGATGAAGATAAGCTGTGAGCCAGTTTTCAAGTCTAGAGTATCAAAGAGAGCACATACAATTATTCAGAGTAAAAGTGCAGCCAATGGCTATGTGTAGGAGAAAGACAGGGTTAAAAACTGAAGGACAGAGCCAAGTGTATCATCTATTACTGTACCAGAAGTACTTTCTATGGGGGGAAAAAGCAAAGCGCGTAGACATAGTCATGCCAACGATATTTATGTTAACATATTGGTCCAGAAAAGAAAGGTTAGGACCGTATTAGGAGTTCTTTCTACTTTCAAAACCCCGCTGAAATTTGCTCAAATAAAGGTGTTGTCGAGGAAAAGAAACAGTGAAACACAGAGGCTCTAGTAATTTATGTAAGAATAAAGCTCAGAGAGTACACCTGGTTGCTACGAGGAACAGCTCCGTCAGTGGTACCATCAAAGAAAGAGAGATTTTATGTGAAAGAGAAACCAAGAGCACATCACAGTAAGGACTCTTTCACAAGCTTCGTTCAGGAAGAGACACAGTTAAACTGAATAGAAGCTTTGGGCCAGGTGTACCTTCAACGGAAGAAAAAAACAGAGAGAGAGAGCACGATATGGGCAACAACAAACCATGCATAAACGGAGAGTAGCAGAAGAAAACAGTGAAGAGATGAAAAGTGGCCTGAATGTCCCCCAAGCACCCAAAGACTATAGCAACATAACTACGATAACTCAGGATAATCTAAGCCACTCTCTATGAAAACATTCTCATTAAGGCATCTAATTACTGGCATTGGCTGCTCATGATGGGGTTTCATTAAATATTACAGGCATCTGATAAAGACAAGACAAAGATTTAAATGAAGGGTTGATCAGATCTTTTTGGCGCCACATGTCTGTACAGCAAATGATTAAAGGAATGATATTTTATGTAGAAGAGAAACGTGAATCTCACGCTTTCACGCACCCACAGCTGATGAATGGAAACGTTTTGCTGCCAACAGGGGGCAGTGTTGGACACCACGCCAACAAGCGTGGCCCTCAGCAGCTGCAATCAGGCTCTTCAGTTCTCGACAGGAAGCAATGTGAGGGGTTTATCAGACACACGCGTCAGAGGGGCGTTTAGATCCGCAGATACTGAACTCAGAAGGAGAAACAGAGACAAACAAAACGGGACTATATCAAAGTGTAACAAGCTCACACTTTGTTTTTAAGCAACAGGAGTCAGATGGGTGGTTACTTTTTTCTACCCTCTGCTACCTTAAGTGACTGCTGTTTGGTATTTTCTATGTCCAGGTAGAGAGCAGTGGTTAAATGTGCGCTCTGTGATGGTCGACTATGACACCTTGGACCCTTTGGTCAGACGAGATTCTTTCCAGGACCAGTCTCAAGCAGGTAAAGTGCCTTTTATTCTTTTTTTTTTTAATCCTTCCTGCTCTGTCCTTTACTCTGGATTTGGGTTGAATCTGCTGATATTGTGTCTTTTGATTGGAAAACATAAAAACACGAGAGTTGCAGTGTTGTGACGTCTTAAAAAAAAAAAAAACACCTTAATGATGCACTTACACATTGGAGAAACCTTTTACAATACAAAACTATATGAAACTACTTAAAAACCATGAACGCATATAAACATAAACATATATGTAAACATTATTGTAACAATTCATGGTTATATTGGTAATGTCATTTAAGTAAAACAAGCCTTCATTACATAATGATAAAAACAACATGATTACGAAAAACCTCTATTTAATTTTTTTTGGCTTTTTACTTTATTTGTTTTTATTCATTGTTTATGACTTTTAATTCACAAGCACATGTAACTGAAATTTCATTATTTACAGTTTTTAAAGTATTTTATGCAGGTACATTTTTGTATCTTTTGTATTTTTTAAAATATTTTATTCATCTTTTGCTTATGATATTCTACAGTTTTTATTTTACATTTTTTTTCTGAACTTGTGTTTTTTCTTATTCCTGATTTTTATAATTTTTATTTGATGTTTTTTTTATAAATACATTTTTCTCTTAGCTATTTTATTTTATTTTATTTTATTTAGAACTTTAACCTTTTTTCCATCCATCCATTCTTTGTCTATAGCCGCTTATTCAGGCTTGGGGGGCTCTGTCTGTCCAGCAGTCAGTGGGTGAGAAGTGGGGTACACGGGCAGCACAGGACGAAGAACCATGCACACATTCATACCTAAAGGCAATTAGAGAGGCCAGTCAATCAAACATGTCTGTTTTTGGACTGTGGGAGAAGGTATCTGGAGAGATACCATGCATGGACAGGGTGAACATGCAAACTCAATTTATTTGACAAGATAATGTGAAGGAATTTTACATGGTTTATCTTACAGCTGCCTGATATTTTTGAATAGTTTGTGCTAAACATCTTTGAAAATATTTGTTAAATATTTAGTTGATAAATTTATTTGACCTCTTCTGTTCATTCTTGCTTTTCTTTTTTTTTTTATTTAGTCATCTGTTTTGCTAGAGGTTGAGGATTTAGAGCAGTTTCAGTGTTGCATTCTTTTGTCATGACTGTGTGTGTTACTTCTATCTCAACTCTTTTAGAAATACAGACTTTATCCATTTTAATATTTAGATGAAAATATAAGCAAATAAAATCAGCCTGGTTAAAGATTTTATTTTCATCAAAACTGTTTTCTTCACTAAGAGAGCAGGGAAATATCAGCCAGTCTTCACCATTATGAACCTATTTAGCCTCTGACACATTCTAGTTTTGATTAGATTCCTTCTGTTTTCAGTCTTTTTAAAGAATCAGTTTGAATAATAATAATAATAATAATAATTGAACTTTATTGATCTCACAATGGAGAAATTCACTTCTGCATCTTAACCCATCCCCTTGGGGAGCAGTGGGCTGCCACTGTGTGGCGCCTGGGGAGCAATCGGGGGTGAAGGGTCTTGCTCAGGGACCCAGAGTGGCAGCTTGTGGGAGTTGAACTCAGAACCTCTGGGACCGAAGCTCTGTGCTCTAACCACTAGGCCACCACTCCCCTCAGGCATAGCTATATGATTGAATAATTTCACAAGAAAGAAACAGCTGTTTTCCAAATATTAATTATTTCAAAATAAAATAATAAAATTTTGTGCTGATGTGTTCTGACTCCTTTGTTGTGGTTCCTTTCCCTTCATCTGCAAAACATCTCATAATCGTAGAAGCTTAGTGACAAAGACTTTCCTTTTAACGATTCCGGCCATTAGCGTGGACACAATCAACACAACAAAGAGTTTAGACGCTGTGGATTTTTTTCCCCCAGAACGTTTCCAGCTCTCCAAAATAAAGAGGCAAAAAAAAAAAAAAACCAACACCAACTCAAAATCACAAAATCCCACAGCAGACAGCTGAAACAATGGCTTTAAGCTGCCGCTGAGGTTTCAGCTCCAGCTGTTTTATGCCATGGCTAAATCTGCCCCTGCCAGCCATGTAATTTAGATTTAAAGACATGTGGAAAAGTGGCACGTAAACACGGAAAACACACAGGCACACACGCACACAGGACCGCCTTCAGGAATCTGGTACTCCGCTGCTCCTGACTCCGTTGTTTCGGAGCTCAGGAGGTTCTACTTTTAACACCTTACACTTCTCTGCTGCTTCTATCGCTCAGTCCCTTCATCTTGCTTCCCTATCTCCTCTCCTATCTGCACTGCTGCCAGGTTCAAGTTGCAGGTTGCAATTTATCCAGCAAATTCACCATCCCCCTTCTCCCCCAGATCCCGCCTCCATGTTTACATTCTCCTCTCCAAATTTGGGCAGCTCAAGGTCCTTGTGGAGTTTTTTTTTCCCCCTTGAAAGTGTATTGTGTGTGTGTGTGTGTGTGTGTGTGCGTGCGTGTGTGTGACCAGTGGATCATCCACCCTCTGGTTTCCCTCCTTTCCTGAGATGAAAACGCATGAGTGCACCCTTCATCCACACAGCTACCTGTGTCGTCCAGGACAGGATGCAGGGGGCAGGGACAGAAAACATAGGGGAAGAAAAAAAAACAAAGTGCTGAAGGCGGGGATTTGAAGTGCAGCAACATGAGAGAGAGGAAGGGGAGAGTATGGGAAAGGAGGAGGGGGGGGGACACCAGAGGGCTGTTAGTACCTTAGGATACGCTGGTCTTCCTGCTGCTGAGAGGACGAAAAACCAAAAGCAGAGAGAGGAGCTGCTCTGAAACTTTTGCAGACTGCTTTCCCTCTCATCCTTTTCTTTCCTTTCTGCCTGTCATTCGTTTCTCCTCCTCTTTCTCCGACTCCCGGATGGAGGCTTGGGCAAAGTATTTCCATCCTGTTTCCAGACAGCAGAGCGGACAGTGAAAGTTTCCTGCTGGCTGCGGGTAGAGTAAGCTCTTTCATTTCTTCTTGGACAGATTGAAGCGTTGGTCTCTTGGATCTCTGTTAATCAGTTTATGACCGCCACTGTGGGAAAACCCTCTTGGAGCCGCTGGGAAGTTTTTACCATGCATCTAAGTTTCACGCTTCTCTGCACTCAAGAGGCTCTGCTCATACAGCTGTGGTATGCACTGCATGTACTGCAGTAACTACTGTACAATGTTTTTCCTGCTTTATCAACATCATACAGCCTTAACTGGAGCAGATCTTTATTTTTTAAGTTGCTTAGTTCTGCCTGAATCTGTATGTTTTAGGAATTTAACAACAAATTAGAAAGCAAAAACATTAATTTTGCAGTCATATATTCAGCAAAGAAACAAATTATTTTTAAATATAGAAATGGATATTTGAAAAGTTATATGAATATCTTTTTGTTCTTATTGAACACCATTTGTGTTGTAAATTAAGTTACGGCAAAAATGTCCTAGTCTGTTGCAATATTTCTTAAGAAAAAACATAAATATGGACGGTAAACAGCAAAAGTTCAGATTCAAGCACTTAAATGGAAAGTAGAGTGGAAGGAAAAAGTGTGGTAGAAAAAGGTCCCCAAGCAACAGGGATAACTTCAACCATTCAAGGATTGTGAAACAAAGCTTATTTAAGAGCTTTAAAGGAGATTCACAAGACATGCTGGACCACGGATGGAGTCAAGAGTGCCCAGACACAAACGAATCGACAAAACGAGCTCTAGCTGCACTGCGTGACTTAAACCACTCATGAACCAGAAACAATGCCAGCTCAGTCTTACTTACATGAGAAAACAGATGGGATTGTTGTGTGGTGGATACCTTCTTTGTAGGTAGAAGTACATTTTTCATTTCATTTGGAAATCAGTGTCCCAGAGTCTGGAGCAAGAACTACAGGATCAGTCATCTAACAGGAAATTTTGGAGCACTTCACACTTCCCTCTGCTGACAAGCTTTATGGAGATT
Source organism: Fundulus diaphanus (assembly GCA_037039145.1). NCBI lineage: Eukaryota > Metazoa > Chordata > Actinopteri > Cyprinodontiformes > Fundulidae > Fundulus > Fundulus diaphanus. The sequence continues at coordinate 18,749,352 of CM073128.1, read as the reverse complement.
CTGTTTTGATTTTCCAGCCGGACCTGGCACCTTTTCAAACTGCTAATAGTAATGTTAGTCCATTTATTCAAGGGTCGCCACAGCAAGTCGATGCAACTTGACAGAGTTTTGCTCTTCCTGACGCAACCAGGATTCAAACCCAGGTCCCACGTATCAAAAACTCACACTTGGCCTGCTATACCACTCAGGGACTCCCACAGCTTACAGTAAAAATGTCTGCTTCAGTGACCATCGTATCACTGAGCTTGAACTTCCAGCAACCACCATAGGATATATAGGGTATTGTCAAGCGTGATATGAGAGACATGACGAGCTGATGGCCGCTGTCAAAGCAACAACTCCGCAGCGCCACAACCTGATCGCCTCCATGCGCCATAATTCATGCAAAAGGAAAGCCAACCAAGTATTGACTACATATATTGTACAGAACAGAGACATATTTAATGGGCTGACGGTTGTATATCAAACGTCTCCCATTTTATTGGTCTCATCATGTCATTGTGTTTTATAACCTCTAAGCCATAGTCATCAATATGAACAGAAATGAATGCAATGCATAATTTATATAGTGTAAGAGTTGTTGAATTGAATTACTAAAACACATCAACTTCTCAATAATGTTCTAATATACTGAGATGTACATATGCTGTCTGTTAGGGGAAATACATATAAAACAATTGCGAAATCCAACTTTTATCACACAAATCAGGGCTATATGAATTCGTAATAAAATAGATTGTGGTCAGTTTGTTTCTTCATTACAAATGGCCTTTTTTCAGGATTAGCGGATTTTCACGTTGGTCAAATAATGTTTAATCCTCCAAACTGTGCGCAAAAGTTGTTCCAAATGAAATAAAATAATCTTGGAGGAAAGATTATGTTTATAAAAGCATAAATTATAAGTAATTTGAGGCAGAGATGTGTTTCAATTGCACGGGCATCTATTTGATTCATTTGATGAACAACTGGAAACTTGTAAAACACTGTATTTCCTACAGGGGTTTAGGGTCTTCTTCAAGTTTTGATGGATTATTTTTTTATATTTTATGAATTATTTTGTTTAATGAAGACTTTGCAAATTCCAGACTGAAAAAAGTACTTTTAATTTTTCTCTGTTGTGTCTAAATTTACAGATTACATATTTAGGTGCGGTGAAATGAGCCCCTCTTCAATCTACCAAGGGTTGTTTCTCTCCTCTTTCATTTATTTATTGTAAAATTGCCCAAATATCGTTGATTTATTGAAAACAGGAGCAAAGTGGAAAAAGGTCTGGATAAAGATCTTTGTCTCATTTAGTGTGAGCTCCTACAGGCTGGCAGACCTGCAGATCCGATCTCTTGTTGTGCAGACTACACGTGAGTCAACGCACCCTCGCCTCAGTCTGACCTCAGGTAGACGACTGTGACGAACTCGTCGTTTTTCCCGTGACACGCAGGATCACGAGTGGTCCGTTCAGCGTACACAGAAAGAGGCCTTGTTTTATCTACACGGAGTGTGTCTCAAGTCATGACTCATGGGCCGTGGTGATGCAGGTGTGGAGTCGCCACAGTCAGGTTTCAGCTACAGATGGAAATTTTCCAGAGGAATGCGAGTGATTCAGAGAAACATTTACAAGAGGCTGTAAGCAAACATTGTAACAGAAAATTTCTGGAGTGTTGTTTTCCTCTTATTTTAACTTATTTACACAGCGATAAATCTCAGAGTTGCAGATTATTGCAATGATAAACACCTAAACCTGAGTCTAAAAATTAAGAAAGAAAAAACTGTGAAATATTTTGCTTATCCTGTCTTTGCAGTAAGACCAGTTTGATTTTGGTACTTTTCTTTCCTTGTAAGGATAAAAAGAAATGTATTACTTAACAAAATAGTTGTTTGTTGAATTATAAATCATCTATCAGTATTAAACTGCCCAGAATTTAAATAGCATCAATACCGGTTTTGGATTTCAGTGATAGGTTAAATCTTCTATTTATTATTATTATTATTATTATTGTTATTATTATTTTCTTTTTATTCTTGCTATCCTGATACATATTATACGTTTGAGGGGAAGTTGGTAGGCGTATATGATGCGAGTGTGGAACTGCAGCGTTAATCTGCAAAATTTAAAAAAAACTGAAGAATTATTTCTATATTTTTTTTTCTGTAGCAAAATTAATTGATCTGAAAATATCTGAAGGGATTAAAAGTATCTTCCTTGTATTGTAAATATTTTTAAATTATGTTTTCAGTTATCCAGTTATATATGATAAGTTATCATTGATAACTTATCAGAGATTTTGCTTACTACAGTATACAAAAACTCGTCAAACTTAAAATGTTATTACATTGTAATAATTTGCACTTTCTTCAGAAGAAATTGAGGAAAATTGACAGAGTAGATAAAACAGAATAAATCAACACGACACAAAATAAATAAAATATGCCTTTAATTTGAAATTCAGACACAGATACCTGCACCAGTGTTTTTCAGTAGCTAGCAGCAGTAATAAGAGAGAGCTGTGGATCTAACTGAGTTCTTACTAACTGACAGACAGGAAACATAGGGCTAACCCCAACGCTTTAGACCGAACAGGAGAGCTGTGAACTGAAACAACGTAAGAGATTATAAAACTCATCAACATGGTACAATGCTGGTTGTTTCCCTGTCTCAAAGCAAACCCTCACAAAAGGTTCAGGTTGTAAAAGGGGAACATCCGGGCAGATCTGGGATGACATCAAAGTATTAGAACTGAAAACTCAGAGCACCATGTCTGAAAATAGTCAAGAAGTGCCAAAAGAACCCAAACTAGAACCACGATTAAATAGGAAAAAGCAAAGTTTCTGTGGGTTTAAAAGAAGCCGACACAGACTATGTGCGATTGGGTGAAAGTGCGATTCAGCGATGAATCCTGCTCTGCATTGGTCGAGTAAATGATGCTAGACTATTTGAAGTTATGGGGTTGTGTGTTAAAGAAGGTAGACAAACGGGAAAAACACATGTGAACATGCTCTCATTGTATCAACTCAAAACGTCTGCTGATGATAGTCATGATGATGAAGCAAAGTCCTCAAAGTATTAAAGCTGATGGAAAAGCTACAGGATTTGAGGCCAAGTATTGATTATAATGTTTTTTTCTCTCCCTGTGATTACAACAACTTTTTCTCTGCCTGATCGGGAAGAAATATCCTTAAAGAAATTACAACAAATTGTACTCCGTGACAGATTTTCAGAATATCATAAAAGATGCCGCAAAGGTGGAATTTCAGTGTTTTTTTTAGAGAGTTTGCTCAATTTTAATTTTAATATTTTATTCAATTTTATTGTGTGATTGTGTTGTTTATGATTATATACCTGTTTTACATGGTTTGCTATTTTTAGTACTGCTACCATGGCCAGACCTTCTTTTTAAAATAGATGTTAATCTTAATGGGATTTCCGGGTTAATTAAAAGTAAATAAATGTATTTTTCAGGTAGTTACAAAGCCAGAATTGTAATCTTTAAACTAAAAAGTAGCTTTCTGTCATCTGATTTAAAGGTAGAGTCGGCAATTTTCCCAGATATTTCCCCAAATCCCTTTTTCAATAACTACACATGCGCAAAACCATCCACTCATCAGGAGGATGAAGCACGCACACTGGCGTTATGTGAGCGCGTCAGAATGATTGACATATGGAACAACCAATAGATAAGGTGATACCTCTGGAACTTGAGGGACAGAGGGGGGAGAGGGCAGGACCAAAATTCTGAAAAATCCCTGCCGTTGGGTGCGAATGACAGGATTGTTCAGAGTTTTTACAGGTCTGCAGCTCCCACAGAGATGTGATTTTTAACCTCCTTTTTCTGAATACATAATGTGTTCACCGCTGTCAAATTGGAAGGACCATTTCACCCAGTATAACAAAAAGTGTTTCTGAACAGGATTACCAACTACAGCTTTAACGTTTGCATGAAAACCAACTGTACGTCTTTCAACAATAGAGATTCTCTCTTTTTTTTTTTTTTTTTTTTTTTGTTTTAACCAGGTGTTGTAAACTAACCAGAATGATTTCTATCTCTCTCCAGCTCCTCATCATGTGTCTGAATCTGGAGATAAGAGTTTGTACTCCAAAGTGAGGAAGAAGAGTACTGAAGAGGGAGCTTCATACCGTCTGACCTCTATCAGCCCAAGCTGGAGCGACAGAGCGCCGTCAGCCAGCAGTGACTCGGGCCTCTCCGTTGCCTCACAGGGGCGGACCGGAGCCGGGCCCAGAAGAGGAGCCAACCAGGACAACTGGAACAAGGCTGAGAAGCTGATCTTTGGGGCAGACTCAGAGCCAACCCGGGCTCTTCTGGAGGTCATGACTGAACTGGGTTCTTCTTGTGCTGGAGAGAGAAAGGTGACCAGGGATGAGTCTGGACTGGGAACCACCATCAATGGAGAGGTTTCTTCAAGCGAGAGGGAGACCGATATTCTGGATGATGAGGATGAAGATTCTGCTTTAGGGGCTCCAAACTCAAGTAGTATTTTCTCAAACGTTCTGCCTGGAACTCGGAGACAAACCCAAACAGAGTACTCCACTCACTCCTGGGTTCGACAGCATCAGATGGTGGAGCCGATCTCTGAGCGGGGATCCAGCAGCAGAGAGAGACCAGCACCTCTGAGGGTTCCTGAAACACCAGCACGAGGATTAAGCAGCAGGGAGGCAGTGAAGCGAGGCCTCGTAGATGAGGACAACAAACCTGCCGACACTACTTCATCCTGTCAGGAAGACGAGATGGCATCCTTAGCGACAGACATCGACGAGTCCATTGAGCAACTGAATCAGCTGATTCTGGACTTGGACCCCACTTTTGTGCCAGTTCCCACTCGATGTTCCCCTCTGTCCCGCTCAGCCTCTCTACACACCAACGGCCTCAGCCAGAAAGGACAGACCCATCAGTCAGGTAAGGTCAAACAAAAGGCTTGATCCAAGATGTATCCGAGCTGTTAAAAATGTCAGGTCACCCCAAATTTGTGAGCAGTTATAACAGGGTCGTTTTACGGTTGTACAGAAAGATTATCTGCCATTATAAAGTAATATATAATAATAAAGTTTCTTGTTAAATGGATGTTGGAATTGCAATTCACAATTTCCATGTCAAAAGTTGAGAATAGGCCTGTAAAACATGAAAGCATCCATCCATCCATCCATCCATCCATCCATCCATCCATCCATCCATCCATCCATCCATCCATCCATCCATCCATCCATCCATCCATCCATCCATCCATCCATCCATCCATCCATCCATCCATCCATCCATCCATCCATCCATCCATGTTGCAGAGCGTTCCACTCTACCCCCTTTGGCCATTTTTGTATTATGCTGGGGGACAGTGTAATGAATTGTGTGGGTTAATACAACCAAAAACCAAACATTTTGACTCATCCACTCGAGGCTTCAGCATCCTTCAGGCGGACTACAAAATGGTGGATTTTCGAAATTGGTAGGCTGGAAGTCTATGACCTTGTTTAGCAGCTCCATTGGAAATGTTGTGATGTAAATGTTCACAAATCATAACAGGGAATAAAGAAAACTGAAGGGCTTGAAAATATGACTCAAACAGAATATAAAGATATCTACGCAGAACCTGGAGGAACTAATTTTAATCTTTTTGCACTCTTAGAGACTCCATGTACACAACAAAATGTATTCAAGGACTAAAAAACGTGGATTTTGCGTGTTATGTCCCCTAAGCCCCAGCCCTGGGTTTAAGGCGAGTTCTCCTGAATTTGTACTCAAAATAACATGTTTAAATCTAATTATGTTTTCATCAGCAATTACAAACTCAATTTAAACACAATGTGCAGAATCACCAGAAATGTCAAAATTGTTTGACAAACATGATTATTTTATGATGATTATTTAATTATTTAATATGCAATTGCTGTAAAGTTACTTTCCTCCCTCAGTACTGGGGGCTGGAACCTATGGGGGTTTTGCTTTAGATTCCTGGCTCCAAATGCTGTTGGTGTGTCAGAAAAGTGTATTGTGAAATGTAAGTATTTGCTTTGAAAGGCAATGGAAAAAAAAAATACTTTGTTCATGTATGTACAGGTTTTAAGAAATATTTTCCCTTTAACAGATTAAAAGACTAAAGTTTAAGAGGCAAAAATGTCTTCTCATGATGGGCAGCTTCAAATAATGTAAAATGTTTTCACTGTCTTTCATTCTGTATGAAGTAAATCTTATCATTTGTGCCAATCCTTAAGGCTTCTCCATAGTGCCTGAATGTAAGCTTACAATATATGTACGTTTTTCTCTCTCAATAAGACACAGCGAGTATTGTGTCAAGATTTGTTATGCAGATTATGAAACTATGCAGAAACCATTATATATAATTATTTTAAAAAGCTACGTTTCAACAATCTTCTAAAAATAAGGCTGGGAAGAATAAACGTCAAAGCAAACAATACAACACTGAGAAGATTGCGATAAGAGAAATAGAATACCATTTATTGTTGTTCGACGGGCCTGGCACTACGCAGAAGTTCAAATATCTCAGTTGTTATCTACAGTATTTTTGGGTGAATTGACCATTTATACTGGAAAAAGACTGTAGCATGCCTCACTTAGCTAAAAGCACCAGTGCTATAGCAAGTTCATGGGTCAATGAAGCTTGCATACTGGATTTGCTTTTTCAGTCCTGCTGAGTCATATTTATCAGGTTTAAAGCACCACTCAGTGGTAGAAATGTCTATCGAAGACAGGAATATGTCTATTTGTTGTAGACTAGGGGTTTGTAAATGTGGGTGCTTGCTGAAAGGTTGGACGAGTTTGGTTGAACAGGTAGTGGACGACTCTGCTGTGTATGCAGTGTAAAATCAAGACCTCTGAGTGTGTTTACTTTAGTTTTTGTCTTATTATCAGAGGAAATACACAGACCCAGAGGTTATATAATTCAACCACACACAGTGAAGAGATTAAAGTGACAGAACAATGCCACAAGCTTCACACGTCCCGCTGAACACATTTCAGTCCATCAAATGTTAAGACGGCACAACTGAGAAACCTACCAAAAACCCACCTACCCAACCTCTGAAACGGACTGGCTGGGCAAGGGAGCTGCCAAACCTCCCTGTGGTATCTGGAGGAGCTGCAGAGATACACAGCTCATGTGGGAGAATATGTTGACAGGACAACTATTAGTTGTGCACTCCACAAACATGGCCACAAAAGTGGCAAGATTGTTGAAAGTCTGTAGTCCCCTTTGCATTTTGCTGAAAGCCATGTCGGTTAGACAGCTCATAAACAAAGCTTGCAAGATGGCAAGGAAACAGGAACCTGGAACTCAGTGAAGATGACTAGAACAGAGTAGATGGACGGAGGATAGACGCAGGCTGAACTAACTGAAGGAGAAAGACTTCCCAATTAAGGACTTATTTGTGTTGGTGTATGCCTAGCACCTAAATTCATTCAAATTGTTGAAATGTGAGAAGATGTTAGTGCTGTTGTTAATCTACTTTACCCAGGCATTGTACGTTGAGTTTCACAGTCACAGCATATAATTAAGGAAAACAGCATCATGTTATTTACACAAAAGGCACTTGAATGTCTAGTTTAAATATTTTGTTGATGTCAATTTTCTTCTTTAACAAGGAGAAGAAATTACAGATTTCTACTCCTGGAATTTCGTTTCATGCAGGCCTGATATGGGTATACATAACATAATGTGAGCGCATATTGACGTAATGATTGTTTACATGCAAGGAATAAGCAACACCTCATGACGGTTTGAGTTAACAAAGGATTATCCTGTTTCAGGGTGGAATAGTTTGAACTGGTGGGGGACAGGTAGATCTGTTCATAGGGGTAGAAATATGATTGGTGCTTGGAAGGGAGATGTGGGCATTGAATCGATAAGCATGTCACAGCTTCTGATACTTTTCCAGTCCATAGCTTAAGTGGGTATTTTTATGAAATATTGACTAAACATACTTGGCTGTACTTTGCCACTGCTACATATTCATATAAATAGGGATGCTGGGCTATTGGGCTGTGAGAGCGGGCTTCTTCTTTACTCAAATACATGTTCATTAACTATGAAGGCTCTGAAACCAATAGCTATAAGTCGTACACAAAATGTGTGATCGACCCTTTCACCACTGCAAGGCAGTCCAAAATGAGTTTCCTAAGCAAATCGACAGGTGGCCGTTTAGTTCAAATAAACTGTGCATGGCAATATAACGAGTGGGAACTGATTCAGGATAAAAAAATATATATATTCATTTTGCATGTGGAAAAATTTGGAAATAGCAAACGAGAAAATTAAACAAATTGCTAACTTACATTAACAGACTCAAACAAGAACACATCCTGGAATCTTATTCACATAGTTGTTTTTGCTCACAAATTCAGTTTGATGCTTTTGTACACTAACGAATAACACATACTATAAAGGTATAGCAGTTTACAGAGCCAAGCCAGCTCACCAAATCATTGATGATGCATTTTTGGAAGGATATTTATCTCTCCATGCTGCGTCTTCTTGACTGTTTCTTCTCAGTCTGCTGGCACATGCTATATGATGACTTCACTGCATCATGTCCACTGGGACGGTGCCTGGAGGAGCAGCCAGGCTCGTTCTGTGACCTCTGTCACTCATTTATTTTCTTGTGTCATACGAGGGTTGTCTCCACTTTGAAGCCCTCTGCATGAAAAGCAGCTGTTCAATCCGGACTGACCTCAGAGCGGTGATTTGGGTTTATCTGCAAAATTTCAAAACCTTTCAGACTTGTCAGGAATGTCTTCTTAGCGTCTTTCTGCAACATTTAACCTCTCATCCTTTACTTATTAGTTTCGGCGGCAACCTAGAATGTATTTGTCGGAAATGGTGCCTGAGTGTTTGTACATAACACAGATCCATGTGTCAAAGCCTTGGGGGGCTGACAGTTCCTGCAGGGCACAATTTAAGCTGCAGCTAACACTTGACTTGGTTCGTTATTACAGTGAGTGTTTTTCAGGGGATGGTTTGGGGGAACTTGTAAGCGTTCAGGAATGCTTTTGAAGTTTTGACAGGACGCCTTCACCCTCTCATCTTCCTGAAAAGAGTACAATGCTGTAACAAATATGGTGGACATTACGTGATACTTGAGACTTCCAATAGAAGCTCCTTTGGCAGGCTTGCCACGGGGACAGTAGCTGGATTAGTTTCAGTGGCTCATTCCAGCTTTTCTGTCATGAGACTTTTGGGGTGATGAAAACTGAGCTCTTACAACTTTAGCCTCTGTGTCAGTGATTTTCAAACTCCCCAGCTCTCGACCCACAGAGTACCAGTAGGAGAGACCTCAGACCCAAGCATAACAGGTTGAAGTGTCTGAACATCAGTGGTAAATCCCTAAAACATTGGCATAATTACAAATCCAACCGCCTCTATGACATTTACAGTGCTTTCTATCCACTTATGACTACTGTTTTCGTCCACTTGCAATCCTCATAATGAGGAATGTGTTCCAAACAACTTTTTTTATTTGATAGCCAAAGTGGAAGTGTGTCAGCGGTCGCCACGATAAGTGCTGTCTGAGTAGTGCAGTCAGTAAGAAAGGTGGTAGCAAAAGGAGCCTATATGCTTTCTCCTGCGGCTAATTTAGCAGATGAACCTCGCGATGTCCCTTACCAGTGCTAAGGAGCTACGAGGAATCCCAAAATCCTTTGCAAGACATGACATATAAGCACAGCCCACCTCAGGTTCACCTGTTCCTCATCTAATCAACCTCCAGCCACACCTGTTATCTGCTGCATATAGCTCACCTCAGTCCCTACCTCCTTGCCAGATTTGTTCGACCGCATTTGCCAGTAGAGATCCAGCATTTTCTTACTTACTCCCTGATATTGACCATTGTTCTTCGACCTCGGATTCTGCCCCTTTGCCTAGCCCTTGACGGATCCTCTCAGCGAATCTGATTACTGAACAACGACCCTTGCTCTGATTTAGCACCCATGATCATTGCCTGCGCCTCCTTTTTGCCCCTGTGTGTATGACCATTGCCTGTATACTGGTTCTGTCTTCGCCTTCTGGACATAGCCTGAAAGAAGAGTTTTTTTTTGTTTCTGTGTCAATTTGTGTTTTAGTTACACAGACTGTCCTGTTTAATGCATAATTCAATACCCCCACCCCATCTGGTCAAAGCTCTAGCACTTTCCTTTTCCCTGCCTTCTCTGATAACATTGAAGCCACTGCTGTTTGGCACACTTTAAAGCAGCCCAGTGCTTCCAAGGAGAGTCCATTGCTGAGGTTTCAAGAAACCTTTTTGAAGTTTATCCATGTGGTGTCTCTTGGCTGAATTATCGGGTCCCCAGCATGAGTCTTTACACATTTCCTGAAAATCATCTGAGATCTTGTACTTGATCTTTTACAGTATCTGATGTCGTCTATACCTGGAGCAGGTTGACAGTCAATCACAGGCAACAAAGAGACAATAGGACAACCATGCACACACACAGTTATACCTAAGGACAATTTAGAGGGACCAATTAATATAGGTGTCCTGTTTTTGACTGTGGGAGGAGGCTGCTGAGCTCATGGAGGTTTTTCCTCAACAACTTTCCATGCCAGCACACCTCAAGGAGCCAACAACATCAATATTTTCATCTTGGTAACAACAGCATGTGGAGATGCAGGTAAAGGGCTATCTGTTATCTGTAAAGAGTGCCCAGCAGAGCATGCCAGCTGGCGCATTGATTTTAACATGGAGCTGCACACTGTGAGGCTACGTTGGTGAGCGCTGTCAGAAGAAGCAATACATATACAACCTAAAATCTGGTTTTAGCTGATCACGTTAAGCGCTTTACGGCAAGACTCTGAAGCTCAAAGTGGATTTTGATTTAAACTGAAACGTGTTTAAAATTAAATTAGAAACCCAGTGAGGAACGCTTGTGCTTTGCTTCCACTCCTCCTCTCCCTCCTCCTCACTCTAAATGAAGTCTCAGGACTTTGACACCAGATTCTTTTTTTTTTTTTTTTTACATTTGAACTGAGGCCTGACAAAAACTCATAATGCTCTTCTGTCCTTCAGCAACCAGCCTATTCATGATTTAGTGTATCGCAAAAATAAATATTCCAGCGAGAAAACATGCATATTTTAAACAGAGTCTGAGCTCAGAGGACAATCGTGTATCCATATCTATAAAAAAAAAAAAAAAAAGATGAAGTGATTGTTCCAGCAGATGTTTTTCCAACCAAACGCGGTAATGTTCCACCATCTGTTTACGGTGCAGGCTCTCTTTGTCACATGAGCTTTGCCTCTGCTGATAAAACACACGGATAGAAGGTTTTGTCAACGGCAAACACCGATCACTGTCATCGCCCTTTAATGGCAAGTCAGCATCTGTTTACAACAAAGGTGTCAATTTAGTTAAATGTCATGCCTTTTTTTTTTTTTAAAGACTAGACTGGTTGGGGGTGTAAAATGCGTGTAACAGCAGAGCACATGACCGTGTTTGAGTCTCTAACGGATTGCGTGTCAGATTATAATCAGTTTTACTGTCTGCCTCCCATCCTCATCTCCCTCCTGCTCCCCCCCCCCCTTCTTTATCACCGTTCTCCTGATCAGGGTGGAAACAACAGAAATATGTCAGCGACGTGACAGACTATGCTGGCCCTAAGAGTCCGGGATGGAGAGGAGGTGGACCTGAGAGCTTCACAGGCTCCCCAGCCAACAGTCCGTCCTTCTCAACCTCAAAGGTAAACTCAGTTTCCTCTCAGCTGACAGGCTGTCTGATATGTAACTTGTTTTATCAGGCAACATTTGGGGTTCATGAATAATTTCGACTTTATTTTAAAAGCATTTGAAGCAATGTAAGCTGCGAAGACACACATATTTAAAACATTTTATAGTTACAATAAAACTGCTGATGAAAATGTATCTGTAGATTCAAAAATTGGAAGAAATTTCCACCAAAGGTTTTGGTCGTGGCAAAAAGCTAATGTTGTTTTTCTGGCTTCAACAGTTTTCACATCTTTCTCTACCATACTGAAAATGGAATAAAGATTATTCCTTTAAAAAAAAACAAAAAAACCAACAAGCTTGAGACTTCTGGGCTAAATATGACTGAGGACCCATGCTGGTCTGATCAGAGCTTGGAGTTTGTTGGTTTCTGTCTCTCCACCTGCTTTTGATTTTTTAAATTATGCTGATTTTTCTGATCGCAGGTCAAAAATGTCCATCTTCTCATCTTTAAGCTACTTCATAATCACTTTTACCTTTTGACACTGTGCTCCATCATTCCACAAACATAAATCTTGTTTCCTTGGTTTGTTGGACGAAGATGCTGTTGGAGGACGTTTTGATCGCACTCTTTAATCATTTCAGTGCTCTTGGTCAGTATTGGGAGTACGCTCACTTCGTTTTAGGAGAAGCAACCTCACACATGGATTGTATCAATGCTTAAAAGTCGGGAGAATTCAGCCTGCAGGCAAAGTTAAAAGGGAGGATCCCTCTGAGGAAATAACATTGTATCAGTCTTCTGTTCTCTGTCCTTGTATTTCTTGCAGAATTTCACTGTCTCCTTGATTTTTCTCCTTGGATGACAGCAGCTTCCTTGCTGCCCTTCTTGTCCAAATGTCTTTACTGTGCACACGTTTGCTCTTACGCAAACCTGATGCCAATGATGACCAAGTTCTAAACTGGTCGCAGTTTCATTCTGTTGCACTTTTTCAGGAGGAGTCAGTCCTAGAAGTTGCTGGGGACTCTGGTACGTCTTGAATGTTCCCACGTTGGTGAACCAGAAAAAAACATCATTACAGCATCAGATGTATTAGCAGCAGTTTCCTGTATGTGAGCCATTTTTGAAGCAAAATAAAGTGGCCGCATGCTTTCCTTCAAAAGTATCAGTGGTTAGCACAACAAGACAATGATTGAGTTTTTGTGACTCTTTTATAATAGATTGATAAGGTGATTTCAGTTGGACTCCTGACTGTTGAAATAATTTGGGCGAGAATAAAGGGGAAAAACAGTTTTTAATCTGAACTCTTTTAAGATATTAACAAGGCTGAATACGTGTGGTTTTAATTCCCTGCACAACAGTCTAAAAGTATCTTAACAGTCACCATAAGGAAACACATCATTTTTATATATTTTGCTTTCTCTGCGTTTTTGTTTAGGAAAGTCTGGACTTTTCTTTCACCCAACATATTCCCTGCATTGCATGAATGACCTGAGTGTTTACACCAAAACACAGGCTGCAGCCACACACTGATCACAAGACTGATGTCTGCTGCTCTGTGTTTTGTGTGTGAGGGGGGGGTTGTCATCTCTTAACACTTAATAAAGAAAAATCTCCACCGTTCCCTCTGTTTTCTCCTCACCTCATTCTCCGTATTGGTCTTTTTAAAAGCATGGTCATCTCTACAAAACGAACAGCGTGGATTACCGTGGACAAATGGACAACTCTGACGTAATTCCAGCGACTCCATCTTTTCCAGTCTCTCCTCCAACGCCCTATGGTAAGAGATGATGTAGAAAGTGAGCCCCCATGGCCGTGGGTGTGTCTGCATTTGGAAAACTTATCAGTGTTTTCCTTTTCTTTCCAGTGAAACATTTCTCTGAGTTTTCCCAGCTCGGTGCCGGCAGTCAGTGGGAGCAACACAGCTGGACACAAGGTAGACTTTCTCCAAAGTGAATGCCTGGCCACATACAGTGCTTTGCAAAACGTATCCATACCCCTTGGACTTTTTAATTCCTCTCTGTTACACCAAATTTTAACCTGTGTGTAAGGCAACACAAAGATGCACATATTTGTGAAGTGACCAAAAAGTGAAGTGTGGGTTTGATTCCATCTACCTTCCACTACATGTTGATGTGCCCCAGGCAGTGCTCTCAAACTAATCCGCATCTCTGTATGAAAGAGTCTGGCTGGCTGAATGTGGCTGTAGTGAAAAACTGCTTGACAAAAAAAAAAAAAAAAACACGATAAAATTTTGGTCTATTTACCAAAGAAGCACATGTTGCTGCAAGTCTATTGATTTGTCCATCCCTCCCAACGTCACTCCCTCCATCCATCCCTCCCCCTCTCCATTTTATGTACCTGCTTAATCCATGCAGAGTCATGGGGGACTGGTGCCTATCTCCAGCAGCTTTTGCACATTGTATGTATATTTTTTTCAAACTCAGCCAGATTAGATGGAAAGTATTTTTGGATCGTTCATTGTTCATCTGGAAGGTAAAGCTCCACCCCAGTCTCTAGTCTTTAGGGGGAGTCTAAGAGGTTTTTCTATAGGATTGCCCTGTGTATAGCTCCATCCAGCTATCCATCCACGCTGATCAGCTTCTCTGTTTATACAGCATGATGCTGTCACTGCCAAGCCTTCCCTCTGGGATGGTGTGTTCTGGGGGGAGTTAGCGGTTAGCATCTCCTTCCATATGTTTGCTGTGTCCCCTGCATATCTTGAGGCAAACTTGAAATGAGACATGTTGTGGTTTCTTTTCAACAATGTCTTTCTTCTTGACACTTTTCTGTAAGGCAAGATTTGTGAAGTGCACAACAAATAGTTGACTTGCCAACAGATTCTCCCACCTGGGCTGTGGATCTCTGCAGATCCTCCAAAGTTACTATGGGTCCCCTAGCAACTCTGCTTTAAAGTTTGCCAAACTTTATTATTTCCCCGTTTGATGTGTTCATTGGTCCTAAGAGCAGGTGATTAGTTGCAATGCATTAAGTTTAGAGGTAACACAATAAAGCGTACTCGATGCAAATGTATGCCACTCCTGTCAGTATTTTATGAAAAAACATTTAAAACCATTTTTTTTACATACATAATACCCAAACAAACTACATTAAAGCTCGTCACTGTAGCAGCACAAAATGGGAAAGATTTCAAAGGTATGAATACTTTTGAGAGGTACTGGGTCCGAGTGTGTGTATTTTAACAGTTTTGCTCCCGATCTCTGATGAACATACACCAGCTGGGATGTTCTTCTGGCTCTATACAGTTGTGGTCAAAAGTGTACATACACTTGTAAAAAAATCATAATGTTATGGCTGTCTTGAGTCTTCAATAAGTTCTACAACTCTTATTTTTCTGTGATAGAGTGATCGGAACACATACATGTTTGTCACAAAAAACAGTCATAAAGTTTGGTTCTTTCATAAATTTATTATGGGTCTGCTGAAAATGTCACCAAATCTGCTGGGTCAAAAATATACATACAGCAACAAAATTTGTCAACTTTGGTGATGTAGCGAGTTGTGTCAATCAAATTAGCTTCATGTCATGGCCTCTTCACTTCTTCTAAGTGATTCTGATTGACTACAGCTGTTGACTTCTCATGAGCCCATTTAAATAGGGCTCATTTGACCCAGTGATTAGACTCAGCTACAAAAGCTACAATGGGAAAGTCAAAGGAACTCAGTGTGGATCTGAAAAAGCGAATTATTGACTTGAACAAGTCAGGGAAGTCACTTGGAGCCATTTCAAAGCAGCTACAGGTCCCAAGAGCAACTGTGCAGACAATTATACGCAAGTATAAAGTGCATGGAACAGTTGTGTCACTGCCACGATCAGGAAGAAAACGCAAGCTATCACATGCTGCCGAGAGGAGATTGGTCAGGATGGTCAAGAGTCAACCAAGAATCACCAAGAAGCAGGTCTGCAAGGATTTGGAAGCTGATGGAACACAGGTGTCAGTCTCCACAGTCAAGCGTGTTTTACATCGGCATGGACTGAGAGGCTGCCGTGCAAGAAAGAAGCCCTTGCTCCAGAAAAGGCACCTTATGACTCGGCTGAAGTTTGCTGCTGATCACATGGACAAAGATAAAACCTTCTGGAGGAAAGTTCTCTGGTCAGACGAAACAAAAATTGAGCTGTTTGGCCACAACACCCAGCAATATGTTTGGAGGAGAAAAGGTGAGGCCTTTAATCCCAGGAACACCATGCCTACTGTCAAGCATGGTGGTGGTAGTATTATGCTCTGGGGATGTTTTGCTGCCAGTGGAACTGGTTCTTTGCAGAAAGTAAATGGGATAATGAAGAAGGAGGATTACCTCCAAATTCTGCAGGAAAACTTAAAACCATCAGCCCGAAGGTTGGGTCTTGGGCACAGTTGGGTGTTCCAACAAGACAATGACCCAAAACACACATCAAAAGTGGTAAAGGAATGGCTAAACCAGGCTAGAATTAAGGTTTTAGAATGGCCTTCCCAAAGTCCTGACTTAAACCCCATTGAGAACATGTGGACAGTGCTAAAGAAACAGGTTCATGCAAGAAAACCATCACATTTAGCTGAACTGCACCAATTCTGTCAAGAAGAGTGGTCAAACATTCGACCTGAAGCTTGCCAGGACCTTGTGGATGGCTACCAAAAGCGCCTAGTTGCCGTGAAAATGGCCAAGGGACATGTAACCAAATACTAATGTTGCTGTATGTATATTTTTGACCCAGCAGATTTGGTGACATTTTCAGCAGACCCATAATAAATTTATGAAAGAACCAAACTTTATGACTGTTTTTTGTGACAAACATGTATGTGTTCCGATCACTCTATCACAGAAAAATAAGAGTTGTAGAACTTATTGAAGACTCAAGACAGCCATAACATTATGATTTTTTTACAAGTGTATGTACACTTTTGACCACAACTGTATATGTTAAAAATGCACACCGTGTACGGCCTTTGTTAGTTTTGGCTAGACATGCGCTCATGACTTTTTGTTTTTGGTAATTCAGAAGCAGACTTTCTAGTCATTAAAGATTAAACGTTAAAATGGTTTCAGAAATGGGCCGTTAGGGCCCAGTGGGATAAGTCGAAGCTGGATTTCTTCTAATAATAGCTGACAGAGGAAAGGACCTATGCTAACAGGATGTCCACTCACGTCCTGTTCTGGGAGGGTCCAGGACGAGAGGGGAGGGTCTGTTGTTGTTTGAACATCCTGCTTGAGCAGATATTCACCTCACAGCTGCGTGTGGAATTTGCTGTAGTGTCAAAAAACATGATTGTCTTTCAGAACCTCATAGCTTAAGATGCTTTTGTTTTTCTGTATATACTTTCTGTATGTTAGGTGACACTTTGTGCAGGATTCTTACTGCATAAAGTGTCATACTATTCACAGTGCCATTATTCTGTGTGTTTTGGGTTCTTTGCTCCTTTTCGTCTGTTTTATGGTAAACTTGTTCTGCGGAGCAAATGCAACAGGATGGAGGGAGAGATGATGAAAGAGTGTACAGAAAAACACCTGATTTTCTCTCCCTGCTAAACAAAGGGCACAAAATGTCTTTTGGTTGCAGACATTTTGTGGGTCAGACAACAGTTTCCTGTTTCCCACATAAATGGAAACAGCAGTCTGGCAAACAACTTGCTCTGTCTAGACAGGAGCAGTGAGATTATCTATTAAAATTATTGCAATTTAATTTATAGTCATTATAAATTGTCCCAAGGCTGCACGATTATGAACGAAAGACAAAAAGCTCCTTATTTGAGCTGAACTTACAGGTTTTTATTTGTTTTTGAGTGTTGCACAATTTAGGCATTACTCTGAAACCCTCATTTGTTAAAAAAGGTTAAAACTACAACATGTCAGTTGTATAAACCAACCATATTTTTAGCTTTACAATAACTGTTATAAATGCAGCTAATGATGCTATTAGAAGCAATGGTTTATTTTTTGCTGACACATTTAGATGAGCAGATTAGAGTAATGGTTTGCATTTCTGCTGGAAACTAAGAAGGCTGTTCCGCCTGTCAGGCAAAACCTAAATACCCAAATTTCCCATGATTTAAAAGATCTAAACATTTATATTTTCATTAAATTAATTACGGTAACAAATATGCAAATCAGAAAAATACAACCATATAATAAGACTCCTAAATAAGGGAACAAAAGTAAAAAATAAATAGAGGCATTAATTACACTTTTAGTTAGACCATTCTTTTTCTGTGAGAACAACTATATTGAAAACAATTATGGTTGTGATAGTCTTATATTTTGATTTGGTTGTTTGCAATGTAACACAAATAAAACACAAAATAAAAATCCAAACTTTTACATTGCTGTAGGAACAAAGCTGTTCTTAAATTTAGCTTTTTCATCACAGCATTTGAAAGTGGTTAATTTTGTCTGGATTGGCCTTTACAAGAAACCTCAATTCAATAAATGCCCTGATATACAAATTTTAGAAGTCATTAGTAGCCTCTATTTTTGTTGCATTTTATTTAATTAAAAACTCCAAGTGGAAGCTAGATGGTTTTATTTTTTTAGCTTCATGACAACTGTTAAATGCAAATACATGGACATGTTCAGCATTAATGTTCAGGTAGGCTGTGGCATTTAAATAGTGCTAAATTGGCACAAAGATGCCAAGAGTATGTAGAGATAATATCTCCCACACTATTACACCACCACGAGAACTGTTGATATTAGGCAGGATGGATTGAGGGTTAGGTAATGTTTTTTTCCTCATTTTTCTGAGCAATTGCAAATTCTACCCTCAGTGTCCTGTTTTTAGCTGCTGCAGACCATCTGCTTAAAGGTTTGACAAGGTGTTGTGCATTCAGAGATTTTCAACATACCCTGGCCCTAACGAGTAGTTGTTTGCGCTACTGTTATCTTTCAATCATCTCCAACCGGTCTGACATTACACCTCTGACGTCTGACTTCAACGAGACAATTTTCTCCATTACCACTCACTGGAAGTTTTTCTTTTTCAAACCATTTTCTGTGAACCAGTGAGATTTTTTGTTGTTGTGAAAAATCACTTTACATCAGCAGTTTTATAAAACACTTAAAGCAGCTTGTCTGGCACCAGCCCCAATGCAATGTTCAATTATTTAAATCCTCTTTCTTCCCCATGTTGATGCTCTGTTTGAATCCAGCAAGTATTCTTCATTCCGTCTAGATGATGCATTGTGGTTGGCTGGTTTGCTGTCAGTGTTGGCAAGCAATTGAAGTGTTGTACCTCTTGAATTTATATATACCGTAGCATGGACGGCAATGGCCCGTTCACAGGAACTTTTCAGAAACTGGAACAGTGAGCAATAAGGTAATAGAGCTTGGATTAGGGTGTGAAACATTGTTATAGTTTATTCTTATCAAAAAATCAGGACTGACACTTTAAAGACATCACAGTACCACCAGTCTTTTATTTGATGTCATTGTGAATCAAACCAAAACATCAACCCTGCTGCACTTATGTAACATTTCAGAGCTGCATATTTTTGGCCATGTGAAAGTACACAACTCAATTTCCGCTGTGCACTCATTGTCACATCAGAATAAACAGTGATATGCAGGAGCTCCCCACCAGTGGAAGCGTCGTGCGGTGGAAGGAATGTAGACGAGGCTGCTCACTGAGGTTTAGCCCAGGCAGATGCTTCTCCCAGGCAAATACTTGACTGTCTGAACTTCAGCGGTCAAAGGTCAGGAGAAAGTCTGTGTCTCAGCATGGACCTCTTCAGATGGCTGTCTGTAATGAACGAGACGTAGCTCAATGGCCTTAAAAGCTTCAAGCGGCAATGTGTAGGGATGTTTTATGTTGTAGTAATTGTGGGCCCCCTCTGAGATCCATATGTCAACCAAGGCTGTTCTTTCCGCAGAGATCAAAATGACAGGATAAACATAATTGTTCACACAATAAATTGCTTTTTAAATCTGCAGAATTTTATCCTTTTAAAAACCCAAACATTTACCCAGAACAAACTTTGATGCCAAAAGGTATTTTTAAAATGGGTACATTGGAATTGGTAGCTGGAGGGAAAAGATTTGTTATTGTGAGGTAAGAGCATGCTTTCCCTCATATGGGTGTTGGGATAAAAAACTTCTTAGAATTAGACAAACTTTATTGTAATTTTGTATGCACAGAGTGCATACAAAACAAAATTTCGATGCATACAGCTTACGACAGTGTAATGAGATTGCAGTTGGAATA
Source organism: Fundulus diaphanus (assembly GCA_037039145.1). Classification (NCBI taxonomy): domain Eukaryota; kingdom Metazoa; phylum Chordata; class Actinopteri; order Cyprinodontiformes; family Fundulidae; genus Fundulus; species Fundulus diaphanus. Next base: position 18,729,489 of record CM073128.1, on the reverse strand, counting down.
AGATAACATTGCAATATAAGTGCAGCAGTGATACGAATAATGCAGGAGAAAAACAATTTAAAAAAAAGTGTGCAATTTTGCTTTCATGTGAAAGCAAAACTAAGAAAGAAACATTTCTGTCTTTTCACTCATTTTCTACCTAACTAAACTACTTTAGCTCCACCTAAACTAAATCTACCAGCACAACAGTGAAAATACTTTAGAAATCACGTGGACGTTGCAAGTTGATTGGCTTTTATAACAGTCTTAAACGTTTAAGCAAATAAATGATTCCTCAAAGGAGATGTTTTGGATTAGACTTAGTGTGTCTGGAGTTTCAATGTTTCCTAAAACATCAAAAATGTGTATGCTTATTTCCTTTATTATTTCTCCATGAACAACAGCTTTTTTTTGTTTTTGAATGAGTGAGGCCTTAGCAAAGCTACCTTTGGAGCTTGGAGGTCTTTCAGATTTGTCTTTAAACAGATATAATTATAGTCAGCTGAGTTATGAGCTTATTTCAGAAAACCGTTCTGTATCAATCCATCCAGCCAGTGTCTTTCACTTCCCTGAGGTCGGGTTGGAAAGAAAACATGTCCAGGGTGGGTATCCTTCTGTGGAGAAACACTCTCCTGTTCAATCTTGGGCTTTCCAATGTGTTCCCATGACAATGTTTTTTAATCCCTCCAGCATGCTCTAGGTCTGTCTTGGAGTCTCCTCTGAGAGGGGCTTGTCTGGAAAAACCTCCAAAGGTCCCCTTAACAGATGACTCAACCTCCTTGGGTGGAGGAGCAGTAGCTCTTCTCTAAACTATCAGTTCAATTCAAAGTCAAATTCAATCAAATCAGACAGATTGGTCAACAAGTTTCCTTTCTCATGAAACCCAGCAGATTGCATCGAGTCTTGACAAGCAGCATTCACTCCTCCACAAAGAGCGTAGAGCCACAGTGGACAGTCGTCTGCATTGTTGATGGCTTTGCAGCAATCCCTCATACTGAGCATGCATGAAGGGACAGTGGAGAGGAAAACTCCCCTTTAACAGGAAGGAAAAACCTCCAGCAGAACCAGAACCAGGCTCAGTATGAACGGTCATCTGCCTCGACCGACTGGGGGTTAGAGAAAACAAAGCAGAGACACAACAAGAGAGACAAAAAAGTACAGAAGCACACATTGATCCAGGAATCCTTTCTATGTTATATGGTAATGGCAGATGATCTGCCCCCTGGATGGTGTCACAGCTAACAGAACGCCAGACCAGGTGTACCTACTATGAAGAGAAAAAAGAGATAACATAATGTTAAAAGTTGAAATAACAACTAACGATGCAAATTGGAGAACAGTAGGAGAACTCAGCAGAGTGAGAAAAATAGACTCGGATGTCCTCCATCGGCCTAAGCCTATAGCAGCATAACTACAGAGATAGCTCAGGGTAACATAAGCCACTCTAACTATAAGCTTTGTCAAAAAGGAACGTTTTAAGCCTAGTCTTAAATGTAGACAGGGTGTCTGCCTCACGGACCAAATCCGGGAGTTGGTTCCACAGGAGAGAAGCCTGAAAACTAAAAGATCTATCGAGACCTATTGATTGATAAAAGATGCTTTCCCTATCTTAAAGTGTCCCATGTATCCCCCGTTGAGAGCTTTTCTTCTTGGTTCACTTTCTTTTTCACCATGATGGACCAGAGCAGTGCCCACATTACTGCTGACGATGCCCTGATCATCGTACTATCGCCTATGAATAAGACACTTAAACACTGACCAACATTGAGTTCAGGTAAAAAGTAAGGAGGGTGCCAGGGAAAGGACGAGGACGTAAAAGGCCAATTCCCTGAGTTATAATCTGGCACCAGGGACAGTTCCACAATAAAGCCAAAATTACCTAATTTCAGCACCCTTCCTCATTGACAACATCTCCCAGGTTGGAAACCTTAACATAGACAAAAGGCAACATGGTAGGCAAAACAAGGATTTTCTCTGAATACATGCTAGGTAGCAATACCTGCAATTTACCATGTGGTTATGTATAAAGCTAATCATTTTGCCACAAACAGCAACTTCAAATGGAATTTAGACTTTTGTACTTTCTTTATTTGTGCAGGAATAAGTGAACCAACACCCCTTGTAAACTGGAATCAATTGTCATTGGGTGTCTGGGAAATTAAAGGCAATATCAGGAAACAGGGTTGGCTTATGCTTACTCCTGCAACTTCCAGCTAGTCTTCCAACTGATTTTAATTGTGCTCCCAAAAAATGTAAACAAACTTGTATCTATTTTTGCAACTTTAAGGACAGTGTCAAAATGCTGACATCCAGGTCAGCTCATTTCCTGTGACACCAAGGTTAAAATGGGGCACAGGCTTTCATTGAAACGAAAGTAAACGCAACGTGAACCAATTCATCAGCAGCCCCCTCGCCTTAATTTGTGCCATGCAAAGGCGAGGCGCATGGCAGGAGTCAGTGTCAATGTGTCTGCATGCCGTTGTCCCCCGTGTTTGTGGCAAGCAGATGGTGGGAGTGGACACACATGCCTGGACAGAGAGGCCTTTTTGAAGCCCTTCAAATCCCACCACCTCCTATCGCTTTCACTGCTCCATAAAAGGCCACATGTCACCCCTGACCCCGCTGGAATCCGCTCTGATTGGGGGAAAGCTCTCACAGTGACCCAGCGTGAACAATGCTCAGTGGTCAGTAAATCAGAGGGAGGGATGGAGGAAAAGAGGAGGAGGAAGAAATTCCACACACCACCTCTCTGCCTCCCTGCGTCTGTCCCTCCCTCCATACAAACCCAGAAGTTGAGTGGCGTCACAACATGCCAAGAACAAACGGGGGGCTTATTTTTCCTTCTGGGGGATGAGAGGAGTTGGAGGTGGAAGTAAAAACTGTCTTGCCTTCGAAAAAATGAAGATTTCTCCTACAAGTGGAGCTCAGATTGACTTTTAAAAGGCAGAGGTGAAGGAGGAGGAGGTCCCTGGTTTAAAAAAAAAAAAAGGGAGAATTTCATTCACGGCAGGAAGCAGCAGAAAGAGTGACGGGAAGGTGAGGGACCCAGGAGGTTTTGACATAACCGGCCAATAACGGGAGAACTTCTGGGGCTGTCACCATCATGACTGCATCTCTTGGTATGTACACGCCCACATGAGTGGCAAAAAGCTTAAAGGTTTAATGTATTCTAAGTTTTTGGTAAGGATTTCGCTTTGAACTTTTGCTTTTTGGTTGATTTTCTCCTTATTTCATTTACTGTCAGTACTGTAATGTCTGACCCAGTGAAAATGCATAGAGGAGAAGGGTATAAATAATGAGAAAAACAGACCTCTTGTATTTCCAAACAGTTGTGGTCTTTTTTGTGTATTTTACATGCATACACCTTCTTAAAAGCTTTTATTTTAAATCTGTTTTTGTGCCACAAAAACACTTTTTATCAGTCTGGATTGACCCAGAGAGCCGTTGTGCAGCCTGTCTGACATCTCATATTTACTGGGAGGATGAGGTGGTTTGTTCCACTGCTGCATTCATGATCTCATCCTGTTAAGGGCTTATTTTGGCCTCGATAGTATGCTGATGTATTAGCGGTTAACAAAGAGGGGCCATTTCCCCCCCTTTTTATTTCTGCTCTACTGATCTCAATTGCTTTGAAAAAGCCGTGGCTGTTTTTGTTGGGGTGCACACTGTGGTGAAGGCTACCAACAGAGATGTCACAGTCAATGAAAGTTGCAACATTTTTAATAATGCGTTCATAGTTTTGGTGTTTTAACAGTAGTAGAAAAAAAAATCTTTCATTTAGGGGCTTAAATTTCTTATGCTGACTTTAAATAGTTTCAAGCCGTTTATAGAGAGGAATACATGCCAAAAGAAAAGCCAATTTTCCAATGAATCAGTACAGCATGTGGCCAATAGTCCTCGTTGGTTATTTTTATTTGGCCAATGTTTTTCCCATTTGTAATTTTTTTGTGACCTGGAATCAGAGTTTTAATTTTCTTTAGCTGAGAGCACCTATGGTCTCACTGGCTGAAATGACCCTCCACCAGATGCATATGCGCCTATAGAGTTCAGGTGACTCACAAACATTGAGTGTACAGACCTGCCAGTTCTGATGGATGATTTTTTTTTTCCTTTTTTAAATAATATACAAGGTTCTTTAAAAGTCAGAAAAAGTTGGTAAAATGAAGAATTTAGTTGAAATATTTCCAGACTTGTACAAGTATGGAAAATGAAAACTGATAATGGGAAGTATTTGCATTTGCAGATTTTATTCTGCACCCCGTTCCATAAATGTTGTCCTTTCTTCCTTGTGACTTTCCTTCCTTTTTCATCTTGCTTTATTCCTTTCTCACTCAGTTCTTTTTGTCTTTCCTTCCGTCTTTTATTTTGCCTTCCTTCCTTCTATCATTCCTTGTGCCTTGCATACTTTCCCAGCTTGTCATTTTTACCTTTCTTGAGTCCTTCTTTACTTTCTTCCTTGTTTCCTTACTTCCCTCCTTAATGTCTTGTCTTTCCTCCTGCTTCCCTCCTTCCATTCTTCCTTGTTTTCTTTCTTCGATCCTTCCTGGTGTCTTTCTTTTATTTTTTTCTTTCTTTCTTCTTTCCTTTCCTCCTTCTACCATTCCTTGCGGTTTGCATACCTTTTCCTTCTTGTCATCACTTCCTTCTTTTTGCCCTTCTTCACCGTCTTTTCTTTCTTATGTCCTTCCTTCTTCACTTTCTTCCTTGTATTTTTCCTTGCTTAGTTCCTTCTTCCCTATCCTGTCTTTCCTCCACCTTCCCTCCTCCCTCCTCCCATACTTCCATGTGTCCTTCTTTCAATCCTTTTCACTCTTTACTTTCTTACTTCCTTGTTTGATTTATAAATGTCTTTCCTTGTTTCGTCCCTTCCTCACTCTATTGTTTGTCTCTCCTTTCCTTGTTTTTTTCCTCCCTTCCTTGGTGACCATCTACATTGTCTTTCTTTCCTTGTGCCCTTCTTTCTCACTCTATTTTCCCTCATTTCCTTTTTACTTGTCCAGTCTTCTATGTGTGCTTCCTTGTGTCCTACTTCAGTGCTTGGTTCCTCCAGATCTGTCTATCAGTTTTTTCCAGGTTCCATATGTGAATCCTGCTCAATGTAGAAACATCTGACCTACGCTTATAGGGATTTTTTTTAATTTATTTATATAAATGCAACTGTCAAATTAAACCAAGCATTAGGCAGCTCTTTTGTTTTTTGTTATATTAGTATTCAAAATATAATACGTACATTTTGCTTTTAAATGGCCTATACTTGTATTGCACTTCATCAAGTCCTGAGGACCCCAAAGCACTTTAAACTACATTCAGTCATTCACAAGCTGACGGTGGTGAGTTACATTGTAACCACAGATGCCCTGGAGCAGACTGACAGAAGCAAGGCGCTCTGACCACTGACAGCAGACAAAGCAGGTGACATGTCTTGCCCAAGGACACAACGACTGAGACGGTCAAAGCAGGGGTTCAAACTGGCAAACCAACGGTTAAAGGATGAACTCCCCAGCTCCTGCGCCGTTGTCGCTCCTTAACAGAAAATGTTTGGAGTTGTTTGAGTACTGCAACGGTTCAAGAAACCCATAGCATGTAGTAATCAAGCTGTGGCTTTGCAAAGAAGGACTTGGATATTTCTTCTTCTACTTTAACTAATGAATTCTCGCACAGCTTCATCTGTCAACATCAGGAAGTAAATCCAAGAACCAGATGCAGTCTTCAGTCTTGGAAAAGTGCAATTTATGACAACTCAGACCACCTTCTTGATGGAGAAGATCAAAAAGTAAAAGCTTTTTGACCTTGATCTGTGGAGGATAAATAATAAAAAGGTCCTAGGTGTGTGTTCTCTCGAGTGTGAGTCACGATAGGGTGCAGGTTAGATCAGAAGGAGAGCAGATACTTTTATTTCGTGATGCCCCACACAGCACGCCTCTCAGCACATCCCAGTAAAGACCTTAATGGGCACTTTAAACTGGGTAAAAGCCCCTCAGTCCCCTCAGCAGCCTGAGGGGACTGAGCTAAGAGAAGCAGGGGATCCTTCAGAAGATGCTGGAGCCAGTTTCCAGAGAAAGAGGACCTGGGCACCTACTTCCAGAGCTGGACAGACGGACACAGTTGGATGCATCATAGCTGAATGAATGTATAGGGTTTCATTTCTGATTCACCCAACAGTAGTACCCTAAAAATCCGCTTGACTGATGATTTTATGATTGAAACAGCTGTTTCATCTGAGCCATGCTTGCTGGTTTTCTTAGATTTAGCGTCATGAGAAGCTAACTCCTGCTCACACCGCTCTGACAGGTTAACATTTTTCCTCCGGAGCTGAGTAAAACAGGCTGTTATTGAGAGACTGGAATTCCTGAATAAATCAGGAATGTGTAGGAGTGTTGTAGAGAATCAACACTTTGGTCTGTTGTTGAACAACAAAATATGAACTACAAGAAGATGATTTCAGGACAGACTATTCAAAGGCAGAAAATAAGTTCTTACAGTTTCTTTCAAAAACTAACTTAGTCTTCTCACTTAAGACACACATTTTCCTACCCATTTTGCCTTACTATGTTAGCCTTATGCAACTTTGGTTTTGTTTCTTTTCTAGTGTTGTTTTTCTTCATGCCCTCTTTTTAGCTGATAAACCAGCCAATGCAAACATAAGTGTATTGCAGGGAAATCCCATTAAAAACCTGAGATTTTGTCCTCTCATCAGAAAAAAAATGCTGAAACCTTCTGCTGCTGAATCAGAGCAGCATGAAAGGCCTGGCAAAGAGGGAGCTTAAGGGGTACCTTCAGACATCTGCTTAAGGTTTCATGAAGAGCCGACTGGAAGGAGTGAACAGCATGTGGAAAAAAAACACTGTATCCAACAGACTACTGTTTGGAAAGTTGTGCCTAAATGGTAAACGGCTTGTATCGCTTTATCGAGTCCGACGACCCCAAAGCGCTTTACGCTACAGTCCGTCATTCACCCATTCACGCAAATATTCACACCCTGACAGTGGTGAGCTGTGTTAGTAGCCACAGCTGCCCTGGAGCAGACTGACAGAAGCGAGGTGACCATCTCAACAACTGAGACAGTCGGAGCGGGGGAATCTAACCGCCAACCCACCAGTTACAGAAGGAACTCCCAAACTCCTGCACCACTGTTGCCCCATAATCTAGTGCTCTGTGTGTGCCTGCTGCAACACACCTGATGACATCAGGTTCTGCAGAGACATGGTAATGACCTTTTGAAATGAGGTGTGTTGAACCAAGGAAACATCTGAAACATTTTGGACACCCAAGCCCATGGGTACTCCGTTGCTCAACAATCTGTGGTTGTTTGGTTCTTCTATATCTGAAGACTTTCAGTTCATGGACTTTAATAATGACAGCAGTCTATCTGAAGCCACACAGAATAAGACCTAACCTGGCCAGCCAGATTGATAATGTGGATTGCCTTCTGCACGTTATCGATCTGGAACTGCTCCTATTCGATCCATTTGGGGAAAGGAAGGACATGCAGCAGAACTCTCCGAGGTGATTGAGCGAAACGACACCTAGTGCCCGCTTACCAAAGGTTGGTTTTAGCCAATCACGGTATCAAATTAAAACGTAAGCAGCGGGTGTCATGAGAAACCATAAGAAGGAAAGCTAGTCAAGGCATTTCTTCCTGTTGTTCTTTCAAAGAAGAAATTGTGGAGTCTTACCAGACAGATGTGATAGCAGCAGCTACGCGTGCGTTCTCCTGCGCTGCCATGTTTAGTTTGGTTCGACCGTGGGCTCGTCAGCTCTTGCTGACTATGTCCTGACTTAAACCGCAGTACTGCAAAGTGATTGGCCTGAACCGCTTTTGGGTCGGACACAAACGGTTGAAGCCGGAGCGGTACAAGATGGCAGGCACCCCTTTAGTCACTTAAAAAGTTCCAGTGACTCAGGGTAGGAATTAAAATGAGCCGTTGTTGTCCCAGCATGCTTTGGAGGAGGACTTCAGCAAAAAACAGGCCATGGACTTTGTGGAACAGTCCTTGCATCATATTGACAGAATAATATTTTCTGTCATTTCTTTTTGATTACTCCCTTCCCCTGTTTGAGGCAGATGTAGGCTTTATCCTTGAAAAGTTGTCGACCTGTGACAGTCATTGATGTAGCAATTTTTTTTCAGCGTAGAACTTTGAAATGTGAAAAAGAACGTTAACAGCAATATGTGCATTTGGGAGGGAGGACTTAAGTTTCTTGCAGGAGTGGATGTATGGAAAGATGGATAACAGTGTGCGACAAAGTGGTGGTCATCCTTGTTTGGAAAGGCCAAACCTTGAGTGTTTTTTTTTTTTTTGATTGTGTATTGCTTTTTACTTTTGTGTTGCTGGCATGAGGTATATGCACATGGGATTTAAGTTTCTGCTCTTTTTCACTCACCACACATGCTTAACCTTTTATGAAACAAGTGAATTTTATAAATTTTGTCAGTCTGCGTTTTCAGCAGCTGTTACAGTTTTTGGTAAAAGTCACACGCAGAGAGCTTCAAATTAAGAAGAGATGAGAAAAATATGTATACCATTTTAGCTTTGTTTCCAAATATCCACCATGGCCAAAATCTAACTAGGAAAATAAGCATTACAGTTGATATAACTTCAATAAAGTACAATTTTAGCTACAAGAACTTGACTGAAATTTACTCTGAATTAATACTATTCGGGGATTCAGCAGATGTGTGTTTGGGAAGAAGTGGCTTCCTCCTTTGTTTCTCCCCTCTTCCCCATATGTTCTCTTTTTTCCCCTTAATGTTACAGATACGAACAGCTGTAATCTGGCCATATAGTCCAGTTTGAGCCTCAGTGTGTGTGAGACCAAATGCATGTAGTTACATTCCTGTGGTCTGTAGGCTGTTTGCCCAGCATAATTGTTTATGTATTATGCCGTTGATGTGTGTCCCTATTTGATACTGTTCTTTTTATTCAACTAGAAGTGTGATCAGATGGGACATTCCCCAGATAACCTTTCTCTTCTGATACAGAGTATCTATCTACACAGTGAGCATGACGGCATGCCCTTTTGTTGTCCGAGCCATGTAACCGTCACTCTGCGATGCAGAAAGTATGTGCATGTGTTGTGGGTTGGCCGGTGGTTGGCAGACGAGCCCACGTGGGTCAGTGCTATCTGGAAAAGGTTCTTCACAGATTGACTGTAAACTGAAGAGGCTTTGTGCTCGCTCAAAAGGAAGAGAAATCAGTGCAGGGTTCTTGTCGTCGATGTGAAACAGTCTCAATATAATATTGTGATGAATTTACTTTAAAGTACAAAACAGTTAGAGCTGATGAGTCGGTTGGTGTTTGATAATCTCCTAAAGAGGACAGAAAACCTTTGCACGTTACCCCATTTAAACGTGCAGGCACTAACACCACAGTGAAAAAAAACATTTATTGTTAGAGCTGCAAGTCTTGTGGGGCTTGTATCTGTCAGCTTTGCAAAGTGTTCTTTTAAAAATTTCTCTTGTCCGATCAGAATGACTGGAGAGAGTCTGTAAACATTTTTTTATGTCTTTCTACAAATTCCCTATTAGATGAAGGTCTGGACTTTTACTTTATCATTCTAACACATGAACATGGTTTGCAGGTTTTCTGCAAGAGACTTGACAATATTTTATAGCATTGCCGTTTAAACTTTTACACGCCTGTATTCCCGACCTTGTAGTTGGCTGCACTAGATTTTAATTAAAGGTTATACAACAATGCATGGCACATTTTATTTGTCAAAAATGTTCTTTGCACATCATTGTGAACTGCTCTGTGTTCACCTACCAAAAATTCCCCCCAAATGGAGTTGGATTCTGTGATTGTAGTGTGACAAGATGTGCAAATGTTTGTGAGCTCCAGTCATTTTTGCAAAGCACTAATTTCGTCCACAAGAACGATTTTTCTGCTAACTGCACAGTTTCTCCACAAACTCTGTTAATCATGAGGTCTTCGCTGCAGATCGTCTGAGCTGTGTGATCATAATGTAGCTGAATATATTACAGCTCAAATCATATACATGGACTCCTTTTTACTGGCCGGTTTAGGCATAACTACTTCTAAAAGAGGACCACAAAGTATAACTTTTTTTAATAAAAAAAAGGGTTAAACTAGGAAAGTAAGCATAAGCAATGTTGTTTTGCTAAACGACTTTAACCAAAACTTAGCTAAAATTCTGAAGCTGAATGAAAGAGTTTGTTCTTTTGTCCTAAATAAGGAAAACAGGAAACAAGGAGTTGTTGTTTTTTTATCCAGATTGTATGAACAGTACAGTGGAGGGTGGGACAGCATTGATTTCTGTCCCAATTTTCATGTTCTCATGACTTTTTTTTTAATGAAGAAACCCCATGTTCTCCCACAGTGGTACCAGCTAAGACAGTTGGTATTCTCTAAAAATATATAAAATAGTTTCATCCTACGGTATCATTTGTCAGCTAACAAAATTGACAACCTAAACTATTAGTGAGACCCAAACTCCTCTTTTTTTACACCTTGCCTTTCACAGCCTTCTCTATAACAACATATATGTTCATTCTAAAACAAGTTGGTCACAGACTCTTGGAAAGATGTTCTGCCCTTTTTTCACACTTCGTTCTTTTCAGCTGCTTTTTATTGGTTTTGTTCCACATTCTTCCAAGCTTGTTTAGACCAACGGTCGTTTTTTCATCTGGCTTTGGAGGTAGTTGCAAATCATTTTCCCCACATCTGGTAAAGTCATGCAGCCATAAGATAGATTCAACAACCAAGTTTCACAATTACCATGGATTACATCATACATTTTTGGGCTCAAAATGCAAACGGTGCAAGGTGGCATTTTGTTGGGATGATGCTGTGGAGGAGCGTCTGCTGCCAACCAGACGTAGCCGGCGTGGGTTGTCAGTGTCAGTTGTCAGTGTCAGACTGTGGTGATTTGCATTGACTTTTCTCAGTCCTTGGGGCAAAAGTTGCAGTAGAAAAGTAATTTGATGCTTAAACAGGCCACAGAAAGGTAGATTTAACTATGCTAAGTTGACATTGTCATATGTTACCACTATGAGTGCTTTGCAACTTTGCAAAAGCAAAAGACCGCTTGGACGCAATATTTGTTAATATGCTGTATTCAATCACACACTGCATATCGATGACATGCATTGAGCAGTAAGATGATAATCAAGTATTTTCCTGATCTTGTGCAGCCCTAATTTTCTACCTTAGGTATGAGTGTGTCTCTGTGGTAGTTTGTCTTGTCTCTGTTGCCCTGTGATGGACTGGCAACCTGTCCGGGGTGAACCCTGCCTCTTGCCCAATGACTGCCGGAGATAGACACCACCCCAATGCAGCCCGAGGAAAAGCGACTAAAGACAATGGATGGATAGATTTAAGCTACTATTGTGCTCTCTGTCACCTAATAACATGAGATTTTAGGTTACCCTGTAATACCCTTTATCTTCCGTTAACGCTATCATTTCAACAAATAATATATCTCAATAAAACAGACATTTCTAGGCAGTAGCTACATTGGTGTCTCTCCAATTTACATCCTTTTGTTAATTTTTTGATACTTCAGCGCAAATAAAACGTAAAAAGCTGAAAATAGGTTTATGATCTAAAATAAAACCCAGCCAAAAGAAAACACAGTTCTATGTTGCAAGAGACAGCACCCAGTACAGATTCCCCCCACATGTTGACCTATGATGAGATTTAGTCGTTCACCAGTGAGGCAGCAAGTGTTGAAGGTCTGTCGTCGGGCAGGATAAGCAGTAGATGTGATGGAAAGCAGTTAGGAAAATGATCCATGGGAACACAGAGAAAGATGAGGCTCAGCTGCTTTCAAGGAGTCATCCCTAGAGAGAAAAAAGTGACAAAGACTGTGGGAATGTTTGCGGGATCCTGATGCTCTTCCCCCTTTAGCTTTATGTTTGTTTCCTACGAGCATCAACAGGAACAACTTTCACAGCTATTTGTAAGCCATGTGAGGTCTCCAGGCATGGATATAAACTCGGTTTGAAGCTCCAGTTTTTTAATGCAAACACTGATCTGTGACAGATTAGCTAACCGAATTATTCATTCATTTTTTTTTGTTATTTATTTTTGTTGTATTTAAACTCAATCATCAGTTTGAAGGCATCACAAAGTGGCTATTATTGACGAGCTCTTTCACAAGTTGAACAATCAAATACAAAATTCACCTTAACTGTAGATATTTTGAGTCAAATACCTCTGTATTAAATGTATTAGGAGGTACATGAACCCATAAAACTAGAAAAAACATCCAAAACCGGTGTGCATATCAATAACATCACAGACCAAAAGAATGTATGCCAAAAGCCTCAGGGAAGGTACAAAAGATTTGCTGAATTTCTCAATTTAAAAAAAGCAAAGGTCTTTTGCTTTTTAAGTTCTTAGTTGAAAACTGAACATATCAGTTCAATATGTTTCTACAGCTTTAAGCGTTCTGCTGTCATTTTTCTGATGGCAGAAGAAATGGCATCACCCAATGAGAACAGTAATTGTTCTGTTGGTGTTTATGTGGACTTAAACAAGGCTTTTGATAACATAGATGACAGACTGGATAAACTGGAGACATTAAACAAATATGGCATGTGAGACATAGGTTATTGGAAGGAGTGGTGACTGATTTAAAAAATATATCAAAAGTGAAACGGTATGCGGGTATATTCATATAACCTACTTTTAAATACATGGCACCAGAATTTAACATCAATAACGTGCAAACTGATAAAAGATTACAAAGAAATCTATGGTGTATTATTAATAATTATTATTGTCCCTTGGTAATAAAGGGTTCAGTGTTTAAGCTATAAACTGGTAATAAGATCTCTGCTCACACTCAGCCTGGTACTGCTGGAGGTTTCTTCCTGTAAAAGGAAATGCATCTTGCATCTGCAAGTGTGTAAAGAGAGCAAGGCTGACCTGATTTTAATCGCAGTTAATCAAACTTGTTCTGTTGGAGTGAATGGATAATCGAACAGCCCACGAAAAGGTGACGGTGCAGTAAACAGGAGCAGTGAGCCGGTTTCCGTCCTTGTGTGTTTACTGCTTCCTTCTCCTCTTCCTCTCACTGGCACTTGGCAAAAAGCTAATTGGTGCATACAAAGTCTTTCAGTTGTCATACTACAATTTGCTGAAACCAGTCTCTGTTTGCCAAATGATTTAAAACAAAATAATAAATTCTGTGGGGTGTGTCCCCAGCTTTAGGCAACCTCTTACCAATGTGGGATTATATGGTCCACTGAATAGGATTTTTCTTTGTTATAATTTGATTAAGAAGGATCATATTAGAATTACACCTTAAGATATATTTTTGTGACTAAATAAGAAAAGGAAACTGAATTGAATAAATTAGGTGATGACCCATTTTAAGAGTTATAATAAACTTTAATACTGAAAAAAAAGTAAGTTAAGCTGACTAGTATTATATCACAGTAATATGACATGATGTTATTTTTGTTAAGTTATTAACACTGAAATCAAACATTTAGGGATTTGATGTATTTTTATGCAACAGCCACAACAAGGGCTGTAAAGTTATAAACTACCTTTTAAAAGTCAATTTCACTGTTTTAAAAAAAATTAAAACAGTTCCTTAGTAATAAAAATGATAGATAATTATTACCCTCTTTTATTATTGGACTTTATACAAAAGAAGAACAGAAAAACTGCGATGGGCAGCTATACAACACCTTTACTATTTCAGATAGCAGGAAAAACAGCATGTTTTTCTAATTTTTATAGTTAGTTTTTATAAGTTGTAAAATTTTAGACTTTGATTATAGTGAACGACTGTGGTTCAGTGGAAAGAGTAGGCATCTTGCAATCTGAAAGTTGTGGGTTTCATTCCAGGTTTCTCCTGTTACATGTCCTCTTGGGCAAGGCACTTAACCCCAAGTCGCTTACTGATCTGCATATGTATGAGTGCGTGTTTGTGAGTGTGATTGGGTGAATTCATGACTAGAAAATAGCAATCCAAATTCAGCCCATTTACCATTGGGCATAAAATCTGTTGGTGAAAATTAAACTTAATGAAACACTTTGCTGCTTTCTGTAAATACAACCCGTAGAATTTAACTCTGGTATTTGGTATAGTTTGCATACATCAAAAGCAAAAGTGTCAAACACCAGTCCGTCAACCTGCTGATGTGTCCCTGAAGCTACCCACCTGAATCAAATGGCTGAATAACCCCCACACCATGAAAAATCTACTGATCTGCTAATCAGGTGTGATAAACGCTGCAGGACACTGGTTCTCGAGAGCTGGAGTTTGTCAACAAGAGAATGCTCCGTTTGAATCCACATTGCAGCATCATTTTTCATGTGCGCAGGCAATGTTTCCATTGAATAAACACACCGGAGCTTTATTTGCATTGGATTCTTTGCATTCAGTGTTTGCGATTGCGAAATACGCTCGAAATGATGTCGCTTGTTTCAAGTCCCAACTTGTGCACATCTGAACGCTTCAATGGAGACATGGAGCAGGGGACGGGAGGGAGTGAGGGGAGGAGGCCCGGCGGGCCGAACAACGAGCTCTTTATAATGAGCGACTGTTTTCACCGTGACTCATGGTGCTCCATGGTCCTGTTCTTTAGCTTGAGGAGGCTCGTCTGTGTGTTTGCTGAATGACACAACCTGGACGTCATGTTTGCATCCATGTCCCGACAGCTGTGCACCATTTCAGTTTCTGCTACATACAAAAGTACATCTCGGGATCTCAGGATGCAGAACTGACGAAATTCAGCCGTAGATCAAAAAAAATTAAGCTGTTTTTGGTTCATTACATCAGCACATTTGCAGCTTATATCATTTATGCAACATTCCCTTTTTTGCTAGAACTTTGTACTGTTAGACATAGACAGGTCAAGTGTGTTTGTATTCTATCCAACTGGAATCCAAACAAAGGCAGGTTCCCAACAAATGTAGACAAGTTTTCTGTTTGGATTTCTTAAGTGTTAAATTGATTCTGCTTTCTGTTTGTCCTTTACTCAGAATCCCGAAGTTTCCTGGATGGCATGAACCACTCCGGTGGCTCCACAGACGGAGAGCTGTTCCGATCCGACGTGCCCGTCACTCCGGCATCCTGTCAGAGGATCTTTGGCTCCATGAGCTCGGTGTCAACCGGCAGCCCCCTCCATCGCACAGATAGGTACAGTTCTCCAAGACCACATAAGCTCAAACTGTTCTTTGTCAAGTGAATTTTTATTTGGAAATGTATCCAGTAAGTAGATGGAGATAATGGTTGGAGGTAAAAACGGTAAATCAGTCAAAATGTGGCAGTCGATATACACTGCCCTCCCCATTATGCGTGTTCGAGCAGAACAGGCTTTCATTATACAGAGTCCATGTGCACCAGCATGGCTACAGGGACGGGTATTTAAAGCAAGAACAGTCACGTCTTCATCATGCCAAGCCTTTGACTGCACAATGACAGTAGCCTCTTGCAAGCATGGTGATCTTCTGGATATGCTTCCTGATCTGTGTGGTTCTGGTACTCATATACATGAATAGAATGAATAAATATCAGGAAAAACCTGTTATGGTGAAAACCAAAATAACAAACGGGCATAAAGATCAGACAGAGTCCCCCCCAACTGGGCAAATATAGTACTGGCACGCACAGATCTCATCCATGGCATAATGTGAATGCATCTAAAATATAATGGCTCACCAAATATTGCATCCAAGCAGTCCTTTGCAATTGGAATATAACATAGATTGATGCTGCGATCACATTTGGGCTTTGTTATCTTTATTGGATCTATTTTTACTCCTTTATAGTGTATCTCAAAATTGGAGTGAACCAAAAACAAAAGCTGGGTTCTTACAGATAGTTTTATTTAAAAAGACGTATTTTATTCAAATACGCCTTTTTATCTCGGCAAAAACCAAATATAAAAAAAATCATTACCCTCACAATATAAAACCATGACTAATGATTATAAATAGGCGTTGTCATTCCAGAACCAGCAGCAGTCCATATTGCTGAAAAAGGGCTTGATGGCCCCATAGATTCATGCAGCTGAATGTGACCTGCAGCTTAGACAGAAATCCGACCCATCAGGCACTTTTCAGATCTGTCTGTGAACGTTTGGCCTCTGCATCTTCAGATTTCTAACTTGAGAGCAAGTGGCTGTTTCTATGTACCCGTCGTTCAGTTGAATTTGATGGAATTCTTTTATGCTGTACCCTGTAGAAATAGCAGGCTTGTTTAACTTAGTCTACATATAAAATGAAGTTCTAACATTTAAGAGTTTATGCTGTATCAGAATCTTAAAAAAAAAAGGCCTGCTGACTATGATTGCCATAATTGATGCAAAGCTGCTGTATGCACAGGTTATTTGTAGGGATGTTTTAATTCCATATTATTATCATTATAGGCATCTGCTAAAGTCTGAAAATCTGTGTCAGAAATCTGCAACCGACGGCCCCGGGCAATCAGTTTACAGCCCGCTTAAATTTGGGTCAAAAGTTTTCTCCTATTTTGGATACTTTAATATAAATTATTACACGCAAGAATATTTCTATCAAAGCTATGTCTTGATCTTCACTTGTAGCTCCACTTCCCCTCCTGTGTGGCACGACCGGACTCCAAACTCCCTGAACTCACCGTATCCTTCCCAACCATCACCGTCTCTACCTCTCAGCTCTCCCAATGCTCACAGTTCTCCTCAGAGGGTTCAGAGGGGCCGGGGAGGGAGTCTAGGGGTCCGTAGCGGAACCGACAGCGCGGACTTGTCCTCGTTGTTGCTTTTGGGAAACGGCGGCCTGGAGCACAGCCTGCTGGAAGCCATGGAGGACCTCGGGAATCTGAATCTCGGGGGAGATCCGGGGATTGCTCCCCTCCTGCCAGAGAAGAGAAGAACAGGCGAGGTGGGAGAGCTGGGCTCACGATCCCCCTCTCTGAGCGGGTTTTCCAGCCCACACAGCGGCAGCAGCCTCAGCATCCCTCTGTCGTCCTCCCTGACCTCAGATCCATTCAGGGGACTCAGTGGGGCCTCCTCGCCAGGGGCAGGTAACTATTAGTCTGACAGGATCTAATTTTTGCTTCACACTTATGTTTTCTTCTAATGCATGTTTATTTAACCCAACTTGTCAAATGTGTTTTAAATCTTTACTTGAGTTCCTATACATATTTCCTTCAATAGTATGATCCTGTGTACTCGTAGGTCCAATCTTTAGCATCAGAAACTGGCAATAAAGTCGGTAAGGTGAGCTAATCGATTTAAATCAGATGAAGAAAGACTAAAGCTGTCGTTAATGCTGCCTAAAAGGTTATTTTATCCTTTATCAACTAGTTTCGCTTCTCTGTTCACAATCAGTCCCTTAAATATTGCCAATAAAAATCCAAAACCTTGGGGTTTCTATTCAAAATAAGTATTAGTTGTTGGTTATTTAGAGGAGCAAAGTATTTTGGAAGATGTTTAAAATGTAATTTTAGAAATGGCCAACAGGGGGATGGCTTACTCTTGGTTTGGACGTTTGTAGTAAAGACAGATTAATTAAACCAAAAATGAAAAGAAAAGATTGTAAAATTGCAGAAAATGGACCTCAGTAACATTTACAACAGCAGCAACAACAAAAATATCCTAAAAGGATATTCATACAACTAAAGTTTTTAACACAAACCTTAGTTTAAGAATTTATAGATTTTCGGATTGCAAAATGACATGTCAGGTAATTCAAATATTGCAAATAAAAGACAGGGAAATGTCTTAAAGTCAAGTGAAAAAAAGAAAAGAAATTAAGAATGAGGTCGTACCATTAAGAGCAAAGTTTGAGCGATTTAAGTTATATTTTCTGCAGAATCCTAAAGGGGTTCAATGGCACCATACATCCCCAATTCAACATGTTTTATCATTCCTGTTAACGGTAAAATGATCTGAATTCACCGCCTGACTAGGCTTTTGGAATCTGTCTGATCTCTCCTCCTCATTTTACCCATCATCACCATCCTGAAACCTAACGCTGAGCTCCGATTTGTGCCCCACAGAATCTGGCAGTAAGCAAGACACTGTGAAGTTTGTTCAGGACACGTCCAAGTTCTGGTACAAGCCTGACATTTCCAGAGACCAAGGTAAATATTGGCCTTGGAACATGAAGTAAGACGGCCTCCAGTGAGCACATAATACACTTCTGTGCAAAGGTTTTTTTCCTTCCTCTTTCAGGGCGAATGTTGTTCTAACTTTAGCCTTTTCGCTTCTTCCTCTCTGTATTTACTTGCTGAGCAGCCATCGCGCTGCTGAAGGACAAAGAGCCCGGCTCGTTCATCGTCAGAGACAGCCACTCGTTTCGCGGCGCGTATGGACTGGCCATGAAGGTGGCCACGCCTCCTCCGTCCGTGGTACATCACAGTAAAAAAGGTGCACACAAAATGGCAACGTGAAAAACTGAAATCTCTGTTTATCTTCAGCTTTCTAGACACCTGTAAGGATTTTGACTAGAACTGGCTCATATTTGAAATTGTTCATGATTTCATCCATCTTGACATGACACCCCAGTCCCATCTGATGTAAACCTGTAGTGTGATGCTGCCTCCACCTTGTTAGACTAGGGTGATGTCGCGTGTTTTGGCAGCAACAGACCATTAGTAATCGTGGTCCAAAAGCTACAGTTTAGATTCTTCAGGCGTTCTCCTACAAAGTGTTCGGTGATTTAAAAAAGATGTCTGTCCTGAAAACCTACTGCTTAGTCCAGACATATGGAGAACAGGAGATTGCTGTCGCATGTAGAACAAAACCAGTAGTTGACTGTCTGGTAATTTCATTAAGTTTAAATAAAATGAGATGACAATCTTTATTTTAGTCATACAAAAATCATTATTTTAAGACATCAAAGATGATTTCACAGTATCACGTGCAAATGTAGTTTCGCTCACCTAAAAAGCCTTGTTTTTTGTTTTTAACCCTTTTAGTTGGAGATCTGTCCAGCGAGCTGGTGAGGCACTTCCTGATCGAGTGTACGCCAAAAGGAGTTCGTCTTAAAGGCTGCCCCAATGAGCCTTACTTTGGTGACAATCATTTTTTAAAGTTTTATTTCACTGTTTGATTTATAGAGATAATTAAAGGAAGGAAAGATACGGTTCCTGTACATGATTTTTAAAATGTTTCCTGTACCGCCCTCTGCTGGTGGTGTAAAGGAGTTGCAGCTGTACTTACACTAAATGTCTCTCTTCTGTGGCAGGAAGCCTCACAGCTCTGGTGTGTCAGCACTCCATCACCCCTCTGGCTCTGCCTTGTAAACTCATCCTGCCTGACAGAGGTAAACAGTTTAACAACTTGTCCTGATGACATAGAGCGAAGAATTTACCTTCACTGTGTGATGACCTGACAGAAGTCATAGGAAGTCTGCTTCTCAGGATGTGTTTTTCCTTGTTTGTTTTGCAGATGTTTGCTTTATTTTCTTTATTGGTAACAACTTCTGTCCTCCACTTTTATTATTTAACAAACTTAAAAAAACATGATTTAGAGATAACAAAATGGGTATTTATCAAATAATATTTTTTATAATCCTATGTCACCTAAAAAAATCTTAAGGTTTAGTGTGATTTAAACTCGGAGAGAGAGAAAAGAAGGTAATGGGCCATTTTATACACTGAATATAACTTCAAGTATATGTGTGGGGACTGCAGGAAGGTAACTAAAAGTAAGTAAAATTTTATTGAAATTAATGTATTTGTCCTTGATTTGAGCAGGTAAATAAGATGATCTGCCAATGGAGTATTTTTACCCCTAAAATAAGGTAATTAGATATATTGCTCTTGAAATAAGATGATTGAGATGAGTTGTTCCTATTTTAAGTGCAAAAATCTTATTCCAATAGCAAATCATTGTATTTTCCTGCTTAAATCAAGGGAAAATACACAAATTTCAAGACAGTTTTATTTACTTCTTCTTTTTGCAGTGGGTATATGTTGTATAGGTGTATTAGAGTAATAATAATAATATGGTGGTGGTAATGTGGTGCCTGTTATTATTGTTCTTATTATTTTATTTTCCTTTACATATGTTTTAAAAGGGGTTATAGACCAGTAATTTGGTGAACCTGCTAGTAAAAAGTGAAGAAAAAAAGTTTAACAATTAAATAATTAATTATTTTGTCAAAGAAAAATAGAAAGCTTTTGATTATCGCTCAACAAGGATCTTTTTGGCTTGGCCAAAAACAGACAAGGCAGGCTGGATCTTGAGGCCTGGTCCCAAAACTTGCACTTCCGCCCTTATGTCCTTCAGTTGTGTGTTCGTGTGATGGGTTCGAGTGCGTAGAG
The DNA here is from genome assembly GCA_037039145.1 of Fundulus diaphanus. NCBI lineage: Eukaryota > Metazoa > Chordata > Actinopteri > Cyprinodontiformes > Fundulidae > Fundulus > Fundulus diaphanus. The sequence goes on along the minus strand of CM073128.1, from coordinate 18,709,275 downwards.
TGTCCCAATTCTCCTAAGTGGTCTTTTGCCCCGACCCCTTTGCGCCCTCGATCTACACTTCAGCCAAGCACAGAGATGGGTGGAAATGGAGAGGAGTGTTTTTTATTAGTGTAATGGTATTTGAGATGCCATTTTACTGAGTATATGATAAAATATAAAATAGTTTTTTCTTTGCGGATGCATAGTCAGTGAAGCCAAACAATATATGTGCAAAGCAAAGGGAAAGATGGTCCATACAGGTAGAGGTCAGGATGTAAACATCTTCCCATAGTTCGGTAGAGAAGGAGTAAGAAATATCCTTCACAGATTGAACAACAAGGGCGAAATATGGCAATATTTAGCAATTGAGCTACGGCAACATATTTCAACAGCCAAATATGTTGTGCGATTAGTTTTGAATATAAAAAGACTTATACTCTACATTTAAAATCATCCTGCCACCTTAAATAAATGATCACCAATGTACATTTCTTAAAACGCATTTTAACTTATCACAATTTCACTTTTTTTTTCTTTTATGGGGACAGATGAAATTGCTTTTAACTTCTTACAATTTCGAGTTTAGTTTAAGTAAGCACAAATTAATGTGATTTTCAATATATATTAAACATATGTATTTCTCTTGCAGTTCCTTAGATATTTGAAAGCTTTAGATAATCGTCAGGGCTGCACAGTGGCGCAGTGGGTAGCGCTGTTGCCTTGCAGCAAGAAGGTCCTGGGTTCGAGTACACCCCTGGGTCTTTCTGCATGGAGTTTGCATGTTCTCCCTGTGCATGCGTGGGTTCTCTCCGGGTACTCTGGCTTCCTCCCACAGTCCAAAAACATGACTGTTAGGTTAATTGGCTTCTCCAAATTGTCCTTAGGTGTGAGTCTGTGTGTGAATGGTTGTTTGTCCTGTTTGTCTCTCTGTGTTGCCCTGCGACAGACTGGCGACCTGTCCAGGATGTACCCTGCCTCACGCCCAGTGAACGCTGGATATAGGCACCAGCAACCCCGCGACCCCATGAGGGATAAAGCGGTTTGGAAAATGGATGGATGGATGGATAGATAATCGTCTTATTTTGAGTAGAATTTTCCAAGAGACCTATTAAAATCAGACAGATCAGTTCCTTTCTGCTTTTTTATATGCAGTTCTGAAATATTTTTGCATTGAGAAGGGTTGTATCTCCATGTAAATGTTATACCTTAATGTGACTCATATGTGGTTTTTGTCCAATAGATCCGCTAGAGGAGCTGAATGATGCAGCAGTACAAACGGCAACAAACTCAGCAGCCGAGCTTCTCAAACAGGGTGCAGGTAAAATATTCACTGTATATTCACTGTACAAGTTGTACATTAAAAGAGTTCTCTGTGCCTTGTTTTTTGGTGAAACGTTTCTTTAATGTGTCTTTGGGTGGTAGCATGTAATGTGTGGTTCCTGGGTTCTGTGGAGCTGGAGTCTTTGACGGGTCAGCAAGCGGTCCAGAAGGCGACAACACTGACGCTCTCCATGGACCCTCCCCCTCCCTCCACCGTGGTGCACTTCAAAGTGTCGGCTCAGGGAATCACGCTTACAGACAACCAGAGGAAGTCAGTATTTGATCATCCACTGGCTACATTTTAAAGAAGAAAAAAACTGACAAAATTAGGAATAAATACAATAGCATGTTAATGATTCAAAAATTAAAATGTCTCTCAAATATGTCTCTGCAAAATGAAAGGCAGGATTCTTGTACGATTTTTCATATTTTAGCCCAAACTTAACTACTTCAGTATTTTTTAATTGTAATTTACAACTTTCATTTGAACCTTTCAATGATCTTCTATATTCTCCACTGTTAAGTTTCCGTACTCATGTTGAATGGCGAGTAATTATGTAGGCCTATATACAAATTAAAGATTAGAACAACACCATTAGGTTTTCTGGGGAAGAGAAAAAACTTTTAATGGTGTCAAATGCTAATTCTGAATGTTTTTTTTTGTTGTTGCTAATATTACAGCATCAAAAATAAAACTACATTACTGTAAAATTCACCCACTCAACTCCATTAAATCAATCATGTAACCCCTGTCAAACTGCTTTTTAAGGCACCTAGGAGACATCTCAGGGTTTTGACTGACTGTTGGATGCTCTATGGTTGCTCTTTGGATGGTCCGCGCTGGTACAAAATTATGGTCAAACATGATCCTTCCTTCTGGTGCTTTACTTACTGCTTAACCTTCTTTTGTTGTGTTGAGTCTATGTCCTAAGTTTGCAACTTAAACTTTCAGTCCTAAGCATTTTAGGAGCAATTTCCAACAGAAATTACATATCTGATATAAGCCAAGTACAGCTCCATAGTTATAAAGTATAAATGCAAACTTTTTTTACATGTGTAACGGTAAGACAGAAGTATACTTTTCCAGTGGAAACAGTATTGCAACTATTACTATGCCTGATTTATTTGTGATTGAACAAGGAAAAAGAAGATTTTTTTTTTAGCATTGCCCGAATCGTTTTTTTGATAGACATTACAAAACACCATGGAAACCCTTTTGAAAACCTAGAATAAAAAACTTCTGATTTTATGAATCCAAATTTTCACCAGAACTCGGAGTGAATCAGTTGGAGCATATTTGTTCCACAAAGCGTCTAGTGGGCGGTGTGCCAAAGTTGTGATTTTTAGCCAAATATGCCCAAAATGTGCCAAATGTGTTTTTCACCTCATAAAAGGGAATCTGGAAAGTGCTAATTTCCATTGTAGGACTCCTTATGCACATGAATTAGTCTGGTCAACACATTTACCTCTTGTATCACCAAAATGTACTATTGTGCACAGCATTATATCAATAATGCATAAAGCAAGGTGTAAAACTAAATCATGAGCTTGATTCTACACAGAAATTTAACACTGGATATGGTGTTACAAAGATGAGCTTTGCAAAATTCCAAAAGGCAGTTTCTTTAGTTTCACGTGATACCGGACATGGACGGTTTGAGTCGGTAAATTGGTTTATTATGTAGGGTTTTTCTCTAAACGTCCGGCATGTTTAGAAGACCTGTAAATTTCATCAGGTATGTTTAAATAGTTGTAAAACTATAAGTATTTGAACAAAAGAAAATGGATCTTGGAAATGTTGAATTCTCCTCTTGCGAGCCAATTAAAGACAATGCTGTTTCACGTTGATTAGAGGCAACGTTTAAACACATTACACAAAGGGAACTAAAACTAAGTAAAATGTTCTTGAAATGAGTGTATTTGTCCTTGATTTGAGCAGGCAATTATAAATGATCTGCCAATGGAATATGATTTTCGTACTTAATATAGGAACAACTCATCTCCATCATCTTACTTGAAGTGCCGTATATCTAATTATCTTATTTTAGGGGTAAAAATACTCCATTGGTAGATCATCTGATTTACCTCCTCAAATTAAGGATAATTACACTCATTTCAAGAAAAAGTTACGTTTTTAGTTTCCTTTTTGCATTGCACATTATACATTCAAATGAAAATCGCTGTTTTTTAGTTGGGAGGTTACTGAACAAGCAACACGTGGTAGGAGAGGTGCACTCGTCACATCTCCTGATGCCCAAGCAGCAGGAGTCAGTTCCCCAAAATATTTGTGTGATTTCTTGGTCCGTAATGTCTGTAAGCAAGCTGCATTCAGTCTCCATGGCAACCGACTCCTCTTTTACAATTTTATTTTACTATTATTTTAACAGGAAAAATGTTGAATAAGCAGCTTTTATTTCCAAACACGACCCAGCCAAGACCTACTCTGTTGGTGTTAGTCTGAGCATGTTCGATCTCTGCTTCAATATTAACTCCGATATTCGCCACAGCATCAGGAAATAAGTGTCACAACAGACCCACGACTGTCATCTCAGGTCATCTGGGTGGATGGATGTTAGTTGCCAGTTTGATTCAGAGCCAGTGCTGTGGACACAGTCAAGAACAAAACATTATCTAACTTGTAAATGTATATTCAGCCTGTGAAGATGTTCAATTTGTTTAGTTGTGCCCAAGCAACTGGGCTGTGGCCCAGTCTCCTCCCTCTAACACATCACTTTTGGCATGTCCACTCTCGGTTAGTGTCCTCAGCTGACTTTTCACCTCAGCATAGCACCACATAGCTTCTTCTACACAATAAGTTAACTTTTATCTTCAGTGAATCATATGAGGTTATCCTTGTCTCTGTCAAATCTCCTGTAGTGATCTGTGCTGCAGACAGCTGCAGAAGATCCTTCCTGTCCAACCTTTGTAAGGTCTTTTTGAAGAAAGCTATAAAATGAAAAGTCCTAACCTTTCCTGGAAGCTGAATTCTCTCGGTATCTGTGTGTTCACAAACAAGAAAGAATGTGACGCAAACAAGTACAAGAATCCATCTTGTACTGCTCTTGCTTCAACCGTTTGTGACAGAACCAAAAATGATTCGGGCCAATCCCGTTGCAGTATTGTGGTTTAAGGCGGGACATACTGCTGTTACAAAAGCAAGAGCTGCTGAGTCCACAGCCAAACCAAAACAAACTCAGCATAGCAGGAAGATGTGCATTTAGCTGCTGCTGTTACATGTGTTTTGTCAGAATCCAAGATTTTATTTTTGAAAGAAAGACAGCAAGAAGTGCCTTGACCAGCATAACCTGTTATGGTTTCTCATGGAGCCTGCTGCTGACATTTTCATTTGATACCGGATTGGCTAAAACACTAGGTGTTGCTTCACCCAATCAGCTCAGAGAGTTCTGCTGAATGTCCCTCTGTTCCCCAAATGGATTCGATAGGAGCGGGACCAAATTGATAATGTGCAGAATGGCGAGTGCTACACATTGTCAATATGATTTGCCAGGTTAGAGAAGTCCTACAGTGTCTAATTTCCCTTCAAGATTAATACAGTGCAATTGAGAGGAGTTAACTGTGAAATCATCCAGGGAGGACAGATCACCGACTATTACCATCTAATGTAGAACAGATTACTAGATCAATGTGTGCTTCTGTGCTTTTTTGTCTCTCTTGTTGTGTCTCTGCTCTGTCTTCTGTAACCCCAGTCGGTCGAGGCAGATGACCGTTCATACTGAGCCCGGTTCTGCCGGAGGTTTTTTTTTCCCGTTAATGGGTGGTTTTTCTTCCCACTGTCGCTTCATGCTTGCTCAGTATGAGGGATTGCAGTAAAGCCATGTACAATGCAGACGACTCTCCCTGTGGCTCTACGGTTCCCCAGGAGTGAATGCTGCTTGTCGGGACTTTGATGCAATCAACTGGTTTCCTTATATAGGACATTTTGACCAATCTGTATAATCTGACCCAATCTGTATAATATGATTGAACTTGATTTTGTAAAGTGCCTTGAGATGACATGTTTCATGATTTGGCGCTATATAAATAAAATTGAATTGAATTGAATTGAATTAAATTGAATGAAAAATCCAAAAAGTGTGTTGAGCTAAAAATAGACATAGTTTTCCTGAAGCAACGGTGGCCATCATAAACATTCCTGCCAAGATTTGAACACGTTGGATTGAAAATTACACCAAAAATCTAAAATGCTTTTTTAGTTCAAATACAAATGATTAAAAGTACCAGATAGCTGAGTAACTTGTAATAAAGTTATGACTTCAGCAATATCCAAAAGTAACTCTAATATTTCCCAGCTGAAATATTTGAGACAAACTAGACTACTACACTGTGTTCACTTTTTTTCCCCCGCAAAATAAACCTCAGTTACTGCAGACGGTGTTAGTGTCAACAACAGTCTCCTTCATTTGCATTGTAAGGCTGAGATTTAAAAAGGAATTGAAAAAGAAAGGATTCTGTTCCTAATTTTGGCTATTTTGGACTTTCATAAAAGATGCACATGGATTAATTAAGGTAACCACACAACAATCTGATTTGTTGCTTTGCTTGACTCTGCAGGCTGTTCTTCAGGAGACACTATGCCGTGAACACAGTCATATTCTGTTCTCTGGACCCACAGGGAAGGAAGTGAGTACCATCTATACAGGAACTTGTTTAGGACAGTTTTGCTACCTAGCTGACAGCAGTCATGATCTGCTTATAATATTTAAAACCTGCTCCACTTAATAAAGTTAATGACCAGCAACTGATGTTAAATAAATGAGAAAATGATACTGCCATTGTTTTAATTGACTAGCTAAATATGCTATATTCAATGTGCTTTCATCCACTTCAGTGCAATATTTCATGGGAACTTCATTGTTCTTAATTCTAAAACATTTGGAAAGATACAATTATATGAATTATGTTAAGCTACTGTTTCATTGCAAAAGAATAACTTTTCTTATCTCTCTGACCTTTACTACCATTGTCACACTAACAAAATAAAATTATGAAGATCTCAGAGCAAACTGAGCTGACATTTCTAATGCCTGCAAAACAGGTTCATCGCTGTAGATTAATGTGGATATGTACAATAACCAACAAGATGACAGAATCACAACGGTCCAGCTTAACTTTCAAATGAGCTATATTAACATCCACCACTCTCAGCCAGGACAGGATTGTGCGTGGCTTGATCAAACATAACAAAAAAAAAGGGACAAAACACAAAAATACCAAAGTGAAGAGTAAAGAAATTTGATGCAAACAGTAATTACAGCGCTGGAAAAAATGGCTCTATTTTGCTTTTGTTTTAAATGTTTCAGATCATCAAATATATTTGATAAAACTAAGTCAAATAAGATACAAAAAAACAGGCATTACCCAAGTTTAATTTTTTTTTTTTTTTTTTTTTTTTTTATTAGACAGCTTAGTTCGGTCCGACTAACTGCACCCAGGCCTAACTACTGTCAATTGAATTGAATATGCACTTCTATTGTACCTCTCTTTAACACTAAGTATGCTAAAGGCTTAAGGTGTGTGGTTATACCGCAGGACAATGAAAAACACCAGCAAATTCTCCTGGCTAAAAATACGACAACCTAGTCAAAGTTCAAATTTAAATTAAACTCGAACAGACGTTTCACGCTCGTTTATGTCCTTTGCGACATAAATTCCTATACATAAAAATGTTTTTTTTAAACAGAGTTTAATCTGTAATTTCTTTTAACCTCAGTTGTAAAACATTTCAAATAGTGTAAAAATGTAGTTGCTCCATCAGCACACTTTATTATTTATTAATTCAATAGTATTACATCTGTGTGATTCCTGATGTCAACATGCTTTTCGTTTCTAAATAGGTGGACGAGAGACAGCGTCTCCACAGCAAAGTAAGTTTATGCTTGAAAGTCTTTATGATGAGCATGCGTCGTGTTGTTTTTCCCCAGCAACCATGTATCTATTGTATGAAACTTAGCAAGTTTCATACAATGTCACTTCATGATACAACACCGGTATTTAATATTTAAAATAATGACAAATGCAACATTTCAAATGAAAGCAAAGGTTAAAGTTCAGGTTGCTTGCGGAACATGACAACCCCAGTATTTAAAGCTTCCTTTTTATTTGCTCTTCTCTTTGGTCTTCATTTTGTGTTTCGCCCAGATGCTTAGAAACAAAGTTTATTGTTCAGAAATATGTTTTGAAACTTAGATTTCCCCAAACTGTAAATAATTTTAGACAACTTTAGTTGTTGTCAAACTCCTAGGTATAGTGAACGGTTTTTCTGGAAATTTATGTAAAAAAAACGTTTGTGTAAGACCATCCTACCTGCTCACCTCTGGTCTTATTTCTTTCCACTGAGGCCTTCCTCTTCTTCTCATGAACTTTTAAGACAGTTTGCTTCTTGCCAAGTATACGGTGAGAGCAGCGGAGCTAAAATGAATGTCTGAAACCGAAGCTCACTGGATACATAAACACTAGAAATGCGCAGCCAGCAAGAGGAAACTAGGAAGTAACGAGCACACACACTGGTGTTGGGAGAGAACGGCACAATGATTGGCATGAGGAACGACCAATAAATAAGATGATCCCTCTGGAACTCAAAGCTGAAAGAGGATTGTTCACTATACTTTTAAATTTATGTATAAAGGATTAAACTTATATAAAAATTACTTATTTGATTGTGCAGTGTGAATCCTGTTAACTTGTGTGAAGTATCAAAGATAGGAAAATATATTTAAGACAACATATATATTATTTACCTTACAGAGGTAGATATTTTGAAAACATTGCAATTGCTGCGGCACTTTTGGGACACTGTTCTTGAAAGTACAGCATCAAAGCAGCTGGGTTGGCCAAATGGATTCAATAACATTTCTACTTTGGCTAGTTTCTAGCTTTAATTCTGGCTGACCTACAAGGTTTGGGATCTAATCAACAGCCTGTTGTTTTAGCCCAGACAGTTTCAGAGTAGTTGGTAGTTAGTTTTTCTATATCACTGCACAGGAGAAGATAGTGATTTTTTTCTGTTTTTAATTTATTCCTACTATATAAGCTGACCAAAAAGATGACCCCTGTTCTATTAAAGGACCTTATACTGTAAGCGACTTTAGTTTAAGCTAATAATTAGTTTTTCTCCTGTGTGCCTGTCTTCCAGGATTTTTGGATTTGTTGCCAGGAAATCTCAGACTGAAACTGAAAACGTATGCCATCTGTTTGCTGAGCATGACCCCGAGCAGCCGGCAAGTGCCATCGTCAACTTTGTGTCAAAGGTCATGATCGGCTCTCACAAAAAGTGATGGGATGAGGAGCTGAGCTTGCAGCATAGATAACCTGGACTAAGGATCAAATCCCTGCTGTGGAATCATTTTATAATGATGGCTAATTTATGAACAGGATCAAAAGCCAAAAGAAAAAAGTTTAACTGACACTCCGCGCTGGATCCGGTTCTTTCTACAGCTATCTGTGCCTGCACTGCAGGATTCTTCCAGAGGAGGGAGCCAGGACTCTGATACTATTGTTCTTACATTGTTGGATGGACACTTTGCAAAATAAGGTATGTCAGCGCCTTACGGGTTTTAAAAAAAAAAAAAATAACACTGATTATGAAAGTGAAGGCGGAAATTTTCTGACTCCTTAATCTATTTTGTAATTTAAAAGATACAAATGAATTTCTTTTTTTAAAACTAAGTAAAAAGTATTTGTTTTTACCCTCAGTTCTATGGTATGATTCTTTAACATACTGACTGATAATACCACAAAGATGCAAGATGATGCACAAGCTTTTGTTCCCACCAAAGGTGTGTTACTCCTAGCTACACCCATTTTTAATCATAGTTTTGTTGTGTTCAAAGAAGCATAGCGCTTCTGTAAATCTATAATTCAATAGCAGCAAAATATCCCTAAGGGTCAATCCAAGCATGAAACATAACAACATCACTTCCCGTAGACCAGGCATTCTCCCGACCACTTATCTGCACCCTCTTTAAATTTAATTGTCTTATAAGGTATGTGTTATGCTGTAATAATAAAAGTAGTCGTGTTATAAGGTGAAAGCTTTATTGTTCAAACAATGTCATTTTCATGTTTGTACAAAATGTTTTGTTGTAAGAACATAAGTTTTCTGGTTATAACGTGACAAATATGTATAATGTAATAAAGTGATACTATGTTGTTCAGTTATCAAAAGTACATTGTAATAACATGACAGTATACTGTAAAAACAGGAAAAGTAAATTGTTACAACAATAAAGTTTTCACATCATTAAGTGATATAGCTCTTTTTTTTAACCTGGGTGGCAGCTCTATGCTTCCAGACAAAAACATATTTGTACGACAAAAGATGTAATCTGAAAAGAAACATTGAAACAGACTTTAAATTGTCACGCTTGTTTGGTGGTCTTTTGGAAAACAAGAAAGTTAAACCACAAACCAACATTTTTTACTTTATTACACTGACTGTAATTTTAGATATTGGTTAAAAACTGTCCGTTAAAACACACTAATTTGTATCACAGTTTGGAGATGTTTGACACACGAACAGATCAGAATCCTTTGAAAGAGTGCATATCTGAATGCAGCTATATGGTAACCACAGGATGATTCATTATATCAAAAAACAACAACCACCAACATAAGATAATTAACAATGTGGTTGCAGTGTACTTGAGATGTTTTGTGTATTAAAATATTTATCCCTGACTACAGATGTTTAAAAATCTTTTTGCCATATATTATTTTGTGTTTTAACACATAATGTACATTAGGCTTTTATGCAACTGTCACTTCTTTATTGTTCTACTAACTTGGTTCTTTATACTGTATGTTCTCTAAATACAGATTTGTTTAATGCTCTGTACTAGTCTGATTCTCTGATTTTTGTTATGTTTGTCTGTCCATCATTAGTACAAAACAATGTAAAAACTTTATTTCTTTATCAATGTTCTTTGTGATAAATATTTTGGCATAGGGGAGCATCTTTATTTCCCCAAATGGTCCTGCATTTGTGAAGAAAATGCAGCTTCTCGATTGCTTATAGCAGCAGAGTTGAGTATGTGGGCCGCACCACACCAAAACTTTACAAACTGCTTCTGGTGGAGGCAGTATTATAGTGTGGGATAGCCTCTCCCTTAGAGGATATCAAGGCTAGTGATCATTACGGAGAAATATTGAGGTGATACACTACAACTAGAGGCAATCTTAGATCACCCCTCTTAATTAACAAACTCTATTTGAAACTACAAGACTAAATAGCTTGCCTGCCGTCAGGACCACAACCCCGTAGAACACTTGTAGGATTATTTTAGGCGTATTGTTTAGGCCAAAGTGGCCAACACAACCAGACTGACAGACTTGTCAACTGCTGGTTGAAAAATGGTATGCCATCCCACAGAAATGTGTGACCAAACTGATGACAATCACGGGGAGGAAGTGCCAGGCTTCAATGGTTGTGTTTGGTTCTTCTATATACCGAGGTCATCCAATCAGTCATTTAATCCATTAAATAACACCCATTAAGAATCAACAGCAGAATAAGCTGTTTGGCATCAGCAGGGAGTATTTGGCCAGTTCATCATAAACCTTTAAGGTTTATTGTTGTGATAAATTTGAAAGAATAACAATGGTTCTCCATCTTTTTTGCATTTTTTAAGCTTTTAAGGACTAAAGACCATATTAATATTGAAAGATGACTATCGTAGAAAATAAATTAGAAATAGCACAAAGATCAAGTAAAATACTGATATTTAAGTCCAGAAAACAAGGTATTTTGAAGTGAAAAATCTGCAGAAACCAAAAAATATGCATCAGGACCAGTCTGTTAAAAAAAATAAATAAATAATCATTATTGGATGAACTTTTCAAATAAAGGGCTGTAATTTATAATTCTACCAATAGATGGCAGTAAGAAGCCACTAAATATTTTTTTTTTATAATAAACCAAAAACCTTAATGTATTTGACTTTTTTCCCCTCCTTTTTAGTTTGCAGCTGCAGTGGATTCATAGCAGGGAGCAGCAGTAAGAGAATCACAGCGAATCTGCTCATGCATAGAGAAATCCAACCTTCCTAAACAAAACAGACAGAGGGTTTCCATATGTGTGTGTGAGCGATAAAGAGAATCTTCTGGAGTGCAGATGACAGTTGATGGGGGTTGGGAGGGGAGGGAGTTAAAGGCCTGATACATCCTGCAGGTGCCATGCAAGACTGACTGACGGGCCCGTCTGTCCTCAGATCATCAGATAGTGACTCTGAATGAGGCTCTTTTCACAAGGGATCTGGAAGTGGGACAGAGATGTGTGGATGCATCGCTATCCTCCAGTCCTGCCTTGCCTTCGGGGGACAGCATGGGCCAGGGGGGGGGTGTGTGCAGTGATGGTGTGTGTGTGTGTGTGCATGAGGGGTGGGGGTGGCTTTCGTTGGTGGATGATCTCACCATTACGGGAAACTTTCCCACAGCCTGCACACAAAGAAGGCCGTCAAAAGGTAAAAAGAACGAGAAAGAATAGAAATTTACCACAGTATAAAAAAGGAAGGAGGCAACGTGCGGAAGACTAGTTAGAGGATGGGAAAGAGGTTGTTTAGGAGGGGGAGTCGTGTTGCCTTTTTAGGGTTCAGAGAGTCTGTGGGTTGATAGAGGTTCTGCCTTCCCCCTCTCACAGTCTCAGTCTGTCCCTAATCTGCTGAGTCACCTATTGTAATTTTTTGCCCCTCCATTTGCACTTCCTGCTGCACTTCCTGTCAGACAGCGCACCAGCACCTGGTGGCAAAGGTGGTTTTCACAGCCACCGGGCACAGCCTCTGGACAACATCACATTCCTGGCATTGCTTGCTGCAAATGGTGTTTGGAAATCCAAAGGCCGGCTTCCGTTTGGGAATGCCTCCCTCACAGAGTCCCTCTCATCCTCTGATCCCTGGCCTCCTCTCACTTTATTTGAGTTAGCTATTTAAAGCCCGTGCTAAGTACGCTGCTGGCTATACAGGGGGTGGGGGAGCAAACACACACACACACACACACACACACTCTGTCTCACACGCTAAAACCACAACGACCCACAAATAATCCCACTCCTTTTTTCAAATTGGTGGGCTGAGGGCGGACAGTGCCTGCAGGGCTGTCTGAAAGACATTACAGATTTTCCTTTAGTTTTCATGCTATTCTTAAAATAAAAGGTTTATCTGAGCAAAACTAAAGCAACATCACTTGATATTTACACTTGCAAAGTCCTAAAAGGAATTAAGCATTTAAATAAACAGTAATATTCCATTTACCAGCTTGAAGCGTAGCTGTGATGACATTCACAGTCAAAACTGTTGCCAGTTCTTACAGTAATTTCTAAATGCCTTTTTAAAAGTTTTTTAAAAATAATCTTTCCACTGCACAGACCTTTTTCAAGAGTTATTTTGTGTGCTTTGACTCATTTTAATAATGGATTCCTGAACATTTATTCCCAGCACCTAATTTTCCTAAACCTACTTGATTACCTAGGGCATTTGTTTTAGTGTATTTCCATTCTGGGTTCTAAAACCGAGCCATTTATGTACATTTCTTCCACTAATGGTTTATTTCCTACAGATGTGCTTTTGCACTCTGGGAACACAGATTTCTGTCCAACACACTAAAGTAGTGCAGAATGCAATCAACCGATGAAATCAGGCAAAAACCAGTATTGATCTTCAATTGCATCATAAGGGTTCAGCTTTAAAAGTCACAGAAGCTACTCCAAATTGTGAAATGTATTGGTAGAAGCGAGTTTACATTAATTGCGCGGATAACTAAAGGACTGATGTCTCAGAAGGATCTGGAAAAACTAATCCATGCATTCATCTTTAGTCGAACTGATTACTGCAACGGTGTTTTCACAGGTCTGCCTAAAAAGTAGATCAGACAGCTGCAGCTGATCCAGAACGCTGCTGCCCGCGTCCTCACTAAGACTAAGAAAGTAGAACACATCACCCCAGTTCTAAAGTCATTACTCTGGCTCCCTGTATATCAGAGAATAGACTTTAAAATACTTCTGTTAGTCTATAAATTCCTGAATGGCTTAGCACCTAAATACATCACAGACTTGTTATCAGTGTATCAACCCTCCAGACCACTCAGGTCTTCTGGCTCCAACCTTCTCTGCATACCTAGAACCAGAACTAAACACGGAGAAGCAGCATTTAGTTCCTATGCTCCGCTTATCTGGAACAAACTTCTAGAAAACTGTAAAAGTGCGGAAAGCCTGAGTTCCTTTAAATCAAGATTAAAAACACATTTGTTTAGGACTGCCTTTGACTGTTCTAGTTACACTGTTCTACTGAAACATCTTTAGTTCAACTTTTTTAGTCCAACTGTTTTTAATGTTCTATTTTGTTTCTACATTTTATTCCTACTTGCTTTTATTCTGTTTTATTTTCCTATTTTTTAATCATGTAAAGCACTTTGTGCTATATAAATAAATTTGCCTTGCCGACTGCGAGTGGAAAGAAAAAGGAGGGCGCAGATCTTAATTACAGGATTTTAATTTAAACAAGTTTTGTAATGTTCCCACAGCTTTGATAATCAAAATCTGTGAGAAGCCATTATGGGAGAATAGCTTCACACTTACGCTGGAGCAGTGGTTACCGTCTATTCAAATTTAAAAAACGTAAAATCTTTGAATGATCCTGGGCAGTTGTGATTCCATTAATCTCTATGTTAGAACATAAAAGATTTAAAAAAAAAATTACGTTCTTGGTTAAATTCTGTTAAAAGGGCTTTGATAAGAGCTCTAAAGTTTACAGCTGTGAAACCGTGAAAGCGAAAACCTTTGATCAAATGGTGGTGGATTTGGTCTGAATGTAAACCCCGTGAAACACTGATATTCGGCATGTAAGACTGGGTTTGAATATTTTATTTGCAGACAAAAGTAATTTGTAAGTAAAAGAGTGAAACTACTACCAAGGATGCCCCACTGGTTAGAAAAAAGGTTCCTGCTATGTAAATTTGTCTTTTATTCTTGCTTCCACCAGTAATAACAAATCATGACAGTTTTATAAACTTCTTTGAGGCTGAAGGTTAATCTATCGCCAACAAAGAGCTAAAGCAAGCATGCATGCTGAAGCCTGTCCCAGCTGTCATTGGGAGAGGGGTGGGGTGCACACCTGCATATGTCGCCAGCCCATTGCAGGACCTACACAGGCCACCTAAACACACACACACACTCTTCTGGATATCACAAATTAACTTAAAACAGATGATTCTGGAGGCAGCTGGTGAAATAAAATAAAAATAAAACTACATAAACATGGGGAGAATGCAAAGTTCATACATCATCAACTCGGCAGATATTCAAACCAAATATATTTTTGTTTTGAGGCAACTAAATACCTGACCTTGCGGTGTAAGTATTTTATTAACTGTACTGTACTGTTGCTTTACATCAGATTATGTCCCACTAAACACACAAATTGGGTTTTAAGTTTACTTGAAGGGGCAGGAGCACGGTGTTGCTCAATCTCACAAATACTATGTTAGATGTTAGATTGATGTGCTGAACAAGAACAGCTAAGAGGAATATGGCTCCAGTGCACAGATGTATTAAAAACTCAGATTAAGTGTGCAAGCAAGACACACTTTTACAGATATTCCTTACCTCATGCACCCCCCCCCCCCCCCCCCCCCCCTCAACACACAACCCCACACACAAAGACGTGTTGGGGCACACACGTCCTCTTGTCAGTCAAGATTTGAGGCCTACGTGAGCTCAGGCACATGCCCGAGAAAACTGCTCCTTTATTGCCTCTGGTCTGCATAGCCTTAGCTACAGCTGACTGACAACACACTGTTTCGCTTACACACAAAGGCCCTGAGTACTTGGGTATCAACGTCAGTCTTAATGAACCTGTCTCCAGGGGGCGGGGCCAGAGTAATGTTCAACACAAAGAATCCCCCACTGGGCCACAGAGCCAACCAGAGGCCAACAGATTAACTTGCATTACATCAGCATCCCCACAATACTGCTAATGAGGGGGAGATTATGTCCGTATATGTGTGTGTGTTTGTGTTGGGTCTCAAGGCATTGCATCACAAATGAAATGCCTTGATTCACTTTTGCTGAATCAGTTTGTTCTCATCTGGAAAAAAAAAACAAACACTATATTTTATCTTAACTCATCAGATCCATACTTTAATGAATTATGAGAGTAATTAGGAATATATCCATCTCCTGAAGCTGCTGAGAATTGGGGAAGTTTTAATATTCTTTGTGTATTTAGCTCACACACTGACTTTTGGTGAAGCGTTCTCACGAGTTTACCAATGGTGCTACATCTACCTAACTGGAAAAGAGAAAAAAAAGAAAAAAAACAACCATCTGTCAGAAGCTCTCAAATCACAAGCCAGGACTAAATAACGCCTCTCAATAATGATTTAATGTCCACAGCAACATGAAACTAATTATAAAAACAGGTGGGGCTTCAAGAAAAAACTGTTTTTCAAAAGACTGAAGCAAATCAACAAGTTACTGGAATTGCATTGTTCAAAGCACCAGTAGCCAAGTAGTGATCAGCTTAACAGTCACGTTTGAAAGCTTGTTTCCTTTTTTCTTTAAACTTTCTAGCATTTACTCCACCTCTCAAAAACAAAACCATTTCCTCTACTTGAAAAAAAGAGCAGAAAAGAACAACATTAACTGGAGTTGTACCCACAGAGAGATTATGATATTTAAGGTAATGTAGAAAAAACACAAGAATTTCCATCTTTTGCTATACCCAATTCTTGCAGGGTCGAGCTTGGTGCCTATCTTTAACAGTCAGTGGGCAGGAGGTAGGATACAACCAGGACAGGTCACTAGTCCTTCACTGGACAGCACAGATGTACATAGAACAGATGACCATGCACCACTCACAGATTAAGGTTCATTTAAAGAGGCCAGTACATCTAACCTGTCGGCATTTAGAGAAAACTTGAATACCAGAAGGAAATGCATTCATGTCCAAAAAGAGCATGCAAACTCAATGTAAAAGGGCTCTCTCAAGATTCAAACCCAGGACTTTATTTCCTGTTATAAGACAAAGGCTGTCCACACTGAGGAAGTTAGTTTCAAGTTGCTTGAATACAGAGTCTTATTTTTTGATCAAGATCCATATCTCCTAACCATACAGCAGCTGACCTCCAAGTGCCACTTGTAAATTAACATGAGTAGGCGGCTGATCTCGCATGCAACCCAAGTTGGATGGCACCCGATCCTAGTGTTGTTCTCTGCATGTAGTGGCTTACTGCACAGTGGCGTTCCTGCAAATTCTTTTGGCTGAGAAGAACTAGGTGTCAGGGGCCCAAAACCAGATTATGCTGTATTGACTTTACCAAGCTGCCAATCTTGCCTGCCACATCCCCCCCAGCCCCATAAGGCCTGCCTCCATTAGGGTGTCCTGGTCCCCTTAACCCAGGCAATGCCTGCTTCTTTCTGTGCTTGGCTATTTCTTACAGACCATGGTTCCAGTTTGCTGTACACTGTTGGTCTCCAGTTTACTGCCACCTCATGTTCAATCCAAAAAGGTTAAATAAACAACAACAGTTCTTCTATTCTGAAGCTGAAGACATTTTGCTTCCCACCCAGGAAGCTTTCTGGATTTTGACCCACGTGGATGACACGTGGGTCAAAATCCATCCAAAGAAATAGATCATGTCACCAGACACACCAACGCAGTGGAGAACAACATCAGGTTTACCAGAGAGGATGCCAACAACAACAAGCTACCTTTTCTGGAATGATTGGTAAGCATTGAATGAGATGGAAGCCTCAACACTGAAGTCGACAGGAAACCTACTCACACAGGCTAATATCTTTTTTTTACCCTCATCATCCACTGGAACACAAACTTTCTGTCATCAGAACCTTACACCATCGAGCCGAACATGTCCCCACTAAGACAGAAGGGAAGAACAAGGAACAGAAACACGTCAAAGATTCTGTCTAAACCCGCGGATACCCTAACGGGGCTTTTCTCAAATCAGCAAAGAAATCCAAAACACACATCACAGAACAGAATGTGGAGAAGAACAAGTGCAGAAACATTGTCATCCCATATGTTGCTGGAGTCTAAAAAACTCAGGATGATTTTCTCTAAACACAAGATCCCAGTACATTTCAAACCCAACAGGACCATCAGACAGAGGCTGGTCCATCCTAAGGACAAAACCCCCAAACCTAAGATGAGCGCAGTGGTGTATGCAGTTCAGTGCAGTGAGGAATGTTCTGATCTTTATATTGGAGAAACCAAACAGCCTCTCCACAGACGCATGGCTCAACACAGGAGAGCTACCTCCTCAGGACAAGACTCGGCCGTCCACCTACACCTCAAGGATAAACGACACTCTTTTGAGGACCAAAGTGTTCACATTTTGGACAGAGAAGACAGATGGTTTGAGAGAGGGATGATGGAAGCCATTTATTTTTAACAGTGGAGGAGGGTTCAGGTTTCAACTGTCAAAAACTTACAACACAGCAATAGGTTTGATTCCTGCTAAATTTCACCCATGCATGTGACCACAAAATTTCCCCTGTGAGCCAGGCACACGACTCTCCATTATGGGGGGCGATCAGGTCCAGGTTGATCTACATGCGAATCTAAGCTCTAACGAGGCCTCGCCTGCAGGTCTATAAAGCTTGGAACTCCTTACTACTCCAGATATTTTGAATTCAGAAAGCTTCCTGGATGGGAAGTAAAACATCTTCCACTTTAGAATAAAAGTCCAGTTGTTTTATTTTTAACCTTTTTTTATTGATCATGAACTGGATGACTGAGACTCTTCAGCATACTGCCACCTCATGTCCTAGAACTCCTTGGGGGTCTCACTCCCTCCCTCCAAGACTACCTCAGTGAAGTTTTCCTACCACTCCTCTGGTTTCCCCATCCTTCCTTCTGGGTCACATCAGAGTCCTTCCATTCCCCTCACCTGCCTGTCCATCCTCCAACAATCCACCACTCCACCACTGCTTCCTAATTTCTTCCTGGAAGTAAGGGAAGTACAGCATCACAATCCAAAAGGCACATATCAAAGCTGCCAACCTCAACTTTTGTATATACACTTACCCTGTCCTCTGGATCCTCACCATCTCAAAATCACATTTTGAGTCCTCTGGACGTGATGAAGCTCTGTTCAAATACAGGCCATTTACCATCCATTTACCAAGTAAGCCACTGTCTGAACACCAAATAAAATTACCAAATAAATCCCATTTTCATTTCCTGTAAACAATCATCTACTCCCCAGTGCAAAGCTGGAACAGGCCCCATGCCTGGGAAAAGCCTGGTGCTGGCAACAATGTGGGCCTCGGGTCTCTGGGCCCATGGCTGGATCCACTCCGGTGTAACTGACTGCTGGCGGAGCCGACGTGCTCGCTCCCGGGGGCTTCAGGGTTGTGGCTGTTGGATGGTTTCTTGGGGCTCATCTCTCCTCTTCCTTCAGATGGGGGAGGCAGCTTTCCCTGTTTTGGCCCCTCTTGGGCACCTTTGTTCTGGGGGTCCCTTCAGGCCTCTGGGGTTCTGGATCTCCTGGCATCTACCTCTGTGCTCTGAGGGGTGGGTCTTTGGCACCTCACAACAGCTATTGAGCATTTTCCGTATGGTAAAACCTTACATACACAATTGTACTCTCACAAACACCTACAGCTGCTTGGATTCAGGTACTGACAGATTTACTTCTATACAGAACACCCATTATTATCTTTATGTAATGATTACTGCTGGTGTATTCAGCCGGACACAGTTACGTTTAAAAGATTTATTGTAAAGAGGATGATTGGTGGCGGGTGAGGCAGACAAACATAACCAGACTAGGCAGACGAATCTTGGCAGGCAGGGATGAGCAGGAGACCAGAGGATGCAGATAGTGACAGAGCAGAACAGGCGATGTGAACCGGGGAACCACCAGAATGGGCAGTGCAAGCGGCTGGAACTCGCGGAGAAACGCAGAACTGCAGCATGCAGACTCAGGCAACCTTTAATAGAAGAGTCCAACTGGCTGAGCACACAGGATCTGGTAATGGCTGGGCACATCACTCAGAATCAGAATCAAGTTTATTGCCAAGTAGGTTTGCACTTACAAGGAATTTGACTTTGTGTTGATGGTGCAGACAAAATAGATATATATACAGAATCTAGAGCTATATACCAATCCAGACCACTCAGGTCTTCTGGCTCCAGCCTGCTCTGCATGCCTAGAACTAGAACTAAACAAGGAGAAGCAGCATTTAGTTCCTATGCTCCACTTATCTGGAACAAACTTCCAGAAAACTGTAAAAGTGCGGAAAACCTGAGTTCTTTTAAATCAAGATTAAAAACACATTTGTTTAGGATTGCCTTCAACTGTTCTAGTTAACTGAATCACCACTTTTTTGCTCTAATTTCTATCTACATTTTATTCTTACTTGCTTTTATTCTGTTTTAATTTGCTATATTTTAATCATGTAAAGCACTTTGCATTGTCCATGTACTGAATTGTGCTATATAAATAAATTTGCCTTGCCTTGCCTTGCCTATACACAGTAGACTGTGCGTTAATGTAACGCAGAAGGTCTGGAGATGCTACGTTGGTGTAGCTTGTAGGTCCTGAACGGGGAAGGGACCGAACAAGACGGGACGAAAAAAGAAGAGAAATGTTCTGGAAGCGATGAGTTGGCCGAGGCAGGTATATTTAGGCTGGTGAACAGGTGAGCTGAGTAGACTAATTAGTGGCAACAGGTGGAGATGGTCTAGAGTAGGGTGGTGGCTGGAGGGAGACTGAGCTGATTGGATAGTGGCTGGTGGCTGAGAGGTGACAGGCTCAATAAGAAAAGTCCAGAAAAGTCCAAAGGCAAAATAATCAAAAATCCAAATCATGACACTTTAGCTGTCACTTTATACATTTCTTATTAAATAATACTGTATATTCTTAAGTGATGGTATCAAGGCATTGGTTGTTTGTACCTGTAATACTTTATCGGTTGGTTTTGCTGTTCATTTTTATATCTGTCTTTGCCGGTGTAGAAGCAGATTCAGAGGATGCTATATTACTATCTCCCTTTCCTCTCCTCTTTCACCTTTTCTCCCTTTTAAATTTTCTCTCTTTTACCTCTTTTACCTTCCCGTTTCAGTGTCCATTGGACATGAAATAGTCCCAGCATAAAATCTAATAAAGCTTTTTACATATATAAATCAGGCAGAGCACTATGGCGAAAGCAGTAAAGTTTCACTTGTGAAAGTAAAATCCGTTGGGTTCTTTTTGGCACTAAGACAACAGTTCTTATTGCTACATTGCCAGACAGGACACAAAAAAGAAAAAAAAACTCCATTACAAGCAAATAGCAAATTTCAACTCTGGGAGAATAGTTAATCAGAACAGAGGACATAGATAAGAGAGGTGCAGCTGTAATCAGTAGTTGAAATTAAGATTAGAGGTGATTGCTCAGGAATTAGTGACTGTAACTGAGGAGGCAGTAGTTTGTTTATGTCAAAGTAATGGAGTGGCTCCCTGACCCAGATGGGAGGGATAGATTGAGGCTGCATATCTTCCCATCTTGACTTATTTCACTGAGTCACCCGCCACTGAAATGTAAGAAAGTATTCACTGCTATTCCTATTTTAAACAGTGGATGTTGCTGCAGATACAATTGCACTCTGTTCAGGGACTGATAATAGAAAGTGTGCAATCACAAAAAAACTATATACAAAGTATGACCCAACCGGTTTAAGTTTGACCCATTTTTAGAATGTATGTAACAGTGCATGCTGGGTCAGTACCTCACATGCATGCAGACTGTTACAAAAGTGAGGATGTACTGGACCAGCTAAAATGATAGAACATGCTCCCTCCTAGCATATGTGTCACTGTTGAGAGATGTTATTTGTGAGAGAAGAGATGGCAGATATGTGTTAGAAACCAGAGGTCATTGGTTCAGCTGGAATCCAGGTTAAGCAACATCTTAGAAGGGCCTAGTTACGTACTATGACTTTACGAATTTCTACGTCAGTAGCTCACAAAGCTCACAAAGGTTGCAAACAAAGGTTTTCCGATCAAATTATTACTCCCTGTTGGCTCATAATATTTTATTTCTGTGTTTTTGCTCTGTTTTTCAGTAAACAAAGCACTTTTGTGTATATTTGTAACAATAAGAGTACATAACCAGAAGTAAGATATTGCACAGGCATGCAATAACTAAGCAAGGTGAGGCAAAGCAGCCCACAGACATATATACGACATTATAATGAATAAATACAATCATTCTCAATCATCATCCAGTAGATCTGATTTGTACTGTGCTGGGACAATTCCACGCGGCACATGAATGAGGCATCTTTTCCGAAGCGCTCCACTGTGCCTCTTCCAATATGGCGATGATGTTGATGTTTAGCACTCAACAAGGTGTCTATGTATACATGTCTGTGATGGAGCTAAGCGAATCAGCGGAGGTGTGAAAAGAAACAGTAAGGAACCCTTATTCGGTAGATCAAGTTGGTCTTTTACTATGCCGAGCTGTCACTTTGCTGCGAGGCATTGTAGGACAGTCTACTGGCTCTTATGTAGCTGAGTCAATTGTCACCATCATTCTTTCCGACAGTTCAGTGGTACTGCGGGTAGATGGCACAACAATGTTTCTGTATGTATGTGCATAATTCTTTTCAGGCTCAAAAAAGACTAAGTAGACACTATATGGACGAACGCATGGCATGTATTGTTTTATTTGAAGATGAATCTGTGTTTTCTTATTATGGTCACGATATGACTAGGCCCCTTTAAGGCATAACAGATCCTGACTATATTATGTAGCTCAGATTGAGATTTATGAGTGCTTTAATACCTGTCAGATTAAACGGACGCAGTGTGGTGTAATGCGCAGTAACTCAGAGAACCCAGTATTCAAATCAAAACGCGGTGTTTTGGTTTAAAGGTGCACTTTAATTCAATTCAATTCAATTCAATTTTATTTATATAGCGCCAAATCATGAAACATGTCATCTCAAGGCACTTTACAAAATCAAGTTCAATCATATTATACAGATTGGGTCAGATTATACAGATTGGTCAAAATGTCCTATATAAGGAAACCAGTTGATTGCATCAAAGTCCCGACAAGCAGCATTCACTCCTGGGGAACCGTAGAGCCACAGGGAGAGTCGTCTGCATTGTACATGGCTTTGCTGCAATCCCTCATACTGAGCAAGCATGAAGCGACAGTGGGAAGAAAAACCACCCATTAACGGGAAAAAAAAACCTCCGGCAGAACCGGGCTCAGTATGAACGGTAATCTGCCTCGACCGACTGGGGTTACAGAAGACAGAATCTGTTCTACATTAGATTGTAGTAATGGGTGAGCCGTCTTCTCTGGATGATGTCAAAGTTAACAGAACGCCAGACCAGGTGTACCTACTATGAAGAAAAAGAGAGAGAGCAAAAAGTTAAAAGCTGAAATGACGACAGTCATTTCAATGTAATACAATGCAAAACTGGAGAACCGTAGAATGAAGAACAGTAGAAATCAGTAGAGTGAGAAAATTAGACCCTGATGTCCTCCAGTAGCCTAAGCCTATAGCAGCATAACTATAGAGGTAGCTCAGGGTAACATGAGCCACTCTAACTATAAGCTTTGTCAAAAAGGAAAGTTTTAAGATTAGTCTAGATCCCTCTTGTTGATTTTCATCAGAACTCTTGCCGCAGCATTTTGGATCAGCTGAAGACTTCGAACTGCATTTTGTGGACTTCCTGATAGTAAAGAATTACAATAGTCCAGCCTTGAAGTAACAAATGCATGGACTAGTTTTTCAGCATCACTCCTGGACAGAATGTTTCTAATTTTGGCGATATTCCGGAGGTGAAAAAAGGAAACTCTGGAAACCTGTTTAATATGGGATTTAAATGACATGTCTCGGTCGAAAACAACACCAAGATTTTTTACTGTATTACCAGAGGCCAAGTTAATGCCATCCAGATTCAGTGATTGATTAAGAAGTTTATTTTTTGAGGACTCTGGCCCAAAGATTACAACTTCTGTCTTGTCAGAATTTAAATGCAGGAAATTTAAAGTCATCCAGCTTTTGATGTCATCAAGACATGACTGCAGTCGAAGTAACTGATTGGATTCATCAGGATTTATGGATAAATATAGCTGAGTGTCATCAGCATAACAGTGGAAATTAATCCCATGCTGTCTGATAATTTTGCCAACCGGAAGCATATATATAGTAAATAGAATTGGTCCAAGGACTGAACCCTGTGGTACTCCACAGGTGACCCTAGAGTTTGAAGAAGATTTATTATTAACATGAACAAACTGGAATCTGTCCGACAGATAAGATTTAAACCAGCCTAATGCTTTTCCCTTAATCCCTACAGTATGCTCAAGTCTTTGTAGGAGAATATTGTGATCAACTGTGTCAAATGCAGCAAAAGGCTTAGTTGTTTCCATTTCCTGCTTTCTACATTCGTTTGTTGAAAAAAATAAAGCAAATAAACTAAATCAGAAGCAGGCTGAAAAATGTCCATAGTGGAGATAATGGGCTAAAATGGTTGGAGGCTGACAGTAGGTCCGAGAGACGAGCTATGGTCATACACAGGTTGGCAGGGAGGAGAAGGCTGACAGGAACAAAGGGCTAGATTAGGATCATGGTCAAAACAATCCAAGGTCGTGTCCAGTGTCAGAAGGCCAATGAGTTATCCAGTGAGGTCAAGGCAAACAGGGAATCCAAAAACAGAAAAAACTGGTCAGAACAGGCGATGCACACAAAACATTGGAAACGGGCTCAAACACAATCTAGCAGAGAATGGCTGTGGAAGGCAGGTACTTAAAGGCATGGTGACATGTGAAACAGTAGAGGTAATTATGAGAGTGGCAGGTGTATCTGCTCACTCAAATGAAGTGGTACAGAGCAGAATGTAGAAAACAGTCAAGTGTGTTGGATTTGGAATAGGTTAGAATGAGTGAAAGAAGCACAAAATTGGATGTAGACGTTTAAATTTTAGTTCTTTTGTCTCCATGTCCTGCTTTTTTAGATTCGTTTGATGAATATTTAGCTATTGTAGCTGATAGAAATATGACTCACAAGTATAGTCAGAGCTGCAAAAACTGTAACTTTACTTCACCACTTCAGAAAACAGCTTGTTGTCTCGGTTTCCTTTGTGTGAAAAGACTGTGTGCATAGCGTCTTATTGTTGACGTTTTCTGCTTCCGTCTGCAGCGTTTTATTGGAGCTGACATACCTCTGGTTCAAGTTTCAACAGTTTTTTTCCATCATCAGTTTCAGGCACCATCTCTTCTCTTTTATTTCCTCTCCATGTAAGAACTTTACAGAATGTGGGAACAAAGTGGTAAGTGTATGCCAGTCTCCTGCAGAGAAAACCTTGAGCTGCCAGTGCTATTTGGCTCTCTTCATCCTTCTTTCTTTTCCTCTTCCTTCCTTCTTTTTGTGTTTGGCTCTATCAGTATTCTCATTTAGCACTTTTACCTCATGTGTCTTTTGGCAGCCATGACCCAGATTTTTCTCTTTAACAAGAGAAAAAAACAAAAACACAAACAAAATATAAAAAGGAGGCCAGTATTGAAAGTCCAATCCCCAATTAGCAATCAATGAACTAATTAATTGGAGCAAGAGTTAACGAGAGGAATAAAGAAGCAGCTCTGAGTGGAGCAAACAACCATGAGCATGAAAAGTGAATGGCAGACAAAAATAGAAGTAGGGTCTCCCCACACTAGGGTCATCTAGGGTAACCTTGACAACAAAGGGAAGGAGTCATCCAGTGCTATGGTCTACACAACCAAGGAGCACTCATGTGGGTGTAATCTACAAACAATGTTCCTGTACTCTGTCAGTTGAAGAAGTTATGACGTGATCAGACCAACATATATAAACCTGATAAGTTAAGTTGTAAAAGAAACCAGTCATTCACAGGGCAATCATAGGAAGATGAAAACAGGAGTAGTTTTACTATTTTTTTTTTTTTTTTTTTTTAATGGGAGAGTAAAGGAAGAACAAGAAGTGAAAGAGAAAGAAAAGAAAAAAAAGAGAGTAGAGGTGAAAGAAAGAGGAGATAAAAGGGAGAGAATGATAAAACCTTCTCCGTCTGCTCCGTCACCTGGAAAGAGAGATGCAAAAAGAACAGCACAACCAACAGACATAAAGCAACAAATACAATCGAATAACACCTAGATGCCATTGCTAAATCATATATATTATTATGTAAGCTGACATGTGTAATGTGATACTTGAAAAAAGAAAGTGAAAGAACATAAATAAATAAATAAATTAAATTATAAGATTACTGTATATAAGTGAACACTTAATACCTGGGACCCAGCACCTGTGGGAGATGTGAGAGTGCACTAGTTTAGGTGAAAATTTTCCAAAAGGAAATGGCTTGATAGTGGTTGTGGAGAACTAAAGGCCCGCCTTCCCCGAGCACAGAGGCAGGAGTCAGGGGACCC
The DNA here is from genome assembly GCA_037039145.1 of Fundulus diaphanus. Lineage (NCBI taxonomy): Eukaryota > Metazoa > Chordata > Actinopteri > Cyprinodontiformes > Fundulidae > Fundulus > Fundulus diaphanus. The sequence goes on along the minus strand of CM073128.1, from coordinate 18,683,558 downwards.
ATAACCCCGGACTCCCAAAGGGGCCCCTAAAGCAGAGCGCCCAGGAGGGGCCGACACAGGATATCCGCAACCCCCCCCCCCAAGGAAGGAGCAGAGACGACCCCGAGGAAATCCCCCAGCCACCGCAATGCCGACGCCCTCAAGAGCCGCGGGGACAAGCCCGTGGGCTCCGCCGGCAGCCAGCCCCGCTGGAGTGGTCCCGGCCATGGGCCCTGGGGGCCAGAGGCCCCAGGGGCGCCCCGCCCCCGCGACGGGGGCCCCGGCCGCCCCCCGGGGGGCCAGGCCCCGCGAAGAGGCCGCCGGTAGTAGTAGTAGTTTTACTATTGCAAAAATAACTTATGCACATACAGTATTTTCTGAATCTGTCAGAATGGAAAGCTCAAGTTCTTTGGTTCCTTCAGTTGAGGTTTGGTCCTTGAAGGTGCACTAATTTCTATTTTAGACATATTTTACAAATGGGGAAATTTAAACTTGTTTTCTAATCCACAGAACCTTATTGCACACCAATGGGTAAATCGTATAGAGGTCATGCATGTACTGGCTTTGTTTACATTTTACCCTAACCCATATTCATGTAGATGGTGTGTTCAGGGTGTTGGCTTTAGCATTTCTAGGTAGGTTTGATTTTTATCTCATCTGACCAGAGCATCTTCTTCTACGTGTTTGATGTGTGCCCTACATTGCTTGTGGAAAAATGGAAACGTGAATTCCCATGTTTTTCTTTCAGCAGCAGCTTTCTTATCCAAATGGGTGGAGAAAAGTGTTGAATGTGTTGTGTGATGAAGGAGTATCAGCGAGAATGAAAGGAAAGGTGTACAAGATGGTTGTGAGACCAGTGATGTGTAATGGTTTAGAGACAGTGGCACTGGAGAAGAAAGAGTAGGCAGAGCTAGAGGTAGCAGAGATGAAGATGTCAAGGTTCTCTTCGGGAGAGACAAAGATGGATAGGATCAGGAATGAGTACATCAGAGGTACAGCTGATGTTAGATGTTTTGGAGATAAAGCCAGAGGCAGGAGGCCTAGAGGAAGACCGAAGAGGACAGTTACAGATGGAATGAAAGAAGACATGAAGGTGGTTGGTGTTAAAGAAGAAGATGCAGATAGGGGTAGATGGAGGAGGACTTGCTGTGGCGACCACTGAAAGGGAAAAGCCAAAGAAGGGTGAAGAATGGTTTTCTTCTCCCTGCTCTTCCAGATACACCAGTTTAGCGGGGTGTACAACTAATATTTGTCATGATGACAGATTGTTCCATCTTAGCTATCAATCTATGCAGATTGATAAACCTCAGTTTAGGTGAACTAAATGTAAATGCAGTAAACTAAATGCTGCTTCTCCGTGTTTGGTTCTGGTTCTAGGTATGCAGAGTAGGCTGGAGCCAGAAGACCTGAGCGGTCTGGAGGGTTGATACACTGATAACAAGTCTGTGATATAGTTAGGTGCTAAGCCATTCATACTAACAGAAGTATTTTAAAGTCTATTCTCTGACATACAGGGAGCCAGTGTAAGGACTTTAGAACTGGGGTGATGTGCTCTACTTTCTTAGTCTTAGTGAGGACACGGGCAGCAGCGTTCTGGATCAGCTGCAGCTGTTTGATAGACTTTTTTGGCAGAGCTGTGAAAACACTGTTGCAGTAATCAATTTGACTAAAAATAAACGCATGGATTAGTTTTTCCAGATCCTGCTAACACATTAGTCCTTTAATCCTGGAAATGTTCTTCAGGTTATAGAAGGCCGACTCTGTAATTGTCTTTAGATGCTTTTAGAGGTTCAGGTCTGAGTCCATTGCTACACCCAGATTTAGGGCCTGATCAGTATTTACTACCTAAAAGAAACTGAAGCTGTGTGCTAACTTTTAATCTCTCCTCTATTGGTCCAAAAATCTTTACTTCAGTTTTGTTTTTATTCAATTAAAGAAAATTTTGGCACATCCATGCATTGATTTCTTCTAAGCATTTACCCAGTGCTTGAATGGGTTCATAGTCACCTGGTGACATGGTGATGTAGAGCTGTGTGTCGTCTGCATAGTTATGGTACCTGATGTTGTTTTTATGATCTGAGGTAGATGGAGCATGTAGATATTTAATACCCTTGAGGAACCCCACATGTGACTTTTGTCATCTCTGATGTAAAGTTATGAAGCCTTGTCCATACATAGAGGGGATATCTGGGAAAACCAATACAAATTATTATGCATTTTGGCCTTTAATCCACACTGAGACTCTGTTTTACATCACAAACAAATATTATTTCTGAAAACTCCTACCAAGGTGGAGTTTTGAAAAAACCTTATATTCGGGTTTGCAAGTGTACATGGCAAAACAGAGTTTTAGGGTCCCGCGCATCACAGTGTGCGACAAATAAGGCAGCATTGATGTCGCATGTGCGACCATAGTTATTGACTTGGCCTTGCAGTGCAAGAGAAATGAATGTTATCAGAGAAGTGCTGATTTTGATGTTGGTTTAGATGCTTTTTGCTTCAAAATAACGCTTATTGGAGCATTTTCGCAGGTTCGTATGGATGAAAGTATTTCTGAAAATGATTCCGTGTGTATAAGATTAATTTTAAGAAAGATGTTGGGGAGATATTCATTTTTATAAAGACCCGGCTACATGTGCACAAGGAGGATCAATATGAATAAATACGATACTTTTGATGTTTTATAAAAAATTTACAAAACCACACAATTAATTTCACAATTGTGCATTATTTTGTGTTGGTCTATTACATAAGGGCTCAATAAAAAAATATTTTACGATTTTGGCTGAAACTGTTTGACTGTAGTGAGTACTGTACCAACTTCACTAAAACTGAACTCAAAAAATCCAAAACAGTTTTTTTATATTGAGACAAAAGTCATTATTAGGTGGTTGAAAACCAAATAACCTCAAAGTGATATCTTCCACACAAAATGAGAAAAAAGTGTGTGGATAACGTTTTGAGACAAACAAATATTAGGACTTGAGGTGTAGCTTAACTTGCACATTTCAAGTAGGGCAGATCTTGAGGTGTCAGGCTCTAGCTAATCTCTAGGTTTCTTCTGTTGTAACTCTGTAGGGAAACACGATCTTCAGTTTCGTGTTAATTCCTTTAAGCCTTCCAGTGTTACAGGAAGTCGGTCACTAAAACACTAAAGATAATCAAGTGAGTGGCTTACCTGTCAGTCCTCTTGTCTTTTAAAGCTACAGTTCAGACTGGAGCTTTTATCACAAATGTGTTACTGAAATAGCTGAATAATTCAAATATGTGAATACCTTCTTCTGTAAAAATTGTTCCTCCAGATTTGATTCTTGCTGTTTTAATATCCAAGCCATGTGAGACAAGCCTGGGGCATGACTAACATAAAAGAAAATAAGCTACAGGGGTGTGTGTCCTTTATCTCCTGTCTGCTGCTCTGGAGCAATGAGATGACTAAAGTTTTTCATGATAATTATCAGATGTTCTTCTAAAGAAGATAATTTGTACAACAAAGTCCTACACTGAGCTCCTGGATTAGAGCTGATTTCTGTGTGATCTGTACTGAGAGGCAAATTTTCAGATAGAACTACTTGTGTCATTACTGCAGAGTCATGCTGATCCCAAGCAGAGTCAGCTGTCAGCGGCTCCAGACTTCTTCACTGCATGATGTCACGCAGCATTGGGCTTTGTGCGGAGTGTTGTAGGGGGCGCAGGATAACAGTTAAGCCTGAACCCTTGACCTCCTGCTCGTGACCTTCCAGTATAGACTCACCAGCCTGAAGGAGCCTCTTAACAGCAGAGCCCTCGAGTAGGTAATAGCCTACTCTTAGCATTAGTTTATGCTAATGAACCCCAGAGTCTTCAGCTGTAGGTCGGAGGGTTGAAGGAACACACCGAGCCAACACGGTCTTTTCTGAACACTCACATATCTGCATACAACAAATATCTGCTGCAGTTCCAGTCAAACATCCAGCAGAAAGAAACAAGAAAATAACATGCAACCTGATGCATGTTCATACACCAGTTCAACCATAAATGCAGGAGGGGATGCATGCACACAAAATCCCATCAAGGTAGGGTTACCTCTAACATAAACATCTACACCCAAAGAAAACAACACTCCCCCTTGGGAACACAGGGATGTATCCTGAGCCCTCCCGCTGATAAGCGTCATGTCTGACTGAGACACACTGGGCCGAGCTCAGGCTAATTCAGCACCTGGGAACCCGTCCACACTCTTCCTCCAGCCCTGTCTAACGCTCTCTTTGGGAACAAACCCACCCTTGTACGATTCCCAACAATGTCAGTGACACTCTACACTGCCCCATTGCCACTAATTGTTAGCTCACAATGCTTCCTGGTATTGTGTTCAACAATGCCCACTCTGAATGGAGAGTCTAACCTACTTGTATTGTCACTAATTGGTTTCTTGAGAGGAATGGAAAATGGGGAGAGAAAAGGAGAAAGGAGATGTTGGTAATGGACTGCAGTTTCATTGGAGTCATCAGTAAATAGAGTTCACAAAGGGCTTTGTGGGGTCGAGGGCTGAGGGTCGGAGGTGAAAAAGAAGAGGTGCACCTGCACTCTCCATAGGCCGACAATGAGCTTATTCAGCTGTTCTGCCCAGCAGGGCGATAGAGGACGGAGGCAGTGGCTGTCCCAGACACACACCAAGCTACAGTTAAACAGTCAGGAGGTGAAATAAAAGCCAGAATGAAGGACATGGGGGTGGTGGTGGTGTAAAAATTACTATCCTGGTGTTTATGGAGTGGACGTAATGACTAATATGCTGTTCTGATAAAAGAAATGGACTTTTGACATATTTCTCCAAAACAGAAAAACCTCTATGTCAGGGGTCACTAATTAAAAATCAGCGGGGTCCGAATAAAGAAAATCAACAACCAGTAAAGGTCCGGACACATTTTTTATTACAATCCGTTACTTTAAACAGTATTTAACACTGAAATAAAATGTTTATGCATCCACCTTATACATTGACTTTTTAAACAAAAAAATAACATAAAAATAGAACTTTTTTCTATTTTAAAATCCAAAGTGCTTTTTGAAATAGAGAACCACAATCTTTCACAGTTTGGTATATAGACAATTTCTTGACTTTCACATCTTTTATAAAACAACTGAACTTTTTTTTTATTTCTTTTTTATGGCTTAATGATAGAAGTGAGCTTTAGGCTGCCCTGCAAGGATTTTAAACCTGGGTTTGATTGGCAACAAAGCCAACCTCAAGCACATATCAAGGTGCTCATTCGTTCTGCGCCTTTAAATCGGCTATTTTCTCCGTATGTATGAGCAAGCGGATATGTTTGGGAACGCTCCGGAGGGCTTTGCCATATTAACAAGAGAAGCGGCGCTAGTGAAGTTAGCACAGGGGTTGAAGCAAAAATAATGTTTGACTGAAAACATTTTCTCGCAAGCCCATATATTCCCGGGCCGTGGACATCATGCCGCATTAGTTGGCTTACTTGCTTAGTGTAAAGTCAACTAAATCTGATACTTTTAAAATATCCATTGAAAATTCCTGTATCTCTGCCACCTTTCAGCTTTAGAGCCTTTGCGTCATCCTGGACAGCCTCTCCATCACTTTCCACATCCACATCATCATCTGGGTTACTTTCATCTCAGCAGCATCAAGTTCTTCCTTCACTGTTGACAAACTGGTCCACAGTCCACTTTACAATCCCAGCTCCCTGTCCTCCAGAAACCCTCCATAAACTCCAGCTAGTACAAAGACAGCAGCTTCATCATTACATCATCTACTTCACACCTGTACATCAACTCCCCTGGCTCCCTGTCACATTTTTTTTTTTTTTTTTTTAATAGCTTTATTATGATTCCTGCAAGGAGAATTTCAAATTATATGGACATGACAATGGGAGACTAAAGGAAGAAGAAAGAGTGAAAGAAAAGAAAAAAAAAGATTAGAGGTGAAAGAAAGAGGAGATAAAAGGGAGAGAGTGATAAAACCTTCTTTGTCTGCTCCATCACCTGGAAAGAGACACAAAAAGAACAGCACAACCAACAGACATAAAGCAACAGCTACACTCGAATAACACCTAGATGCCATAGCTAAATCATATATATTATTATGTAAGCTGACATGTGTAATGTGATATTTGAAAAAAGAAAGTGAAAGAACATAAATAAATAAATAAACAAATTATAAGATTACTGTATATAAGTGAACACTTAATACCTGGGACCCAGCACCTGTGGGAGATGTGAAAGTGCACTAGTTTAGGTGAAGATTATCCAGAAATAGCTTGATAGTGATTGTGGAGAACCGAAGACCCACCTTCCCCGAGCACATAGGCAGGCGTCAGGGGACCCGTAACCCCGGACTCCCAAAGGGGCCCCTAAAGCAGATCGCCCAGGAGGGGCCGACACAGGATATCTGCAACACCCCCCCCAAGGAAGGAGCAGAGACGACCCCCGAGGCTCCCTGTCACATTCAATATAAACCAATTTTATGATCATACAAGGCCAAACACAGCCTTGGAAATGCAGGACACATCACCAACACTATCATGACATCATACATTTTAATTTGACACAGATTGCAAATGACAATAATCAATCTCTGCTTTGCCCGTTATTGTTCACCAATTAATCATTACAGTTTATAAAAAGGCATGATTTAACTTTTTTGAAGTTTAATAAAATGGTTATATTTTAGCCCAGTGACTGGAGACCTGTCCAGGATGAACCCTGTGTCCGCGCTCCACTTTAACTTCATAAAAAAACTCTCTGAGAATCGCCTTTCTCTGGCCTCACCCAGTTACAACCTGTTCTCCAGTCCATGTTGTAGCTGCAGTTTATTTATTTTATCTTTTTGATGTAGTTTTCTTAACAATCTGTAAGCATCAAAATCCTTGTCATTTTATTTAGTGTCCTGGAGCGCAGCTGCTCATCAGGTGAACACTGCTGCAAACCGACAGCAGATGCAGCTCTGCCTTCTTTGTTTCAGAACAGTGCAGGTTTTTTCTTTTTTTTTTTACTTTTTCCGAATCGAACCCAGTCAAATGCGGCACATTGTTTCACATTCCGACTCTTGTTCTTCAAGGGTCATGCTAAATTAGCCTGAGCTAGCGCGTTACTCTTCTTTGTGTTTAAATAAAACATAACAGCGAATCACGAGGAGATCCCTGGTTGGTCGCCGCGTTTATCAGCGAGGGAATAAACACTGACAGACGACTTGGCCACAGGTGGAAATAATTCATTAATTAACTGCAGGAGCAGATTGACGCTTACCGAGGGAAGTTGTTGTCAGCTGCTGAACTTTCTGACCTGCTGGTTCGCATAAATCCATAGAAAACCTTTGACCACCGCTATTTTCATTCATACCATCTGTGGCCAGTTTAAAATGCTCTCCCAAAGGTTAAAATGATGAACACCGATAAACCTCAGACTGTTAATGTCCGCTTTGGAAAGACCCGCCCTGCTCTCATTCTGATTGGCTAATGTCCCGGCTCTGCCAGGTTTGATTGGTTGAGAGCAGCTTGTGTTTAAAACCTTGAATAAAAAGTCTAGACGGAACTTTTTGCGCTCAATTTCCAAATGACGGAAATCCGTCGCAGCGACGGAGAACTTTAACCCCCGAGTTAGACACTGTCGTTGGACAACATGCAGTAATATATAAATGTTTTAAATGAGGTTGGGTCCGGATTAGGTAGCAGCTGGGTCCGGATCCGGACCGTGGTCCGCTAATCCGTGACCTCTGCTCTATGTATTTAATTACCCATTTATTTTCATTTAAAATTTAGAATTTTTAAGGGCTTTCTCAAAAAATGAGGATGGTATTATGATGAAGGCATCCTCTCAAATAGGATCCGTTTGTCCTCCCTAAGTTAGGTAGCCTTAGAGGAATCTTTAGAACATGTTCTGTTTGGACTGTTTAGATCCAGTTGAACTTTCTGAGTTATCTAAAATATTAGCTTCATTTAAACCTACTTGTATGTTAGACCCAATCCCAAACAAATTATTTAAGAAAGTATTACCTTTGATCACTGCCCCCATTTTAAACATGATTTAAGTAAATGGATGTGTGCCACAGGCTTTTAAAGTAGCTGTTATTAAACCTATACTTAAGAAACCTTCTGTCGATCAAGATGACTTAATAAATTGCAGACCTATATCTAACATCTCATTCTCATCTAAAACTTTTGAGAGAATAGTGGCTAATCAAGTATGTGAACATTTACACAGTAATGACCTGTTTGAAGAGTTTCAGTCAGGCTTCAGAGCTCATCATAGTACTGAAACAGCTCTGGTGAAGATCACTAATGATATTTTCATGGTCTAAGATAATGGATTTGTGTCTGTCGTCCTGTTGTGTCTCAGTCCTGCATTTGAAACAGTTGAATGCAATATCCTCCTAGAAAGATTAATAAACCTTCAAATTCCAGGGTTACTTGTGGTGTACCACAAGGCCAATTCCCTTTACTATATATATATACATATATATATATATATATATATAGTAAAGAGATAAATGCCAATTTGTCAAAATTAATCAATGACCAGGATATGTAGACAGCACTATAGGATAACCATGTTAACAGTTTACTGGCAAAAAAAAGCCACCGGAATAGCAGATACGGCATTCCACTGTTTTAGTTCTGGATAAGTTACTTTTAAACTTCAACTTTTGCAGTGCAGTGGAAGCATATCAGAAAAAGACATTCTATCACTGCATTTAGAAAAAATGGAGCAAGTCGGGAAGCAACTCCAGTGTTTTTGGTTATTGGGCGAGAAATAAGAAACCAGGTTTAATAAATCTACCTTGTAAACAGTATAAATTAACCAGCCCAAAGGTGTTGATAATAACCGGACCTGGCAACACTGCTGGAATCCTAGAACACAGTGCTGAGCTTTTCAATAACATCATATTTAATGTGCATTATTTTGTAATCAAAAAGCATAAATACAAATTTTTTTTATTATTGCTGTGTAGAAACAAGTTTTTTTTTCTATTTTTTACATGCTGGTTAAGTCTCCCTCAAGGATTGCAGTAAGCTGCCCAGTGTTTTGTATGGAGGTTTTGGAAAAAACAAACGGTTGCAAAATCATGTATTGAAAAAAAGCCTACTTCCGAGTCTAGTCTCCTTCCAACTCATGCAGTGCCAGTGACAAATCCAGAAAGTTCGGTTACACTATTAATATAAAGGGTTAGGGTCACACAGCGGTACACCAATTAGAGAAAGAGAGTGCGGATACTGCCGTATCTGTCTTTGAGCAATGGGAGCCGAAAATGAGAGCCAACCGTATTATAACAAAAAAAAGAAAGGTAAGAGGAAAACAGAACAGGTATTAACAATGATTTTTTTTTGTGGAGTCATGACTGCTACTGCTTAGAGAAGTCTGTATAGATGTGCATTGAGAGCCAGGACAGTGACGTAAATGATGGATGAATATCTTGTTGTGAAAGTTAGCATACTTACAGTTATCGAAAGAAAAAAATGCTAACTGGTCTAGAAACAGTTTCTAAACTTATCGTGAATAATAATGCGATGAATTAAAAGTTATCTCCGCAATGATCTGTTTTCGTATTAGCGTGACTGTGCCCACCATTGGTTATTTGCAATCGCTGAAGATCAATTGAGGATGGGCGGTGGAGGGCAAGGCAAGTTTATCTGTGTAGTACATTTCAGTAACAGGACAATTCAAATTGCTGTACATGAACAGAACAAAGAAAAGAAAACATTAGATTAACGTACATTAAAGAGTCGAGCACAGGCATCTTTACCTGAATAGGCCATATTATCAATTAATAATTGCACATTATTTTTCTCTTCTGCTTTACAAATTAACTTTATATTAGCTTTTTTAAACTCATATTACTTAATCTAGAGTGCAATTCTAGTGTATCCTGTCTACGTGTTTTTGCCCCTGTCACACCCAAGTTAGCCCATTGTTGGACAATAAAGGTATTTTTATTCTGTTCAATTATATCCTTTGTTCCAGGGAAAATTGGAGTGGTTTTCTAAAGAAACTCTGACAATGAGGAGGCAGCAACTGAGATCCAGAAACAAACCGTGGACTGGAAGCAAAGATTTCCGGAAGAGGGCAACTAGGATGTAAGATAGGGAACATAGGGAACACAACTGCCTCTCTCCCCCGTTCAGGACTTACAAGCTTCTGTGTTACATTAACGCACAGTCTACTGTGTGTATATAGCTTCTGTATATATATCTATTCTATTTTATTTTATTTTGTCTGCACCATCAACACCAAATCAAATTCCTTGTAAGTGCAAACCTACTTGATTCTGATTCTGATTCTAAGATAAAAATCATTAACAAATGATGGGAAGCCTGATTACCACTCAGTGAGTAAGAACTGGCATCTGCCTCAGGGAATCCACTCCACTTTAAGCTCTTCCTGATTGGACTTGATGAGCTTCAGCTGTGAGGAATCCCCTGCCAGTCACACCCTGCAATCAGAAGAGATGAAACAAATACATACACACACACACACACACACACACACACACACACACACACACACACACACACACACACACACACACACACACACACACACACACACACACACACAGTGTATGTAGTATATGTGAAATACACAAACTTATGTGTATGTGTTCTGTGTAGGCCTATAAGACACCTTGCTTTTTGACTTCCTTGTTTTCCAGTGCAAAACAAGGAAGGCCAACAAGTTCATTGCATGATTAAAAAGTTTATTTAGCCTTTACACACAGCGGCTGTCAAGGAATCAGTCAGACCTTGACTCAGTTTGGGCAGTTTGCTGGTATAAAGCTTTGTGTTAACACAATGCAAAGGAGGAAATACATCACAAATTATGATAAATATGTTTACATTGCTGATCCACCCGAGAAGGAGTAAAAGGTTGTTTCTATTTGAAATCATTATATAGCCAAAAACTGTATTAAAAAGTGGAAACACTTTACAAATGTTGCCTAGGATTGAATATTGAACAGACTTCACCCTATGGTCAGACTGTGCAAAGCCAAAAGAAATTGCAAAAAACAAACAAAAATGCCAAAAGCTTTATATCAGAATATACATGCCTCAGTTAGAGTAGTAAATGTGAAAGTTCATGACAATTTGAAAAAGACTAAACAAGTAAGGTTAAGAAATCAATGCAGAACCCTAAGTTTGGAGAAAACCAATTGAAAATCAGTCTATGCACTTCATACCAACTGTCAGGAACAGTGAAGGAAAGTTTATAGTTTGGGCTTGTTTTATAGGCCCAAGACCTTGGTACCTCGCAATCATTTTGTTGACTATGAAATACTTTCTATCTATACCAAAGTATTTAAGGTCAGGTGTGAAGCCATCTGTTCAACAGCTGAAGCTTGGCCCACACTGGGTCATCAATAGGACAATAATCCCAAGCACAGCAGCAAATCTAAAACAGAATGACTGAAAAGAATCAAGGCACTGAAATGACCCACTCAGAGTTAATAGATTTTCACCGTATGGGATTTGAGTTTTTCATTTAATTGTATAATATAGGTCACAAAGCTAAGAAATTGAGCAGGGCTGCATAAATATTTATGTTCATGTATTAGTTCCACCTGTAGCAACACTGATTTATACTACAGTAATATAAACCAAGATTAAATGAATACATTGTACACACTGGGAAGAAATGTTTTCATTCCTTTCATACCAACAATAAATATATAAGCTAAACATGTATGAAAAACTAAATAAACTTTTCAAATGCATATCTGGATCGTATAAACTGAAATGGGGCAAATTCAATGCAGCTGGTGGCTCTCACTCTCATCTGGCTATTTGAATAAACTACTACAAGCTTAAAATTTCACAGCACAAACTAAAACACAATTCCTCACTTCTTCAATAAATGTTTAATTCTGGGAAAACTAAAAGATTCAACATATTTGGAGTGTTTTCAAACACTTCAAGCAATGTGGATGTGATTTATCCCACAATAAGGATGGTAGTCTACTCTTAAGGTCCAAAGTTAGTACAAAGTTACAAGGGGAAAAAAACCTATTAAAACCAGCCTGGCCCTATGTGAAAAATTCATTCCCTAAACCCAATAATTGTTTGTTCTGCCACTGGTGGCAGCAACAACTGCCATCAAGGATTTTTAATAATGGGCAATGAGTCTTTTGCATTGCTCAGAGGGAAATTTGACTCAATCCTCTTTTCCGAATTGTTTTTAATTCAGCAACACTCGAGGCTTTTCATGCAATAACAGCATGTTTAACGTCATGCCATTGCATCTCTGACCAGCCTTTAATTTGTCTTTTTTTTTACCCAATCAGTGGACTTGTTGGTGAGCTGCGGGTCCCTATTCTGTGCATAACCCAAAAATGCTTTAGCTTATGGTTATCAACTGATGGTTGAAAATTCTCCTTAGGACTTCCATTGATCACAGAAACCATCCCTGTCGTGAAACAGCAAGCCAGTCCCAGCCACCACTAATATCTTGTTTGACTGCCAGCATGTTCTTTTTCTGAAATGATGTGTTAGATTTAAACAAAAAACAAATCTTTCAAAACGTTCTGATTTTGTTAGTCCACAAAATAGTTGCCTTGGAAATTATCAATATGTTTTTCAAGTAATCTGAACCAAGCCCTTGGGTTCTTTTTGGTCAGCAGTGTTTTTATTTTATATATTTTTATTTTAGCGTGGGGACATTCTCAAGCATACAGTTTTTAGCCAAGTCTTATTGCTTAAGTGACCTTAACTAAGGTCTCCATTGCTTTATTTTTATTTTATTTATTTGTTCATTTAACAGGGATAATGCTTTTCATACATAGTACAGCAATGCTGCAACTGATGTGGTGCACAAAGAGTTTATAGCTAGTGCTAATTCTCAACTCCAGTCCCTGGCTGGGCATTTCTAAAATCTACAAAATTATCTACATTCTTCAATCATTACTCCCTTTCTCCTCCACGTTCACTCACTAATACAGTCACCCGAACCAATTTAAAACATTTCCTTTCATTCTCACACATGCATATCACATCCACATACTAAAATTTTTTTATCTATGTTCTCACTCCTTTTTCCCATATATCCACTCAATTGGTGCTATTTATAAATGTGTACATGTTTGGTTACATTTAAACCAAGTCTTCATTCTCAAGGTGGAAATTTTATACTCTGATATGGTCTCGAGTTCAATTGTCAATGAATTCCACAACTTTGTACTTTTGAATGAAAAGGAGGACTGACCAAATGCAGTTTTACAATCTGGTACCACGCAGTTCTAATTTGTGGAACCTCTGGCGACTCTTGCTGTTTTGCCTCCGGATAAATTAACTGAGTGGCTCTGGAGCTAAATTATTAACACATTTAAATAACAAGCACAAATTGCTAAAGCTTTCAAAATTTAGCGATTTCAAGAATGTGACAACGGTGATAACATTGCCTTTTTATTCATAACTTTTATTATCTGATTGACTTACACTTAGACTTAGACAACTTTATTTGTCATTTTGTATGCACAGAGTGCGTACAGAACGAAATTTCGTTTGCATATAGCTTGAAAATTACAGTAAATTACAGTAAATTACAGGATAAAGTGCAGCAGTGATTTAACAGTAAACAATTGAAATGTAAACAATGCAGGAGAAAGAGACAGTGTGCGATCACAGTGTACAGGTGAGTATTTTTAAAAACCATTTGTATTTGCAGAAATGATTGTGCAAACGGCATTTGTGCAAGAATGCATTTTAGAAACTGAGAGTTCGGCAGCATTTGTAATGCAAGATAAGGATGCAATGATGCAAATATGCGAATTTCGTACACAGTCCAGTTTATAGCTTCAGCAGTTCAACAGTCTGATGGCAACAGGGAAAAAGCTTTTGCAGAACCTGGTGGACCTGCAGCGGATGCTGCGGAGCCTCTTCCCAGAGGGCATCAGGGAGAACAGTCCATGGTGGGGGTGTGAGGGGTCTCTGATGATGTTACGGGCTCGGGACACGCAGCGCTGGGATGAAATGTCCTTAATGGAGGGAAGAGGAGCCCCGATGATCCCTTCTGCTGTCCTCACCACTCTCCTCACGTTCTTCCAGTCGGAAGCACTGCAGCCTCCACACCACACAGAGAGACAGCTGGTCAGAATGCTCTCTATGGTGCTTCTGTAGAAAGTCGTGAGGATGGGCGGGGGCAGGTGGGCTCTCCTCATCCTCAGCAGAAAGTACATGTCGCTTCTGTGCCCTCTTCACCAGTGACGTGGTGTTCACGGACCAGGTAAGGTTGTCCGTGATGTGCACCCCCAGGAATTTGGTGCTGCTGACCACCTCCACAGCTGAGCTGTTGATGAGCAGTGGAGCGTGGTGAGGCCGGTTCTTCCTGAAGTCGACGATGATCTCCTTCGTCTTCTCCACGTTCAGGATCAGGCTGTTTTCTCTACACCAGCCCACCAGTTGCTCCACCTCCGCTCTGTAGTCCTGGTCGTTGTCGTCTCTGATCAGGCCCACCACCGTTGTGTCGTCTGCAAACTTCACGATGTGATTGGTGGTGAACCTGGGGACGCAGTCATGAGTCATCAGGGTGAACAGCAGGGGGCTCAGGACGCAGGAGCCCGTGCTGAGGGTGATGACATCAGAGGTGTTCTGTCCGACCCGGACTGACTGAGGTCTGTTAGTGAGGAAGTCTAGCAGCCAGTTGCGAAGGTGTGTGCTGAAGCCCAGATGTTCCAGTTTTCCCACCAGATGCTGTGGGATGATGTGTTAAACGCTGAACTGAAGTCCAGGAACAGCATCCGCACGTGCGTGTTCTTCTCCTCCAGTTGTGCTGGGCTCAGATGAAGAGCGGAAGAGATGGCGTCCTCAGTGGAACGGTTCCGTCGGTAGGCAAACTGGAACGGGTCTAGTGTTGGGGGGAGACTGGAGACGATGTGTTCTTTTACCAATCTTTCAAAGCACTTCATCATGATGGGAGTCAGTGCAACAGGCCGGTAGTCGTTGAAACAGGTGACTTGAGGTTTCTTTGGCACCGGAATGATGGAGGCAGACTTGAATCATGCTGACACTGTGGCTTGCTCCAGCGAGGTGTTAAAGATGTCTATGAGAACACCAGCCAGCTGACCTGCACACTCCTTGAGCACCCGCCCAGGTATGTTGTCAGGACCTGGGGCCTTCCGCAGGTTGACTCTCCTTAGAGTCTTCCACACGTCGGCTGTGTCAAGGCAGAGCACCTCCTCTTCCTGATGGGGGACAGCTTTCACTGCTGGAGTGCTGTTTAGTGCCTCAAACCTCCCAATGAAGTAGTTTAATCCGTTAAGAAAGTCAGCATCAACTTCGCCCACCGTGGGGGAGGGCGTGTTGTATTCTGTTATTGCCCGTATGCCTTTCCACATGCTCTTGGTGTTGCTTGCGTTATGGAAAAACTCCTGGATTTTCCGACTGTGTTTCCGCTTCGCTAGCCTGATGGCGCGGTTCTAGTTGGCTCTCGATGTCCTCAGTGCCTCCTTGTCACCAGACTTGAAGGCTGAGTTCCGTGTTTTTAGTGCTTGACGGACCTCCACAGTAATCCAGGGTCGTTGGTTGACTCGGGTGATGATGGTCTTGGTGGTGCTGACGTCCATAATGCATTTGTTGATGTAGGCTGACACAGTCATGGCGTACTCATCAATGTCGATCTTGTCCTCATAAGTTGCTGCAGCTTTGAACATGTTCCAATCAGAGCACTCAAAACAGTCCTGGAGCGCCTCCATTGCTCCCTCAATCCACACCCTCACCTGCCTCACTGCAGGTTTAGCTCTAAATAGCAGGGGCCTGTATGCAGGGATTAGCATCACGGAAAGGTGGTCTGAAGAGCCGAGGTGGGGGCGGGGGGCTGCCTTGAATGCGCCTTTAATATTTGTGTAAACCAAGTCCAGAGTGTTCTCTCCCTGAGTTGCAAAATCCACGTGTTGGTAGAAATGAGGGAGAACAGTTTTCATATTTGCCTGGTTAAAATCCCCAGCAATGATGAAAACCCCCTCTGTATGTGCAGATTGCAGCTCAGAGATAGTCCGATAGAGGACACTCATAGCCTCTTTTGTGTTTGCGCTGGGGGGCTCGTAAACCGCTGTGATGATAACAACAGTGAAATCTCTAGGCAAGTAAAAAGGTCTGCAGCTAGTAACCATAAGCTCAATGTCCGGAGAGCAAAAACATCTGAATAATGTAGCATTTTTACACCAGTTGTTATTGATGTAAACGCAGAGTCCACCTCCTCTGGTCTTACCGCTGAGTTCTTTGTTTCTGTCGGCGCGGAAAGTAGCTAGCCTCTCCAGGCTAACGGCGTTGTCCGGGATTGATGAGGTGAGCCATGTCTCCATCAGGATGAGAGCGCAGTAGTCTCTGAACTCCCTCTTTGTAGAGAGCTCGAGTTGTAAATGGTCTATTTTGTTGTCCGGTGAGCGGACGTTGGACAGCAGGATGGAAGGGAGCGGCGATCTGAACGGGTTAGCCTTTAGCTTAGCTGCCAAGCCTCCGCGGCAGCCGCGTTTCTTTGCCGGCTACACCGCTTCCTCTTCACTCTCCACCGGTGTGAGCTGCTCGTCGAGTCCACCGCCTCACAGGCCCCCGGGACTGGTACCCGTAGTGCTCCTAAGCCGCGTAAACAATCAAGCGTAGTTGTGGTTACAAGTCCAAAAACACTACATGACCGTAACTCCAGCAGGCGCTAGCGGTCAAGCACCGATCGGTTGGGTAGATGAGGGGTTTCCAGCGAGTTTGGCGGCATTTTTTATGAAAATATCCGCGAGTTGTACAGAGCTATACGCCTAGCCGCTGCCCGGAAACGCAGCCGGAAGAACCAGAGTGAAACAATGCACTTTGTGGCTGAGGGTGTGGCCTGAGCTCATGCTGTCATGCAGTATAATATGTAAGACAATATGATATCATGATATGATGTTGCGGCCTGTTTTGGGATATATAATCTAATTTATTTAAAGCAATTAAGGTTTCTTTGTATAGTTTTAGAGATTTATATTTGTCAAATTTTAGTTGGGGGTCGAGGACCACCCCGTAATATTTAAATTCGGTTACAGATTGAACACTTTTATTTTGCAAATTTAGTTGAAAACCTTGTCCTACATTATGTTTTTTTAATAGACAAGTGCATTGATATTATTTTGGTTAGATTTAGCACCAACTGGTTTTGATAGAGCCATTGATTCACCTTGGCCATACATGTTTACAGAATATCAGCTGCCTGCTTTGGTGGCCTCACAGGTGCATAAAAAACTGCATCATCAGTATAAAGTTGACAATTGGCACTGCTGCAGGCAGCAGGTAAGTCGTTTATAAAGAGAGTAAACAACAAGGGTCCAAGTTGTTGGTCTGGATCCTTTTGTGACCCTCTGGATGAGTCATTGACAAACGTTAGTTACAGTAGCAAGAAAACAGTACTCTATTAAGAGTAGTATTACTTTAAATAACATCACTTAGGTTAAAGTACATAAAGTAGTACTAGAAAAAAATGACTACAATATATGCTACCCTTTAAATGAAACTATTTCGTTACCACATTTGGCCATGGATGCGATGTAGAAGTAATTTTGGAAGGCTGGCCACTCATGGGAATGTTCACCACTGTTCCATGTTGTCTCCATTTGAGGATAATGGTTCTCATCATTATCCACAAATGGAGAAAACGTGGAACTATTTAACTTTGCTGTAGACCCAAAGCCATAAAAAAGAGCACATTGGTCTTTTCCAGACTGATAGGATATTTTGTGAAGTAAGAGCTGGATCAAAATAAAGACAAGACCAGGAGCCACATGGCAAGTTAAAATGTTTTTTTATTAAAAAATACAAAACTTACAGGCAGGCACAAGGAGTTCGGCTCAAGGAATAAAGACAGGGAGCTGGTTAGAAAAATGGGCAAAGTAACGAAAGAATTTGGTGTAGAACAATGAGAATAACAGAGCTTATATATTGAGTTACCCCTCATTCACACATACTCCTTCATCCGTGCCGTGCGTTCTCTGTTACGTCACAAATAAAAGCCATTTTAGTCAATGGGGCATTTCTCACCAGCATGGTGGTGCTACGGCATGACAAAGTACCCTCCTCCATTGTCCGTCAGAAATACGGATCGAGTCTATTTGTGACGGATGACAGAGTGAAATGCATACATTTCTGAAAACCAGATGAGCCAGACAGGAAGTCAGATGTAGGAAATGTAAAGCGGATCCAGTAATATTTCAAAACAGAGGGGGAGGATTGCTCTTCCAACTCCCCAGTGTTTACAGCTCGGTCCTCCAACACATTCCAAATAGATTACATCAGCAGTCTCATGATTCAGGTGACCAAGTACTCCACTCCCACCAAGCAATAGCTTCTAACGACCCAGGACAGTGACGGGTAGGTCACTGATTTGCATCTGACTGAGAATGCACCTAGGAGGATGGGCTTCCATGTCCTTAAAAACAGCAGAGCGCCAACTGCAGGTTGCTCAAGTGCAAGCAACCAGAAATGACAAAGACTCCTGGATAGGTGTTGGAACGTTTTCAGAAAGAACTGAATGAAAGTCCAGTTGCCTTCGATTTAAAGCCGCTTGCTGTTGCGATGACCCGGATAGCTGAGACAGTTTTGTTTTATAAAACAGCTTTTAAAATTACTAATTTCCTTAAGAAACAATGGCAATGTTATATATGATTATTAATCAGCGTTTAGGTTTCATTGTTCGAAAATACAATAAATTTTTTTTTATTTCACACGATCAAGCAACATCCAGAGAGTAGCTCTATAATATGGACCTGACCTGACTGTGCTCACAATCCCCAAGCACCAGGCGTAATTTTTCTCTTTGGCCTTGTGGAGTGTATCACATATTTCGAGTCATGAGACTGATGTTGGTTGAAAATAATAAGGATTGTTTTGTGAAATTGTGAATTAATAAAATGCGTGACTTAATGAGGTGGAAGGATAAATGTAAATTACAAAGCAGATAAACCTGTGCGTAGTGTGGCACCCTCCACTTTGTGCCTTATAAAGACAGTGCTTGAATGCTTTTATTGAAACAAACAGTTGACTAATGGGTGAGATTACTCTGTGTATTTTAAATAAACATAAAAATGCACTTGTGATGCACTCATGCATGCAGTGAGAGCAAGCATGGACCAGGACACACTCTTGTGCGTGTGATATATTGCCATGAAGTCCCAAGGCCGTTGTTTCCATTGTAAATTTAAAAGGGTAAGTCCAGCTGCTGCTGACAGAGGAGTCCAGGCTATGGAAACTCTCCCTGGATCTAAAGCCTGTAGGATTACATGGTTACGCTGAGAAGGGTATGGTTTACAGTTCTAGGGATATGTCTATTGTGCAATAAGTTTAGGATTAGCTTTGAATAGCATTAAAGCTACAGTAGGTAACTTTTCTATAAATGTATTTTTTACATGTTTGTTAAAACTGTCATTACGTCCTGACAGTAAAATATGAGACAGATCTTCTGTGAAAAATAAAGCTCCACTGCCAGGATCCCCAGGGTTTTGATTATTTATGGTAGCTCCCTGGGGATCCTGCAGCCTGTTTATGTTTTGCACTTTTAATACTGTTTATCCTTCGTTTCTTGTTTCTGTTCAGTATATATGTTAATAGTGCATTCTTGTACCTGTCAGATTTGATACCTGTTTTAGTTAGTTTCTGTTCTTTATTATTTCAGTAATTCTGTTAGAAATTTATTTTCTGTCTCCCTTTTCTTAGTTTAGTCAGGTTTTTCCCTCATGTCTGGCCATTCTCATATTCCCTGTCAGATTCTGTTCTCACTCCTCTCCTGCCAGTTAGTTGCCCTTCTTCGCCTTCCGTGTAATTGCTTTAATCATCTCACCTGTGTTAAATTTGCTCCACCTGCTGCTCCTCCCACCTCCCTTCCTATATATATTGTCAGTTCAGCCATTGCCAGTCAGGTTCACTGTCATACTACCCTGTTCTTGTCATCCTTGTTATTTTATAAGCCTTCTTTTTTAAATGAACAATAAGTAATAATCACACCTAGTGGTTAAAGTCTGAATGACACATTCACAATGCCTTTCACAGATACCCACCATTTACTCAACGGTCTGTTGTTGCACTACTTACACAAGATAGGTATATGATGTCGCCTCATGCTTGCTCAGTATGAGGGATTGCAGCAAAGCCATGTACAATGCAGACAACTCTCCCTGTGGCTCTACGCTTCTCCAGGAGTGAATGCTGCTTGTCAGGACTTTGATGCAATCAACTGGTTTTCTTATATAGGAACATTTTTGACCAATCTGTATAATCTGACCCAATCTGTATAATATGATTGAACTTAACTTTGTAAAGTGCCTTGAGATGACATGTTTCATGAATTGGCGCTATATAAATAAAATTGAATTGAATTGAATTGATGTGTATTGTGTTTTATTTCTGGTCAGCTACTCTTACTGGCTTCCATGTTTGCTGGCTGCTGCTCTTTTGCTAAGATAAAATACCAATTGCTGCAATCTGTTTCGAGAACTCTGAGAACTTTCATATGATTGGCTCAAGAACCAGGATGTAAACATGGGCTACACTGTGAACCGAAGTAATTTCGGACCATACCTCTAGGTTTGAAAGGAGAAAAACTTGACTAAGACATTGTTGATGGAGAGGACTGATTATCGGGAATGTTACTTCCGTCCCAGGTAACAAATGAGAATGATTTTAGGTGGATTTTACAGTATATAACTTACTAATTGCTCATTTAAAGGAACAATAAGCGATGTTTCACCACTAGGTGGCGCTTGAGCACTGTCTGTAGACCAAAACAAGATGTGCATCAAGCCACGTCTTTCTCTACCTCAATACAGCACTCGGCAATACAGAATTTCCCCTTCTCTCCCATCGGCTCGTATGCACATATTTGCAAAGTATAAATACACAGCAAAGCAGCATCATCTTTCAGAGGAACATGTCTAGTGAAGTCATAATTTTATAATGATGTTAGGACGTTTTTATCTGCTGGGTGTGCTCTCTGCCATTTTGTGCCTGGCGCTGGCATTTTATGGGCAGGGAGTGGGTAAGCCCTGAGTGGCAGCTGTTCACGTGCTCGTGTGCATGCACGGCCTATGTAAACAAGAAATTGGAGAACAACATGGAGAGATAGTGTGTGACGTTTAACCATAGTCCAGCTAAAAGATACGTTTAGTTCTTCACAAAACGTTTAGTTCTTCACAAAACAATTTTTTAGTTCTTTCTATCTAAAATAATGAAAATTTTGCTTATTGCTCCTTTAATAAATCATCCATCATTTAACGTGTGATTCCCAAGCTCTTGTCTGTGCTTCGGTCCGATGTTAAGGATCTTGACATCCTTGGCTTCCTCCCAGTGGTCCTACTTCCATTTCCAGGAATAAACCCATGCCGATCAGAAACAACCAATCAGAGGCAGGAGAAATGTCTTATAAAGTGCATACTGTTTTTTTAACATAATTTTCCACCAATATCAAAGTCCCATATGAGAAAAAGTATCCATGATCTTGTCACAAATGTTTTTATGTTTTTCTTTATTTTGAAACCTAAACAAATTGAAATATAATTGTAGTTCTTTAAACAGCAAATTTCCTATTGTAGATATTTATCAAAAAGTACGAGTTGGCTTTTTTAAAAAGTTCATAATATTTGTCACTCTAAACAAGTTTTTTGTTGCACTGAGGGCAAAAATGGCTCTTTGGATTGTAAAGGTTGCAGACACCTGATTCAGGGATACTTGCCTGTGCTAATTCTCAGTTATAGGCTTTGTCAGTTCTTGTAGCTTGCATTTGAGCAACCTGTTGTTGGCACACTGTCTTTTTTTAAGGGGCATGGAGGCCTATCCTCCTCGGCACATTCTAAGTCAGATGCAAATCAATGACCTACCCGCCACTGTCCTGGGTCGTTAGAAGCTATTGTTTGGTGTGAGTGGAGGACTTGGTCACCTGAATCATGACAAGACTGGTGATGTAATCTCTTTGCTGATCTCTGCTGATGTGTTGGAGGACCGGGATGTTCAATCCTCCCCCTCTGTTTAGTGATGGCTTTTCTCTTTTGTCCAAGATAACCATTGTCTTCAAAAGAGTTCCCTTTGTTCTTGAGGTGCAAGCGGACTGCTGAATCTTGCCCTGAGCTGCTGGCCCTCCTGTGCTGTGCCATCCAATCTAGGAGTCCTCGCAGTCCTCGCATTGGACCACATACACAATGCCACTCAGCTGTGGTCTGGGTGTTCTGTCTTTGGGGTGTACCCATTCTTGTCTGAGGGTGTTATTAGGTTTGAAATTTACTGGTATGTTGTGTTTGGAGAAAATTCTCGTGAGTTTCTCAGAAACTCCTGAAACATCCATCCATTATCTAACACGCCTATCCTTTGTGGGGTCGCCAGGGGTGCTGGTGCCTATCTCCAGCTGTCAATGGGAGAGAGGCGGGGTTCATCCTGGACAGGTCGGCAGTCTATCGCAGGGCAACACAGAGACAAACAGGACAAACAACCATTCTCACACACACTCACACCTAAGGAGTATTTAGAGAGGCCAATTAACCCAACAGTCATGTTTTTGGACTGTGGGAGTAAGCCGGAGTACCCGGAGAGAACTCACGCATGCACAAGGAGAACATGCAAACTCCATGCAGAAAGACCCAGGGCAAGGGTAGGACTTGAACCCAGGACCTTCTTGCTGCATGGCAACAGCACTACCCCCTGTACCTGAAACATATGAATGACAATGTTCTTCTGTCTCTCTGTTCTCACTTCTGTCTTTGATGCTTTGTTGTTTTTTGTTGGCTGATTTGACAAAGGCCCATTTCAGGTAACCACAAGCTTGCAGTGATTTCCTGACATGCTTGTGTTCTTTTTTTTTCTCTTCTGTGGCAAAGGGAATGTTGTCAGCCCAGTAAC
The DNA here is from genome assembly GCA_037039145.1 of Fundulus diaphanus. NCBI lineage: Eukaryota > Metazoa > Chordata > Actinopteri > Cyprinodontiformes > Fundulidae > Fundulus > Fundulus diaphanus. The sequence continues at coordinate 18,660,750 of CM073128.1, read as the reverse complement.
TCAGAGCTCTGATAACAAAGAGTTTGTGTTCCAGTGGGTGATGTGAATCAAAATGCAGATATTGGTCTGTGTTTGTGGGCTTCCGGTAAACCTAAGTTATTAGACTCCCATCTTCCTCAATAGGGGGTTTTCACTGACGTCACTGGCCAACTTCCGGTCCGCCATATTGGGTGGCACACTTCCTTATCTCTAGTTGTCGTACACGTATTATCGTATCGCGAATGGATAAGTACGCCAGCACGCTAGGGCGACCAGATAAGGACGTATATCTGAGGAAATGTTCCGTGATCGACCACGGTGCCTTGTTTAGCCGTAATCCAGATGATTGGCCAAATGTAGAGCACGGCGACATAGTGCATTACCTGGTGTTCGGTGAAACCCTCTGCACACTCTTGAGGAAATGAGAGCTTACAAGGGTCTAGAGGCTCACAACCAGTTCACATCTGGTTGGGTACGAGATGTCGAAGTTATGTACATCAAGGAAATCGCCATCATACGTGGACGGGTGAGTTTTAATAAGATGGTAAAAATGTAAACAATCCGACGCAAATGCGTCGCATGCTTCTGCGGTGGCTGACGGCCAGCGGTGCGCGAAGGCGCTTGGCTGCAGGGCTGATCGACGCCGCTCGCGGCTTTAATTATTTAAGCAGAACAATGACCAGTGCAAAATTAAGTTGTATTTACCGTATTTACGCCAGTAGGAGCTGCAGATCATAAAGCCAGCAAACATTGGGAACACAGTAACTCGTTCAAAGGTAAGCTGTGCTCAGACGGGCTCTGGCACCTGCTAACTGTTAGCATGTGTACATTACAACCACTCACGCACGTAATGTACTTTTAACTAGCTGCTATGTGTTTCAACGGTTTAGAACACACTCTCATTGACATCGGGATACTGTGGAAAGTTATGTTCGGTCGTCTTACAGCCGCGATCCAAGCGAGCCGACGACTCTTTGTTATCTCTGACACTTTTTCTCCGTGGTTGCGCCTCCAGGCAGGAAAGCGGTGGAAAATTAACCCGTTTCTATGTTTTTCCCATGGCGATCATGTGTTGCGCTGTTACAGCCCACAATACAGCAACGGTTTACCATGGTTGAAATCAAGTTAAGGTGAAATTAATCAAATTAAAACACGGCTGAGAGGGAGTACAGTACGCGGTAGTCATAGGCAGTAGAGGCGGCGGAGGCAGTCAACATGGCAGCCGCGGAAAGTAATACGTCATGACGCCCAAGCCCTATTATTAATATATTCTTACATGTTTTAAATACTTAACAGTTAATTACCTGTGACAAAGTGAGCACTGCAGACTCAGGCGTATTCCAGCTTAACACCGTCCAAATCGGACCTGGATATCCGTGTCAGCCATAGGTGACGTTGTTGTTCAGAGAGCTGTTTTGTTTTTTCACACTGATTCACTATTACGGCTGGTAGGCGATAGAGCGTTGTTCTCCACCTCCACGGGCCGTGCAACCAACCATTAAACACGTTTTCCCCATTGTTCACTTCCAATACTGCCTAAGGCGTCATACAATGCAGGTCAACGGTGTGAAACGACTGACACCCAATATGGCGGACGCGCTGAGTAGTCACCTGAGCGTGACGTCACCTGAAAACCCCCTATTGCAGTGGCGGCTGGTGAAAAAAAATCTTGGTGGGGCCTGCCAATAGATTTCCCTGCCTAAGCCAGTACATGCATTCAAATTAAAAGTCGGAAAATTACTACAATTCCACAATAAGCATTTAATTCCCTTCTCAGAATCAGCAGTTTAAAGATACAGTTAACCATTTACAGCTATATTAGGTGTTATTTTGGAAAGGAACAGTATGAAATACAACACTCAAATTCACTAGTTGTCACCAAACGCACAAAGTAGGCATACACCATACTGTACTGCCATTACCTTCAGCCAAACAGTTTCACAATGACACAATGGATTTCACAACAGAACAGAAACAGAACAGAATTTGAAAATATGAAAAAACGCTGGAACCAACTCCTGTTAAAAGTCCGGTTGTAGGATTTAGCTTTTTCCTCGGTTCGCTGTGTTAAATTTATTTCGGGCTTGTCAGGTCCCAGCTCCATTACATGGATTTTTTCCACCATCGTCTTCCTCGCGAAAGGGTAACTCGGTAAAGATCTCACTGAATTGTGTGAAAGCTGCTCTTCAAGCTCAACTGTCGTCGCCATAATCTCTACCTCACTGCCTGACTGACTACTAGCTACATCACCTATATCACTGTAGCAGGGGCGAAAATTCCAGGAGCCCCAAAGCCATTAATTTTGGTGATGTTGATTGGTCAAATATTTATTAATTTTCCCTAGCAACATTATACAATTGGTTATTTCATTACACTTCAGGGGCGCTTTGAATGAGCGCCCAAGAAGAGAAATGATATGTTCTGTCAGTGGAAATGCACTATTGAATGAGAGTCAATTGGTATAAAAGTTGTTTTAATAATTCATATTACATGTAGCCACATACTATTAAGTTAAAATGGACATTGATAATACTTTTAAAATCTATATTAATTATGACTTTTCCCCTCCACATCTAGGGAGGGCAGCGCCACTGCTCAATGTGTACCAAACAATACAGAAAAGGCAACATGTTGTTCTTGGCATCCTCTCTGGTAAACTTTGTTTATGTCCACTGAGTTGATGTGGATGGTGAATGCCTCAACTTCTTTGGATTGGATTTTGACCCAAGTGTCATCCACGTATGTAAACCAGTGAAATGGTGGTGTTCCCTTGTAAGCACTGAGTGCCCTGCTCTCCACCTCCCCCATGTACAAATTGGTCACAATGGGTGCCACTGGGGAGCCCATGGCACACCCATGTTTCTGTGGGTAAAAGCTGTTTCTGTACTCGAAATATGTGATTGAGAGACAGAGGTCCAACAAGTCACAAATCTGGTTAGGTGTTAAATTGATTCTGTCTTTTATTGTTCCAACTGAGTCCTGACAGTGTTCACAGCCTCTGATGTAGGAATGCAAGTGAAAAGAGAGGTGACATCAAAGGAAACAATGGTTTCCCCTGGTGCCAGTCTCAGGTGTCGTGCTTTGGAAATTAAGTCTGCAGAGTTTTGTATGTGGTGTGGAGTGTTTCCAACCAGTGGAGCCAAAATTGTTGGATACTTGAAGTTGTGAATAGAAAGAAAGAACTGAGCGAAAGTCCGGTTGCCTCCGATTTAAATCTGTTTGCCGTTGCAATGACCCAGATAGCTGAGAATTTACACAAGCATGACAATATCAATAGTTTGGATCCAACACTTCCAAGTCTAAGCCAATGATGTACCGATTAATCGATGTGTGCTGGGATGTACCTACAGTCCAGAATTTAGGCTGTCAAAAAAGTTCTGTCTGGTCTCATGAAGAGGGCTGTGGACAACAGATTTCCTGAAAACTGACTTTTACAAAGAGGGAACTCTTTGTAAAAGTCATTAAAAGTGCTTCCACAAAATATTAGTTTTAGAGTTTGCACACTTAAACATTTAAAAATGTACCTGTTTTTTATACAATAGCAAAGTTGCTTGATTTTCAATCCAATTTGATGTGACAATATAGAGGTGTGGACATTTTAAAATGTATTTGCAATTTACTGCGGTGTCATTGTTGTACATCATAAAGCATGGCATTTAACAATTTAACAGACAGCAGTTGCTCTTGAGATCTTGGAGGCCACAGAAGCTGGTGTTTTAATCCTCTTTAGGTCCTAAAATAACAAAAGTTGTAAAAACGGTGATTGCAAATTTTTCTTTCTCATCTTCAGAAGCTTGACACACAACATAGAAAAGTCCTGATCCTTGAAAAAATGTGACAACAAACAGACCCAGAAACCACCACAGTTCATTGAGTGCAATACATGAAACCGTATTTGAAAGAATATGGTCATGTTACATCTTGTTTCTGTGTAATTATTTCGAGCCCTATGGTTAGAAAGAAGGAAATACATTTTTTGTAATGACGGCAGACCAAATATACGTAGCTCTAAGGAAGAACTGGCGAGTTCATACAAGCACAGATAAGGAAATTTCAATGAAAATCTCAAGAACACAGTTGGCCCACGGACAAGGAAACAGCTTTAGTTGCCAGGGGTACAAGTAATAGCAACAGTCCAAAGTGAGCTGGGGCTCCTTTCGAGCCAGTGCATGCTCAGAGGAGCTTGAAGCTCCAAGAAAAAGAAGCTCTTTAAACCTCAGTGACCGGACTACTATGTAAACGAGAAGGTTCACACTCCAGAGGTTTACGTAAACCATCTTAATTTTGAATGTCTGCTTAGCCTTGGATCCAAACACATAAGGGCTAATAGTAAAGGTAAATCCTGCCAAATAATTATTACCTTCATTAAATTAATAAAGAATAGAGAAATTATTACCAATTGGGATTTAGATGGCACTATGATCACGTGAACAGTTTACAGTAACTCTAAAATGCATAGGGAATATATATACATAGGGAATACATATATTACCTATTCCCTATGCCATCCATCCATCCATCCATCCATCCATTTTCTTACTCGCTTTATCCCTCATGGGGTCGCGAGGGGTGCTGGTGCCTATCTCCAGCATTTCAATGGGCGAGAGGCTTGGTACACTCTGGACAGGTCGCCAGTCTGTCGCAGGGTATTCCCTATGCATTTTAGGGAATATATATATATTCCCTATGCATTTTAGAGTTACTGTAAACTGTTCACATGATCATAGTTCCATCTAAATCCCAATTTATAACCCAAGTGTTTAGACTCAGACAAAGCTAATAAATTGTGTGTCTGTGAATTGTATCATCATTCAACAGTTTTGCTATTGGTTACTAATGGTAATCAATGTCTATTTCTTTTAAGGCTGTAGTCATACAGCTGAGCAGCAAGGGACACCAAACACCGCTTTGAACATATCTTCCTGCAAAATCCACATCCACATACTCCTCATATCCATGCTGTTCCAATAGTCTGAATCCTGCGTAGCAAGACCCCATAGTTCTAGTCCCAGTGATTCACCGTGTCTACCCACACTGCCCTTACATGCACCCACTGCCATTCGGCCAAAAAGAAATACTTTTGGAGATGAAGCTGTACTAAAGAGACTTCAACAGATTGATCTTGAGAGGGAGGGTTTAAAGCAGCTGGAAGATCCCTGTCCTCACTATGGTGTCGTCATGTGAGACTTGCTATGTACAATTCACCCGGATCACAGGGTGGAAGTAAAAATGCAGATGTAGCAGGTCATGTATGGGGCACAAAAAAAGTTCCCACTACAAACAAAATAGCTTGTATTTGGAAGGCAAAGTTTATTATTTTGATTTGAAAAGAACTTTCAGTAGAATAAAATCATTCCTAAGGGAAACAAAAGACTATTTCATGGAAGAAAGATGTCAATACATCACTTGTTTTTTTTTCCCAGGAACATGTGAGGTGCTCTGATGTCGGTTCCAGGGAGATGATCAGACGTAGGTGGTACGAGGATCCCTCTCAAAAGTCTGGAACGAAACTTACTCTTTTGAAAGATCCCTCTATCACTTTCACAGCCAGATGCACCTATGTCCACCATTTTGAAGTGATACTTGGTATCACAGACAACCATAAGTACAATGGAGTGATTTCCTTTGTGACTGATGTAGTAACTTCCTGCATTTGGTGGAGCTTTAATCTGTACACATTTCCCATCAATGCATCCGACCCAGTTGGGAAAGTTCTACACTCTCTGGAATTCCCAAGCAATATCTGTCTACTCACGGCCTTTAGGCACTGACACAAAGTCCTTCTTCCTGCTCTTGTTGAAGGGGGACACTTCTTTATCCTCTCCTTTCTTCTCTCTCTCCTCTGTATCTGCCCTGCTTCTGCTTTCTGTCAACCTTTTCAGAGTCCTTCTATGCACATCTTCCAGGTTGCAAGTTATGGATCTGGTCAGTTGGTCTCTCAACAGAATTGATCAAATTTTCTCAACCAAAAGACTGGGTGAAGGAGAGCCCTCGTGCCCTGATGGGACTATTGCAGCTGGATAAGACGGTGGACTCCTGGATACCTGGTGTATCAAGAAGTTCGTAAGATATCGGCAGCTGTTTCGGCCCATATCTAGGCTGCTTGGACTATGTGAGGGGATATCTTGTGCGTTCAACATCCAGACTTAGATTCTGTGTGCAAACATGAACTGGTGTAGCTGGGGCTCTGTGTCTAGTAAGATATTGGGGACCATGGGTGACAGACATGTGTGTGCTTGTGTGTTTGTTTTTATGTGGCTTGACTTGTGAATGGCAGTTAGCGTGGAGCTGCAGATACCATTCCCAGTGGCATGAGAGTGTATCCCCTTCAAGACGAAACTGTAGAATGAATCACTCAGGGCAGGGCTTCATTCAGATTCACAATATTAGACATCATGATAGACAAAAACCACATTTCTCCGTTCCAGAAAAAAAGTTTGGCAGCTTGGCTGCATCTAGCCAGCTCACCATCACAGAATTCCCTATTAGTCATACTACATATCAAAATATTTGAGGTAAATGCAAGAAAATATGGGGGGAAAAAAGTAAAAAAAATGTCCCAAACCATCCTATTATATTCTCCAAGAACTCCCTGAGAATTACAAAATAGAGAGTCCTAGGCTGAATTAATGCCCAAAATCTGATCTCACTGAGACGCTGTGGGTGATACTTGAAAAAGTCTGCACATGCAAGAAAGCACTTAAACATCTCACAGCTGAATATGAGGAGAGGGGCAAACTTTCATCAGATTAATGTCAGAGCCTAGTAGACCACTATTAGATCAGAATTCTATTCAGTGTCTTTCTAAAATTGCTTCAGTTGAAGGTTCCAAGAACATAAGCTATTAGGGGATAGAAAATTTGTTTTTGTTTACATCCTTTGTTTAACGAGTTAAACAAAGGTATTTATTGTGATTTTCAGAAATAACAAAAATGATACTGAACTATGTTGTGTGGTAAACTGCAATTTTTAAAAAGCATCCCTTTCAATAAATGTTGCTGCCTCAAAAGGACAATTAAAATGGCATGAGACTGATCTATTTATGATATTATTATTAAATTGTATCCTTGTTACAAGGTACTGTTTATAAAACATAATGTGTATTTGTGATGCAAATACTGGCAGAGGATATAAAACTAGCTATAGAAAAGCAGAATGACGCAGAGAAAAAAACGACAGATTGAAAGTAGGGGGATGGGTGAAGGAAGCATAGTGAGTGATATAGTTTAACTGGGTCGAGGGGTATGTTGTGAGGTCGTAAGTGAATCAGTGCATCAGATAGTGAAAAAGTGAAGAGTGGAAAAAGCAAGGGGAAGACAGAGCGTGGGTACTTTTTAAATAGCCTACATGGACCACCAAATCCCCCTCAGCAGCACAAATCAGCTGGCTAACCACCACTTGCCAAGGAGTATGTGTTGGAGGGGGAGCAGGGCTTATAACACTCATTACTGACACATTCACCCTGCAAAGGCTTCTACGACAGCTCTATTCATGTTGGCCCAGGAGAACTCTATCCCCATCTCTATCCAGTCTAAACATAGACTATGCATTGAGAGGAAGAGACAGAAAAGACCGGCCTAGACAGAAAGGACAAGAAAATGTCAGCTGTCTTTGTAGATCCCAGCTATGCTTGATCTAATCACACATTCAGGGTGTTTTCAGGGTGCAGCAGTGCCCTATATTTTTAACTTTCGTCTTTCAGTACTTTTGAAAGTCTTATTTTATTGTGAATATTTGCAAATCTACATAAGAGTTTTACATATAAATTCTTTAACTCCCATCCATGAAGTATCTCTCAAACTATTACAAAGCAACATGTTTTTAAAATATTGGGCCATTATAATTTTACAGATACAAACTACCTCTTAGTGTAATAATAATTTTTACATCTTCTGTCAGTTTTTAGATATATTTTGACAAAGAAAACTTATTCCATATATTTTGAGGTATTTATATGAGAGAAGGTGTAATGTGCCAGAGGGAGAACCCAAAATTTCAGCCAGACACAGAGAGTAGTTTAAAAGATTCCTTTTAAAGAAGACAACGGGGGAAACGGGAACCTGTCGGAAGCACGTACAAGAATCGCTGCAGGGGGAGAGGACAGGTCAGTGGTTGCTGAGGATTCAGAGAACATGAGGAAACTCAGAAATAAAGAACATGGTTCTGTGAAGTAATTTCTTCATTCCTCAGGGAAGTCAGCAAGCAGCTTGCAGACAGGATGATGATGTCGCAACATTCTGTGGTTTGATAGTGGAGAGAGCTGGCTTTAAGCCCTGTGACAGAATCAGGCAGGATTTCAGAGGCTTGATTTTTATCTGTGAGAATAGGTGTGGGTCATACACAGAAAGGCTGGACAGGGTAGACAAATCTCATGGCTGGGAAAAGAGCATTGTTTGAGGGGCAGAATCGAGGTCGTGGTCCAGTGATCAGAAACCAGGTAGAATTCTGACAAGGGCAGGGCAAGACAGGGAAAGCCAGAAGACATGATTGGGGTCATTATAAGACATGCAGACCAGAAAAGACTGAAAGTGTGGCTGTCCACCAAGGATTTGCCTCTGAGGGTGGAGAGCAGGAAACTGGCACCTCGGTTCATCGGGCCGTACCCCATTGCTAAGGTGGTGAATCTGGTGGCCGTCCGCCTCCAGCTTCCTAGCACAATGAGAATTCACCCTACTTTTCATGTGTCCCGGGTCAAACCTGTTGTGATTTCTAGATTCGTAGATTCCTAGCATTTCTGTATTCTGATTACCTGTTCCTGACCTGTTTCTGACCTGTTCTGTCCCTTGACCTCCGAGTTTAACTGTTCCTTCCTATTCCGTTTGCCTGTTTCTAGACACCCGCCCGACCTGATATCCTGCTTGATCTCTGTTTACCCGTGTACCGATCTCTGAACTGTGACCCGATTTCGCTCTGGATTATCCCTTGGTACCTCATCGGCTCTCTGACCTCCTGTCTCCGACCATTGACAACGTTCCCAACATCGGCTCTTGCTCAACCCCTTTGGATTTTCCTGCTCCCGATTGCCTACACGGTTTTGACCTTAGCCCGTCCCCCAACCATCGCTTCACCAGGACTGGACATAAGACCAGGTTAGTGGCCCGCACGTTCGTGTTAAATCACATCCTGACAGAGGGGGTCACTAACCTGTTGTCTCCACCCGCAGAGGGTCTCGCTGAGGACACTGGCGCCATCCGCTCAGTTATATTCCCAATAAACTGTTTATTCGTCTTGAATACTGTTCTGAGCCCTGACAACATCACCATCAACAATCACTCCATCCCTCTCTCCTAACTTGTCACCAGTCTTGGTGTCAAGTTTGATTCCTTCCTCTCCTTTACTGCTCATATTAAATCAGTTTGCGAGACCTTTTTGTACCATTTGGGGAACATTGCTAAACTCAAACCCGCACTCTCCCAACCATGCCTTCATCATATCTCGCCTTGACTACTTTAAATCTCTACTAGCAGGTCTCCCCTCCAAATCCATTCAAAAGCTACAGTATGTCCAGAACAGTGCTGCCCGCATCCTCACCAAAACACGCAAAGCCGTCCACATCACACTGTCCTCCATTCCCTCCACTGGCTCCCTGTCAACCAGTAGATAGCCTTTAAGTTACTCCTGCTTGTCTACAAAACTGCCAACCACACTTGCCCAACATACCTCCAGGACCTTCTTTTTCCCCAATCTGCATCTCGGTCACTCAGATCTGGCACACAGAATCTCCTTATTGTACCCATACATTGCTATGAGCCATGGGTGACATACATTCTCCTCGCTGGGGACTCGGCTGTGGAATAAACTGCCTGAATCAGTCAGGATGGCAGACTTCCTTACAACTTTCAACAGCAGCCTGAAGACTCATTTGTTTCATGCTGCCTTCAACAAATTAGACTTCTTCTATGATATCCTCATTCTTAACTGCAATTGTTGGCCATATTTTTAATACTATTATTTTAGATTTGTTATGTTTCTAATCTTGATTATTTTAGTATTTATCATTATAGATGGTTTTAATCTTTGTTTTTTTGTAGAACTGTGAAGCCCCGTGAGAAGTCGCAAGGTTTTAAAGTGCGCTATACAAAAAATATTCTTCTTCTTCTTATTATTATTATTACCAGCAGACCTGTAGTTTTGAGAACAAAGTGCTCTGTTAGGAACATATGGTCACGCCCGCTGACAGGGTCAATTGTCCCAGGCCCAGGACAGAGGTTTGCTGCTCCCCTTCCCCTCTTGTACATGGCTCAGCGGCGCCAGCCAATCAGCACGCAGGCTCAGCCTGGCCCGCCCACTCAGCGCTCTCTACACTCAACACACAAACAACCGCGCTCCTGCTGCTCAGACTCGGAGGGAGAGAGACCGCAGGACCGGAAAAACATGAAAGTAGCGCCGTTTGGCTATATTTTAATACCGTAAATGAAATCAAGCTGTATGTTTTGTAAAAAGCCGGTTAAATTCTGTGGAAACACAATACATTTATATAAGCATGTAAAAAACCATGAGCAAGAAAACGTCGAGTGACAGAAATGGAGAGAGGAGACGAAACTTCTCTCATTGCCCCGACAGACCCAGACCCACAGACTGACATCACTGACTGAGGCATTTCAGTCCTCCAGAGAACATCCAGGTAGATAAGAGTGGTCATCTTCAGCAGCAGTTCATGTTAACTTTCAAAGTAGATATTATCTATCATATGTTACTGGAGCCCACACAGAAAATGTAATTAAGACCTTGAAAGAACCCAGTACATATATCCTATTAAAAAGTGTTATTTAAGATAAAATAACAGTAGCTAATCCTTTATTTGTCTCACGACGGGGAAAATTTTAGGATTAAAACAGGCAGGTGCACACAACACAGACAAAATTACATAAGGATTGAAAGATATAAGAGGTGGATTAGGAAAAAAACACGGAACATAACATTATTATTATTATTATTATTATTATTATTATTATTATTATTATTATTTAATTGTAATAATAAAATAAAAATCACAAAACCCGAAAGGTCAACAGTTTCATGATACATCAAGCTTAAATGTAAAAAGTATCGGCATCGTATCGATAGCGCCGATACTCACCCTGTATTTACTTCGGATCGGATCGATTAAAAATTCCCAGCGTGTGTTTGAGGAGGAGACAGAAAGAGCCATCCCTAGTGATAACAGAGACAGTGCAGGTAGAGGGGCTTACTGCCCGATTGGATAGTCTGAGCATAGTCGCTCAGAGATGGATCACACCGTTAATTTCAATGATCCCGCGTTATGGCCAACAAAACTGACTGATTCTGATCGAATGAATGTTGTGCGTTTAATGGCAAAAAGGAAGCCTTTCTCAGAGATTCGGAGGGCAGAGAATTTCCAAAGTATCTAACATATTCTACTTCCTGCAATGGAAGGGAAAAAAATTGTTAGGGACTGGCTAATATACAGCAGGTCAAAAAAAGGCCATATTTTGGCTGCAGTGCTTGCTGTTCTCTTATGAAGAAAAGATCAACTAGTGCACTAAATTCAATAGATGGGTTGAAAATATCCAATATAAAATACAGAGATTTCCAGGGCATGAAGTATACAGTTAAGTTGACTTATTTTGTGAATGTGTGTGTGTGTGTGTGTGTGTGTGTGTGTGTGTGTGTGTGTGTGTGTGTGTGTGTGTGTGTGTGTGTGTGTGGTGGCAGCAGGTGTAGAAGGGGGGGGGGGGGGGGGGCAAAAAGACTGTGTTGTCCCGGGCCCTAGCAAAGCTGTCAGCTGGCCTGCATATGGTGATCAGATCTCTGATATATGATGGAGCTTGATTATTAAGGTCTATATATGTGAGAAGGATAATTTTAGATTCTATTCTTGATTTCACAAGTAAAACTAAAATAGGATCACACTTTCTGGGTGCAAATTCTTTTTTTCAGTTTGTTTATTATGGGTATAAATGTTTTGACTGGAAACAAGTTTAATGCAAATATTACCTAAGTATAAAATTAAGTGGTGGTATGACGCTTATTTTTGTAAATGCCTAATTCCCATATTCACAAATAATAAAAACAAAACAAACAAAAAGTACAATTTTGTAGTTTTTCCAGCTTTTCAGAAAATTGCCTTTTGCAGGAGACACCTAAAGGGTGAGCAGAATAAAAAAGAAAAATTGACAACTGTATGGTCTATAAATGCACGTTGACTCACCCTTATATGACATGATTGTAAATCTTCAAAAGGGCTGAATTTGGTCTCACTCAGGGCTAAATTCTCTCTTGCTCTCCTGGCACCACCCAAGTTTTATCATTTTATTTCCTTTCTCCCTCACCGGGTGTCTTGATTGAGTGACTAACTTCTTGGAGGATGAGGATGGAAAATATGCCTAATGCTTCTTAATGAATATCAGATATGGGTGTGTCGTGTGTTTCTGATTCATATCCATTGTTATCTCGAAGGCCCCATAAGCTTAAACACTTAAACACAGGACAAAGAAGAATAAAAGAAGAATGATCTGGGTGTTGGCCGAGACTTTAACATTTAGCTGGACTAAAAAAATTATTCAGCTCAGTCATGGATGTGGACATTGTATCTTCAGGGTGTAACTCCACAGCAGGCAAACCACCCAGGATCTGAAATCTGTTGCCAGAGGTCAATAAAATAAACATGACATAGAGCAAAAAAGAATGCTGGGAATTATTTCCCTCAATATTCCAGTCTCACTCACAAAAAATAAAAACCAGCTACAGTCAATAGTTTTTAATTTTCTGAATTGTAATTTCTCAGCATCTGACAGTTTATTATTCTTTTTTCTTGTTGGCCAAGCACTTACAAATAGGGAGATTCTTTAAGTTATCTGAACTAAAAGGAGACCCTGAACATTTTTGCCCTGGCTTCAGTATGTAGCAATAAATGGCAGTCTGAGAAGTCAATGTGTGCTTTTCTTGGTTGAATCAAACAGGGTCTTATATTACAAATTATGATGTTTTAACCAAGAGAGATTGAAAATTCTCAAATAGATGTGTCCCTTTAAGAGTTATGAATTGGTTTCTGAAAGTTCTGTGCAATCCCGACGTCCTTCAGAGGGGTTCACCTTCATATACTTAAAGGCACACTATGCAACATTTTTCAGTTAATTAATGTGTTCCATACCGTTTTGGATGATTAAATGAGTCATTTCAGGTTGAACAAAGGTTTTCTTGGCCGCCCTGGTGGTCTGTGGGGGAAATACCGCACTTGCTGCGCACGTGACGTCACCGCCTCAAGAGCAACGCCCCTTTTGCCGCTTCGGTAGGGCAAACAGATAGAGAACGCACATACAAACCAGCCATTACACGCGCAACAGAACCAGCGACATGACCGACTTTGCAGCCATTAAACTTACCCAACACGATGTCCCAGGCGCACGGTTTACTGGTCGCACTGTGGAAGAGCACACCAACCTTCAGCTGAAACGGTGGCTTGAGTGTCGAGGGCTGAAAAAGACCAGAAAACGGGCCGAGTCGATCGAACGGTAAGCTTTGTTTTTTTTTCCTGCTCGGCGTTCATGGCTTAGTCGGCCTTTTTTGTTTGTTTGTAATCACCGTCCAGGAATCTGTATATCTTGCCAATAGGTAGCTACAAAACGATTGTTTACATCTCAGAATCTTTCCCTTAAGAGATTCAATACATACTAGGCCTATTTTACTCCTTCATATGGGGCCGATCAGCGTACCTCGAGTCGCTGTTTCACGTTCCATAGCAACAATGTTTGTAAACCATGGTCTTAGATTTTGAAAAAAGCAGTCTTTTAAACGAGTACAACCTAGGCTAACGCACGTCTCTTCTACAGCAAAACAGCGGCGGGTTTGGGAGTTTGTCCTACTGCGTACCACGTGATGTGACGTCATCGTGACGTTACGTTTCTAAAAATAGCTTGCTCGCGGTACCCCATTGCAGGAGCCCTCGGCCCGCGCCCACAGGCTCAGAATCTGTCACGATTTGGGTTTTTTCTTGGTTTATGTTATCAGATTTATTAGTTAAGTTTCTGCTTTTGGGGTCTTGTTTGGTTTTGTTTTAGACATGTTGTTCTGTTTAGGTTACCTGTTTTCCACCTGTCACTTTATCAGTTCTGTTTGGTCTCCCCTCAGCAATCTGTCAGCTTTCTTGCCTTGATTAGATCCACCTGCTCACTTATAATTAGTCTTCACTCCTGTTCACCTGTTCACTCCCCTATATAGTCCTGCCACAAACCTCTGCAATCTGCCAGATCATTAACGAGCCACGGTGAGTTTAGTTCCAGCATTCTTTATTCTGATTGACCTGTTGACGATAACCCGAGAGCCTTTTTTGATTCTGAGCCAGCCTGTTCCCTGATCTGTTTTTCCTGCCCTGTCTGACTGATTTACCGGTTTACCGACTAGTTTCTGTCCTATGGTTATCCGAGCTTGCTTTGTCCTGTCTGTACCTCTGCCTATTTGGGACTGCTTTTTGTGTACCGGATTTTGGACTGCCCTTTTGACTATTGAGCCCGCCTGTTCCTGTTTTCATTATTAAAATCCTGTTTTTTGCCTTAACCTCACTTGTTGGGTTTGAATACTGGGTTTGCCTGATTCACGATCATAACAGAATGATCTGGCCCACTAAAACCTATCGCCCAACAAGTTTTTAGAGGTTTTTTTTTTTTTTTCCCCCTCCACACGCTATGGCTTGGGAGGGTTCCAGATTGGCGTTCTGTCCCCCTGGTATCGGTCCCAGACGCCATCTCTCCAGCAGCCGCAGCAGCAGTAACCCGCTGCCTGCTCCGAGTTTACGATTGGGAGGGCTCTTTGTCACAAATTCAGATTCAACTCAGAATAGAAGGGATCACTCACCCAGCGACACCGCTGTCGGCTCTGCCCATGGGTTTTATCCAGAACCAACTTTGTTTATGGAGGTCGAAGCGGAGGTGGTGCGGGATCTTCGTCCGGATCTTTTTTTCTCTCTCCCTCCAGAGGAGGAGATGCAGGGAACGCTGTGGGCTCCACCGATCCCGGCTCTACCGACAGGATCAAACCTCCAGCAAGTCCTGCCGTCCCGCCGTCGGAGGAGGGGACGGAAACCTGTGGGTCGCTCCTTCACCCGTTCTGTTCGGCCGACAGGCGAGTCAGTACCGCGCCCGTCCGTTGCCACTTCCTGCCCAGTGGATCGGAGTCCGGTGCTTCCCAGAGCTGAGCAGCCCACAGCGCCTCCTGTTGGCGCCCGTGATGCTGAGGATCTGGCTCTGGAGGACCAGTTAAGAGCTTTTGCCCCTATTATTAAAGACCTTAGGGAGGCTCTTTTCTGCCAGTATTCAGAGGAGCTGGAGGCAAAATTAAAGGAGGTCGAGGGGCACTATAGAGCGGCTCTCCAAGGGTTCTATAGTGGACTCAATCCTGTCCCCAAGGGTCCAGCCGACGCCCCGGCACCTGCACCTGTCCCAGAGGACCCGCCTCCTACCTCAGCTCCAGTGCCGGCCTCCGGCAGCTATAAGGCAGCACTGTCTGCGCAGCCGGTCCAAGACGCTGCAACCCCGGAGGCTCCGCAGCCGGCCCAAGACGCTGCAACCCCGGAGGCTCCGCAGCCGACCCGAGACGCTGCAACCCCGGAGGCTCCGCAGCCGGCCCGAGACGCTGCAACCCCGGAGGGTCCGCAGCCGGCCCGAGACGCTGCAACCCAGGAGGGTCCGCAGCCGGCCCGAGACGCTGCAACCCAGGAGGGTCCGCAGCCGGCCCGAGACGCTGCAACCCAGGGGGGTCCGCCGCCGGCCCGCGACGTGGGAACCCAGGAGGGTCCGCCGCCAGTCTGCGACGTGGGAACCCAGGAGGGTCCGCCGCCAGTCTGCGACGTGGGAACCCAGGAGGGTCCGCCGCCAGTCTGCGACGTGGGAACCCAGGAGGGTCCGCCGCCAGTCTGCGACGTGGGAACCCAGGAGGGTCCGCCGCCAGTCTGCGACGTGGGAACCCAGGAGGGTCCGCCGCCAGTATGCGACGTGGGAACCCAGGAGGGTCTACCACAGGGCCACGATGAGGGGGTTCAGACGAGCCCTCTTTCAGGCCGCAACTCGGGGGCTCATCGGGACACTGGGCGCCGTGGTCCTCGCCCAGACGACAAGCGGCGCCGTGGCCCTCGCCCAGACGACAAGCGGCGCCGTGGCCCTCGCCCAGACGACAAGCGGCGCCGTGGCCCTCGCCCAGACGACAAGCGGCGTCGTGGCCCTCGCCCGAACGACAAGCTCCGTCGGGGGCCTCGCCGAGAAGACAAGCACCCAGAGCCCCATGGAGACTTAGAGGCCCCTGGACCTCTTCGGAAGCTCTTACCCCCTCATCTTTGGCTTGACAGCCAATTTCCCAAGTGGCTGACCAAACTGTCTTTGTCGGAGGTTCTGGAAGGGTTATTGATGAGGTTCTGGGTGTTAAAGGGTCTGGGAGCATCTGAAGTCTGTAGCCCGGGGCCTCCTGAACCTGAAGTCTGTAGTCCGGGGCCTCCTGAACCTGAAGCCTGTAGCCCGGGGTCTCCTGAACCGGAAGCCTGTAGCCAGGCCCCGTCTGAACCTGAAGCCTGTAGCCAGGCCCCGTCTGAACCTGTAGCCTGTAGCCAGGCCCCGTCTGAACCTGTAGCCTGTAGCCAGGCCCCGTCTGAACCTGTAGCCTGTAGCCAGGCCCCGTCTAAACCTGTAGCCTGTAGCCAGGTCCCGTCTGAACCTGTAGCCTGTAGCCAGGCCCCGTCTGAACCTGTAGCCTGTAGCCAGGCCCTGTCTGAACCTGTAGCCTGTAGCCAGGTCCCGTCTGAACCTGTAGCCTGTAGCCAGGCCCCGTCTGAACCTGTAGCCTGTAGCCAGGGGCCGTCTGAACCTGAAGCCAGTAGCCAGGGGCCGACTGAACCTGAAGCCAGTAGCCAGGGGCCGACTGAACCTGAAGCCAGTAGCCAGGGGCCGACTGAACCTGAACTCTGTAGCCAGGCTCCTCCTGAACTCTGTAGCCAGGCTCCTCCTGAACTCTGTAGCCAGGCTCCTCCTGAACTCTGTAGCCAGGCTCCTCCTGAACTCTGTAGCCAGGCTCCTCCTGAACTCTGTAGCCAAGCGCCTCCTGAACTCTGTAGCCAGGCGCCTCCTGAACTCTGTAGCCAGACGCCTCCTGAACTCTTTAACCAGGCCTCTCTTCTAGCTCTTAGTCCGGCGTTGTCTCCAGCCTTTAGTCCGGCGGCAGGTTCTGTTCTTTCTCTCTCCAGACGTCGGTTCCTGAGGGTCCGGTTCTACCGACGGTCCCCGAGGTTGCTGCTCGGCCGCCGGCCTATGAGAGACCTGCTCCGCCGCCGGTCTATGAGAGACCTGCTCCGCCACCGGCCGCCGGACATCGTTGCTAACCGGGGCCGTCCTTCAGGACACCCGCCGGATTACCTGTCTCACAGAGGTCGTCCGCCGGAGAACCTGACACGCCTAGGACGTCCGCCGGAGAACCTGACACGCCTAGGACGTCCGCCGGAGAACCTGACACGCCTAGGACGTCCGCCGGAGAACCTGACACGCCTAGGACGTCCGCCGGAGAACCTGACACGCCGAGGACGTCCGCCGGAGAACCTGACACGCCGAGGACGTCCGCCGGAGAACCTGACACGCCGAGGACGTCCGCCGGAGAACCTGACACGCCGAGACCGTCCTTCGGGACGTCCGCCGGAGAACCTGACACGCCGAGGCCGTCCTTCGGGACGTCCGCCGAACAACCTGACACACCGAGGCCGTCCTTCGGGACGTCCGCCGGACAACCTGACTCGTCGGGGCCGTCCTCCTGGACGACCGCCTGAGAACCTGACTCGTCGGGGCCGTCCTCCTGGACGACCGCCTGAGAACCTGACTCGTCGGGGCCGTCCTCCTGGACGCCCGCCTGAGAACTTGACTCGTCTTGTTTTGTTTGAGTTTTTATTTGGACATTTATTTGATTCTAGCCCTCCGTCCTGTACCTCCCTCCACCCACCCGAGCTAGTCTGTTTTGTTTCTGAGGCCGTCTGGAATCCGGCCTTGAGGAGGGGGTTCTGTCACGATTTGGGTTTTTTCTTGGTTTATGTTATCAGATTTATTAGTTAAGTTTCTGCTTTTGGGGTCTTGTTTGGTTTTGTTTTAGACATGTTGTTCTGTTTAGGTTACCTGTTTTCCACCTGTCACTTTATCAGTTCTGTTTGGTCTCCCCTCAGCAATCTGTCAGCTTTCTTGCCTTGATTAGATCCACCTGCTCACTTATAATTAGTCTTCACTCCTGTTCACCTGTTCACTCCCCTATATAGTCCTGCCACAAACCTCTGCAATCTGCCAGATCATTAACGAGCCACGGTGAGTTTAGTTCCAGCATTCTTTATTCTGATTGACCTGTTGACGATAACCCGAGAGCCTTTTTTGATTCTGAGCCAGCCTGTTCCCTGATCTGTTTTTCCTGCCCTGTCTGACTGATTTACCGGTTTACCGACTAGTTTCTGTCCTATGGTTATCCGAGCTTGCTTTGTCCTGTCTGTACCTCTGCCTATTTGGGACTGCTTTTTGTGTACCGGATTTTGGACTGCCCTTTTGACTATTGAGCCCGCCTGTTCCTGTTTTCATTATTAAAATCCTGTTTTTTGCCTTAACCTCACTTGTTGGGTTTGAATACTGGGTTTGCCTGATTCACGATCATAACAGAATCTCGTGCAAGATCGCGAGAGTCGGTCTTGCTTTACGGCGAGAACTGCTACACGCCCCCAGTGAAACACATGCTCGGTGCTAGCGCAGTGGCGATATCTGTGCAGTTATCATGGCGGAACCAACGATAAAACAGCAAAAGCCCATGTCGGAGCAGACAAGAAAGAGGAAAAGGGCTCTGGAAAGAGAGAAGAGCCGTACACGGGTGAACATCGGGAAAGCTTTTTCCGAATGGCGAGAGCTAAAAGAGAAAGAAGGCTGCAAGGCTGACGCGGACCTCGCGTTTCTGCTGATGCGATTGTAAGTAACATTGGAATGGTTACTCTCTCTCTGTGTGCATGTTCATACTTTCACTGTGTTAAGCCGGGCTTACACTGTATGAGTTTTTCAGTCGTGGTACTTATATACATCTCAAACTGTGCGACGGAACCGCGGGGTTTAAAAGTTCACCGCTCATCTGTGTGCTGATCTGTGTTTTCAAACTGTGCGACGGAACCGCGGGGTTTAAAAGTTCACCGCTCATCTGTTTGCTGATCTGTGTTCTCAAGCTGTACCGCGCGACGCTCGGACGCGGCTCGGGAGGCACCGGGCGTCGGGGGGAACGGAGGGGAGAGAGGAAAGACGAGACACCCCGGCGGCCGGGCGGCATACGGAAACAGACGGCCAGCGCGTCGCACGGACCGGGACCCTTGCCCTCCCCAACCCCCCCGCGAGCCGACGTCCGGGCCCAGCGTGTCCCGGGCCATGCGGAGGTCGCTTCGGGGACGCCCGCTCCCCTCACTCCACTGGCGGGGACAGAGAGGAGGGGAGGGCACTCCCTCGTAGCTCTGCTTGAACAGCAGGATGGTGATTCGTTGCGTTTGCCTGTCTGCTAAGTTCAAAACAACCGCGCCTGGCTTGACGGAGAAACCAGGAGAACAGCTGAGCATCTTTACGACAGTGCACTTTTACTTTCACCCTCTGGGGGGAGCCTCGCTGGAAAATCAACCCCGGTTGCATAGTATACCTTTAAAGGAGGCATATTTCCATGTTCCTATCCAATCCGTAACACAAGAACTATCTGAGTTTTGTATTTCAGGGCAGGGTTTACCAGTTTGCTGTCCTGTGATTCGGCCTGCCTTTACCCGCTGCGTAACGGTCGGGGTTGAAGGTCCTGCAATGTCTAGACGAATTGCTCATCTGCGTGCCGTCATGCCAGAAGGCATGTCTGGCAACGTCCAATGTCCTGGGCCAATTCCAGGCACTGGGTTTGACAGTGAATGGGCAGAAATTAGACAGTCTTCATCTGTGGCAGATTACATGTCGTGACAGAGGTTTCCCCTGGGGGAAGCGCGTTTGCATCCTTAGGTGCTGCAGAGGATCTGGGATCAGTTCGGTGAGGCCAAGGTGGAACTCTGCCTTAGAGAGACATTACAGAATGTAAGGAAATGGAAGTGTAGTAACATGAGCTTAATGATTCGGCAAACAAATCTTTTGAAGGAATCATTTCAATGTACTGATTCTAGGGATTCAGTACACTCAAAGGAACCATATTGCCCAACACTAGAGGCAAGACTTTGAAAAGGAAATCTGCACAGAGGGAGATAAGTAAACAGAAAATCACTGCAGATAAGAACTCAATCTCTCCATCTAATGCTCCATCTTTCCATCACTCCTGAACAAGATATAAATGAAAAAAAACTTGGACTAACTTGAGGTAAAGCTTGTCATTTATTTTCCCAATATTCAGTTTGCCTTCAGTCCAACAATGCTTGTCAGTTTCATATTTTCTGACCATATAGTCTAATGTATTTTTGCAGCAACCCCTTGTGAAATTCCTCATACAAACTTTATTTCTAACGCAAAATATTTGGGAGCTACTTGACATAATGAAAAAGAGAAAGTTAATGTGGGAAAAAACCCATACAGAAACACCAAGGCATACACACACGCACATCAATTCATATTCTCGCCACAAGTTTCTAATTATGTTTTGGGTTTCAAATAAAAAAGCCTTTGCAGCCAATTCGTTTACGTAAATGCCATTCTTGACTGTGTGGAAAGATGTAGCCAACTCTAACCATGAAACAATAATTAGTTTATAGTTTTTATTTGTTAAGGCTTTATATAGTATTGCCAAACACTCAAAAGAATACAGTTTAAGCTATAATTCACCCACTATTGAACTATAGCTTAATTTATAGAGTCTGTCTTTGACGTAAAAATGTTGTACTTTCAAACCAAGCGTAATTAGACCTCTGGAGCGGCATGCACTGCAAAGCACATTTGACAAGGTCGCATTGCTTTCCAGAGATCCTGTGATGAGTGCTAGACTGTGATGTTGAACAGTTAGTGCATTAAAAAATTGTTCCAAGGGTTGACTTCCAAACACGCACACAGAGGTCAGTGATATCTGAAACAAATATAGTAATTAGCATTGACACACTTTAAGAATCAGATACAACAGGAGAAGAAAGAGCATATAGACTGGCTTGATGGGGAGCCAAAGAGTAAGTCAAGCATGAAGTGTTCCCTGCAGAGCAAAGAAACGCAGGTTTGCCCCCTTCATCATTCTGAATGACCCTGAATGCTCAGTCAGGGTCACAAAGAAGCTGGACCTCACACTTTTCTTCACACCCCTTCACAGTCCTCCAAACTCTTCTTGTTCCCATCTCTGTCACCTTTGTTTGCCACCTCTTTCCCTCCTCTGTTTCTGTTTTGGGTTCTAGTCAACTGATTTCTAATGACACACCACTCTTGTCCCCACATCATGTATTTTGGAGTAAATGAATCAGACAGTACACGGCCTCATTAAGTTAAAAGTGGTGCTCTCAGCCGCAAAAGTACATGCTGCTTAGGTGGCAAGCAGAGCTGCAAGTCGAGCGTCAGAACCGAGCAAACGGGAATTGCCTGCCTGCATTTGTTGGGGTTAGGGGACTTCAAAAGTATCTTGTTTCACCACTAATCAGCATGGAAGATCTCATAAGAAATACAGTATTTCAAATTTTAGTCCACTTTCTCTATTGGATACTTTTAAGACCTCCAGTGAAATTCAAGAAAGTGCTATTCACTTGGAACATGGTCTGTCTGAACTGTAAGAGTTGTCTTGTAGGATGAGAAGCCCCTTATGATGAATCACATAAATGGATCTCGTGTTCCCTCCCCCGGACCCGGGTCTCCGGGGCCCCACTCTGGAGCCAGGCCTGGAGGTGGGGCACATTGGCGAGCGCCTGGTGGCCAGGCTTTCACCCATGGAGCCCAGCGGGGCTCAGCCCGAAGAGGTGACATGGGTCCCCCTTCCAATGGGCTCACCACCTATCGGAGGGGCCAAAGGGGTCAGGTGCAATGGGTGGCAGTAGAGGGCGGGGACCTTGGCGTTCCGACCCTCGACTGCAGAAGCTGGCTCTTGGGACGTGGAATGTCACCTCTCTGGTGGGGAAGGAGCCTGAGCTAGTGCGCGAGGTTGAGAGGTTCTGACTAGAGATAGTCGGACTCACCTCGACGCGTGGCTCTGGCACCAGTCTCCTTGAGAGGGGCTGGACATTCTTCCACTCTGGAGTTGCCCCTGGTGAGAGGCGCCGAGCTGGAGTGGGCATACTTGTTGCCCCTCATCTCGGTGCCTGCACGTTGGGGTTCACCCCGGTGAACGAGAGGGTGGCCTCCCTCCCCATTCGTGTGGGGGGACGGGTTCTGACTGTTGTTTGTGCTTATGCGCCAAACAGCAGTTCAGATTACCTACCCTTTTTGGAGTCCTTGGAGGGGGTACTGGAGAGTGCCCCTCCTGGGGACTTCCTCGTTTTGCTGGGGGACTTCAACGCTCACGTGGGCAATGACAGTGGGACCTGGACGGGCGTGGTTGGGAGGAACGGCCCACCTGATCTGAACTCGAGTGGTGTTCTGTTGTTGGACTTCTGTGCTCGTCATGGATTGTCCATCACGAACACCATGTTCAAGCATAAGGGTGTCCACATGTGCTCCTGGCACCAGGACACCCTAGGCCGTAGTTCAATGATCGACTTTGTTGTCGTTTCATCTAACCTCCGGCCGCATGTCTTGGACACTCGGGTGAAGAGAGGGGCGGAGCTCTCCACCGACCACTACCTGGTGGTGAGCTGGCTCCGATGGTGGGGGAGGAAGCCGGTCAGACCTGGCAGGCCCAAACGTATTGTGAGGGTCTGCTGGGAACGTCTGGCAAAGTTCCCCGTAAGACGGAGCTTTAACTCCCACCTCGGGGGCAGCTTTGAACACGTCCCGAGGGAGGCGGGGGACATTGAGTCTGAATGGACCATGTTCCGCGCCTCTATTGTTGAGGCACTTAGTCGGAGCTGTGGCCGCAAGGTTGTCGGTGCATGTTCCGGTGGCAACCCTCGAACACGCTGGTGTACACCAGCGGTGAGGGAAGCCGTCAAGCTGAAAAAGGAGTCCTATCAGGCTTTATTGGCCTGTGGGACTCCGGAAGCAGCTGATGTGTACCGGCAGTCAAAGCGGCAGGCGGCTTGGCTGGTCGCCGAGGCAAAAACTCGGGCGTGGGAAGAGTTCGGAGAGGCCATGGAGAAAGACTTCCGTACGGCTTCGAAGCAATTCTGGTCCACTATCCGGCGTCTCAGGAGGGGGAAGCAGTGCAGTACCAACACTGTTTATAGTTGGGTGGTGTGCTGGTGACCTCGACTCGGGACGCTGTGCGTCGGTGGGCGGAATACTTCGAAGACCTCCTTAATCCCACCAACACGTCTTCCATTGCGGAAGCAGAGCCTGAGGACTCTGCGTCGGGTTCTCCCATTTCTGGTGCTGAGGTTGCCGAGGTTGTTAAAAAGCTCCTCGGTGGCAAGGCCCCGGGAGTGGATGAGATTCGCCCTGAGTACCTTAAAGCTCTGGATGTTGTGGGGCTTTGTTGGTTAACGCGGCTCTGCAGCATTGCGTGGACATCGGGGGCAGTTCCCCTGGATTGGCAGACTGGGGTGGTGCTCGCCCTATTTAAAAAGAGGGACCGGAGGGTGTGTTCCAATTACAGAGGAATCACACTCTTAAGCCTCCCTGGTAAGTTCATTCCGGGGTTCTGGAATGAAGGGTCTGTCGGATAGTCGATCTCGGATTCAGGAAGAGCAGTGTGGGTTTTGTCCTGGCTGTGGAACATTGAATCAGCTCTACACCCTCAGCAGCATCCTGGAGGGGGCATGGGAGTTTGCCCAACCAGTCTACATGTGCTTTGTGGATCTGGAGAAGGCATTCGACCGTGTCCCTCGAGGGATCCTGTGGGGGGTACTCCGGGAGTATGGAGTACCGGGCCCTTTAATAAGGGCTGTCAGGTCTCTGTATGACCGGTGTCAGAGTCTGGTCCGCATTGCCGGCGGTAAGTCGGACTCGTTTCCGGTGAGAGTTGGACGCCAAGGTTGCCCTTTGTCACAGATTCTGTTCATAACTTTTATGGACAGAATTTCTAGGCGCAGCCAAGGTGTTGAGGGGATCCGTTTTGGTGGCCTTAGGATTTCTTCTCTGCTATTCGCAGATGACGTGGTCCTATTGGCTTCATCAGGGCGTGATCTACAGCTCTCACTAGAGCGGTTCGCAGCCGAGTGCGAAGCGGCCGGGATGAGAATCGGCGCCTCCAAATCCGAGACCATGGTCTTGAAGCGGAAAGGGGTAGAGTGCCTCCTCCGGTAGTGGAGGAGTTCAAGTATCTTGGGATCTTGTTCACGAATGAGGGGAAGATGGAGCGGGAGATCGACAGACGGATTGGTGTGGTGTCTGCTGTGAAGCGGGCGATGTACCGATCCATTGTGGTTAAGAGAGAGCTGAGCCAAAAGGCGAAGCTCTCGATTTACCGGTCGATTTACGTTCCTACCCTCATCTATGGTCACGAGCTTTGGGTCATGACCGAAAGAACAAGATCCCGGATACAAGCGGCCGAAATGAGTTTTCTCCTTAGTGTGTCTGGGCTCTCCCTTAGAGATAGGGTGAGGAGCTCAGTCATCCGGGGAGGACTTAGAGTAGAGCCGCTGCTCCTCCACGTCGAGAGAAGCCAGATGAGGTGGCTTGGGCATTTGGTAAGGATGCCTCCTGGATGCCTCCCTGGGGAGGTGTTCCAGG
Organism: Fundulus diaphanus; assembly: GCA_037039145.1. NCBI lineage: Eukaryota > Metazoa > Chordata > Actinopteri > Cyprinodontiformes > Fundulidae > Fundulus > Fundulus diaphanus. Next base: position 18,636,079 of record CM073128.1, on the reverse strand, counting down.
CACATCCCACCGGGAGGAGGCCCAGAGGGAGACCCAGGACACGCTGGAGGGACTATGTCTCTCGGCTGGCCTGGGAATGCCTTGGGGTTCCCCCGGAGGAGCTGGCCCAAGTGGCTGGGGAGAGGGACATCTGGGCCTCCCTACTGACGTGACCCGACCCCGGATAAGCGGAAGACAATGGATGGATGGATGGATGGATGAGAAGCCCCTGTATTCTGCTCTCTCAGACTGCAGACTCATTTGAATTAAACTTTGGCAATTTGATGTTTTGGTGATCCTTATACTCTAAGTTTGAATGTCTAATGAAAAGCAATAAGTGCAGGTGTAAATGCAAAAACAGAAGGCTTTTTCTAAAATAGATATTTCTCTAAAAAGTCTATTGTTACAACTAATTGTTAATCCCTTTAAAGTTACACAAAACACCATTAAATTGACAATAATGTTCCCCATTAATGCTGTAATAACACTCATAGCACTATCAAATGATAGCGGAGCTAAATGAAACTGTCACATCAGCTGTTGTGACCCTCACACCTGCAAGTCATCCCCTGATCAGCAGCTAGTGCCATATAAGGACGGAGCCTCCACCTGCACGGCGTCAGATTGTTGTGTAACCCCAGTGGTAAACACTCTCAGGCCATTTGTCTGCTCACGTCTAGCTTTGACTAAGCCACTTTTGATCCCTCTCCTAACCTGCCTGTTTCTCTCCCTTGTCCAGTTCGTCTGCATACCTGAATCCTTTCCCTCACCTGCTGCCTTGGACTCCCCGGTAACGACCTCCTGCCTGCCTGACACCTGATACGAGGACAGCCCCCAAACAAGGACTGATGCCACAGATCTGACCCCGCCTGCCTGACCTAGAACCATCAATAAACTCCATATAACCTTGACAAGCGCTCAGTTTCTGAGTCCATTTGTGCCTGTAGTGTGACATTAACAAGCATTATTTTTAAAACCATAGTTACGTTTACAAGGAGAAGCAGAAAGGTATTAAAGGAGGCTAATAGCAATTCGGCGCTCACTCAAAAAGACTTTCAAGGTGTATTTTGCTGCAATGGGCAGAACAGGTAGCCTTGCCAAAACAGTAAAACACATTCAAAGTAAACCATTTTAAATGATTAATCCCATACTGACTTTCCCTATCATTTCTCTGCTGAACCTCTGTGATTGTTCGATTGACTTCGGTTCATCTTGTTGCAGCAAATTACTCCTGGGTGAAGCTGGTGCTTTGGCAGGGGGCGAAGAAGCGGCTGGTCTCAGTCCTTGTGAATCCTGGCTGGAGATCAGTTCTACACAAGCTCCGGTGGTGCGCTCGGGCTGTGGAGGCTGCAGAAAGGGACTCTGCAGAGCATGCAGAGGGCAGCTTTCAGAACAGCTTTATCCTGCAAAAGCTGAGGAAAGACTACAGACTGCTTGCATGCGTGGCATCCTGCAGACGACATACCACAATCCCCTGCGGTGTTCTCACCCTCCGTGCTAAGTCTTTCCTCTCCTGAAGGACAGCAGCTCCCATATCATACAGTTATGCTGATATATAAAACACTCTCTATGGTAGCTCTATAGACGTTCCTTAGCAGTTTAGTGGGAAGTCCAGACTTTTTCAGTTTCCTGAGAAAGAAGAGCCATTGTTGGGCCTTCTTCACCAGGTGGGAGGTGTTCGCGGTCCAAGAGAAGTTGGAGGAGATGTGAATGCCCAGGAACCTAATGCTGTCCACATGCTCCACTACCTCCCCCTGTATGTAGAGAGAAGCGTGTTCAGTCCAGATGACCCAGAAGAATTCTACCAGAAAAGACTGGAGCATAAAACGGCACATAATTATTGGACAAGAACAATTAATGCGAGACTGAAAATATACAGCTGATATGAGAATTTATGATTTATTTATGTGTAAAACTACACACTGCGACTGTGAAATTAATACTAGAAATTGAACACCACCTTTACAGAAATAATAGATGGAAACCAAAATGAACTGAACATAACTGGTCTATGACTCTGTTTAAAAAAAGAGCAAAATTAAATCCACAACACAACCCACAAACCATTTCAGCAATAATAGTACTTATCCAATCTCCATCACTGTACACCCTCCTCTCTGCTTTATGGCAACTCTTGAGCTTGACTACAAACACAAAAAGTTTTTACACATGAAATGTCTGAAACCCTAAAGTTGAGCCGAGCATTTACTAAAACTACCTTGGGAAATACTTAAATTTATTTTTGTTTATGATTTATTTTACAGCTTTTAAGTATAAAATCGATTTGTCCAGTTTTTAGGGCTTCACATACTTTTACCATGTTGCTGTCTGTATAGCAAACACACAGCACACAGCATGTCCCTGTTTGTTCACTTGTACACATGTGTGAAGAATGCCTAACTTCGCCCACAGTTGTTTGGTGTATGGAAATGTTTCCCTCAAAACAAGAAATGTAGCCTCTACTTAGTTGAGAGAGCTATTGTTTCATTTTGTCCTGCCAAAGACAATAAACGTTTTCTTTTTTTTTTGTGGTGTATCTGAAGCTCATTGGTCTACTTGGTGCTCACCACTGAATGACTGATGATGTTGCAGAGGGTTTATGTGTTTTGTGTGGTTTTAGCTTTTTTTCATCACGTCACAATCTCTTTTTCCATAAACAAAAAGACAAAGCTAAACTAAGCAAACAGTTCCTGGTGTTGTTGCTATGTTGTAGCATTTTATCAAGCAAGCTGCAGGCTACTCTGAAGCTGACAAATTAAACTGTTTTCCTTCCTTCCTTCCTTCCATCCATCCATCCATCCATCCATCCATACATATCATAAATTTAGGAGACTTTCTTTATCCCCAAATGAGTTTTTCTGTCCAGCTTTTGCATAATTGGATATGTGAGTTGAAAAACCAGAAAACGCAATGTGTATTTGCACAACAGTGAAAGAATGTCTATATTTATTTTGCTTACAGTGTGTGTGTGTGTGTGTGTGTGTGTGTGTGTGTCTATAAAATAACTACGAAATTTATTTTACTTAGATCTTGATTTGTGTTAACACAATCAATACTCGTCTAATCAAATAGACTAAGCCAAATAACCAAATTGAATTAGTGCATGAATAACAAGCACAACAGACAGAATAATGTCAGATTGTACGTGCTTTTTAATAACCAAACAATATAGTAAATAATCCTGAAAATTTTAACTTATCAAAACTTATTAAAACTCTGCTGTAAAAAAAGGATGCAATATACAATAATATACAATAAAAGGCAACTAAATATAATTTTCCTATTTTTTCATTTTTTTCATATGCTTCTTTTTATCAATAGAGCAGGGGTCTTCAATTAAAATAGCTAAAGGTCTATATGGGTGCCCTTCCTCCCAAAGGACGAGTAAACGTTAAAAAACAAAACACATTTTTTTTATTGTTCTCAGCATTGTTTTCATCTATCCAATTTCTCTTGGGGGGTTCCGCAGTGACGGATGTGGGTTACTGACCTGGTAGCTGTGCTGCCGCTGGGTGGGTCCAGGGGTCTGGGGTCCCTGGGGTGTGTCGCCCTCGGGCGGGTGCCCCGGCGGGGCCTCAGGGGTTCGGGTTCTGTGGAGTATGCCACCTGCGATCTGGGCCGGTGTGGGCCCGGGTATCTGGCCCTACCGGGGCCTCTGGTGCGCTGGGGGGCCTCGGGGCCTGTTGAGCTGGTAGGGGGGCATGGACATTAACATCTCATGGCAGATGCTCTCCCCTTTATGGGTTGACACTCTGCCAGTGGGGGGAGGGGAGGGAGGGGGAGTGGGGACTAACCCAGCCTGGATGTCTATTGTTGTATGGCATGGACCAGGGGAGGGGAGGGAGGCTCTGGTTGTGTGGCCCGTTCAGATCATGTTGGCCCCGCCCCTGGGGGGCCTGTGCCGGGGGTTGTCCGGGGCAGGGTGGGGGGTCGGGACCGAACCAGGTAGGTAGATTGTGGTGGTGGTGCTGGCGGCGCCCCCCCCATCTGGTTTTCAGGGATCACCTACTGGGTCCGGGGGCCTGGTACCCCTTTGGGGTGCCGGTGGCCGGGCCTGATATTATTGGATGTGAGTGTTATGTGTGAATGTGTGTACGATGTCGTCCTTTTTTTTTGGAGAGTCTGTGCGTTGCGAGTGGGGGCACTAGGGTGGGAAGGTGTGATTGAGACTGTGTGTGTGTTATTTTTGTTTGCTTGTCAGGTTCGGGTCTGAACTACTCCCTCTCCCAAGAAAATCTCAAGTCTCCGCTAAGTGCGGAGCCCATACCCCCATCCTGCCCCCCTCCGCTGGCTGGCGCCTTGGCCCGCTGATGCATTGGCGGTCCTCGGGTTCGGGGGTGGATGCCCGGGCGGGTGCCGGCTCATCCCTGGCGGCTGCCTCGCGGGCTTGGCCTCCCGGGGCTTGGTCGGGGCTCCCGCGGGGGGGCGGGGCGCCCCTGGGGCCTTAGCTGGGGCTGGGGTATTGCCTCGGGGCCCTCTCTCCTCTTCCCTTGGTGGGGGGCGGGGGGCGGATTTCCTGTGTTGGCCCCTCCCAGGCGCCCTTGCTCTGGGGGTCCCTTTGGGCGTCTGGGGTCTTGGGTCCCCCGGCGCCTGCCTCGGTGCTCTGGGGGGATGGGTCTCTGGCTCTTCACAAACACTATTGAGCATTTTCTTTTGGATAAACTTTACATACACAAGTGCACTCTCACTAGCAACTACAGGTGCTTGGTTCCAGGTACTTAAAGATTCACTTCCATACAGAAAGCCCATATTTTTAACTTCAGCTACCACATTATACATGTCAGATTAAATAATAATACATATAATTCAGCAATGATATCAAGGTGTTACTTTATTGTATCGTTATACTATATCCGTTGGTTGTGCTGTTCTTTTTACCTCTCTCTTTGTAGGTGATAAAGCAGACTGAAGACGTTTTATCATTCTCTCCCTTTTATCTCCTCTTTCTTTCACCTTTTCTTTTTTTCTTCTTCTTGTTCTTCCTTTCCTCTCCTACCTTCCCATTGTAGTGTCCATATAATTTGAGATATTCCCTGCATGAATCATAATAAAACTATTTACATGCATAAATTAAGCTGAACACTATGGCAAAAGCCGTACTGCTCTACTTGTGAAAGTAAAATCTGTTGAGCTCTTTTTGGCATTAAGACAATAATTCTTATTGCCACATTGCCAGACAGGACACGAGAAAAAAAAACAAACAAAAAAAAACAAACACATTTTTTATTGTTCTCAGCATTGTTTTCATCAATCCAAATTCATATCCAATAGGACAATTTTAATTTGGCTTTGCATGCACGAAACACTTAATCCACAAGCAATTGGAGCTTTGGAACTGAAGGGAGTCTAAAAACTGTTATTTGCCATTTAACGTTCAACAGTGCCATTATTAATAACTTAAATATGCTTTAAATATCTCTGACTCAAAACTCAAAACACTAATTTATGGTGTTTATTAAAAAAAACTTTATCATAAAGTCTTTGTAAATTTTAAGACCTGCTACTTACACTGGAAATATATGCAATAAATAAACAAATTTATGAAATAAAATGATTTAACAATGCACAAAAGTGGAATATTTCATGCTTTTTTTTACTATTGAACATTTATTGAAAATAGCACAAATGAACTGCATTTTATTCATTTTTTGTTCTCCAACAAGGGTGTGCAGGTGGACCCATATCATGTTTCTGTTCCTTCTGTACCTCATGAGTTCTTGGCTATTGAGGTCTTGGCTGCTGAGCTTCTCTGTAGTTCCCAGACTCCAGGGTTTCTCAAAAGTTTCCAGCCTCCAGAGCTTCTCTGTGGGTTCTTCAAGCCCCCCGGCCGGTCTCCAGGCAACATCTCTGTGGTTTTATGGAATAAATGTCGCATAAAGTTGGTGCTGCTGAGGCAGTTGGAGGACAGAATGGATCCATGTGCAAGCCTCCAGAACTAAAGCAATCCCAATGGATTACATTTTCTCTCCATCCTAATGAAAAAGAGTACAAAACACTATATAAATAAATTGTTAACCTGAAAATTGACAGATTGCAAAGCTCACTATTCCAACTCCAGCTTGATACGAAGTAATGTATTAGGTGGGGCTGCTTTTAAATCCTACTATAGCAGAGCTACTGATGTCAGTTTTTCTTGGTGGTCACAATATCTTTTGAACCAATAGGAATACTGATTCAAAATTTTATGCAAGACACTTGTTAAACCTTAGGACAGCGCCACACAGATGGTTTTAGACACCAAAGGAGGATTTCAACAAATATGCAGTAATTTCTCAAAATAATGACAGGGAAATGTAGACACTCCTTTAAGTGATTCATGTGAACAGTTTATTATCAAAAAGATTTGAGAGAGAGTTACCCTTTAAGAGTAGATTCTTTCTTGAAGCTATGAAGGCTATGGTCCCCTGATGAGAATCAAGTAAGCCAACAGCCCAGTTGATAGTTTGTTAATACATTTACAAACATGCTTCTCAGGGAATGTTTGTCTGATACGTTCATGTACCGTATTTTTCGGACTATAAGTCACTGTTTTTTCATAGTTTGGCCAATCCTGCAACTTATATTCAGATGCTACTTATATATGGAATTTAAATGGTAATTCATATTGACCAGCATGAACCAAGGCGTAAACAATACTGTCTATAGCCACAAGAGGGCTCACTAGGCTTATGAAAACTATCTTGCTCCTCTACCACTTAAAAATGAATTGAAACATTAATTTATAGACAACAAAGACTTGTATGTTTTTTCACTGTTTCAGTCTGCATTCATGCAGGGGAGCCTTGCGTGGTGCAGCTCAAAGGGCCCAGACTGCGACAGAACCCTGTTATTAGGCTGTCCGTGACGCTAATAACAGCTAGCGCTAGCTTAAAGATCTGTTGTCCGGGCGGTTTACAACTTTGCTGATGTACATGAGCTTTATGTTGCTCTCAAAGATCTGTGTTGTACTCTTAGCTTTGCACGTAGCACCATTACGCTCATGGTCTAATTTAGGCGTAATTTTGACAACTTTCAGCATAACGTAATGGTTATTTGTGCACACGCGATGCCACAGCTGCACAACTAAGCACGCTTGTAATCAGGCTGGGATGAACTGGGAGTCTAGGTCTGTAAGCCTGCCTTGTTCATAATCGAACTGGGCTGCAATAAAGGGACGTAGCTCATTTCATAGCAGCTGCGAAGGCAAGAGGGGAGCCTGGTGCGTGTGTACACACAGTAAGAGGTGGCATAACTCTGGCTTAAGTTAGCAGTAAAACCTAAATGCTGACCCAGAATGGAAAATGATATGGTGCTTTGTTTGGTGAAAATCCAAAGCATTTATTCCTGAAGTAGCTAAAAACATTAAAAAGGTAATTTAGATCACCACATTTTTTTTAATTCCCACAGCAGGTCCAATTTTCTGCTGACAGAAAAAGGTTTTGCGCAATAAACACATCTACAGTAAGTTCAAAAGTGAGCCTCCCTCTTCACTACCACATTTTCTCTGGCAATTCAATTGGGTTGTTTAAAGGTGCAGTAATAAAAAAATAACTATAGCAATTGATCACAAATGCAAAGAGCTATCACAGATTAATTAATTCCTTTGTTTTTCTGAACAATATGTATAATATGTAATATTATATAAACTAATTAAACAAAGGTATTTTTATTCAAAATAAAACACAGATACTTTGTTATGTAGTATTAGTAACTGAAATAGTAATACTGATAACGAGACAAAAGAAGAGGGTCAAAGGAAGGTACAGGATGATGCTATATTCCTCTTCTTCTTGAGTAAATCTGCTTCACTCAAGAAGAAACTCTTACTGTAAGGGGTTGAATTAAAACCCTGCAGATGCAACAATTGTAATTAACAATTTGCACCCTGATGTTTTTGCCTGTATGAGAACTTTGACTAAAATTCTATGTTTTAACATTAATCACAAAATTGTGTTTGTGATTAATGTTAAAACATATAAACATATAAGCCTCATGATAAAATAGTTTTTATGCAAACCACAAACCAGCCAAATCACATTAAAAAACAATGTTGTTTTTGCCTAAACAAAGAAAAAGAACAATAAATTACAGCATTCCATTAGAGATTCTCCCACTGATTGTGGGGACAGATTGATTGCATTGATTTTACAAAAGCATGTCACCTGATTGGCAAAGACTGGTGGAGACAGATCAGGAGGTTTCAGCAGCCTATCGGGGCCCTGGGGTACACCCTATCAGTCCTCTTCTCTCAACCAATCACTTGTTCCACAACGGAAACAAGGATCCCCCCATCCCCCCCCCCCTCCCCAGCAGCTCAGTATAAGGGTTAACAAGACAATCAGTTTGATTGAAATCCTATGAGCACACACTGCTCTTCCTTAATTTTTTCAGAGCAGGTAGATGTTTTAAACATGTTTCCAATATTATTCTTTCCTTATCTTACCCCAAAATGTTCATTTACTACTTCATTTCATTTTATTGCTTTCATATGATAAAGGAGTAGACTACACTCTGAAAAAGGTGCATTTGACTGCAAAATACCAAAGTATTTTGCAGTCAAATGTGAGACCATCCCTCCGTCACCTGAAGCCTGGTCTAGACGTGATTAATAATAGGGCAATGATTCCAAACACAGCAACGCATCTAAAACGGAATAGTTGAAAAGAAAAACAACTTGATATAGTGACCCACTTGAAAATCATTGCTGCCTTGGAGCATCCTTTGCTGACTTTTATTTCATAGAAAATAATATGCACATATTTTTTGACACGCGCCTGATGTCGCTGGCATGCGTTGCCCTTAAAAGAGGTTTGTTAAGCTCAGTGAACTGAAAATATGTCACCCAGAAATATGTCAACCACTATTTTAGTCACACATAGAGCTACCAGGATTATTTTTATTTTAGTTTATGTATTTATTTTTTGCTGCTAAAAGTGGTTCTATAGGCAGATAGACACAGATACAGGTGAGGACAGCACAGAGGATTATGGGATGCCATCTATCAGATCTGGATATGTTTTATGCTGCAAGAGTCCAATAAAGAATTACGTAATACTGTCAAATGCTAATGTCTGTTTGCACAGTTTTAGCTTCTCAGCGAGTGTTTGGACGTTCATGCAAATTACATTTTTTTTTTTAACTTGAAGATGGCAACTAACTTGAACATTTCAACTTGTGCTAATTAATATTTTCACACTTCTAGCTTCTCAGGGAGAGGCACAGTATTTTACATTGTTCTGTAAATTGACTACTATCTGTCTTTATTCAAAATTTTATCACATACTAAGGACTATATGGACACTTTTTTAGCTTCTCAGATAATGTTTGCTACATTCAGCTTTAACATTTTATTTTATGTGTTGAGACAACATGAGGAAAGTCGAAAGTCGAAATGATAAATGACAAGCAGTATGAATTTCTGTATGAGAACTAACTTCTGATGTCAGTAAAAATGACTCAGCTTTTTTGGCTCTCTAACCAGAACTCCAGCCGTCAGAAATCCCCTATTTTCCCATAAATGGAGGATCAAAATGTAAAAACCTCTATCTTAACAACTCAGTGACCTAACAAGCACTGCTACAACAACTAAAAATGTACACACCGTAAGTAAAGGATTAGGGTTTGAAAACTGGTCATAATCTTTTGTTTTGGTTTATTTGCTAAAATGCCCATGCAAAAGTAAAACATTAAAAAAAGTTTAGTCACACTAGTCAGTTCATAATAAAGTTGCTTTTTTTAGTGTTAATTAGAAAATATTAACTGGTAAAAAATTTAAAATCTACTAAAGCACACACTTTGATGTGGCCGCATCACTTCACTCTTAAAAACATCCTACATTTGAATTGATTACATTTGAACCAAATCCTAGGTGTAATAATTATTGATAACACTTAGTGTTGGTAACATTTCATAAGGTGGGAGCATAAAAAGAGAAGGATCTCTGATCTGGTTTTCTCTTATGTTGTATTCTTTTCAGCTGAGCTGACAGTTTTTTTTAACAGGATTTAGGTCTGGTGATTGGGATTGATGTTGAAGATGGTGGATTTTATGCCTGGTGAAACATTGCTGTGTTGATTTGGTCACGTGTTTAGAAACTTTTTTCTGATAAATTAACCAACAATGACTGATTTTCAATTGTCTGAAAGATCCCACCACATTTCTATTAAGAATGTCCTGGTGATTAAAGATGTTATAAAACTGTGCAGTCTAAGAAGGTTTTGCTGAACCTTTCTTAGGACACGCTTGATGTTTGAATATGTGATGGTTAACCAAAAAAAGATTTTTTTCTTGTATTGTTTTCACAAAACCAGTTGTAGATAGTTTATTTTGGTTGTTATGGGGATTTGCTAACCCATAGGATCCCAGTCTTTCCTGCAGTTTAACAGGGAACCTTGATATACTGGAGCATGGAGCAAAATAGATGTGGGTCCATCATTGGTGGTTAGTTCCAGTTGTTCAAAACCTTTTAAATTCTTGCTCCAACTGTGGATTTAAGCTGGTTTAGACCAATAGCTATTTTCTTGTGATGATTTCCCAGCATGAAGTTTTGGAACATCTGCTTTACTTGAAGAGCATGTTCTCTTGTCTGCATCTTTCCCACTATAGGGAAACAGCAGGCCATAGATCAAAAAGAAAAATGTATTGATACTGTGATCTCTTTCAAATAGTTCAAGTAAAATTTACAAAAATGCATTGTTTATGTATATTCTAAACAAACATCAGTAATTCTAATTGAGCCAATAATTTTGGCACTAGTGATTTTGTTCAAAATAGAAAAAGAAGGCAAATCATACCAGGATTTTTTTCACATCCATCCATTGTTAATACTCGTGTCATCAACAATGGAGGTGTAAAATTTCTTTACCAATCAATCATACTTTTAGGACCCCTCTCTTTTCTTGCCCTACTTTGTCCTCTGACAGTTGGAAAATAAAATGTAGGGAGGTCTAAAGCTCAGGAAAATCTAAAGGATGCATCATGACTGAGTCACCTTACACAGGATCCAGATCACTGCTCTGCATCACAAAAACAAGCCTTCTGGGCATAAAACAGTAGCAGGCGGCAGTGAGATCAGGAAGTAGGATATAACTGCTCACAGAGGAATGTAATCAAGGTGCTTTTTATTGTGCGTCACAGCAGGCACACAAGACACTGCAACCTCAGACGTCATTCCACTCAATTACTGTATTTGCCATGCATGCCTTCTCAAAGATTTAAGTGAGTATGTGATGAGTGTGTGCACATTCCTCTCATTTTGTATATGTTTGTAATACATTCCTTCTTGCTCCTAAATATTTTTAAGAGAGACTATGTCTGGACTGTCTTTTTTTACTATTCATACACAGATGAATGTGCAATCAAGTCCAAAACGTCCTAGTTTGTGAATATTGTAATATCGAGGGCTTTACAATTTGGCTCAGCTCTTTCTTCACCATGGCAATGCTGAGTGGTGCTCTCATTACTGCAGATGAGGACCCAATCTGTCTCTTCCTCTCCTGTTTTTTTTACTACCTGATGCCAAACCCATGGGGAGCACTCCATCTTTTTCTGGTTGAGAACTATGGTATCAGACTTAGACAAGCTTTTAGTCGCGTCATGCTTGGCTGCAAAGCACTCAAATGCACACCGAAGGTCATGGTTTAGAGATGTAAACACAATCATAACTACAAAAAGCCAAGAAGAGACCATGACGTTCCAAAACCAGAAATGCTTCTTTCCTCATGGAACCAGCTTTACATCGGTTAATGTACACTATAAACAGGAGACAGGAAACAAACTTGACCTTGTGCTGAGTGCAGACATAGCTCTTGCTTTGGTTAATCAAGGTCAAGATATACCTTATAAGCATTCCTTTCACCCCATCTTTGTGCAGCATGACCCCAAAAGGCCCTAATGGACACAAGTATAAGCTCTTAAATCCATAAAACACATGTGGGCCAGACAGCTAAACTCTCTTGGCCCACTAAACCACACCACAAGGGAAAGGATCGGACCCACTCTTAATTCATTTGAAGGAATCTTTCCAACATTCTAGAGAAGGGGTTTACAACACAGGTCCTTGAGAGCACTGTATTTCAACTTTTAGATGGATTCCTTCCTCAACACACCTAAATCAAACAAATGGCTTATCAGGCCTCCACAGGAAAGAATTACAAGCCTTGTGAGCCTTTTGCATTGGGTGTGTTGGAGCAAGGATGCAATTAAAAAGATTCCTGTTCTAAAGGTTATTCTTTACAGAAATGTTGAGAGCTACACACACTCTGTCCTTTGCACCTGTCATCTATACAACATTGAAGACAAAATGTCTACTTTTAAATTCCCATAAGGTCCAGGGGTCTCATTTATAAAGCGTGTGTAAATTTTACACACAAAATTCGGCTCGAATTGTGTGTATGTCACTTTGTGGTCTTCACAGCAAGTCTGACCCATGCGTACGCATACTTTGGAGACAAGGAAAAATGGCGACGCAGATGGTAAAGTGGTGAAATGCAGCCAGACTGCATGATGATTCCTGTCAGACATTCACTATCACCGGGGTTTTCTACCATCATATTCCTCTCCCTGATGATTGACAGGGTACCACAGATTGACAGATTATTGGGACAATGTGTGTGGAAATCACTTTAATAGGTGTAAACAGTCAAATACACTCATGTTTAAAGCTGTGCAATGGATGCATGGGCACCATTGAAAGAACAAGAGTTTCAGGGATCAAATATTTCCCAGGCAGTTCTGATAACTGATCAATATGCCACTTTAGACTCAGAAAATCTACAGAGAGTGGCTGTACCCCCTCCCAAGCACTGAAAGGCCGCTATTCAACCCCCGGAGTGCAGTGAAAGTGTGCGTACCGCTCACACCCTTGCAGCGCAGGTTCCATTGGCTTCCTAAAAAGCTTTTTGCAGTGTTTATTTGCGAGGGGGTGGAATGACTTTATCATCGCAGAGGAGACCTCTCATTACTCCTGGTCTTCCTTCCTCCTCCAAATGTCAAATGTTCTTACGCCTGTCATCCGACGTAAGAAATTTACTGCAAAATAATTCTAATTTTTCACCCAGGATGGAAGAAACATTTCCTATAAACAATCGGTCCTCTCCATCAACAATTTATAAGTCCAGTTTTTCTTCTTTCAAACCCAGAAGTACGGTCTGGAACGACTTCGGCTCAGTGTGTAGCCCGTGTTTTCTTCCTGGTTCCCGAGCCAATCATATGAGAGTTCCCAGGGTTCCCAAAATAGAGAGCAGCATTTTGGTTTTTATTTTGACAAAAGAGCAGCAGCCTGCAAACACAGGAGACCAGGGGTCCGTTCTTTGTACATTGCTTAAAACATCCGAGATCAAATGACACATCCAAGATGATTTCATCCGGCTAATCATGATCCGGCTAATTGGGTTCTTCGAACACACCTGTTGTTTACGATTAGTATGGCTGGATTGAGTTATCTGAGATAACTGCGCGTTCATGCGTTTGTTTAAAAGGGGAAATGTATCGATAGTAGAAACATTGATCAGCAACGCTGCTATAGGCTGTTCAGCATGGCCAAAGAACGCCCACAGTTTTTCTCCCAAGCAGAACAAGAGCTTTTAATGGAAGGTTATGCCGAATTTGAGTCATTAATTAAAACACCTCAAAATCTGTTAAAGCCAGGAGAGAGGGCTGGCAAAAAGCAGCAGACAAATTAATGCGTAAATACTGTCCATGGTAGATGTTTCTATCACTTTCTACAGTATGAATTTTTGCATTTTAATAATCTCATATTTACTTTGTTCTTTTATGTCAGAGCCTCCACAGGACCCACTAGAACATGGGGACAAGTAAAAGTGAAATACAAGAATATTCTACAAAATGGTAGCCTTTAATTATTATACTTTATTTTAAAAAAGCACTTGTTATGTCAAGAGATCCAAATTTCAGTGTCATTCCTTAGACACAGGAAGGACATGTGCAAACTGGGAATTTTAACAAAAAAAAATCTTTATCCATAAAAAAAATGAAAATTTTCCTTTTCCAAGTCATCCACAGTTTACACGGTAAAACTGTATTGCTCCGTGGCTAGATAATCCATCCATAGTTTTTTCTAATACAATATACGGCTCGACAGGACGCAAGCCTTTCAAAGTAAACTAAACTTCACAATAAAATGGCCTGAACAAATCTTCTTACTGGATAGGATAAAAATAAAAAGCAAACCTTCATACAAATAACTTAAATATTTTAGATTTATGGCTCCAACACCACTTTTTCCTCTTTAAAAGCCACTGTTAAATGATGTGTTTGTCTGTTTATAACAGCCACCAAGAAAATCTCTCTACAATTACACTGTCGCGCTGCGCTAAAGGATCCTGTCTATTGCGCAATACGCGATTAATTCGAAAAACTCTGCAAATTATTCTTGCACCTTCCGCAACAGGTTGGAGTCGTAAAAATGGACATGGCTACGACAGACTTCCCTATCTCCTCCGCTTATACAGCCGTGATCTAATCTTGTTTACATGAAATAAGCCTGCTCTTGAGCAGTCTTAAGCTGGTGCACATGTTGCTATGACAACAAGTGCAGGATGTCTTTCGAAGAACCAAACGATCCAAGATCATGCCAAATCGTCAACAATGAAATCCTGCTAACTGAGTTAGCGACGTACGAAGAACGGACCCCAGATATAGAACAGAATACAACATTATCCCATGGAAGTAAAAATTCAGTGGGGCTTCAACACAGCAACACACCATTTAGAAATGGCATATTAGATTATTGCCATTGGCTGTCAGTTGTACCGATTTAAGCCACAAAGTATCATTACTACTTATTCCTCCTTTAATAAACACCTTTCTGTGATTTTTTTCCAGAGTCGCTTTTCTTTCTCGTCATAGTTCCCACATCTTCTTTATGAAACAAATGATCAGCTGATTTTCAAGACAAACTAACATGAGCAGAACATGAGGCGGAACCTGGAACACAAACCTTCAGATGCAGCTGTGAGCTGGGACATGGGGGGCTCTTTTCTGAAGACAAGCACAGTGTGGATGTGTAGATAACTTTCATGAGGCTGATAGAGTCTTCCGCTTTCCAAAAACCCTCCTACAGCTGAGCAAGCCAAAAAAAATACAGAACACATACATCGGTGTTTGGGATTTTGTCACTTGCTTTACACATACTCTATCATAGTAACAGCAGAGAGTCTAAGGTAACACATTAATTCAGTAATGCAGTGTATACACTCTTTAAGTGTTCTTTAAATGTATGTTTTTTTAAGCATTTGTATTCTTAGGGTCTAAGTTTCATACATGAGAATCTTATCTGTCTCGCCTATCTACTCTACCTGTCCCTTTCCATATTCTCTCTCAGCCGTTGATCCAAGCTGACTGAATTGCAGGGTACTACTCTGAATCTCTAGCAATAGGTATAGAGAATTCCAGTGGGTTCTCACATCAAGAATTAGTGAGTGTCTGATCAACTGATTGAAACAACAATATTACTTTTAAATCATTCATTAGCATATGCAATTCATCATAGGGAACGAACAATAAATATAATTAAAATAGTTTGTCAAATATTATAGTACCACTTCCCAGAACTCATAATCATGATTAAGATCACAATTAAAGTCAATACATTAACGAGGTATACAATACATTATGTTTAAATAAAGTGAACTTTGAGCTTCTTATGTAGAAGTTGTTGCTTTTCCTGTAGGACCACCTTTGCCATCAAGCAACACTTCATCCACACAACAATGGTTCGGACCTTGGCCACCCACCGACTCACTGGATTTAGGGAGTACAAACTTTGTGCTGCTAGATTGTTGGTGGGCAAAGCAGCAACGTTTCACAAATTGCAGCCGCTTAATGGCCTAATCCACATTGGCAGTGTTATCTACAGTGAATACTACAATTTTGTCAGAAATGCCAAACTCTGAGAGAACATTACCGATTTCTTCTGCCACAACACAATTGGTCTGGGCTCTGTACACTGCTTTTGTTTTAAGCACTATTTGCTGTATTTTGTCCTCTACTATATAGTGTGTTGTGATGGTAAGGTAATGGTCCTGGGTGATTCTACCCAGCCATCACATGTAAGTGCAACAGAGCAGACTTCGCTGAGCTCTGCAATTACATTGGACTTCTCGACCTCATACCATGACGGGATTAATTTATTTGCTAAGCAGTCCCTGGTAGGTGGTGTGTGTTGCTGGTTTTCACCATGTCCCTGTAAACATATAAAACAACATAATGGAACTGTCACAGTAAAGTTAGGTCAGGGTGAAATATTAATTAGCTTGGCTTGAACTTCGTTATTATTGCTTAACTAGTTTGATGAAAACTTTGTGACAATATTGCATTTACTAATTTTTGGAAGTACGATTCAACTGAGTGACCAGGTTGTTACAGTTTCACCTGCAGATATCACTAGTGAGTGATGAATGAAGCATCGAGTAATGAACCTTTTTCCAAAGCAAAGTGCTGAAAAGCTTCATTGCTTCATGAGGCTTCATTTGCCCATCACTAAAAAACAGGCAGTCAAAAAGAGGCAGGAAAAACAGGTTCAAGGATCAGGCTGGCTCAGAAGTCAAAAAGGCAAATTGGGTCAATATTCGCAGGACTATCAGAAAAGAGTACGCTGGACAAGACTCACCAAAAATGACACGAAATGATCAGGCAGATTGCAGGGGGCAGAGGCAGGTATAAGTAGGGGAGTGAGCAGGTGAATGGAGTGAAACTAATTACCGGAATGGGTGGAGCTGATCAGGGGAAGGGAAATGACTGGAAATAAAACTGAAGCTGATTGGATGGTGACTGGAGAAGGGGATTGACAGGGTGGTGACTAAGAGGTGAAAGAATGCTGGCAGGTGAACTGAATAAAGACTAGTGACAGAAGTGATCGGAGCAGGCCAGAAGAACTGATAACATAAACCAAAACTAATACAGAACCTAAACCTAAGACTAAACAGAACACACAACCATAACAAAACCCAAGTCATGACAGTAGCACATTGCAGAGTCTTTTCAACTGGCTGACCAACTTTCTTCTTTGTTCAGAATATGAACATTTTGGTACTAAATAGAGTGTCCCCTATCCTTGAGGTGTAGTTGCACAGCTGAGTCTTGTCCAAGGAGTTGTGTTAGGCCAGACATCTACGGAGAGGTTGTTTAGTTTCTGTAATAGGAAGGACTGGACATTCCTCACTCCACTGAACTGCATACACTGCTCAGTTTGTGTTTTGGAAATTTTTCCTTAGAATGAAGACAGAGGTTGGTTCAATGATAAAATTGTTTGGGCAGTCCTATCTCCATGTGAATTTAGAGGTATAGTAAAGCACATTCCAAATAGCTTAAAAGCTTGGATTTCTCCCACACTAGCTTTGAATTGAGAAAGCTCTTTGGAAGAAAATTTTAAAATTTTCAAGTACAAGAACTGAAGTCTGATTGTTTTGTTTTTAAATCTTTTTAGATTTGCATTGTTCTGGATCAATCAAGGATGAACAACAAAAGACTGATTACAAATTTCTAACATATCCTCCTTTTTATTATTTAGGACACCTGGAGAAAGCAAAGATGAGAGCTGCCATGAATAACTTGTGGTGCCAACATTGAAGAGTTTTGACATAATCCATTCGTTGGGTTACTTTTCCCCCAAATGAGATGGCTTCCCCCCAATTCTTTCCAAAAACATTGACAATGAATAGAGTGGGATCCAAAGTCCTACAAAATCAAATTCTTTCAGTAATCCAGGAACAATTTAATGATGGATTCCTGCATAATGGAGCACTGTGTGACAGGGCAAAAGTGACGGTGAAGAAGCCAAAAGGCCAGAACCCTGACATTTTGGACCTGTGGTCAGGAAGCTTCCAAGAACTTAACCTCATTAAGATCCTGTGGTCAGTTGTCAAAAATATGTAAGAAAAAAAAGCCCCCAAAAATGGGACCACTTCCAAGAAGTAATAGGACAAGAATGTTGGCTGCATTTATGGCCATAATTGATATAGAAATATAGTCATTTTAAAAAGCAAGCAGCCTCTCAGTTCTAGGGTACAACAAGATTTATTGAGTTTGTTTGGGGGTTTTACTTATAAATCTGAAGCTAATATCTTTATTCGATCACAATTAAATGTGTTACATTTAAATTCAGATTTGTTGTTTTCCATGTATGACATAAAATCCTCAAGGTAATCGATCCAGAGGGGAAATCCATCTCCAGCTTTTTCATGCAGATCCCAAGACGGTCGGTCACAGATTGAAGTGATATATAGCCCCTCCAAAGAATTTTGGATCTGTTCCAGAATCTGCCCCCAGTATAATGTGACTGAAAAATCTCCAAAGGGAGGTGTTCGGAAGGTATTCTGATTGGATATCTAAACCGACTTAACTCATACTTGTCAGTGCTTAGCAGCAGTGATTTTACTCATTTGATATGTTTAAAGGTTGTTTTTTTTACCCAAAATGTAAAAACACTTGGAGTTCAGGTAACTGCAAGGTTGTTTTTTTAGAAACTCAAAGAAAATGCTAAGCTAAATTTCCAGCCAGTGGTTTAGGGGTTGATTAAAAGGAGAGAATCATCCTGCAGCTAAGGCAGGCTTAATCACTTGTGTTTCAGAACAAAAAACAAATCCTGGCGTGGTCCAAATGAAGTGGTGAAGGGTAGGCAAGTAGACAAGGGAATTAGAAGCAGAGAATGTACATGGAAGTAGGTATTTCTTCCTGGGTTGTTTTCTCAGAAGTGGACAGTTATCAAAGGAGTGGACAGAGATTTAAAGGTTTGTTCAGTGAAAGAACGGAACCGAATCACTTCGATAACTGATTCGTACATTTCTTAGTACCGTTGAGGAGGAGGTCAGTACTTGCCCCAGTCAGTACTGGAACTCCCGCGTTCTGTCGCGCTCATGAATATGAATGAAGCACTGACTGCTCAGAGTGATTCATTCTACCGTTGACTCTTGCGGGGGTTGCGCTGTCACCCTATTCCCCATTATCTTAACAGACAGAACATAGAGCAATGAAACTGAGGGCAGAGGAGACAGGAGAAGAATGAGGAACAGCAGGGAAGACAAGATAGATTATATATTATGTGTGTGCGTGTGTGTTTGTGTGTGTGTGTGCAGGAGCAATATATTTCATTTGTTTAGTTACTTGATTGTTTTAATTATTGTTTTATTTTTATTTTTCATATTTTTAATGTAGGCCACACAGAGCTTTAAATCTGTATGTTGGCATTTTTGTTTTTGATTTAATATTTTGAACTAAACATCAAGAAGGCCTATTTATTTTTATTTTGGTGGTATTTAAGTTACTATTTATTATTATAAAAACATCATAGTTTGTTTCTCCTTTAGCTTTTTATTATTTCCTACTTTAAACATTTGCTGTTTTCATTTGAGTGCAATAAAACTGCTTCTAAAAACAGACATTTATTCACATTTCTTTCTTTCACATGCTAGAAATTAGGGCTGGACGATATAGAAAAAAAGCTTATCGATAAAAAAAATGCATATTGATCGATATCGATAATTATTGAAAATATTTAAAACCATATTTTATGTGCAGCTCTGCCTGGACATTTTATGATATTGCTAAATTATTTAATTTTAATAAAGAACACAAACACAGAATTCCAATTAAATCTTTATTTAACCAACTTTTTTAACCATAACAGATTTTTTTTTAAAGAAAAATAACTTAAGAGACCTGAGTTATGTTATAAAATAATCACAAAGAATAAACTAAAGTGACCAGTAAAATTACCAAAATAAATATACCAAATAAATAAATAAAATAGCCTATTTATGTGGGAATAGTACACTAGTTACTCCTCAGGGTCCATTCTATTTCTAGTCAATTGAGAGGCTGACGCAGGGCTGAGGTCTGAGGTTGTGGCGTGGGAAGACACAGATTGCAGCTCATTTTGCACAGATTCCCTGCACTCGTTGCACAATTTAGGGAGCACTGTTAGAGAAAAACTTGCGTCCCGGAACTTTATATCGCGGATCAAGAGTGGCAAGTATTTGTTTGAAGCCAGGTTTTTCAGCTGCAGACGTATCAATCACTATGAAGCACGTTACTGCATGCGTGATATCCTTATGCTGCTTGTACGCTTTTTCATTTTATCACAAAGAAGGGAGCCCAGTTTAGCTGCTATACCTGCTTTGTTTTGGAAGAAGTTCCAGAAGATTCCTAAGAAGACCCGCAGCAGCGCGGGGCTGAATGGGCTCGCGCTGCTCCGTGTGTCAGTGGCTTACGTGATGAAACAAGTTGGTTGCATTACCAGACTTTGTTTTTACCGGTTCCTTGCAAGTTTTACAAATCACTGGTTTATTTCTGCCAGACTGGCGAACTAGTAAAACCCCGTTTTGGGACCGTTTCCTCCGCCGCTACTTCCTGCGACATATTCAC
Organism: Fundulus diaphanus; assembly: GCA_037039145.1. Classification (NCBI taxonomy): domain Eukaryota; kingdom Metazoa; phylum Chordata; class Actinopteri; order Cyprinodontiformes; family Fundulidae; genus Fundulus; species Fundulus diaphanus. Next base: position 18,615,739 of record CM073128.1, on the reverse strand, counting down.
GTGCTCTGTGTTGTGGTTTGAGAGAGCGGCGCTTTGTGACGGCGTGCCTGGGTCCGCGATTACGATTGGTCGAGATGAAGTAGTGACTGTAGCATCAACTAAAATGATAGGCTGAAAGGAAGGAAGGAAAACTCTCTATTGAAGTTTTATCGACCCTATTTTTTTCTATCGCGCCACACGTCTATCGATCGATATATATTGTTATTGAATTATCGTCCAGCCCTACTAGAAATACATGCATATAATGCTCATTCACGTCCTGATTCATATAGCAGTGACTGGCAGAAACAGCACCACCACTTCTAGCTAAGTGTTAGTGGGTGAGTCACTCACTCCTGTACTGCATGAATCAATACATGTTTTGTTTCCGCTTTTACCGAGTCAAGATTCGAGAACCTACTGGACACATCTAGTACTGCCACTGATTCATGATTCATGGTGTACTGCTGAACGTAGTAGAAGACTAGTCACTCACTCCTGTACAGAATGCTTGCCGTTTCGTTCGTGTTGTCACTGGGTTAAGATTCATGAACCTACTGAATGCACCTAGTACTGTTGCTGTTTTGTGATTCAGTACTGTATACTGCTAAGTCGCTGATTCGTTCAGCTTGACTGGGACTCAGCTTGTGAAGCCTCTACGTTGTGAATGTCTGAACCGCCCTGATTCGTGCAGTACACAAATCTTAATGAAAGTGATGCTGTGTCACTCACACTCACGCTACACCATGGACTGAGATGGACAGACAGGGATAGATATTGCAGTCATTTATGTGGGATCATATCTTTTTCCGATGTGATATATTTTATTTTTGCCTTTTTCAGTTCATGTTACTACAATGCATCAGAGACAAAATTACCTAAACGTCCATTGTGGACCAGTCTGGATTTGAAACATGGCAGTAAGACGTGACTGGTTGCAGATGGGTCCCCTCTCTTGTGGGGAAGTACAGTGCTGCTTTTTTCATGGTCTGAACGAAGCAGGCAGTGATATTTTTTATCCAAAAGTCGTATTTGGAGACTTATTTTTCCCTTTTTCCAACTGTGCTGATTGACTTCCGGTTGTTAGAACTTCAAAATAGGGTAATGAGAGAGCCTGAAAAGTCAGTTTGATCTTTATTACTTGCCTGGGCAAATTGTTAGTTATATGGATCATTGGAACAACAAATTGGCTGTAATTGGAGGCAGTTTTTCTGAAAACATTTTGACAACTATCCAGGAGTCTTAGTCACTTCTGGAGGCTCACACTTGAGGATCTGCAGTTTGATTCCCATCACCCACTGGAACACAAACTTTCTGTTATCAGAACTATGAGCTATCGGGTTGACAACATTCCCTTTGCTAAAGAGGAGAAACAAAAAGAAGACAAACACGTCAGGAAATTACTGCAAGCTTGTGGTTACCCGAACTGGCTATTTGTCAAATTGGCCGACAAAGCTGGCAGAAGAAACAAGACTGCATCTAGCACAAAAACATAGTCATTCCATATGTGTCACGAGTTTCTGAGAAACTCAGGAGAATTTTCTCAAAACACAACATACCACTAAATGTCTAACCTAATAACAATCTCAGAGAAAAAAACTGGTTCACCCCAAAGACACAACACCCAAACCACAGCTGAGTGGCGTTGTGTCTGCGGTCCAATGCAGCTCACACTGCTCAGACTCCTACATTGGAGAAACTCAACAAATGCTACATAAACGCATGGCACAGTACATGAGGGCCAGCAGCTCAAGCATGATTCAGCAGTCCACTTGGACCTCAAGAATAAAGGACAGAGCATGGATGACAATGATGTCAAGATTTTGGACAGGGTTCTTTGGACAGGTTAATTTGTCACATGTTATGTCATGGATGTATTACCTTTACATTAGCTGAAGGGCTAGGAGATCATCTTATGTTTCAGTCCCGGTTCTTTAGTCAGACACTGGAATTAAATGTTTTGATGACGACAAATAAAATGCCATCATGCTTTGATGTTGTTCTGCCAAGGTTTTTAACACATTTTTGTAGTTTTGAGTGTCTTGAATTTTCTTTTGAAAACTTTGTGTTTTCCCTCAAATTTTATTGCCCAGAGATGGACTAAGGCAGGGGTGGGCAATTAATTTGTTTAGGGGGCCACATGACAAATCTGAAATGTGCTGGAGGGCCGCACCACTAAAACGAATAATTTTATAATGCTCATTCTGCCTTTTTATGATTCTTTTGGTAATAAGAAATTTTACATATTCTGTAAATATGTATATAATGTATATATAAGTATATAAAAGTGATAGTGTAAAACAAACGCAATCATACTATAAGATTTTGATTTTTTTAATCTCTTCACAAATGAAAATGAGATCATTTTATAACGTGAACTTCTCCACCATGAACAATAAAGTCTTATTGTAAACATGAACAGCTTATCAACATTAGCACAAAATTATTGGAATTCAGTTAATTTTTCAATGTGAAAAGTCCAATCTCTCCTGTGCTTCAACAAGTGCATTGAAGTCTGGTTCAATGTCTGATACAGCTATGCGCAGGACAGCTGCAAGGTGGTCATCTGTAATGGAAGACCTGTATCTGGATTTGTTGAACTTCATCAGCGAAAATGTTTGCTCACACACATATGTAGATCCAAAAAGTACAAGGATCTTTTGAGCATGTCTCCTCAGGTGTGGAAAGTTCTCCTCTTTTAGTGAAGAGTAAAACTGAAGCAGTGAGACTGACTTAAAGTGTTCTGCCAAAAGTGTGTCAGCCTGCAGATCAATAAGTTCCATCTGAACATCACTACATGCATCTTCAACACTACAAGTGAAGGGCGAAGAAACCATGTTCATCTCACTCTCAACTATTTTGAAGTCTTGGAATCTCCTTGAAAACTCATTGTGCAGTGCATCTAACATGGATGAGTACCAGAGGAGCTGATCTGCTGATGGTGTAGCTTGCTTTAGTGTTGGCATGTGAGTGAGAGTATTATCCCTCAGCTGGCTTGAAAGAAGCTGCAACTTCCTACTGAAAGCCTTGACTGCACTGTACATTTGAAATACAAAAAGTCCCTTGCTTTGCAGTTTCACATTTAGTTCATTCATTTGAGCAGTCACATCAACAGTAAAAGCAAGATCTGCCAACCAGTCTGCCTCTGAGAGCTGGGGGATGTCCTTTCCCTTCCTCTCACAGAACTCCTTAATCTCACCTCTCAGGTCCCAGAAGCCTCTCAGCACTTTTCCCAAACTGAGCCACCTCACAGCTGTATGGTAGCTAATATCACGGTGCTCAGTCTCACATTCTTCTAAAAGTGAAAGAAATTGTCTATGATTAAGAGCTCTTGCTCTTATGAAGTTTACAGTTTTTGTTACAACTTCCACTACGTGATTCACATTCAACACGGATTTGCATAACACTTCCTGGTGTATTATACAATGCAAAAAAGTTAACTTTTGTTCAGGGTTAATTTCTCCCACTTTATCTTGTATTCTCTTCAATAGACCAATGTTTTTTCCTGTCAGATTTGGGCAGCCGTCTGTTGTCACTCCCACCAGTTTGTCCCATTGCAGTCCCAAATTTTCCAGACATGCATTTACCTCCGTAAAGAGATCACCCCCTGTTGTTGTCCCTTTCATTGATCGCATGCCCGCCAGCTCCTCTGTCACTGCGAAGCCTGCGTTGATCCCGCGCACGAAGATGAGCAGCTGGGCGGTGTCCCGTACATCACTGCTCTCATCCAGAGCCAGGGAGAAGAAGTCAACGCCCTTCGCCATCTCCTTTAGTTGTCCCTCCAGGTTTTTTGCGATGTCCTCAACTCTTCGCGTCACAGTGCGGCGCGATAGTGGAACGCTCTCAAAAGCGCCCGTTTTGTCCGGGCAAATGATCGCGGATGAGTCCAGTAAACATTCTTTAATGAACTCCGCATCAGAAAAGGGTTTACTCTTTCTTGCTATCTTGTGAGAGATAACAAAACTTGTCTTGACCGCAGCAGCTCTAGATGGCAAGCGTTTTCTCAAAAGTGTTTGTTGAGATTGCAGCTTGGCTAGCAAAACTGACGACTCAGTGGCGCGCTCTTTATCAGAAAAGTTTTTGTATTTCTCCTCATGCTTGGTCGCGTAGTGACGATTCAGATTGTAATCCTTTAACACAGCAACTTGTGCGCCACAAACCAAACATAGGGCTTTACCTTTGACTTCTGTGAACAAATATTTCTCTGTCCAAGCCTTGTTGAATACGCGACCCTCAGAATCAACTTTCCTTTTTTTATGTGTCGACATTTTGGGCGGAAAATATGCTCGCTGCGTGACCTGACCTGTCACTGGGCAGACTGGGGGAGACAGATAGCAGCGTGCACGTGCGTGCACGTACGTGCTGCGCGCGCTTGTAAAAAACGCGTCAAGCCCTTTCAACATAAAAGACCGTTGCGTCGCATCCACACTAAAGTACTTGTTTTTTGGACTGATGGTCCGCGGGCCGGACAGGGACGCCTCGCGGGCCCGATGTGGCCCGCGGGCCATAAAACGCCCAGGTCTGGACTAAGGGACCAAAGCACTGTATCAAGTTGTGGTAATGCTCGATGTAATGATGCTTTGGCCTCAACCGAACATTCAGAAACACTTCCTGGAAGAGTTGACAGTGGTGCAGTATTTTACATGCCACATACTGAATGGTCTCTTTATTAAAAGTGTGACACATGGCAAAATGTGTAACTTTTGGGGACTTTTGAGCCAATGAGAAGGAGCAATACTCTGAACAGGGCATGATTTTCATGTCCGTTCCCACAGGTTGTCCCATGGCAGGCAAGATCTGTGGGTATTTAATGAGGGCAATCAGCTTTTCTTGGTATGGAAAACGCAATATTGCTCTGTTTAAGTCTTCTAAGGTCAAATATTTCTTAGAAATTAAACCTTTTAAGCTCTAACTCCACGGGAACAATACCTTTAAACAAATCATGCAGTAGGTCAGGTGGGAAGCCTGTGATGGATGGAAGAATGAAAGATGATCAGAAAGAACACAACCGTTTTTCACACCACAATTTTCCTCACTGCCACCACCCTGAAGCTCTTGCGCGAGATTATCTTGAACATCTTTTGTTTTCATCAAATAATCCCCTGTAATAGCATTTTCTGTTTGCATTTCTGTTTGTGTAGCATGACAAAAGCTGCAGAAATGTGTAGACCTCAAACTCTCATTAAAACCAGCAAGCCCATGGGCAGCAAAGATCTGCCACAATAGAGTAGACAGTACCTTTAAGACATTCACCAAGGGTATCAATTTAGACACCTACTTCTTCAAGAGTTCTCAGATCATTTAAGAGTGGTGAAAACTGTTACTTATACCCAAAAAGACATACATCATTAGAATAGCACAAGAGAGTAAGCTGAATGCAATGGAGAGCAGAATGGGATTCGACTGGAAAGTTTGCCAGTGTCCAATAAACTGCACAAAATGATGTAAAATGTCCAGGTATTTGCATGGGTGCCTGTTTAACCTTTTTAAGCACATTTTTTTTTTCAACAATTGTAGAGATGTAAGAATTGACACATACATATAGGTGTGCTCTGAGGATTCAATTAAGTACTCAACAGGCTTGACATATAAAAACTTTGCTTCAGTGTATGGTTTTATCCTCTTTGCTGTTGAGAGTGGTCCTTCAGATGTGACACATTTCTGTAAAATATTACTATCACAAACTGCTGACAAATCTCATCGACTAGTTTATCAGTATATGGACAGGTGTGCTTTCTTAGTATATCAACTACTGATTTTCTAATCAGAGGTTCTGATAACAAAAACAACTGATCAACATGCTCAATGATCTCCTGTGTTGCTCACTGGTAAACATGGAGAGTGCTCTGCATTTTCAACAAAAAGCCAGCCAGGTTGTACTGCAACTGCTCTTGTAAACCCTCCGTACTACTGATATCACCAGTGGATGATGCTTCATTTTCATGTGATGTCTCAATTGAATCAAGCTGCATGTCATCTTTTCGGTTTATGTTTATGACACTACAATGCCTTCATCATAGTTTGTTGAGGTTTCATGGTCTATAGATTTGTGGGAATTGAATGTTGAGTATATGTTGGTTTTAAAATTGCAGTCATTGAAAGGACATGGCACAGTTTCTTTCCTTTTTAAATGCCCACTCAGATGGATAAACATGTGCCTTTCAGTGAATAGCAACACAATCCATAGTCATTGAAAGCTGGATAAGAGCTATCTTTTCTTTGTGTAGCAGTGTTCTTGATATGTGTATCATTAAATAATTAAATGTACTAAATGTATACATGCAGGTGTTGTAGAGACAGGGTAAGGGTGAAATTGTTGAGTAATGACCATGGTTATGGGACCCTCGCGACCCCACAAGGGATAGACGTGTTCGAAAATGGATGGATGGATGGATAGATGACCATGGTTAAGCCGATTATGCTTCAGCAACATGACTTTTATTGGAGTAGAACAGTATGTATACATCAAGTCTCTTCTGACTTACAGTACAATGACAGGAGCAGCATGTGACTTTGCACAGTTTGCACAAAAAATAATCCACCGTTTTATGGGAAACATAATATTCTCAAGGTCTTCTAAAGAATAGATTTAAAAGGCGACGTAGTATTACAGTTTGATTCTTTTATATTTTTCCACTGCTGACAGAGTAGCACATTTTATTTACTTTAACAGCCTTTTACAGCCACTTTACCTTCCCACCTCATTGCCACTTAACACCAATGTTTCACCAAGCTTTTATGCTGAGAGATAAACTGAGGGCAGCCATTAATTTCTCCACCCAGCACACTGTCAGTCTTTCCATTCACTAAAACAATCTGAGAGCTCCACGTCTTTACAGAGTCATTGAAGTGAGGAGCACAGTTCCATGTCTGACAGTCTGTTTCCATAGAAATTGCATAAACACAAATGTACTGTGAACTTTTTTTTTCTCTGTGATGTATGACATTGTAAAGGTTTCTTTAGATTAAAGGGCTAAATCAAAAAGAAAGTACAAACCCAAGAATAGTTTTCTGTATTATTGGGATTTTTCTTTCTTTTCTTGGAATTTGAGGTGAATTTGTTGCGTCATCTACTTCTGGAAAGATTAGAAACTGTATGTTTGCCACTTCTGAATAATTAATTCACTATAAAATGATGGATTTCATATACTTTGGAAATTACCATATCACCTTCTTCTGTTTGATGGGCAGCAATGGTTGCTTCTCTGAGTTTATTGCTGATTCGCTTGTTCCAGATCTTCTAACTTCCAAAACAACTACTTTATATGCACACTATCCCACTTCCTGATGAAGGTAGTCTCATTTGATTTGTACTTATGGGTTGTAATGTTACTTTTTCCATACTTTTTCTGAATGTATATGTTTTATTCATCAGGATTATCCTCAAAACTGTTTAAGAACTTAATTTTAACCTTAAAGTATACTACTTCACAGCAGGATTTTGACAGCTGCACATATATCTCTCTAAACCTTTTCCTGGCTTGGATAATTTTCTTTCACTACTTACATTAAATAATCGGCCTAAGCCTTTCACCTATGCAAGCTCTGGCTGATGGTATGTTTCCTTTTTACAGCTCAGGTCAATGCGCTGTTTTTGCTTTAAGCTCATTTGAATGCTATATATGGAAAGCCACTTAAATCAAAGGTCCAAATCCTTGTTATTGGTCCTGGCATAATGAGATATATTTACCACTAATGCATTTTTGAGTACCTGGCCAGTGTCATGTCCAATATTTACTTTCTTAAAACTCTGTGTTTTAACCATTTAGTTATCTGCTTCCAGGAAATGTCTGTCTAATTTTCTGTCAATCAATGTTTCACTGCTTTAGTGAGTGGTTAGGACAACATGGTATAATGATAGTTTAACAATAGAATTTGAGCTAAAACACCCGCTTGCTTTAGTTCAGGCAGAAAAGAGCATGTCACTATCCCCAAGTGTTGGAATTTTTTGTTAGTCTTAGGTTCCTAGGGATCGTGTGTTCTGTTTCTATTTCACCTTTTAGTATTATTATTAGTAGTATTATTTATTCACAGTAGTGTATAAATAATACTGTTGTTTATTTAGGCTATAGATTCTGTTCCTTCTAGTTTCCTTTCATTATTCAGTATTCCGTTCATTATGGATTTAGTTAGTTTATTCTCACTTCTATCAGATCTTTGTTTTCCAACTTGCCTGTCTTCTGTCTTTATTTCAGTCATTAGTGGGTTCATTTAGTTATTGTCTATTTTGTGATGAATTTAGGAGGACCCAAGAAATACCCGAAAGCAAGTGAGTACAAAAATGATATCAGTCTTTATTTTGACGCTGGCGGTTCGGTCCCTGGTTCGGCTCGCACTCTGCGACTGGCCGCTCCTGAAGGCAGAGTCGCAGGTTAGTGACCAGCAGATATTAACAGGCTTGTTAGAGAGAAGTGTGGTCACTAACCTGGACGTGCTGAGGGCAGAACTCTGACTCCTTGTTATGAAGGCGTCCGAGAGGGGGTTATCCAGGGCTCCTTGTCCAGGTCCGGTCCAGGTCTTTGTCAGGGGGAAATCCGTTTAACTCAGGCAGCGGTCTCCAAGGGGGAATCCAATAGAGCGTCCAGGTCCAGGTCCAGGTCCAGGTCAATCCAGAAGGCACAGACAGAACAGGGGGCAGGCGAACTCGTTTACTCACAATAATCTGAGGCTGACAGGCAGGACCCAGGCAGGCAGACAAATCCAAAGGGGCAGGCAGGTATCCAAAAAACAGAGGCAGAACAGGTCGAGAGGCAGACAGGCAGACAGGAATTCAAAAATGCTGGAAGCGCTCACCGAATGGCTAGAGACGTTCTGGCACTGGAGGCTGCGAGGAGCAGAGCTTTTAAGCAGCCAGGGCGGAGACGGGCACAGGTGTGCTGATTGCAATCAGCAGCTCCAGTGCCAGAAACGTCACAGAGCCCCCCTCTCAAGGGCGGATTCCAGACGCCCCAGGTTGGTCAGGATGGGCTCTGTGGAAATCCCTAATGAGGGATTTGTCCAGGACGTGGCGAGCCGGGACCCACTGCCGCTCCTCAGGACCATAACCCTCCCAGTCGATGAGGTACTGGGTGCCTCGACCCCATTTACGGGACTTAAGGATCCTCTTCACGGTGTAAACCGGAGAGCCATCAACCAGGCGGGGGGGAGGTGGGGGCGTGGTGGTGGGAGACAGACTGGAGGTGTTGACAGGCTTGATACGGGATACGTGGAAGGTGGGGTGAACCTTCATGGTTGAAGGCAGACGGAGACGGACCGCCACTGGATTGATGATTCTAGAGATGGGAAATGGTCCAATAAAGCGTGGCGCCAGCTTCTTGCTGTCCACCCTCAGAGGGAGGTCCCTGGTGGACAGCCAAACCCTATCTCCCACTCGATAGGTTGGGGCAGGAACCCGCCGACGGTTGGCCGCACGGGACTGATTCTGAGATGCGGCGAGTATGGCCTTCCTGGCCCTTCTCCAGGCTCGCCGACACCTCAGAGCAGAAAGACGGGCGGACGGGACTCTGGACTCGACCTCTTCTGTGGTAAAAACTGGCGGTTGGAAGCCGTAAACCACATAGAAGGGAGAGAGGCCAGTAGAGGAGGAGGGTGTAGCGTTTATCGCATGTTCCACCCAAGGTAAGTTCTGCGCCCATTTAGAGGGGTCCGCCTGGCAGAAAAGGCGGATCTTCGTCTCGACCTCCTGGTTCATCCGTTCAGTTTGTCCATCTGACTGGGGGTGGAAACCGGAGGAGAGATTTACAGAAATCCCCAGCATCGCACAGAACTCTTTCCAATAGCGAGCCACAAACTGGGGACCCCGATCTGACACAATGTCAGAGGGCAGACCGTGCAGCCTGAAAACCTCCCTGGCAAGGATGAACCCCATCTCCTTGGCAGAGGGAAGCTTGTTTAAGGGGACCAGATGGACCATCTTAGAAAAACGGTCAACGACCGTGAGGATGACCGAGTGACCGTCAGAGGAGGGGAGACCCGTGATAAAGTCCATTGAGAGGCTGGACCACGGTCGAGGAGGGACTGGGAGAGGATGAAGCAAGCCAGAAGGGGGACGACGAGACACCTTAGCCTGGCTGCAGGAGGAACAGGCTGCAACAAACTCCCCGACATCTCTGACCAGAGACGGCCACCAGAACTGAGACCTGATGAGGCGAATGGTCTTGCTCACGCCTGGATGGCCGTATAACCGGGAGCTGTGACAGAACTCTAGCACCTTTGATCTGAGTTCAGGAGAGACAAAGAGCCTGTCCTTGGGGCAGGCTTCGGGCATCTGGACAGAGGCGAGGGATTCCCTTACCTCCCTCTCAAGTTCCAGGCGGGAGACAGCACACCTCACTGAATCCGGCAAGATGAACCCCCGTTCCACCTCCGGATCCCCCTCGTTAGCCTCGAAGACCCTTGACAAGGCATCCGGCTTGGTGTTTTTAGACCCCGGTCTGTAAGAGAGGGTGAAACTAAACCGACTGAAAAATAGTGCCCACCTGGCCTGCCTGGGGTTGAGTCTTTTAGCTGTCTTGAGGTACTCCAGGTTGCGATGATCAGTCCAGACTAGAAATGGTATCTTGGAGCCCTCGAGCCAATGCCGCCACTCTTCAAGGGCCAGTTTAACTGCCAGAAGTTCTCGGTTGCCCACATCGTAGTTCTGCTCAGAACTGGATAACCTCCTGGAAAAAAAGCACAGGGGTGCACACGACCATCCTCCCCCTGCTGGCTGAGGATGGCTCCGACTCCAGAGCTAGAAGCATCCACTTCTACTATGAACTGCTTCTCAGGGTCAGGAGAAACGAGGACCGGGGCTGAAGTGAACAGCTCTTTAAGGCGCCTGAAAGCCTTGTCTGCCTGTTCATTCCACATATACTTAGTTTTACAAGAGGTGAGGGCGTGGAGAGGAGAGGCTACCTGGCTGTAGTTTTTGATAAACCTCCTATAAAAATTAGCAAATCCCAGAAATCTCTGGAGTTGCTTACGGTCCACCGGAGTAGGCCACTCCGTTACGGCCCGAACCTTGGCTGGGTCCATGGCAATCTGCCCAGGCGACAGAACAAACCCAAGGAAGGAGGTAGAAGTAGTATGAAACTCGCATTTTTCTGCCTTAACGTAAAGTTGATTTTGAAGGAGGCGGAGGAGGACAGAGCGGACGTGTTGCTGATGAGAAGCCAGGTCCTTGGAATAAACGAGAATATCATCAAGATAAACGAAGACGAACCGGCCGATCATGTCCCCAAGAACCTCATTAACCAGGTTCTGAAAGACTGCTGGGGCATTAGTTAGGCCAAAAGGCATCACCAGGTATTCGTAATGGCCGGTGGGGGTGTTAAAAGCGGTCTTCCACTCGTCTCCCTCCCTAATCCGGACTAAGTGGTAGGCGTTGCGGAGGTCCAACTTGGTAAAAACTTTAGCCCCTTGGACCTGGTCAAAAGCAGAGTTCATCAAGGGAATAGGATATCGGTTTTTAACCGATATGTCATTTAGGCCCCTATAATCAATGCAAGGGCGGAGGGAGCCGTCCTTCTTTTCAACAAAGAAAAATCCTGCCCCAGCTGGAGAGGACGACGGGCGGATGATGCCTGCTCTTAGGGACCCACTAATGTAGTCCTGCATGGCCTGGGATTCTGGAGGGGATAATGAGTAAAGGCGGCCTCTGGGTGGGGCGGTGCCTGGCAACAGGTCGATCGCACAATCGTATGGGCGATGAGGAGGTAAACTCGTGGCCTTGGCCTTATTAAAGACCTCCTTTAAATCATGGTATACGGAAGGAACTCTGGACAGGTCCGGGTAAAACTCGTCTGCTTTACCTTCGGGAGAGCGGGGAGGGTGAGCAGAGGACAGACAGGACTCGGAGCACGAAGAGGCCCAACCCGTAATCTCGTTACGCCTCCAATCAATCTGGGGGTTGTGTTTGCGGAGCCAGGTAGCGCCCAGGATCACTGGAACCTGCGGGGAGTCAATAACCATAAAGGTGAGTCTCTCTTTATGATTACCTCCCAAGGTCATTTCCACCGGCTCAGAGACGAGGCGTGATTGGTTGAGCTCGTGCCCATCCAGGGCGAGAACACTACGGGCTGAAGAGGCGTTCTGTAGTGGGATGTTAAGCTTCCTGGCCAGACCCTCATCCAGAAACTCAGTGTCGGCTCCTGAATCAATGAAAACCGAGAGCCTGTGGGACTGTGAGGAGAAAGACAAGGTAGCAGGAATTAAACGGTTAGGTGGGACAGCAAGCTTAGTGTAGCTCAGTAGGGATGCCCCACCCCCTACTGAGCTTGGTCTTTTAACGGGCAGTTCCGGACTTGGTGGCCCACCCCTCCACAGTAAAGGCAAAGTCTCTGCTGTTGCCTGCGCTGGTACTCATCCTTGGTTAGGCCCACCTTACCCAATTGCATGGGCTCTGGTTCTGAAAGCTTTGGCGAAACCGGTGAAGAAACAGGGGAAGGGGTCGACACTCGAGGGGGGATAGATGACGTCGAACGACGTTCCCTTCGCCGTTCCATGAGGCGGAGGGCCACTCTGTTAGCCAGCTCCTCGAGCTGCTTCAGGGAATTAGGGTACTCTCGAGTGGCGAGCTCATCCTTAATCTTATCGTTGAGCCCAAAAATAAAAACGTCCATAAGGGCAAACTCGTTCCAGAGACTGTCGGCAGACAACAAATGAAAATCAATAACATAATCTGCCACAGACCTATCTCCCTGTCTCAGAGTCAGAAGCCCCCTAGAGGACTCCCGGCAGGGCAGCAAGGGACTGAAAACTCTTACAAGCTCCGTGGAGAAGTCATGATATGAGTGGCAGATGCGGGAGTTATTTTGCCACTCGGCAGTTCCCCACAACCTGGCTTTGCCGGCTAGCAGTGAGATAACGTACGCTACTTTGGACCGGTCTGAAGGGAATGAGGAAGGTTGCAATTCAAAATGTATCTCACACTGTGTGAGAAAAGCCCTGCAATGTTCTGGATCACCGGAGAACATTGCCGGCGGGCCAGAGGAAGCGGCTTGCGGAAGTGAAGGCTGCGTACTTCCCTGAGTACGAAGATGGCCTAAAATCTCCGAGACGCCGGCTTCTAACTCAGAAATGGATTTCTCTACCCCCGCGCGCCACTGGGTTTCGGGTACAGGGTCCATGTTGGCCAGAACGTACTGTGATGAATTTAGGAGGACCCAAGAAATACCCGAAAGCAAGTGAGTACAAAAATGATATCAGTCTTTATTTTGACGCTGGCGGTTCGGTCCCTGGTTCGGCTCGCACTCTGCGACTGGCCGCTCCTGAAGGCAGAGTCGCAGGTTAGTGACCAGCAGATATTAACAGGCTTGTTAGAGAGAAGTGTGGTCACTAACCTGGACGTGCTGAGGGCAGAACTCTGACTCCTTGTTATGAAGGCGTCCGAGAGGGGGTTATCCAGGGCTCCTTGTCCAGGTCCGGTCCAGGTCTTTGTCAGGGGGAAATCCGTTTAACTCAGGCAGCGGTCTCCAAGGGGGAATCCAATAGAGCGTCCAGGTCCAGGTCCAGGTCAATCCAGAAGGCACAGACAGAACAGGGGGCAGGCGAACTCGTTTACTCACGGACAGGCTGGGGTCGGAATCACGGTGAGGCAGTCCAATAATCTGAGGCTGACAGGCAGGACCCAGGCAGGCAGACAAATCCAAAGGGGCAGGCAGGTATCCAAAAAACAGAGGCAGAACAGGTCGAGAGGCAGACAGGCAGACAGGAATTCAAAAATGCTGGAAGCGCTCACCGAATGGCTAGAGACGTTCTGGCACTGGAGGCTGCGAGGAGCAGAGCTTTTAAGCAGCCAGGGCGGAGACGGGCACAGGTGTGCTGATTGCAATCAGCAGCTCCAGTGCCAGAAACGTCACATATTTATCGTGTTTTTTGTGGTTTTGTTAGGTTCTGTTTTCCTCCTTGTCTCTGTCAGATATTTGCACTCCCTTAGCTCATTACCCTCATGCCACTCACCTGTTGCTGATTACTCTCTCCTGCCTTCCTCTCTGTCTCCTCCCCTATGTATACTGCTGATTTCCTCTCGCTCTTCGCTGGATCCTCTGTTATGCTACTCCTGTTCTGGTCACCTCCTTGTTTAACTCCTTGTTGTGTATTTATACACTGTTTAACGTTATTTAATGTTTAATAAATAACTCTGTCTGTTAGGTATTGTCTGGTGATAATCAGCTCTTAAGCTGATATCAGGACAATGGTTGAAAGGGATGAATTTGAGCACTAGCGATCTTTTAACAGCAAACTCTGCACACACATAGAATAAAGGAGTGACAACTTCTTCAAGTTCAAGAATCTAACAGAAATTAAATGAACATCCAGAGAACATCACTATATAAGGCTTTTTATATGAATTAACACTATATTTCAATCAATAAATCCTCTCTACTAGGCTAGTGAAACTTAACTAAACTACTAAGTGTCATGGTTTTTAGGTGTTTGGCCCACATGCAGAACACAGTCGGGAGACAAAAAGCAGTTAAAGGTGTTTATTGAAAACTCAGGGGTACACGGAGATGTTATGCTCATAGAATGAGTAGCCGAATGATCGAGACGTCGGGATCGGAACACTGTGGGAAAAAAAGGAACATATTAAAAACATGGGCAAGTGCGGGAATCTAGATCTGTGGTGTGATGCTTACCGGCAGGTATGAGTAACCTATCCGGGGGGAGTGGAGTGGAAGAACGGACTCAGTAAAGCTCCTTCTCTTGGTAGAACTAGGTGAGCGAGTGACAGGTAAGCCAGCAGGAGGAACAAAGGCGGGGAGCCCGAGCAGCACCACAGCAAGAAGCAGCGAACAGAAAGCAGCTGAAGGAACCAGGGTGAATCCAGGAAGGGGGACTCTTGTCCGGCTTGGTAAGACCAAGGGGGCTCGAGGGGAATGCCAGAGCAAAATCTGAGTGGCGAGGATTCAGGAACTTTTCTTGAGACTTCAGCGCTCGGAGGAGTGGCCGGTGAGTAATCCAGAGCACAGAGCGAACTACGAAGAGACAGGAGACATGAGTTAACAGGAAACATGAATCACGCAGGAACGAGAGACTGTTGAGTGACAGTGGTCACAAAGTGTACCACATCGGTTTAACACTCCGGCGTCCTTCAGCTGACTGCGCCCTGCTTTTAAGCTCCAAGCCGGAGCTGCCGAAACCAGCTGCAGGTGTGCACCACGCCCACCTGTCAACTACGATCACCTGTGATAGGAAAAGAGAAGAGAGCAGGCAGCGCAGACAGCGCAGCCTACTGAATCCTGACACTAAGCAAAATGAAGATAAAAGAAACTAAGCTAAGGAACTATTTACATGCAATAGAAAACAACAGACAAAACAAAAGTGGTTGATGATAATCAGAATAATTCAGTGAATCCTGGTTCACTGGAGATCTGACTTAAAGTACATGGAATGGAGTTAAATTAGCTCAACTAATTTAGAACAACATTTGGCATGTTTTCAATCCATTCACAATGCAAATCCTGAGTTACACAAAACATTATTTGAGGAAATAACATTTTAAAGAATGATTTGCTCAGTAAAATCATTTACTTTAGGGACATCCAATTTGCTCAATGCGATTCTCCGGGAGTTAGGGGTCGCTGCAGCGATCGGTAGCTAAAATCGATTACTCCTAAAGTTAACCAAAACGCCTTTAAATCGACATTAATATTCCATATTAATGTGGGAACAAGGCTCATAGCACTATCAAACGATGGCGAAGCGAAACGAACAAGCCTTAAGCTTTAAATCGACCGTATTTGAATAACCGGAAATTGGAAGTTACCAGAAGCTAATAGCATTTTGGCTAGCGGACTTTTGGCGCTAACTTTAAATACTTCAGCTTTAACATAAACATCAATATCCCATCAATGCATGAAACCCTTGTGGAGATAACGCTTGTTATAACCATAAAAACACACTCGGATCATATCAGCAATGCCATGGAACCGAGTGCTAGCATGAGCTACCTCTGTTAGCTCTTTGTTTTAAAAACACCATTTGGACGCATTAGACAAACATTTCCAAATGACCGTGTAACCTTTTCCTGCCTTAATCCTGTCCGACCTGTCGGCGCCTTGTGTGAGTTCGGTCCACTTTGGTCATCCAAGGAAGGGAGTACTGAAAAGGGAAAACGTAATTTCTTCAGCAGCGGCTAGTGGCTTAGCAGCAGTGGACATGTGGCCACGAGCTGACACGTGGTCGGGATCGGCAGCCCCGAGGCCCTGCAGCGTCTCTGACCCGGTTGCAGTCAATTCCCCAGCATGCAGCAGGCGATTTCAGCAGATTTTCCCCTCAGCATGGGAAAGTGGGTCCTTTGCCGGCTTTTCAGCTCCGTCTGGAGTCCGCTTTCCTGTAAAGGCTGAGAAGAAATAAACAAAGCTGTTTTTGGCATGGAAGGATCCTTTCCTCTGGCGTTTTACACTGAAGTTAAGACAGCAGACTTAACTCTGATTTGCCCGGTTATATCCTCCAGACGAAGAGGGATTTCTCCCGTGTGCTGGCTTGTGGGTCTTTTCTGGCCTCGTGAGGCCTCATGGTTTAGGCCAGACTCCCTCCTCCTTTGTCTCAGGCAGGAAGAAGGTGAAGACTGGGTGGCAGCCCCCCTGTCCTCAAGGACTCCAGGAAAAAGTGGTCTGAGAGTCTGGTCAGAAGTGCTCTGACCTTTGTCTGGGGGGGTGGTCTGGGTTCACAACAGGCACCCTGCTGTGAAAGCGGATCCTTGGTGGCTGTGGATGTGAAACACTTCTGGTCCTTTTTTTTACTCTTTCCCCATGTCACACATTGTTCAAAATTAACACAATTTAGCCATTGTGTGATGGCATAACATCCTGTTCCTTGTCTTCACCTGCCCTGCTTTAAAAAAAATGAAACAGTTTTGCTGGTTCATTTAATAAATAATTTTTCATTTCATCATGCTTTTACAAAGCTCTTGCCTGCATTTTGGTCTATCAATAACCACATATTACATGACAGATACATAATATGGCAAACCATAAACTAACTAAAGCTATCAAAATATTTTAAATATGTCACACAAAATTTAGACAAATATTATTCCAAAATACAGCAAGTACTTTTGCGGAACTTAGAGTTTTCTCTTTGAATGAAACAAGATACAGAATGTATAGTTTACTTCCTGAAATCTATATTCTGGGATTTAAAGTTTTTCTTTTTCCTAACCTTTCTGAAACTTAGAGTGTACCTTCCAGGAATCTGTGGGTTACTTGAAATTTAAAAGTTACTTTCTTGGAACCTATAGTTTACCTTCTGGAACTTAGGTTATGTTACTCTATGGAACTTCACAAACATTCTCCCACAATTCTGTAAAAAAGAGAGTTTCAGTAAGTAAATGTCTGAAAATAACCAATAGGCATTCAGAGAGTGAACTCTGTAAATTAGTAAAACTAACCTGTACACTATAGTAGTTGCCTGTGAGTTGCCTGTGTCTGGAAAGTCATGTTAACTTTATGCAAAGTACACACTGTTGCATCTTGTGGAAAATAACTATGTTGATCAAACTGTTCTGAACTCACAAAAATATACCCTATGCTTTGAGTAGTTGGAATGTATCATCTTATACATCTCAGGTCTGAAATTAAGACACAGCCTTTCCAAATCCAAAAGCATCTGTCTTTTTGCCTGCTTTTTTTCCTTTAGTCTATTTACCAAAGGGTCCTAAGATAGATCTATTCCGTCTAACCTGTTTGAACCAACCTGTGAGTAAGTTGTACGTGCTGCCATGCAGGTGTTAGCCTCCCTTCAAGTGGTCATGGTTTCACTGCAAGAGTTAAACTTAAGATCGAAATCCTCTTAGTGACGACTTTATCTTTCCAGTGTCACATGGTGTGATCCTATCTCTGCCACAGGAAAGCATTTTTTTTCACAAACCGTGAAAGTGTATTTCAGGTTGTAAGCAGTGGGATTGAAGACAACTGAGTGGTGCTAGCTGGGTAAGTGTGTCAGGTCAGGAAAGGGAAACTGATCCTCTTAGAAGGCTGGAATTGGCCTACTCTCAGGTATGAGCTATTTAATTTGGTCAGCCTGAAACTACTAAAAGTGTCTTCCTTCCATCTTTTTCTCATCTTAAGTCTTGTTTGCTCCTGATATGGTGTGTTTAGTTTGGATTACAAAATTTCGTGGTAGTCTAAAAAGGGTTAAATATTTACTGTGAATGCAGTAGGCATTCACAGTTATTGAGATCCTCTTTCACGTTTTTACTGTTTAAAGTTTGATTAGCTTCTCCTCCTACAGTTTTTGTCCGATTTCAACCATTCAACTTTTAAACTATTCAGCTTCTTCTGGAATCGATGGCTATATCTTTTTGTACTTATACCTTTTCAACTTTTTAAAATATTCAGCTTTTTCTGCAAATTTTCAGCTTTTTTTTCTCCCATAGGAAATGAATGTAATTCACTAAAATTCCGCTCATTTCAGCTGCTTTTTGACAGCTTACTGCTTCAGCCTACTTTCAGCTAGAAACGCCATTCAACTTTTAAAATGTAGTGATATCTTTCAGCTATTATGGTATATTTCAGCTTTTTCATATATTTTACCATTTTCATATAGTACCTCCTTAAAATAATTTTGGCTTTTCATGAAATTCAGCAAATAACATGCGTTGCTATGGTCGTCAAGGAGGCAGTTATAGAGTGCACACTCTAGAAATTCAACAAATTCTTCTTCTCCGAACAACTTCTTCTCACTTGCTCAATTTTCAACCTATCCACATAAATTATACATCAAAACGTAGGAATTTTTGTCTGGATTCAGGAAATGTAACCCTAATTGGTGTAGCATTTATAGATTTTTCGCAAATCACCTCAGAGCGACACAAACCCGAAACCTCCCCATTCATTTCCTATTGAGCGGTTTTGAAAAATGACGTCTGAAAATCGAAAACATCACACGTTTTCGCATCGTCGCTACTCCTAAACCGTTTTATGTACAGGCATGAGACTTTCACACATGAATGTCCCAACCCTTCTGGCACTCACAAAAAAGGAATTATTTGGATAACTGTTACAGTTTTGCCGCAGGAACAATTTGTTCGGGAGTAGCGAATGTGCAAAATCCTGAAAATGCTTTAGAGCTGCATTTTTCCACATGATCCACTTTTTTACATCGTCGCTGTGCCTACACCGATTTTTGTACAAACATAAAAATGAGCAACATAGTCCTCAAAAGTATTGATGGGTCCGGCAACACCGATGCGTCGGCGCATGTGTCGAGCTCATAGAGCGAAACCCATGTTGATGCGCGTATCAACACGGGAAAGTCACGTGACCGATACAGGAACTGTTTCGAACTGACTGACGTGCCAAACTGTTTCTGTTCCCTCTAAGCTGCGCGCGTGTGCATTCGCGCACAGCAGCGCGCACAGCAAAGCTATGCTGCGCAGTAAATAAAATCCAAGCTGAATTGTAAACAAAATAATAATAAACCAAGTTTTATTTTAATCATTTTGCAACTCTGGTGTGATGGTGTACCACAGTCTCATCAGTGGTGCTGATCGGAGCGCACCACTGATGGATAGGTTGGGCAGACGCCTTTATGGTTGGGCGGTTTGCGCTGTGCGTCTTTGTTCTGAGCGTCGTTTCAGAAAAAAAACGGCTGATCTACCCTTAGTAGAAAGCTGCTACTCTGAGTAGTTCTTCCTCCCTTTGTCATACTCAGCATGTCCGATTTAAGAACAGATGATAAGATATCAGTCAGGTAACTGAACACAGCGCCCGATCAACGTGAGCATAATAAGGTTGGAAGTGCGCATGTCCTACGAGTAGAATTAGAAATTTTTAAAGAAGGCATATGGACAATATTAAACCATAAGAAACAATGCCGTTGCTGTTGGAAACAGCAAGAGAGAATTGTTGAAAAGTCAATGCATGCGCGATATGAAAGTTATGTGATGGAGAATTAAAGCTGTTTTCTCACATGTCACTCATTCAACACAAAAGGGGGAGTGTGTGTGTGTGTGTGTGTGTGTGGGGGGGGGGGTAGGCATTGAAAGGACATGGCAGCAAAAAATTTGTAAAATAAATAAATAAAAAAGCCAGTCCACATGCATCCTCGTTCACATTATTTATTGCTTGTATCTAAAAAAAAATCAAATATATGTTTAATTCAAATGAAAATATAAATTAATACAATGCAACATACAATGATTTAAATTGTATTGCGTATACTTGGTCATCAAATCAGTGTCAGTTAACTCTGTCAACCAGGTTGCCTGTAGGGATTTTTAAGGTCCAGCAGGTGTCAGTATTCAGTGACACAGTATCGGCACAGTATCAATACAGTTTGGCAATGTGTCGAAACGCTTCATGACGCCTCATCGACCCATCACTACTCAAAAGCCTGCTGATACTCACAGTGATATCTCTTATACTTTTTCAGCTAGAGCGATTTGTTCCGGACTGTTTTTAGAGGATTTTTGAAATTCCTTAAAAATCCCCTTTATATCATAATTTTTTACGCCTTTATTAAAATATTTCCAACATAAACCGATAGCAAGTCTTCTTCCCCTATCCGTTAAGAAATAAACGCAGAAAAAATTACGTCTCTACCATTTACGGATCAGGAGATATGAAGTGTTGTGCGAGGCAATGTTCTCCATTATAATCGTATTGGACATAGTCTGAGCAAAGTGTCTGCACTTCAGTAGAATGGCAAGCTGCAGGTGTGAGTGAGTTTCCATGACGACGGAACTCTGCTGGCCAGAGGTTACTAGGTTCCATTTGGATAGAATGGCAACTTTCCACGCCCACTGCAGTGGCTTTGATGAATGTAGGAATCTGAAATTCGCACAGTCACTTCCTCTTAACATTTTTAAATTTTCAAGTGATTATGAGGCATGTGTGACTTTTCTGTCACTTTTTGGATTTCGCATGCTTTCCTATTGGGCCTTTGCTTCCAACAGGACCTGGCATGATGCCCAGAGACGACCCAATTGGCCAATACAGCACCACCCACCTGTGGGAAATGGCGCTACACACCATTTTGGTCAAATGTTGAGTTCTGGGCCCAGATTTGGTGAGGCTGAGTTGCTAAAGGAGGCCAATCTGACCCATGACCTTTGGTGACCTTTGGTGACCTTTGGTGACATTAAGTATTGGCACCCTTTTTGAGGCACTTCCCAGTACAGGATTTGGACCAAACTAACAGAGTACCATCACACGGTGATACTGAACACAACCCTGTTAGTGGCTAACGGTTAGCATGACGCTAACCGGAAGTAGCTCTAGGAAGGTCCTACAAACTTCTGCTTTACAGAGTCTGTACCTCCTTTATACAGAATGCTCCACAATAAATTTGGGCCTCGTCGCGTAAAGCATCTCCAAGTTAGGAGGTGTTAAACATCCAATGCTTTTCAATGGGGGCGAAACCCCTTATACTCCTAGAAATGCAGGCCCACATATGGCTACAGTATATTCAAGTTTGAAATTCTACTTCTGCTTTGTTAAACGATTCAGTGTTTAGAATGAGTTAGGAAATGTTTGGTGCCATTCCCTCAGTTTTTTCTTCTTCTAATCATTCAGCTATTGTTCTTTCATGATCAAATTCTTAAACTCTTTCAAATTATTTAACTTTTTCAACTTCAATGCTTTTCAGATATTTTTTCTCTTCTTCAAAGATCTTCTGCATCTTTTGCTCAATCATTCAGCTTACTGCATTCACAGTGCATTTTCGCAGGAAATGCAAATTTTTCTAGTTCATTTTTATATTATAACAGCTCTCATTTAAAATAATTAAAGTGTAAACCTCCTTGTTTTTAAACACGCTGCTTAGTATTCGGCCTATACGGTGACAGCACTGTTGCCTGTAGCAAGTAGGTCCTAGGTGTTAATAATTTGTTCAATAAATGCTTGCAGTATTTTGGCAGTTAAAAATAAGAATTTATGGAATAAATGTGAATGGAACATTTGTACTGTGTGGATTAGATACAGGCATTTATTTAGACACTTAAGACACACATCAGGATTCATATTCAAAATACAGATAATGGCCTCGTGGTGGCACATTTTTCGTACAGATGACAAGTGAGGAGGACATATCCCCTTTAATTTTTGGGCTTGGCCAGGGGAAGGGGGAGCCGGAGATAAATATTTGTGATTCCCTTTGTTGTGCCTGTTTTGCTGCCGGAGTTTGTGAGTGACCAACAAGAAGCTCAGCGCTAAAACTTGTAATCATTTCTCTGCCGTGAAATAAAAATACAATAGCTATTTAAAATCCCCAAAACAGCAAAATATACATGTTAGGATGCCAATCTGTCCAGGGTCTACCCTGCTTCTCGCCTATTAACTGTTGGAGATAGCTGCCAGCCCTACCATGACCCTTCAAGGAGGAGCAGGTATAGACACTAGATTGATGGATGAATGCTTAGCATACTGTAGCTTTTCTTCAGAGGATAAATAACAATGTTTTGATAGCTATTAAAGGTCTATAGCCACGCTATATGCCTATACCAAAAAATACCAAAATCCAGTTGATTATGATAAAATAAGGCCATATACTCCAAGCGTCTGTCCAGATAGTGTTTTGATAGTCCTTTTTTGAGCCGAAATAGAACAGACATAAAAAGACGTGGCGCCATTTACTGTCAGTACTGCAGAACTATTAGAAAGCCAGATGGCCACCACTGACGCAGCTACTAAATCCTACGTCCCGACCTAGCTCAAATTGATGTAATGCCCGGTGGAAACCTGACAGCTAGGCATGGTTGAAGACCAACCCAACCTACTCCTATTTCAAGTTCCAGTGACTCCTCCCCTGACCTCCTTCCACAAAATCAAAATTATAGCTCCTACCAGATGCAAACAAGGACACAGCATCATGGTAATAATTTTTTAAATGACATAAATAAAAGTGAATGGCTAAAACCTTTTCATTGGAATGAACGCAAATTAAATTCATTAGAATGCTATTTCCCCGATAAGTGAATTGTTTATGATGTCTATATGAAGACGTGCTGTCGGTGGAGAAGGAGTATGAAACAAGCAAAGACCACCGTGGATCATTCTATTTGCCGTTTTCTGTTGAAATGGAGGGCCATCCATACTCTTTGGTCAGCAAGAAGGAAATTACCAAGAAAAGACAAATAAGTAATAACCGGGAAAAAATGAGAGTCTACATCGGCATAGCTATTATTACCAGGTGGAGTGAAGACAATTCATGATGGATGCGTGGGCTTGCAGGCTTTCTGCTGAACAGGTAAGTTAATTCAATAAAACAGTGACGTTTATTTTCGGGTTATGCTAGAAACAGGGCAGTGTAGTCCAGAAACTACTCTGTCCTCTGGGCAGAAAAAGCTAGTTTGTTCATCTTTGTCTCCCTCTTGGGAGCATGTGTATAGGCGGAGGGGCGGAGTGATATTTCAGACGGTTTGTAGCGAGCGGGTCTCTCTGTAACTCGTGTTTTATAGTCGCTTATTTTGGCTCTAAAATAAGCGACCTCACATTCAGAAACAAGGCCAGAAAAATAATAAGTGGACTTGGCAACAGTGCCAAAAACCATTTCACATGACGACTGTAGCTATTAGCTATTAGGGGCTTGGTACCAAATACATGGAGGACATATTGACATTGTCACATTTATGTCACTCCATGGCTTCTGTACTAGTTATTACATGCTTAACAGGAAGGTTGTTTTTAATTCATTTAGTGCACCACTAGATGGGTGCGCCAATGTGAAACATTTACATACTGGGGCATTCATTTTTGGGGAGATGTCATGTGATCTTACAGAGCCAGAATTCAAGTGTTTGGCTATAATGCTGATCACTAGTACATTTGAAAGAAAATACGGTCACTTGCAAACTTGAAAACACCATCTCAACTGTAAATTACAGGGATAGCAGCATCATATTGGGTGGTAGTTTTACTCCAGGATCAGCTGGAGCACTTCAAAAAATAGATGACATCTAAACATAAAGTTTAGTCTGACAGTGTCTGAGCGTCAGATAAAACAATATGTGTTTTTAAAACAGTGTGTGTACCCATCTGGTTTTAACTATATGTCTGTTTCCTAAAGCCTGTCTTTGCTCCTACAAGCAGTTCCCTTTATTAGAATACCCTACAAACGTGTTGGTTTGTTTTTAGTTCCATATTCACCTCTGAATCTGCGCACATTCCTTATCTCTTCCTTCTTCTTTTGTCTCCAGATGTTTGTCTATGTCATGCAGACATTGGCGGAAAGCAGTGAGACCATTCCATTAACTTATTGAAAACAGATACAACAGGAGGAGTGTATTCCCATGTAACAACACCCCCATTACAACAATCAATAAAGATTGCCTTGTTTTCAAAACATCCATGGCATTTATTAGATTTCAATAAAATCTCCAACCATTGTCTCTGGAAAAAGAGCCATATTGTTTTACAGCAATAAAACCTGTATCATAAAACTCAAAAAGTTAATGTTTACTAAAATAAAATCAGTTCTTTGATTAAAAGCAAAATTAGCAAAATATAGGTATCTAGTATACAGGTCAGAAAACATAAATGTAACTTTGCAAAAAAATAAAATAAATAAAAACTTTTACTGATTTATTCAACCTCCAACAACTTAAGACCTTGGACTTTCTCGAAAGCCATTCAACTGTTGCTCCTAACCTCAGAACAGTCAAATTAATAGGGTCTGAGGATGGTGGTTAACAAAGGCAGATGTCTGCCACCCAAGTTGGCATCCTACTATGGTTACCATTCTCCCTCTGAAGTTAAAAAGAGGATTAGAAGCATTAAGTTGTAATGCTAGATGTCAAGTCTGATTATGATGAAAATTAAAAATCCACTGACTGTACCAATTAGTTCTTTCATTTGGTCATGTTTACCAGATTTTCAGTATCGTGCAGTGTATATTGTTACTTAAATGCTTAAGAACCAGCCCAGACATAACTAACTGTAGAAATATACTGTCTTTTTTATTAGTAGATCTTAGTTCTCCCTATGATGTACAAGGCCTGTCTTTGCTGTCAGCACTCTGACTGAGTTCAGGAGCACCATCTGATTTTCCTCAATGGGATGCTGGCAATATATACTATTCATGTTTTCTTGACTGCAAGCCACAGTCAACATCATTCAGCAAAATTACACGTTAATCATTTTGCTGATGGAAAAGAAAAAAAAAGTTAGGACTGGCGGTTGAGCCACACAGTGTAAAGCCAACAAGAGTACAGACAATCTTAAAATATTTGGACTGTCCCATGATGTTGTTTATGAGTTTAGAAAATATTTCCATTTGATAAGAAGGGTTTCCATTTGGCTGCCAAAAGGAATCTAATTGGTCTTAGTCCAAATATCCCCATTGGAATTTGGTGAATGCTATACGAAATATTGAGAGCTAATTTGCCTGTGATGAAGAGCCTATTGCAAAAGTAAGGGTTTGGTTGGATTTTTGTGGCTTGTAATGTTTTTCTCTTATTAAATGATTTAACAAAGTCAAACATATTTGGGGCGTCAATTGTGTTTCTCGTTTGTTACAACTCTCCTCTCTTTTTTCAGCAATAATCATCTCAGTTAGGTTAAACAAATTTTTTTTTAACAATGTTTGGTAGTAATTGGAAACATAATTTCACTCACTCATTTCTATAATGAATAGGAGGTGGCATTTACTCAAAATCATTGTATTAAAGGTGCCATGACATCACTGTATAAAACATTTCATGTAGTTGATATTGCTGCATATGTAACTTCTCCAAAAAAATTCTTAAAAAAATAACATCAGCTTGTTGTTTTGTCAGGCCAAATGTCCCTCCTCGGTAAAAGGGTTGATTGTGGTGATTATATGCAGCGCTACTCAGATGACTTCACTGTTTGGCTACAACCATATTAGGAAAAGCTGTGAAACGCTTGCTCACTGCTTCACCTTCCTCCTCTCAAGTCAAAGGGTTGGAACAACCAAATTACAGACCATATTATACCACACATACCTCAGAAAAATTTGATTTGTTGTCATGGCCCTTTTAAATTGATTTGTTGACTTCATTCACAACTCTATAAATATTGGGAATTTAGTGGTGGCTAGAATCAAATACATGACTTCATGTTGTCTACTTCCAAGATAAATACATTGACATCTTAAAAGAAATGTCCCGTTTACAATATGAATTGCAAAAATAAGGGATTGGTTGGATTTCATTATATTACATATTTAATTACACAAATTCAAATAGCCTTTCTTTGTCTTTTTCAGAGCTGATGATGGGATATAGCAGGAAATGGAATAATTGTGGGGTTTTTTCTGCATAAATGTTTTTTTTTTCTTCTTCTTGAATGAGTTCCAGACCCCTTCACTCTGATATCATTCAAAAAGCAAAAAAAATAAATAAAATGAAAGCAGCCTGCTAAAATAAGATCCCTGTCATGGAAGAACAGGGCTGTGATTTAGCAATATGGCAGGAAGCTATGCAACCATCGTTAAAATACGGATGTATAAATATGATACATCAGTAAAGATGACGCTGTTTATCCAATCATATGTGAGGATTTTTGATAAGGCCCCTCCTTCTGAAATAAATCTCCAATGGAGTAATCCCGGACGTATGTGTGGAGCCATGTGGAGCTGGGCCTTTAGTCACGCTACTCCAGTTAAAGCCCCAGAAGGGTTTCGTAAATGTTTCACATTTGTGTTTGGGATGGATTATTTGTGAGTCCTCATCCAGCCTTGTATAGATCCCTCTCCACCAGCCCAGTTTGGCCGGGTTCTACTCGGCTCCGCCCGCTTGCAAGCATTTCAGCAACATTATTTTTTCTGGACCAGCCCCAGTTTCTCTGGCCCTGCTCAGGAGCAGGGTCAAACCAAGTGAACTTGAGAAGAGTTTTGATGTTGTTACGGATTATGAGATAACAGAGGCAGGGGCTGCAAAGAACTCACAAAGCCAAGGAGGTATGGCACGCATAAACAAATGGACTGTTATCACTGGACGCGGATATCCCTGGAGCCAAGCTCTCAGTCTAATGGCGACGTGGATCCCAGAAGACAACATGGGGGAATCAACCAATCCTGAGCAGGCTTTGCTTATCCATATAAGCTGACGTAACCGAGAATTGCACACTCCCTCATTTCCGGAAATCTGCTGTCTTGCATTGTTTTTGTATGAGAGTCCAGTTCTGAAGCTGTAAACATCTCTCTGCCTTTTTGGATTAGATATGTTGAAGTATAGTTTCTGTTTCAAGAATATTTTTATTACTACAGGAGTCACTGAAGGCTACAATTTGAGAACACCGCATTATTCAGGCGAAGAACCTGGGAGAACCGCAACTGGATGCCGTCAATTCTGATCAATGTGAACACTGCTTTTGAGTGAATGGCCAAGGGGAGAGGAGAAATGAGCAGTTGTTTTTTTTCTCGGAGGAAGTCCAGGGAAAACTTGCTTGTGATGACATTATCGTTATCGACCACTATGAACCAAGGGTGTCAAACCGAAATATAATTTTACTATCTACAAACCATAAACCATGCCTAAGGAAAAATAATGAAAAAATACACATTTTATATGTATTTGCAGTGTATCAGATCCGTGGATTCACCAAGGCTTTCTCTAATTTTACATTCACTGAAAGCTATTCCATTTTGTCTCTAAAGAGTGTTTGGTTCAAAAAGTTGTTCACCGCCCCTCTGATCGAATGACTCTGTGGGGGAGGAGGGAGAAGGCAGAGAGTAGCGGCCGCTGCAGCAGACGATCTGCGCAGTGCAGCATGAATATCCAATATCCAACCTATAAAATAATGTCACTGTCAAAAGTCCACGGTATTGCACTATTAAAGACCTTCATGTTGTTCCCCCTATGGCTGAAGCAAAAACATCCTCACAGATCCCAAAATTTAACTCTGTTAGGCAAACTTTGGAGCAGATGTCTCCTCTCCCCCCACTTCTGTCCAAAGCCAGCTTCACACTGACTATGTTCCTTGTGCGCGCCGTCCGTTTATTGGTAAACATGTGCCATACAGTACTCCAAACTGGATTTGTTCATGCATCCAGACAGCCCCACCCCCATCCGACCTTTATTTTTAAATAAAACTGGATCCGCTTTAGACTTCCAGCATCTAACTTCCTGTCTGGCTTATCAGGTTTTTAGAGATTTCGATCCATTAGCTGTCACAAATAGACTGGATCCGTGTTTCTGATGGACAACGGAGGAGGGTTCTCTGTCATGCTGTATCATCAGCCTGTGTGAAATGCCCTATTGACTGGAATGGGTTTTAGTGGTGACGTAATGGAAAGTGCACGGATGAAGACACACACACACACACACACACACACACACACACACGCACACACACACACACACACACACACACACACACACACACACACACACGCACACACGCATATTTGTTTAAAATACAAGGTGAGGACCTTGACTTCCATTAATTTTCAAGCCTTTCTACGGCCTAACCCTAATCTTAATAATTATCAGTATATCCCTAACATAAACTTAATTGAAACCTTTGTGCTAAACCTCACCCCTTTGCCAGAAAAAAGTGAGAGCCAAAAAAAAGGTCAAATAGTAAATGGCTTGTACTTGCATAGCCATAGCTAGACCTATGACCCCAAAGCGTTTTACTCTACAGTCAGTCATTCACCTATTCACACACACATTCCCATTCACACCCTGACAGTGGTGAGCTATGTTAGTAGCCACAGTTGCCCTGGGGCAGACTGACACAGGCGAAGCTGCCATACATTGACGCCACCAGACCCTCTGACCACCTGTCAGCAGGCAATTCGGGTCAAGCATCTTGCCCAAAGAAACAACGACTGAGACGCTCAGAGCGGGTGATCGAACCGACAACCCGCCAATTACAGAACAAACTCCATAACTCTTCACTCCTGCGCCACTGTCGCCCCAAATGTCCCCACCTTACATCCTTGACTTCCATAGACTTCTATTCATTTTCAAGCCTGTCTATGGCCTAACCCTAACCATAAGCTTTACCAGTATATCCCTAACCTAAACCTAATTAACACCTTAGTGCCAAACCTAACCCCTAGCCCAGAAAAAAGTAGGGACAAAATAAAAGGTCCTCAGTTCATATCAAAGTCCTCACTTTATTAGTAAAATGAGCAAAAAATGTGATTGCTCAGCTGCAAGTACAGGAACAGACACACACACACACACACACACATACCTGTGCAGACAGAGAAAAGCTGTGCCTTATTTTATTATCAGTTTAGGATAATGTGTGATTCAAATATTTATCCCAGTGGATTAAATATTCAGGATAATCTTGCATATATGATTAAAAACATTATTTTTATTTTTTTGTTTGTATTTACAATGATGTATTAGTTTTTTTATTACTTGCAGTTTCTTACAGATGTCTTTAACATAGGGTGATCATGTCCCGATTTGTCTGTGACTATGCTGCATTTTTTGATCCTCTCCCAGTGTCCCACAATTTCAAACAATGCTTCGCATTTGACTGGATCAAATTCTGAAAGGTCAAAATATTTAAGAGACGCTTTTCTGAAATATAAAGAAAGCAGAGCTGCAGTCATCGTTAATGACAGCTGCTTCGGCTGTTAGTCAAAATATGCAGCAGCATCCAACCTCATGACCAGCTGCGCTACATGATGCTTGTAAAATAAAACAGAAAGGATTTTAATGCATAGGGAATATTAAGGAAGCTATGTCAAAGAACAGAAAATGCTGCTACAAATATTGGGGAAAGGTTTTTGAGGCCAGAGAAAGGTGATTCACCAGGAGCTTTTTGTGAAGTTTGCCAAAGTCACACGGAGGGGAGCACGATGTGTAGCAACACTAAAAGTGAGTCACACAAAAAATGCACAGCTGAAAAAGCCTCATGCCAATCAATGGACTAATTTTTACTCAAACCCAAAGATGCCTACCAGACAGGCAAGGGAATAGCAGCCAAGATTAATTTAAACAATATTTAACTTTATGCAAAATTTTAAGATTTTTTTTTCTAATAAGATTTTTAAAAGTATTAATATTTAAAGATTTTCTTACAAACTTAGAACAATTTTATTAAACAAGCAAAGCAGATATTGATTAATGTAACTTGTGATCTGTGCTAAATTAAAATGTATGATATCATCATGGTGTTGGTAATGTGTCCCGTGTTGTCCCTCAAAAGCATCCTTATTGTCCCACATTTGGGGTTTTTTCAGATCTGGTCACCATCTTTAAAGTGTTAGTGTCGCAGCAAGATGTGGGAGTGGTGTTAAAGACTACATCTCCAGGAGGTGTTTCCTTCTTCCAAGCATTCCTAGTCTGGTTGAATAGTCTGGCAAAATTGAGTATGGCTGGCTGAAAAGCCCCTTTTCAGCCAGCCATAGGGGCATTCAAAATTATCCAAATTATTGTTGGTATGGGTAACCTTTTTTGCTGTATGTTGTCTTATGTAGATCACACACATTCACACCCAGAATAGTCACTCAGCACTTGAGTGTTGATGTTTTAGGCATGAAGTATCTAAAGTTTATGCTGAAAATGCAGCATAAATCCTTCCCCAGAGGTAATTTGGTATATTGCATATTGGTTTGGCTTTAGGATTCATGTAGTTTTCCTACTGTCTATAAATTGTCATAAAGCTTTAAGAGGTTAAATTATTGCCAGAAAGCTTCGGCCACCTACCCATCACCACCCCAACATAACATCACTTCAAATCTTGATGAATAATAAAACAAATCAGAAGTAATCGCTGATTGAACAATGCTAAAAAATAATGTCTAACAGTTTTTTTTCCTGAATTAGTTAAACCTCCCAAGTTGGTCAGGTAAATCACACCCTAGACAGAAAAGCAGACGATAAACAAGCTAAAGGAGAAACTATAAATATCCAACAAACGACAAAATCCGGGGAACAGACAAAAAGCTGATAATAGCAAAATTAATCTTGGTGCTTTCTCACTTTTCATGCTGTTTTTTACTCTCTGCTTGTTTTTCGTTATGTAGTCTCAACACTTTTTCTGCTTCTGTGGAAGAAATCCTACAATGGCCTGTACTGATTGCTTTATTTTCTCAGCAGATACCCCCCTCTCGTGTTTGTTTTTGCAGCACTCAGGGATATATCAGACTGGGAGAGGGCAAGTGGAGCTGAGCCTGCACATCTAAGCATTTTCTGTCCAAAGATTTGAAATCATGTTGGGTCAGTTATGTTGTAGAAGTTGCATGGGAAGAGGCTCTGGATGGTTGGAGCTCAGGCTGCAGAGTATGGGGTGTTAGTGAGGACAATGGAAAATGTCAGATCACCAGGTCTGCTCAGGATCTATGAAAGGTAAGAAGAAAGATGTGCCACTTGGTTACTGGCTGATGTTAGTACTTGAGCTAAAAGGTTTTAATAGACCAGAAGAGAAAAACAATGTCTCTTTGGTTGTAAACATGGCCAACACCTTGTAAAACTGTTCACCGTTTTGTGACATAACAACCACAAAATTCACGATTGGAAGGAAAAGTGGACATGGTTTCTCAAATGGTTTTACAAAATCTATAATGCATCCTTAAGTCAATACTATGTTGAACCAGCTCTTCTGCACATCTAAACTCAAAAGTATTTTGTTACAGTGAAAAATAACTCAAACTCAGTCATATTCAATACAGAGCAACTGTGAACACCAATTTATACAGATGTATACCTTGCTGGTATAGCAATCAGTTAATTAATGAGTCAATCAATTATGCATCAATCTAAAATGGATTATTTTACTTCCTATGTAAGGATTTGTATCATACTAACAAAGACCAGGAGTTTCCTTTACTCTGTTATATAGTTTATTATCAAATCAGAGATCCTGTACACAGCACAACAATTTCTGTTAATATCAATTCAAAAATACAGGTCTAAAATGATGACAAAACATTTAGTAATTTTATTACTCCATGGCTGAAGTTCATCAGACTTTTATGAGACCTTGCATGAAATGCAACACTTTTCAGATTAAAATCTGTTCAGAGGGTAAAAAAAGTGAAAAGAGCTTGAAGTTCTCTATTTCTCATCTAGTGATCTCCCGTCCCAGAGTAGCAGACAAAACCAGTTCCCACTTGCTCGCAGAGTCTTAGGCTCTCAATAGGCAAGCAGTCAAAAGCAGACAGCTTTTGAGCTCTCTTTTTATATCCAAGGAGCCCCGGCATGCAGCCAGTTGGACCAGCCTGGATTATTCTAAAGAAGGAGGAGTTAACACTTATGTCTGACATGAGCTGTGAATAAACCCCTTTACAGGTTTCTTCTGCTTTAACTTGTTGACATTTCAAAGTTTTAGATAAAAAACCTGAGTAAATACACATACTTTAGTAAGTCAAAAACTAAAAGGGAAAACAATCCGAGCCAACCTGTGAAAAAAGCAATTTTCCAAAAATAGACTCCTTTTCAAGGAGTGGCTGACCTACCAAAGAACCGCCATTAAAAACTTCAAAGATTCATCCAACGGGTCAAAAAAAAAAAAAAATACACTGCCGGCCTCATTTGCCTCAGTTAAGCTCAGTGTTTTTGATTCAACAATGAGAGAGACAGGCTCAAATAGTATCCATGTAAGAGTTCCCCAGGCCGAAATCGCTGCTGACCTAAAGGAACATGAAGGTGCATCTCACTTTTCCCAACTAACATATTCTTGATTATGATGTTTGCAGATGACATTGAGATCTGTGGTAAAAGCAGAGAACAAGTGGAGGAAAAGCTACAGAGATGGAGGTTTGCCTGGTAAAGGAGATGAACAAAGGTTACCTGTAGCAAGACAGAAACATGTGTTTGAAGGAAAGGGACATATGTAGAGTGGTGAGGTTACAGGGAGATGGTTTGGAGTTGCACAGAGGAGGGATAGTGAGTACAACAGTAGGAGGATGCTGAGGCTGGAACTTTCAAGCAGGAGGCCTACAGGAAGAGGAGGTTTATGGATGGAGTTAAAGAGAACATGAATGTAGTTGGTGTCAGGTGTTGATGTGATGGTCGGGGGCTTCTTTGCTTCTTCAGGATTTGGATTTGGACAAAGAGATAAACAATTGAATGTCATGATTTGGGTTTTTATTATTTGCTTATGTTCAGTTTGGGTTTTAATGTGGTTTGATTTTGTACTTTTCTTCTGGCCTGCTCTGATCACTTCTGTCACCAGCCTTTATTCAGTTCACCTGCCGGCATTCTTTTGTCTTGCTCTCACTCCCCTTCACCAGTTACCATCCAATCAGCTTCAGTTTATTTGCAGCCATTTTGTCTCCCTTGATCAGCTCCACCCATTCTGGTAATTAGTTTCACTCTGTTCACCTGCTCACTCCCCTACTTATATCTGCCTCTGTCACCTGCACTCTGCCAGATCATTGTCTTTACAAGCCTTTGGTGAGTTTTGTCCAGCATCCATAATGTCTGTTGATATTACCCAATTGCCTTTTTGACGTCTGAGCCATCCTGAACCTGTTTTTCCCTGCCCTGTCTGTCTGCCTACCTGTTTTTCTGACCTGGACCTGCCTGGTGATATTCTGAGTTTGCCTTACCCCGATCTGTACTTCTGCTTGTTTTTGGATTGCTTCTTGTGTACCGGATTTTTGACTGTTATTCTGACCACCGAGCCTGCTTGTCCCTGCATTGTGAAGAACACCTCCATTAAACCTTCTTTAATCATACCTACTTTTTGTCTGGCTGAATACTGGGTCCCCTGTCTCTGAATTCCTGACATTGAAGGAGGAAAGATAAACAGAGTGGTAACATAAATACCACTAATGTAGAGATCGGAATAAACTTCAATGTAAGCATAAAGTAACAAACTGGAAAGGCAGCATCTAACAAACAGCAAGTGAATAATTAAAAGAAAACATATGAAAACCAATACCAGTGGATCATAACACCACAAGATTTTAAGATAGATTGATCAAGATTTCAGACCTATATCTAATCTTGCTTTCTTATCTAATATTAGTTGCTAATCAAATGTGTGCGTATTTACAGAGTAATGGCCTGTTTGAAGAGTTTCAATCAAGTTTCAGAGATCATCATAGAAATGAAACAACACTGATGAAAGTCACGAATGATATTCTCAGAGCCTTAGATAAAAGACGTTGGTATTTACTTGTTCTGATAGATTTCAGGGTTTTAATTGATATAGTTAATCACAATATTCTTTTAGAAAGACTTTAACATGCTGTAAAAATTAAAGGAAAAACACTAAGCTTTATTTCTCAGATTGATTTGACAGATTTATCTGACAGATTCTATTTTGTTCATGTAAATAAACGTTTTTTCACTCCAGCTTTACTTGTGGAGTACCACAGGGTTCAGTGCTTGGGCCAATTCTCTTAACTATATATATATATATATATGCTTCCAATTGCTAAAATGATCAAACAGCATGGGATACATTTCCACTGCTATGCTGATGATACTTTGCTTTCTTCATCCATAAATCCTGGTGAATACAATCAGTTTGATTGCAGGTGAGTCCCCCTGTGGTGTAGTGGGCTAAATCCATGTCTTTGATATGGGGGACTTGAGTTTGAATCCCAGTTGTGTCGGGAAGGGCAGGGAGTACTAGGGCATGTCATTTAAATCTGAACAAGTCTTTAAGATTACCTTCACTTCTGAAATATTGCCAAATTTAGAAATATCATGTCAGGGAATTCAATTCTATTTTATTTATATAGCGCCAATTCAAGGCACTTTACAAAGTCAAACTCAATGAAATCATACAGACAGATTGGTTAAAAAGGTTTCCTATCCAAGGAAACCCAGCAAATTGCATCGAGTCTTGACAAGGAGCATTCACTTCTCCTGAAAGAACATGGAGCCAGAGTGAAGAGTCATCATCGTTGTCAATGGCTCTGCAGCAATCCCTTATACTGAGCATGCCTGAAATGATGCTGAATGGAATGATGCTGAAAAACTTGTCCATGCATTTATTACTTCAAGACTGGACTGTTGTAATTATATTATATTCTTTTCTAGTTTGGGGCTGTAATAACAAGGGACAATAAACACTAAGGGTGTTTCTGAGTCCACTTAGCAACTTTGTGAAGTAAATGTGTTAATATTATTGGATGTGGGGGGTATCACAAGTGGAATTCAAACCTATGTCACAAGTGCGTCTTTCACTTCTCAATTTGTACAATCTCCACCTTATCTGGGACATGACAATTATTTTATTTAATCTGAATTTTAGCAGATACTGAAGAATATCTTCTTGGGGGCAAGTCTGAAGCTGTTTTAACTTGCCTTGTCTGTGTTTAGGATCCCTGGAGTGCATGGAAACGTTGTATATGCGTGCCTGACAGAGAAAATGTAATGTTTGCGCAGCGCTCTCCCGAGCCTGAACGTTGCGGCTCTTGGTGTTGGGGCTCTCCGCTTACATTATTCAGGAGGGTGTGACTTGCTGGCTCTTTTTTCCGCCTGTATAAAGCGAGAAGTTTGCGTAAAAGAAAACACAGATGGAGAAGGCCAGTCGGCTCGCTTTGTCACATAGAGTCCCCTTAAGCCCGTGTGACAACTCCAACACTGTCCCTTTGTGAAAAGCTTAATCACTATAATGCCCGGTCTCTGCGCGCTTTGTCTTGCCGTCACGCTGGCTGCGTTCGCCCGGCTCACCGGCTCTGTGGGGCCGGTAGTCCGATGCGAGCCGTGCGACGCCAGTGCGCTCCAGCAGTGCAAACTGCTGCCGAAGGACTGCACGGAGAGCGTAAGGGAGCCCGGCTGCGGCTGCTGCATGACGTGCGCCCTCGGCGAGGGAAAGGCTTGTGGAGTGTACACTGCGCGCTGCGGCTCCGGCTTGACCTGCAGGCATCAGCCCGGAGAGACCCGTCCTTTGCAAGCTCTGTTGGAGGGACGAGGGGTATGCACCAGCGCAACAAAAAAACTCAACAGCTATCTTAAGCCGCCGCAAAAACAAGGTAGAAAATGGTGTTTTCCATTTGCGCATTTCATGGTTATTTTATTCCCCGTGTGTGTCTGTTTGGGTGATTCTGACAGGCGCCCTCTCCATGAGGCGCTGCTATGACCAGGTCAGGGAAGCTCCCTCTTTATGCAAACAGATTAAGTGCGTAAGGTTGAGACTGATCTTAAGGTAAATGGCTAAAGGAAACACGCACAAAGGTGCTATGTTTAGAACATGTTTAACCTAAAGAGCATGCAAATTACAATGAAAAACACCAGATTCACACTGGATGAATAGACAATATGAAATACTTTATGTGATTATATGTGCGCATGGGTTTGGAAATCCGTGCCTGAAATTAAACATGTAGAAAAAAACTTTGGGTTGTGAGATTTTTCTTATTATAAAGCCACCAGTATTCAATTAAAGATACTACCCTGTTTCAGTTTATTTATTGTCATAACAAATGGACACTGGTAATACATGTTAATAATGAAGTATGGATTTTCACTGTAAGATTTCACAAGAAATAGCGTATATAGACCACACCGAAGAAGAAAAAAAGACAATTCTGCTTGTAGGTCGACTTTATTATAAG
Organism: Fundulus diaphanus; assembly: GCA_037039145.1. Classification (NCBI taxonomy): domain Eukaryota; kingdom Metazoa; phylum Chordata; class Actinopteri; order Cyprinodontiformes; family Fundulidae; genus Fundulus; species Fundulus diaphanus. Next base: position 18,579,388 of record CM073128.1, on the reverse strand, counting down.
ATACACCAGAAATGTGTTGGTCAGCAGGCATTTAAAAATGATATGACAGGCAATTAACTTTACACAAGTAAAGATTCTGAAGCTCTGAAACCCCTTCCTAATCTGGCAGGGTCAGTTTATTTATTCAGTTATTTTTTGCTCGCCAACAGAACACATTTGACAATGGAATTTGATTAAAGATGTTTAAAAACACAAAATTAAAGGAACCTACTGAAAAGAACTCTAATCAGTTGCCTCAGAATCAGAATCAGAAATACTTTAATAATCCCAGAGGGATTAATGCCTAATGCTTTATCTGATGTCATCAAGGGAAGATTATCATGGAATCTTATTTTTGGAGGGCAGATTTTATTCTTATTAAATGTTGATTTACAACAATATAGCAGCACGAATAGAAAACCTGTCCGTGACATGTTTTATACATGATAGACTATAATGATTTTGATTGACTACAGAAATGTCTGGCTTGTTACTGTAACATAGCATTGACTCATACATGCATGGACTGAACCTGACTCTTTTAAGATAATGCCAAGTGGAGAATAATGCAACATTAAGCCTGAGCAGCAGGACTGGTCCATTTAGTTTGGCTTTCCTTCAGTAAAACTCTTGGATTCTTGTGCACTGCTTGTTAATATGTAAAGCAACTTCCCTAGTCCAGGATGGGGGCCAGTATAGCTCAGGTGTCTAGCAGTGAGTAGAGCCAGGTGATGGTTGGTTGGCCTGTATAAACAACCTACATACACTAAAAAAATCACCGCTGATTATCAATGAACTACTTGCAAGACTGAACAATACTGGAGGTGGAATACTTTGTGCAGTGGTTTCTGTGACAGCTGTCCAGATGGGTAAAATGGCACACATGCCATTTTCATGTGAAAATACAGTTGTATGTTTAGGCACCCAGGTGCCCCTGTGTGTGTGCTTTATTATTTATTTAGTTTGAACACACAACTGTGTGCACAAACAATGCTTAATTTTTTTCTCTCAGTTCTTTTACATTTAACAATATCAGTTTTAAGGAAATCAGAGATTGTACAGTATTATGATTGAAAAAGAATGTAGTTGGTCTTAAGCGCCCCCTTTGGTCATATTATGTCATTGCCGCTTAGTGGTTTCCACTCCCATTGGTTCCCATTTCCAGAGCAGCTTCTCCTCCCAGACATTAACAAGCTCTCCTGACCACAGTTTGTGCTGTTTACTCCTGTGTTAGTATATAAACAAATTGCGTAATGTGTTTATCCAAAATGGCTCTGTTGTCCTAAAAAGGTGATTTATTTTTATAGCAATTAATTTTGGATAGAATCCTAAACTCAATAATTTTGTCCACAAGATTGGACATATGAGGTCAAAAGTTTTTTTGTTTTTTAGCGAGGTTGTTGTTGACATCTCATTTTGTCATCTCCAGTTCTCTAGACTCTGTAGCACCACTGCCTCACAAATTGATCAGGTAGCCACAGGAAAAAAATGGAAGGGTGGATTGCCAGCCTGGCTGGCCACATGAGCTACACGCCTACATGCTTGTCCACCACCCTCACCACAGCTCGAGCACACTAAATCTGCTTTGAGTTAGAAACAGTCTTCGGGATTCTGGTGTGCTTTTCCATTGCCCACTTTACTGTGTGATGATGTGGTCAATTGGGGGGCAGATCATGGGTAGGTTGGTGCACCCCTCTTTTGGGGGGAGTACTTGAAGCCTCATTTATTATTTCACTCATCTTTGACATTTAAAATGAAAGCATACCAGCCCAGTTCTGTTTGATTTGCACCCTCAAATTATACTCTACATTTCTTAATCTTCTTTCACACATTTAATAGTGTCAACTTGATTTATTTTCTAATCTCCAGTTCCTCCCTTGTATACTGCTCTGAATTGTAAGAAAATGTATGGATATGTAATAGTAACATTTCTCTGGCACCAAACATCTCAAAAGGAAAAGATTTAACTTATTTTGTCTGGTTTTAACAAGCTTTTATTACACAGTCAATAATACTTTGTTGGGTTGAGAAGCCTAGCAGTCGTTCATTATTTCTGTTTGGGTAATTTACAGGAGGAGATCCTAAAAGTTTGGTTTTGGTTTAGAGGTAAATGAAAAAAATGTTTGGGCAAAATAAATTGTTATAATTTGCAGCCCATTTTTCATATTTGGAACCACATATGATGGAGCAAAATCTGGTCCAAATGTGATTGCTTTCTACACAATCTTGAGTTTTGTCACAAAATGTTTTCCATACATGTGTATACCGTGCCAAAAGAGAAAATTGGCATCAGTATAACAGTTCTAATTTAAGTTTGTGTTTGCAGAAAATGCAGGAAATAAGGTGGATGATGGCGCCAATGTGACTGAATCCGTGACGGTCATGCCCGCTGAGGCAACTGTGAATGATGGGCACAGCCCTGGGTCAATGAATACCAGGCCTCCACTGCACAACAGACTGATCCAGAAGGCAGAGAACAAGAAGACGCAGAGCTACAAGATGGAACATGTGTCAGGAGGAGTCAGTAAGGACATGCAAAACTTCTCCCTGGAGAACAAGAGGGAGACTGAGTATGTAAGTCACACCCGGAGGCAATGAGACTTTCTGTGGTAAAATCTGTGTTTGGGATGGTAAAAACATCGACAGAAGTAATTCAAAATTTGCTCTGTGGTCACTGTGGGTTCCATACAGCTCATTAGATCACGCTTCATGTTTTCATGCACACCTACAAAAAGCTACCTCACTGTTTAAATCCATCTCACGTGCCTTGTCAGATTAATACCAACTTTAAAGACAGCACCAAGCAAATCAATTTACGATTCCGATCAGAATATAATTTAGTAGAGATGTAGACCAGAGATGGATATGTAGATGATTTTATTTGCAAGAAAATGGCATGTCTTTTTAGCATATTCAGTTACAATGTTAGTAGTCAGTTTTCAGACCTGTCCAGGGTGTACCCCCCCTCTCATCCATTGAACTCCTAGAGATAGGCACCAGCACCCCTCGCGATTAATTGTCAGTTAATTGTTTATTAGATTACAGTTTGTTCAATCCGATTAACTGATAACGTCTGATAGACAGACCTTATCTCAGTGTTGTAGCGTGGCTGCCATCCAGAAAAGGGTGTCACTGCTCATCCTTAAGGGGAGCTAGACCACAATTAGTGTAAAAGAAATAGCCATGGTGGAGGAGCGCTAGAAGAGGAACATAAAACGGTCCAAACAAAGTCTAATATGTGATTATTTTACACTGTTTAATGTCAACAAGGAAAGAAAAAGAAAAAAAAAATACGCTAATTGAGAACATGGTTAATTACCTAAATTTGCGATTTCAGTTTGCAGCATGCTAAAGCAAAAGCTTGCAGCAGAATGTTCATAATCCTTTTGGAATCAAAAGGATTCACAATATGGAGGTCAGTTCTAGGCGATCTGAAGGCAACTTTATTACTTCTCTGCCACGGACATCTGATGTCATGTATTTCTTCAGGTTTGCTTGAGTGCTAAAAGTTTAACCCCTTAAACCCGATCATACCGGTATCATGCTTTAAAAGTAGGTCAGAAATGGTCAAGTTTTTTTTCCTAAATATCTGTATTTCTAAAACAAGTCCCTAATCTTTTTTGCACAAATACTTTTGGTTTCACAGCACTTTAAACACACAATGTGCCATTTAACTATACATAAAACATTGCTGATTCTCTCAAAAATGCTTCGCTGTACAGAAATGCTTAACTTCACCCCCCTCAAGGTCAGTATCATTGGAAACTAGAGAGTTTAACCTTTTAAACAAGATACAGCACATCTTTCTCCCATGTGTCCTGGTGAAGTAATCTCCCTGTGTAACGGATCTTACAAACCTGCAAGCCATAGTTGGGCTTTCCCATGGGAATTTCCTAGAGCTGCAGAGCTCAACACCTGTGCCTCATTAAAGAGTTAACTTTTTGATGCTCTTTTTTTTTCTTTCTCTCAATGTCTATCACCATAGCAACGCAGAGGAGTTGGCAACCCCAGAAGCTTTGTAAGAAGATGTGAGTTAGGAGTCTGAACTGAATAAGCTGAAGCATATTAGTTTCACAAAGTCTGTGGCTACTCCTAGATTTTCAAAAGGGTTTTCATGTCATTTGGCAGTATTTATTTAGCAAAATATTTAGGCAAGGCTCGGAAAATTAGATTTTTCTTTTTTAATCACCTATAAATTATACATAGTGACATTTGCAACAGTGGTTCCACTTAAAAAATATTATTTAATGCCTCAGCTTCAAATAAATACTAAAATATACATTTACACTTTATAACTTTGGAGCTGTACTTGATTTATATCAGACATGTAATTTCAGACAGAAATTGCTCCTGAAATCCTCTGGGTTTAAGGGGTTAAATACCTGAGATATCACCATGATAACAAAGTTTATCTGTCAATGTCTTTGTGGGAATATTTCCACGTGGCAGCATTTCGATTACATATTGTACATCATGACTGTGTCTCACCGGTAGTCTGTTTGGTTAACAGCAGAAGTACCTGTGTTTCTGGGATCTGAAAGCTTTTGTAAGCATGTTTAATGTCCATGCTGCACGGACATTTACTAACCATAGACTATTCAATTAAATTAATTTAGAAAGCACCAATTCACGACACTTGCCATCGTGAGGCACTTTGCAATAAAAAATTTAATTCAATCAAATCATATAGACAAAGTCCAGGACTATAAAGTTTTTTAAATAAAGGAAACCCAGCAGATTGCATCAAGTAATTCAATTCCAGCATTTATGCCTCCAGAATGTAGTGACAGTCGATCCTTGCTTGTTTTATGATGGTGACTTTGTAGCTATTCTTCAAGCTTTTCCAAGCAAATGTTGTGATCAGTTGTATCAAATGCAGCACTGATATCTGATAGAACAAGAACAGACAAAAGTCCACTATCTGAGGCCATGAGACTTTCAACAATGCTATTTTAGTGCTATGATGAGCTCTGAAACAGGTCAATACTGTGTAAATCCTCACACACTTGATAAGCAAGTATTTTGTCAGGAATTATAAATAGGAAGTGAAGATTAGATTTAGGTCTGTAAGGTACATATCTGTGTACTAAGGATGCATCATACCTAAAATGAGGGCGGTGATCAAAGATAAAACTTTCTTAAATTATTTGGGTTAGATTGGGTCTATCATTCAAGATAAAGTTTTTGATGGAGCTAATATTTTTGATAACTTAGAAAGCTCAGCTTAATTATTTACTGATGATTACATGATTACTGAGGATGAAGTAATCATGTTCAGGCAGGAGGATGCCAGTGATTTTATTCTAAATTGAATCAATTTTATTTATTTAAAAATTCCATAAAGTCATTAGTGCTGAGAGCTGGGGGACGAATGGCTCAACAGAATTACCATTCTGTGCAAGTTTGGCAATTGTACTTAAAAGAAACCCTAGGATTGTTCTAATCGATTAACAATCAATAGTACAATACAATGTTCTAATTTTGCAGTGTCTTTTTATACAACAGTGAACTTTTTTTCCAGATTAAATAGGACTCCTCTATGTGTAGAGCACCATTTTCTCTCCAATTTCCTAGAGTTGTGCTTTAACGTCCACAGCTCTGAATTAAATGAAGGGAGCCAGCCTCCAAAGAATAATTGCCTTTTCCAAGAGGGACACATTTTGTAATGCCACACAATGAGGAAATAACACTATGAACAATAACATCAATTTGTAAAAGTTTAGAAATTTAATTGCTGGCTTCTGCTGTGTTTTTCTGATACTGAGGAAAATAACAATTGAGCAGATTTTTAAAATGTTGTTCCAACATTGTCTGATACAGATTTAATATAACACATTTTTTCAGGGATGCAGTACTTGGTTAAATTAAACCCAAAGGTTGTAAAAAATGGTCAGACAAGACAGGGTTATGAGGAATGCCTCAGACTCAATGCCACATGTCAGCACATGGTCCAGAGTATGAAGACATAAGTTGGTAGGTCTGCATATATTTTGAGCAAAGTTGAGATAGCACTACATTTGGGCTATAATTTTCAGTGTCATCATAAATGTTAAAATTTCCCACTTGAATGACCTTGTTGGTATTTAACACATAAGATAGGAAGTCTGGGAACAGATCTAAAAAATTAAGAGTAGGGGCCTGGTGGATGATACAAAACAGAAGAGGTTTTACTTCTTTGCAATTTGGATGCAGAAAATTAAGGGTTAGATATTAAAAAATATTGTAGCTATTAATTGATCAGGGGATAGTCAAGAAAATTGACTGAAAGATGGTAGCCATTCATCATCTTCACCTAGTATTTTAAAGAAGGTACAATTTAAATAATTAGGAGGAGTTGTCTCATTTATGTATAATACCCTTTGTACCACCAGGTTTTAGTGAATTAAAATTAATCAGGTTATTAAAAATCAGGTCACCAATTTACAAAATCTTTGAACAGAAAAATAAAACTATTAAATGTTTATTGAATGTCAGATCTCTATCTTCAGACAAATTTGTATTTATTTTTATTAGATAATCATGATTTGCTCCTTTTAGATTAATTTTTTATGTATTTGATTTTAGCCATGATCAGGTTAAACCATGACTCTGTTATGGCCCATGGGTTGTCAGCATTTTGGAGAATTAATAAACCTTGCCAGAGTCATGTAAAGAAGAGCTCCTCTGCCTAAAGTGGGATGAATGCTGTTTCTCCACATCAGATCAGGTATTCCCCAAAATATCAGTTATTTATGCCATATTATTATCAGGACACCACCTACATCCAGTTGGATGGAGTCTGACATTTCTTTTACCTAACTTGCAAACAAAATCAACACCAATTTTAGTGACGTCCGATTGGTGAAATTGCAACCAACGTGAATAAGAATCTTACTATACTTATGCTTATCTTTAGCCATTAGTTTCAGGTAGGATTTGATGTTCCCTGTTCAGGTCTCTGGCAAACATTTTACTATAGTCACTGGTGTCCTTAAAGCCATGTTTTTGATAAAGGAGCTGCCAGTTATTTGAGTCTGCTGTTAGAAATGCAGGGAGTTTGGTGGTGACCAGTAGCCTTCTGATACCCTCACCTCCAAAGCTACAAAAATACTAAATTTTATTACACGGATCATTATCACTAAAGGAGGAAGAGTGACTAACAACCTGACACAGAGCACAGTGGAGGAAACCAAAGATCATGAGAGTCAGAATGGGTAGCTTTAGTAGCGCTAAAGCTAAGCTAGCAGCCCATACTATACAGAGAAAAACTGTTATGCTCAGACAGAGGACCCCATAATTCAGCCAGACTACAGGATTGGTAAAACAATGATTTAATAATAATTAAAGCAAGCTCAGTCGGGTCACTGCTGGGAGCGCACCTGCTTGCGCACGCACACAGACACACACAGACACACACACACGCACACACACACACACACACACACACACACACACACACACACACACACACACACACACACACACACACTGGAACCACTGTGGAGGAAAGTGATGTTAATGGCTGTGTAACACTCAATGGAGATGTGAAAACACATTAGACAGCACAGATGCAGGTCTTTAATTGAGCAGGCTGGGGCTTAGCTGAGGGAAATCCAGAATCCAGACAGCTGTCAAAACCATGAGGCAGAGGCAAGCTGAGGTTTCCAAAAGGGGCTGGGCAGAGGCTTGGTCGAGAAGGAGAGCAGAGAGTAGATGTCCAGAATCAGAGGCCAACGGGAGGATCCCATAAGGGCTAGGCAAGGCAGGAGAATCCACAAATGTGGCAAGGTCAATCTTGGCAAGGCAATCAGGGAACGCTGGATGGTTTACTCACACGAAGGCTTTCAAGAATCTGGCAGAGACTGGCTGTGAGAGGCAGGTATATATAGGCAGGAAAACAAGTGTCACATATGCCAGTTAATGGGCTTGGCGCAGGTGGAACCAATTCGCCAATCGGTGGAGCTGAGCACAAAGGAGCAGATCACAGCCAGTAAACAAAGCACATTGTTGCAGACAGAAGCATAACACAAAACCTTGTAAAACATGAAGGGTTCCCAAACGTAAAGTACAGCAACAGAAAATAGGTGTTTTAGCATATTTATTTGTTAGAATGACTCAAATGTCAGTACAGAGAATTCAGATCAAACCAAGAGAGTTTGAGACACCAAACAGATGCACTGAGTTAAACAGCAAAAAATAGGACATAAATTAAAAGGAACAGGAAGCAATATATCTTACACAATACAAGCTGCAAACGATCTTCAGGCACTCTGGATGTTGGATTCCATAGAGTAAAGCTATATGTTGAACCACTGTCACTTACCATGTATTTATTTTAGGGCTGATTCTTCACCACAGTGACACAAGTAGAAAGGTTTGATGACATTTGAGCACATGAATGGTCTGATGTCTCCTAAATAAACAAATTAACTCTGGGCCTTTGATATACCATAGCCAGATGTAGTTGAAAAAAAGTTTTGCCCCTGTCAACATGTAGGTGGTATGTATGGAGAGCTTGATGCACATGCAGTAAAAACTCAACATAAAAACTCTACCTAACATTGCTGTGCTCTGCAATTTGTGGATAAAAGTTCCCAGGTTGACATTATGTGCTTTACTGTTGTTTAGGTACAATTAGCTTTGATTACAAATATTTATAAGCAAAAGGTACCACTTTTTTCAAAGCTGGTGTCTCATTTTGGGGCCTGACCTCTTTAACCTGGACCCACCAGAAAGTTTATTTCTGCAAGACAATGATTACTTACAAAGACTTCCCTGGTTTAACTTAGAAATTAGGATATTTTTTACATGAAAGAAACAGAACCAGGATTGAGTGATGTTTAAGTAATAGTGACAGGTCACTATTTCATACTTAATAGCGCAACACAAACTCTCAAAGTTGTGAACATAATCTCAATATACTCTGTGTCTGTGACCTCTTGGTATTGTCTTCATGTCGGTGTGTTTGGTGTGTTATTAGGGGCCGTGTCGTCGGGAGATAGACAGCATCATGAACAGCCTAAAGATCAACAACGTGCTCAACCCTAGAGGCTTCCGCTTACCTAACTGTGACAAAAAGGGTTTCTACAAGAAAAAACAGGTGAGTACCTCTCCCTGCTATTCCATCGTAGCTTTTTCTGTTAGACACCGCAAACACACACACACACACACACACCCTGACACACACCTGCGGACATGCAAATAAACCCACCACATGCCCGGACACTTCCAAAGAATCTTCAAAGACCCATCCCAACCACCCACACATGAACAATCCCCCTTTTTTGCTCCTCAGGTTGCCTTGACAGCCACATCAACACTATATTATCAGAATGGCTAATAACCATGTATTACTCTGGTAAATGCACTGCAGCCGTCTGACTCATACCTCACAGGAAATGAAGTTGGTCAGGTGTGTTTGTGGGTGTGTGTTGTGGGAGAATGTGGGGGGTAGGTATGTAAGAATGTGGTCTGGGTGTGTGTGTGTGGCGCGGTGGATGTGGCAGCAGGGGAGTGTATGTATGGCGCTTGTTTGATGGCGGTAGTTTTTGGTGGGGGTGCTGTTGGTGAGGTAAAGAAAATAAACAGCCTGTCACTGGTTTAGATTTTCTTGTCTGTGGAACAGCAACCCGAGGCCACCCATGGCCAGCTCATTTAAAAGAGGAGAGAAAAAATTGGAAGAGAGAAAGAAGCAAGGATGTGAAATTTTGTTGAAGTACATTTGGCTAAAGGTCCTGGAGGACAGGTGGTGGATGAAGACAGGTGAGACAAATAATTACCAGTGGCTAGTTTTATTAGGCTACGACTGAATCCATTCCAACAAACAGGAGTCATCAAAAACAAGCTTTATTTCTCAGAGTTCAACTCAAGCCGTAACTTAGACAGAGCTCTAAATAAACCTCGTGATCTAAACCCAATCCTCCATCCTCAATATGGTAATCCATAATATGGAACGCTATTCCTTCAAATAATCAAATCCCTGTCTGCATTTCTTCTAACTAGAAGTATGTCAGCTAAAATTCCTGAAAAGATGTAAATGGATGTCACAGCATTTACCAACTAGTTCATGACAGACAAAGCATTTCAGATAACCTCAAGGATTTTCTTCCTGTCCAAACGTAATGCTTTGGATATGTTAAATTCTACAAAAAAATAAGTGGTTGGCTTTCCCAGTCATGTATTTAGGTTTGTGTTTCAGAACTTCACAGGGACATATTCCTTCTATTAAGATGATCCCTTTGGATCTATGATATGGATTTCTTACAGCAATTGATTTTTCCATTAAGCTTTTACCAATTGTCCAAAGTATTTTGCAGATATGTCACAGCAATAACGTTGCTGATAATCATTACAGAAGTTTTGCAATTACGCAGGGATGGCATAAATTATTGATAGGGCCCTTGGGTTGTTGCTATCAATTTTTTTTTTAGAGTACTCTGTTGAATAATCGCCACATTGGTTGAGTAATTGGACATACTGTACCTGTCCAACATCAGGTACTTTAATTCTATTAAATTATGCAATGTAAGCTTCCCCTTTGTTTATCATAACCATGTATGCTCAAATATACACAAATCTCTCACTCAATTAATATTAAATTCGTTAATTATTTTGAGCCCAAAATTGTTCATACTGTACATCTGGCAAACTTAGGTAGGCAAATTTAATTTTTATGCTCTGGAGCCAATTAAATTTTAATCTGTTAGAGAATCCATGGAGGTAACTACAGATTAGGGCAGGAGTGTCAAACTCATTTTGGTTTAGGGGCCGCATTCAGCTTAATCTGATCTCAAGAGGGCCACACGAGTAAACTCATTGCAAGATTAAATAGAACTAATAAAAGTGGACTTGTTGTTGATTTTTATATTAAATTAATTTCACTTTTACACAATATATTATGAATAACCTCAGCGTTTTTAAGAAAAGTATGTGCAATTTCAAAAATACTTTTACTCAGTTAAACATTTACTTAAGTGCATTATGCATAAGAACTGATCACAGTGATTGTACAATGTTGAAAAAAAAATATTCACATTTTTTGGAACTTAAAAACACTGTCCTGCATGACAAAATACATCAAACAGATAAAAATTAAGAAATGATTTAAAAACAATTTTCCACATCTGGAGCTCAGTGCTACCATCTGCTGATTAAAACACAGCGCCCCTCGTGGACAATATAGGAACTGCAGATTTTCAATTAAACGAAGTACATGTTTTTTCAATAATTGTTTTATCATTCTCTTCCTTTTATCTCCTCTTTCTTTCACTTTTTCTTTTTTTTCTTCCTTTCATCTCCTACTTTCCCATTGTAGTGTCCATATCATTTGAGCTATTCCCCACATGAATCATAATAAAACTATTCACATTCATAAATCAAGCGGAGCACTATGGCAAAAGCAGTACTGCTCCGCTTGTGAAAGTCAAATCTGATGAGCTCTTTTTGGCATTGAGACAACAATTCTTATTGCCACATTGCCATACAGGACACTGGGGAAAAAAAAAAAAAAATGCATTTAGCCACCGGGCCGGACTAAACTGTTCGGCGGGCCGGAACCGGCCCGCGGGCCGTATGTTTGACACCCCTGGATTAGGGGGATGACAAGGGGACCTTCTCGCCTCAAATATTTGAAGCTTTTCACCAAAAATAAGTTGTCAAAATACTAGTGGAAACATCCAAAAAAGTTTTCAGGGGACAATCATAGCAGATGGCCCATCCCAATCTCCCTGGTTCTGTTGGAGATTAATTGCTAGTAAAAGAGAGTCATTCCTTTTCACTGTCGTCACATACTTGCTCAGGATGTGGGATGCTGCGAAGTCAGTGATTTGATGTCAGGATTTGGGTTTCCTTATATAGATGTTTTACTACTTTTTATCAATATTGTTAACTGCCTTTGACTGTATTGCACTATAATGATTTGGGACAAAACTACTCTTTTGATGTCAGATGTCTCAGACAACATTACTACGAGCTATATTATCCATCATGACATTTTGCCGGTCGAATTTTTCTTTATAATTCAAAAACAAATCTCCCACAAAAATATTTTAATATCCCCATCCTGTATTGTTCAAAATCAGAGCAATGTTGTACAACATCAAGTATCCTAAAAAGATGACGCTTTGATGTAAATATTATTGTAGATAAGATATACGGCACTCTGGACATTTGATTGTGACTGAAAAGGATGAAAATATGAATATTTGCTTTGTAGATCCTAAAAAAATGTACTTGCCTTCATTTGAATTCTTACAACTAACTGTTATCTTGCGTTTTTCTGAATATTTTGTACAAATTTCACCTGTTAAAGTGTCGGTTCTCGGGTAATGGTGGGTTAGTGTGTGGGCAGCAGTGTGCCTGATCTTGTTGCCATTTTCTCAGAGGAGAAGGCGTGTGTTGTGTTAATTCCATCCAAGGGGATGTGCCTTCACGGTGTGTTGCAGAGATTTATGACCGGAAACTTAGTGAAGAGGAGACCGTGTGAGCTGTCTAGGGTGACAATGCTGTGAAAAGAAGGGAACAGAAGAGTGGGGGTGGTGATGGGTGAGGGGTTGTACACACGGTTTACTGTACTGTGTCTTTCTCTGTATCGTACAATCTTTTAAAAGAATTAAGTCCGAGTTAGACTGCAGAAAGGTGGCTGGTTTCATCTTTCATTTCTTCCAAGAACTAAATGGTGAGCTGACTACTTCCAGGAAAAATGAATCTCCAGGAGCCAAAAAGAATAACCTCGGGTCATCTTAAGCTCCTATTTTCTGCTACTGCTTCTAAGTAAGTTCAGGGATCAGTCAGACTGATTACACCATGTTTTTATGTTAATTAGCCTGTCACACTGTCATGTGTCAGGGTTTCATTTCTGTGGAAAAAGTAATGTTCCTGCAATGCATAACAATGCATTTCACACTGTAGTATTTATACTTTTAGTACCAGATAGACCAGGCTGCCATAGATTATTTGGAAAGGTCGGAAAATTCCTTCACAAGTGTCACAGCCTTTTCATTGCCTTCATTTTGGAAATCAAATATTACAGAATTGGCCCAATAATAACGTCACTTGATTTCTATTATTTTCATCACGCAATTCTATCTGAAATTTTCACACAAATTATAGTCTTTTGTCAATGCAGTTATTTATTGCTAAGATTCATTATTTACCCCAAAATAGTCTTTACATTTACATTTACATTTTGAGATGTAAACCTAAAACCCTCCCATCCTACATTCCTCCCTTCAAACTTCGCCATTCTTTCCATTCCTCATCAGTCTTCACCATCTGCAGCCCTGGCAATTTTGACATTGTATCCTGATCTAAATAATCAGTGTTTTATACCCAAAATTAAGGCTGACGAGAATAACATTGTATTTGGTTGTGCATCATCATTTCTATCATTCCAACAAGGCAAAGTCAGTGGAACCTTGCAGCCAATTTACCATTTTGGTATCATGAGTGGGTTCCTCTGCTCCGCTCCATGCAGATCTTCTTTGCAGAAGCTGGTCCACTGGGTTTGGTAATATTAAGAATTCTATCAGTTCTCAAAGGGCCTTGATTACGTTTATCAAAAATCTTTAATCCCAAAATATCCCCACACCACACACATTAATGAGCCTATTGTCCCTTCCGGCCACCATGAGCAGAACTGAGTCTAGAGTAACTAAGTAAAAAATAAATAAAACAAATGGTTTCAGCACGTCAATGTGAACTGATTACTTACCTAAAAAACAACAATACTGATTTAAAAAATATACCACAATTGAAAATATTTTAAATCTACCGTACAGACATTTGTCAAAGCCTTAATTCTTCACATGATATGTCAAGGTCTGAAATAACAGCTTTTAGGACCTTTTCAAATCTAAACTTGTGTTTTCTCTCTGTTAAAACTGTGTTATTCTTGATGTTTTCTTTAGTGAAGGTAGTTAAATATTTAAGGTTGGGAGCATTTTATATCTGGATGATTCATAGGTCACACTTTGGTGGTAAAAAGTCAAGTAATGCATTGGAAGGGTAATTCAACAAAGTCAAAAGAAAACCTTAAAAAAAACATAAATACCTTTTTTTATCAAGATCTCTTTCAAGAATAAGTGTTACTTCATTAAAACAAAAGTGAGGGAAAATGTGGGATGACTTAAAACCTTTGTTACAAAATGTATGCCATTGTATACTTTATAAAAGAGCAGAACAAACCCATGTTAACATCTTAAACATTTCAGGTGGTGGGAGACAGAAGGACTTTGGCAAAACTAACATTACTGTTGGACAGTGTCACCCAACCCTTGCATGAAGCTGTTGCTGAGCTGGTGAACTCCTTTAGTGACAGACTGCTACATCCTAAATGCACAAAGTAGCACAGTATCAATGCTCCTTCTGTCTAGCAGCTGTTAGACTTAATACATTTCACTGCTCTCAACAAACTCAATAAGTGTTTATCATATTTGTAGTTTGCTGCAGTCTTTTTTATTCTACTAAATACTCTATTAGTGTTTTTCATACATAAATATACATACAGATTTCTTAAAATCACCCTACTCAGTTGCACACTTCTTTGATTTCTTGAGTAGGCTATTTTTCACTGTATAGTACTATTTTCTTATGTTGTAAATTTGCTCTTTGCTGCTTTTACACCTTAATTTTTCCACCGTGGTACAGTAAAGGATCTTTCTATTCTATTCTACTCAAGTAGGTAAGTAAAAAGCCAGCGAATGTAAGTTTTTATGTAATTTATTTTTCATGAGTTTATTTCTAAAGTTGCACTTGTTTATAAATACACTATCTTCTAAGAGAAAATAAACACTTTAAATACCTAGATGATTATTTTATTATGAAGCAACACAAGTCATGAAGGTTATTCTGTGCTTATTGATTATGTAAAGATCAAAGAGGAAAAAGTTGTGGAAATTAAACTGTCTTTTTTGTAATGTGAGTGGCCGGTAAGAGAAGAAGTCAAGCAGTGCAGTCTGTCTCCGACAGCGACAACACATAGAAACCTATTTTTAGCTGCAGTTATATGAATTGGCTACATATCCCAGTTCAGGCCCTGCATGAACCAACACTGACCCGCTTATTACACCCCTCAAAGCCTCACTCTCTCTTTCTCTTATTCATCATTCCACACACACCCATCATTACCCCCCTTTGTGCCTTGCCTACAGTCATGCATTGGGCTTTTGTTCTTCCTCTTGGCTCCATCTTTGGCCCATCCTGCCCTTCCGCCCACCTGGCTTTTCCTTCCTTGTTTGGCCAAGAATCACCCTGCAGAGGGGTGTGAATGGGACGGCAGTGTCTGCATGTACTTTGTTAGGGTAAAGTGTGAGTGTTTGAGAGGAAGAGGAAGAGGAAGAGAAGGGGGGAGGTGGTGGGTTAAGGATGTGAGCCAGGTGCCAGCGTACTCTTCTGCTTCATCCTTCACTGGCTGCTGGCATTGCCAGGCCCATAAGGGCTGACTTATTGAGCGTGACTCAGAAGGATCTGTATAAACGTACTTGCTGACCACAATGGCTTTATAATAACTGACCAACATTCGGAGACCCAGACATCTATTTTCACTCTGTCTCTCTGCATGGTTCTATTCCCTTCCTAAATTTCAAATCCAGATCTCCTCCTTCTGACTCCTCCTAAACAAAGTCTGTTTCTCTCCATTCAGTGTTGATTTATGAAAATCAGAAGTGGATAAATGAATAATGTCACTGCATAGTAAACAATATTACTGCTACTCTGCACAAGTGGAAGGCACACCTACAATTAGACCTTTGTTGATATTTTCATTCAATTTCAGGTCCATTCACCACTTTGCCAGTTTATGCTCCATATCATACCCACACACTTCCATTTTGCCCCTTTCTACTTCCATCTTGTATCTCTATACAGCTCAAGTTGTAGTTAACTGATTCATATTAGAAAACCTGGCGAGGCAGATTGATATAGCACTCTCGGTTTAGTTCCTACTCATTATCAATCTGGGTCTGTTCCCTTCGGCAAAGCAACACCTAGTGCCCACCTACCAAAGGTTGGTTTTAGCAAATCACGGTATCAAATTAAAATGTTGTAAGCAGGCACAGACTTCTTTGCCATCCAAAAGTGCACAGAGTGCCCATCGCTGTTCTTTTAAAGATTAAATTGTGGATTTTGACAAAACAGATCTGATAGCAGCAGCAATGCATGCATCCTCCGGCGCTGCCATGTTTATTTTGGTTTGGCTTTCATCACAGCTGTATGTCCTGCCTTAAACCATAATACTACAATGTGAATAATGCTGCAACTCTGCATATGGTTGAGGCGGTAGTGGGACAAGATGGAGTCTTTTGTATTTGTGAACAGACAAATACTGTGAGAATTCAGCTTGCAGCTTGTCTCTTAAGTATTGACGAAAAATAATTTAAAAATGAGCAAAGATATCAGGAAGAGAATTTTGGACCTCAACAAATTTGGTTCATTCTGTGGTACAATTTTCATATACTTGAAGGCTCCCTGTTCGTCTGTATGCAAATATAAGCATTTTTATTTTTAATTTTTTTTTAAACAGTGTATATATGTAGACACACTCTATATACCTTATGCGCCTTTTCCTCCTTTTGGCACCTTTTGTTTGTTAAGCCGATGTGTGACAAGGGAATTTCTCCACTGTGAGATCAATAAAGCCTATCTTGTCTTATCTTAAATAGTAACAGCCAGGGAATGTTCAGCCAACATACAATTGTGGAAGTAGGTGGGATCTTTTCTATAGAGATTGTTGTGCCACAATACATTTGGTTTGGCTATGAATGACTATTAATGGGAGCCAAGGGCAGTAGGACATTCCTCAAATTACGTCAAATTACTAAATTCAGAACAGCGCAGTGCACAAGTGTCATGGCCATCTTGTGATCATACAAACAGAGCAGTAGTGCTGGAATAGTTTACTTGTATGAGTCAAATACTGAACAGATCTGTCCTGAATATCACTTCAAAAGACATATTATAGAAACAACAAAACACAGCTGTGTTGGTATCTGCTGGAGTGACTCTCCATGATGATTGTGACCATATGGAGTTTTTTTCCATTGATTTTCTAAAACCCTGAAGGATTGCCAAGAAATGTCAGTGTTGAATGCAAGCTTGTAACTGAGAGGACTTTACTATGAAATCTGACCAAAGACACCTATGTGCTCTCTACATTTCTGCGGTGGTACAGAGTCAAAACTTGAATGTCCAGACCTGATACCAGCAAATGCAGTGTCTGTGCACGTAGGCTACATATATTTGGCTTTTTCTCAGCAGTATGAAAACATCATATGATCCATGAGGGTAAGATTCAATGTTGTATAGTCCGCTTATAAGCGACTTTGGGCTTGTTTTTCTCTAAAGTCACTTGTAACTTTTGTGAGTCGGCAGTGGTGGTTTCTTGGCAGACAGGCTTGACGAGGACAGGCAGATTCGGAGGTCAAAAACAGTCCAGGACGATACACAAACAAGAGCGGAATAAACAGGCAAACTCAGATACTACAACAAACAGAACCAGGTCAGGCAAAACAGGCAGGCAGTCAGATCAGGCAGGAAAAACAAGTTCAGTGGTCAGGCTGGCTCAGAATCCGGACGCAATTGGGTAACATCAACAGGTTAAAGGGAACGCTGGACAAAACTCACCAAAGGCTCGGTAACTGGTCTGGCAGAAAACGAAGGAGTGAAGCAGGTATAAATAGGGGAGTGAGCAGGTGAACAGGAGTGAAGACTAATTAGAGGAGGCAGGTGAGAATAATCAGAGGGAAGGTGGTGACTGAAATGATCCGAACTGATTGGCTGTTGACTAGACAAGGGAGTGACTAGCAAACAGATCAGATGATGAGCTGGCAGAGAACTGGCAGGTGAACTGAGTTGACTGATTAAAGGCTGGATACAGAGAAGTGATCTGAGCAGGCCAAGTGACTTGATAACATAAACAATCAAAACCCAAACTATGACATAAACCAAAACTAAGACAGAACCTAAACTAAGACTAAAACAGTACACAAGCTATAATAGAAAACTAAACAAGAAAGAACCCGAAACTAAACTGAGGCAGGAGCTCAAAACATGACAATACCAGATAAATACATGCATTTGTGATGATTAGAAGCGACATCTAAATTACAGTGTGGTGGTTGGCTTGGTGGGTTTCACCTCGTTTTCATGGATCAAGTCGGTTGTTTCTTTCACAGTGATCTTGTTTGTGTGTGTGTGTGTGTGTGTGTGTGTGTGAGGGTGAGATGGGCTCTGAGTGTCTGATTACAGTGGATGATTGAAGCTGTTTTTAAGTCTATTTCTTGCAGTAAGCCCTTTAATAATAGGCCTGTAATAATACTTATATTTTTCTTAGTATTAGCTGTAATTCCACATGGATTTGACAGGTTTCTTCCTCACGTTTGATGTGTTGTGAGAGAGAAGAGGACATGTAATAGTACATTTGAGTGACAAATAAGCAACTATTTGTCATGGTTTTTGCCAAAGAGTTAACTCACATGCAGAACACACTCAGGAGATCAACACAGTTTTTAAAAGGTTTATTGAAACAATGATGTGAGTTGTCAAGACTTCAGAAATGGGAGCTCGGACCGGAGGACAGCAGAGGCTCTAAAAAGGAATGTATAGTTAGGGACTTGATGTAAAGGACTATTGAAGAAATAAAGAATTGAATTGTTACTGTTGTTGAGGTGGAGATCCTCCAGGGAGGAATGAGCGGTGTCTGTTCCAGGAGGCACGTGAGTCTTCAAACAGATCTGGATCTTGAGAAAGGGAGCACGGTGGAGGGTGACCAGGGCGCGATCGCAGGAGGATTGAGGCCATAAAGCCCAGAGGCTGCCAGCTGAGACTTGAGAACTGGGGAGTCTCCTGGAAGAGTACCAGGTGGATTCGGACGCTGGGAAACTGAGCCAGAACGGGATCAGGAAAGCACAGGCTAGAATCTGGGAAACACAGCACAAGGCTATCAGAGTCAAACTTAGGCACGAGCACCAGGAGTTTCAGACGCTAGAGTTACCACTGTTAGTCAACAATCTGGCAAGGAAGTGCTCCTCTTATCCTCCTGCTAATGAGGTCTTGATGGAGAACACCTGTGCCTCACCCAGCCACCATGCTCACAGGATGCCATCTAGTGAAAGATGAAGAAGACTACCACGCAGAGGACAAAGCCTCCCAGACCCCGACACTATTTCAAGAGCTATAAATACACCCGCTCCTGCTGCGCTACAGACAGTGAGCCGGTGACTCCACCCACCTTCTCCTCATCTCCCTCGCTCTCTTAAATAAACAAGAGCTAAAAAAAGATGATTGTGAGCCGGGTCACTATCAGTTCGCATACACATATCTCTCTTTATCGGTCTCTTAAGCTGCCATGAGAGTGACAAGGCACTGTAGTTGTGGGTTGTGGGGGGCACGCGGAGGGAAGCGAGTTTTCGACAGTGCTATTTTCAAAAGATCGTGTAGGGGGAGTGCCACTCAAAAATTACTTAGTATGGCTTTAAGTTTTTGTATTAGCAGCTTAGATAATAGAGATATAATTTGGCACGTTTATAAGGACTATGCGGACATATTTTATGCAGGTTTTATGCACCCATAAAACTGAATGTGCTCACATTCTATCACAGACTAATAGTACTCAAACCACTCACTGAGAAAAGGCTTCAATCACTTCAAGTAATATTTAATTTTTTTGTCCTAAAGTAATTTTCTCTGCCCAAACACAACCTTTTTCATGAGCCATTCTCATGAACTGGAGGAAGTCTGATAGGGCCAGTGAGTTTCACACTTCTCTGTCTAGCAGCTGGGGCAAGCGTTTACTCATGGTTTCAGCCGTGGTGTGTGTGGGGTTTTGGTTTCAAATGCCATCTTCTCTCCGGGCAGTGGAAGAGAAACTCCTTCGTCTACATAACTAGGGATAGTGACTCTCCCAGAGGATCAGCAATCCTTTCAGATTATTTTCTGCTGGAGCTCAGACAGCCAGGTTCAGGTGGCTGGTCTTATTTTTGAGGTACATTCACCTGGTACACAAACAGCAAATCATACTTACGTTGGATCCAATGGTTCTTTGAAGATGCAGTCTTTTACCCGGGCAATATGAAAATGTTCACGTGAGTACACCCCCCCCCCCCCCCCCTCCCCTTCCGATGCGATGAACATAGCTGCAGGCAAAGAGAGAGAAATGCCTAGAGTTTTGTCACTGTATAACATAACGAGGATTCCAGCTGTGACCCCTTCCTGGAAGCTCTCATAAAAATGGGTTAAAGCTGTGCATTCTGGGATTTAGAGTTTGTACCAGTCTCTTTTGTTTTTTGCATGTAGTTCAGTCCTTGTTCCCTTCCACAGCAGGGCCCAACATCTAAGGTCCAAAATTTGGGATACTGGTCATAGTCTTTGGAGCTACCACTAGGTGCTTAAACCATGTGATCCATGTGATCAATTCAATTAAATGTTATTTATATAATGCCAATTCACAACACATGTCATCTCAAGTTATTTTAGAAAGTCAAATTCAAGAAATTCATGCAGATTGGTCAAAACGTTTCCTATCTAAGGAAGCCCAGCAGATTGCATTGAGTCAACAGTAAAGAATAACTGGGTTTCTGTGAGCATGAACAGAATTCAACAGTTCATGTTTTGTTCAGAGGTTTGTGTCTGGACAAGATTTAGGCATGTCTGGCCAGATAACTAATACCATGCTAATAAACGTATATATATTTTGAATCAAAATCTTCACACCATTATAATACTGCTATTCAACCTTCATAATTTCTTATGTTTTAAGAAACACACACAGAAACACCACTAAGAAAAACAAATCTGTTTGGAAATAGTACAGGTGTTTATGCCAGTATCCTAGCAGGTATTCTAAGTCTACTTACTGTGTTCATGCAGTTTAACAAAAAAATATTAAACCCATCAACCTCTAAACCAGTATCTGAGCATGTATCACTATTTTGGGCCAGTTGATCATATGGACCTTAAAATGTATCTTTCTCTATACTACACTATCTCAAGACGCTATTTAATGTCCATTTTAACATTCATATGCACTGTTTGCTTAAAAGAAGAATACTGGAATTAACTTCCCTCAGATTTATTTATTTTTTAGAAAAAGCAATATCCTGCAGCTAGTGCCAATACATTTGCAAACACATGCACAGATGCACCTTCTTTTACACAAATACACATGCCTCTATACCTACAAACACACACCTTGCAGTTTATGAGCTTGTGTTTATCCAGTGGTCGAACCAGGCTCTTTTTAATGTCCGTGAAGCCCAGCGGCGCTGCCATTACTTATAAAGACTGGCGTCACAAGAGCACACATTCATACGTACAACACATGCATACACGTCTCATAAAGGCTGCCTTATGAATGTGCAGAATGTATGTTTTTTTTTTTCTAGTGACAGCCATGTTGGACCATGCAGCAACAGGAGCGTTAGGAGTACAGAGCATAAGGGTTTAACCAAACCTCACTCAGTGATTGAGTATGTTGGGTATTTGTCCCCCCAAAAATTGTATTAACTATTAGGGCTGGAGGATAATTCAATAACAATATATATTGATCGATAGACGTGTGGTTCAATATAAAAAAAGTGGGTCAATGAAAAGTTCAATAGATTAACAGTTTTCTTTTCTTTTGCATAGCCTATCATGTAAGTTACTACTACAGTCACTACATCCTCCCAACCAATCACAAACGCAGACCCAGGAACGCTCCTTCCCCAAGCTTCAAAGAGTTCAGAGAGCATGTGTTGTTTTTTTAAGATTACAGTTTTGGTAAGAAGCTGGTTGAATAAAGGATTGTGTTTGAATTCAGTGTTCTTGATTTAAAAACAGGTCATTAAGCAACAGCATAAAATGGGCAGGGCTGCATTTAAAATATATGTTTTGAATAACCATGTAGATCAGGTTGATCTTTGACTACGCCAAGCTGTCACTTTACTGTGAGGCATTGCAAGACGGTCTACTGGCTCAAACAGCAGCGGCATCAGTTGTCCCCATATAGTTCCGCTGTGCTGATGGCACAAAGATTTTATGCCTGCGTTTCGTGTGTGGTGCAAAGTTTTTTTCAGGCTCAAAAAGGACAAAAGAAACACTTTAAGTGTCATGTTATGGTTGCAAGGACAGAAATGCAGAGCAGAACTGTAAATCAGACAGTTTTAATGATAAAAAGAGGAAAACTTACAAAGACCTTATACAGGAATAAAGAGAACTGGACCGGGCATGGAGTAACAGAGAAAAGGGAACAGAGAAAATCTGAAACTACATATATACTAGGGAAAGTGGGAAGAGAAGGCAAGGGAAGCAGGTGAGAGCAATGAGAAACAACTGAAACCAATGAGAGGGGAAAGCAGAGGGAACACTGAGCAGAGCAGGAAGAAATCTAACAGAATATAATACAATATGAGCAGAGACAAACATGTAATCTAATCTTCAATGAATATATATAAAAATGGCAGCGATAAAGAGAACATACAGAGAAGAAATAAATAAAGAAAATAAGAAATTCTGACAATAACGAGCACAAGGAATGGACTCAAATGGCAAAACCCAAATGGCAAAAATAACAGTATGTGACAAGACCATTTGGAACATAACAAGGAAATCCTGAAAATATAAACCACGACCTAACACCTCAGGATCATTTCAATAAGGACACTTGGCGTGTATTGCTTTATTTGAAGGGGAATTTTATGAACATTTTGTTAAATGTTGAATTTGTAGGAAAAACACAATATCTTCTAAACGTAAAAACAAAGCGCATAATAGTGCTATTGCACAGTATATCAGTGTTAATTTTATTGGTGTGTGTGTGTAACAAAGGCGTAAATAGAGGATCGCTTGAGATGACTGCTAATAGTTCAGTAATGAAAGAGAGACTGAGCAGAAATTCAAAGGTAGCCAAGCAACAGGGGAATGCACATATGCACATTTTGCTCTTCCTCTCCCTTCCGCTTTTCTCTTAGCTTTTCAACCCTTTTTTGTGCTCACGCACGCACACACACGCACACACACACACACACACACACACACACACACACACACACACACACACACACACACACACACACACACGCACGCACACACACACACACACACACACACAAAATCCATGCACATGAATGGCTGTATCATCATCTAGCAGAGCACAGGAACACAATGTTAAGCTTGTCTTTTCAGTCTCGTCTACTGGGTCAAGGCTAAAATAGAAGCTGTCCACAGAGTTAGACGATGGCACGGTGAGGGGAAGGAGTGTGAAGTAAGAGACAGAACAAGTGGAATGAGAGAGATAAAAAGGAGGGCAGTTGTGTAGAGGGAAAACTTTTCTACAGAAAATCTGCTGATGATGCTTGAGTGTAAGAATGTTTCATGTTGGGCGGCGTACTTGCTCCCCAGACTGGTGCAGTAGTTCTTGGTGAGGTATTTTAATAGGCCTCTGTCTCTATAAAGCTGCCTTTGATCATGCACTTAGGCTGCACGTGAATGCCGGAAACAGACACCTGGTCACACTCAAAAGCTTGTCTGTCTGCCTGCTCCAGAGTATGAGGAGACTTTGTGCCGATTCATGACTCTAATTTAGGGGTGTTTGCATACAGTTCTAACAAACATGCATGTAAAACAGTTTCTTGGTGATGGAAACGTGTAATTTCTTCACATATGATACTATAACTCTAAAACAAAGAAACTATTCATCCTAACAAAAACATGTTTAACCTCGACATAAGTTATGGGTTACTCACCATGTAAAGGACAATTTATTATCTAAACCTTTTAATTTGTCTCTATTACATGCATTTTGCCAAATGCACGCAATAATTATTGACATGAAAAGGGCACTGTTAAACTGCAAGACTCAGTTGGAAGATCCAAGATTCCACTATGAAATTACATTTTCAATCCTTTTAGGGTTCTACTACATATGTAATAGATAGAAAATTATACAATCTTTTAAAGGCTTGTTTAGGAAGTTTGACAACACCAAACATTTTAATTTAGAATACAATAAACATAGCCATCATAGAGGTGTATTGTTCTCATTTTTTGCATTTTTGACATTACCAATTATCATTAGTATGAATATTGTTTAATGAAAATGTATTCCTCAGTTTGAAAAAAAAATACACTCGACTTTCATTGAGTGTTGGTCACTGCAGGCTCTTTATTTCAAACCTGAGCCCTGTATAAATATCTGTATCGACTTAAGTTGAGGTAATGTTTTTTATGCGAACTGTAGAACTATGTATGATATTTTGATATGAAAACTGTGTAGAAGGATATTACTCTCTCTCTCTTTTGAGTCAAGCTCAACATTTTTTAACCAAAGTGGTCCTGGAGGACATGCATATCAATCCCAGCCGATTGGTACTGTCTTTTTGCTGGATACTGTTACTTACTGACAAAACTTTTTCCTGGCTGGTCTCCTTCCCGTACACAGTAGGGGATTGCAGGGGGAATAAAGTGAGTCAATGTTTTCCCTGACTCGGCTGATCGTGTCGCTTCAAGTGCAACCCAAATGGAGCTCATAAAGTTGCCACCCTACAAAACTCGGCCCCCTGTGGGACATCTGATATTACTGCATACATGTGTGTTAGCAGGTGGGAGGTATGTCTCTGCACAGTCCATACAACTCATGTTTGTGTGCAGCCTACATTTGCTGGTGCATGTTTATGTGAGCCCACATGCACACGCAGGGAATAATCAGCTCCAGATGAGATTTGAGTATCTGCCAGCTTCCCAGAATAGCAGCACTGCTTTCCCTGCAGCCCTCCAACTGGCCTTGGCAAATATTTTAGCAACTTCATGTTTACCTTCACACTCGAGGGTTCTCACTCACTCCCAGTCCCTCTCTACCAGAAATAATCTCTTCTCTGCCAAGTAAACTCCTCAGCAGAGCCTAAATCGGACAAACTCTGCAGCATGATGGCCTCGTATAGATGCCTGAGTGAAGACACCCCCCACGCCACCCCTGCCTCCAAAAAATTAATTCCAGGATCTCTCAGCAAGCATGCAGCTGCTTCGCCTATGTTGTTTATCTCTAAATGTTCCCACACAAGGCATTCCTCTCACCGTGATCGATTGGATGTTTGGCTTCTTGGAGTTCTGCCGTGGCGTGACAGCTCAAAAGCATCGTAAAAAGAATAGTCTGAATTAATCTAAAACATTCATGCATATATCTAACAATTTCTCGCTGTGCCTGAGAAAGAGGGAGGTCTTATGCTATTTTCCCTTTTTCACAGTGCCTTTTAAAACTGCACATACCCCTTTTCCACATTCTGTCATGTTGCAACCACAAACCTTAATTTGTTTTTATGTAGTTTATGTGATAGGCTATAAAACAGTGAATAAACGTGGATGTGGAAAAAATACATGGTTTTGCCCACTGTTGTTTTACATATAAGGATCTAATAAGCTGCAGGGTGCATTTGACATGCAATCTGGAATCCAGTATAACCGACTGGAAACTGAGTCTATCTATTTGCAATTTAATCTCTGTATAAATACAGCTCCTCTTTGAAAGCCTCTTAGGTTTACTAGACAATGTCAGTTTGCCAACAGCATTGGATCATAAAACACAACTGCAGACAAACCAAGCCTAAATGAACAAAATAATGACCTTATGACCTACACAATAATATTAGCAGTGTTAGGGAAGTTGCTTTTAAAAAGTAACTTTTGCCCATTACCCTTTACTTCTTATAAAAGTAATCAGTTACTTAGTTATCATTTAAAAAAAGTAATTTTTTTTTGTTACTCGTTACTTTTACGCTACTTTTATGTTGCTTGATTTTGCACAGAAACACGTCTGTTTCTAAATGTGTAGGCCTCTATAAAGTTCTGCTATGGAGGACAAAAGTATTTATTTTGGGCTCTTTATTATAAACAAACTCCAAACAGTACACATGACAAAAAACATTTGTCCATGTACAACTTAATGAAAATTTCAAAATGCCATTCATCTCCAAATTAAGCATGCCTCAACAATGTCCAATGGAAAATACAATAATATAAATAATGTAAATATTCTGCATTCAACTGGCCCATAAATAAAGATCAATAAATAAAATAACATAACAGCTCGGGGGCAAAGACATCTTAGCCAAAATAAAATCAAGTATAACTTGATATAACAGAATTTTAAATACTACGTTAACTGAATATGCTGGCTTTCCTAAAAGTGCATAATAGCAGAGGGAAAATATGGTTTTAGGAATAGTCATGACTCGTGAAATATCTGTAACGCATGGCCAACCTATACCACATCAGCACAGAATGCATGATTACATCTCATCAGCGGCAGTCTTTCAAGACGGTCATCAGCAAGTCTGTTTCTTCTGGGGCTAAGCACCAGACCTCCCAGGCTGAACAGCCTTTCCACCAGAGCACTAGATGGTGTGGCAGCGTTGTATTATATGAATACAGCTTTCACTTGGGGGAAACGATTAAGGACTTCCAACTCGGAGCCTGATCTCATATAGTTTAGTACCTCTGAGTCTGCGCTAAAGGACATTGTGTCTTCCTCCTCCCCCTCAGCAAATGAGAAAAAGTGATTTTTACTGCTGCTGCTGCTGTGTGGCTGCAGGAACTTCTCTGGTTTTCTTTTCTGGCTTTGCATCATGGAGTAGAGTGCGGCACTCTGCGACGAGAAGTGCACGTGCCTTTTTTACTCCTCTCCTCCAAGCCAATCCATCGGACTTTAAATTTCGGCAAATTCAGGCAGCCAATAGAGCATCCCTGCTCTCTAATATCAGTGCAAACAGTGTCTGGATAGCCTAGGACAAAATAATGGAAGACACAAACCTAGTTTTCAGACACACGGGAAGAAAAGTGCATTTATTGAAATAAATGATCATACTGGGTATTAAAAATTGGCTTACCTGCACAATCGCACCGGGTAGGTCTGCTGTCATCCTTGATAGTCAATTTTGGAGTGCCAGCATCCTGGACATGAGGATGGTTGGTAAAAGATAGCCATAATTATAGTTGTTTTCCCCTTGCAATATATCCAATGCCACTGTGGTTTCAAAACACTGCAATATTCCTTTAGGAATAGATGTTTGCATTCTGTCAGGGCTCTGGTGTCCAGTCTAGTGCAAAGCATATTCAGATTGTTGACTGGGATGTCACAGATACGGGAAAATCCATTGTGGTAGGAATCCCACCTCGCTGATCAAGGCACAATCCGTTGTTTTTACACGTTTCATCTACCATCTCAGAAGCCACAGTAGAACGGCTTGCCTTAGTCCAAAGAGTAGCACACTTCCCCGTTGCACTCCGGTATACAAGCTTTGAGTCACTATTGGATGACAGCCATTTGTCGTCATCGTTGCAGGAGATCAGACTGTTTATGCGAAGCACATCTAAATTGCAGAGGGAGAGAAAACTGTCGATCTATGTCACTGGTCCTAAGCAACTCTTCCACATCTGTGAAAACAATATCCTACTCTTCATCCTCCTCCTCATCAGTGTGGTCATGGTCAGGGGATGCGTACATTTTAAAAGCTTTAACAAAATTCCCCCGGAGGAGCTGGCCCAGGTGGCTTGGGAGAGGGACGTCTGGGCCTCCTTACTGAAGCTGCTACCCCCGCGATCCAACCCCGGATAAGTGGAAGACGATGGATGGATGGATGGATGGATGGATGGATGGATGGATGGATGGATGGATGGATGGATGGATGGATGGATGGAACAAAATTTGACCCGTTGTCTGTAACGATAGTGGTGATCCGATGTGAAAGACCAAAAGCTGAGTGAATCAATTCCATTTCCAAACCTATGACATCATATGTATGGCTGCCCTTATATTCTCTTGCATGCAATTGCAGCTTTTTCACAATTAAAGTTACATGGATTGATCCAGTGTACTGTGATTCCCAAAAAAGCCTCTGCTATGACTGCTCCAAATATCCGCGGTGGTTGACACATAGTGCAAACTCTCAAGTGTTTTCTTTGATTCATTCTCCATTTTTCAATAGCATTTATTCAGATAGCCCATGAAAATGTTGCGACCTGACCACGGGTGCCTGTCTCCTGCTAACGGTATCTTGATAAGGATCTTTCTGAAAGTGGGAGATTCCACAGTACTGATGGGCAGAATTTCTTCGACAATGAACAAAGTGACAAGTTTGTCCAGCTCTTGTTTAGTTACCTGGTGAAACTGGAGTTTGAGTCACTCGGCATGCCATTTCCCCCGGGATCTTGGGCTACAAGCTTTGCTTTTGCATGTTTTCCTTTCAAATACTTGAATAGGTTAGCAGTTGAGTTCCCAGCAGTGGACAACAGGTTTTCGCCAGGACACAGTGTACACTTTACACTCACTGCCATCCCTCAAAAGTTAGGGCCGGCTTCTTCTCCATCACCATATCTCTGGCCTCTCTGTCATATCATGTAACAATCGCTTATGGCCGCATGTGGCTGGGGAGAATGTTGCTTTTTGCACATACACCCACCTTTCAATTCAATTCAATTTTATTTATATAGCGCCAATTCATGAAACATGTCATCTCGAGGCACTTTACAAAGTCAAAATCAGTCAGATTATACAGATTGGTCAAAAATTTCCTATATAAGGGAACCAGTTGATTGCTTCCCGACAAGCAGTCCCGACAAGCAGCATTCACTCCTGGAGAAGCGTAGAGCTACAGGGAGAGTCGTCTGCATTGTACATGGCTTTGCAGCAATCCTTCATACTGAGCAAGCATGAAACGACAGTGGAAAGAAAAACCACCCATTAGCGGGAAGGAAAAACCTCCAGCAGAACCGGGCTCAGTATGAACGGTCATCTGCCTTGACTGACTGGGGGTTACAAAAGAGAGAGCAGAGACACAACAAGACAGACAAAAAAGCACAGAAGCACACGTTGATCTAGTAATCTGTTCTACATTAGATGGTAATAGTCGGTGATCTGTCCTCCCTGGATGATGTCACAGTTAACAGAACGTCAGACCAGGTGTGCCTACTATGAAGAAAAAGAGAGAACAAAAAGTTAAAAGCTGAAATGACAACAGTCATTTCAATGTAATACAATGCAAAACTGGAGAACAGTAGAAATCAGTAGAGTGAGAAAAATAAGCCCTGATGTCCTCCAGTAGCCTAAGCCTATAGCAGCACAACTATAGAGGTAGCTCAGGGTAACATGAGCCACTCTAACTATAAGCTGTTTCAAAAAGGAAAGTTTTAAGATTAGTCTTAAAAGTAGACAGGGTGTCTGCCTCACGGACCAAAACTGGGAGTTGGTTCCACAGGAGAGGAGACTGATAGCTAAAGGATCTGCCTCCCATTCTACTTTTA
Source organism: Fundulus diaphanus (assembly GCA_037039145.1). Taxonomy (NCBI): domain Eukaryota; kingdom Metazoa; phylum Chordata; class Actinopteri; order Cyprinodontiformes; family Fundulidae; genus Fundulus; species Fundulus diaphanus. The sequence continues at coordinate 18,550,165 of CM073128.1, read as the reverse complement.
GAGACTCTAGGAACCACTAGCAGACCTGCAGTCTGAGAGCGAAGTGCTCTGTTAGGAACATACGGGGTAATCAGAGCTCTGATATATGATGGAGCTTGATTATTAATGGCTTTATACGTTAGAAGAAGAATTTTAAATTCTATTCTTGATTTAACAGGAAGCCAATGAAGGGAAGCTAAAATTGGAGAAATATGATCCCGCTTGTTGATTTTCATCAGAACTCTTGCTGCAGCATTTTGGATCAGTTGAAGGCTTTGAACTGCATTTTGTGGACTTCCTGATAGTAAAGAATTACAATAGTCCAGCCTTGAAGTAACAAATGCATGGACTAGTTTTTCAGCATCACCCCTGGACAGAAAGTTTCTAATTTTGGCGATATTCTGGAGTTGAAAAAAGGAAACTCTGGAAACCTGTTTAATATGGGATTTAAATGACATGTCTTGGTCAAAAATAACACCAAGATTTTTTACTTTATTACCAGAGGCCAAGTTAATGCCACCCAGATTAAGTGATTGGTTAAGAAGTTTATTTTTTGAGGACTCTGGCCCAAAGATTACAACTTCTGTCTTGTCAGAATTTAAATGCAGGAAATTTAAAGTCATCCAGCTTTTGATGTCATCAAGACATGACTGCAGTCGAAGTAACTGATTGGATTCATCAGGATTTATGGATAAATATAGCTGAGTGTCATCAGCATAACAGTGGAAATTAATCCCATGCTGTCTGATAATTTTGCCAATCGGAAGCATATATATAGTAAATAGAATTGGTCCAAGGACTGAACCCTGTGGTACTCCACAAGTGACCCTAGAGTTTGAGGAAGATTTATTATTAACATGAACAAACTGGAATCTGTCTGACAGATAAGATTTAAACCAGCCTAATGCTTTCCCCTTAATCCCTACAGTATGCTCAAGTCTTTGTAGGAGAATATTGTGATCAACTGTATCAAATGCAGCACTGAGATCTAGCAGGACAAGTATAGACACAAGTCCATGATCTGAGGCCATGAGAATGTCATTAGTGACCTTCACCAGAGCTGTTTCAGTGCTATGATGAGCTCTAAAGCCTGACTGAAACTCCTCAAGTAGGTCATTACTTTGTAAATGTTCACATAGTTGATTAGCAACTACTTTCTCAAGAATTTTAGATAAGAAAAGAAGATTAGATATAGGTCTGTAATTTACTAATTCATCTTTATCAAGAGATGGTTTCTTAAGTAAAGGTTTAATAACAGCTATTTTAAAAGCCTGTGGTACATATCCATTTGGTCTGATCTGTCCCAGAGCTACAGCACTGGTCTGTCCTTAACAAAAATAACGTTGCGCCGAAGTGAAGAAAGTAACTACGTTTGGTTACCAAAATTTCAGTGGTAACTCATTACAACACTTTTAACACGAAAAAGTAGCTACGTTACTGTAACGTGTTACTGTAACATGTTGCTTTTTAATGCGTTACACACAACACTGAATACTAGTCTATAATAGCTCATAGAAGTAGACAAGATACATGGTACCTGTGAATGACCTACATAGCTACACAGCGTAGCTGTGAGATTTTGTTGAAAGGACACTCCAAAATCTGGGGCTTTTAATGAGTAAGAGGTAAGATGAAAACCATAAGAAGCTAGTCACATTATAGCTAGTCACACGTTAGGCATCTATGGGACACAGCAAACATGTGGAAGAAGATGTTCTGGTCAACTGCAAACTTCAGGAGTGTCACAGATGGGTGCGCAGATGTGCAGCCATAAGTATACAGAGAGAAGAGGACACACCCCTGGGGTATGCCCGTGTTGATTGTTCTTGGGCATGAGAAGATGCTTCCCAGTCTCACTACCTGACAGGTGGAAGGTGGAACTGTGAGCTGGGTAAGCTTCTGGTGGAGGATGTCAGGGTTGATTGTGTTAAAGGCCGAGCTGAACTCTACAAATAGGATCCTGGCATATCTCCCTGGTTGATCGGGGTGGCACAGGATGAAGTGTAAACCAAGGTTGACAGCGTCCATTGCCAATTTGTTTGCCCCATAAGCAAACTGCAGAGGGTCCAGCAGGGGGCCTGTGATGTCTTTCAGGTGCTTCAGCACCAGGTGCTCTAACGATTTCATGACCACAGATGTCAGGGCAAAAGGTCCATAGTCATTTAAGCCTGTGATGGTCCATTTGTTGGAGACAGCGATGATGGTACTGCAGTTTTGAGCAGTTGGGAACTTCACTCAGTTCTAGAGACTTGTTGAATATAAGTTATAATATAATACTTGTTGGTGAAGATGGGGGACAGTTGGTCAGTGCATGTTTTTAAGCAAAAGGGGGAGACGCCAGTGCTTTCCTCCCACTCAGATGCTTGAAGGCCCTGTTGACATCTTCCTTTTCGATCTCAGATGCCTGGATGAGGGACTTTTTGACAAAACTACTACTATACTACTACTATTTGTGGTGAACATTTGAGTCTGAAGATCCCACTGAACATACTAGTCCCTTGGAGAAACGTGTTGGCGGCAACATTCTACTGCATGACGATGATTTTCTTCAGCAGGGCCAGGAAAGTTGATCAGAGCTGATAGGAAGAGGTATTAAGTTAAATTTAGGGCAGTATTAAAAGAAAACCCATTAGAGGTTGCAATAAACTTGAAACTGGGGCAAAGTGGGCCCATAATACTCCGATAGAGTTGCAATGGAATATTTAACTCAAAACATGTTCATGTATTAAAATGGCCCAGTCAAAGTCCAGAAAACAAATCTATTAAAATGTGCGGCAAGATATAAAAACTTATGTTCAAAGACACTTTCCATTTAGTCTGACTGAGCTTGATCAGTTTTGCAAAGAGGAATAGGCAACACCTTCTGGTTATTTCAAAATATTTAAAAAAAAGCTAAGCCATTGTACTAAAAGTACAGGTTTTATTTGTTAAAGACTTTCAAAGCAATGTATTTTTTGTGTTCAACTTCACAATTTTGTTCTACTTTGTGTTGGTCTAACAGATAAAAACCTAATAAAATATGGGGAAGTTTATGTTGATGTAAATGTGAAGAAGTTCCGCTTCTATGAATATGTTTGCAAAGGTACTGTAACTCATCCCCAAGTGGTAAAGCTGGCTTATCATCAAAGAAAAAGCACAATACAATTTCTAATTTTTTCATGTTTTTTTTTTTTTTCAGTGCCGTCCATCTAAAGGCAGGAACCGGGGCTTCTGTTGGTGCGTGGACAAATACGGGCAGCCTCTCCCAGGCTACGACGACAAACAGGGCAAGACCAAGTGCTATCACCTGGAGAGCAAATGAGGGGAGGACAGATGAGACCGCGCATGCATGGAGAGAAAGAGAGGATGGAGAGAGAGAGGAAAACAGCACAAGAAAGGGGGAACCGAAGAGATGGAATGAAAGAAATAAGGAGAAAAGAATGTGGGCTTGTTTTTGCTCTTACATATAGATTGATGTGAACATTTGAAGGAACTTTGGATCTTTGGTTTCAGGTCCTATTTCAGGGGTGGGGAAGAAACAAGGGTTAGGGGGAGGGGAAGGAGCAGAACACAGCCTCCTGTCCTTTACAGCTGTCTGTCTCATACCTGGGGAACCTCCATCTATTCTTTACACACACACACACACACACACACACACACACACACACATAGAGATATATACAATTAAGCTGAGACAACAGGAGGAAAGAATCCATCCTATCATCTGCACTATTCTTATAGAGGGAGGGGAAGGAGGGACTTTCCCACTCAGTTTAAAGAGGACTTGTTTATGACTGTGACCCTGCCCCCCCCCTTGAAAAAGTCGCACCAACACCGATATATCGTGTGTGTTTGTTGTAAGTGTGTAACCGCAAGGTTTGTTTGTCTTTTAATCCGTGAGCGCCAGCATAACTTACGTTTTCACAGCTGCCTGTCTGTCTGAGATGGTGTGTGAGAGCATGCTTTCCCAAAACAGCTTCTTCCTTCGACCCTACTCTATCAAACAATGCAGAAAAAGACAACACCTTCTGGCTCAGGGTCCATTTTTGTAAAGCAATGTGTGTATGGAATGGCAGTTTGTTTATTTAGCACGTTGACCTCCTTTATTATTTTTTGCTGCCTTTTTGCTGTTTGTGATTAATCTGCAGGATAAATAGGTTAGAGGAAAACCATACATTTAAAGTGCCTTAAACTCTTTTAATGCCTCCCTTTTCCATCTGGTTCTTTGGTTCTCGTTGCAAGAGAAAACCTACGTTTAAAATATTGACTTGAGAAGTTGGTAGTTGCCGTCATTGCAGAATGCAGCATTCATCTCACAAATTCAAGTTTGCCAACCAGCACCTATGACATGATACATTTCTTGATTTCTAGGATCGTTTTAGAATAAAATTAACCAGTGTAACTTCTTGCAAAGATCTATAGCATTACATGGTCTTTTTGATGTCTAGATTTTTAGGAAAGCGCACTAAAAAATACCCCAACCTGATTGGTAGATGTTCGCTGAATCGAAAAGCCGTCCAAGCTAATTTCATAAGTCCTCGTGAGTATATTTGAAACACCCAATTTAAGATGTTTTCCTGGTAAAAGTGGAAGCTACGATCTACTTAAAATCTGCTTGCATGTTTACACATGTGACATTGGTTTTTCAGAATTAACAGTTTTTCTCACAGCATGTTTCGTGTTCATCCTTCTTTCCCATTGTTCTTGCAGCTCTGAGGTCCTCCAGTCCTTGTCCACATACAATTGTCCTCAGTTTGTCCTCATTCTATGTATGTGCCTGATCCTGATCCCTTTCCTTTTGCGTCTTCCAGTCAGTGGTGACACATGGTGTTGGCGTGATTCTATTTTTTGTCTTTACGGGTCGAGTCAGGTGTGACCGCTTAGCTCTGCCACAGGTGCCAGCTGCCCCCTATGCTTCAAGCACAAGCACTTATAGCACTTTAGCTGCCCTGCTCCTCACCAATGTATGCAGTTAAAGACAATTGGACCTATCTGCATCTGTGTACCTTTCCACGGTGGTAATGCCAAATGTCACAGCGTGTTATAAGAAAAGAATATTTCATAAGCTGTAGTTCTGTGAAAAAGCTTTACAACACACCTATTTCTTTCTTCCTGGCAGACAGACTTTCATGTATTCTATTAAGTGGTCTTCATTAGCAGTTTTCTGGGCTTTCTAAAGGGTATATTGAGCGTGGTAGCTTGAGACATCAGAAGAATATTAATTAGTTTTTTTTTAATAATGAGATAGATGTTAACAATCCAATTTAGTCGTTAATCCGGATAATGCTTTGACTGCACCTCATACATTACACTCTACATTAAACTGAGTTTTGGTGAAGTGAAATGCATACACCTATGAGTGAGATAAACGCTGAATATTACAAATAAGGATGTGGACTTCCATGTTGCTTTTTACAGTATGTTGGAAATCAGTGTAACTAAAACTGTTTAATGAAAACCTTGGAAGCCTTTACGCTAGCACCTTTTCAGATATGTTCAGGATCTTTTTTTATCTAGCAGTTTTACAAACTTCTCAGAAATGAAAAAGTAGCTGTTTGCTGTTGTGAGAACAGCAAGGAATCGCTCAATGACATTATTGCCAAAATCACATATTTGTTTTTTAACTATAACTCAGAAGTGTAAGAAAGTGATTAAAAAACACCCTGAATAAGTCTAGCACTATGAATGAGCTGTCTTGTGTCAGTGGCATCATATATCATCAATTTAAAGTCTGGATGCAGAAGGGTGAAAAGCTCAGACTGTAGTTGGGAGGGATTGGTTCTGTTACGTGTGGATTCTTTGGAATGGAGGAGTTACAGACAAAATAACCCAAATTATAATTATTTCCCCAGTGTGCTTTAGAGTTATAAGAATATTCTCCTAAATAAGAAGCTGCTGGTTTATGCAAAACACTGTTCACTGGTAATATGACCAAACAGGCTTGAAGGAAAACTTTTAAAGATATTCAAAAAGCTTGAAAAACCGTTGATGAAAACCACTTTAAAAAACTGCAAGAAAGTCTTACTGATTGGAGGACAAGCATGAAGAAAAGAAAGGTGGTTCAAAACATTTGGACAGTAGTATAAACTGAAAGCAAACATAAAAATCAGCCCCTTGATTTTTTTTCTATTCAGTACATCTTTTTTTCTCCTTTGTTTTTATTGTTGACATTTTTGTTTCTTTGAAAAAAATCTTGTGTGATCACATGCCAACAAATCTCTACAAGGTGGACGCAGTACCAAAAATGCATTCACACACATGGCAAGGGGTCTTACAGAGGCAGTGCAGTCCACTCCATGGAACATCCTGCTCCATGCTCTCCCACATCCTGTACACAGACTTGAAATGTGGAGAGACGGCTGAGAAGTGTCCGCCCAGTTGTTCAGTAGCACCACATCGACATAACACTCTCAGATTGCGGCAACGTACAGCCAGCTTGTTGGTGCTATATCCCATCTATTCAAAGACTTGACGTAAGGGGAGGAACAAACAGAAAACTTTTAAGCTATTCTCTCCATAATGTTTGTACGTGTATCTTTTTATATATTATTATTTTTGTTATTAGTAGTAATATTTCTTGGCCAGCTTCATGTCTGACTAGACATCATGTACAGTACTTAAAAATAAAATTATTTATCTATGAAAGAATTATAAGCTGATCCAAAATAGGTTTTCTTATGAAGAATTCAGTGACTCGCCGATTGCACAGCACAGTCTATATGATTCAGTGTATTTTTGGGGACTATAATCACTAATGAATGTTTTCTTCTTAAAGAACCATTTCCTTCTGTTACTTACCTCCGCACCCTTTGGGCACAGCCGTGTCAGTTTGGCATTCAGGTCATCGACGTTCACTGGCCCTTAAGGACAGTAAACTCACTTCCCTGCATGCACACCCAGCCACCCCGCCTCCGCCATTCAGCACAGAACCAGGGTCATAATTCTGTACCGTTTTATTTTGTTTTCCCCTGCTTCTTAAGGCTGAAGCTCTTCTCTGTTCACGGGTATTGTAATATTTTATTCAAACTTCTCGTGGTACAAGCTACAAATGACAAAGCTATTTTTTTCCAAGAGAGGAAATGATTTTGAATCAAAATATACTTTGTATTTAATGTCATTTTTTAAATAAAAAATGAACACATTTTAGGAGGTTTGTCTTTGAGCTTTTATTTTGTTGCTTTTTTAGACTTGGATTGATTATTATCTTGTGGTTATCAACATGCAGCACCATCCACATGTATTGGCCTCTCTGGTAAAGATGTGTAAAAATCCTTAAAGTGAATTTATATTTCATTGCATATGCTGGTGAAGATTCTCAGTCATCCAGGCCATGGTCATTCCAAAAAAGTTAAAAAAACAACAAAACAACTGGACTTTTTTCCAAAGTTTGAAGAAGAAAACCCTAACGACTCCTCGTTTTGGAGGAGTGGACCAGTTTCGGTCCAATCTGCTGGCTTAATGGCTTTAACGACCGCCCATTACTAAGGGGTGGACCTGTTTCTGTTGAATTTGCATGTTATCTAAGCCATTACAAGGCCTTTGTTTGGCAGTAGTATAAAGCTTGTTACTCCACATTACTCCAGACTTTTTGAATTGAGAAAGCTTCCTGGAGAGGAAGCGAGACGTCTTCTACTACGAAAAACAACTCCAGTTGCCTTGTTTTTTACTTTTTTTGGAATGACCATGACCTGGATGACTGAGAATCTTCACCAGCACGAAGAAGAAAAAAGTCGGAAAAAAGTCCAGTTGTTTTTTTTTTTACTTTTTTGGAAAGAATATTTCATTGCAGTACCATAATCTCACAATGAAATTATTTTCATAAAAAGAAATAAACAGTTTGTGTCAACAGCATGCCACCAAGTTGCTTGGAAGACATATCAGGAAAAAAGCTATTTCCTACCATCATAAACACAAACATGTTAAGTTTGCTAAACTCTACTTAGACTTTACCTGACATTAATGTTCTGTGGACAGATGAGAAAGAGATTATGCTTTTTGGTAGCAAACACTCCAGGGTTTAGCAAACAAACAAATCCAGATGTGGAAAAGCATGGTGCCTTTTGTTAGGTGTGGTGAATGATCTGTGATTTTATTGGCCATGAGAAACATTTAAAGTTTGAAATTAAATACCATGGTATTTGAAAATATATATCAAACTGAATTTGCCAGAAAACTGAAAACTAGTTGTTATCGAAAACCTTGTGGACGAGTTTAAATTTCATATATGCCTAACTCCATATATGCCTGATCTGGAAAAGCAGTCTCATGTTGTATAAAAAGACTATTCTCAGAGTTAGAACAGCAAATTTTTCATCATTAATAGAGGAGAATAAAAGTAATCCAAGGTTTCTTTTTAGTACAGTTGCCAAACTTATCCAGAGTCATAGCTCTGTTGATCCATCCATTCCCTTAGCTCTCAGCAGTAATGACTTAATGGGATTCTTCACAAATAGAATTTATTCTATTTAACATAAAGTCATTGGCATCCTCCCAGAAATGATTACCTCATCCTCAGTAAGTGAAGTAGCATTGGAGGGGTCTTTGGAACCCAATCTGTATCTGGACTGTTTAGACGCAGAAGAGCTTTCTGAGTTTTCCAAAATTTTAGGTTGATCTAAACCTTCAACTTGTATGTTAGATCCAATCCTAATCAAGTTATTTCCATTCCATTCCATTTGATTAATGCCTCCATTTTAGACATGATTAATCATTCCTTAATAAACATATATGTACCACAGGCTTTTAAAATAGCTGTTATTAAACCTTTACTTAGGAAACCCTCTCTTGATCAAGATGAATTAATAAATTACGGACCTATATCTACTCTTCTTTTCCAATCTAAAATTCTTGAGAAAGTAGTTGCTAATCAACTTTGTGAACATTTAGAGTTTCAGTCAGGCTTCAGAGCTCATCATAGCACTGAAACAGCTCTGGTGAAGGTCACTAATGACATTCTCATGGCCTCAGATAATGGACTTGTGTCTATACTTGTCCTGTTAGATCTCAGTGCTGCATTCGATACAGTTGATCACAATATTCTCCTAGGAAGTCTTGAACATACTATAGGGATTAAGGGGAAAGCATTAGGCTGGTTTAAATCTTATCTGTCAGACAGATTCCAGTTTGTTTGTGTTAATAATAAAACTTCTGCAAACTCTGAGGTCACTTGTGGAGTACCACAGGGTTCAGTCCTTGGACCAATTCTCTTTACTATATATATGCTTCCGATCGGCAAAATTATCAGACAGCATGGGATTAATTTCCACTGTTATGCTGATGACACTCAGCTATATTTATCCATAAATCCTGATGAATCCAATCAATTACTTCGACTACTGGCATGTCTTGATGACATCAAAACCTGGATGACTTTTGATTTTCTGCTTTTACATTCTGACAAGACAGAAGTTGTAATCTTTGGACCAGAATCCTTAAAAATGGCATTAAATTGGCCTCTGGCAATAAAGTAAAAAATCTTGGTGTTATTGTTGACCAAGACATGTCATATTAAACAGATTTCCAGGGTTCCTTTTCTCAGTTCCGGAATATTGCCAAAATTAAAAATATTCTGCCCAGGAACTATGCTGAAAACTAGTCCATGCATTAGATGTTTCAAGGCTGCAATTCTTTACTATCAGGAAGTCCACAAAATGCAGTTCAAAGCCTTCAGCTGATCCAAAATGCTGCAGCAAGAGTTCTGATGGAAATCAACAAGAGGGATCATATTCTCCAATTTTAGCTTCCCTTCATCGGTTTCCTGTTAAACCAACAATAGAATTTAAAATTCTCCTTCTCACATATAAAGCCCATCAAGTTCCATCACATATCAGAGCTCTGATTACCCTATATGTTCCTAACAGGGCATCTTCGCTCTCGGACTGCAACTTTACTGATGGAGGGTTTACTGGTGGTTCCTAGAGTCTCTCAAAGTAGAATGGGAGGCAGATCTTTTAATTATCATGCTCCTCCCCTGTGGAACCAACTCCCAATTTTGGTCCGTGAGGCCTGACACCCTGTCTACTTTTAAGACTAGGCTTAAAATTTTCCTGTTTAACAAAGCTTATAATTAGAGTGGCTTAGGTTATCCTGAGCTATCTCTGTAATTATCCTGCTATAGACTATATAGGCTGCTGGAGGATATCAAGATCTATTTTTTTCTTACTCTGCTGAGTTCTCCTACTGTTCTCCAATTTGCATTGCTAGTTGTTATTTCAACTTTTAACATATGTTCTCTCTGTCCTTTTTCTCTTTTTAGCAGATACTCCTGGTCTGACGTTTTGTTAACTGTGACATCGTCCAGGGGGCAGATCATCTCACATTACCGTATAACATAGAAAGGATTCCTGGATCAATGTGTGCTTCTGTGCTTTTTTGTGTCTCTGTTCTGTCTTCTCTAAACCTCAGTCTTTCGAGACAGATGGCCGTTCACACAGAGCCTGGTTCTGCTTGAGGTTTTCCTCCCTGTTAAAGGACAGTTTTCCTCTCCAGCATCGCTTCCTGCATGTTCAGTATGAGGGATTGCTGCAAAGCCATCAACAGTGCAGATGACTGTCCACTGTGGCTCTACCCTCTTCGTGAGGAGTGAACGCTGCTTGTCAAAACACAAAGCAATCTGCTGGGTTTCCTTAAAAAGGAAACCTTTTGACCAATCTGTCTGTATGATTTGATTGAATTTGACTTTGTAAAGTACCTTGAGATGACATGTGTTGTGAATTGGTGCTATATAAATAAAATTGAATTGAACTGAATTGAATTGAACTTAACTCTAACTTGTAAACATTATTATAATAATGTGAAATTTTTTTAGCCCCCTTCAGATGCCCATTTTTGCATGTTTGTCACATTCAGTGAGTGAAATTGTTCAACAAATTTGAACATCAGACAAAGATGACCTGAGTTCATACAAAATGCAGTTGTTGGATGAATTTTACTGTTATTTATTAAATCGAAGAAGCCTTCCAAACTATCCTAATGTAGAAACTTAATTGTTCTCCCTAAACTGGTTGAGCCACCCTTGACATCAGCAGCATTCAGGAATCATTTACATCGATGTTCAGGAATTTTGGCCAACTCCTTTTTGTGGAACATTTTTAATTTGCACATTGGAGGGTTTTACAGCAAGAATTGCTTCTTAAGGTTATGGCATAGCATTTCAATAAGATTTAAATGGAACTTTCACTAAGCCACTTTGATATGCTTTTATGTGGCCATTCAGAGGTGGACTGCAGATAATTGTCCTTCAGCATAATCAGAGTACCTTGAGCCTCAGGTTACAAAATTCTGTTTGAGCTTTCTCCTGAAACTTTTCTGGTAGAGGGCAACATTTATGGTCCTATCAATCATGGTAATTTGTCCAAGCTTTTATTGTTTTTAGATCTAGGTATGATGCATTACCTTTTTGAAATAATTTTACCTACGTTATATTTACAGTGAAGTACTATTTGAGGGATTTCTTGATTGTACAGGTCTGAATTGTGGTTAGTGAAATTGAACTCTGCTTTGCAAAAACATTGGGTTAATCACAGTTAATTTGTGATGAACCATTACTATTAGTAAGTTATAAATTAGTATGTGCGTGACATCCTATGACACATTTAATTTCAGACATGTTTCAGACATTGGAAATTCACTTTTATCTGTCTATCCACTAACTGAAAAGCTAAAAGTAAAGCTTTCCCTCCTGCAGGTAAGCTACTGTTTGCTCATAAGCTTTTACTGGAACAACATTTCTGAAAAATGTGAACTATTCCTTTTTTTCTGCAAGGAATCACGGCAAAAATTTGCTCCAGGGATGCAATCAGACTCCCCTCAGTGGTGGAATGTGTCAATAAGGATGAAGCAAGGGTTCAATTTGTAAAGAACTAAAATAAATCTGGTGGTGCCAGGCAGGCTGGCAGTGGGCACAGGAGGTTGAGGCGAATTCCTGTGCCCAACCAAGGCAAACAGAGCGGGTCAAAAGGCAGCTAAAGTTAGACAAGCACCTCCACTTTAGATCTCTACGATAAAACACACTACATACGGAAAAATGTGATCTTGGAAAGCACTAAGGCACGAATGTTAGCACTTTTGGGATCACTTCCATGTTTACAGTCCCTCGCAAAATGATTCATTTCACTGGAACTCTTTCACATTTTGTCAGATTACAACCACAAACATTTATTTATGTATTTTTTGTGATAGAATAACACAGGGTGGTCTAATTGTAAAGTGGAAGGATAATGATACACAGCTTACAAACTTGTTACAAACAATCATCTGAAAGTGTATTTATATTCATTACCTCTGAGACTTTGTAGAACCGCTTTTCACATCAATTACAAGTACAAGTCTTCTGGGGTATGTCTCTATCAGCTTTGCACATCTAGAGACTGACATTTTTACTCCATCTTTGTAAAAAGCTCACTCAATCAGGTTGGAAAGTATCCGTGAACCTAAATTTTCATGTCCAGTTTCATAATCGGATTTAGATCTGATCTTTGATTGGTCCATTAAAATACACTGCCTGGCCAAAAAAGAAAAGTTGCCACCTGGATTTAACTAAGAAAATAGGTACACATCTCCCATTAGATAATTACTGCATGGGGGATTATATTTCAGATGGAAACAAGTTATTTAACCCCAACTGGTGTAATGAGTTGCTTCTCATTTCCTAAACAACCATGTCGAACGACATCCCGTGGTTGTGGAAAAGATGTCATATGTTTTCTCTGCTTGATGCATGCCAATGAATCGACCCTTCTGAAACACACTAAGGAGATTGCAAAAACTACCAAAATAGGGTTAAGAACTGTCCATCACATTATTAAAAACTGGAAGGATAGTGGGGACCCATCGTCTTTGAGGAAAAAAATGTGGCAAAAATATCCTGAATGATCGTGATCTGCAAACACTTAAAACTTTGGTGAAATCAAATCAAAGAAAAACAACAGTAGAACTCTGGGCTATGTTTTATAATGAAAGTAAGAGCATTTACAAACGTACAGTGCAAAGGGACTCAATGGATTGTGACTGAACAGCTGTGTAGCCTTAAGAAAACCACTGATCAGTGAGGCTAACCGAGAAAAAATGCTTCAATTTGCTAGGGAGCATAAAGATTGGACTCTGGAGCAATGGAAGAAGGTCATATGGTCTGATGAGTCCAGATTTACCCTGTTCCAGAGTGATGGGCGCATTAGGGTAAGAAGAGAGACAGGTGAAGTGATGCACCCATCATGCCTAGTGCTCACTGTACAAGCATGTCGGGGCAGTGCTATGATCTGGGGTTGCGGCAGTTGGTCAGCTCTAGGTTCAGCAACAGTATGCGCTCAATGAATGAGGTCAGCTGACTACCCGAATATACTGAATGACCAGGTTATTCCATCAATGGATTTTTTTCTTCCTTGCTGGCACAGGCATATTCCAAGATGACAATGCCAGGATTCATCAGGCTCAAATTGTGAAAGAGTGGATCAGGGAGCATGAGACATCATTTTTGCACATGGCTTGGCCACCACAGAGTCAATTCAATTCAATTCAATTCAATTCAATTCAATTCAATTCAATTTTATTTACTGTATATAGCGCCAATTCATGAAACATGTCATCTCAAGGCACTTTACAAAGTCAAGTTCAATCATATTATACAGATTGGGTCAGATTATACAGATTGGTCAGAAAATGTCCTATATAAGGAAACCAGTTGATTGCTTCAAAGTCCCAACAAGCAGCATTCACTCCTGGAGAAGCGTAGAGCCACAGGGAGAGTCGTCTGCATTGTACATGGTTTTGCAGCAATCTGTTCTACATTAGACGGTAATAGTGGTGATCTGTCTTAACTGGATGATGTCACAGCTAACAGAACGCCAGACCAGGTGTACCTACCATGAAGAAAAAAAGAGAGAGAACAAAAAGTTATAAGCAGAAATGATGACAAGCAATGCATAATTGAAGAACAGTAGAACTCAATAGAGTGAGAAAAATAGACCCTGATGTCCTCCAGTAGCCTAAGCCTATAGAAGCATAACTATAGAGGTAGCTCAGGGTAACATAAGCCACTCTAGTTATAAGCTTTGTCAAAAAGGACATTTTTAAGATTAGTCTTAAAAGTAGACAGGGTGTCTGCCTCACGGATCAAAACTAGGTCCGTGAGGTCCGTAAGGTCCAGACCTTAACCCCATTAAGAATCTTTGGGATGTGCTAGATAAGGCTTTGCGCAGCACACAGACTCTTCCATCATCAATGCAAGATCTTGGTGAAAAATGTATGCAACACTGGGTGGAAATACATATTGTGACATTGCAGAGGCTTATCGAATCAATGTCACAGTGAATGCATGCCATAATCAAAGCTAAAGGCGGTCAAACGAAATATTAGAGTGTGTGATCTCCTTTTTGGTGGAAACTTTTTTTTGGCCGGGTACTGCCGACCAAGCTGCGTCTTGGTGTATGAATGTGTGTGCGTCAGTGAGAGCGATTGGGTTAATGTGGCTATAGTGTACAGCGCTTTGGGAGGTCAGTATGACTGGAAAAACGCCATATAAGTTCAGTCCATTTACCATTTACTGTACATGAAGATTGCTTTGATCTAAACCATTCTATTACAGAGCTGGCTTTATGTTTAGAGTTGTAGTCCTGCTAGAAGTTGAACTTCCAACCCATTTCCAGTCTTCTTTAATCCCCAACAGGTTTTCTCCCAGTGTTGACATCTTTGTAGTTCCATCTCCACTGAAGTCTGACCAGCTTCTCTTCAATTAAGAAAACTTTCCCTACATCTTGATGCTGCCACCACCATGTTTCACCTTAGGAATGGGGAAACATGGTGGTGACTCAATTTCCTGTGTATGTGTACATTTTATGCCTCACGCAGTATTTTCTGTTTGCGATACTTTAATTTTAAAAGGTGTGGTTCCAGCTCTTTCAAACATAATTTTGTTGAGCCATTATTGAGACAGAGATGTTTAAATAATAATAAAAATGCTTAGAGATTACAGGCCCATTTCTAAGGACCGTTTTATCTTGAAAATTCTTGACCAAACATATTCCTTATGGAGAGGGGAGTGGTGGCCTAGTGGTAAGAGAGCAGGGCACTTGTGTCCTGGAGAAGTTGTAACGTTCTAGGTTCAAATCCCACAGACCTACCACTCTGAGTCCCTGAGCAAGACCCTTAGCCGCAGAATGTACTGGACAGTGACAGCCCACTTCTCCCTAAGGGATGGGTTGAATGACAAGTTTCATTGGACTGTATGTTACAATGACAAATAAAGTCATTCAATTAAATAATATATTATATTCGATAAGTTTCAAAAGCCCCACTTAACAGAAACTGACTTAGTCACTTACAATACAGTAACTGTGTTACCTTAAAGTATTTTCTGTAGTTGTTGGGTTTTGTAATTGTTTTCTATATGCGTTCTTTATTTCTCTGTCCTGGTTATTCATCCTCCCCCCTCTCCCCCTGACTTTGCTCCTTACCTTACTGTATCTTGGAATGGATGGAATGGATGGTCAGATTCAGCCCGCTTTACTACAGAACTTCGCTCAGATGAAAAAGGTGTTATTGCCTCAAGCTGCTGTAAATATTATCTAGACAAGCGTCACCAAGTGATTTCTTACTTGTTTATGAGGGTCCTAATGGAGGAAAGGATTCACCTTTATGCTGCACATGAAGGTTGTTTCTCAGGTTAACTTGCACTTGGATATACAAGCATCTCTTTTCCTGCTTAACCATTTTTATGTGCCATCTGTCAGTAAAGTCACTCTTAAATTTTTGCAGAATGGCCACAGTCGTCTCCTCAATGAACTACATAGCTACAGTCAGCCGACCCTTAGCCCCATTCTTCTCGACATCCTTCACTGGCACTGCTTCCTCAATCCTTAAGGACTTTAGCTTGATGCTTTGGACACCTTATTGGTTTCTCATCGAGATTATCTTGATATCAAAGACAGAGAGCAAGATATTGTTTCAAACTATCCATCCATCCATCCATCCATCCATCCATCCATTGTCTTCCCCTTATCCGGGGTCGGGTCGCGGGGGTAGCAGCTTCAGTAGGGAGACCCAGACGTCCCTCTCCCCGGCCACTTGGACCAGCTCCTCCGGGGGAATCCCAAGGCGTTCCCAGGCCAGCCGAGAGACATAGTCTCTCCAGCGTGTCCTGGGTCTTCCCCTGGGCCTCCTCTCGGTGGGACGTGCCCGGAACACCTCACCAGGGAGGCGTCCAGGAGGCATCCTAACCAGATGCCCGAGCCACTTCAACTGGCTCCTCTCGACGTGGAGGAGTAGTGGCTCTACTCTAAGTCCTCCCCAGATGGCTGAGCTCCTCACCCTATCTCTAAGAGAGAGCCCAGACACACTACGGAGAAAACTCATTTCGGGCACTTGTATCCAGGTTTCAAACCACTCAGCCTTTAAAGCATTTCAGCCTAAACAACTGCTACTTAAAAGTGGTGAAGGCAAAATTCACACTATTTTATACACACACTCATCCATGCATGATGTCTATCTTTTGTATACCCACTTTCCATGTAGGGTCGTGGCTGGCTGGTGCACATCTACAGAAATATCTAGAAAAGAGACATTATTTACATATGTACATTTAACTTGAACAATTCAAGTTAAAACCTAATGAATAAACTAAACCCAAACACAGTCCAAATCACCATCCCTCCCTCCAGTTAATGTATTTTTTCCGGTGAAGCTGATTTAACACACCTGTTCCTTGTCAGCACTTGTTAATGGGTGTGTTTCCAAAACATGACAAGCTGATCTCAAGGGGCAGAAGAAAGTGATGAGAAAAACAACATTTTAAAGTAAAACCATTAAACTGGTCAACCTTAAGTTGATTGCTATAAATAAAGACCACATCTGTTAGTGAGGTAATGGATCCGTTGCAGGCTACGTGATTTTCTCTGTTTTTATATTTGTTCTTTATGCCCTTTTGATTTTACTGTTGTGTCTATGTTGTTTTTAGGTAAACACCTTAATTGTAAAGTACTTTAAGGTTACCTGTCAAGGGTGCTATATAAATAAACTTTACTTCTTTCTTAAGTGTCTTGTCTGCCAGTGTAACACTCAGTTATTTTCCTAGTGCCAGAAATTTACTTTCACAAATGGAACATTACTGCTTTCGCTGTAGTGTTCTGCTTGATACTCATGTAAAAAACTTTATTGGACATTATATTGGGATTATTTAAAATTCAATGGATACACAGATAGAAAGGCAAAAAAGAAAGGCACACCACAATTAGTGGAAATCTGAGATGATCCAGGACAGGGGGCAGCCCAAAACCCAACCTGACAAAGAGACAAGCACACAGTTACAGACATGCAGTGACAATCACACATTCCCACCCTAATGCCCACACATGCAGAAGCTCATAACCATATACTCAATGTAATAACAGACAGGAAAGGGCATTGTACACACGTGCGTTTTCCACACAAATTCTATAGTCCCAGGTCTTGGTACTGATATTCTGGGGTATTGGTACCTGGGTAGAGTAGGCTGGAGGAGACAGACCACCCGAGCCACAAGTCAAGACAAGGGCCAAGCATTGCCCTAACCTTGGCAAACTCGGCCTATACCTCAAGCTCATGCCCCGACCCCAGAGGCACAACAACAAGAGAGCTCTACCTCTGAAGAGACTGACAAGAGCACACCCAGACAGTGCAGCCCTGAACACAGCCCCCGCTCCAACCATCCCCCGATGCTTTCCCCCACCACACAGCGCAACTCAATGGTAAGGCAACAGCTCCATGCAATTCCACCCCAGCCAACACACTTGAGTACAACAAAGCAGATGCAACAGATCCATGCAACACCACCAGACTCCCAATCCCACACCAAGACAGGAACAACCCACCTGCCAAGCAGTCCCTGGAAGGCAGCAGGCACCCAGGGGCAACAGGCCCCACCATGCCCCCCGAGACACACATAAAGACCACCAACCAGCCCAACACTACCACCTGATCAATCCAACAATCGGCGCCCCCACCCCTGAGAAGGGACACAACCTCTCCACCACTTGGATGGTTGGGGGTGCCACAGTAATCCTCCACTACAGCACCACCAACTCACCGCACAAATCTCCTCCCACAATAGCGTGCAGAATACCACACTGCAGAGTATACCCCACCCAGCCCAGTACCCATACTTCAGCCGACTCACCACCCTAGGGCCAGCACAGCACACCAGCTGCCACAGCGCAGAACAAAGATGCACCCCATCACCCCAATTACAACTGCACTTTAGCACAGTGCCCAGGGCCCGAGCTGTAGTGCTCCACAGACCAGGCACCCCATAAATCCCCCACAGTACGAACCCGGGAGGTGCCCACACAAGCTGTTCATGCACCTTGCTAAACCCACAACAAAGTATTGGTGGCTTTACTGTTGTACTATCCTTTTCTCTACAAGACATTCAAAGCTTGAGATATTATGTAAAAACCTGACCCTGTTTTGAACCACAGAACTGTATCCTTGACCTGTATGTTGTGTTTTTTTTTTTTATCTTCAGGTGGTCGTTGAAACAGCTGCTGACATACAGAGCTTAGATCACAGAAAAGACGGATCGTCTTTACAAGTTAACTGAATTCTGAAGTTAATGGGTTGCTAAATTAAAAACAAGCATGTTTTTAATAAAAATGAACCAGACACAGTTTGTTTCAAAACATGACTTCTTGTTGGAACACAAGCATGGTGGTTCCAATTTGCTTTTCTATCTGCTGCATTTGCTGTGCCATTTGGAGGTAAAGTGAATATGTTGGAAATGGTATCACCACTAGTAGAACTTTGCACTGTTCTAACATTACCTTATACAGAATGTGCAGCAGAAAAATCAAATATGTATATATGTCAACTAATGCAAGCACTGTATTCAGCTTTATGTTGTGAAAAACTGAAATCTAAGTTTTTTATTTTTATTTTGTATGAATTTAATCAGATGTTTTGATCAAACATTTGTTCTTTACTTAAGTAGCCCTTTTACCAATTACTTTTTTACTCTTACATGAGTAATTTATTTGGACTACTTTGTGCTCCTACATGACTAAAATCCTAGTAGTTGTGCTACTCTTACTTGTGTACAATTTTTAGCTACCCTACCCACCTCTGTCTACTACATAAAATGTGAATAAAATATGATAACATTTGTGTTTGTGTTGTGACATTATATGAAAAAGAAGACAGGAATGCAGCTGAGATTAATGTTTTTATTAAATATATCACTTTTTTTCTTACATTATATCTCAGTAACAAAAGTGTACATACAGCGTTAGTCACTTTGGAATAGATCCACATACAATACAATTCTCTCTCCAACAGCAGCATGTATACAGAGCCGAGTCAAGCGGCTCACACTTTGTGGTCATGTGGTCAAAGAGCACAGAAACATAAACAAAAAAAGACAGCAGACACGTAAATATTGGAGGTAGGTTAATGTAGAGATACCCGTCTGAGAGGCGGCGTGGGAGATTTGCCACCTATCATGTTATCTGCAGCCCCATGGAACCATGGGAAATGGTTTCTGAGAGTGTAGACGATTCCCAACTGAGAGCTTTTGCACTGACTTACTGGAACTGATGTATCATATCAAGAAATAATTAAAACAAAAACATAATAAAAAATAATAAAAAAAGAAAACAATAAAAAGAAAAAAATGGCAGTAAAGTGAAAAAGAATAAGAAGATCATTTAGAAAAACCTCTAAATGAGATTTGGTCACTCAGTGCTTTTGTTCTTGCTTGGTTTCACTCAAACCAAATCTCCAGACAGCTCCTTATGGGTAGAGCGAGCTCAACTCAGCTGTGGAGCTGTGGGGGCCAAGAGCCATATATACACTTTATACACGCATAAAAATAATAATATTATAACAATAAGGCAAAATGATATAAATACTCATGAATAATTACAAAAAAAACCAAATAAAATGCAATAAAATAAATAAGGCTATAGACTTGAATGTAAATGCATCAACATCAAAATCTTCTTTACAGAAAAACAAAAATAGATTTTCTTTGTGTCTATGGGACGGGAATTTGTAGTGGGGGGGTTCAGGGTGGTTGGGACCTTTAGCCCCATAATGACAGTGTACCTGAATTAAACACCACCATGGACAAGGTCAATAAATAAACAGCTACCCAAGAAAAAGGAAAGAAAATAGTGGCTAGCTTCTTTGTTTCTTTCTCCCTCTCTCCCTCCCTCCCTCCCTCCCTCTCTTTCTGTGTGAGAAGAGCCTCAAGCTCAGATTTCCTTAAGGACATTCGGCGTCTTCAGGCAGGTCGCTGGAACCTAAAAGCTTCTTGCCATTCCAGGTGTTGACGCACCAACATCGACCCCTCTGTCCGTCCAGAGAGGATTCACACTGTGGGGGAAACAGAAACAGAAAGCATTCTTTAATACAACAGCTTTCATTTTCACAGAACACAAGAGGTACGCATCATCTTTAAAATGAAACCTAGTGTATAGCAACCTCAGTCTCAGTTCACAACAGTTTCTGGCTAGGCATGGACTGGTCATCAGCGTCTACCAAGGTAAAATAAATAAATAAAATGCCCCTTCATATTCTTAATATGGTTTGAGGAGATGTCAGTGAAAGTGCCTGCCAATGGCAGGAGTTTTCTCTGACTTTGTAGAGCAGTGTTGTATTGCCCCTCCCCAATCTGTTGCTACACACTGCTAGTCAGCTGGCTGTATAAGGCTACTATAATTTCCCCTTGCTTAAAGAGAAGACAATATTGGCTGAACATGTTCTGGTCATGAATAATATTGACACTCATGGTGTGGAAACTGTGAAGAGTGTCACTCTTATTAACGTATTACTGTTAAAACTACAGTTGACACGCTATGAGTGGGATTTCTGTAAAGCAACAGACTGCAAGTGCTACCTGAGCACATAGCCTGGCTAATTAACTACCTAATATCAGCTAGCTAAACTTCTATAAAGAGTAGAACGCAAGTAGATTATATAGAAAACTGCTGATAATTTTGCATAGATTTATGCATCAAATGCAAAATAACAAATATAGAATGCTATTTTTATTAGGAACAATTGCCAGCCACTCTTTCTATATGTTGCTCATACAGGTTAGAAATGGGATAAATGATGGGCCGCAGATGGGATTGTCTGGAGGTTACATAATGGCCCCATGTTAATCGCCTATATAGGCTTGATGCAGAACAACCTTGTGTAAAAAGGGTGGCCTATATGAGTCCAAGGTGGGCTAAACAACTTAAACTGATTTTATTTGGACTCATTTGATACCCTTTATCCATTTGGAGCCCGCAAACAGTTGTTTGCTAAGAATGTTTGGAATAAGTCAAATAAGATCCTGTTCAACTTCCATATTTGTGTATTAATTGTTATTTTGTAAATACCAACAAACACTTTTATTGTGTTAACTTGTGTCGTCACACTGTGATAATCTTATGCTTAGCCATGCCTATTCCTGTTGCACTGAAATGAGTCAAATGACTCTTGAAACTTTATCCCCAAAAAACACCTACCTGCATTGGTTTGTAAAGGCCACGCTTGTCACAGTTGGGGAGGTAGAATCTGGTCAATTTCTCTCCTAGTTTCTCAATAGATTTGGCGATCTTGTCCAAAGCAGTCAGCAGCTCCAAGTGACACGGACCCTAAATGGAGGAAACAATGAACACGAACAGGTTGATTTAAATTATGATAAGCATAATTATTATCAGTGTTTTATTAGGGGGCAAGCAGGGGGTTATGTTAAACTGCAAATAAGATTTGTAGTGATGTCCCCTTGCCTCCCTCTCATTTCAAAAAGTGCACCAGCTCCCCCTGGTGGGTGGTCATCTCCCAAACCTCCAAAAAAACTTTCATCCTTGCAAAAATCCACATTTTCACGCTTGCACTGTCTGTCTCACCTGCTCCACCAGTTTCTTGTGAATGGCGATGAGTCGGGCTTTCATGCTTTCCTGTGCTTCGGTCACAGCCCGCGGGTCAAAGGGGACGAAGCTGGAGCCGATGATGGCCGAGTTGTCCATCTCCGCGTCTGGCTCTCCTTGATCTGGTGGAGGAAACAAATGAATGAATGAGAGGGGAGTCTAACCGGCTTAATTTAAATCACATATGTGAGGATCTCCTTTGAATAAACCGACGCAGCTGTGGGATGTGTGACCCTGTGGAGGTGCGAGGCCTACCTTGGGTCTGTGGCTCCGGGGTGGGCGCCGGAGCAGCGCTCTCCGTGCACACGGCCTGTCCGCGGGTGAGGGAATGCAGCGGACGGGGGTCGCCGGGTCTCGGGGTGCATCTCAGTCCAGAGCCGCAAGGCGCCGTGTACATCCCGCACAGCTCCCCCGCCTTCAGTGCGCAGGCGAGGCAGCATCTGCAGCCCGGTTCCCGCAGCACCTCGGCACAGCCGGGCGCCACCGCCGGACACTGGCTCAGCCGCTCCGGGGTACACGGGGCGCATCGGATCGGTTCTGACCCTACTACCGGGGACCCCAGTGTCACCGTGACGAGAAGCGAACACACGGCAACTGCCACCGCGACGTGCCTCAATCCACGCATAGCCAACATGGTCTGAGTAATAAATGTGAAATATGAAATGCAGAGCAGTTCAGAGAGAATGTGCAGATAAAAAGGCGCCGGATTGGATTCCCACGGTTGCTGCTCTGTGCCTTTCGTTTGATTTTGGGAAGATGTCTAACTGTGCGTTGCGCACAGCCGTATTTATAGTCTGCCGCTCTGTGAGTGTTTGACGCATCGGCGTTATGAATGATTTCTGAAAAGAAGGTGTAATGATACGATGCGCTCTGATTGGCCCATCCGTGTCCGGTCATGCCGCTCATTTGAATACAACAATCACGTCAATATTTGTTTTGGAACAGGCGGTGCTTGGCACGTATCGCTGACGACACCGGCGTTTGATGTTGCAATCAAGGACCCCCGCCCCCTTCCTCCCACTCCCCTTTCTCACGCGGGTGCTACCCCAAAACACCACATTATAGAAACAACACATTAAACTCTGTTTCAGCTGGTTTCCACAACCTGAAAGGCGAACATGCTGGCACTTTGGAGGCTGGAGCTGCTGGTTGTTCCTATAGTGTCGGATTTCGTCTCTGACACAAACGACCCTCTATTTGTGTCAATGTTGTCTATTCATGCGTGTGTTTCCCCTTTAATTGTCCTCGAAATAACGTCTTACACAACTTTGGGGGGGAAAACCGAATAACCTAATAAGCGCAAATTACGCACGCCCACGCTGCGCGCAGAGAGCGTGGGTGCGCTGAGAACGAACTGGTCGCTCCGGTTTGACATCAGAAAGCATCCTGAGGATTGCAGCGGGATAAAAACGCCACGTTTCAGAAATAGCAGCGCAGATGAGGGTCGCCGTTTTCGTAAAGGGAACGGGTGGCTCGGGACTTTTTTGGTATGCGCGCACGCCTGATTTTGGACTCCTTCCAGGAGTTGTCCCGCTGAAATTACCCGTTTCCTGATGATAATAATAGACCGGAGGTTTGAATCGGGGCAGTCTGACATGACCACAGACACGTCCCTCACGTCATCATCCTCTGGGGGGCTGTGGGGGACCCACGCTGGACAACCCTGCACGTTTTCACGGCTTGCTGCAAAGACGGCTTATGCTTTGTCACTCCAGCCCAGAATGTGACAACGACCCCTCCATTTCCAAGCTTCCATCCACAGCAGGCACGCTGCTTCAGCTGCTTTACGGCCGCAACTGGGCCAGTTGACACATTTCAATTAATTGGCCTCTCCTGTCTTACTTTCTGATGCAATGAGCGGCACTGTGTCCTCTTCTGCTAGCAACTACCTGATGGGATTGCATCATCTGAATCCTGGCGTTAACCGCCATATTTCTACCCCACGGACTAAATGATGCTTTAAATATAATCCGGTGTGGCAGAGAACATTTTCTACCTCCATCCAATAAAATATCCATGCATCAGTCATGATAATACTTGAATTACAAGTACAAAAGTTAAACTGTCTCATATTTAATGTAATCATATTAAAAGGACATTCAACTAAACTGTGTGTTTTGTAAGCTAAATACTGAGAATCAATACAATCGACTTGGTCAGGAAAATGCCATTTTAAAATGTTTTCTTTATTTCTTTATTATGTTTATGTCGTGTGTTATTTTTTGTATTATGTACTAGATATTAGGATAATGAGCCGTTTCAATTCTGCAAAATAAACTAAATCTTGTATGCCCTTCGATGTAACAGGTAATCCAATCTCTTTAGCAGTAAAATGCCTTCAGAGGGAACAGCGCCTAATTAAAACAAAAGTAGGAAACACCATTGAACTGTGAAAGTAAAATGACTCTAGATCAGTTGTGCATACAATCGCCAACCACTTCATCATGTACACCTGCATGTGGGATGCCATCTTTGAACATGAAATAGGTGGGACCAAGATGGGCTGCAACAGCAGGAGACCAGGTGCCATCCTCAGCAAGTAAGAGCAGGAAACTGAGGCATGGTCTGGACCCCTTCACAAACCTGCCATTTACGTAGGTAAAGAATGATGCATTTATACCTTCGGTTGAATCTTGTGACAATCTGCCCTTTAATGCCACACAAACCAAAACTAGCTAAAGTCTTTTGTGTTTCTCTTTCAGTCTTTCAGTGACAGAAATGCTCATAGAATTTAGTCGCACTTTTTAAAACATCAAGTACTGTGCAAATGTTTCAAGCAGCATTCAATTTCAACAGGTCTAAGTATTTCCATTTCCATGTTGTCTTTAAAAGTGGGCTTTTAAAGTAATCTGTTACAATAGTTCCCCAAAAGTTTTTCTTTGGACGTCAGCCGATTTTTCACAAATTATTTTCAGACCCATGACAGCAGTTTGTTAGACTTAGACAACTTTATTTGTCATTTTGTATGTACAGAGTGCATACAGAACGAAATTTCGTTGCATACAGCTTATAGGAGTATAGTCAGATTCCAGGTGGAATAAGGCAACATTACAATATAAAGTGCAGCAGTGATCAAAATGTAAACATGTAAAGTGTGAAGTGTGTGCTTAGAAAATAAAGAAAGTGGGCAAAAGGAGAGTAAAAAAAAAAGAAAAAGAATATTTCAGAAACAGGGAGCTAAGACCTGAGAAAGGTTCTAGGGAACAAATCTTCCTTTAGCTGATCATCTTCATTATCCCACATTTTAATCCAATATCTCAAAAAGAGCCACTTTGTCATGGCCTTAATGCCATTTTCTCTCAAAACAATATTTCTCACAAATTCAAAGCAAAGTAATGGGAATTCATCTTGTGTTTGCAACAGGTGATATGTATCGAAATGCATAACAACCTTGCTTAAAAGTGCTTTATTGTTAAGTTGTCTTTTATATCGTGACAAAGCACTGGTTCATCCTTTGCATTTAGGACTTTTTTATGCTTGAATGATTCATGGCAGGTTTCTAATTGTAAGAATTTCTGCCTTGTAGCAACTAGGTCCTAGGTTCGAATCCTGGACCCTTGTAAGGAGGTTGCATGGTTAAATAGTAAAGACAAGGAGGAAAATGGGGTAACTTTGATTTGGCTGGAGCTCAAGAAAGTTTTCCAGTAGAACCCCTCAAGAAAGTTTTCCAAGTAGAACCCCATAACACCCTTTGGTATAGTTGTGTAGGGTGCAAGGATCCCACATGTAGAAGCTGTGGAAAGAGAAGCTTTTATACTGAGGCGTGAGTGGAAGTGGTTCAGGTGGGATCTTTTTACCAAAATGTTATTATTTCATTATATCACAAAACCAGTGATCACTCAAGACTTTGACACTGTGTTGCACTGTATATGAGGAATATATAGCATTAGATAAACAACAGCTGTAATTCATTTTAATTTCCAACCTTTGTGTCATGTATTTTATTTACAATAAAGGTAGCTGAAGTTATAAAAAGCTCACCATCTCTAGTATCACTTTAGGAGAGACCAGCACTGCAAATTTGGGCTCTTTTCAAATGTCCTGACATCTTTAACAACTATAAACAGTTAAATATAACCTTCAAAATGAATAATGTCAAGAAAAGTAGAACACTCATATATTCTAAAAAAAAAAAATCACCTCATAAAATGTACTGAAGCAGTGCATGATGACAAGGACACTCTTCTTTTTTCAACGCATTAAAGGACTTCCTGTTGGCTGAGAGTGAGCAAAAACAAAGCACACTTGGACATCCTGTAGGACAAATTGTATAAGCTGCACATGCACATGCGTCACGTGTTTAAATGGAGAATAGCTACTTTTTTTCTTTTGAGACCTTGCATCTCGATAAGTGACAGCAGATTCCCTTCCCTTCCCTTCCCTTTGGGAAATTAATCTAAAAAAACTGAACTGTAGCGAGAGCAGATTCAAACATGCACAGATTTCTTTTAAACTTTAGTTTAACTCTAAATTTGAGTGGAATTTAAAAGATGAGAGATCATGTTTATCCAACATATTTTTTAAACCTTTCAAGTATGCAGTGAGATGAGACAAGATGATACTGCACATTAAATGACTTAACATAAAACACTGTGATTTTTTTACAACGTTATGGGGCAGAAAATAGATTTTCGCATATATATATAAAAACCTCTATTTATGGCCTCAACTCATTGGCCTCCTCTATTAAATCTCTTAAGTTCGTCTTTTGTCAGGTATGTACTTTAACTTATTGCCGTATGTTTCCGTGAACTTCTAATGATGATTCTATTAATAAAAATGCAATTTAATCTTAGAAAAATAATTGAGCTATCAGGTTTCACATGGAAATATCTATTATATTTGGTGGAAAAAAGACTGTTGTTTTTGACTGGCTCTAAAAGAAGAAATTTAGATAAGATTATCTCAAAAAACTTGGCAAACAGGAATAGAAAAAGAAGTATAAGTTTTTCTTAAAAGAAAAAAACAAATCTTAAAATATAGGTTTTTGTCCTTTGAATGCATTCATAAAAGTACTCTTTATTCAGTTATTAAAATCAGAATAATAAAACAGGCTTAAATTGGAGGCAACCGGACTTTTGCTCAGTTTTTCTGAAAACATTTGGACACCTATCCAGGAGTCTGATAGCTCGCATAAGCCACCTCCTGGATAGGTGTTGAAATGTTTTCAGAAAAACTGAGCAAAAGTCCGGTTGCCTCTGATATGAGCCTGTATGCTGTTGTGATAACCCGGATAACTGAGAATTTGCACAAACATAGAATACTTTGGGCTTATTGTTCTAAAACCAGCATAATTTACACTTTGTGTTATGTTAAGAGGCTCTTTATCAAAGTGTATGTGCTTGAATAAATAACCATTTAACCTTTCTGATCAGGAATAATTTACACAAGTTTGTCCTCATTCTATATCTCTCAGAGATAATATTCAGGCCACAATCACTGAAAAAAAACATGGTTAGTTATTTTTAGGAGGTACTTCTCTAGCAGTCGTGCAGACTGCATGATTTTAATTAATATCATACATAGCTAAGAAATTTACTAAGAGCTTAACCTATTTTTACAGGCAGACTTTGAATACCAACTAGCATGGTGGAATTGTATCTATGATATTTATTTTCCTGTTATCTGCATTATAGTTGTATGTTTTTATGTATTGTGATTTTACTGTTAAGTGCTTTGGTCACCTTGATAATTTTAAAGTGCAATCAATCAATCAATCAATCAATCAATCAATCAATCAATCAATCAATCAATAAGCACCATAGCTCCATTATTTGTATAGATTTGGTCCCCACTATCTGCTATCAAAATATTTTTTTCCAAAACCAGACCACTGAAAGAAATGTTTTTAATGCACAAAGGCAGTTTGTATTAGACAAGGGAGAAAACATGTTTATTCAAATTAAGATGTATCACATCATACAGTATTTATGACCAATATTTCATAAATAAAATACGTAGTTTTCTAATTTGTGAAAAATTGTCAAAATAAAGAAGAAATGCTGTTGCTTTTCAAAATGCAACATATTGCTTATTTTCTGCGGTAACAATATTCTCACCTGCTTTTAGGTAACAATCTCAAGCAATCTGCATGTTTGAATCAGCATTAGTCTTTAAAAATAAGACACATTCTGCTTTGAATAAATAATACACAAAAAATTGAGTGGAAACTGCATCCATGTTTCATTTAACATGGGCAAACTCATTCTGTTTGCTTGAAAACAAAATTTTACAAGCAGACCTTCTTTTGTATGCCATTTGAGAATAAAAATTATTAGCAAACTTAATTTGTGTATCTTTAGGGTTCAGCATTTCCTTGTTGAATATACCAGAAAGTGTAATCATAGATGCAGCCTGTGTGCAGGCCATGTATGCAGTGGTCACACTATAAGAGAGGCACTTTTCTTAGTATCGTTCAGATAAAGATTTTAAAATGTATAAGCAAAAAATTCTTGAAATATATAATGGAAAAAAGAAAAAAGAACATTTCTATATCATGTAAAAAAACCTTTTTGTTTATTACACCACATAGTAACCCAACTGTATGTAAAAGCTCACTTTTTTTCTCAAGTGGAACATTTTCATCAACATGTTTCCTGATCAAAACACAACATGAGTCCTGATCTGAACTGTGATGTCAAGAATGTGGTGGAGTGGTGGTCAGATGATCATCTGCAATCCTCCAGCTCTTCCCACCTAAATCCCTTGAAAATAACTTTCAAAGTCATCTGCTGCTGCATAAAGTCAGCTTTGTGGTATGGCAGTGCCTGGCATGGCTGGGAAAACACAGCATGGGATTGTGTTTAATTAGCAGGTTGACGCAAAGAGGGAGAGACATGCAGCATTAAAACATGTGAAGTATTCTCATAGAAGAGCCACATGTCAGATCCAAGAGGCGGAGTGGTCAAACAAAGCTGAGTCATCCAAGGTCACCGATAGACCCACTTTTTCAAAAACATGTCAACACAGCAGGTTCCATTTCTACAAGCTACTGCTGGGTTTGTGTTTGGGAGAAGCGTTGAAGAAGAGCTCTCGCTCACCCCCTTCAGGTGTTACATGATGAGGAGATCAAACGCCGCTTGGCATTGAACGTCCCAGGAGTGGAATGTTTGTCTTTGACGTGAGCAGCGGGGAAAAACAGCCATGTTGTTACAGGGGCCGCTCACACACACAAGCAAATACAAATGAAGGTCTCCAGGATCCACGTGTGATGAGCTTCCAAGCTTTCTATCGTTTTTAGGGTGTGAATAGATGGTAGCCACAACAGGTGATCGGAGGAAAACAGGGTTGTTTTGAACATACCCACAGAACAGAATATACACCTGTGTGAAGCCATGTCTAATGTGTGAAGAGCTACATAGCTCAGCTCTGCAGGCAGTTCTTATTTATTAAATCTTGTTCTGATGGATCAATTATCTTGCAGCTACAATGACGGATGGTTTTGCAACAGCTTCAAACAAATTGGAGCCAGATTTTAACAACACTTTCAAATCAGAACAGGACAGGAGCCCCAGTTACCCTAAAAACGTATTCACATCATAGCTTTTGAAATTTTCTAGGTTTTGTTAGTGCTGTACTTTGTGAAATATATGCATTCCTTAAACATTTCCCATTTTGTTCCATACAACCACAAACCTTGCTGTATTTTATTGGGATTTTTGTGATAGACCTACACAAATGATCCATTTCCATTAGTACCTACTCAGCTCAGCTCAACACGGCTCTACTCAAGTCATTACTGTTTGGGTTGTTTTCCATTTCCGTGGGGGGTGCCACCTCAACGCAGGTGGCGTTGTTAATAGTAAAGTGGTCCTAGAGTCTGAGCAATAATAACAACGTTATTAGCACGTAGAGTCTGAACAATGACGTGATGTTATTTTTGTGTGACTAAAAGACAGTGCCACCATGGAGGACATGAAAAACCTGGTGCTCAGTCTTTGGCCAGAAAAGGTTGCAGGCAGCAAGATGAAATACTCTGGATAAATAAAGGACAATGTGGGAACCCTTAGAGTAATATCAAACAGAAGAATATGAGCGAAATAACATGTGAAGGTAAGCTAATGGTTCCTAATGCTAGCTTGCTTCATTAGTCACATACACAATGAGCACAAAAAAACCCAACAACAAACAAACAAACAAAAAAACTCAGCAAAACAAAAAAACACTTTTTGGTGATATAATAGTTGCAAGCCTTCGGTATGTCTCTATCAGCTTTGTACATCTAGAGGCTCAACTTTATTTCCTATTCTTTTAGACTAAACTTTCTACTCTCACCAACGTCTTTGTTCCTGCAAAGAAAAATAATCCTCACAGCATGGTTCTACCGCCACCATATTTCACTACTGACCTGTTCAAGCTTATGTGCAGATTTACTTATCAACTGAACTTTTTTTTTTTTTTTACTGTAAAACAAACAACGAACAGGACAAAAATAACAGAAAATTTTCAAATCACGGGTCCGTTCTTCCTACATTGCTTAAAACATCCAAGATCAAATGACACATCCAAGATGATTTCATCCGGCTAATCACGATCCGGCTAATTGGGTTCTTTGAACACAACTGTTGTTTAGGATTAGTATCGCTGGATTGAGTTATCTGAGACAACTGCGCGTTCATGCGTTTGTTTAAAAGGGGAAATGTATCGATAGTAGAAACATTGATCAGCAACGCTGCTATTGGCTGTTCAGCATGGCCAAAGAACGCCCACAGTTTTTCTCCCAAGCAGAACAAGAGCTTTTAATGGAAGGTTATGCCGAATTTGAGTCATTAATTAAAACGACAGGGAACACCTCAAAGTCTGCTAAAGCCAGGAGAGAGGGCTGGCAAAAAGTAGCAGACAAATTACATGCATAAGTGCTGTCCATGGTAGATGTTTCTATCACTTTCTACAGTATGTATTTTTGCATTTTAATAATTTCATATTTACTTTGTTCTATTATGTCAGAGACTCCACCGGACACATTAGAACATGGGGAAAAAAGTGAAGTACAAGAATATTCTACAAAATGGTAGCCTATAATTATTATACTATATTTTAAAAAGACACTTTTTCCTCTTTTTAAAAGCCACTGTTAAATGAGGTGTTTGTCTGTTTATAACAACCACCAAGAAAAAGGCTGAAAAAAACAGGTTCTTTTTACTTTTGTTGCATGAGGCATGTTTCACCCTTTCTTTTTCTTTCACAAAATGACACAGGGTGCCATCCGTTCCCTATATAAACGGCATCTTCAACAAAAAATTTAGTATTTTGACCTGAAAAAACACAAATTAAGAGGAGAAATTGAACTCCACAACTTGAAAAATTGCACTAGAGATCGAGTTGCTTCAAAAGGACCTTCAGAGTAAGTTCTAATACACCATTTCACAGTAGTATTGCTGAATTTACATAACTATCTCTTATTGCAGGCAAAAGATTACTTGCTGGCTTTTCTTTATAAAAAAATGTTTAAATAAAACGAGAGGAACTAAGCATTATTTGTTTCGTCTTTTATTAAAGATTAAAAATGGTGTTCCACAATTCTGTCCCGTCCTCTGCCACTAGGTGGTCCAAGTGCACTGGCTGGACAGATTCCCTATCTCCTTCGTTTATACAGCTGCGATCTAATCCTGTTTACATGAAATAAGCCTGCTCGCCAGCAGGCTTAAGCTGGCGCACATGTTGCTATGACAGCAAGTCCAGGATGAGTTTCGAAGAACCAAACGATCCAAGATCATGCCAAATCGTCAACAATCAAATCCAGCTAACTGAGTTAGCGACGTACGAAGAACGGACCCCAGTTCAATACTTTGTTGAGCCACCTTTTACAGCTGCATCTCGTTTTGATTAAGTCTCTATGAGCTAGTCATGTCTTGCCACTGAGATCTTTGGCCTTTCATCGAGGCAAAATTGCTGCAGTTCCTTCATGTTGGATGGGTTTTGCTTGTAAACAGAAATATTCAAATGTAACCACAGATTCCCAATTAGATTTAGGTTCTGGTTGTCCTGGTTGTTCCAGTCTAAATTCCTTTATTTGCTTTTTCTCCTCCAAAACACCTTGTAAATTTTTCATTTTGTAAAATGACCACATTTTCGTTCAATGTTGTTGTTATTGTCTGTTATTGTTTGCATTATGTTCAAGTGACATTTGTGACAGTGCAGCTTAACTGTCAGAGGTGTAACTTTGATTGATATGTATCATGAATTAATCTGATTGGATGAAGAATTACATAAAAAGCGCTTATTAGCTGCAGTAGTTCACTGCACCCGAAGGAGAATCTTTTAATGTAACCAATTAGAGACAGGCATCAAGTCACACGGAAGACAACGATTTAAAAGCATACATGCATATTCATCTGTTGGCAGTCCCACACTCTTAAATAATATAGCAGGGACAAAAAATAACCTCAAATGAATATAAAATGGAATGGGAATGCTGAAAAGTCAGACACATTTTATTAGAGAAAATATTTCTGTTTACTGTCTACACTTTTCCCTGCAATGATGATGAGGGCAGTGCCCGAGCACTCTCTATTGACAGTCTGCTACTGCTTGTGGGGCTGGGATATGTTGTTTGTATCAGACATAGTATTTTTTTAGCCAAATTCACAAGACAGCATGGGATGAATATCCACTATTATGCTGATGACACAATCCAATCAGTTAGACAGACTACAGGCATGTTTCAATGAGATAAAAAGTTGGATGTCTTAAAATGTTCTGCTTTTAGATTCTGACAAGGCAGACGTTGTCGTCCTTGGACCAGGGTCTTTGACAGAGGAACTACTTAGTCAGTCACTTAACCTGGATGGCATTAAATTTGTCTACGGTAATTAAGTAAAAAAAAAAAAAAAAAAAACTGGCACTGATGTCTGGACAAAAAGCTGGTTATATACTAGTGGGAGCAGGTGGAACAGATCTGAGGTGATGAGGAATGGGCGGAGCTAAGCAGGTGTGTGACATGATAAATTAGACCAGGCATCAGTGCCGAAATCATAACATAAACCATGTTTAATTTTCCCTTTACTTCACCTCTAGGCTCCACTTTGGGTCAGTCTGTCACATAAAATCCCAACTGCCCTGAGGTTTATGGTTGTGAGGAGAAAATCTGGAAAAAAAAGCTAACAGGGTGTAAATACATGTGCAACCTGCTATATTATTCATACTACACATTTGAAGAGAACTTTAATAAACCAACATACTTTTAGGTTCACTCTAAACAATAAGAAATAAAATATATACAATACAAAACAAACACAAATTATAAAACAAAAAAAGTAATTCTGAAAAAGGTTATCGGACTGTTTAACTCCCTATTTGTACACCATTCAGAGGTTTGCTAAAGCAACTCATATTTTAATTGTCTCTTTAGATAAGTGACCAGGGTGGACCCTTCCCTATTCCTATGGACTGCTGTAAAACGCATAAGGCCCCCAGTAACCCTGACAAGGGTTACATAAGGCAAAACAGTGGGTTTTTTTTATGTTAAATCTTCAAGATGTATTTGATGTTGTAACTATCAGTGTTATGCTGTGATATGAATTGTTTTCAGTAAGTTTAAAGCGGTGTTTTGCACTTCTGCAGTCAGAGGAGTCCCACAGACCAGAGCTGGATTTGCTATGGACAACTTGTATTGTTTGGATCGCACAGTCTAATGAGCACCCTGTCAAGGTGACCAGTTGGGTGGTTCCTAATCTCTCTCTCCCCCCCCCCTCTCTCTCTCTCTCTCTCTCTCTCTGTGTGCAGATTTAGGTTTTGGGACTGGACCACTCTGTTCTGGGACACTTCTGTGGCGGGGCCTGTTTAAGCGGCGTCCTCTCCCAAGGCTGAGAATCAGCAGTCAGGAATGTGATCTGAGTGGGCACAGTGACGCTAATCTCCCCAGCAAAGTTGTTTTTTCTCTTCTTCCCCTCCTCACAAGATTTCCCTAATCGGATAATTACTGTCTTATTTAACAAGGAGTGTAGATCATGGGCCAAGCTCTGGGAGAAAAACACTGGAGCAGAACTGAGGTCATTTACGGCTTTACGGTTCTGAATGGAGGGATAGATTCATTGATTTGGACCCAAAGATCATGGTGCGTTGCATGATGATGCACGTGTAAGTGTTTCAGTGTATTTCCAAATCAGAGTATATGTTTGCAAGTTTGTGATTGTACACTTGTGTGTGGGAAACCCAGGAAATCCAGTCTCCCATGCTCCAGCATCCATTGTGTCTGGTTTCCTCCTCGCTCTGTCCTTCTAAGTGACTGTGTGTGTGTTTAGCTGCAGAGTTTTCCTCTCTCGCTGCAGCTCTAATGAGACGGCGGAGGAAGTCCAAACATGAGGATTGCACTTGGCAAAGTTAGCTAGAAACAGTCTCATGAATGGGTCACGGGATCCGTGTTGGTAGCATTATTATGTTCCAGTAGAAAAAGAAAAAAGAAAAACAGAGCTTTCATCCAAACTGTTTCTTCAGACACGCTTCTCCGTCCCCCTCTCCCTCCCTCCGTCTGCAGATACTTTCTTCATTCACAACAGAACAATCGGTCCTGGACATGCACATCAAAGAATCTTGCACAGTAAATAAAGACTAGAAGATCATATGCAGGGAGGGAGAGCCATGGAAAAAAACCAGACGCCACCCTTTTTCATGTTGACTGGATTGACTCTCTGTGGCTCCACTCCGCTTCACTTTCAACTTTATTGTTTTCCGCCTGGACCAGATAACTACAGCCCGTTGTGATGTTTTTTTTTGCAGGTTTCTGCTTTGTATTTAGCATAATCTGCTATCACTGAGATTCCTAAGACCATGCAAAGCTTTCTAATGATGTATTCTGTCTGTAATGTCTCCAGAGCTAGAAAAGAATTTATCAGCCAGTCATCTGCAGTTACTTTTCAGGAAATCCCTGGTGGTGGCCTTGATATCAATTGTAGACATTCCCCAGTAATCAAGTCTGAGTTACAGAAAACTAGACCAAAATTGGCCCTTGTCAAAGATGTGCAAAACACTAAGTCATTGATCTTATCCTTAGAGTTCACTTTTTAAGGCGCTTTCTTTTTTTGTTCTTTTTCAAGCTCTTTCATAATTTTTCAATGCTTTCTTCAGACTGTAATTGTTTAGAAATGTCACATTTTTAATACATTATTTGGCTGTTCTAGGAGGAAACTTACTTGTTTTACTTACCGCTTTCAGTCAAAACTGAAAAAAAAAAACATCTTCAACTTCATCTTTAAAAGCACAGGAGCTTCCCAAGGTTGTGAGTGTCCATTGTTGTTCACAATTCTAACACACAACAGTGCATGCACACCTGAAGAAAACCTGATTATAAAACTTGCCAAAAATCTAACAGCAGGGTTTTTATTCATGGGAATGAAAAATGAATGTACAGACAGGAAGTCCAGAACCCAAAGGATTGGTTCCTTAGGTGGAAAAAAAAACAATCAAAGGAGACGATCATGGATTTTTGGAAGTCATGACTTGAGCACATAACCTTGCAATATTATTTCATTTTTGATGAC
The DNA here is from genome assembly GCA_037039145.1 of Fundulus diaphanus. Classification (NCBI taxonomy): domain Eukaryota; kingdom Metazoa; phylum Chordata; class Actinopteri; order Cyprinodontiformes; family Fundulidae; genus Fundulus; species Fundulus diaphanus. Next base: position 18,514,845 of record CM073128.1, on the reverse strand, counting down.
CTTACCTGATCAAGGAAGGCCCCTGGAATCATGAACTAAGCCCAGCAGAGACTGCCCCTATTGAGGAAGCTGAAACAAACTACAAATCTACCATTCAGCATCCCGTAGAGCCGTGGAAGATGATGAAATTTATATTATTGCACTTAAATAAATGCACTTAGTAGTTTAATTGAATTTGACTAGACTAGTTCAAGAGTTTGTTGAATGAAGCACGTTAATTGGAAGTTTAAGTATCCCTGTAAATAAATTCTTCTAAATGGAGATAAGTAAAAAATAATAATCTAATAATAATAATGCCTTGTAAATGCAACAATGACCTCAAAGACACACATAATGCATCATTCCTCATATTGATCAGGGAATTTTGTGCCATGATGTAGAAGAACAATGCTCACAGTGCCCCCAAATATGGAGGTTACTGCTTCTGTACAATCCTTTATGAGGTTGTTTGTGCATGTCTGCACTTATAAGTCTGAGGGTCAAAATGTTTGTCAGCTTCCCAGAGGTCATAGTGATCTGCTGTTTTTCCAGGTTATTATGATATTTTCTGAATGTTTTAAGGTGCTTTCTACTAGCGCGTCATATTCCATCAGCGTGGTCAAAGAATAACAAACATGCAGCAGTGATACAAGAGAGGGTCACTGCAGCTGTTACACAACACAGAGTTCATTGAGCTGCCGTGTATCTGTGCAGTCTGAACAGTCCTGGAAAACATAACATTCACATTTAAAAACAACATGCTTGCGGCGGGGAAATCCTTGATAGAAACAGTCAGAAGGGAAGGTGTTTTTTACGGCAAAAAAAAAAAAAAAGAATATATATATATATATATATATATATATATATATATATATATATATATATATATATATATATATATATATATATACACACACACACACACACACACGTTTTTCTCATTAATCGTTGTTTTAACTCTGTTTGGATTGACAACATCATTTCTGCCGGCTAGAACAAAGACTTTTCATTTATACAGTACCTTACAAAAAGGCTTTCAGCATACTTGACTATTTAACTATTTTGTTATTTAACTAACCTCTTATTTAAACGTTTTTTAATCTTACATTACGGAATTGATCTGAACAAAAATAGTCTAAGTTGGTCAAGTGAAAAATAATGTTGAAAAAATGGCAGTGCATACGTATCCATCTCTTTTCTATGAAGCCCCAAAAATTATTGTGGTGCAACCACTTGGGAATATCTTCCTGTTTTCTTACCTTTTACCTATTTATTTTTATTACATACAAATCTGTAATTCAAATACGTATTATTTTTTATGTGATGGATCTCCACAATTTGACTGAGTTGATGAAGAGAGATGAGAAGAATACACATGAAAAGTGGGAAAATAAACAACAACTGAAAATTGGCATGAGCATATGTGTCCATCCCCTTTGGTATGAAGCACCTTAAAAGGTCTGGTGCAACCAGCTTCCTTCAAAAATAACATAATTAGTGATTGATGTCCACTTGTGTACAATCTAAGTGTCAAATTATCAGTCAGTATAAATGCACATTTTCCCCAGACCCCCCACCGCCCAATAAAACAAAACTGCACCTTTCAGAGTGGCCTTTTATTGTGGGCAGTCTAAGGCACACCTGTGCACTAATCATGGTGTCTAATCAGCATCTTGATATGGCACACCTGTGAGGTGGGATGAATTATCTCAGCAAAGGAGAAGTGGTCACCATCACAGATTTACACTGGTTTGTGAAAAATTTTTGAGGGAGATGGTGATATTGTGTATGTGGAAAAAGTTTTAGATCTTTGAGTTCATCTCATAAAAATTGGGAGCAAAACCAAAAGTGTTGCGTTTATATTTTTGTTCAGTATAAATTATCATGTATTAATTCACAACTTGATGTTGCTTATTAAGAAACATCAGTAAAAGTTTTGTTAAATTACACACATTACACACATGCGTGTGTTTGAGTGTGAGAAAAGATATGTGTGTGTCTGTGTATTTGCTGGTAATTATGGTTTTAAGAGAGAAACTGGAATGAGCATGCAACACGCATTTGACGCTGAGGAAATTCTTTGACGTAAAACCCTTGAAAACGTACTCATGCTGATCTAAACAAACATTAATACAAGAAAACAGAACATTTACGTTTCACAAGGCCCTTTTTGGCAGAGGGGTTGTGTTTGTCCTCCCACGCTGCAGATTCCTACAGAGTTTACAGTAAGAGATGTCATGACACACTTGGTCGTTGAGCAAGCATTGTGAGGAGGGGGCCATTAACCCCACAAAGTGTCCCGGCCGGCTCCGATCTGTTACGCTGAACCACAGCTGCAAACAAGGCCCGAAAAAGGCCCATTTCCTCGTCTTATCTCAGAGTGTGCGAATGTTTACACTGGCACTTCTGAGCCAGGCAAGCTTGATCATATCTAAGAGTCCAGCAGGTGGTAAACACTTACAGACTTACACACACACAAACTAGACACAAAGCATATTTTTTCAGATATCAGCAAGTGGAGTTTTGACATCCTCTGTGGTGATTGCACACAATCAAAATTAGTCACAAAGCTAAAAGACGAAAGAGGATGAGGAAGGGTTCACTGGTTTATCATTTGCCAGCTGGAAAACACAACCTTGATGTTTACATGTTAGGGCATAAACTTGTTTTGTTGCCATGACGACTGTCACTCAGGATGCTGAGCACACATACGTTTTTACAACGTTGATGAATGTTTGGAGGTCGGTTCTTCCTGCAACAGGACTTAAAACATCCTTTCGCTCTCAGAAACGGACATGAGGACAAGACCCCAATGTTGTTTTATTTTTCTTTGTCCTCCAACAATGAAAACAAGGCATGAGAAAGAGGAGCAACAGAAACACGCTGAATTATCCAGGATCCACGGAGGTCCTGGACTCTTTCAGAAGAAAGGAATCTAAAAAATTCAACCTCAGGACAATTAATAAAATTAATTAATTAAATTGAATTTTCTGGCTGCATGTGAAAAAAGAAATTGTTGCGTGGAGTAAAAATGGGATGTGGTTTTCAATATAGTTTAAAAATAGAAATTTGAAACTCCTCTTTGTTGAAAATTCGTAGAACCTTTTTTGTATGTCTCTACCAGCGGTGCAGCTCAATAGAGTAAAATCTTGGCCCTTTCTTCTTTACAAACTTGTCCATCTGAATTGTTCAATGAATGAATAGTATTCGCATTTAGGCTAAAAACGTCAGTTTTTCTCTTATCTGAGCAGAGCAACTTTGTACACCTTTGCTGTGTCTCCTACTTTTGCCAAAAGTCCTGACTTATGGCAAATATGATTTCTATGGCTTCTTTTGACAATGGCTTTCCACTTGACACTTTAATATAAAGGTGTCATGGTTGTAAGACAAGGAGCCAAGCACAGATACCCAAGCAACAGTGTTCTTTAAAAATAAGTAAAATAAATAAATAGATAAAAATGGAGGAACAAGGGCTACGTTACCACTGCAGGGAAATGCCACCCAAATCCAATAGTTTTGGCCGTATGCTACCAATCAGAACTGAGAATCAAGACCTGCTGTGTGAACGTAGCCAAGGAGAAATAGGTATTCAACATTGGCAGAAAAATGGAGGAATGGTGAATGAGGCAGTTTACAGAATAATCCAGAGTCCGATTCTTCAGATGGGCAAGAGGTTTTTGGATCGGCTTCCTCGTGCGTCTTGCGTCATGTAGTATACAGGGGGTAACGACGGGCGATTAGCCTCTCACGACCATCTCCTGATCAGGAATCGTACAGTCGGATGAGAATCAAACATGTTTGAAATTCAGTCAGCCCTTGTGAGGCGATCGTTGAAGCAGAGCTATGAGCGTCTACGAGCCGATTTCCCCCGACCTCGCGCACAGCGCATGTGCAAACAAGGGAATTCTTCTTCTTCCTCTCAGACAAAAACATAGGAGTGGAGAGGAAGCATGGCGGCGGTACATGTGACATGGAGTCAAACTACGGAGGAGCAACTCGTAGAATTGCCAAGGCAGCGTGTTTCGTTCCAGTGAACCTCATATTTAACAGTGAGCATTGACACTTCCATCTTTTTGTTCTTCTACTGTTTACGTTTGGTTCCGGATAGATGAGTCCGACAGGCAGCATCTCTCTACGGCGCTGAGTCTGACATGTGGTTTTTGAACGTACAGTGTGAGCAGTCAGATCGCATCAGAGCACCGGGCCATACACTGCAAGAACAGATATGGTGAGCTATGAACTTTTAAACCCCGTGGTTTTCGTGGTACAGTTTGAGCTGTATCTGAGTACAACGATTGAAAATATCATACGGTGTATGCCCGGCATTAATCAGGAGATCATGTGGTGCAGCTGAGACAGAAGGAACGTGGGCAGACTGAGAGAAGGGGGACTAATAAAGATGAATTGACCTGCACAGAGATACAAAGAAACTGTTAAACCGAGGGGAAACATCCAACATTATATCTGAAGTACAAAGAAAAGAAACCAAGAATAAACTAAGAAGCTAATCACAAATATATTTTGTTGTGTATTGGAGTATCTAGGAGTACAGAAATTTGAATTTAGTCTGTCCAAGTGTTGCGTAGATATCTTTATTCTGTATGGGTCATATCTTTCAAGCCGTTCAGTTTTCTTCCGTTCACAGTATTTGTTGCAGATCTGGTAAATAAAATCATGGGATCCACCTTTACAATTTTGTAAATCCGCCATTTTAATTTTTCCCGTCCCAATTTCGTAGTCCAAGCTTAAGGGTGCTGAAGCCACAAGCGGCTAAGTCAAACGTTCGGTTGTTGGATGTATTAACCCACAAAATTCACTACACCGTCCCCCAGCATACTACAAAAATAGCCAAACGGTGCATTGCAGTTTCACCTGATATAGACCACAAATTAATGATTGAAATGTGAAAAGGAAGAAGTATATGTTCTCTTTAACAAAAACAGAAACAACCTGAAGAGGAAGAAAACAGAGACACAAGAGAAGCTGCCAACCGCAACACCTGAGAGCAGATATCAGTTGCCTTACCAGAGTCCATAAAACCAACAAAAAGCCACCTGACAAGAAAAGTAAAAAGGGTGATCTAGCATTCCTGACCTAATTTAAGCACCCATGAAAAATGTTGCCTGGCGGTCGACAGGGGGACTAGGAGACACCGTGGAGAACCTTGTTAGAATGCTGACTGGAGAAGCTGGGGGAACCCATGAAGAACCTTGTCCGTAAGTCAAGAGGGGGACAGGGAGAACCCACAGAGGAGCTCTGGAGACTGCTTCACTGGACCGTGGTAGCCATGCGGACATCAACCAAATTCTTTGGAGTGGGAGCGCTGATGTCAAACGACCCATTCGTGAAAGAAGATGAGGCATGGGCTGGACCCTGAGGGACAAGAGTGGAGACAAAGGCTTGACCCTCTGGGACAGGATGTCTAGCATTGGTTGGACCCTCAGGGACAGGAGTAAAGACGTCACAATGACAACATCTTCTACAGCGAGCAGAGGAGGAGACAGTGAGATGTGCTGAGACATCTGTGGCAGAGCTTGAAGCTGTGACTGAAGCAAAGACAACTGTCGGGGAGTCTCTACCCATGCTTCTAGGCAATTCCATTCTGCTTTTTGGCTCTTCTAGGTCCAGAGGAGGAATAGTGGGAATCCAGTCATTCAGCAGATTGATGCAATTAGCTGCTGCCATTAAACGCTACAATTGTTTGCCGATCTGAGTCACCATATTCATAAACTTGATGACGTCTTCATCTGAATATGGCTCTGCTGGGTCCAGTTGGCTGGATTCTTCTTTCATGTTTGTAAACGAAAGATCCAAGTACAGATATGCAAGCAATAGTGTTCTTCGATAACAAGTCTGTCTGTGGTGCAGTGAGCTAAGTCCACATCTTTGATACAGGGACCTGGGTTGGAATCCCGGTTGCATCAGCAAGGGTATTAGGTGTAAAACTTCTACCAAGTCTGTGTGCAAGTGGCAATGACTTGCTGTCGCAACCCTTGAATAAGGGAGCAGTCGTACAGTGTTCTTTAATAATAAATATAGGGGGAAAAAACTTTCTAACCAAATCTTGCTTTAGACTTCTTCAAAACTTTCTTCCTGATCGGTCTCCTATGTTTCTCGGTCTTCATGATTCTGTTTGCTCACCAGGGTTTTGGAATTTACCAGAGCAGCTGTGTTTAAATTGAGATTAAATTAGATATAGGTGCACTCCGTTTACTAACACTATGACTTCATAAGAAGAGGGCTGATGAACCCCACACTAGATTTTTTTAGCTCACATAAACTTTTGAAAAATATGTATCCACTTTATTTCAGCATTATAAAGTGTTAAAAAGTTCAAGAGGTGTGAATGCTTTTGCAAAGAAACCACTAACTCACGTTGTCAAGCAACCATTATGTCTGCATTATTGTGAGAACATCAGATTGACTTCAGTGTTGTTCATTTTACATCAGCTGCTGTTTTTCTGACATTACATAATGCTGAATATTGTTTTATGGCCTCTCTGAAATTTGTGGGCAAAAATTAGCACAGGAGTGTTTTTACTGCAGGAGACAACCCTGCTGACTTTATTTTTATAATCTTCATAATACGTCAATCTAGCAGTGCAAACACCGTATAAAATATCATCTTTAACAAAATGTACATTCACATAAAACATCTCCATAAATACATCTTCAACAAATGGAACCTGACACATATCAAATAATTCAGAATATATCTCAGAAATAGACAATATTAGCAAGTAATACCTACATTTAACAACGAAAACCCGTATCATATAGTATGAAAATATCCAATTTACAAGAAAAATACTATGCACAAGTAATTTCCAGTAACTTTCCATCAATTGTCTTAAAGCAACTTTATAAAAATCCTCACTTCAAAGCTCAAACCAAGCGTCTGATATACTAGATATTTAATCTATGTTAAATATAAGTACAACATGTCTGTGATTTAAATTCTCCAAAATTGACACTTGCCTTTGTGTTTAGTTAAAAAACTGTTAAGGAACAGTTCAAATAGTAAAAATACAGGCATTCAACACAAAAAAATATCCCAAAGGAACCATAGCCACACACATTCGGTTGTGCTACAGCTCAAGACGAAACTTTTGTTTGATATGTTTATGAAAATAGGTTGGCACGTTTGAAAGAAACAGCTACCTGTTCAAATACAGCAGGAGCAAGAAAGAGGGTGAGAAGGAGGAGAAGTACCCCCTGCCCTCCAACATGCTTCCTGATGTCAATCTATCCTGAAATACGTCCTCATTAAGATTCACACGCCAAGCTCGTAAAGAAGACGTTTCAATAAAGCACCGTACATTCAAGAGGAACTGCTAATATTAGCGCATGCATGAGGACAACATTAAAAAAAGAGGCTCTGCGTGTCTGCTGCTTGGCCTGCATCCGTGTTTCATCAAAGCATGCATGTACGAGCCGCAGGCTTGCAGGCGTTGCATGCTAAAACTGATTAGAAGAGAGTTAATGGCTGTGGTAAGCCATACTGCGAGTGTTAGAGTATAAAATAAATCATCTGGGTTTGCATGATGAGGCCAGAACCAGAGGTTTGGGTGTCTCCTCATAAACACACACACATTTTCTTTTCTCTACTGAGACAGCTCTGAGTTTAATAAAAATAGCTAAATAGAACATTTCAACAGGAGCATATATGTCTTCATAAACAGAAAAACATTTTCTTTAAAAAAAAAAAAAAAAGAGGGTATCACACCAAACTAAAACAAAGGTTCTCTAAGTCATGCTTCAACTCCACAGAGATAAAGACCGGTGTGGCAAGCTATGTGCACTCTATTAGCTACAAACACTATCAGGTCAACTTAGGACCCAGCAGGCTACAGCATGCAAAGAGAGAACACGCTGAGATAAGAAAAACTGCTTTATTGCTACACTTTGACGAGGAAGAGTCTGGACGTCAAGCATCACAGGGAAACGGACGGCAAACGCGACTTAAATGCAGCAGTGGCATCATGCACTTGATTTTTAATTTTTTTTTAAGTAACTATGTGTGCCATTAGAGGGTTTCAGTAAGGTGAACAGCAACCCCAACCCGTAAGTGCCTTAAGGCAAGGCCTTATTTTTTGGCAATATTATCCCATTGCCTGTCTGCACTGATAAAACATTTGGCTTTAAAAATACTGTCAGACAGCAATAACCCTGTTTACAATTCATCTTCACTCATCTCCAAAAAAATTCAGAAATTAACAAAAAGGCAACAAAAAAGAGACACGAACCTTTCATGAGGAGCTGGGGCTAAGGCAAAAACATCGGTGTTGTATATACACTCTGATAAAATGGTCAGTTTAAAGGAATTCCTAGGTGTTAGTTGTTGTGAGACGCTTGCATGCTACACCGTCAGTTGTGGAAAAAGGTTTTGGCAGATCCCGGAGACTTCCTTGGCCTTGGATTATGGTGAAGCAACGTGGCTAATGCATCCCACATCCTGATTGAGACAGCCTGCTCGAACAGGAAGTTAAGAGTCCGATTGAGGCATTTGACTGTCCCACAGAAAAACAGACTTGAGTCAAGGCCTCCTGCTGAAGCACCAGCATCTTCACCTCCCTGTGCTCCACAAAAACTACGACGAAGAGTAGAGACAAGCTTTTCTGTGCTACAGGGATCCTTTTTCCCTACCTCCACTCTTATTTTCGTGTTTCCCAAACTCTCTTTGGGACAGCATGTGTTACACCACTGCTGGAGAAGCAGATGGCAGGTACCTGGTGGTGCTGGTGGAGGCGTTTGGTTTGGGCACGCCTGGGCTAGGGGTCCTGATGTTCGAGTAGCTGGTCACTGTGGGTGCCGGGCTTAGCCTGGTACAAACGCTGCCATGGGTGAAGGCGCTCAAACGCCGCTCACTGTTGGTGTGCTGTGGCTGCTGGCTCTGAGACGGCCTGCTCCCTTTTTTATGGCCCTCCAGGAAGTATGTAAGCATCTGGCCCTTGCCCTTCACACTGACCTGACCACGGCACACAAAGCTGTAGTAGTCGGTAATGAGACGGTAGACATCCTCCGTCACCTGGAGGATGAAAAGAGACGAGTAATGTTAGGTGGAACCTACATTTTATACTGTTTGGTGTAATATCTGCATCGTCTATTTAATATACAGTAATTCAATTCAATTCAATTCAATTTTATTTATATAGCGCCAATTCATGAAACATGTCATCTCAAGGCACTTTACAAAGTTAAGTTCAATCATATTATACAGATTGGGTCAGATTATACAGATTGGTCAAAAATGTTCCTATATAATCATGTCATATCTGTCATAAAAGTACTACCACCTGCCTAAGAGAGTGTTGGCCCCATTTAGCCTGACCCTATGGCCCACAGACAAGACTGGACCCCAGAACATGCGCTGAGGTACCTATCACCAAGATCTTAGCAGCAGATCCTTGAAATTCTGTAAATTGTCTGTAAATCAGATCATTGTTCAAGGACCCCAGTTAGTTTAATAAACCTATCCATGATAATAACATTATAAGAAAAGGTACAAACCAGAACTGTAAAGGTGCGCTCCCACCGAACACCTGCCGTTGGTGGATTGACATTTTGTTTCTCACGCAAACAAACTGCGTTGACAATGCAGCCATTTCCCCCCTGCCTGCTTTACCGCATCATCAAATAGGAGGAGCATCTATCCGCATCTATTTCCTCCTGTCTGTTCAACTAACGGAGCGGGTGAGACCAATTTTACCAAGCAAGTCACAGTGCTGTGTGTAATGTGGAAAGCCGAACAACGGTGTGGAAGATGGTGGCTTCCAGCGGTACTTAGGTCTTTCCAGGACCGAGCATCTGCTGTCCCGCAGCGGACACCAACTATCCACTCATGGAGTGGCTGAGATGGATTTTACCAAGAGAGTCATGGGGCTGTATGTAATGTGGAAAGTCGAACAATGACATCCACGCCCCTGGGTCCACCAGATCCTTAGGGAACACACCCAGTTGGACGATTAGCTGCTGGATGATGATCGCTTCCAGCAGTACTTCCGTCTTTGCTGGGACCCAGTATGAGGAGCTGCTCTCCTGCTTCAGGGGACACAGATCTCCCTCTGGGACACAAACTAAAGGTGTCTTCAGTCAATATATAGCCTAATTGTACAGTCTTTTTGCCATTAGGAGAAACTTTGATCAGTTAAAATATCGGAATAGGAGTGAAATACCAATCCTTTAAATTACAAGTTTGAGATCAGTAATACCTGCACTGAATTTTTGTTTTAAAATGTAGGAATATCATTGCTTTATTTTTAATATGAAGCAAACCCAGCTCAAAAGTAAGACCTTTAGAACCCAGAAGTAAAAGGTTAAGAGTCTATGAAATCCATCTATTTCTCATGAATGTGTACAACTCAAAAAAACAAACTAATCCAAAAACTAAAAAAATAATAGTTTTGCTGTATCAACCACAAAGCAAAGGTCATAAACAATTTTAAACATAAATTATTTTTCAAAAAAAAATCCAATTTCTATCTTTTATAGTTTATTTTGGCTAATTATCCAAACTGTGATGCTTTTCCAGACTTCACCAGACTACATAAAGAAAGCAATTTAAAATATGATAAGCAAGCCAGGGAGCTTGGAAGGAAAAAATAGGTTTGTGTAAGGAACTGTATAAATATTTTATTCCAACAGTAAAAATAATAAGGACTTAAAAATTATCACCAAAAAAAGGAAAAAAAAATCTGCACAACCATTTATGTACAACACAAATGTTTTACAACTTCAACCTAAGTTACTTAAGTGATTATCAAAACATGACTACTGCCTCATTCGAAAACACAGATCACGCAAAAACGTCACAGGATGAAAGCAGGAATTAGCTACAAAACAGATTGCCCTTTCAGAAATCCGCTTGTTCTTTTTAAATCTGATTACATCTGAGTAACTATAAGAAAGAACCATGGTGCTTTGCCTAAACATTCTCAACAGCTTAATGAGGGACAACAAACTATGTTTACATCTGATTTTAAATCATAGGCATAGCAGTAGTTGCCTTTAGATCGATAACCTACCTCTTTCTTGGAAACCTCTCACAGGTAAAAGAAACCTTGCAGCTTCTTGTTTACACAGACAAAAGGAAATCCTTCAGCAGAAACAGACAATCTCTATAATTTGTATAATACCCTTAAACACAGAGCAGAAGTTTTTAACTACTGTTCAAGGCTGCTTTGCATTAAATAACAGCAATGCACCAAACATGATGACTCGCTTCCCTTCAAAATGCTCAACTTCCACTTTTCATCCACATCTTCAAAATCAAATAAAAAGGATTACAGATATTTTGCTCAAACATATGGGACAGTTACTTATAACTCCAGTGAGACTCTTTAATTTCCTTTGTCATCTTATCCGTTCTGTAATTTCTGTATGATTATATATTAGATATCCTCACTTTCTAAAATAAGTTAACATATTTTACTTGTTTGTATTACATTTAATTTGACTACGTTTTGCCAACCCTTGATAAAATCACACTGAAGAAGCAGAAGGTGAAGCAAGCAGGACCTCTGCCTCTCTGAAGAGGGCGTATGTAAGTCTATAATATTAGGCTGTGCTGCTCTTCTTCGATACAGACACTGCAAACTTTGAAACCCCTTCCTTCCTTTAGTCCAAAATCTAACTGTTGTGTCACTTCACCCTGGGAAATTACTCTGGTGCGGTGTTTGACTCTGCTGATGTAGAAAATCTCAATGTGCTTTTGTTTTTCAACTGGGAAGATCCCCAGAAGTCTGTCTCCTGGAATTGGCCTCTGAGTCTCTTGGTGGGTCTCTCCCTTGGACTTTGGAACCAAAACATTACGTAAATATCCTTGCTAGATAAGCCGGTTGTTGCCAGAGCTTGCTCCAGCTTTAAAGACTAGGCATTGACTCTGACGTTTTAGGTTTTTTTCAGTAACTCACTGCAACTGAAACTTAACCAGGTTGATCAGGCCAGACAAATCTAATTGGGCTTCTTCTCACTTCTGTGTGTTTCTCAGTCTCTACCATTATTCTTTGAGCCAGCATACATTCATATCTATTAAATTAGATTACATGTGCCGATGAGGCTCGTTTGCCAGATTAAAAGTACCTTTTCGAAAAAACAACAACTTTTAAGCAGATATTAAACATAGTTTTCATCAACCTCACATTTCTGGATTACATTTTTTATTATTGGTCTGAGAAATGGTGGGCCTTTATCTTATGTCTTATCGTTACTGTGAAAATGTTCTTATCATGATAAGAATTTAAGTTTATCTTGACAACGACAAATTCCAACTAGTGTTGTCTGAAAACCCCTAAAACAGCTACTATTATCAGGATTGTTATTTTTGCTTCGCCACCGAAGCACACCCTACTAAATGGTTTTTAAGCACAGTATTTGTGTTTATTGGGATAAGTGATATGCAGTCACAACCACATAGTTATTTTAAAAGCTGCAAGAAGCTATAAATAATCTTTTATCGTCAATTTTATTGTTATCACAATAGTACCACAATATATCTTGATAAAATACTTCTAGATGTAATATTTTAATCTGAAAAGGAACCAATTATGCAAAATTCCCTTTTTGAGTCTCTGTTGCAGCTGGAAACAGTTCTAGTGCTAAAAGAACATCTAGTCATTTGTTTGGCAATAAGTAAATGTTTTGTAGGTGAATTAGCCATTTCGCAAACCTCCCGATTATTACATTGTGCCTCACCTAGCAACTCAAGTGGAGTTCCGCCCACTTCATCAGCTGGTTTTAGTGTTGGATGCGTTGTACAATGGCTGTTCGGCATAAATATGATTTACGATTTAGGACAGCATAAAGCTAACAATGGGCTACTGATAGCCCATTGTTCATTTAGAAACTTACCATTCAGAAACTGTTGCTGCATCTTTGCCGGTTGTGCAGAAGGCTCCACTTCTTCAGCTTCTGCATCTGACTCAGGGTCAAAGATGTACTGTTGTACTATTGTGCATTTGTTTGCAGTCATTTTTAAGTATATAAAGTGGCGGGCGTGGCAAGCTACAACTAATTTGCACAAAAGTGACAGACAAAAATAAACTAGTATTTTTTTAAACCCTGTTTTAATTTTTCTGATAGAGGTGGATTCAAAACTTTATTTTTTTTACTGTCTAGAAGCAGTTTCTGCCTCCGGTCTACTGAGTTAAACTATCAGAATGAAATCATTACTTTGAATAATGCTATTTGACATTTGTTGGCACAAATCTAAATCAAGCATCCAAAATCATTATAAATATTGCATGGTTTGAAAATTGCAGGAACAAAATCTGTGAAAATAAATATTCTTTCAACTCAGTCTGACTCCATGAAGAAATACTTTTCTTGCATTTGTCTGCAAGAAAAGTAAGATTTCTAAGTATGCATAACTTGAATGATGGTTAAGCCCAAAATTATTGATATCTTTGGCAGTTTAGTTTTAAAGAAATCTTTTTCACCACAATGCTTTCTATGTCCTCTGTAAAGTTGCCTTGCAGCAACAATGTCATGAATTCAAAGCCTGTCTTCGGGTCTTTCAGAAGTTTGCATGCTCTCGCTGTGCATGTGTGGGTTATCTCTGGTTACTTTCATTGTACATGTTAGATTATTTATTCTCTGAACTGCCTTGGACATTAAAGGGCCATGCAATTTTCTGGTGACTTTTTCATGTTGCACCCTGCCTTTCGCTTAATGTCTGCTGGGGACCCTTAGTTTAACCTCTGGCTGCATATAGACAAGCTCCAAAAAAAAAAAGAAAGAAAGAAAGAAATATCAAATAAAAAATGCAATAAGCTGGTAAGCAGCTGTCATTCCGGTTTGATTTCTGTATTGGCAAGACATTTCTATTAATTGTTCAGAGAGGTCTAAATAATTTTCATCATTCAATTGTTTTAATAAAGCGTAAATAAAAGTAGATACATATTTTTTCACCAAAATTTATTTTATAAGTTTAAAAACTTAACATGATTTTCTAAATAACCTTTTAACTCCAGTAAAATAATCACATTTCTTTCCAATAGTTACCTTCAAAATTAATTGAAATGTTGGCTCAAACGTTGATGCTAACATTTGCAGGAAACCATCAAGTTAGGGCAATCCAGCTAATTTGCTGCACCACAGTGTAGCATTTTGTAGCTAAATGACCCATACTGTACCTGTATTTTTCCTTGTACTCCTGTACTGTCCATCCTGCTGGCTACGTTAACTGTGTTTCCCCAGATGTCGTACTGAGGCCTCCGGGCTCCAATCACTCCTGCCACTACGGGGCCAACGTTGATTCCTGGTGTAAACACAGTTCACATTGTCCCCATGATCAGACATTTATATGTTAAACTTATTATTTCAGGTTTTATACAGTTTTGAATAAAATAAAGATTCTTTACATTTTAGCCTGGCATCCTATTCCTGCAAACCGTATCACTTATTTCTTGTGTTTAATTCTTACAGATTGGCTGATCTTCAAAGCTCTAGCATTCTGGAATTGTCCTCCAAGAAAACAAAAATATTATCATTTTTTGTTGCTTATTTAAAAAAAAAAAGCAAAATTGTGAAAGGTTTTCAAAAGTTTTTTTTGATGTTTTTTAGTTACCCAACATGAAATGCTACATTTGAATGTTTTTAAGAATTTTAGCATCTAAGAATTAAGTAAAAGTTACAGCAGGTTGCAAATGTGCATTTATTGAAAGCCCTGCATAAAGCCGCCCACTTTACTTATCCAGTTTTTATAGCTCAGGGTTAATACACACAAACAAAAACAACCACATACACTTTCATTCATACCAGCAAGAAATTCATAATCAACACTCAACCAAACATGCAGAAAATCTGAAAAATAGAAGACAGGTGCAAAGAGGATTATATAAATTTCACACATAAAAGCCAGCTGTGATTGAAAGCTGGAAGTGAGGCAGCATTGGAGGTAACTGTACAACCTGATCATTCTTTTAATTGTTTTAATCCATCTGAGTATTTTAAGTTATTAAAAATAGTTTCATCCAAGCCTTCAATTTGTACATTAGACCTAATCCCAACCCAAGTATTTAAGGACGTGTTCCCTTTGATTACACACCTATTTTAGATATGAGTGAGGAGTCTGTTGAGAGACTGAGAAATTAGAAGACTGCTAAGGTTCTGGTTAACTTTGCTTAAAAAAGAGAGAACAAAACTAAGCTGTTTTTCCACTTACAGAACTTAAAAGATACAGTGGACAATCTTCTTTCGGCTTCTAGTTCCAGGGGATCAACCGTGTCTGTTGGTTGTCCCACATGCCAATCTTTTGTGACGTGCTCATCTAATGCCATTGTGCGTGTAAGTTCCTGCGCATGCACACTTCAAGTTATTAGGTATCCAGTGAGCTTTGGTTTCAGCTGTTCATTGTAGCGCCACTGCTCTCACCATATACTTAAAAAATTCCTCAGTGGCACAAGAAGCAAACTGTCCCACAAGTTTATGAGAAGAAGAGGAAGGCCTCAGAAGAAAGAAAGAAAACCAGAGTGGATTTGGGAGCAGGCCAGCTGACAGCTTTGCTAGGGCCCGGAACAACACAGTCTTTTTGGGCCCCCCCTCTACACCTGCTGACACCACACCACACACACACACACACACACACACACCAAAAAAAAGTCAACTTAACTGTATACTTCATGCCCTGGAAATCTCTGTATTTTATATTGGATATTTTCAACCCATCTATTGAATTTAGTGCACTAGTTGATCTTTTCTTCATAAGAGAACAGCAGCACTGCAGCCAAAATATGGCCTTTTTTGACCTGCTGTATATTAGCCAGTCCCTAACAAAATTTTCCCTTCCATTGCAGGAGGTAGAATATGTTAGATACTTTGGGAATTCTCTGCTCTCTGAATCTGCTGGCGGTTCATTTGTCATCTCTGAGAAAGGCTTCCTTTTTGCCATTAAACGCACAACATTCATTCGATCAGAATCAGTAATTTTTGTTGGCCATAACACAGGATCATTGAAATTAACGATGTGATCCATCTCTGAGCGACTATGCTCAGACTGTCCGATCGGGCAGTAAGCCTCTCCACCTGCACTGTCTATTTTATCGGTAGAGATGGCTCTCTCTGTCTCCTCCTCAAACACATGCTGCGGCCCCCCCGCCTCAGCTGGCTCCTGCTGCGCTCTGTCTTTCAGACTGTACCTGGACCTCTGCCATCTCTCTGCTTTCTGCTCTTTTGGCACTAAGCTTCAGTATTTCTGTAAAAGGTGTTTTCCCCCTTACACTAGCCAGTGGATGCTATACTTTAAAATCACATTGATAAACGCATTGCTTCTTACCTGGCTCTGGATGGGCATCATTCCTCTGCAATTCCGTTCCTAGACCTGTTCCTGACTCATCCTCAGTTTTTAAAAAAATATTTACTCATAAAATCCCTCAAGCCTTTGGTGTCATCTTCTCTTTTTCTCTTTTCTTTTCTTTTCTTTTCTTTTCTTTTCTTTTCTTTTCTGTGTACCTGTGATTCTTAGTTTGCAGCGGAACGAACTTTCAAAGTTGCAGCCAGCCGTTCTCCTAATGGTCAAACCAGTTTATGTTGGGGTGGGGGGAGTTCTAATGGTCCCTTATTTAAAGAAAACATATTACATATAACTAATACAGAATATATATATATATATATATATATATATATATATATATATATATATATATATATATATATATATATATATATATATATATTTAGTTACTCTAATATTAAATAATTTTCACACAAATATTTTCTGAAAAATTACTTTGCCTGTATTTTAATGGTCAGAGTGTCAGTTTGGGACAACTGACCCGTTTGTCCCCCCCTGTCAGCGGGCGTGTTTGGAAGATTCTTGCATGCGATCCCCCTGAGGAATGGGAGAGGTGGTAGGATGGTCTCGCACTTATTTAGTTATTCAAAAACGGACTTCTAAGCTCAATTTCCGGAAAGATCCTCCACTATACTTTTAGTAACTGTACATGCCAACGTATATACAGTTATGGATGTTAAAGCAAGAAGTATTTTTACTAGCCAAGCTTTACAAATCAAATATTTAGTGTCTCCCTTGGTTCAGATTCACAACAGTAACAGGCAGTTTTGGATTTCACTTGGTTTGCAGAAATTGTTAAACAAAAGTTCTGCAAAGCTGTCAACCAAATCAAGCAAATATACTCTGCAGACAGGATAGCTCTATGTACAACAGCGAATACTGGAATTAAACAAAACGCTCCACAGGATACAGAACACAATGGACCCAAGAACTTCAGTTGACAGGCTTCCTGGACGTAACGCTCTTTCTGTGATGTATTTTCCTGACAATCGTGCCAGAACGGGCCTCCCCAAAGGTTAAAAGGTCTTTAATGTTTGGACCACGCAAAGAGTTTGTGTTTTTACTCACCTACTCTCAGGACAAAGTCATTGTAGGACTGGTAGTTGATGGCATCCAGAACGTCAAACATCTCCAATGCAAAGTCTGACACTGTGCATAAGTGTGAGGTGATGGACTTTTTTGTCTGAAAAAACACACATTAAAAAGGCAAATTAGTGCAGAGCACTTGCCAGGCCTGTCATAGATATAGTAAATTTTAACAATCTCCAGTTTGTTTTTTGATTTTCTTTTGTGTATGTAACTTTCACTATTCTTTAAGTTTCCTATGCTATCTTTGCTATACTTCAACATTTATCCTTAGGTGTTAATATATTTTAATATATACATTATATATTTAATTCCGACTTTTGTGGATTTTGATCTCGGTTCACTCTGTGTACATTTTGTTTTTTGCTCTCAGCTCCTTCGATTTATTTATCTTAGCTGTTCGTGTCTTCCGTCTCACTTACTTCCACACCTGCCTCTGTATTTAAACTCCCTGGTTTCTTTACTTATATCTGGTTTCTTCTGTTATTTTCATGTTTCCTATGCTTTGTTCTTCTGTCAGATTATTTTGCCATTGTTTGTTTCCCACCCCTGTTCCTTATTTATTCAAATTAATCTTTATTTCATTAAACTTTCTGCAACTTTCTGCGTTTGGGTCCTCCTTGACCCCAATCATAACATGCATAAGTTCTAAATCCTTCTTAATCTATTAATATTTTGCCTGCCAGTGGTTTGATTTTTAAAAAAATTATAAATCGTTCTCCTGGTTTTCTAATGGGTTTGTTTTAGTTCTTCTTAGGTCTGCTTTTTCAAAAAAGTCCTTGAGTGAAGTCTTTGTAGTTTACCGTGACAGCATTTTGTGCAGAGAGTTTCTTTGTTGTTTTTTAGAAGAGGACAGTGAACAAGTAGAGAAACAAAGAAGTCTCAGACCAAAAAAAAAAGACTATACTCAGCATATGAGATACTGTGTCCAATTATGGTTCACTCATTTTGTAAAGCTGTGACATAATACTGTTGTTAGCCAACTACTTAAGGATAACAACAAAATAAATGTCTTTTTACTTTCTGGATTGCTTCAATAGTCTTCAAAATAGAATTCTATAAAATATATGTCATTTTTATTTGGTATTGATAATAATACTTTTTTATATAAAACACAAAATGCTATGGTGATTAACAGTGATATTTTGTAAAAGACCCAAAGTTAGATTGCTGTCTCTTTCTGCATCATAAAAATAATGCCCAAGAATAAAACTCTCTAGGTTGTAGAATGGGGTCTAACTCCTAAAATAAACAGAAACAATGACTTGCAGCATTTTGAATAATCTTGTCAGTGAAAAGTGCTTTATAAATAAACTTGCCTTTTCTTTCTTACACTTTTTAAAACAAATTATAGCTTGGTCATTGTATTTATTTATTTATTTATTGCACAAAATGAAAGTTGTGCTTAACTCAGAAACACTCACTCGAATTAAACATTCTTTAATGTATTGTTTATATGCACACATCTTAAATTACCTTCATATGTGGAAGATCAGTAATCATTAAGAACAGAGGCAGTTTCACCATTTATGTATGAGAGAGCAGCCTCTCTTACACAGCTCTGCAATCAAACGTGGTTTCACATCAAAAGAAGACCATATAATCTGCATTTTAAACTGTCTTTACAGTTTAAAATGCATCTTAAATTAGAAATTAGCAAGATTAACATGGTTATCATTCCTGAGAGCAGTCCCTATGTGGATTCCTTGTAAGACTAGTAGATTCTTAACCGGAAGATTTCAAAAAGACCGCTAAACTTGGGTTTGGCGAAATCATGATATTAAAATCCCCAGATATTTCTTGTCAAAGTGAAATCTGTCTGGTGAAACACTACTAAGTTACTGTTAGCCTGTGACTTATTCTAGTCAAGTAAAGGCCAATACATACTCAGCAAGAACAAGTGCTGTTTAACCTTATGTGACAAGAACAAGGTCATTTTGGCCAATAGGTCTCTCCCACTGGACCACTGATATATATTTTCTGACATCACAAAAAGAGGTTCAGCCTTGATGACATGTCAAGAACAAACTGCAGGAACTGCTAACCTGTGGTTAAGCATGATACATACTCTTCGAGAACCGAGATTCTTGTTCTCAAGGTGGCGATAACAAGAAAAAAAGTTTTTTCCGGCTCTGAAGATTCATCCTTTATGAGATTTTTTCAAGTTCAAGTTCAACGTAGCATTACACAATGCTTTAATTTAAAGTTAATTCTTTGCTAAGCTTTCATCTCTTGAGTTTAGAGTGCATTATGAATCATTCAGAGGTCTTAAAATTAGATACTGGACATAAACTGGCCAAAAATCCAGAACACAACACTCCGTCCAACCTTAAACTGATAAGTTTCTTACAATCTTTGTAGACACTAAAGATATTACTCCTTTGTTTGTCATCTGTATTTTGATGAACTGATACCAAAAAGGCCAGTAATCTCTCACATTTTATGTCAGTGTTGGAAATAAAAGCGTCATACCTGAAACCCGTTGGATCTCTCAACAATGAAGTCAGAAATTTCAAAAACACAAAACCTGATACTGATCTAAATAAACACCAAATGAGTACCTTAGAAGCAGTGGTAGGAACCAGCCCCACTGCAGCCATATACGTGCTGCCAATGGTCTTTATTTTCTCAATATCCCTGTAGCACTCTTTATCCATGAGCTGCAAAAAAAAGTATTTATGATAGTAAGAAAACGATAATTGTATATTTACCTCTTTAAATAATAAGCAAATTATCAGTTAATTTATGTATTGCAGCTAGAATATCAACATATGTTTGTGTAAATGAGTAGTTCATGCTGCTGATTACAGATTCAAACAGGCCAAAAGTCATCTGCAAGTCATTTGTAACACTGAAGAACTTTCCCAACCATAACCATGGAAGTTTGGTATATTACATCAGTAAACATGGTATTTCTATAAACCTCACTCCTGGCCACAATCTCATTTTTAAAAGATGACGCTCTGTAGGTCACCCTGCACTAAGAAGGAGGTTGAGGAGCAGAGATCTGCAGTGTGGACCAAACATCTAAAAACAGATGATTTATAGACAGATGGAACAAATCGTTTTACCCACCTCGTCAAAGTCTGCAATGATCTCATTGAGCAGCCTCAGACACTCGACTCCCATGTTGTTCCCATCCAGCTCAATATAGAAGTCATTGAAGTTAGCGATGGAGGCAAACAGAACACCAACTTGAGCGTAGGACTGATAGTAAAGATCCTGAAGGGATGACAGATAAATACTAGACTTTGTATTTGTTTTTAGTGTTGTGTCTTGATCAACTCTGTTGGTTTATGGTTTTCTATTCAATTATGTTTCATCCTCAGTTGCTCTTGTTTCTAACTCCTCATTCACTCCAACTTCTACATTCTTGATCAGCTCACCTGTTGCCATTCACTACTTCATCCTTCCCTTATATTATACTCTTTGTTTTTCACTATCACTCACTGCTTACATTTGCTTACTGTTTATATATGTGAATTTGCTTCTTCTCTTATTTTATGTATTGAGTAGCTTAAAAAGTTATATTTGTGTCATCTTCTTAATCTTTCCTAACTCATTTTGTGTCCTTTAAACAACAGTCTACTTTTCAATATAAATCAGTTATTATCGCCATAAAAAACTCTATAATCAAACTCTTGATTATAGAGTGGGGTCTGAACAGTATATAACAGTATATGCAATGGTTTTTGCATCTAAATTTTACTGAGAAAAGCACACTTAATAATTAGAGGTGCACTAGAAACATTGTAAGGGGTGGATAGGGAGCCTTCCGAGTAAGCTGGGTAAGCCTCAATCCCTTAGCAATTGTCAAAATACTAAAATTTAATAGCGATTAAAGGCAGAGGGTGTGAGCAAGTAGGAGTGATAGAATTACGTCCCTACGTACTGTGGCATGGTGTATCATTGGGAGTGATTCAGACAAAATCTTGTCAGAATGTTATTTTACAATTTCCAAGAAACCATTTGGCAAAACGTATAGCTTGCCAACACACTCATATATTTCTGAATAAATTAGGTGGGTGAAAAGCTGCATTAGGAAAGATACAGGCACCTATGGGTTCTTTCAATATGTATATATGCACAAAAATTGTTAGTGGACCAAAAAGTAAACGAAACATGGGAGGGGACATAGCACAGTTTTCTGAGTTTACGCCACAGTTTATCTGAACAACTAAGGATGCCTAATGATTAAAGACCAACAATAAACTTCAACTGAAAGTTGTCATGAGAGTTGTCATGGATTAATTATGATTGTCAGTTGCACCTGCTCTCCTCTGCCCCTACTTTATCAGTCTCATTCAGTTCACCTGGTCCACTGACTTTTTATTTTACTTTTTTTTTTACCCCACAGTCAGCCAGTACCAGAGTATTAAACACCTTCCCTTGTTTCTGGATTTCGTTGTCTGGTCTTGCCCCTCATTGGACATCTCATCAGCCTTCTGGACACGACCTGGACTGTTCTCACACCATAAATCTTGTCAAGCCCTTGTAAAATGTCTGCCACTACACCAAAGATTCTTCCCAAAACTGCCACAGAACTCTTCTCCAGAGTTGCCAGAGAGCGCCTGCACAGAGCTATTAAGAACATCTGCCCAGAGTTGCCTGTGTGCCAATGCTTAGAACTGTTAATATTTGCCTGCTCCAAAGCTTGTTTATCATTTTATAATAAACCTAAAATGAAACAAAGTGTCAGGCTAAATTTCAGGTTATCTGCCTTCTAGTGCATTATAAAACCTTTCCAGGCCATAAAGTTCCATAGGAAAAATTCAATGTCTTATGAAAATATGCAAATTAGTTGAGCAGAAACCAGCCTAAGCTTTAAACCACAACATAAACTTATTTTTATATTTTAAATAGATCAAATAATCAGATTTGCTGCTGCAGTGTTAGACAAAGAAGGTATACTAACACAGGAGGAGTACGCTCAAAAAACACACATTTCATGCAGTAGGTGTCCATTTGACCAAAATATAGCTGTGTCCAAGGAAGGTCTCCAAAACTGTGACGGTACTGTTTTGCTTTACCTGTTTATTCATACAGTTCAAAAGATGTGCCTGCCAGTATCCATTTTTTTCCTGAATAGTTAAACTTGTGTGATTCCTTTCTTTAATATATTTTCATGTAAAATAGTTTGTCTTCCAGTTCACCCACTTCTACCAACTCATCAGCATTATCAAGAAGGGTATAATGTAGCACTATTCCTTCAGCATCATCTCACTATTTTGTGAGCTCACTTGTCACATGCTTTAATACTTTTTGAAAAACACTCCCTTAAATGGGAATTAAAAATGTAATGTATTCCATGCTTTCAGCTATGATCACATGTGCAGTGATCGGTCAAAGTAAGAAGAGGCAGAATGTCTCCAAAGTCTTTCTCCAAGCCTCCACAGTCACACCTGGATGTATTGCATAAGCTGGGATAGACAATGCATGGGTCGATGTTTTGTCATACAAATACACTCTCGTTCAGTTGCTGAAAATCATGTGAAAGTATGCAAACATGGACACAATATCAATTTGGAGAGCTGAAACACAACTAATTAAGAACCTTCTTCAGGGTGGAAAATGCCAACATGTCCACAAGCAGAAACAGACGCTTCACACACGGTGAAAATATTTTCTCTAACCACACTGTTGGGGAAGTGAAACTTTAAATCCCACAGCGCCATGTTCTGAATGTAGTTTATGGCTAAACTTTATCCCACAGGAAACAGAGGAAGTCTTTCTAAACGCTGCATCTCTGTGAGGGTCAGCGGCGTGCTGGAAACAAACATCCTGGCTGATCCGCAATGTCTGATGCATTGCCCCGCTGATTGTTGGAGGAAAAACTACTGTTTTGTTTCTATTTTTGATTGTAAATTCCAATAGCCAGCAATGTAAGCGTGCAGTTCAAAAAGCTGTTAAGAATGATAATATAGTAGAATATTTATATGTCTGAATGAAATTCTTCTACAGCTGCTAAAATTACCCAGGTGGATTTTTTTTTTACTATTTAGACTACACTGTGCATGCATGAAATGGATACATTGCTATCTCATTGTTTTGTGTGGAGTGTAAAAACCGATTAACAAAAAAACTAAATCTTTATCTTGAGTCATTTCAGGTCTCTAATATGCTTAAAATGTCTGGTCAGAGGTTGCATCTGAAAAAGTAACTAAGATGTAATTTGCACTGATGCTTTATTTCTGTTAAGTTCCCCTTCACATTTTCAGAATACAGAGCATATTCTGTTTTACTGCAACTACATTTCCTGATGTCCCTCTGATTTATACGGATTATTGTTGAAGGCCCAAGAGGATTGTTTTCAACAGAGATTTCGTCACTGCATTCACTATTTTCTTGACTTCACAAATTTAATTCAAACAGCCCATATAAATTCAGCTCATGCACAGTTACTCGTTAAAGTGATGAGGTGATAATTAAGAAATAGCCGACATCTGTCCACCTTTTAAGCTGCTGCAAAACAGATTTGAATACTAAGCACCTGTGGGTAATATTTCCTTTAAATACAACTTAAGAGAACCGTGAAAGACTTTTGGCTTTAAATTTATATGCATTATGATAATAATAGTTTAATTTTAACATATTTTGTTAAATACCTAAAATACCCGACATTTTGCTGTGAAATTTTGTATTTTTCCCTTTATAGATTTCTAGTGGAATCAAAGCAATACATGTAGTTAATCACACTTAATTCTCCATTTAACAAGAGGGGAGTTGTCTTTTCAAAAAGTGCCTGATTGGATTAGACTGCTTTTACTCTTTGCGACATAAAATCATAATTTGAAAACATCATAATTATTATTCAAACAAATTATCTTTATTTGATAATTTTGTTTTCAGATCTTAAACATCTCAGTGTGAACAGAAGAAATCTTCAAAGGGGCAAATACTTTTTCACCATACTATGCGTACAGCTCTGCATTTTCAGCAGCTTTCATGGAAAATCCCAGCACCTGTCCTATTTTTAAGGAAGAGAAGAACAACAATCAGTGCAGGGTATGTTTATCCTCCAGAGTTTAGAGACATCGGCTCACAGTCCCCCTTTAGTTCCACAGTGGAGCATGATTTTGTAATTAGTCCCATTTTCTTGGAATGGTTTTAAGCATTTCCAAAAAACTGAAGAAGCTCATCAGCAAAACATTACTGCAGTTTTAATGACACGTTTATGTTTTGACAGCTTGATTCATTTACTTTAATTAGATTCATTATCGTTCCTGTAAAACAATCTTTCTGAAAGTACCCTTAAAGCATTGGATCATAGATCATGAGTTTATTTTATTATAGTTTTTGTTCTTTAATTCAGTTATGCCTGTAACCTGGAGAACAACATATGATACCAATAGGAGGAACTATCATAAGTAATTTCAAAACAATAAACACCATAAAACACATGATTGCTGAAGCAAAAACCTTTAAAAAAGGTAGTTTTAAACACATACTTTATTATATTTTAATGTTATATTTCAGAACAGCAGCTGAGGGTCAACTTTTATTTCTGTGATATGGTGCTCTGGTGCACAAACTTTTTCAGGCCCTGTAACAGGATTAAATATGGCTCTCTACGTCATATCAAGGCAACATAAATGTGATTATTGACGATTTTCACCCATTTATAGTTGCGAAAAGCTCACAGAGCAGCTGCTGGACCACAGTTTATAGCTTTAGGGCGTTTTAACTACTCTCACATTTCAAGTCCCTGCAGTTTCAGAAATTGAATCCAAAGGGTTGTGAGCAAATTAGAAATAACTGTTGTGGTTTATTCATTTTAAAGCTACAGGTGTGAAATTCAACATTTGACTTGTATTCCACTTCTATGTATAGGAAGAAGAAACAGTTCTGGGTAGATTTAGCTTAACCTGATCTTTTTAAACCTGCTGTTTCTGCATTCTCTTAAGGTTTTTGACTTCTATTCAACAGGTTTTTGAGGCTATTTCTTTCTTTCTCAAGTGACTTTAAACCTGTCTGTATCACTGATGATGCCTCACCATGTTCCTAGGGTTTGACATGAGGAAATGCTGAGCCACATGAGCTGGCAGCAGGTTGAACAGGATCCTCTTGTTGTCCAGCTTCACCTTCTCCATGTCGTCCCTCTCCTCCTCTGCCTGGAAACAGAGAGAAAGGACAGTGCCTTTAACAGTGAAACTCGCAAGAAGAATGTGCTCCAAATAGAGATGTAATGGCAAGTGCTTATCACTAGAGGGAGATAATGATTTGCAAACAAGACAAAGATGGAGCTTATCTTAAAACCGCAACAGTCAGGCTTTTGTTCCATAGACCACACACAAGAAAACTGCAGCTTAAATATATAATTATTGTAAAAAAAATCATAATAATTTCTAAGAACAATCTAAAGTCAACCAAGATCTAATGGTTTGATGAATTTGTTTTAAGCCAAGATTAAAAAAGTAACCAAGCAATAAATTCTGAAAAGACAGGATTTCAGTCTGCACCACCTGAACTTCATCTTTCGGTTTGAATCTACACCCAAACATTTAAATGTATTCATTTAATTTCTATTGAGTTTTTATCCAAAATGTATTTCCTATTCGTTAAAGGTACAACAGGAAAACATCCTGTGTGTAGTATCTGAACCTCATTAATCTACCTTTTTTTAATCACTCCTGGCATGATTTGTGTTCAGTGGTGACCCCATCTGCTTTTACCTAAATCAGTCGAATAAAATCAAACTGTGACATGACATCAAAATATAAAGACTTTATTCTATTTATCAGTGTGCAAATAAATATAATGTGTTATACTCATCAGCCCATTCTTTCTTTGCTTTGACAGACTCATTGAGGAGCTCATAAATATGCATTACATTTAAAAATAAAAAAAGCACATGCTCAAACTGATGATGCTGGATTCTTATGATGTTAGTTTAATGCTAAGTGGGAACACCTTTCTCCTTGTTCCAAAATACCTTTTTTGTTATTGAAGAACCAATTGGTTAGCTTGTGGGAAAGTTAACCCATCTAAACTGAGAAGAAGCGAGCACAAAGAAGAAGGGAAAGCTGTTAATCTGTGGTGATCACAACCTACAAGCTTGAGGACAAACAAAGTTGGTTTCTTGCTGGATGATTGCCCTGAAACCTTCACCTCAGAGGAAAAATTTGAAGTTTGGCATCTTCCTGCACACCAAACTCTGGCCTGCATGGCAAGATTTTTGGACACCACCGGCTTAAAACAATTTGAAAATACCTGACTGTGTGAGTTAGAAGTCAAGGCAAAGTGGAAATATTTGTACTTTTAAGATTTAGTTTTTCTTCTAATCTTGGTTACAAAGAGCAACTAGTGCATTTTACTATATGAGTATTAAGTTTAGATGTATAACTTCTGATCTGTTTACACAAACACATACTGCTATGATTTAGGTTTTTGTTTGTTTGTTTTGGACTTTTCCCAGACTTTTCTTGAGTCAGCCCTATCACCTCCCAGCCACCATACCTGTTTCATTTGTGTTCAGCCCTCACTGTTGTATGCTGCCAGTGTCTGTGTGCTGCACAAGTCTGCTCTGTCTGCCCGTGAGTTCCAGCCACTTGCTCTGCCCGTTGTGGTGGTTCCTCGATCTGCATTGCCCGTTCTGGTCAGCCTCTGTCTTCATCTCAGGTGCAAGTCTGTCACTGCCTGCTACACATGTTGAGGTGTGGTTTTGCCAGTCACCCCACCTGCATCCTCTGGTCTCGTACCCATTGCTGCCTGCCTCATCTGTCATTATTCATATTCTGTAATTATTTTTTTTACAGTGAAGCTGTGTCCGGCAGAATATCAGGTTCTCCAGCAGTATTCTTAAATTACATACATACATATAAAGATGTTTAACATTTTAATGGACATTTCTGCAAACTTTTTCAAAACATTTTAAAAATCTGAATATTTATAGTTTCTTTAATTCATGTTATTGTAGAAAGTGGACTTGATCGATAGCTTTTAAGATGCATCTTAGAACCGTAACTATTTTTATGAGCAGTTGCAATATGCTCACAAAGTCAGACACAGCAAAAGGACTAAATATTATTCACAAAGGAGCCAAAGTCCAAAGACAAACTTTGAGGCCTGGAAAAGTATTGATTAAGACCACATTAGAAAGTCCATACCAAAGACTGACATTTAGAAGGAAAGTTAAAATAAGTCAGGAGTTGAATGAAAACCCTAGGATCTTGGAAAGGCCCAGGATCCAAGAAATGACGTTTGGAAGTGTGCCCAACCTACAATTCAATCTTTTTTCACCTCCAAAGGTGCATGAGAAGAGATAGATGTCAATATGCTTGGATGCAATCTCACCTGAGTTCCCCAAAGATAATCGAGCCTCAGCTTGAAATCCAGCTGCCTGGAATGAAGAGCCAGAGCTCCAGAAAACAGCAAGACGGCCAACACGGGATCGTAGCCTCGAGTGTGCAGAAAGCCACCACTGGATCATGATGTAAACACACAGAAATGTTTAATTTTTAATGTTGTTAAGAGCCCCCTTAACATAACAATAAGATTGATTTAGGAATTGTTTATAAATGCTGCTAAGGATGAGGTATTCAGGTCTTTACTAAAGTGAAATTTCAGAGTTATTAGTGTGTCAGCTATCAGATGAGCTTCTGTTTGAGTTATCATCCTTCAGTAGCAGAGCATCTTTGTCACAAAGGATCAGATTTTAACAGGGATGTTATTACTTTGGATCTAATCTTCGTTTTGTAAACCAGATCCAGGCTAAAGCAGGAAGGGCTCACCCCACAGCCTGACGGTAGCCACTGCTTTCCATAACCGCCGTGTATGTGAGGGAGAGGAGGAGGATCAGCAGGATCTTTGGGATCGATGAAACACGGAGGTAAGGGACCACAGTGAGAGTCCCGGCCACACAGGACAGCAGGGCGTAGCCCATGCCGGGACCCGTCCTGTCCACTGCGGTGCTGTTGGCAGGTACGACCCCGAGGGCGTCGGCACGGATATCTTCCACAAAATGGCTAGAGTTCCTCTCAACGTTACCCCACGGTACACAAGCTGCCTGGAAAGAATCACACGTGGTCATGTAACAGAGACCTTCCACTCAGCCTTCATGGGATACAAGTACAGATTTGTTTTAGCAGTCTGACAAAAAAAAAGTTATTACCTCATGATCATGTAGGAAATGGCATGAATTGGATCAAAGTAGGTCAGAAGTTTGTGTTTATTTGACTGCAATTGCACTGCCTTCCTTGTAGGTGTTCTAGGTTTCAGGTTCTTGTTGAAAACATCACTGGTTGCTAAAATTAGGAAGCTGAATCTATGATTCTGCCCCTTTCCTCCAGAGATTTATATTCACCTCCACAAACTAATGAAACTATTCTAAATCCTCCATTGTGGCGTTTCGCTTTTATATAAAAAGACAGACCAATTAGTGAAACGAAATTAAATAAAACAATGAGATAACATTAAATAAAGCAAGGTTACGTTTCTAAGGGGGTGTAGACTCAAGTGAGCTTTTAGCAGCATTTTAAACAAGTGAACACGGTAAATGCAGATGAAAAACAAGAATTAAGATTTAATAAAAGAACTACACAGAATGAAAGGAATAATATATTCTGTATCAAATTTTGAGACTTCCACCTTTCCATTCATATATTTTAGCTTCCATTCATATATTTTTCCCACCAACACTGTTAGGGCTATGGCACATTTCTTCACTTAAATAGCACCAGTTTTACTTCAGCTTAAAATGTATATAGCCTATATGATCAAAATAGGTTGGCTCAAAAGATACACCTACAAGGAAATCAGCATCAACTCATTTTTGGAAGGAAGGATGAAGCCAAATTCTGGCAAAAAGATGAATAAACCTATTATATTGTATTGTGTGAGTTATTTCAATAACTCACACCATCCTATCATTAATTGCAAATGTTGATTATAGCCTAATATTGTGCAAGGTTAAACATAAGAATAACCTATAACTGGACCTAAGATTGTATTTTCATAGGTCATATTGATTTGCTGCCACGTCCTCTTAATAACCTGTTGGGTATCACCTAGACACGTAATCAATGCACCCCTCTCCACTTTTTGGGTTGGGGGGGGGGGGGTTACCTTGGTTTGTACCTAGATTATGTTTCTAGGTGAAGCCCGACAGGCATAAAAAGGACGTGGCGGCAAAGCAAGATGAAGTTTGACAATACAGTTTTATCAGGTAATGTCCAGTTATAAGTTATTCTTATGTTTAACCTTAATCAACTAAAGCATCAATTGCCTGTGTTCAACATATGCAATTAATGATGGGATGGTGTGAGTTAAGTTGAAGTAACTGATTTTCATTCATCTTTTTGCCAGCATTTGGCTTCACACATCCTTCTAAAAGAATTAGTTGACACTGATTTTCTTATCGGTGTACAATCTGTGCCAACCTCACTTTATATTAACTATATCCTAATAGGCTAAATTTATATTTTAGGTTAAAGTAAAGGTCGGAGGGACCTTCAAAAAACACGCAAATGAAGGAATGTGAGTGCCATGCAGCCATTTAAACCTAAAATATATGAATGGAAAATTAGAGCTGAAATTCTCAAAAATTGATACAGAATAAATTATGTCTTTCATTCTGTGTAGTTCTTGTATTAATCTTGTGGGTCTCTTACTATGGAACTACATTAAACTCTACTATAACTGAGTGCAACTACATTCTTAACAGCGCAACATACAATTGCCTCTGGAAGATTTTCTGCATCACCTACGTTATTAAAAAGCGTCTATGGGCATAAAAATAAAAAACCAGCACAAATAATTACTTTAGAACTGTGAGCATCCCCTTGTGTTTTAAAAGCAATGTGGGCTGAGAGTATTAAGATAAATCATTGACAGCTGTGAAAAACAGTAATGCTTGCAAATGTATTAACCTAGAGATGATAAGACGTTAAAACATGGTCTGATCAGCCTCTCCTGACAGAGATTTCTGTGGAGTATTTTTGCCTTTTTCAACACGTCCTTGTGCAGATCTCAGCTAAAAGGTAGGAAAAACCGAGTTAGTCCAGACAACCCTGCTACCGAGCAAGGTTGTTTCACTGAGTAATTTGTTGTCCTTATTTGACTCAGGGTAACGGCTTCTGAGCTTTCTGAAATGGAAAATCCAGGGTATGCAGGAATTTACCCCAGAAATTACTCTGGATAGCCACTAACCCGGCTTTGTGAAACTGGGCCCAGCAGATGACGTGGCCCTAAATCATTGCTGACTGTGGAAACTTCACACTGGACCTTGAGCAATGTGGATTATGTGCTTCTACATGCTTTCGCAAGACTGAAATCTGGATGAAATGTAAACTTTACTTTCATCTGAAAAGGGGACTTTGGACCACTGTGCAACAGTCCAGTTCTTTTTTTTTCCTTAGCCCAGATAATATTATTATTATTATTATTATAGTAACTGTTTAATTGGAGGAAACCAGTTGTGAACCAAGATTTTGTTTCAGATTAGCAGTGGAGGAAGAGGGAAGAAGGGAGTGTGGAATTAAGTGTGGTGGAAACGTAGATCTGGGTGTCATCTGCATAGCAGTGGAAATGCTATACAGAACATATTGCCAAGAGGATGGAGACAAACGATGATGAGAAGAGACCCTAGAGCTCATTCCTGGTGCACACCTTGTGTAACAGGAGAGGGGTTCGAATCTGAAGGACTTGAGTTGGACGGACTGAGTGTAGCCTGACAGATAAGAATTAAACCACTTGAGTGGGGTGTGGGTTGTGCCAATGGAAGACAATCTACTGAGAAAAGAAATAGTGTGAGACACTATGTCAAAGGCAGCAGACAGAATGAGAAGGATGAAGAAGATCAGAGTCAGGTGTCATGAAGAGGTCATCTATGATTTCTTTTGGAGGACAGTTTCAGTGCTGCGGTGGGGCAAAAACCATGTTCGTGAAGAGATTTTTTGGGTTAAATGGACACAAAGTTGAGTGGGTATGTTTTTTTTCTAGAATTTTGGAAATAAAAGGTAAGTTAGCAATGGGGCACAGGTTATTGTAGTTGTTAGGATCTAAACCGGGTTTTTCAGTATTTGAACAACAGCTACAAATTTGAAATGGCAGGGGAAAACTCCAGAAGTCGATGATGGCATAAATGAGAGGGAGCAGAGAGGAAATGCAAGATTTTAACAAATTTGTAGGGAGGGGATCAAGAGGACAGGTGGATGACTTGGATTGAGAGATAAGGTCTGAAATTCATGTTGAAGGCATGACAAGGGCTGACAATAATTAAAAAAGTTCATGGAGGAGACATCTGAAGTGTCTAAACTGAGGAGACTATTAATTTTGTGATTACTTTCATTTAAGTAACATTAGAGAATTGCATGAGTCAGCTGAGTACATGAAGGGGTGGGGTGGGAGGGAGGGGGATTGAACAATTTTGCTGACAAGTGAAAAGACTGACTTGGTTTTATCTTTGCTGAGACAGATTAGAGCAGAGTAGTGGGTGGCTTTTGATTTGGCAATTGAGTCCTTGTAGCGCATTAGGTGGATATTGTACATTTCTTTGTGAATAGTGAGGCCAGTTTTCCTGTATAGCCAGTTAAGTTGTCTATATTGGGCTTTCAGTGACTGGAGTTCAGATGTAAAGGTACATCTAAAATATATATATATATTGGGTAAAATTGCAATATTATTCGCCAGTCACATTAGAAAGTGAAACTTATATAGAATAATTACACAAAGAGTGATATATTCCAAGCCTTTGTTTCTTGTAATTTTGATGATCATAGCTTACAGATCATGAAAACACCAAATTCAGTGTCTTAGAAAACTAGAATACTGTAAAAAAAAAATTAATATTGGAAATTCATAGTGTCACACTCACATCAACTAATCAACTCAATACACCTGCAAAGGTTTCCTGAGACATTAATCGGTCTCTCACTTTGGGTCATAAGGCGATACAATCATGGGGTAGACTTCTGATTGACAGATGTCTGAAAGACAGTCATTGGCACCCTTCAAAAGGAGGGTAAGCCACAAAATGTCAATGCTGAAGGAGCTGGTTGTTCAGAGTTCTATATCCAAGCATATTAATAGAACATTGTGTGGAAGGAAGAAGTGTGGTAGCATAAAGTGCACCAGCAACAGGGAAAGCCACAGCGGATCTTACTTCATACTTGACTCCGTGGACGATGATTTTAAATTTATTTAAAACCTACAAGTACGCTACTATTGTGCGATGATGCAATCCTCGCATGATCCGAGTCCAACTGCTCTAATGACCTTCCCTTGGGCATTAGACAGGCCTCTTCACTTTCTGATTTTAAATCCCTTCTTAAGACACATCTCTTTTCCTTGGCTTTTGACACAATCTGAGATGTTGACATTGTTTTACTATGTTTTACTACTTTTATATAACATTTTGCTTATTATTTTATGATTGATCATTTGTATTTTATGATTGTGTAAAGCACTTTGGTCCTGTGGGTGTTTAAAGTCCTTTATAAATAAAATTGGTATGGTATGAAATAAACTTGCTTTGCAATATTTTCTTTCTGCATGCCCTCCTACATAACTGTCTGTCATGCATATGCAGTATATTAGTTGCTATGGAAGCTTTATGCAATTCTATCTTGCTCGATTGACATTGTCCTTTATCTTTTCAATTTTGAAGTGTAGATCAGAGAATTTTGCTTTTATATTAGTTATACAATAAGGAGAATAGGAAGTCTAATCAAGCCCTGATCATTTTAAAAACAACGTATAAATAACAAATATATTGCATGTATTTTATAAGACCTGTAAGGGGTGCTGATAAGTGTGACAATGGTGATTTTGTGATGTAATATATCAAAAAAAAGGTTTGTTTAAGATTATGCTACTGCAACATAGGATGAATAGGTGCTAATAATTACAAAGATCCACTGGTGTCCAGCACAAAGACTTACCACACAGGCCTGTGTAACAGAGTAGGTGAGCAGAACCAAAAAGATGCAGAGGACTGTTCGGATCTGGATGGTCAGACAGCCTGGTTGGCACTATAACAAAAAAAAAACTGATGAAGTGAGAGGCTAAAGATTAACGGTCAGCAAATGAAGTAACAAGGCATAATACGATTCCATTGAAAAGTCAAACATAGACAGAATAGGCATATAAATCTAAAAAATATCCCATAATAATGGTGCAAACTCAATAATGAAGAAAATAATAGTATTATGCTATCAAAAGGTCCCAAACCACAACAAACAAACATGTCTGCATTTTACAGGCAACTTTGCCCACCTGCTCTGCTATAATCAACCTCATGTGTCACACATGCTTCCTGCACTACTTAAGCTCTCCACAGCCACTTTGTCAGGGCCACTTCTATCCACCTGTGTCTATATTGCTCCTGTTAGATCGCAACACTGCATTTGATAATTGATCACAATATTCTCATATATAGGCTTGAACGTGCTGAAATAGGATTAGATAACTCTCTGATTTGTCCCGCTGTTGTTATTCCTGTTATGCTATTGTAAAAAGAAAATAATCATGGTTGGATAACTTCTGACCCATACTTCAATTTAGAAGGTGGTGGTAATACACCCTAAAGTTTTGTCAACTGCCATAAAAAAAAAAACACAAGATGTGTCAAAAGCGCTTGCCAGTAGATGTCCAGAGTACTTTCCATGTCTGATCACTACGTTTCGACCTTGATTCCGTCTCCTGAATTTCCCTGCCTTGCCCTTATTGAACTTTCTACCAAGCTTCTGTTATCTGGACAAAGGCCTGTTTTCTCTTTGCTGACATATGAGCTTGCCTAAAGTTTTGGGTTTGTCTGCCAACCTCTGATTATTTGTGTATGACCGTCCCCTGCCCTTTGGATTGCTGACTGATCGCTGCCATTCTGTCTGACGCCTCTGCAGTGAGTGAAGCTTGCTCTCACCACTCATAAAAACTGTAAAAATAGTCAGATGAAATATAGACAAACCTAAAATAATATACAATTACCAGATGAAAAAATAAACCAAGATCATAATGTAATTTTTAAAGCCAGAAAATTAACAGATTACATTAGTAAAAACATTAAATACAATGATGTCATAAAATAGTCATAAAAAAAGAATACATCAGTTAAAAATTTTAAATTCCCAAAATGTAAAATTATATATATATATATATATAATTAACTTTAAAGAAATACACTCTATACATTGCTAATGTGTTAAATGACTATTCTAGCTGCAAATGTCTGGTTTTTGGTGCAATATCTACACAGGTGTATAGAGGCCCATTTCCAGCAACTATCACTCCAGTGTTCTAATGGTACAATGTGTTTGCTCATTGGCTCAGAAGGCCAATTAATGATTAGGAAACCCTTGTGCAATCATGTTCACACATCTGAAAACAGT
The DNA here is from genome assembly GCA_037039145.1 of Fundulus diaphanus. Lineage (NCBI taxonomy): Eukaryota > Metazoa > Chordata > Actinopteri > Cyprinodontiformes > Fundulidae > Fundulus > Fundulus diaphanus. Next base: position 18,480,165 of record CM073128.1, on the reverse strand, counting down.
TTAGCTCGTTACAGAAGCTACAAAACGGACCTTCCTTTGAGCAGATTGAGTTTCTGGAGCATCACATTCGTGGGGTCAATTAAACGCTCAAAATGGCCAGAAAAAGAGAACTTTCATCTGAAACTCGACAGTCTATTCTTGTTCTTAGAAATGAAGGCTATTCCATGCGAGAAATTGCTAAGAAATTGAAGAAACAGGCTCTAACCAGAGTAAAAAAAGAAGTGGGAGGCCGCGCTGCACAACTGAGCAAGAAGATAAGTACATTAGAGTCTCTAGTTTGAGAAACAGACGCCTCACAGGTCCCCAACTGGCATCTTCATTACATAGTACCCGCAAAACACCAGTGTCAACATCTACAGTGAAGAGGCGGCTGCGGGATTCTGGGCTTCACAGCAGAGTGGCAAAGAAAACGCCATATCTGAGACTGGCCAATAAAAGAAAAAGATTAAGATGGGCAAAAGAACACAGACATTGGACAGAGGAAGACTGGAAAAAAGTGTTGTGGATGGATGAATCCAAGTTTGAGGTGTTTGGATCACAAAGAAGAACGCTTGTGAGACGCAGAACAAATGAAAAGATGCTGGAAGAATGCCTGACGCCATCTGTTAAGCATGGTGGAGGTAATGTGATGGTCTGGGGTTGCTTTGGTGCTGGTAAGGTGGGAGATTTGTACAGGGTAAAAGGGATTCTGAATAGGGAGGCTATCACTCCATTTTGCAACGCCATGCCATACCCAGTGGACAGCGCTTGATTGGAGCCAGTTTCATCCTACAACAGGACAATGACCCTAAACACACCTCCAAATTGTGCAAGAACTATTTAGAGCAGAAGCAGGCAGCTGGTATTCTATCGGTAATGGAGAGGCCAGTGCAGTCACCAGATCTGAACCCCATTGAGCTGTTGTGGGAGCAGCTTGACCGTATGGTACGCAAGAAGTGCCCATCCAACCAATCCAACTTGTGGGAGCTGCTTCTGGAAGCGGGGGGTGCAATTTCTCCAGATTACCTCAACAAATTAACAGCTAGAATGCCAAAGGTCTGCAATGCTGTAATTGCTGCAAAGGGAGGATTCTTTGACGAAAGCAAAGTTTGATGTAAAAAAAATCTTATTTCAAATACAAATCATTATTTCTAACCTTGTCAATGTCTTGACTCTATTTTCTATTCATTTCACAACGTATAGAGGTGAATAAGTGTGACTTTTCATGGAAAACACAACATTTTTTGGGTGACCCCAAACTTTTGAACGGTAGTGTATATATATATATATATATATATATATATATATATATATATATATATATATATATATATATATATATATATATATATATTCAGACCCTCTGAAGACCAGTGGCTCTTCGGAGAAGACAGAAGGTCCTACCTGAACTCTGGTGAGATGCAGGTACATCACACAGGCCACGTGGAAACACACACACAGCACCAGCAGCAGCAACACCAGCATCCCCCTAAGAAAAAAACACCAAGAATAAAAAGCACATCCTGAAGTGTTTCCATGGATTAATACAGAATTATGTGTGTGACTGTGTTAGGGGTGTTCGTACTGTGGGATCATTAGTAGATAGATAAGGCCAAACAGGGCACCCAGGATCAGAGAGAGAACCACCGCACTGATGAAATGGTCGTCATAAACCTGGTGATACTAGGGAAAACAGAGAACGCTGTAAGATATTTTTAGCATTCATCCGTCAGGGCCTGCATTTGTCCATCTCTTCTGCAAGGACTTGGGTATCCAGGTTAAATGCTGTACATGGATTTATCTTTTGAAAATGCTCAATTTGGTATTTGTTTGCCATAGGTATAGTAACGGAAAACAACATTGAAAAAGTTACAAAAAAACAAAGACCATTATTACAGCCGAATACATCCATACTAGCAATAAGTAGCAATAAATAATAATACTATACATATAATAATACTATATTGGATGCTACTACTATTACTTGCTGCAAACGAATTGCCTTTGGGGACCTAGCAAAGTCTAAAGTCAATATGAAAATCTGTTGAAGGTTTTTATCTTGGTATAGGTATTATTACAGTTTAGTCAAATTTTGTTGAAAAACACAAAAAAGTGTTTTTACTTTTACTGCTGAAACGTCTGTTTGTAAAATGACTCGTTGCTGTTTTTTTACATTTTCATTATTAAACTGTTTTTATTGGTTTTAGTTATAGTATGTTGCTTTTTTTCTAAAAACAGTCAAACATCAATGAAAGAAATTGATAAAACTAACAACCATACTGTGCCAACGTATGGTTGTCAGTTTTAGTAAAAAAAAAAAAAAAAAAGAAATTGATAAAACTGTTGACACTTTTCCCATAATAATTGTGAAAGATCAACAAATCAAATAACAATCAGCAAGAAATATGATGGTAAATGGCCTACACTGTACTTCACAATACAATCAGTCATTGTAGCCACAGCTGTCCTGGGGCAGACTGACAGAAGCGGGGCTGCAGTAAATCAGCCGGGTCATGAGAAATGAGAAGGTTTTTCTCTGAGGAAGCCCAGAATAATTGAAGAGCGAAGACATTAATACTAAAGGAGCAATAAGTAGTAATGGCACTTAGTAATATGTAACATACACAGTGCCAGGAAGTAAACAGGCTACACACTACTCAAAAGTAGTTCCAGATCGTAACTCCAGGTTTGACAGGAGAAAAACTGGACTAAGACATTGTTGATGGAGAGGATCGACTGTTTATAGGGATTGTTGCTTCCATCCTGGGTAAGAAATGAGAATGCTTTAAGTTGATTTTAAAGTAAATATCTTTCTTAGTGCTCTTTTAAGGACCATTAAGAATAGAGTGGGTAAAACCGAAATATAATTTCATCATTTACAAACCACGAACCACGCCTGAAGGAAAAAGAAAGAACACTTCAGCTTTCTATATCAAGATGTGCTGCGTCAGATCTGGTGATTTATTGAGGCTTTCTCTCGATTTTACACTCAAAAAGCTGTTAAATTTTATCTCTGAAGTGTCCATCCATCCACCTCATCCGGCAGAAGGCAGCGGCTGTCTGCCTTTCAGACTTAGAGCAACCGGGGGGAGCAGCAGGGTGCTTTTGCAGAGGTGGATGCTGAAAGCAGCTCGAGCTCGGCCAAAGCCTGAAGCTCTCTCTGTTTCCCGCAGCCTGGCAGTCAGCGTGAAACCAAACCAATAAAATTATTTCAGTGAAGTTGAAAATGTTTCTAAGCTATTGATTTGTTATCCTCGCTCCCGCCTTAGCCGTGGCAAAAGATCTCACAATGCTGTAAATCTGAACTCTGTGACTGAAAATAGCCGGAGGGAGCAGCAGTTGGTTTCGGCAGCTGTGGCCGTTACAGGAAGCTTGAACTAGGCACGGTCTGAAAGCTCTCTCAACTGGGCAGCTGAGGAGCCAGCGCAAAATCAAACCAATAAAAATAATGTCACTGTGGTTAAAAATCTTTTAAGTTATTAACGTGTTGTCCTTTCTCCGGCCATGGCTGAGGTTAAAGGATCCCACCTGAAGCTGTAAATTTTACCTCTTTTCACATATTTTCAAAGCAGACAGAAGAGGGACTGTGCCTTATTTTATTATTACATGCAATAGCCAAGACAATCTTGCATAGGCTATACAGTTGTAGAAACGTTATTTGTATATTTTTTTCTTTTATTTATATGTTATTGATAATGATGTATTTTTTATCCTTTAAAATGTCAATGTTGCAAAGCGGGCGTGGGACGGGGAGGATAAAGCCACCCCCAGGGGGCGTTTGCCTCTTCCAGACATTTCTCTGCCGGTTGAATCACATACCACACAAACTTAAACGGGGTTGAGAAGAGCCAAACTTGCCGAGCTAAAACAAGAAGGGTCGGTGGAACTAAGCCTTTACACACCCCAGCCACAACCTCAGTTTTATTTCACTTTAGACATTAACATCAATATTCATAGCAACCTGGTATGTGTGGTCCTCTTTTGTCCCCACCCAGAGACCTATGCTGATTCTGGAGGGACAGGAGGTTTGAGGACAACCTGGGGGTCTCTGGTGACATCATGGGGAGGCAGCGGGGGAATGCCCACTTGGTGTGATGTTGTTTGTGGGGGTGCTCAGCTTGGCCAGCATACTGGGGGATGGCGGTGTGCCTGGGTTGGGGACCCTATCCATCTGTCCTTTGCTGCTCTAGAATGCCGTGTGTTGTAGGTTTTATACTGCTTTTGCCACTCTAACAGTAGTACACCTTCAGGTGACCAACTTACTCACATACACCTACACTTATTCACTTACAAACACACTTATTCGTAAAAAAGAAATAGAAAACTTAGGACGTAAAATTATTCAAATATAACTCATACAATCCAAAAAAATAATACAAGTTTAGCCTGACTGTGACGTTCCGACCAGTAAGGCACAAGGCATATATATATATATATATATATATATATATATATATATATATATATATATATATATATATATATATATATATATATATATAAGGTATATATAAAAAAGTATTTTCTATTTATTTTTCCAAAAATTCCTCACAAAAGACTTCCAACATCAAATCTCAAAAATATAACAAAATGGGCCAAAAAGAAATCAACTAAGGCATACCTAACTCAGGATAACAAACTAAAAACTGACCTTCCACAATTAATACACAGGGGAATTTATACACAAAGGCTAGCCTACACGAACGAGGAGGGGTAGGAGATGAGACAAAGACAAACGATGCTTAAACATAAATAACTAATTCAAACCAACACATTTTGACTACAACGCAACTATCAAAACAAAACAACCTAACACCACAATTTTTTAGCAGCTATGCTATTAGTAGAGAGAGAGGCAGATTCTTTAACATCAAGTCCCCTGCTTTCAGCAGCATGATGGTTTGTTCCACTTCCTGGTTTGCCTTTCTTCCAGTACTCTCCCCCAGCCAGTCCTTCAAACTCAGTAAAATAGAGTAGTTAATGATTAAAATAAACAAAAAAAGGTGTTTACTAAATATGTGCACCCATAATAGTAAACAACCTAATGCAAACAACACCACAAAAGAGTGAAATTATAAATATATTGTTTGAAGTTGGAGGAACCTCCACACTGACGTTATATTTATCTTGGTTGTAACATCATCAGCGTTTGGGATCGGGTTCAAAAACATTTTCTGGTTTTTATCATTTTTATCAGAACGTTTGTTTGGACAGGGATATCTGCTGTTTAACACTGAAGTTATTATTTAAAAAATTGTAAAGAAAACCATGATAAGGATAAATTATATATACAATGTTATAATCTTGGTGTTATTTTTGACCAAGACATGTCATTTAAATCCCATATTAAACAGGTTTCCAGAGTTTCCTTTTTTCACCTCCGGAATATCGCCAAAATTAGAAACATTCTGTCCAGGGGTGATGCTGAAAAACTAGTGCATGCATTTGTTACTTCAAGGCTGGACTATTGTAATTCTTTACTATCAGGAAGTCCACAAAATGCAGTTCGAAGTCTTCAGCTGATCCAAAATGCTGCGGCAAGAGTTCTGATGAAAATCAACAAGAGGGATCATATTTCTCCAATTTTAGCTTCCCTTCATTGGCTTCCTGTTAAATCAAGAATAGAATTTAAAATTCTTCTTCTAACGTATAAAGCCCTTAATAATCAAGCTCCATCATATATCAGAGCTCTGATTACTCCGTATGTTCCTAACAGAGCACTTCGCTCTCAGACTGCTGGTCTGCTGGTGGTTCCTAGAGTCTCTAAAAGTAGAATGGGAGGCAGATCCTTTAGCTATCAGGCTCCTCTCCTGTGGAACCAACTCCCAGTTTTGGTCCGTGAGGCAGACACCCTATCTATTTTTAAGACTAATCTTAAAACTTTCCTTTTTGACAAAGCTTCTAGTCAGAGTGGCTCATGTTACCCTGAGCTACCTCTATAGTTATGCTGCTATAGGCTTAGGCTGCTGGAGGACATCAGGGTCTAATTTTCTCACTCTACTGATTTCTACTGTTCTTCATTCTACGGTTCTCCAGTTTTGCATTGTATTACATTGAAATGACTGTCGTCATTTCAGCTTTTAACTTTTTGCTCTCTCTCTTTTTCTTCATAGTAGGTACACCTGGTCTGGCGTTCTGTTAACTTTGACATCATCCAGAGAAGACGGCTCACCCGTTACTACCATCTAATGTAGAACAGATTACTAGATCAATGTGTGCTTCTGTGCTTTTTTGTCTCTCTTGTTGTGTCTCTGCTCTGTCTTCTGTAACCCCCAGTCGGTCGAGGCAGATGACCGTTCATACTGAGCCCGGTTCTGCCGGAGGTTTTTTTTCCCCGTTAATGGGTGGTTTTTCTTCCCACTGTCGCTTCATGCTTGCTCAGTATGAGGGATTGCAGCAAAGCCATGGACAATGCAGACGACTCTCCCTGTGGCTCTACGGTTCCCCAGGAGTGAATGCTGCTTGTCGAGACTTTGATGCAATCAACTGGTTTCCTTATATAGGACATTTTGACCAATCTGTATAATCTGACCCAATCTGTATAATATGATTGAACTTGATTTTGTAAAGTGCCTTGAGATGACATGTTTCATGATTTGGCGCTATATAAATAAAATTGAATTGAATTGAATTGAATATATGCTCTTCACTGCTTTAGGTTTTTTTCAACTAAGGGTGAAACTGATAAAGAATTCTAGGTATATTTCTCAGCTTTGTGGTCAGAAAATCACTGCTTAGATTTAGCATTAAAATGTTATGGTTGAGTCAACATGGGCCGCAGTAGAAAGTCTATCATCATCTGGCAACATTAGCCTTCTTTTACACTACAGCGTGCTCGTTGGTACGGGCGCTTCCCAATCTAAATCAATCTGCAGTTTGAGCACATTCTTTTTGCTATTTAAATCCGGGTTAGGATTAGGCTTAAACCAAAAGTCACAAACTTTATAACTTGGAGCCACGCAACTGTTCTTTCTTTTTTTCCATTAAACTGCAAAACTCCCTCAAATAAGTTAAAGAATCTAATAAACTTTGTTTTTGGTTATTTTCAGGTACAATATATGTTGCACAATAATGCTGCTTCCTCTGCAAAGGGGGGGGGGGGGGGGGGGGGGCTAGCTCAGCCAAGACTTCAGGCACTGACTAGCACAAGACAGTGGTGAATTTACTCTTCCAGATAATCCTAAATATTCATATCCATTTTGTTATATTAAACCCCTAAAATTGCAATGTATTTTATTTTATGATAGAACAACACCAAGCATAGTACGACTGTGAAGTGGAAGAAAAATAAAAGCTTTAAAAGCAAAAAATATTATTTATAATCACCCCCCTTTTCCTCAAATACTTCAAAAAATAATCTGGTGCAACCAATTACATTTAAAAGTCACCTAAATAGTAAACAAAGTTACACTTTTTATGTAAATTAATCTCAGTATACATTCTGCTGTTCTGTGAAGGCCTCAGTGGTTTGGTAGAGAACATTAGTGAACAAACAGCACCAGAGAGACCAAGGAACTCAGCAGACATGCTGGGGTAAAGACCTAGAGATGTTGAAAGCTGGATTAGGTTACAAAGCAATCTAATGATATTTCAGAAGAGCACTGGTCGACCCATCATTCAAAAACTGAAAGAGTATGGCACAACAGCAACCTTACCCGACCCTACAACTAATCCAAGAATCAGGCCCACAGTAGGCCCATGGTATGTCTGAAGGAGCTGTGGATATCCAAAGCTCATGTGGGAGATTCTGTTGACAAGATGACCATGGCCAAGCAGAAAACAAGATACATCTTTGTGGAACAGTGGCAAGAAGGAAGCCATTAGTCCCAGCTTACCATGCGAATGTAGGGTATCCAGCAAATGTGGAAGAAGGAGACCATTTTTGTCTCCACCAAAATGGTATGGATGGTAGAGAACTAAGACTACACAACATTCCCACTTTGAAACATAGTGATGGCATCATCATGCTGTTGGGGAAGACTTTCTCCAGCAGAGACAAGGAAGCTGCTCAGAGCTGATGGGACAACAAATGGAGCTAAATGGAGCTAAAAACAGAGAAATCCTGGAGAAAACTAGTGAGAGACTGCAAAAGAGCATCTCCCAGAAGAAGGACTACCCAGGAAAAGTCTATATATATATATATATATATATATATATATATATATATATATATATATATATATATATATATATATATGTATATATTTCTTGCTTAAAATAAATGTTCAGAGATGCTCTTCATCCAGTTCAAGTGAGGAGAAATTTCAGTTTCTGCACAAGGAAAACTTGTAGAGACATAACCCAAATTACTTGCAGCTCTAATAACAAGTGCAGATGGTTCAAAGTATTGACTAAGCTGGAGGAGGAATACAGATGTATGCCTTACATTTCATTAGATTAGTTTAACAAAAAGTAATTAACCTGACACTTTAAACTATGCTATGTGCTAATCTGTCATGTGAAAGCCTAATAAATAAAACAATACTTCATGATTAAAGTTGCAGCACAGCAAACTATGACATTCAAGCTCAAAGGGTATGAATACTTTTGCTAGGCACAGTATATCACACAACCTTCATGGTACAAATAAAATACCCATACACCAGTTTAAATTGGGTTTTGACTTTGACGTTAAGGAGCTAGATTATCACACGTTCCTATCGCCATCTTTTTCCAAAGGGACACTAACATATTCACTACTCATAACTGCTCCATACAATCCCAATTACCAAGAATTCTGCTCAAAGCACTCATTAACTCACCAACTCACTGACTAATTTACAGAGTTCCCGCAACACTGAGTGATTCGGGTGGCTAACCCCTCAGCAAAAGGCCGTCGGCTTAGACTGGTCTGCTCCACCATCCTGCACATCATTCCGTTTAAGGAAGTTAAATCTTTACCAAGAAATCACAAGCTTGAAAATATCTCTAAATATAATAAAAATATATATATATTCTAAAAATATGGGATATAACTTGTTTCTAAATATCTGGCTTTAAAACTCATTTAATTAGTTGTATGTAAGTTAACTTTTAAAGCTACAATGCTGTTAGATCTAAATTTGTTCAGCAGCGATGAAGGCCTGAACTCTGTAAAAGAAAATGTGTTGTGTGGGAGTGAACAAGCTCATTCCACTAATTTGTGTCTTTGTGTTCTCCCTGCTTAATTAATTTCCCAAAGTATAACTTGTTTTTTAAAGTTCAGTTTTAATTTTGATCTACTTGAACATTTTAATTTCTCCGTACGTAGTTTCACATACAGTACAGACAACCCAGTCAGTGTCTCCGTTATAACTCTACCCACACATACATATGAGAAGGATATCACGTGTGCCGCTCAGTGTTCCCAAATCATTATCTGCAACCCCTCCTGAGAGGGTGGGTGGATTCCCCATACAAACACACTCACACAAATGCAAACAACCGAATTATCAACTGTGTGGGGCGTGTTGAAACAGAGGGAGGCAGATCCTGCAGTCACGAAGCAGTTTTCCTCGTGTGTAATGAGGGAAAGTTCGTATTTGATGTATGACTGTGTTCTGTTGTAACTGTAAAGTAGATGTTTCTCTGCAGGTGTGTGCCAGGCCTTACCCTGCGCTCCCTGTCTCTGCTCCTGTAAAACAGGGTGAATTGGTTCAGGTCCGATGTCCCAGACTCGGTCTGCCGCGCTTCAATGAGCCGACCGATGTAGCGGTTGACTCTTGTAGCTGGGGATTGCTGCACAGCGGTAGCTGAGAAGGATGTCCGGCTCTTCAGCTTCTCCGATGTGGTCCGCAGGGCTCTCCGCTGTCAGGCAGGAAAAGACAGCACCATCAGTCTCTGCATGGGGAGGCTTCCCCTCTGATGGTAGGGCATACAGATTTAGAGTTTTGTAAGCGAGGGGCTTGGAGGGCTTTCTCATAACTAAAAGAATATATTTCTTCGGGGATAAAGGTCATCACACTGAGTGCAGTTTGTGCTTGAAATTCTCTGAGGGTGACAATAAAATCCCTATCCAAACAATTATAGCCCATGAATATTAATGTAAGCCAGTCACTAAATCAGAATGTGCTCCATTTCCAAAAGGAGGACACTAATGGATCTTGCACTGGTACAAAACCCAGAATGTCAAAACTGTTTACATCGATTTACACACTATTGAAGTAATATAAACATGTCTAAAATCTTCAGGTTTACTTGTACCACTTTCTTTGGTATGGTATTGATTAAGAGGCCTTAAGAACAAAGAATGATCTTATCTTCAGCAGGTTTACTATTCTAAATTTAAACTCAAAAGCACACAAACACACAGCAGATTCCACTGTCAATATTTACTGAATTTCAGTGCATTGTTCCTGCTTCCATAGGTTTGAAAAGGTAAATCAGCAACCAAGTGGTGCTATTATAATTGCTTTAAGGTTTAATCATCAGATCATCTCTAAAAAAAGTCCTATCGGGCTTTATTGGCCTGTGGGACTCCGGAAGCAGCTGATGTGTACCGGCAGTCAAAGCGGCAGGCGGCTCGGCTGCTTGCCGAGGGAAAAACTCGGGCGTGTGAAGAGTTCGGAGAGGCCATGGAGAAAGACTTCCGTACGGCTTCGAAGCGATTCTGGTCCACTATCCGGCGTCTCAGGAGGGGGAAGCAGTGCAGTACCAACACTGTTTATAGTGGGGGTGGTGTGCTGCTGACCTCAACTCGGGACGTTGTGCGTCGGTGGGCGGAATACTTCAAAGACCTCCTTAATCCCACCAACACATCTTCCATTGCGGAAGCAGAGCCTGAGGACTCTGGGTCGGGTTCTCCCATCTCTGGTGCTGAGGTTGCCGAGGTTGTTAAAAAGCTCCTCGGTGGCAAGGCTCAGGGGGTGGACGAGATTCACCCTGAGTACCTTAAGGCTCTGGATGTTGTGGGGCTGTGTTGGTTAACGCGGCTCTGCAGCATTGTGTGGACATTGGGGGCAGTTCCCCTGGATTGGCAGACTGGGGTGGTGGTCCCCCTATTTAAAAAGGGGGACCAGAGGGTGTTCTCCAACTACACAGGAATCACACTCTTAAGCCTCCCTGGTAAGGTCTATTCCGGGGTTCTGGAAAGGAGGGTTCGTCGGATAGTCGAACCTCGGATTCAGGAAGACCAGTATAGTTTTCATCCTGGCCATGGAACACTGGACCAGCTCTACACCCTCAGCAGGATCCTAGAGGGGGCATGGGAGTTTGCCCAACCAGTCTACATGTGTTTTGTTGATTTGGAGAAGGCATTCGACCGTGTCCCTCGATGGATCCTGTGGGGGGTACTCCAGGAGTATGGAGTACCGGGCCCTTTAATAAGGGCTGTCAGGTCTCTGTATGACCGGTGTCAGAGTCTGGTCCGCATTGCCGGCAGTAAGTCGGACTTGTTTCCGGTGAGAGTTGGACTCCGCAAGGTTGCCCTTTGTCACCGATTCTGTTCATAACTTTTATGGACAGAATTTCTAGGCGCAGCCAAGGTGTTGAGGGGATCCGTTTTGGTGGCCTTAGGATTGCGTCTCTGCTATTCGCGGATGACGTGGTCCTATTGGCTTCATCAGGGCGTGATCTACAGCTCTCACTGGAGCGGTTCGCAGCCGAGTGCGAAGCGGCCGGGATGAGAATCAGTGCCTCCAAATCCGAGAACATGGTCTTGAACCGGAAAAGGGTAGAGTGCCTTCTCCGGGTTGGGGAGGATGTGCTGCCCCTAGTGGAGGAGTTCAAGTATCTTGGGGTCTTGTTCACGAATGAGGGGAAGATGGAGCGGGAGATCGACAGGCGGATTGGTGCGGCTTCTGCTGTTAAGCGGGCGCTGTACCGATCCGTTGTGGTGAAGAGAGAGCTGAGCTAAAAGGCCAAGCTCTCGATTTACCGGTCGATCTATGTTCCGACCCTCATCTATGGTCATGAGCTTTGAGTCGTGACCGAAGGAACGAGATCCCGGATACAAGCGGCCGAAATGAGTTTTCTCCGTAGTGTGTCTGGGCTCTCCCTTAGAGATAGGGTGAGTAGCTCAGTCATCCGGGGAGGACTCAGAGTAGAGCCGCTGCTCCTCCACGTCGAGAGGAGCCAGTTGAGGTGGTTCGGGCATCTGGTAAGGATGCCTCCTGGACGCCTCCCTGGTGAGGTGTTCCGGGCACGTCCCACCGGGAGGAGGCCCAGAGGGAGACCCAGGACACGCTGGAGGGACTATGTCTCTCGGCTGGCCTGGGAACGCCTTGGGATTCCTCCTGAGGAGCTGGCCCAAGTGGCTGGAGAGAGGGACGTCTGGGCCTCCCTACTGAAGCGGCTACCCCCGCAACCGGACCCCGGATAAGCGGAAGACAATGGATGGATGGACCTCTAAAAAAAAAACCAGAAATGTTGGCAGTTTGCCATGGTTTAAGATGCAGATGATGCAATGATCTTAAAGAAGCAACCGTTGAAGGCCATATGGGTTATTAGGCCATTTCCAAAATAAATCAGTGCAAAAAGTGAAGAATTTTCTGCTTGTAGATTATAACTTTGTTGTAACATTCATTATTGGCAATAAATCCTATAATGTTGGAAAGATTATTCATTTCCCTTTAATTTTGATAATTTGTAAGGAAAACTCATTTGTGGTTTTAGCAGTAAAGAAGAATGTGTTTCTGCCAATGAAAAATTGGCAAACTTTCAGACAAAAAAAAAGTTTAGAAATACTTTAAATATAACAATTTATTCATTTAACAAATAGGGGCCATTAAAGACGCCTTAAATGTGGGGTTGAGGTCAGGACGGCAGACAAGTCCTCTCCACTTCGAAATTCTGGAGGCAACCTATGAAAAACAATCCTCTATAAGGGTGAGCATAGTTTTGTTGGAGTTTAGCAATTAGTCTCTAAGTGTGGAGATATTGGTGTTTACGATTAGTAGTAGTAGTAACTTTATTTGTCCCAATATGGGCAATTGTTGTGCAGTAGTAATAAACATTCACAGTTCACACATAAAAACACAAGAAACACATAAAATATAAAATTAAGGTGAATAAATATATATAAATATGTGCAGCGCAGGGAATGAATAAATCGAAGGCCTATATGTATGCAATGTGTGACTATCTGCTTTTTCTGGTAGCGTTTAGCAGCTGGACAGCAGAGGGAAGAAAGGAATGTTTGTATCTATTTGTCCGGACTCTCTAAAGGATCTGTAGAACATGGTCATCAGAGTCTTGTCAACCTGAAACCTGGCTAGCTTTCTGAGGCAGTATCAGCGCTGCTGCCCTTTCTTACACAGCATGTCTGTGTTGCTGTTAAAAGTTAATTTGTCATCTATAATAGACCCAAGATATTTATACTGGTGAACAATTTCAATGTTTACTGTTCCCTGTCGGCGGTTTTCACAATTCTTCTACCCTGGAGGAGCAGTTTTCTTTTATTAATAACTTCTTTAGTAAGAAAGGACTCTTGAAACAGAACTACTTTAATACATTTAATCTAAACAAGCCAGAGAAATGGTACAGATCATTAATGGGCTCTTGATTGATCACAATGCAGGAAACAGGAAGGGAGAAGAGCCCTGAACAAAGGTAACATCAGCATTTCATAAAACGAAGAATGTACACTACCATGCAAGGGAGTGTACCTGGAATACATCAGTGTTCCTCACATGACATGACATGACATCTAAAGGTGCATTCACACTGAACACGACAGATTTACATAATATCCCTATGCATAGGTGCAACAACAGAGCAATGCTAAGTGAGGCCACAGAAGCAATTCTAGTGACGCAAAATGCGAGATTTGAATGATTAAATCGAAGCCAGAGCGACACGAAATCTGCGATGGATGCGAAGGGACAGTTATTGGAGTTGAAAAGCAGAATTTTTGTGTCTTGTAGCGTCTAGTTCCCAATCAGGAACTAGACGTGACTTTTACATGAGGACTGCCACAGAGACTAAGCTGTTTTCATTCAACATGGAAGAAAAACTGATAATGGCGGCCTGTAGTCGGCCTGCGTTGCATAACTCAACTAATTAGTACTAGCAAGACAAGTCCAGAGAGGAGCAAGCCTGGAGAAGAGTGAGGAAGCTGGAGTGGCAGTTAAGTGTGTCACTCGATAGCGCCATTGTACTGCTGTATTTCTGGCTTGTCGCCCACTGTGCAATTGCTCTCGCTTGCTGTGCGAACTGCCGGTGATTATGTCAGGCTAGCAACAGCAAGCAAAAGTGGCGACATTGTGGTGCGAATGTGAACGCACCTGTACATTGGATTGCCACTGGTTGCAGAATCTCATCTCAATATTTCTCAACTGAGATGGCCTCCAATGATGGAAAGCCTTTTTTTCCAGTTAAGGATATTCCACCCCACACCATCGCACAGCCTCTATCAAAGGCTGTTTGGTACACAAGATTTAGCAATTGTTTCATGAACATGGTCCACAAATTAATCTCTGCTGCTTAACCCAAAAATGCATTTTCCTTACATGTGTCAAAATAACTTTTGCCAAAAGCATTGTTTCAACAAAAATTCTAAAAAGCCAATATTTCCTTAATTTTCTTTTCTTTGCTAATTATATTTTGTAAACATCTATTTGTTTACAGTGAAGAAGATTATTTATGAGTGGTCAGAGAAAATAAATCAAACTCTAGTGGTTACCCTAAATCTCAGTCTGCAGGCCTCAGCTGGCATTTTAAATGTTGAAGACCATGACAGGACAATTATCAAAGGGGAGAGTGAATAAGCACAGTTTGAAGGAGAAAACATGTTCTCTATAAAGAGAAAATGGCAGTACAGCTCAGATTTACAAAGCTGCATCTGAATGAACCTCAAGAATTGAGAATAATGTATTTATAATATATTTGCAGAATAGCAAACACATCATATCAGCACAAAAATCTTACACCACCTTTAGCACTAAAAATAGAATAAAATAATAAATTATATAGGAGCATTTTAGTAAACTGTTTCATAAATATTTCTGTGAAAATATTTATGAAACAGCAGTAATTTCTGCACAGACTTACCTAAAGTGATGTGAAAAAGGGTCTCTTGTTACATCTAGTCCTGCTGTAATGATGATGCTAAAATATCCATAAATCTGGATCATAATACTTGAGCTTGTAAACAGATTAGAGTTTCAAGAACTGCAGGACGAAGAAATAGACAGACATCAAAACACTTGTTAAGCATATCACAAACCTTGTCATCGTCCTCGCAGGTCATGACGTTAGAAAAGGGGATCTCAGCCTTAAACATCTTCCTACAGTGCATGAGCTGCACTAGCAGGTAGCACACTGTCTTGAACTTCATCCTCTTGGCTGGTTTGATGTCTGATAGGATAATACCAGGAAAAATCTGAAAGTTGAGAAAAAACATGGTGTTAGAAACAACAGTAAACTCAACCACTATTGTCTGTTTTTACTACTATGTAGTCAGGTTCTAATACTGGTCTTTTTTAGATTCAAACAATTTATCAATCTGAAATCCATATTCCTGGAAGTAAAATGTAACAAAATAAGTTTCAAATGGTGGTTTTGTCTTTTTTGTCTTTTGTTTTGTGGCTTAGAAGACTCAAGTTTCATAAATAAAGAAGCAGTTTTAAAATAACATTGAAATGTACAATATCAAATTGCTGTTTGCAATAAAAACAAAAGTAATTTGAAGCTATAAAACCTCAACATATTGACATATAAAGCTTTCACTTGTCTGCACATGTCTGTGGATTTCATAGAGGATTTAAAATGCTATGACACACACACACACCCATTGATGGTGCACATGTGCAGTGTGAGCGAGATAGTTTTACTACCCATGTGTACGCCAGCTTAGCACATGCTTTGCCACTCCCTCTGCCTCAGAGGATTATTTATTATGATATGACACTGACAGCTGTGACACTTCTCAAGTTGTTTGTTGCTGGGAGAGAAAAAAAAAAAGCACGAAAGAGGCGATGTCCCGTACTTTACGTCTGTGTGAAGGCACGATGAAGAATGTCTCGATGTGGTGCTTCTGCAGGAAGGCGTGCCTCTCATGGCCAAAGCCTGGTTCCACCTCATAGTCTCCGTTCAAACACTCCAGGGTGGTCCTTGTGATGTGCACCTTACTGAGAGCATGAAGATGAAAGCAGTTAATGTTAAAAGTAAGTTACTGAGGTCTTAAGTCATTATCTCCCTCATTATTTTTAATGGGCTAATAACCCTTGGTTTGATCAAAATTCTTCAGCGTAAGGAAATATTCATCCTAATGACTTTAATCTTCTGTGTAGAGGTAAAATCGTATTACTTTACATGAAAGGGGACTAAACTGGGCCAAAGAGATTACCCTATTTCACAGTTTTAAATGCAACTCTGCTTGTTACTGTACATGGGTTTTAGTAAATGGAAATTCAATACCAGTGCTGTAGCCCTGTTTCTGACTGTTGATGCTTTCTTTTTAAAGACAAACACTACAACGGGTTTAAATAAGTTCAAAACATTATGTATAAGGTGACTTCAAAAAAATAATAATCTATTTTGCCATGTATATAGGTTGATTTAATATTGCTGGAAGGGTCCTTTTGATTTTTTCCCAAGGCAAAAAGGTCTCAGAGCTGATCCCTGGGGTAAACCTGCTCCCACCTTGAACCAGTCTGTTACTTATATTATTTTAGGTTATATCTTATATAGATTGACTATGCATAGAGTGAAATATTTAAAGCCTTTATTTCTTGTGATTTTGATGATTATGGATTACAGGTATTGAAATTTTTAGATTAAATCAGATCAATAAAAAAATATTTCAAGCTGAAAAATCAGGCTTCTGAACACTATGTTGATGTCTATGTGCTCAATATCTTGCTGGGCCTCCTTTTGCATCAATTACTGTATCGTTGTGCTGTGGTATACAGACACTCTGCCTGTGCCACAGTGAAGGTGCAATGGAAGCCCAGGTGGCTTTGATAGCTAACTTAAGGTCATCCACATTGTTCAATCTGGTGTCTCTCATCTTCCTCAAGACAATACTCCATAGATTCTCTTTGCCGTTTTAGTTCAGGCCCGTTTGCTGGCCAATCAAGTGCAGTAACACCATGGTCATTGAACCAGCATTTGGTCACCTACCCTTGAATGTGTGGGCAGGAGCCAAATGCTATTAGAAAATTAAAATGTGCATTTCCATAAGGTTTGTTAGCCAAAGGAATTGTGAAGTACTCTAAAATGTTCCCGTATATGGCTGCATTATGGCTGCATTAAATGTGGACTATAGAAAACACAGTGGACCAACACCAGCAGATGACATGGCAGCCCATAACATCCCTGACTGTGGAAACTTCCCACTGGACCTCAAAAAAGGTGCATTTTGTGCCTCTCCTCTCTTTCTTCAGCCTCTGGGGCCTTAAGCTCCAAATGAAATCAAAACATTACTTTCCTCTGAAAAAGGGGACTTTGGACCACTGATTGACAATCCAGTTCATTTTCTCTTTAACCTAGGTCAGATTGTGACCAGGAGCTTGTGGTTCAGGAGTGGCTGGATACAAGGAATTTGTCGCCCATGTGTGGGATTTGTCTGTGCGTAGCAGCTCTTATGGGCTCGACACATGAGGAGCAACATCACTCCCTCTCCATTCATTTCTTAAGGAACGTGTAGTGAGGCGACAATCGCTTGCCCTCCTTCGTTTAAATGTTACTTTGCAAACCAGTGTCATGCTGCCATATTCATTTTAGAGAGGGAAAATATTTTCTCTTTCAATTCTCATGAATAAGCCATACCTGTTTTGTTTTTTGTTTTTTTATTGCCTTCAACTTTTAGAGAGCAAACTTCAGCCAATAGAATCTGAGATGAAGCTTTGGATGTTTTGTAATTTTTGTGAGCCTGGTACGGTCTAAGCTTCTAGGAGGATTAGCAGTTGTCTTAACTGTTTTCCAATTGACAATTATCTACCCGTCTGTAAAAGAATAGAATTCAAATTGCTTGTAAATGGCTTTTTAATGCTTTCCAGATTGATGGACAGTAACAGTTGCTATCTAAGGTCATTGGTGATATTCTTCTAGGGGAATCTATCTTTTATAGAGCTGGTTACGATGATGATGATGATGATGATGATGATGATGATGATGATGATGATGATGATGATGATTTCATTAAGTGGATTTTGTTTGCAGCACCTGGCTGTTACTTTCCTTCTCCAATGGAGATGAAGCAGCAAGGGCGTAGTTAGTTTTAAAGACACCGCTTGTTGTTTCCATAATTAGGAAAATCCAGCTGCGCTCAGCTGAGTCAGTAACGAATAAGATCATCCAGCTGTTGTTGCATTTTTTACATATCCCCTAGTCCTCTTTATAAGGAACATAACAGAACTGGCCATTGAACAATTAAGCTTTTTGAATACAGTGTTTTGCTTGGTTTTCTTTTCTCTGTTAGTGCTTTGTTTTGGTTCAGTCTGACAGGTACTAACAGTTGGTACTGACCCAGGCAGCCCACCAGCCTCCATCACGTTTGCCAGCGTGACATCATTTGACCAGACATCATACTGCCACTTCCTCAGGCCCAACACACCACACAGAACCCGTCCTGTATGTAGTCCAACACGCATGTTCAGATCCACCTCCGTCGCTTCCACCACTGACCTGTGGGCAGATGAAAAACATTGCACAATTTAATTTGAGCTGTCACTGCATTACATTGGACACTCTAAGTTACATGTATGAAAACTTAAATAAATAAATAAAATATTATATGACTATTTATGAATTAAAATAAGATTGGAAAAACACTAACATTAACAAAAACATTTAAAATGGTGAAAAGTCCCATATACTGAGGAGTATCCTACAACACAGCATGCATATGTCCTAGCTTCTCTAAGAACGGCACACCTGATGGTGTCAGGTTGACTATTATTCAATAAATCGAGACTTTCATTTCATGTATTCAAACAACTCTTTTACAGAATAGCACCAACCAGCTGCCAAAGCCTTTTCTTTCCATTTAAACTACCTCACAAGGCTCTCCTTTGACAGCTGGAGATCTGTCACTTTAATGCGATGTTGAGCTGACGAAGCAATTGAAGCGCAGCAAAGGCTTGAAAGATGGTGGGTTTGACTATATGTATGCAGAAGGTATAAAATAAGAAAACGTGCAGACCATGTTGAAGGAGGGATGTCTTATCCACACACACACACACACACACACACACACTAATGGATGATTATGCACAGAAAAAGTCTGCCTTCTGAGATAAACCATTCCTGCATAGCAGCAGGCAAAAACATGTCAGGTGAATGTTCGCTTGAGAAATCGAGGTAAAGGTGCCGTTTATTTGTGTCACCCTGCTTGAAAGAGAAGGTGGGTTGATGTCCACTTATTTACTTTCTTCAATGTGTGCTTTATAGTGTTTCTGTGTTTTGGTGACACTCCCCCTTGTCCTTCAGTTAGCATGAGTTGTCACTCAGCTTTGCATGATGGCTCATGAAAGGAAATCTCTGATCCCTAAGTTAAAAGGGTAAATCTTGATGCTATATCCACATACCACATGTGTATGTTTTTACTGTAATGTTGTATTAAAACTAATTTTAGCAATAAGTTACAACAGTAAATGTGTCTAATGGAGAAATTAAATTAAATGAGTTGAATTTATCCATTAAAAATAAGAGTAAAAGTCAAAAGTACAACAAATGGTTTCACTTCGAAGAAGATTCAAAAATTATCCCTAAAATTACACCCGCTGTGCTGTTATGCGGCTCTTTGCGGGAAGTGTTTGTCACCACTTGTATGTGTGAGTTACTTACGCGATTGTATCGATCATATCCAAACCCATCTCCACACAGCAGTGGGCATGGTCTGCCTTGGGTTGTGTTAGTCCTGACACACAATAGTAACAGTCCCCCAAAATTTTTATGCGCCTGCAATGATTCTCCTGAAACCAAACAAAGAAAAGTATAAAGGTGACAGGTTAACCACACGCTGCATTTAGTTCACCTGTTGGAACAGACAAATTTGGCCAAACAACATCAAAAAGCCATTTTAAGATTAGGATCAAATTTATCAACTCTGAAAAACATACCTAACTTCCTTATAAGGTGAGTTGCCCAAGTTGCACAAATCAAATGCTGCAACTACACTAGATTTCCATGAACCAGTTGTAGTTACATATTATGATTTAATTACTGTTAACGTACAATTTTAGCTCTGTTTCCCCGAATGTCCCAGAGACATCTTCTCTGCACAGCCTCATTACTGTGTTACTGAAGCCAGCTGCATCCTGTTTACTGTGGTCATCGAAACTTCTGCTGGAATCATGATTGGTACTCAGCAATTGTGATTTTCTTTCAAAAACATCAACTAATCTCTAATTACACCCAGGAGGCATCTTGTTGCCAATGCATAGCCCGTATGGCTTGCTGTTTCCTTAAAACGCAGATGAAGTTAGATGTTGTTTCTATGAAGCAAACACACTATAATTAAGTTATGATGCTTTGTTGTTATTGCAGAGTACAAGGAACTTCTGAAGGGAAAAAAAAGGTTTAAACATAATTATATCTGGATATTTATCACTATTCTTTACCTTTTTTCATCTTATATGAGCAAACGGAATATTTTTTTACTTAAACAATGAAACTGTAACTGCAATTTGACTAACCTAAACGGAAGTTGATAATAGTTGATATTTAAATCAGAAATCGAGCTGCATTTTAGCTGCAGTTCAAGCTTCCTGCCGATTCTGGATGTTTTATAGACTTTGGTTTGTAAATCATGCAAAAAACTTTTGGACTTCTAACAGATTTTTATATGTTCAGAGACTAGAGGTGTTTTTGCCTGTCTAAATAAGCTCTAAACTTGAATGAAAACATTGGCACCACACAAAGCCTTGACCTTAGACCGCTATATTTCCATCTTATGCAAGGCTACATATTGATTTTATAAATTTGAGTTGAGTCTAAAAAGAGCTATGTGTAGCCTACACATTAAAGCCTCGTCAGCATCCCAGTGTCGAGCTTTCATTTAGTTGACAAATCTAATGAAGTTTGAATAAATCCAGATCTTTTCAGGGTATTAAGATGTGCTCAGGTCTCAAGATGAGACAGTATACTGCTCTTCACTTTTTAAAATATTTGCTTAAGATTACAAATTTTGTAAGAAATTAAGTATTATTTTCTTTATGTTTAAGGGGTATTGTTGCAGGAGAAAGGGTTGGTTAATAATAAGTTTAAATTTCTGTCCAGTACTTTGAGCAGGTGAATTTTGTAAATTAGTAAATATTGCACTGATTATCTGCTGTTACGTTCTTTGAAATAAATTAAGAAATAATAGTTTCAGGAGAATGAGAAAAGGTTTTGCTATATTTTTGATACGTTTATTAATCAGTGAATAAACGCTCGTGTGAACTGAAATTAACGTGACAAAAACTGAAAACGGAATCTAAATGTTTTGCTCATATTAGAAGTACATTATGTAGGATTTATGTGATGGAGGCTAAATCAGGGAGAAAAGACGATTCCTTTTTATATATAAATGTTTTTGGCATTGCAGCAGAAATGTTTATTACACAATGATAAAGGAGGGGTTACTATATTATTTTAAAAGCATTGCTTTTTGAGTTTTACTGATACTTTTAATACAATTAAGAATACCAAATACTTTGTTTTCAAAATTTGAGTAATTTGAAGAATCAAAAACTGCATCACTACTTATAGTAAAATAATTCAGATACTCTTAAGTACAGCAGTTGTAGAGCAGGACCCCATCAAAGTTGTTGCTGATGCCAGAAAAAAAGAGAAATGTGACTTATTTTTGTTTTTGAAAAAAAAATAAAAAGATGTCCCCGATCCAAAATGGTGTGTTAATAAATCACAAGTTTGAACAGTATTTGAGATTTCATTAACAGTAATCAGCAAAATTAGGATACTAATGCCAGAAGCAACATATGACAATGGTTTCTGTCTTTTTCTAATTTCAGTTTTTTTTCTTACTGAGTAGTGGGAGTTACTTAAATGCTAATCTAGTCAGTGATATCGATAATCAGTATGATCACAAACTACATCAGTAGCCAATGTATTAGCTAAATGGCAATATTTTTTTCTCATTTGCATATGTGGTACCAATATCATTTATTTTATCTACTTTAAGTTCTAAAGAGTAACTTAAGACCATAGGTCAAGTCCAGGTCCCAGCCTTGGGAACCAATGCTCTAGATATTAAAAAGAAAATCTTAAGAACATTTTACAATAGAAAGATCTCTTTTTGACCCAACAAACTCCTAAAAAGACAATTGATTACCATCACAACTGCATGGCTCAAGTGTGTTTCTCTGGTAAGAGGCAGTAAAGTTTGGCTGAATCCCATGAAAACCATTTAGGTAAAATTATAATGATTTGTGACGGTTTCTCCATTTGTCATATAAATCTTCAACATTAGCGAACATTAACTCCTGCCACCTGACTGACGCAGTCTGCGAGCTGCAGCTGCACCCCTGATCATGTAAATCAGAAATGTTGCCTGTGAAACCATTTGTGCGTTTGTTGTTGGGGCCAACTCTAATTGCTCCGACATGCTCTTGAAGTAGAATCCCGCCCACACGTTCCCCCGACAGATCCTTCCATTTGTCACAGTGCACATTGTGTGCAGAGCTGTTGGAGTGGGAACACGTACAAAAATAAACTCACACCTTAGCAGCACATTACCAGTCAAGAAAACACGAACTGCCGCATTCTTACATGTGAACACCTTGTACTACACTGTACTTCAATTTGGTTGTGCGCGCAGGGTTTCCTTTTGGCAACTGTATCACTCAGTTATCAGACATAATGATGGCAAACCCTACAAAGCTTCCCCTGCAGGCAGCCTATGAGTGACAAACACACATACGTGCACACAGACACCCACATGCACACAGAGATAGGGAGGTTTCATGACAACTGCAGGGAAAGAGGCAGAGATGAGAAGAGAAAAGATGGGGTGCTCTGGTTTTCTGCTCACGGGAGCAGAAAGATTCTGGCGTGGGAGGATATGAGAATTCAGAACGTGGATGATTATCCCTGCCCAAGGAACAGAAGTGTCTGTTTGTGTGCGCATATTTGTGCATCTGTGTGAGAAGAAATGAGAGTGGAATCATCAGCTGACAGAAAGATATGTCTCAGGAGAACAGCATCATTGTTTGCTTTCAGGGGGAAATTTGAGAGTTGAAAGCAGCTGATTTAGAGGCCTGTCACCTGTCACCTGCTTCAAGGTTTTGTTTAGGTTCATTTCGGCGTTGGTTAAGTTTAGTTTAAACCCTCAGGGGACAAATGTGTCGTGTAGCGTACACCAGTCAGGCTCAGCAGCTGTGACAAAGCTGGTTTCAAAGCAAATTTCTCTCTGGCTAACGCGGCCGAGTCTAAATCTCAATTAGGATGCAGCTGCTGCACACATGGTCGCAATATATCCTCATTTCAAGATGTCCATAATATGGGTTTGCAGAGCATTAGAGCAGTGATAGTGAATCACACATAGCCTTATATTTTGCACTTTCTGCCCCCTTAGTCGTCCTTCCAGAGTTAAGCCTTGACTTTTTGTGGCAATAGAGAATTAACCCAACGGGGATTATCCTGCTGATCATGTGACTTTGTGCGTGTGCGTGCGTGTTATTAAATCAGAGTAAACTGTCTGATGAGATCTTCTGGCCTTGTGGCAGGAGAGGTCACGCATGTGGCACACTGAGTAGTGAGGGGAGTGTTCTCAGTGAGCATTTTTGCTCATGATGTCACTTGAACTGTATAACAAAAGTAATATTTCAGCACATGCACCGATACAATCAAAAGAAATAAGTACAGCCAGCAAATATAGATTAAACTAGTAAATTGTAAAGAAAGCCAAAAAGCAATGTACTTCTAAATGTAATAAAGAGGAAACAGAGTCACATAGGAATACCCTAGTCTAAAATTATAGGTTTTGAATGTAGTTTTAAATGATGGAAATGACATTGGTAGAGAGCCCCAAAGGTGGAAAGTAGTGCAACTTAAAGGGGACATATCATGTTTTTCCATTCTTCCTTTTCATATTGAAATCATTCAGTTGTACTCAATATAAAGTGGAACTGCAATGCTTGGGTCTGTATTCCTCATTCATTTACCCCCAAGTTCCCCATTTTTACCCCTGTTTTGAGGTGCATCTGAGAGCAACTGATTTTAGTGCCGTCTCTTTAAATCTAAAGGAGGGACTTCACACCCCGCCCCCCTCCAAGTCGCAGAGCTTTCAGTCCACCTTGTTCGTCCATTTTTGTAGGATCCTGGGGGACTAACAATTATGCTCTTGTAGATTCAGCATCCTTCAGCTTGGACTACAAAATCCTGAGAAATAAAAACTGCGGATTCACAATCTCGGTAAGCCAGAACTCTATGACCAAATACGTAAAAAAAAACATAATGGAAGGGCTTAAACAATATGACCCAAAAATAACATAAAGATATCTACCCATCACCGGGACAGACTAAATTCATCGCTGTGATTGTCCTCAAGTGTGAGTACTTTCTCAACCCAGTTCTGGTGTTCTCGTAAACACAGGTGGCTTTTTATTTATTTATTTCATTTTACTGCCACTTTTGATGCTCGACTTTTCTTGTTTTTCTTCCCTCAAACAGTAAACTTCACTACTGAGAAAATATCCCTCTGTTCAATAAGTATTAGCAGAAGAATAGTCCTGCTGTTAAATAGGTTGCAAACGGTGCTCATGACAACAAGATGAGCATGGAGCACACACAGAATGAAGCAGCCGATGTTGAATTTCACAACGGTTTTGTTTCTTCTTTCTTCTTGTGTAACCTGCATCTGCCATATGCTTTGTGTGCTGTTAAGAGACACTCTGATTATTTGTGTCATTTCCCTCCAGATACTTTTTCAATGGTCTGGTTGTGAAAATTGTATTAGGGTTAAACATAGCCACACATCATTAATTGGGCTATCCAGATTTGTATGAGTTTGACATGGTGAAATATGTTTTAGCATATTTGTTACCAGTGCCTGACTATTTAGCATAGTCATGCACTGGTACAACAACTTGTAGCTATAACATGCCAGAAGACCTGTTTGCATCTGTACATTGCACTCACTGCAGTAAATCTGTTAAAAAGAAGGCTTTGTATTTATGAAAATAATCCTGTTGCACAGCAGGAATGATGGCAGATGAAGAGGGATCACGGGAAGCACATTCTTCTTACACATACTTGTGAGAGATTTCAGCTAATCTCTTACAACAGATTTAATGAGGGTATTTAAAACCATACTGTTGCATCTATGTTTGAGACTCTTATTTTGAAGTAGGAATGGAAGTAGTTCTTAGGTTGCCTCCGCTTTGTTCGCATTGTTTGTCTGGCACCATTTTAGGTACCTGGTAGAAAACCGAAACAGTGACATACATCATGCAAACAATCTGGAAGAACTGCGATAACATTGCAATTTGCTAACTGGTAGCCAGTATCAACGATAAAGTTAGCATCTTTTTTGGAGTTTCCATTCTGCACTAAACTGAAGCGTTGAAGGTTATTAAAAAGTATTGACAACATTTAATTCTCCAGTTCAAAAGTCTTTGTCACTTTTTTAATCACAGTTGACGATGTATCCATAATAGGATCACATAATCCACACAGTCACAAGGATCTGGACTTCTGGACCAATCTATAAGGGACTCACAGCATCTTCTTAGACTGAGGTCTATCATAAATGTTCTCCTCTGGACCAAAGTCGATGAAAAAAATGTCCTTTCATAATGACAAAAGCAAACCCATGTAAAGATGTGTTTCGAGTCATTTAATTGGAATTGTGTGAAGACTTGTTTAAGGATAGTAGTAACCTGTAATGGACTAGAGACCTAGCAAGAGAGTAATCCGCCTCCAATCACAGCAGGGATAGATTCCAGCCTGCGACTATCACCAAGACCAGGCTTCTTTAGAAAATATCTGGATGGATGGTATCAGTTGAGAAGGCGTTGTGAGGTTTTAATATATGTAAGTCGATGAAATGTCCTTTGAGGTGACCAAAAGAGGAATGTGTGTGGCTCATGCAGAATTAATGTGATTATAGTGGTCTGCCAGCAGACAACCTATCTCTCACCTAATCTTCTTTCCCAGAGAACAACGCTGCATTGGCTTACTGATGTGCAGCGCATGCTGTCGTGCACGTTAACAGTAGCCTCAGTTGTGCCTTATCACACACAGACATGTTCACAGACTCACACTTAAACAATCCGCCTCCATAGCCCTCCTCTCTTCTCTGTTTAAAAATCAGCCTTCTTGTCTCCACTTCTTGACCTTGTTCATTTCCTCCTCTTCCTCCTCCTCAGAGTCAGTCAAGCTTCTCTAGCCTTACTTTCACAATTTGGATCAATGCATATATGGCTTGGTATGATAAGTGAATTTGAGTACTCAATAATGCGTTCAGTTTTCTTGGAGATGAAGAGCTCACTGAGACTCAAACTCACTAGCTGCCTCCATGGCTGTGGGCTGAGCAGAATGGCTCAGTGACATATTTCCTTAACAGAACTTGGAGAAGAAACTTTTTAACATTTATAGTCAGCTAAAGTGGAAAAACACAATGACGAAAATGTTCTTGTATCCTATGCAGAGACTTTAGTTTAAGGTTTTTAAACTTGTTTCCTGGTTTTTCAGAAGGAACTATATCTCCACTGCAGCCAGGGATGCTGACGAGGACCAGAAAGCAAGCTCAAATCACACCAACTTTAAAGTATCTGCGTTGGCTGGATTTCTATTTTACCGCTTATGGACGAGTGACATTAATTAGCCAGACCTGTTCGGTCTGAACACAGCCAAGGTGATGTATACCAGAAATGTTGGTTGATACGTATGCCTCTCATACTAGGGATACTATTTGAAGTGCTTTGAGACCATCTAGTGCAGGGGTGGCCAACTCCGGTCCTCGAGAGCCGGTGTCCTGCAACCTTTAGATGTGTCCCTGGTCTGACACGCCCGAGTCAAATAATCAGTTAATTAGCAGGACTCTGAAGAACCTGACTGCATACTGAGGAGCTAAATGTGCCATTTGATTCAGGTGTGTGGGGCCAGGGAAACCTCTAAAAGTTTCAGGACACCGGCTCTCGAGGACCGGAGTTGGCCACCCCTGATCTAGTGTTTGGAGTGTGAGCAACACATGGTAAAGTGATAGAACTGGTAAATTGTCTGAATCTGAGTTAGGTTGTGCAATTAGAAGTTATATATATTTATTTATTAATGTTGTCTAAAACTGATGTATCAGAATAGACAGCATGTGACCAGAATCCTAAAAGTTATTTCTAATTCTGTTTTTAAAAATCTTGTGGGACACTAGGCAATAAAGGGATGTAAACAAATCATATTAGCATTACTTAGTAATATGTACATGCTCACATTACTGTTATGCAACATTAAATCAAATATTTCAGTCTTAGTTCTTAACAGATAAAGCAGCTTTTCCATTATTTATTTATATTTTATTGCTAGTAATATGTAATATTAGGTTTTTATTGATAGTATTATTGTTTATCAGTTTAGATTTATTTTGTTATTTATGCATCTGTATCTTAACCATTTTTGGTTTCAGGACACTATAACTATAGTGTCATTATAAATATGTCATATGTCTTTTATTTATTATATATATATCTTCAGTGGTTCTCTGCTTCCTCTAAACCACAGAAACTACATTTATCTTTCTCCTACAATTTTTATTATCAGCACTGTTATTTGTTTTTATCTATGATTCCTTAATTGGGTCATTTTTAATGCAGTATGTTTCTCTAGTGGTCTTAGGTCTGTCTTTCTGTTTTTTTTACCTCTGTAAAGTACTTTGTAATACACTTGGCCTTATGAAAAGATGGCAAAAAATAGTTGAAAACCGTTTATTTTTTCCCCCTTCTACTTTCCAATTACTAATAGATACTGGTCTATCAATACCCATAATGTTTGTCTTGATAATGTCCCGAAACTGTTAAAAAATATTCAAAGGGTATGCATACTTTTTCAATGAAATTAATATGATATCAAACTTATTAACTTATTTGGAGTATCAGATTCTGTCTCATTATGTGTGGATGCCCAGTTTCAGGTAGACATAAACTTGGCTGGGACAGTTATAGTTGCATCTGTTTTGCCACTTGTTCCAATTCTTTTGTGTTCTCTTTGTCATTTGAAGTCAGATGATTTATTTGTGTAGGATAGTCAAGAAAACTTACCGTCGCCAGTTCATCAAACTTCCCAAAGAGTTCGTTGAGCAGCTTGACCAGCTCCTGAGCAGTGCACTGAGAAGCCAAGCTGGTGAATCCCACAATGTCTGCAAACAGGATGCTGGAGGGAATAAACGAGAAGACATTTTAATCTGTGGTGAAGAATTGATCGCTTCTCTCCTGTTGCTTCAAACCATTTTGTGTGCCTCCTATTTTAATTTAAAAAAATACTAAAGAGATACAGTTATAGCACCGTGCTTCTGTGCTGTGTTTTGCTTCAGAAATAATCGCGTGTTTGAGTCCAAGGAGGGGAAGAGTAATCGGCTAACAGTGATCAGCTATGAAGCAAACAGCAAGTGCTATAATCCAATCCCTGATAAGTGAAGGTGTCTTTTAGGCCAGCCACTAAATCAATTACGGAACTGAATTGCTTGCTGCTGGCTAACTGAAGTAGTGCATGGGGAAGGTGTTGAAAACCACTTAGCTCCTCATTCATTTGCTCAGAGGCAGCCCAGATGGCAGCAAAACAAGGTGTTATGGATCTTATTGACTCGGTGGAAACTCACTGCTCTCAGCGGAACATGCATCAAAGCTTGAGCAGGATTTAGCTTAATCATGATAATTGACTCTCAAGTTCTGAGACACATGATCCAGAGAAACACAGAGAAGTACTTTACATCATCCATATAAAGTGCACATGCTGACTTGACTCTGTGGTAGGTTAATTCATATTTCATTCGTTCTTTTATCACCAGTGTGACAGAATTTAGTTAATGGAGCCATTTTGAGACCTTACAACATTTTCTAACACTGGTTTTAACAGGATAATTGCAGAAAGCTATTGTATACGTTTTAATGAAGTAACTTATTAGAAACAATAAACAGTGTTCAATGTTAGTCTTGTGCGTTGTAGAACTCATTTCAAACAAGTACTGGCTGTGTTGTGGAAAAGACAGTAAACTGCCACATGCACATGTCCAGACTGAGGAGCTTTTGCTTCAAAAGAAAACATCTAGATTTGGCTTGAATCTCCCCAAACCTAGCTGAAGAGTGTGTTATGTCTGATCAAAGCAAACTGGAATGTTTGTGCCACAATTACAAAAGAGCACAATTTCCACAATATAGAGAGTAGTGGCAGCATTGTGCTGTTGGGTTACGTTTCTTCAGATAGAACTGGGGTGATATTATGCACACTGCCCAATTTCAGTTGGCATTGACCCAAAAACTTAGATTAAGATGAGTTTCTGTATTTAGCATGGTACTGAGTTTGGGCATAAATCCAAAATCAACAAAGAATGGCTTTACCAAAAGAGAATTAACCTTTTTTGAATTGGCAAACCTAAATCAGACAGGAAATCCATGCGGTTGCCTAAAGAGGCCTGTGGACAAAACATGTGCTCACAATCTGATACTACTGTAAGGTAAAGTGGGCAAATCTTACCAAGTACAGATGTGACTGCTGACAGACTCCTAACAAAGAAAACTGAATGCTAGAATTTAGTCAAACATTGTTTTAAAACTGTAATGCACACAAACACCTCGGACAATTTTCTTTCTTGATCTTTTTGAAACACTTTGTTGGATAAATTCAAATTCAAAAATCCCAGTGTCTCATGGTTAAGCTTATTTGCTAGTCCTCTATAAAAAGCAACCTTTAAGCAGGTATTAAACATACTTTTCATTAAGTCCACATCTATTCTTAAATGTGTTTTCATTAACTGTAAGTGGAATTGTCATAATTGACAGAAACAACAGCTAAGAAACATCAGTCTTTCTTAGTGATTTGAGTAATAAATTAACTTTTTAAAAGTGAACACATTTATTGAATGGGTCTGTAGCTTTATTCAAAATAATCATGTAACCCAGTGTTAGTAAGTGTGATCTTTTGAGTTGTTTTTTTTACAACATTGCTCATTGTTGTCATCTTTATGTTTACATGATAGCTGCCAGCATGTGTGAAATCCTCCTCATAAAACCAAAGAATTTAAAGATTTTAATTTATATTAAAGTTAATAGTCTAATTTTGTTTTATTTAAACGTCCACAAAGCTTTAAAGGAGCAATAAGTGGATTTTCACCACTAGGTGGGCTGTTGAGCACTGTCTGTATACCAAAACAAGATGTGTGACAAGCCACGCCTCTCTCTGCCTCCACTCAAGCTGCAACGCCCCTTTCCCCTCCCCTTCTTACCTGTCACCTTGTATGTGCATATTTGCAAAGGTTAAATACACACCAAAACAGCATTATCTTTCAGAGAAACATAGCTAGTAAAGAAGTAACTCATAACTTTATAATGCCGTTAGCAAGAGAATGTTTCGATCTGCTGGACGTGCTTTTTACTATTTTGCTCCTACGCTGCGCTGCTCTGACGGTGGCATTTTATGGGCAGGGAGGGGCTAAACCCTGAGTGGCAGCTGTTCACATTCACATGGAAGTATTCACGCGTGGCCGGCCTGGCTTTGTCAACAAGACTGGAGAACAACAGAGAGAGATGGTGTGTGACGTCATACCATACTCCATCTGAAAAGATACATTTAGTTCTTCACATCACTATTTTTTAGTTCTATCTAAAATAATGAAATTTCACTTATTGCTCCTTTAATAATAAATATCACATTTTACTCTTCATTATTGGTTGATTTAATGTGTAAAACCTGAATGTGAATCTGTCTTTTGAGAATAAACTCCCCTGCAAGGAGAGACATTCAGCAGAACTCTCCAAGCTGATTGGGGGAAGCGACAAATAGTGCCCACCTTCCAATTAAAATGTAAGCAGCAGGCATCATGAGAAACCCCAACAAGGTAAGCTAGTCAAGGCACTTCTTGCTGTTTTTCTTTCAAAGATGAAATTGTGGATTTGGACAAAACAGATGGGATAGCAGCAGCCAAGCATGCAGCCTCCTGCGCTGCCATGTTTATTTTGGTTCGACTGGACCTATCATGCCCATTTACTGTTGAGATGAGATTTTTGTCAAGAGCTCTGATGCTTAACAACTGACCAAAAAATATGCAATAAAAGATCTGTCACCTTCATTCACAACT
This sequence comes from Fundulus diaphanus, assembly GCA_037039145.1. NCBI lineage: Eukaryota > Metazoa > Chordata > Actinopteri > Cyprinodontiformes > Fundulidae > Fundulus > Fundulus diaphanus. Next base: position 18,449,039 of record CM073128.1, on the reverse strand, counting down.
TCAATATTTTCAGGTGGAAAATACATATTTTCAATAGAGACGATTTCTCTGTAGGTCAGTTGCAAATCTCCTCATTTCAAACACGAACTGTGAACCACGCCCCAGCAGCTTTATCCGTAAACAAAGTACAGCAAGTGCAAAAACAGATAAGCCCAGTACAGCCTGAACAAGCCACGATAAACATAGTCAGAAAGATGACCCAGAAAGAATCTTCACCACTACTGCAGGTGGACTCACCCCAGATCTCAACAGGGCAAAATATGGACCCCCTGGTAACCCTCAGAGAGAACACGAAACCTCCCTCCCCCCAGATCCCAGCCCAGACTGCACCCACCTCCTCTCTCTCCCCACTTAGGCCAGATGTCCCATTCCTAGATTTCACCAACAACATGAAAGAGGTCTTTTAGATTGGGATCCAACTAACACCCTGTGTAACTCTTACATCTTCTCCACACAACCATCCTCATGCCCAGACACTGGTAATAAACCAGCATCTTCCAAAAGCCACACAGCCCCCCAACCTCCTAATCTATCTCCTCCATATATCAAAAATGAGGAACTCAGGACCTTCAGATCACTTCACTGTGATACACACTGGGCCCAAGTGGTAACTCTATTAGAAATCATTTTAATCAATGACTTCACGATTCAATGACTACTGACCCTAATCTCGATGTTATGTTTTTAACAGAAACATGGTAACATGAATTTAATGAGGCACCTATTCTGATAGTCAACACCTCCAAACTACAATTTTCTTTGTGAGAGCAGACAGCAAAGTGAAGGTGGAGTGGCCACTTTGTTTAATGATTCACTAAAATGTAAAAAGGTGTTTGTGAGCAGATTTGGCTCTTGAATATTTGACTCTCTGGGTAAAGAGCCCAGTACAAACTATGTTCTTCAATGTTTACTGGCTTCCTAAGTCCAAATCAAACTTTTTAAATGATTTTAATGACCTGCTATCCGGGATATGCAATGAATTTGCTAACTTCTTTACTGAAAAATATCCAAAAGATCAGAGGGGCAGTCTGTACATATATATGAAGTTCAGTACCAAAGTTGTCTCCAGCTAATTTTGACAAAATGTGAAAATTCCCACTACAGGGATGAAGTCAGCAATCTCACACAGTGGTGCTCCCGGAACAACCTGATACTGAACACCAGTAAGACCAAGGAGGTAATAATAGAATACAGGGGGTCCAGGAGGAATAAACACTCTCCTCTCTACATACAGGGGGAGGTGGTGGAGCATGTGGACAGCATTAGCTTCCTGGGCATTCACATCTCCTCCGACTTCTCCTGGACTGCGAACACCTCCCACTTGGTGAAGAAGGCCTAACAACGGCTCTTCTTCCTCAGGAAACTGAAAAGGTCTGGATTTTCTACTAAACTGCTAAAGAAATTCTATAGAGCTACCATAGAGAGTGTTTTATGTGGAAGGAATTAGCACGGGTTGTGAGAAAGCACAGGGGATTGTGGGATGCCGTCTACAGGATCTAGACTGAATTTATGCAGAAAGAGTCCAAAAAAGGCCAGACACATCTCCACTGATCCCCCCCCCCCCCCCCCCCCCACACACCCAGACAATGCGCTTCTCCCATCAGGTAAACGCTTCAGAAGCCTCAAAGCCAAAACAAATAAGCTTAGAAACAGCTTCTTCCCAAGAGCTGTGAGAGCAATCGCCCCTGATGGGAGATTACAGTCCTTTTAAACTGTAATACTTTTAAATCACCCCCACTGCTACTAGCCCATCATACTTTACAATCACCTCAATGTTATTACCTATTGCCACACTATTGTCTCAAAATATCTAAATGCACATTGCTGTAAAAGAAGCCTCAAATCATCATTGTACAATAAGCACAACAAAACAAAACAAACAAAAAAAAATCACTGTAACCCTTGTTCATTGCCTGTTTGTTTGTCAGTCTGCCTTCATTATGTGTACTGTGAACCGGAGTGCCAAAGAGAAATTTCGCCACTGTAACACGCAATTACAACAAAAGACTCTTGACTTGAGCAGTGAAACAGTTCAGTTTGGACCAAAATTAAGCACTCTTTTTTACCTAATGTTGATGCTAATTCACTAGTTGGAAAATGACCTCTTTCCCAAATTGAAGTTAGAACTCAGAACCAGAAATATGTCAAAAAAACATTTTCTGGCATACTTGAGATCATTTTAAGACACCGAATAATTTTAATTAGTTTTATCTTGAGCCAAAATTTATTTCCCTAAATTTTACATTTAACAGTTTGTAGATCAATTACCATTGTGCATCCTTTCTTTAAATGCTTTCGTTTTTTGTGTTTTCTTCGCTTAGTTAATCAGGTCAGGTAGCTCTTGTGGAGCTCTCTCAGCTCTACAGGACAAGAGTTATAAGGAAGACTACGGTCATCCTTGCTAACCCAAGCCACCCTTGTTTTGGTAATTACAAGCTGCTGTCATCTGCTGCTATCATACATGGTGATCAAGTGCAATACAAAAAGGTATAAATGTTCATTTGTCCCTGTTAGTCTCAGCCTTCTCAGTAATTTGACCTGAATAGCCCTCGTAGAAACTGTAGTAGTCCATGTTTGCACTCTAACCATACCATGATTTTTTTTTTTGGGTGTGGGGGTGCTTTGTTTTTTGCCTTTTTTATTATTCTGTGTATTTCCTCTGTATTTGTTCTTGTTGCCTGCAAAAATAATTGCTCCTCTGGGGAAAACAAAGTTTTTCTTGTCTCTTATCAATATTAAGAAAATATTGGGTGAATTTTTTTGATTCTACATCCAGTTAGCTCTTGTCAGTCTTCCCCTTTAAGTTATATTGTTGGTTAAACTTTGTATTGCTTCTACATAAATACTACTCCTAAGAAATATACAGAAATATTCTAATTTTTTAATGTATTAGAGATCATGTCCTGGAAAAGTAAAAAAAAAAAGAATAATTCAGTGTGATTTTCGATAGATTGTTAGACTGACTAATCTATAAACATGAAAATAGCTTTATGTCACTACAACAAAGTTTTAGTTTGAACTTGTTTTCACCTATGCACCAAAGATGCTGTGCTTAGTTTTTTTCACCAACTTTGCTTTTTAGTTGAATTGTACAGAATGTATATCAAATTTACAGTAACAAATCTTTGAAAATATTGATATGCTAATTTCTATGTAACTAAACATTTTTTATTTTAACTGGGGGTGTGAACTGTTAAGCTAAATACAATTAAACAACTAACAGTTTTAACAAAGACATCTGATATTTGGTGTTTAAAAAAAGGCTTAAATCAAAAAGAAGATGCATCTTGCTAATCTAAAGCAGTCTGGAGTCAGAGCTCCAAAACATATTGTATACTTTCTATAATGACATTCTGTTGTTATGAGTCACATGTAAATGTGGGGTTAGGTCAGTTTACCAGGTCCTGATTTTAAAGTGAAAGGACTTTTCAGAAGGAAACAATCCTCAGAATTAAGCTTTAAGCTATCCATTGCCGAAGCCTCATAACTGCTAGAGTTGTTTTGGGGAAGGTTTTTAGAAACTGTCTTGTCCAAACACATCTGACTCATAGTTATCCACAACTTCAGATCCATCCAGACGAATGATGCCAAATTGTTTTGATTCTTACACAGAAAATTAAGGTTACAGCTGCATTTTCATGTGGACGATCCTTTTTTTTTCCGCTTTCCTGCATCGTGACTATGTCGGCAGGCTCTTTTTGCTACTTGCTGGAGCCTTCTGTATTCAAAGCTGGGATCACGACCACCACTCAGCTGAAGAGCTTTGTTGTGAGATTATTCATTGAATGGTTTTGTGCCACAGGTCTTGCTGACGTGCTGTGGGTGAGGCGAGAGCCGAGGGGTTGGCCCAGCTAAATACATGTGATCAAACGTTCTAGGGGCCACATCAAAAGCAGCTTGATCGTGGGTGTAACACCCGCATAGCTACAGAAAGGATATATTTTCTTTTTCTTATATTTATATTTTAAAAAAGCCATGTTTTGATCCCTGAGCTTCCAGCAGAACCCTGGAGTTGAGCTGGAGCTGGCTTACTGGAACAAATAACAGGATATTTGGCCGGGTGCCAGCGTGGTGGCGAGGCCGCTCGCTCAGCGATGCTCCCTTGTGATTGCGGAGGAGATGTACACTCAGAGCTAAAATGCTACAAGTAGACAGACAGAGTGGAGGACTCCCTCTTGACAGAAGTGCTGTTGATATGCTACCTAACACTCGACTACTACACTGTGCACCACTAATACACCTATTCTCTTCTCTTGACTGCCTTACTGGAATGTAATCAGCTCAGACTCAGGTCAGGTTCTCACGCTCTACACCAACTGTGAGGCAGAGGAAGCATTGAAAAAATCTGATTAAAAACAAAGGGGAAGTCGAGCATTTATTGTCTGTCTCTGTGAATGTTTCTTTTTTATTTATTTTTTTATCATTTGCTGTATTGAGATCCACAGACAGTAAAAAAAATGTGATGGCTTTATTAAATATTTCATTGTCAAAAAAACCTTTACAGTTAAAATAAGAAAATCCCATCCATCCATGTTCTCTTTTTTGTTTTTTGCTGGTTTTACATTCAAAGCCTAAAACTTGTTGCATGAATTCGATGAACTTTGGATTTATTCTGTCCTTTTTCTCCGACATTCCAGTTTTCCGTCCATTAAAAAGTATAAAGAACAGCTCGACTGAATTGTTAAAAACCCAGAGTAAACACGACTTTCATCCCCAAGATGAGTGGGTGTCAAATTCTGAAGACTCAAACTGTGCAGACTAATGCTGCAATATGATGACGTTTATGCATATTTGAGAAAACCACCATAGTGTAATTACTATCATTAAATCTGTAATGACCAACTTTGGTTCACTTTGGAGAAAACTGGCCCTTTTTTCTCTGCAGCTCATGTTCTTTTGATAATTGAAAACTTTTTTTTCTGGTTCTGAACCTGTTCAGCCCCATCAGGAGAAACATCTGCTTATATCGCTGCTAAGTGCTTTCCAGTTGGTCTCTTACTGTTTCTGCCTGCTGGCAGTTGCTTGGTTCAAGATGCCTACTGAAATCCAGCCATGGCATGGTGTTTGGGAGCCAACAAAGTGAAGCAGAAACTTGTGAAAAGAAACTGTCAGAAACTTTAGATGCAGGGTGTGCGGTAATTTTTCTTAATAGCAGCAACACGAGTAAGCCTATGTAAATGATAAGCCTGATTTGCCTCTTAAGTAAATAAACTGCAGTATCACACCTGAAATGAAAACAATCCCTGTGCACACCTCCTGAGTTGTCATGACACCCCCATACCTGACATTGTCATGCCGCTGAATGTAGATCTTGTGAAAAATTCTCTCCGGCGGCTTCAGGAAGTCCTCCTTCATCTCCATGGCAACATTTCTGGGCAGCAGGCTCATTAGTAGACGCTCCTGAGGAGGGAGGGGGTGAAGACAGAAAAGGAGGCAGTGTTAGGACTTTTAACTATATTAAACAAAGTCACCCAGAGTTGGCTCCTTCTCTCGCTGAAGATATGGGGTTTTATTTTTAGAAAGGAGAAGAAAAAAACTGTTAACCACTGAGCTCCTGAGGAATCATTTTAGCACATTAACCTTTTGCAATGTAAACACTTTTATTTTAGTTTATGGCAGTAAATTCACTTTAAAATATTGAAGATTTTGTGATTTAAAAAAGAAAAATCAATTGTGCGTGACATTGGGGCCGGAGCTAGGGAGTTTGTCCTGTAACAGGGAAGTTGCCGGTCCAAACTCCCGCTCCGACCTTCTCATTCATTGTGTCCCTGGGTTTGAGTCCAACCCTGGGTCTTTCTGCATGGAGTTTGCATGTTCTCCCTGTGCATGCGTGGGTTCTCTCCGGGTACTCCGGCTTCCTCCCACAGTCCAAAAACATGACTGTTAGGTTAATTGGCTTCTCTAAATTGTCCTTAGGTGTGAGTGTGTGTGAGAATGGTTGTTTGTCCTGTTTGTCCCTGTGTCGCCCTGCGACAGACTGTCCAGGGTGTACCCTGCCTCTCACCCAGTGAACGCTGGAGATAGGCACCAGCTACCCCCGCGACCCCATGAGGGATTAAGCGGGTCAGAAAATGGATGGATATATATATATATATATATATATATATATATATATATATATATATATATATATACAGGACTGTCTCAGAAAATTAGAATATCGTGAAAAAGTATACTAGTAGGCTATTCACTAATCACTTGAATCGTCTAATTAACTCGAAACACCTGCAAGGGTTTCCTGAGCCTTGAAAAACACTCAGCTTGGTTCAGTAAACTAAATCACAAGTATGGGGAAGACTGCTGATCTGACTGCTGTCCAGAAGACCATCATTGACACCCTCCATCAGGAGGGTAAGACACAAAAAGAAATTTCTCAAAGAGCAGGCTGTTCACAGAGTGCAGTTTCAAAGCACATTCACAAAAAGTGTGTTGGAAGGGGGAAATGTGGCAGGAAACGCTGCACAACCAAGATCTGGCACCTGCCCACAGTGCCAAAACCACCAGTAACTGGCGTACTGACCATGGCATTACTGTCCTTGATTGGCCTGCCAATTCCCCTGACCTGAACCCCATCGAGAATTTGTGGGGTATTGTGAAGAAGAAGCTGAAAGACACCAGACCCAACAATGCAAATGAGCTAAAGGCCGCTATTGAAGCATCCTGGGCATCCATAACACCTCAGCAATGCCACAGGCTGATTGCCTCCATGCCACGCCGCATTGATGCAGTAATCTGTGCAAAAGGATTCCCAACCAAGTACTGAGTGCATTAATGGACATTTTCAAATGTTGATTTTGTTTTGCTGTTCTAATTTTTATTTTATTTTTTATTCTAATATTTTGAGATAGGATTTTTGAGTTTTCTTCAGCTGTACGCCATAATCAGCGATATTAAAACAATAAAAGGCTTGCGATATTTCAGTTGATTTGTAATGAATCCAGAATGTATGACATTTCATGTTTTTTAATTGCATTACAGAAAATAAAGAACTTTATCACAATATTCTAATTTTCTGAGACAGTCCTGTATATATATATATATATATATATATATATATATATATATATATATATATATATATATATATATATATATTTATATATATATATATATATATATATATACATATATATATATAGAACCCACGCATGCACAGGGAGAACATGCAAACTGCATGCAGAAAGACCCAGGGTTGGGTCTTCAGCGCTGTTGCTGCAAGGCAACAGCACTGCAGATATATATATATATATATATATATATATATAGACCCTTTCCAAAAAGAGAGAATATCATGGAAGAGTTGTTTAATTTCCATAATTCTATTACAAAAGTCAAACATTCATAGAATTATAGATTCAAGACCCACAATTGTAATGATTTCAAGTTTTTCTGTGTTTACTTTTACATAATTTGGGCTTCCAGCTCATAAAACCCATAAAGACAGGACTCCACAAAATTAGACTACCTTGAAGAAATCACCATTTACTTCTCAGTTTTTGCAGAAAGAAAGAAAAAAAATAGGATCACATCAAATCAGTCAAAATATGGTAGTTTAAAAACGATTTGTCAATCTTCAATACTTGGTTGGGAATCCCTTTGCCTTAATCACTGCCTCGATGCGACGTGACATTGCCTGGGAGTTATGGAAGCCCAGATTTCTTGATGCTTGCTGTCAGCTCTTCTTTGTCGTTGGGTCTGCCCCTCATTTTCCTCTTGAGAATACCCCATAGAGTCTCAGTGGGGTTTTGGTCCGGCGAGTTGCCTGGGCATCAAACCAGGTTTTAGTGCTTCTGGCAGTATGGGCAAGGACCAGGTCCTGCTGGAAGATGAAATCTGCATCTCCATGCAGCAGAAGGAATCATGAAGTCCTCTAAAACATTCTGGTTGACTGTTGCGGAGATCTTGGATTTAAGAAAGCAAAGTTTACCAACACCTGCACTGGACATGACACCGCAAATCATGACTGACTGTAGATATTTCACACTAGACCTCAAGCAGTTTGGGTTCTGTTCCTCAACCGTCTTCCTCCAAACCCTTGGAACTTGATTCCCAAATGAAAGGCACACTTTACTTTCATCAGAAAGAGGACCTTGGACCACTGGCCAAAAGTCCAGTCCTTCTTCTCCTTGGCCCAGTTGAGACGCTTCCTACGTTGGCTCAGGTTTAGAAGTGGCTTGACCCGAGGAACCCAACAGCCACGGATGCGTCGGAATGTGGTGGTTTTTGAAGCTGTGATTCTCGCCTCATTCCACTTTTTCTGGATCTCTGCCAGATCTCTGCCAGATTCATAGCTAAGGAGGCCGACTGTTCACTCAGTGAACAGGTGCTTTGAGTTTAGTAGATGATTAGTTTGTGACACTCAGTTTAAGACGTTCATGCTCTGCAAAATTTGGGGTGATTTCTTCAAAGTATTCTTATTTTGTGGATTCCAGTTTTTGTGGGTTTTCATGAGCTTGAAGCCCAATTTATGTAAAAATAAACAAATAAAAACTTGAAATAGTTTCAAATGTGGGCCCTGAATCTATAATCTATGAGAGTTTGGCTTTTTCAATGGAATTATGGAAATTAAACAAATTTTCAATGATATTATTTTTTTTTGTAAAAGGTTTGTGCATATATATGAGCAGGTATTAAATAAGAAAATGTTTTTAAAATTTGAATAAAGTTTTGTCTTGTATTAGTCTGATGCGGTATTCTAATCTGGAATGTCTTTTATTCATCAACTGTTACGGAAAATCATCATAATTAACTGGAATGAAGGCTTGAAAACATCAGTTTGTGTGTAATTAATTGATATAGTGTGTTTCACCCAGTGAACAGAGCTACTGAAATAAACTTCAATAATAATCTATTTATTAAATATGACTGTACATAGCATATCTATGTAGATTTCTGAAAGCAATGATGCACTGGTTTACACTGTAGGTTTGCATTTTCGTTTTCTGTGCTGGAATTTATGGAATTGTCTACAGCTACACTTTGTCACTGACTCTTTTCGACATCAAACCCTCCAGCATAAGGGGGAAAATAATTGTTTAAGAACTAAACCAGCCACTACTCTTTCTATCAGCTTAAGAGAAAACAATATTTGCTCTGAAAACCTTCCAAGGTCTAATTGGGAAAAAAAATGTTTATCCTGTATTCTTGTTTAGCATGTCCAATTACCTCTGCTGCCTGTAGAGTCAGCGTTTTCATTTAGGTTCTTCTGTTTTTCCTGAAGTTACGAAATAAAACGATTCTCTTAAAAAATCCAGAAAATCAACAGTGGCTGATTCTGCAAAAAATAAATAAAAAAAAGCCCAGAAGGCAGTCTATCCCCAAGGATCTGATCGGCTCTCAGTTGCAGCAGCATGAAGCACACTTCAAATTCTCACAGGATGTCAAATGATTGTAAACGCACTATGAATCATCTAGTGGCCGCGCTGAGTAGCTGTCGAGAGGCAGGGCTGTATTTCCATTCACAAACTTGAGAACAAAGAAAATAATACATTAAGGCAGCAGCCGTCAAACCTACTGAAGATAAAACAAGTTTAGTTTATTATAAGCATTTTATTTATTTGCTTAGGTGTGGAAATTGTGAAAGCCTAAGGGTAGAGCTGTGGCCACTTGTATAAAATATTAAGTCACCTGTTTTATTAATTTCTTCCACTCTTTTTCTTGACACTTTTATAATTGCACATTAATATTTTAAATATATCTCATCTTTTCCTGCTTTATTTCACTGAGACTGTGTGTCACAAGAGAATTATTAATGAACCATACTGTCTTATAGTATGTGTTTGGAATTTCACCTTTAATACTTTTTGTTTGAAAGTATAAACAAAAAAGTGAACATATTCAGAAACCTAAATCAGCCCTGGGTCTGAGTCTGAGTAAGCTGAATTTACAAGAGCTTAAATAGAACTGCAATTCTTTGGACTTGCTGGCTTTTGCCAAATGTCTTGAACTTTTAAAGGAAAAAAACAGAAATACCAAGGGAAATGCATAGAATTTCTAAGGAATAACCCATCAATCCATGTACAATACCAGTCAGAAATGTACATGCCGTCATCTTTGGTATAAATGGTATATTATTTTCCCACTTAGACATTGAGGGTTCTGGGCAGTCGCCCGGAGGGGGTGCGCTGGCAACAGCTTCCTTCCGGAAGGGGGGTGGGCTGTGCCGTGCATCCCCTTCGGCGCTCCCAGTTTTTAAACGCACTTGAGAACAACATGCAACAACACAACATCTGAGCAGGCGTAGGGAGGATCGGGGTCTTCTGCACACCCCCTTTGGTCAGTGTTGGATGCGAGTGTTATGTGGGAATGTGTGTACAGCGTCTTTTTTTTTTTTTTTTTTTTTTTTTTTTTTTTATCTGTGTGTGGTGAGTGGGGCACAAGGGAGGGATGGTGTGAATGAGTTTTCCTTTTTTTTTTTTCCCCAGGTATGGGTGTGGTCCGCTCCCTCTCCCAAAAACATCTCAAATCTCCGCTAGGTGCAGAGCCCATCCCCCCACGTCCTGCCCTCCTCCACTTTGTTGGCGGGCGCCTTGGCCCTCTGGTGCGTTGGTTGGCTTCGGGTTTGGGGCCCCGCCCCCGTCGCGGGGGCGGGGCGCCCCTGGGGCCTCTGGCTCCCGGGGCCCATGGCCGGGACCACTCCAGCGGGGCTGGCTGCCGGCGGAGCCCACGGGCTCGTCCCCGCGGCTCTTGAGGGCGTCGGCGTTGCGGTGGCTGGGGGATTTCCTCGGGGTCGTCTCTGCTCCTTCTTTGGGGGGGGGGGGGTTGCAGATATCCTGTGTCGGCCCCTCCTGGGCGACCTGCTTTAGGGGCCCCTTTGGGAGTCCGGGGTTACGGGTCCCCTGACTCCTGCCTCTGTGCTCAGGGAAGGCGGGCCTTTGGTTCTCCACAACCACTATCAAGCTATTTCCTTTTGGAAAATTTTCACCTAAACTAGTGCACTCTCACATCTCCCACAGGTGCTGGGTCCCAGGTATTAAGTGTTCACTTATATACAGTAATCTTATAATTTATTTATTTATGTTCTTTTCACTTTCTTTTTTCAAGTATCACATTACACATGTCAGCTTACATAATAATATATATGATTTAGCAATGGCATCTAGGTGTTATTCGGTTGTATTTGTTGCTTTATGTCTGTTGGTTGTGCTGTTCTTTTTGCATCTCTCTTTCCAGGTGACGGAGCAGACGGAGAAGGTTTTATCATTCTCTCCCTTTTATCTCCTCTTTCTTTCACCTCTACTCTTTTTTTTTCTTTTCTTTCTCTTTCACTTCTTGTTCTTCCTTTACTCTCCCATTGTCATGTCCATATAATTTGAAAGTCTCCTTGCAGGAATCACAATAAAGCTATTTACAAGCATAAATCAAGTGGAGCACTATGGCGAAGCTGTTCGCTCCACTTGTAAAAGCAAAATCTGTCGAGCTCTATCTGGCATTGAGACATCAATTCCTATTGCCACATTGCTAGACAGGACACTGGGAAAAAATAAATAAAATAAAAATAAATAAAAATAAATAAATGGTATATTATTTTTGCGCATTTATTAGTGATGCTTTCAAACAATAATATTTTTTTATTATGAACTGATATAGCATAGATCGTCTCCAGTTAATTTTTGAGCAAATGTTGAATGTGTTGTAGGTCTTCTCTAATGTATTATTGTTTAAAATAGATTTACAGGTTCAAATACTTACATACTCCCTGGCCAGATTTCGGTTGGTTTCCTTGGACAATCCAAGCTTTTAAATTTAGTCCGCAAATTGCTATTAGAGTTGAAATCCAACGTTTCGATTCAATATTCTGGAAGCCCTAATGTCAGTCTGCATTAAAAATTTCAAAACAAATTTTGAGCTGTTTGTGTCCTAGTTGAGCTATTTGCAGCTGCAGATCAAAGGAAACTAGGAAGTTCAACAACAACCCAGGAATCTTCTCATAAAGCGGAAATTTCTCAAACAGCAGGGTCACTGTTAGCTGTGAAAACAGTTTACTCCATTGGCGGAGAGAAGGTTGGCCAAAAAAGAAGCTCCTGGTTCAGAGTCGACATCTTCAAGCTCAACTGACACATGCAGCTGCCCATATGGACATGTAAATAAAAATAATTAACAAAGAATCCTTGCTTTACAAAAATCACTGAAGTCGTTGCCTTTACATCCTCTAAAAATAACGGTTTGAATAAATAAGCCCAACACTGATATGCCATCTGTCCCAATGATGAGTGTATGTAAATTTCTGACCAGCACTCGGGATCATTGCAGCTCTTTCTAACAACTTTAATGAAAAAACAAACACAGTCATCACTCTTTGCCGTCGAGAGTGTTTAGATGAACATTCTCAACAGACCTTTTATGAGGGTCACTGCGATTTTTTTTTTTTTTTTTTTTTTTTTTTTCTTCCCAGTGTCCTGTCTAGCAATGTGGCAATAGGAATTGATGTCTCAATGCCAGATAGAGCTCGACAGATTTTGCTTTTACAAGTGGAGCAAACAGCTTTTGCCATAGTGCTCCACTTGATTTATGCTTGTAAATAGCTTTATTATGATTCCTGCAAGGAGAATTTCAAATTATATGGACATGACAATGGGAGAGTAAAGGAAGTGAAAGAAAAGAAAAAAAGAGTAGAGGTGAAAGAAAGAGGAGATAAAAGGGAGAGAATGATAAAACCTTCTTTGTCTGCTCCATCACCTGGAAAGAGACACAAAAAGAACAGCACAACCGACAGACATAAAGCAACAGATACACTCGAATAACACCTAGATGCCATTGCTAAATCATATATATTATTATGTAAGCTGACATGTGTAATGTGATATTTGAAAAAAGAAAGTGAAAGAACATAAATAAATAAATAAATAAATAAACAAATTATAAGATTACTGTATATAAGTGAACACTTAATACCTGGGACCCAGCACCAGTGGGAGATGTGAAAGTGCACTAGTTTAGGTGAAGATTATCCAGAAATAGCTTGATAGTGATTGTGGAGAACCGAAGACCCACCTTCCCCGAGCACAGAGGCAGGCGTCAGGGGACCCGTAACCCCGGACTCCCAAAGGGGCCCCTAAAGCAGGTCGCCCAGGAGGGGCCGACACAGGATATCTGCAACCCCCCCCCAAGGAAGGAGCAGAGACGACCCCGAGGAAATCCCCCAGCCACCGCAATGCCGACGCCCTCAAGAGCCGCGGAGACGAGCCCGTGGGCTCCGCCGGCAGCTAGCCCCGCTGAAGTGGTCCCGGCCATGGGCCCTGAGGGCCAGAGGCCCCAAGGGCGCCCCGCACCCGCGACAAGGGCCCCGGCCGCCCCCCGGGGGGCCAGGCCCCGCGAAGAGGCCGCCGGGAGTGGGCCGGCGCACGCCCGGGAACCCGCCCCAAACCCGAAGCCAACCAACGCGCAGGACGTGGGGGGATGGGCTCCGCACCTAGCGGAGACTTGAGATGTTCTTGGGAGAGGGAGCGGACCACACCCATACCTGGAAAAAAATTGCGATTTTTGAGGAAGCAAAAACTGAAAACGTGAAGACCGAAGACTAAAACAAAATGGCAAAAATGCAAGTTGAAAAACACCACAATAGGAAGCATGCAATTAAAAATGGCTGGCAGAAGTGGAATGCCTGATTTGCTCTGTTCTGCAGGGTGGCTTGGTGAAACTAATGTAAATAATGTCTGCATGCATGAATAACTTTTTTTAAATGTCAGCCAAGTGTCCTCAGGCTAGTCCAATGAGCAATAGTCATGTTTGTTTTCATGTAGAACTCAAATCAGTCATGTTAATTGATTTGCAGTCAGTCGAATAATGAAACTAGATTAGATTTTTCCTTTTTTTCCTCATTCTGTCTTTAGATTGGTCTGAACTGAGAGCTGTAGCAGCAGTGCGACCTAACCCAGAGCCCTAGATTATTCCCAGGAGGATGTTAAAAAATACTTTTGCTTTGGAGGATGTTCCCACAAACCATTACTGCCTTGCAATTACCTCTCAGCCACAAAGGGGTTAGAAAACTTTTTTCTTGCTTTGGACAGAGTCATTCGTTAAAATAGTCCCAACTCACACCACGCTGACCTTTTTGTTCTTTCTGTTCTGCTGTTTCGTCGTTTCCAACTCACAGTGCCTTTGGAAAAGTATTCATATCCTTAGAAGTTTTACACATTTTGCCATGCTACAACAACAAACCTCAATGTATTTTATTTTATGTTATTTTCTGTGATAGACCAACACAAAATAGGGCCTACCTGTGAGGTAGAAAGAAAATTAGATGTGATATTCATCAGAAATATACCAATATAGTTTTAATAGATAAAATAAAAAAAATGCATGTGCGTTTGGTTTCAGCACCCTTTAAACGTGTGTCCTTAAACGAAATCTAGTGCAAACAAGTTTCTTCAAAAGACCTAATTAATAAATAGAGTTAATCTCTGTGTAATTTAATCTCAATATAAATACAGTTGTTCTGTGAAGCCATGAGAGGTTATTTATAGAACATTAGTAAACATTAGTGGCATCACAAAGACCAAAGCTTATAAAACCGTATCCCACATCTCACAATCCATCATCTGAAAATGGAAAGAGTACGACACAGCTGCAAACCTTCAAAGACATGGGCATCGAAAACTGACAGCCTGGACTAGGAGAGCATTTAACAGAGCAGCACCCCAGGGGCCTGTGACGCCTCCTTACGGATCAGGTGGGAGAATCTGTGTGCGGGACAACTAGCAGCCATGCATTCTACAAATCTGATCTTTATGGAAGAGTGGTAACAAGAAAGGTCGTTGTACAAAAGAAAGCTATAGAAGGTGATCTTTTTTTAGTTTACAAGACATGTAAGGGAAACTGCAACTGATGAAGGCGCTAGTCGCAGCTAGTAGCAGAGTAATTGACTCCAAAAGGTCAAACATGCTTATTAAAAAAATCCCAGCTTTGTTCTGGTGACTGGTCTGGAGCATCTACGGGGCTCAATGTGGAAAGAAGGAAATAGAATAAAAATCAGTATGGTCAACCTTGAGCATCCTTCTCACAGACACAATAACTCCACAACAGAGTCTTAACGTCAGTGCCTCCTCAGAACAGTTGCACTACAGAAGATTATTCCAGCCATAGAGATTCATCTATGATAAATGAGGGATTACAAAAGCTCCTACATTAGCCCCTTTTGCACCGGCTCGGTTTGGCCGTCTCTTCTCGGCTTGGTCCGCTTGCAAACATTTCAGCAGCAGTTTTTTTTCAGGGCCAGCCTGGGTTTCTCCGGCCTGCTTAGGAGCAGGGTCAAACCAAGTGGACTCAAGGACAGTTTTGATGTGAACACACTGTTTTTCAGTGATTGACCAAGGGTGGGACAGATGCCTTTCTGGTTGGGCAGGTGGCGGTGTGTCTTGTTAGCTCCTGCTCCATGTCAGCTGTTTGTGTGGCTGTCTTTTTGGGATCTACTTATCTGAGATCGTATGTGCCGTTTTTCAACCAATTTGGTTGGTTTTTGAGCGTTATGCCTGCTGTTTGTTTCCGGAGCGCTGTTGCTCCACTGGGGTTATGAGCTTCAGTTGGAGTCCTTTGCAGTGCATGGTTTCTGCTGGGTCTGACCAGCCTTCTTTTCTTGTTTTATGAACGCATGCCTGAGGATATTGCAATATATCAAGTAACTTTATTTTTCCGTTAGGAACTTCAAGTGTATATATAACTGGCTTGTGCTTGTATAACGCTTTATCAAGTCCGACGACCCCAAAGCACTTCACACTACCGTCAGTCATTCACCTATTCATGCACACATTCACACCCGGACGGTGGTGAGCAATATTGTAGCCACAGCTGCCCTGGAACAGACGGACAGAAGCGAGGCTGCACAGTACCACATGCTTGTGTTAAGTCTCATTGCGCAAAATGTAAATAATTTAATTGCAATAAAACTGTGAAAGATGTACATGTCTCTCAGTTTTTCCTTAGCAGGACGCCTACTCTGCATAAAACATACTATACAGCTTATTAAAAAAATCCAAAATAGTATTTTTCATGTAAGGGGCTAAATCAGTTGTATCTAAACTATGTGATCTAAAAGAAATTATTGCTGCAATTTTATAATTTTAGTAAGCCATGTAACTTGTTATATTCTCAGGTTTTGGACAGGTGTAACACTGGTGTAGCACGTGTGATGTTGCTCACAGAGTCCAGTGAATGCTCAGACACATGAAGAATTAGGGGGAACATTGGTCCTCACCCTTTGAACAAGATGAAAAATCTTTATTTGGGATTAGTAAAGTATTGTTAAATTAAAGTAAAGTAAAGTAAAATTGAAATATAAATTCAATTGAATAGAAAATAACCTTTTGGCTTACAGTATATGCAAAACTCAATGTGTGATGAGGCACCTGCTCTGAACCCACCATCCCCACTGTGAAACGTAGTGGTGGTACCATAATGCTGAGTCATGATGGAGTTGTATATTTTAGAAGAGACTGGGAGGCTGGTCAGAGTTGATAGCAGATACCAACCCCAACAGCTGTTACATGTGGTTCTAAAATTATTATACGGGGGGGGGGGGGGGGGGGGTTAAATATAAATGCATGCCAATTTTTCTGATGTATAGTGGTAAAGAAATTGTAAAACTCATATATAAATTTCCTCCCACTTTACAATTATGCATGACATTGGTCTGTCACATAAAATCCCAATAGATTGACAAAATTTTCAAGGGGTGTGAATATCTTTGCAAGGTGCTGTGTAAACAAGTCGATGTCACCTCAGCTGTTTCAGAGAAACTTCTGCACACTTCGTTATTCAGAATAAATTGATTAAAGCAAACAGAGAAGTCCAGGCAGTTCAACTCCAGTCTGCATTTACCTAAATATTCAATTCATAGTTGACTTAATGAACTTCTCTTAAAGTCAGAGACAAAAAGAAACAGATTAAGTTTCAATTCCTGATCAATCAGCCTCTGAGATGTTGAACATTTTGTGTAGATAATCTCATTTCAGTTAGACTGCCTCTTTTGGAAAGGCTATAAAAGTCATATCTTCTCCTTTTCCTGATTTAATGAATGAAGAGGAAGTTCTGGATTTCTTCCCGTTTCAGAAAATTGAGCAGGAGAGCTGGTTTCCCACAAAGGTGTACCGAATATAGCCCCTGCTTGTTCGGGAATCAATACGACCTATGGATCAAACACACGGCCGTGTTTCAAGCCGTTTGATGGTGGATAATCATCTCTGAGACCTGTGGTCATGATCACCACAGCAGAGGTTTGCTAGTAGATCGTGATCAGAGAGCTGTGTGTGTTTCTCTTTCCTAAATAAACCGTGACCTTTCCTGGAGTTGGGAGGCCATGGAAGCAATCTGCTTGTATAATTGCCTGTCAGAATGGGGTCCGATGCTGCTGGGGGAAAACACAGCATATCTTCTCCTAATCTACAAAGAACAGGTGTGAGGCGTGTGAGCGTTGTGTCAAACAAATGGAGTCTGTTGTTTGTATTGAAAACATTGAATAATTAACTTTCTCCTCAGTGAGTGCTGGATAAGATTCTCTCAGAATAGAGAATTTCTGCGGGTTAAAGTTGCCTGATCGTTGCTTAGTTAAATCCTCCATGAAGGTGCGTATGGAGGTGGAGGAATATGTGGCACTGCAGCATGTGCCTCAGTAATTGTTCTTTCCTTAAATAGCTGCTGTCATAGTTACTGCATGCCTGTGGGCAGGTTGTTGGAATACGCTGGCACCTGAACGCTTTCAAAAACTTCTGAGGAAGCTGTGTAGTTTGAAGTTCACTCCTCACCTGCTTCTCATTTTCGTCCTCCAGCCGCAAACGCTCCTCGATGCAGTTGCGAGCCTGCAGGAAGACCTTCCTCTGGGTGCGCTCGGTGAGAATCCTCACAAACACCCCCGACAGGTTGACGCTGGTGAAGAGCACGGCGTTGGCCACCAGCTGCACACAAACAAGAGCAGACATGCCTAACAAAGCTGCACACATCTGCAAATGTGAGCTTCTGCATAGAGCCAGCAGTCCTCAGTAGAACCGTATAGGCGGACTGAGAGCAGGGTTAAAGCATGAAAGACCAATCGCTACACACACGAAAGGCGAAAGGCAAAAAATATTACTAATCAACTAATGTGTTACTTTGTGTCTTTCAGTCTGAACAAAATAGATCTGAGAGATGAAAGTAACATACTAATACAAAACTGATTGAAGAATCATACAGGTGCATCTCAATAAATCAGAATATCAGTCATTTCACAAAGTACAACTACTCACAGAACAACATATTTCTGATGATTATGGTTTATAGCTAATGAAAAGCCAACATTTAGCCTATCAGAGAATGTGTATATTGTTAAAAAAAACTATAAAGGAGGTTTTCTTTATATACTGTGACCTAGGTACACATTCATTGGAAAGACAGATTGGGATTAAGTCCCAAAAGGTCATTGCTAATAAAGTTCATTGAGGCTTATCTTCAAGTACTTTAATGAAAAATTGAGTGGAAGGAAAAAGTACACATTGAATATAACTGCAGCCTTGGTAACACTTTGAAGTACACACAGATATATCCAGTCCATGGGCTCCAACTGTTGCATTCCTTGTGTTAAGCCACACCTGAACCAGAGGCCACATCAGAACCGTGCTCTCTGAGCCAAGCAGAAAAAAGCCTGGACTGTCGCTCAGTGCTCCAAAGTCCTCGTTTCAGATGAAAATAAATGTTGGCTTTCACTTATAAATAATGGTCCCAAAATCTGGACGAAGGGTGACGAGGAACATAATCGAATTTGTTTGCAGTGTGAAGTTTCCACAGAAACATGGTTTGTCTAGCCATGCCATCTGCTGGTGCTGATCCAATGTTGGTGTTATATCAAGTCCAGAGCCAGCACAGTCATCAACCAGGACATTTTAGAGCACTTCATGCTTCCCTCTGTTGGCAGACTTTAAGGTTTTCATATTCAAGCAGGACTGTCAAAAGTACCAATACCTGCTTAACTGCCATGGCATCAATTTGGTTGACTTGTTTTGTGGTTTTAGGTTACTGGTCTGACCTAAAACCAAAGAGAATCTATAGTAAAATAAGCAAATATTCTTTGAGAGTCCACAGTTTTGTTCATGATATTTGATTTTTCATTAGCTGCAAGCTATTATCATCAAAGTTATCAGAAATAAAAGTGTATTAAGTTAAACAACAAACCAATTTCACACTTTAAATTGAAATACTAAAAAAAATAACTTTTTCAATGATATTCCATTTATTTGAGATGTATCTGTAATAACAGAAAATAGCAAGATGATTAAAGTGTTCAAGTCTGAATGAAGGGCTGCACAGTGGCGCAGTGGGTAGCGCTGTTGCCTTGCAGCAAGAAGGTCCTGGGTTCAAGTACACCCCTGGGTCTTTCTGCATGTTCTCCCTGTGCATGCGTGGGTTCTCTCCGGGTACTCCGGCTTCCTCCCACAGTCCAAAAACATGACTGTTAGGTTAATTGGCTTCTCCAAATTGTCCTTAGGGTGTGAGTCTGTGTGTGAATGGTTGTTTGTCCTGTTTGTCTCTCTGTGTTGCCCTGCGACAGACTGGCGACCTGTCCAGGGTGTACCCCGCCTCCCGCCCAGTGAACGCTGGATATAGGCACCAGCAACCCCCGCGACCCCATGAGGGATAAAGCGGTTTGGAAAATGGATGGATGGAAGTCTGAATGAAATAAAGACATTAATTAGTTTGCTAAATCAAATAAAAAAAATGTGAATCCCATTTCTTTCTAATTGGTAGTACAGCATATCTATTTCAAGCAGCTTAAACTGCTGTTATTCTTTCAAAGTAGTTTTGTTGAATAGTTCTCCAGGGTTCTTGTAAGAGACTTGGCTTTTTTACTTATTTCCTGTTCATTCTGTCATCAGAGCATGACAGCTTTTAATGCAGCGTGTGCCTAGAAAATAACACAAACCAGGAATCAGACTTTTCCTTGTCAATATGGATTTATGGTTTTCTTTTAGGCCTAACATGTTGATCGTGATTTTGACCTGTTATAATGGAAATGAAAAAGCACAGAAATGTGCAGCAGTTCATTGATAGAGGTGGCAGTATTTAATTTAATAAAAGAAAGAATCACAAGATTATCCCAATTCCTGCATCAAAGTGTTTCCCCATACTGATAGAAGTCCTTAGCTTTAAGTGTTGAATGAATGGGAACAAATTTCTGATTTTTTAGTAACTGACCTCCCGATCATCAATTAAAGTCAATCAACGGATTGACCCTCGAAATTCAGAAAATTAATTGGCAAATTTCTGTTAAAAAATAATGTATGTGGACAAGTGGAGGACATAAGGAGCAGTCCTGGAGTAGATGAAACCTATCTTAAAGTCATGTCTTTAATCAGCAGAAAGAAAATACAATAAAAGCTAAGAAATTGCATCATTGTTCTATTGGTGAACAGCAACATGTCCATGGCTCTCCGTTGGTCAACATGTGCTATCTTCAGGAATTTTCATTTATGAGGAAGGATTTGGGGAAAAATTGTAACACAGAGTCTAAAGATGCTTTTTAAAGTAGGTTATTTGCTAAAATGGCTGTTACTGACACAACACTGGCTTGCCTGTTGTGTTTTGGATCTTTTTTGTGAATGAAAGTCACAGATCAGAGTTAAGTGGTTTATGTATTCCGGTAAACAGTAAATAAAATCTGTCCCGGATTAGATTTGGGCCTGTGGACCTTTGCTGCATATCTACCCCCTCTCGTTTAGCCCCCTTCCTGTCAGCCTTCTTTCAGGCCACTAGTGCCACAAAATTTAAAAAGAGCTGCAAGATATTTAGTATGGTCCTCGCACCTCAGCACTGCTACAAACTGTGTCGCAATCACAGTCATTCAGCATGGCCACATAAAGGCTGAGTTGGGGTGTCACACAAGGCTGAAACCTGCACTCGCGGTTTGAATGAAACCTGCTTACGTGCCAAGTTACAAAAACTCAGAGATGAACGACCTCGCACTGCGACAGCATGTGGGGCCCACACACGGGGGCGGGGACAGCCTGATGGCGTCTCTTTTGGCACCCGATTCAATGCGTCAAAAACCTAGTTCAACACCTCCAGCAGGCCTGCTGCTCAGTTCCACATGCCGCCACTAGGCGGTGCTTTAAGTAAGCCTCAATATGATGTTCAGTCAGCCTAAACCCAGCTCCAGTGAGTAGTCTTCAAAATTTGACCATAATTGGATCTTTCTGTTGGAAATATTAGTCACTTCCTGTTTGGAGTCAGTCTGATCTTGCCTGTGTGATTTAGAGCTAGCCATGTGCGAATGGTGAGATGCGCCACTTCGCCACGCCCACACATTCCAGCCAACATGGGTCAGATGGGTCAGAGTGGGAATGGATAACATCAGCCAGTGAAACATGTCACATCCTGTTCTAAGTGGACAAGGCTAGTGATGTCAGTGATGTCAGTAATGACCATGTCAATGCGTTGAGTGCTGGTCTACGATGACTCACACAAAGTTTGGTACAGCTAGACCTACGTTTTTACACTTTCGTCTTTCATCACAATGAATTGGATTTTGAGGCGTGGCCACACCCATATGCTTTCATGCAGCAAAAAGCTTTTCACAAGGTTTTTACCAATAACTTAAACCGAGTTTGTCGAAGTTCCCTCAACAATGACCATTTGACCCAAAATTGCTGACTTCCTGTTGGTTTTAGGACATGCTAATTTTTTTATTCATTTCAGTGGGTTATCTATGTGTACCAAATGTTATACAGGTAGAGGTATAACAGGTATTTTATAATGGCTGAGTTTAGGGGCGCTCTAAAGCCGTTTAGTCATGTCCCTTTTTATTTCAGTTGAAATACAAAACTCTCACTAGGGGGACACTTTTGTGTCAAATTTGGTGATTTGTCATAGATATTTGGGCCTCCCAAAAGCCATTTTATTTTATAGTAGCACAAGAAATATTCCAATAGGCCTTCACAGCGCTTTCACTGCTTGGGTCTAATTACACAACCCAAAACTGTAGGGGTTAATTAGACATGATTAGCTAGCATTAAATGCATTTTATATTAGTCAGATGTTTCTGGCTGATATGAAAGTTAAATTATTATAAGAAGTGAAGATGTAAAAAAAAAGTTACAGTTAATATCTATTTAAAAACACAGAGGATTATTTTATTTAATGGGAGACGTTTAGGTAAGTTAAGCTCCTTAAGGGGATATTTATTTAGTTATTATCATCATCATCATCATCATCATCATCATCATCATCATCATCATCATCATCATCATTTAGTTATTATCATCATCATCATCATCATCATCATCATCGTCATCATTATTATTATTATTATTATTATTATTATTATTATTATTATTATTATTATTATTATTATTATTATTGTTGTTGTTGTTGTTGTTATGTTAATTTATCATTCATATTATTTTATGGTACCATTTACAGCTACCACTTTTTGTCCTAGATTTGATATAGTTCCTTTTTATATTTCCTTGAGAGCTATTAGTTATTTGGGAAAACTATATAAACAAAGGTTCAAGACACAAACAACTGAGAATGATTTAAAAATCAAGATGCACCTATGCACTATACCATGATAAAGTTCCAAAATATAAAGGGGGGGGGGGAATAAATGTATTCAGAAGCACCTTAGTTGAAGAAGAGTGTTTGAATACCAGTAACGTCTTGTAAAAAACACTTTTGCACCTCAAAGGTAATGTTGTAGGAGCTGGAAAAATGTAACCCTTATCTCACTCACTCTGTGTCACAAACAAGAAAGTTCTGTCACAAAGCGTTCTGGTTTGTTGACAGAAAGCCTTAGTCAATTGTTTAGGATCACTTTAGTGCCTTCCTTATATTGTATGTTGAAGTGGTGCATTACAATAAATTAAACTGTCATTGAATAGTCAATTTATTTCTGTAAATCCATTTAAAAAGTAAAACTCATATTTCCATTAATTAAAATTTGTATGGCTTACAGCTAAAGGAATGAAAACCATCTAATGAAAACCATAAATCTATTTTTTCAGAAAATTTGAATGCGACATAAGACTAATAAAAAAATGTTTTAATGAAGGCATAATGGTCATGTAATGGCCTAGGCAATTTGGAGAAGTGTACCAACTTTACAGCTAGAAAGTTGAGTAGAAGAATAAAGAATAGTAAAACAAAATGGACACGCATCAGTGATAGTAATTGTCTTGAGAGGATTGTGAAGCTAGGCTTATTCAACGATTTGGGGGATATTAACAAGGTGTGGTTTTAGTCAGTGCTTCAAGAGACACTACAAACAGATGTGTCCAGAACACTGGCTTCGACTGCCACATACCTTGTGTTAAACAACTCATGGTAAGAAGGAAAATGGCTGGGCTGTTGCTCTGTGATTTAGTCATCTTCTCAGATGAAAATAAATATTCTATTCCATTTGGAAATCAAGGTCCTAGAGTCTGGAGGTAGAGTGGAGATGCATAATCCAAGTTTGTTGAGGTCCAGTGTGAAGTTTCACAGTCTCTGATGATACAGGGAGCCATGTCATAAAGTCTCAATTCAGCGCAACCATTTCCCAGTAAAATCCGAGCACCTCCTGCTTCCCACTGATAAGCTTCATACTGATGCTGATTTTTTTTTTTTTATGCAGAACCTAAGTACAGATACTTTTGGCACAGACTGCCAAAAGTATCAATACATGCTATGTTAGTTTTGAGAACTATCTATTGCATTATTTGTATATATATGTGTGTGTGTGTGTGTGTGTGTGTGTGTGTGTGTGTGTGTGTGTGTGTGTGTGTGTGTGTGTGTGTGTGTGTGTGTGTGTGTGTGTGCGTGCGCATGACACACGCATAACACTCCCACTGCCAAATTGCAGCTGCTGAACTGTTTTTCATTGCGCGAAACAATGACAGAAAAGATTCTATTCTACTCTATGTTATTCTTTGATGACTATGGTATCACTGAGCTTGACTGACTTGCCTAACTAAATTCCCATGAGAAACATTGGGATTTTATGGAGAGAAAGACAGAAGAGGTGAGACACAACAACGCAGAGGAGCTGAAAACACTAAAAAAAGCAACCTGGATTTCCTTAACACGTCAGAAGAGCCACAGGCTGGTCCCCTCCATGCTGCACTGCAATTATGCTAAATATGCAAAATAAAGGCAATGTTGCGTGCATATACTTTAAGTAAACAAGGAGACTTTGTCTATGTGTTGCATTAGAAACATTTTATGGGTCTAATCTTCTGATTAAATGAATGTCGATATTAGTGGATAGTTGTAAGCAATAATCTTCCAGAATAAAAGCAGCAAACGCTCCCTATGCATGTAATGAATCTATACAGTATAATACCAGTTTAACTTTCTTAATTAAATTACTGGGGGAAAAAGTTTCTGTGATGTTCTAATCATGGGATTGCAGTTATAGCTGTATGCTTTAAACGGATTACAAAAGCAAATGGTGAGACAGTCATGGACCCCATTAATGTGTATCTCTACGTGTTTTGGATCTCTGAAATCAAACTCAGCAGTTGTGTCTGAATCCCGATTCAGCACTCAGAGCCGGACAGCTCCTCGTCTGCTTCAGCTGCTGCACAACAACGGAGACGCAGCTTCACGGTCCTCCGGCTAAAATCGATGCACAGTGTTTTATTAACCTTCGCTTCTCCCGGGAAAGTTCGATGCGTAAACATGTTGTCTCTCAACTATCAGAGGGAAGTAAAGCAAACGCCTTCCACAGCTCAGAGGCAACTGGAATGTGGAGCCTTCATGCTATCCTGCGTGCAATCACTTTCACATTCCCCCCAAACTGCGGGATGTTGGTAGATTTTGGTACAGGTGAAGCACTCACCGGTCTCCACAGTTTCTGCTTCCTCCCCGTCACCGATGTCGCTATTACAATGAAATGGGACCCAGCCAGCATCGCCCCGAACAGCACGGCCAGCAGCGTCCGCACGGGCAGCAGCACGTAAGCCACCAGGGTGACCAGCATGAGCTGCCAAACACCTTGCTCCGGGGCTGCGGCGCTCACCGTTTCTGGCGTGCCGAGCGCCAGCGGGAACGGACAGCAGAGCAGCGCGAAGGTGAAGCTGAACAGCAGGGCAAGCTTGGCGATCTGCTGCAGCTGCGTCACCTGCAGGTACTTGACGTTGGTGACGATGAAGAGCGACAGGAACACCACGCAGTGCACCGGGTTGGAGCCCTTGGACAAGGTGAGCCGCGGGCTGGAGAGCAGCTCCATCAGAGACAGCGACGACGCGGCCACGATGAGCACGGCCAGAGCCTTGAGTGTGGCGGTCTGCTCCAGCTTCAGGTTGTAGTTCTGGAAGAGAGCTTCAAGCTCCTGGCTGTTGAACTCGTCCTCGCAGGCGATGGCTCCCAGCCGCGCACCGGGAGGGCAGCGACCCTTCCTCCGCCGCGTCTTAACTCTTTCGAACGGTATCTCCTCCATGGTCCTGCCATTCATGAAGCTGAGGTGGGAGGGAGGAGGAGGGGGTTTGGCACACGACCCCTCAACTTTTCGGCTGCTCTCCTCCTCTGGAGAATGAAGTTGGCACCCTCTCCTGGGTCATGGATGATGGATGTCGGGCTTGTAGACAGAGAAGGAGAGGATGGCAGCGGCGCACCGTGCACGCTCTATCTACAGGTTGATGGTTATTGGTGTGCAGCCCAGCCACTATGCCGCGCGCTCTTTCCCTCTTCTTCTTCTCTCTCTCTCACTCTTGGCGCGTGCAAACTACCTGCCGTGACTCAGATCGGGGTTACCTGCGCTCCAAGTTGACTCAAATCAGGCTTAATGAACAAAACACCTCTCCAAAAAGCTCAGCAAAACGCCCGTCCTTACAAAAATCATTTTAAAAGGCACATTTCCATTACCCTCGCCACCTCTGAAGCATTATATTTCTGAGCCTCCCTTGGTGCTGTTTGATTTGCTTCAGTGAAGGGTCAGCGGCTGGATGAAGACAGCGGCAGGGCTGGTGATTTCCCCACTCAGTGTCTGCAGTCATAGCTGATGTAGTCCCCGGCTAAAAATAGACCAGCTGCACCGGTGGATGGTCCAATATAGCAATAATTTGGTCTTTCCCGCATCTCTCTTGCCCTCCTCCACCTCAAAATAAACATTTCACCGCAGAGTCAACCCCTTTTAGTTCACGTAAAGTATTAATGGCAGTAAACCCAGCGGAGGTCGCACTCAGAGGGAGGTTAGAATAATAAAAAAAACAGCGCATGTATGAAAGATGACGTGCATCCTAAAATGTGCTGCTCCGTTGTTATGGTGGAGGGCATGTTTTGCATATCTGAAATTGTGCAAGCCTGCGCTTTGCATTTCACTACAGTGCGCCCTGTTGATATGTTATCTGAGTTAAATTCGAGTTTTCCCCCATAAATACAACAAAATACTAGAATACATATATATATATATATATATATATATATATATATATATATATATATATATATATAACATAGACATACCCTTATATTGAATCAAAATAAGTAAATTAGAGAATAAACAATGTAGCAATCAAAAACAGAAGAAAGAATTGCAGAAACGATCAGATGTGGAAAAACGGGAAGATGGTTTGATAGGATTAAAAAGGCAGGAAAGAGAGGAAAGATTTGAGCATACTGGATCGAATTATAACTATACTTCATTATACTTTTTAAAACACAAAAGTATAATACAGGGAGTTTTGACCACGGGTGGGTGGGGGGGGGGGGGGTGAAACCATAAAACTTGTTATATTGGTATGTCTGAAATATAAGCATGAAAGAAGTTTAAGGCTAGAATTTGCAAAGAATTAATTAAAGTTTAACGTAATAGGCACATTTAAATCAACTTATAGAGCAAACATAGCAAATTAATATTAAAAGGATTAATAGAATCAGATTTTTCTAGTATGTGTATATACCTATATGTTGAGGGACATTTGTTTTGGTCACATATATCTATTTTGATAAAATATAGTTTTAATTCTTTATATTTATTTTGATCACAAATATATATATTTTTTTGTTTTGATCACACATTTTGATTGAAATTACTTTTTGTTTGATTGAATAATAAAAAAGACAAATTTCCCTCCATACATACATCCGCTTGAGACACAAAACCATATGGCAATATGCACCTCTAATGTTGTTTGTGATCCAAATAAGAAGAATGACTATGCTGTGTTTCTACAATTGAAGATTTCTACAATTGAAGATATGAGCACATAGCTGCCACCTAAAATGAAAGCCAGAGGTGTCCCAAATGTGTTGCTGATCATAAATTTGTAGAATGTGAAGATACATTCAACAAGTTAAAACAATCAATAAGATCAGCCACCCAGAAGCAGTGAAGAGGGTTGAAAAAAAGAATGAAAGTTTGAGAACTTATCATAAACCAGCATAAGTTTGGACAGGCATTAACAGGTAGGCCTAATGACTTGGAATATATAATGGTTGAAGTTTCGACTGAAGACGGAAATATTTTTTTTGTTTTTTTTGTTTTAAAGGGGTACTTGTGATGGTGATGGTGAAGTTGGTAGTTTTCCTGATTGGATCTGGTTTGATAATCTTTGACAGTTAACAAATCCAGGTCTTGCCCCCATGTTGGCCCCCAAATTAAAAATCCTGGCTCCGCCACTGGTGAGTTTGTCTTGCCACAAACTGAACTGAGCTTTTAATGTTTAGGTCCAACATTGCCTTGTATTCTGCTCCATCCAGCTTCCCATCAACCTCCACCTTTTTTGCTGTCCTTGCTGAGGCAAAGCATTACCACAGCATACTGCTGCCATCCCAACATTTTACAGTTGGTGGGTTTCTAAGGATTGGTGTGAGGTGTTCTTCCACAGATTTGATGCTCTACTAATTAAATAAACTGAAATTGAATTTAAATTTAACAAGTTTGCTGTTTTTTATTGTTTGTTTGTTTTTCGCAAGGCACTGTATTTAACATGCTTTTGTTGAAATTACACATTTGGCTTGAATCTTAAGAATAGTTGTGAAATTAAGCCCTATGATTAGGTGTAATTTAGAATTTAGAAACATAATTTCATCTGAAATGTGCAAAAATATGTCTTTAGCTTCAAACAGACTTACTAAGTCTTCACTCATGAGGAAGGAAGGTGATTTGTGTACTTTTATCCTATAACTTTCGTAATATCCCCAACATAGTACAATCAAGCAGGTTTAGGTAACAGTAATTACCTCTTAATCACTTATTAACAGAATCTTTAACATAAACAGTTGAAAATGACAGTGAAAATGCTGTACATAAAACCAGTTAGTAAAAGTCAACAGGTGAAGTTAAGGGCCAGTAAGTATGTGTGTTTTAGCAAGATTTCTAAAAGAAAAGAAAGGTGCTGACAGAGCATTCTACAGTATTGGAGCGGCAGCAGTAAAACTTGCATAACAGTGCATCTTTGCTGCATCTGATCTGCAGACCAAAGGAATTTAAATGTGAATTCAGAAACAAATTGGAAGCGAATAAAAGGGAGTCAAAATTTGAGGGATAAGTTCCTTGTAGTACCATAGCAGAATGAACTGTATTGTGCACCAGTTGTGAGTGATAAAAGCAGGGCTTAGTTCTACAAATGATACTATTACAACAATAAATGCACAAGGTTGTTAAAAATGTATTATTATCTTCAGGTTTAAGACATGTTAGGGTTAGTTTTTGGCAAATGGAAAAGCTGTATTTTACCTCTCTTGTTTTCTCAACTGTTACGTTTAAGAGTATGGTCCAATTTCACATCTACATGTGTGAGCATTGTTTTCTCATACAAGGCAGAAAGCAACAATCAGTATCACTGATAGCAATCCATGTCCTAATGTCATCAAGGCAGTCAAGGACAGGTTAGGCATGGCACTTACTACCAGGTTTATTTTACACTAAAGCACTTTAGTAATCATCATAAAATGAAACAAAATGCTGTGTTTCCATAAGCCCAAAGTAGCCACTCGTATAATTAAAAAAGAAGATGACAAAGAATGAAGCCTTGTTTATTGCCTCAGGTGAACAGAGGTGGAGATATTTCAAAATCGATGAGGTGTAATGAAATAATTTCCTAGACAGGCATTTATTGAACCATAAATTTATTTTTCTGCCCCCCTCCCCAGACTTTCCAGAAAACACAAGTGTTTATGGATTTGTGTTTAAGCGTCTCTTTTATCTGCCTTTTAGGCCTTGGAGTCTAAGTCAGATCATATTCTCTGAAAGATCACAATTACCTTGACCATTAAATAAACAAATCATGGAGCTGTATTCCAACTGTCAACCAGAGACATGTAAAGGAAAATAAGTCCTATGGTAGCTTTTGCTCTGTAAAGATGTAGTCAGATGATAGAAGGACCCTCCATCAACACGTACTTTAAAATTTCTTCAACCATCAGATCAGACATAAGGGCAATCAAAGGTTTTAAAAATCTACAAATCTCTCATCTTTAGAAGACAAATGTAGCGGTTTCGATAGCCACAGTATTGACCTTGTTTACCTTTGCACATGTGCTTTAGATTGCTTGGATGGCTGAAGAAATCAATGAGCAGCCTCATTGATGCTTCCAGTGAGTCGATGCAAGGCATTCTGGGACTGCTCTGATGAAACAACTCGTCATGCACACACTCAATTACTACATGGTCAATATCCAATATTTTTCCGCTCACCTTCAATGACTGTGAAGCAAACTTCAAAATCAATAGATCAGAGACAATTTGACATCTAACTGAACAGGCCTAATTGCGTTTAGTCACGTTATTACCCCTTTTAAACTCATTTAAAATGTATAAAATGTCCAAATTCTATCACAGACACACAGTATTTCCGATAAATGGTGGCTTTTTGCTGCACAAGTTTTTTTATGCAAAAACGTCAGGCGCTAAAGTTGCAACAAATGTCCATGGTAAAACTCATCACCAATAAATGACATGAAGGTAAAAACAAAAAGCCTGATTTGAAAAGCATATTATTAACGCTGAAAGGCAACTTAAACCGGGAGCAAAATAGAAATAAATCGAATGATTAAAATGTTCTGCTGAAGAGATGGAAAAAAGGCTGCAGAATACACTTCAGATCTCCAGAGATGATTTACTGATGAAGTCACATGGAGGAAATTAAAAAAAAAACATTGCTGCACATCATTGATTGTATATTTAGATTACAGTGTATGGAGTTGCTTTTTCACTGTAACGTGATCATGATTGCAACAAAGCTCAGTGATGCTTCTTGCTTTAATTATATCAGCCTGTCTGGAGTACTGTCTGTTTTTGTTTTTTGCAACGAACTGTGTCAATGATTGTCAAGAGAAGAAATGTTTTCAAAATTCCTGTGTTCAGCTCTCCTCTATTCATTTTTGTCCTATAAATACAGTCCCCCCCCCACACACACACAATGAAACACTAGCAGGGTTATACACAATACACCTTTTAGAAATGACAACATGAAAGAAAATCTTTAGAAAAGCAAAGTCAGATATTTTGTTTTCATAGAAAAATTGTTCAGAAGAAAAAGTGAAAAGACCAAAATACAACCAGATATTCTTTTGATAAGCTGCTACTACAGTGGTGCAAGACCCGCCAGGATCAGGTTTCTTCAGCGCAGCTCTTTAACCTAGCAGGGTTGCTTCCAGATCAATTCTTCCCTCCATCCCCTTCAAAGCGTCCCCCTTACCCGTGAAGGTGACTACGCATTAGGCCGGTTTCTCTTTAAGTTTTAGATTGGCTTCATTTCTGTCTCTGCAAAAGTGACAGATGCAGATTTATTTATTTATTTATTTGTATTTTTTTTGGGAGCACCCCTCCCTTCAGGATGGCTGACAATCCCCCCATTACCATGGCAACAGAGGCAGTAAGTTGAGGCTGATACGCTGCTGAGGTGTTTCCCAATCTGACAGCCCAGCTCTCAGTCTCTGTTGCTGTTACTGCTTCTCCCCTGGCTCTGTCTCGCTTTCTCTCTCACTTCCTTTCAGGTGGATTTTTTTTTTTTTTTTATTCTTTGGGAAGAGATGAGTGATTGTGTCTGTCATTGGTGCCACAGAGACATGGGCACCCTGCCCGGCCCTGCTGCCTCATTGTGCTCACTGACATTTTCTCCAAATTGAGCCTCTGACATGAAGGAAAGTGAAGTGAAGATGATGCTTTCGGAGGTGACCAGACCACACAAAGCGGGGTGTGGACGAGCAAATCTATGAGTTCACACAACGAGCTTGGACTTGTGTTGTCCACTCAACCACAGTCCTCAATAAATAACTTTTTGTTATTTTTTTATATAATCTTTTATTAATACACACTAGACTAAAAACTCCTTCAGTGACGTATCCATTCTCCGCTGTACCAGCCAACCAACACATTAGGAACACTGAACTTATTTAAAACTACTACTTTCTTGTCTACAATAAAGATGTCAAATTTCGTTTGTAAGTTATACAGCACAAGAAGGAAGCTGCAATATTTATCGTGCTAAAGTCAGAATACGATGCCAAGAATCTGCATTAGCTGGACTTTTGAACTTGGCATTAGAAACAGAACTTGACTGAGTGTATCTAAGTGAATTTGAATCTGTGAATATGATTTGAACATATATTTTGTATATGAATTGTTTCGATTTTGTCAAGTACCTTAATGTGACACTTGTTGTCAATTGCTGCTTCACAAATAAGCTCAGCTGAACTGAACTGAACGACATTTCTTGTATGTTAAGTATTCCTGCTTGCGTGTGTTCTTTTATTTTGTATTTTAATGCAGTACTGATATAACCAAGCTAAACAACACGAAATTTCACACACACTACTGATACACGTAAAAAAAAGAAAATGTGATTGATGAAACCCGCTGCATCAAACCATGCAACCTAGTGATTGCGCCTCTGATTAATCAGCAGAGTTATTGCAGTCGGGTGATTTCCTGGCCGTGGACCCTGTAACGTGCATTTGGTGTGCAATGTGAGCCAGCTGGCGGAGAGATAAATGGAAACTGGTCTCTTCAGTACATTCATGAATAAAAGCTCTCCAACAGAGCTAAGGATGCTGCTGCAGCCGCGCTGTTGTTTGCATTCACGAATAAACCTGCTCCTTGCCATTCATGCACACACAATTAGCTCCATGCTTCACCTGTGAGAAACTGAAACAGATGAACACAGAAACCTCCTTGTATATGCATAAATGCTAATGCATTCTCCTCTGAAAACCCTCATTAACTCTATTGTGTTCATAACAGCTCTGAAACACCAATTGCATTTATTGTCTTTACAGTTGAAGAAAAATACACTTTACATAAAAGCAAAATCGGAAAAGTTTTGAAATAGTCAAACATGATAACTAAACTATATCCATCATCGTTTATTATATCTCTTTAAAGCATCACATCTGCAGGCAGATTATATGTTTATTCTGATGCACAGGAAGGGGGATAAAAAAAACATGGAGAAAAAGAACTCAGCAGTTTCAACTTCAACAATGCTGAAGTATGAAGCAGACTTGAAGTATGTCTTTTTGAGCATGTGTGTGTGTGTGTTTGTGTGTAGGGGGGGGGGGGCTCTTGGGTTGCAGTGCGTGTGTGGGAGTGCTATTGAGAGATATTTTTAATTCTGTATGTCAGTGCCTCTCATCTCCCTTAGCTAAAGACGTCGACGTCGGAAGGAAGCTGGAAACCTTTCCATCGCTGATTTAAATACACACACACAAATCTAATCGTGTGCACATACACACATTTGCACACATTACACACAGTTTCAGGAGCCTTTCATATGACACCAGTTGCGTCTTTGAAAGTAAAAAAAAAAAAAGCCAGTTGGATTGTGTGTGGTATTTTGGGTGTCTTTTGGAATCTTCCTCCGAGTGCCTGAGAGTGAAGTTCCACTTGACAAAAACCTGAATGTGATCCTGAATTGATATAATTACAGGTTAATTCACTTTTCTTCCAAAATCAATTCACCGCGAAACACAAAAACCGAGATAACTGTCCCCCATCCAAACAAAATGAAATGGAAGCGTTTTAGCTCTTGTGACACTGCCAAGTCACATTGACCGAATTATACCAAACCACAAGGTAGAGAATGACAATATGAATTCCCTGTGGAGCAACTGTCGTCAATCTAATGACTTTCTATTATCCTGTTGCTTTTAGGAGTCTGCAGAGTCACTGTGGACTACAAAGCACGATTATTTTTTTCTCTCAAGAGGCAGGTAAATGGATTTAGCTTTCAGTCGTCTTCACAGTGAAGTCTGTGGCGAGCACAAATGTCTCAATCACGTCCCACAGCACATATACGATGACGTTCTGTACCCTCACCAGCAAGCTGAAAAACACAGTCAGCTGGCTGCGACTATCCTGATAAACTATAAAATTTACAGAAATATGCTGATGCTGAAAGACAACAGAATAGATGTTTTCTTGGTCTTTATACTAAGGCAAAAACAACAAAAAATATGTTTGGTCTGACAATTTGCTATAAGACCATCCTGAGAGTCTGTTTAGAGAGTATCTGTTTAGACTCCTTTGTCATTTTGAATGTACACAGCGGGGGGGGGGAAATGATTTGTCCCCTTAAATGCTGTCTCTGTTTCAGTTTTTTTTGTTTGTTTGTTTTTTTTGGTCAGATTTAAATGTCTCAGATAAACACACAAATTTTAATAACTTACAAAGGTATTAAGAATCAACACAGAGTGCAAACGATAAGAATTATATTATTGTCCCACAACGGGAAATATAAGAGTTGAATTAATTAAAGCATTAATTTAGCACAAAAAAATTGGAAAAAAGTATGCCCTATGTGAAAAACGTTTTTTCTCTGCTTGCTGAACCTTATATTACTGTGTTATTAACCACATTTATTTGGTTAAATTCCCCAGGCCACAGTCAGGCCTGAGTATTGCCAGACCTGTAGAATTAGGAAATGACTGAAAATAGATCCAACATAAAGCAGGCTAACCGATCCCAAAAACCAACATCATGTTCTAATCTAAACAAATTCAAGAACAGATGAAAAACAATTGGAAAGTGTTAAAAAGCCATTTCTATGCCTTTGGGACTCCAACTAACCACAGTGAGAGTCATCATCTGCAAATGGAGAAAACCTGGACCAGTGGGAAACCTTCTCAGGAGTTACTCAAGCGGCACTGCAGTGACTCATCCAGGTGGTCTCGAAAAAAAAAAAAAAAAAAAACTGTAACATTTAAAGGACTGCAGGTCTCGCTGGCCTCTGTTAAGGTCAGTGGTAATGATTCAATAAGAAAAAAACTGAAAATTTCCAGGGTAAAAAGATGACACAGAAGATCTCCAGATTTTACTATTAGATAAATGGTCCAACAGGTTCATTGGCCACGTAACTCCTCAGAACACACACACACACACACACACACACACATATATATATATATATATATATATATATATATATATATATATATATATATATATATATATATATATATTCCTTACATAGATTCCATTAAAAGTTGGTAATAGAAGACACTTCTAGCCCTCTCGTTGCTGTCCAGTCAGCATAGATGGGATTTGGCTGGAGTTGTTTTATTTTGCCTTGAAGTATAGTCAAAACCGAATGACTGAAGGGACCATTCACTCCATGCATTCAATAAATTATGGTGGCCTGTCTAACATTTTAGTCATATAGGAGTTAAGAAACCACAATATTCCTCCTTAAAAATAATAATTAATCTACTTCAGCAGATTAGCTGACAAAACCTTTCTTTATGTAGATTAAAGACCAAAAAGGTGTTCTTGGAAGTGTGTTCAACGAACTCCTAACCTGGTAAACTCCAAAACTGATGTCCGCCATTTAGCTCGCAAGTCTTTTCGATTGGAATTGTGACATTGAAGTTGGAATCTGATTCAAATTATGTAATTTGGAGGTTAAATGACCAAAACAGACCTTCACCAGCCGTTTAATCAAAGAGTATTCAACGGTTACTTTTTAATTCTTTAATCAACTTAATGTGAGTATATGAATATAGATATTGTACTGCTATTTTTACTTCTTTTATTTTTTGTGGGCAAAAAGCTGTGCTCCTGGCCCTGTTAAACCTTAATTGTTACATGCTCTGCCCTACATGCTCTGTGAAAGGGTTCAATAATGTTCTTTTTGTCAGGTAAATGAGTAGCAGGTGGCCGGTCATTGCAGGAGCTGGACTACAAGACCAAGTGACCGGTGAGAGGGAGTTTCAAGTCAATTTTCTACGTGACACATCAAATATTCAGCATTGACTTAATTATGCTGTGAAACAGTTTCAGCACAAAACGAGGAGAGCCACAAACTAATATTACAAATAGTCATTATTAGCAGGAGCTTTCTGCGCCTCGCCCTAAATGATAGCTCTTATACTTGACAGTCTGTAGCTCCACTGATCAAATATTAAAGAGGTGGTGTGAATTATTGATCCCAATCAATGGCTGCAGATCAGAGCTTGCAGTAGAGGAGCTAAAGTGCGGGCGTACACGAACAGCTCAGCTAAACTGTTGTTTTCCAGATAAACTACAACCCTACAGCGGTGGATAATCAGACAACTATGATTACGAGGAAATGCCGCTGATATGTGTGTGCTTACAGATCAGTCAGATTTTCTATATTTATATCACTGTTTCCACATATGACGCTTTTAAATCATAAAGGAAGTTTCTATTTCCCTTAATGTTAAATTTACTAGATTAAATTATTTGAGAATTAGCAGTTAACATTTTAAAAGGGTAAATCTCACTTATCGCAAAAGAACCTTTCCAGATCATACTCTTCAAGTTTTAGCTGAAACTATGAAAACTAACCTGTAAGTTCTGAGAACATCACCAGTGCATTTTGCAAAGTAACAGGTCAAACGTCGCCTCATAGTGTTCCTGTCAGGATTTTGGCTCCATCCGAATACCTCTCTATGTGGCCCATAGAAGTGCATGAGCGGTCGCCATGACATATGTGCTATCCGAATGCAGTCAGTAAGGAAAGAGCCTGTATCCTTAGCCTGTATGCTTCCTCTCACAGCTACTTTAGCCGAGCAACCTCGCGATGTCCCTTACCGGAGCTAAATTGTGCTTCCGGACACGTGGTCTTGTTACGGTAACTGTGCACAATAGCGTGTTGTTTACTAACAAATAGAGCAGAAACAAAGTGTAAAACACACAAAAATAAAATATAATAAGCCAACAGGGCACAATAATTTAATTAAAAAACTTTTGTATGCGACCAGAGGGGAATACTGGCGTAGAGATTCATAAAGTCATAGTATGTGACAAGGCCCCTTCGAAGTTTAACAAAATAAACAATTTTTTTGTCCATTCCTCATTGATTGAAATTAAGTAAGTTGCCATCCAGTTCAATTTATTACAATCAATTTCTGATATATGCTCTCAATTAGATTTATATTGTAGTTACAAGGTTTCCTGCAAAAAAGTATAGAACATAACAGCAACATGCCGGTGGTGTGGAACGGTGATAATCTACACCAGAGAAACAGGATCATTTGTAAATGAGGCAACAGACATTGCACAAAAAAATCTCTGAAATGCAGCTTTGAAGAAGTAGAAATGGATAGAAGGACATTCAGTTTAAAAGTACTGTAATGAATATGATACAACAGAATGTTTTGTCCCATACATAGACTGACCAGATGACTAGAGGACTATATACTTTATCTGAACCTCTGTCAAGGAAGTCAGTGATGATCAGTGGCCTTTCTTTTGGGTGGCCACAATTTCCCTTAAGACTGTCGGAACAACAAACCAACTCGTCAAGTCTGTAATTAACCATGGGGGAGAGACTCATTGTTTCAAAAAGCTTCTTACGCTGGACCGGAGAAGATGCTGATGTCATAAGTGCGGCTAGTTTGGATGAGAGGGCTGGAATATGTTTCAGTTACTGACATGTTATACTAAATACTAAATAAACTGATGTGTGCTATAAGCTTCACTCAGTAACAATATTTAGGGGAGTCCTAATCAATGTCATTCTTAGTAATCTATAAAAACGTTATTACGTTCAAAGATTAAAGGGTTTATTTTTAAAGGCTTTATGCTGATAAGGTTTTTTTTCCCACCTGGCACATACACAAGTAGACGGAGAAATGCTTGCAGGTAGAGCAGCTGTGAACACCACATCTGATTATGTTATTGACACCGGGCAGGAAGCACAAGTGGAAACGTGCCTCAGCTGAGAGGGAAAATACACAGAGGACAAGACTGCTCCATCACGTTTAATGACATTACTAGTTTACATGACTGCTGCTTTACTACATGCTGCAAATAAAACTATTTAGAAATGTGCATCATCCCAGCCCATTAATCAGTTTATGTATTAGAATTGTTAATTCTGCTCACTGCTTTGCTTTGCCAGCCTTGGTTATGTCTGAGCGCCTCCAAAGCCCCCGGGTCTGTGCTACAACTAATGATTAGCATTTACATAATGAGCTAAATGTTAGCTGCTGCCTCAAAGTGCTGCTCCTCAGCTGAAAGGGGCAAGCTGACCTCCACACGAGCGAAAAACCCACAAGCTCTGGAAGAAGCAAAGACATAATGTACAGCATACTGTTACTCAGGTTTGAGCTGGTGTGTTTCCTAAGGGTATTCTATTTTTAGCTTCAACTTTTGAGGGGATTTCTAATACTGATTTAACAGGACTGTGAACAAATCACAATAAGCTCAAACATCCAAATCCCAATATTTAGCAGCGAGAAACAGGTTGTTTGTTCTACTATGATGTCAAAGACAGTTTTAGAATACAGCGTTAAAACCCATTGAAACAGCATGCCATGATTTCCATTTTATTTTTTATATTACTGACTTGCATTCACCTTTATACTGTATTTTTTAAAAGGAAAATGCCCCTGCTTCTAAACCTAGTAGTTACTGTTTCAGAAAATAACAGAAAGGCATCAGATCTATTCAAGAATGCATAGCATTTGTCTAAGGAACATTCCTTAGATGCCTTTTTCCACTTTTTCAAGAAAAAGAGGAAAAAGGATTTGCCACACACCTTGCATTGATTTGAAATGTGAGATTATATATATGTTTGTTTTTTTGGGTTTTGTTTTAGAGAAACGCTGCTCAAGCGTTTTTTCTCGAGCAGCGTTTCAGCGTTTCTCAAGCTTATTGCAGAATTTCTCAAGTTCATTCTGCAATAAGCTTGCAATTATTGCTGTTAGACACATTAACTCTCATGTTTTAGTACAGGGTTGCTGACATTTGTTTGAAAACAGGAAAACTTAAAAAAGATAGGTGGCACCAGTATCCAAGTCTTAAATGAGAAGGGATTTTATTTAAAGTGAGAGCAGTTCTACTTTTCCTGAAACCTACAGGTTACTTTAAAAAAAACTTGCAGACAATAAGTCAGAGCAGAAAATACTTATCTGAAGAGTGCTGGTAATTTCCAGGTGTTTGGAGGATTCTGGAATTCCTGCTCTGTGAAGTTACGGGTTAGTCTGTGAAATTGAAGGGTTGCTTTTCAGGAATTCACAGAATTTTCTGTAATATTCTGGAACTACAGGTAACATCCTGAAATTTAAGTGGTAATTTATAGTGTGTTTTTGAATTATGAGGTTATTTACTCAGGACCTTACAGGTTACTTTTCCTGGAAGATACAGGTTCATTTGCCAGGGTAATTTAAAAGTAACATTCATCTAAATTACAGGTTACAGTTACAACTTCTACCTTGCTACTACTTCATGCTTCCAGAAAGTTCTGACATAGGTAAATTCTAGACATGTAGGTAATGTGTGCATTAGAAAAGTTCTAGGAAGTGAACCGCAATTTCCTGAAACCTGTGAAATCTGCAAAAATCAGATTCCACAGAAATTTACGATTCCACGGAAAGTAACCTGTGTGTTTTCATGGAAATAAGCTTTGAGGCCTGCACAATCCTTGAAAGTAAACTTTAAATTGCAGAAAGTGTCCTGTAAGTTCAAAGAGAGTAGACTATAAGCTTCAGGGAAAGCTCTGCAAGTTATGTGAAAGTAACCTTTAACTTCCAAGAAAAGTAACCCACAGGAATGAGAGAGCAGTTACAGTACATTTCCAGAAAACCCAGAATATCTAAAGAAGTAACCTGGAAGCATCAGGAATTGGACTCTTACATGTAAAAAAAAGAAATGTATACCAGTGGGAATTGTATGATGCCCTTTTTGAAAAGTTTGAGTTACCGGACAACATTTACTGACTTTTATATTGCTAATGAAAAACTGTTTCAGTTTTGTGTTTTCATTTTTTTTGTTACCTGCAATTTTCTTCATTGTCATGTAAGTTGGATCAGTGATGTTTTAACTATTTTCTCTGGAGCAAGAAAAACATATAAATCATTGCTCCCCAACCATAGTCGTTAGGGCATATTATCCATGCCCCAACACACCTAACTTAAAATATTTATTAACCTCCTCAATGTGTTTTAAGGTTTTGCAGAAGCATTTTAATGACAATGTCTTTATTATTATTATTTCAGTGAGCTTAAACGATAATCATCTGAATCATGGAGTGGAACTGGAGAAAACTAGTCTAAGTTTCTGCGACTTAAACTATAACTTTCTGTGAAAAATCAAGATATCAGAGGTCATGTTGAACTTTTAAGTTTTATTTGAAATAAACGACATTTGCATCATGATAAACCTGTTTTGCCAAAATTCTCTGCACCCCTTTTGCCATTCAAACCTCTTTCTATTACGGTCTGTTTTCTGATACAGACAGCATGCCTGAGTGCCTGGAATAGTCATTTGGATCTGCTTGTCACTTCAAATATTTCTTGTCTTTGTCCGTCTTCCACTTTCTTTCACTTCCACTTACCTCTACCTGTTCACTTCGTCCTCCTCCGTGTGATCACCATATTTGTCGGTCTTTACCTTATGTGAGCAAGCCATAGTCTAGAGAAATCTCAGTTTTTATTCTTTTTTTAGGAAAACTAAAGGGTAGTTGGAAGTGAGAAGATGTGGTGAAAGGGAGGGCTGGGGGTCTAAACCTAAAGACTGGAGGGGTTCTAAATGTAAACTGTGGAACGCAGATCAGCTTAAGAGGGCTATAAATAGAGAGATGGAGCATGAGAGGAAGCAAGAGAGAGAGAGAGAGATGGAGAGCGAAAGCTTTGCTTACGGAATAGAAATTGCTCCCGACAGTCGGGGATTAGTGCTTCCCTGGAGGATTTTCACTCCAAAAACCCAATCTGGGGCGATTGGGAAGAGCACCAGCCTCAGTCATAGTTAAACCCTGCCGAGCACACAGAAATAGCATATATCTATATGTGTTTGCACCCAAATACATTCAGCAGACATAAATGCGCGCACCATGGCAGAAGGTACGGGAATATAAATAGAAATGAAATGAAAATGAGAACACAAACAGAACACAAACACACCACTGAGAGCCTGATTACCAACATATTACTCAGCACCAATCAGTGACATGCCTGCTGTGTGGTGAATCTTAAAAAATAGCTAAAAATGTCGAGAACTCTTCACACGTCCTGGTTCTGATGCTGTTTTATACAGCAAGCAGAAATCAAGGGACTACAACATTGCACAACATTGCACTGCTAGTGGTGTCAGCTCCAATATCCCCCCATCTTTTACTCTTTACTTCATCTAGACTTCTGATATTTAAAGCAAACATCATTAAGGATACCCCGGTACTAACAAGCCCTTCATCTTTTTGGTGTCACGTCCCAGTTCTTATATACTATTCTTCACATGTTTGTCTTAGTATATGAGAGAAACATGAGATGCACAAAAGTGACAGAAAGAAATAGAAAAATGTTTATTCGGTGTGCACCTGGTCTTTTTGGATGATGTGCTGAAGACTTCCTCTATAGTGTAGATATAGTATAGTCTTCTATATTGTTCTCCTTTCAGTAAGGGAACAGCAGCTCGGGGGGCAGAGATTCCTCAGTTGATCCAAGATGGGTTACAGGGTGATGATAAATCTTACAACACTACCGGTAATTGTGTCATTTAGGTTAGGTTCACTGACCACTGTGAAGGCCTGTCTGTCATCACATTCTACCCCCATAAGGTTTGCATTTTGTACATAAAACAGCAACAGCGGACTTTGACAAAAACAAAAAAAAACTAATTTA
The DNA here is from genome assembly GCA_037039145.1 of Fundulus diaphanus. Taxonomy (NCBI): domain Eukaryota; kingdom Metazoa; phylum Chordata; class Actinopteri; order Cyprinodontiformes; family Fundulidae; genus Fundulus; species Fundulus diaphanus. The sequence continues at coordinate 18,408,077 of CM073128.1, read as the reverse complement.
TTTGAGGTTTCACGATTTAGAAATTCTAATAACGTAAAATCTACATTATCATGATTTACTTCGACTTTCTGGAGGGGATAAAAACACTTCAGCCAAACCGTGTTTCACAAGAAGCACGGTCGTTTGACAATTGAGCGTCTTCTGCCACCGCTGTGATTTTCATAAACAATCATAATGGCAGATTTCTTTTCCATGATGTATCATTTCAATATAGACAGTGGGTGACTTGCATTGACAGCACAATCTGAGGATGTGACATGGATTATAATTTATAAATTTGATAGAAATACATGAGCAATAATGCTGTGAAAAGATGTTCATTCACATGGCCTCCCTCAACATCTGCACTAGTTTTCTAATAATTTAATCAAAAATAAAATATTTAGCTTTATATAGATCATTTCTACATTTTGATGAAGTGATATTTTTTTCTGCAATGTTTATGGCCTAGTCTCCAGGGAATACACGTTGATGGGCAAGAGGTGCTTCAATTCAGAGACAAGAAACAGCTTTGTTGTAAAATGTTTGTGAACATAACATTATTGTACGTTCATAATTTAGGGATAAATTTACAGCTTGATCCACAAAATATGTATATCTGCACTGTAAGATTGCTGATTTAAATAAGAGATTTGGTAATGTGATGCTACTCCAATGACCTTCTGACAACAATATAGAAATGGAGGTTAGACAAATTCAAATTTAGGTGAGGAATTCCTCCAATAATGTGGGAAGAAAGTAACTACGCTCACATCCTTAATCTGAGTTTAAAAGAAAACTCAGGGTTTCTCAAAGAAAACCTGCTACATAGCATGCTATCTTTGCAGACTCTAGATACCTACCTCTATATCTGGAAACAAAAACCTAAAGTTTTCCAAACTCAAGGTTTTCATACTCAAGAGTTTTCAGACAAACCACTTCTCTGAAATCCAGATAAGACTTTTCAACACAGCTTCAGACCCTGTTAATGCAAGTAAAATAATAGTATTTTTGTAGAGATGTAACAAAACTTTGACAAAACTTAAAAACGATATATGGGATTTTAACTATTTTTTACAAAACTGATGACCCTTGAGTTTGTCGAATGACTTTCAAAGAATCTGAAGTTAGACCACAAAAATTCAGTTTAGGTTTGACTTCTTGAAATTTTGCAATTTTCAAGCAACATCCCATCTAACAGGGTCCTGATGCAAAAATAGGGAGTGACATAGTCTTGACTTTGCATTCACAAATTTAATAAAAGTTACACAGATCATAAAATGATAAATTGTGCTGCAAAGTCCTTGGAAAGCATGAAAATTGTACTTGAGTCTTGCGTTCAGTTGAAAGCTGTAATTCAGTTCAACAAGTCAAAATGTAAATGTCATTAAACTGAATTGAATTCATGTGTTTTTTCTGTTAAATGCAATTCATCAGACCAATAAATTCACAACATTTGTCATGCAGAAATGGATGAAAAGTATGTAATACTGGGATAAAAGGTTTTTTTTCCAAAGGTACTTTTATTCTGACAAACAAGCCTCTTAGAAATGCATATTCTAATTTATTCAATATGATTATACATGACCCTTGGGTAAAGGTAAGTGAAATTTAAGTGTGGTTTATCAAAGTAGTTATCAATAGTTGGTCTCTAACTATTTGTCTAAAAGGCTCAACAGTAACCGGTTTTCAACCAAATGCCTACAGATGTTACTTTGAAATGCCCCAGTGTTTTACAGAGTTGATGATGCTATGCACTCTAATAAGGCTTAAAGGACCTTTGGAAGAAAAACAGTCCCACAGCATCACAAGTCCTCTGCCACACCAAGGAGTGAGGCGCATAAGGTGTGTCTCTACTAATGCATCCTTTGTTTCATGCCAGACCCAGCAGGAGTGTTTTGTTACGGAAAAGCTCAGTATTGTCCCTTCTGACCAAAGCACACCAGTTTGAGTTCAAGCAGAACTGAGCACACATCCCATACTTTTGTGAAAGTAAAACAGAATCTTTTTTTTTTTCTTGCATCCCTTACCAAATAAACCGGTCGCGATGTAGAAACTGTCTGATGGTTGTTATGGAGACTTGCTTACCATCCATGTGTATGGAGGCGAGATAAACCTCAGTCCTCATCAAGCCTTTTTTAGCCTCTTCAAGCCCCAAAAAATGTAATTTGCAATATAACCCGGTGATGTGTATTAAAAAAAAAAAAAGTTTAACTTTTTTTTTTTTATTTAACCTTTATTTAACCAGGAAAATATCCCATTGAGATTAAACACCTCTTTTTCAAGGGAGTTCTGGCCAAGAGGCAGCAAAGTTACATATTGCACAGAGATACATTAAATTAAATGACATTTACATAAGAAAACGTATTAAGTAAAACTATTACAGATAATTGAGGCCGTTTCAAATTCTTTCACTTTCAACTTAAAAGCATTTAAGGATAAAAACTCAGTCAACCTCCAGTCACGCACAAGGAGCTGCGTAGATAAAGGCTTTCTTCCCTAGCTCTGTGCGGGCAAAAGGAACAGTGAGCAACAGCTGATCGTTGGATCTCAGGGCATAAGAGGCCACGCTTTTTTTGAGAATGTTGTGTTTTACCTCACTGGACTTACAATGTAATTTCTATGTATAAAATTTTAACAATGAGATAAACTCAGATTGGGTTAAAATATGTGGCTGTGATTCATGCGATTTAAACATTAAAAAACATAAAAATAACGTGCTATAATGATAATCTTTATTATGTTTAAATGCAACATTTAAAGGAAACAGAGCTATTTGCCTTAATGACTTGATTACATGTTCTATGTGCACACCTCCAGGGTCCTCATAGAAAAATGCGGGAAACAACTCCTCCTCTGTACGCACTTTAGTCTGAATAAATCCTGCGTGTTAGACCACAGGCGATCTTGCTTTCGTTTTGTTTTCGGCACAGAATGAATAAAGTATATGTCCTTCTGGGTGTGAATGAAAAATCTATGGCGCTGAGAGCAGCAGGTATGTTTGCTGGAGCTAGGGCGGGCAAGTTTGGACTCCGGGCTCAAAATAAATTCACTTTCACACTTTGCCAAATGAATAAATAAAATATGTGGTCCAAGTTTGCACGGAAAACAGTCTCTAATTGGAATTGCTGTTGGCTTGCAGAGAATTTACAGGGAGAAAAATTATTTATACGCACAATCATGGACACTGTACATTTAATGTAGTCAGACTATTCTGTCAATCTGACATGTTTGCATTAGCCTCATCCTTTGGGATGTTGGAAAATCGGGATCTGCACTGATCAAAATAGCACAAAAAATCCTTGTAAAGTTATTTGCTTTAATGATTGTATTTTATATCTCAGCAACATAATTCTTGGTCTATGACTAGTGTGCATCCTATTTATTCTTCTCCTAATGGCAATTACATCTACATGAATACAGAAAGTCAAACATGCATCTCCAAGTGCTAATCCTAAACAAACACTTATTTATTATTTGCAAATGTTTGTGCAAAATAAAGCAGACACACTTCTGGGAAAAAGCCATACCCGCGTCCTTCTCATAAGACCCACCACCACCCAGACATACGTAAGCCTGAGTCTATTAGAAGTAACATGTGGGTGCATGGATCATAAAACTGGAGTCGAAGACGGGCTGCAGCAGGGAAGAATATAATCATACCGCCGCTGTGGCTGGAGACACGGTGACACTGACGTAGATATTTACTGCAACCTTGATCCAGCCTTGGCCCAGGAGGACAAGGTTCTGTAATCCTTCTTTTCACTGCGACACTTGTTCAGCTCTCAGCGCCTTTAACTTCCATCTCTGACTGCTTGAACTGTGAAGGAGCAATTTTAGAGTTTGTATTTTTCCTTTTTTGCATCATGTACGTATAGACTTAGACTTAGACTTAGACATCTTTATATGTCATTTGTGCAAAAATGCATTTAGAAACTACAAGTTCGGCAGCATTTGTAATGCTAGATAGAGATGCAGTGATGCAAATGTGCAAATATGGTGCAGGGTCCACTTAGAGTTCAGCAGTTCAACAGTCTGATGATATACACTATACAATATTGTATATCGGATCTTGATTGTTTGGTTCCAAACAACCAGGTATTTTTTTCTTGTTGGATTTTAAGGTGGCCTTAAACAGTGAATATAGAGAAAGGGAAGAACAAGTAACACAATCCTACGGTATACACAATTCTCGTAGTTCTGGCTACATCATGCTGTGGAATATGAATGTTTCATTGTTTGTTCCTATTATTTTTTTTTACTGATAGTGTTTGAGTGTCAATAATTAGATTTTACTTTTCACATAGACAAGGGCTTCAAGACAAATCTTCAAAATATTCCATAACCCAATTCTAAAAATGTACAAACACGCTTGAAGAAACACTTGTTGACCACTGTTTAACACTTTAGCCAGTTTTCCATGCACTAAATCTGATTTACCATGCAGAGCTGTTCTGCGCTCTCTTGTTTGAACATAAAATACTCATACACATCTAAGCTGAGATTTAAATACAGTGACAGTACAATTAAAATGGAATTAGAAACAGCACAGCAGAATAGACAAGTGCACCCTGTGGCTCTTTCAGTTCAGCCACATTTGCTTGCGCTATGTTGCAAAATTGGGTCAATTGCATCAACTTAGCATTGTGATGTGACAGCCTCCCGACCCAACGGTGCGCTACCAGCGTGAGCTGACACCCGTCAAATGATAAGAAAGTGCATGTGTGTCTAGTTAGAGTTCAAAATTTGTGTAGCTATGCAACGCTATTCATAAACATTTTGCAGCCATCCTTGCGTTTACTGCTGCAAAAAATTGCATCTTTTCACGTATGTTCTACATTAGCTCAGAAAGACTCCGTTTACTCCTACTTTCTCAGTTTAAAATACCAAACAACTATATCTGTCTAATGCGGCACTGCTAGCTCCCCCTACTGAGGTATTCAGAACAGCTAAATGACTTCAGCTGTAGCCTTCTAACATCTGGGAAGCACATTTTAGCAGCTTCTTCCTACTTTACACCTACTGAACTGCCTTATTTTAAAAAAGACAGGAGAAACATTTCTATTCACACCCAGTCAAAAAATTAAGACTGAGCTCCGAAACCTTTCAGATAAAGCTAAGCTAATTCTAAGTCTTACATCCCTGATTCAGGTCTTAAGGTCACCACCAAGAGTAGGAGAGTATAGGTGGTTGAAATTAACCAGCAAGGAATTGTTTTGACTTTTTTCCCCAACGTGAAAACCCAAAACATACAAAAAAATACACTACTTAAGACCTCAACTAATTTCCAACTTGGAATGGGCAGTACCCTGACTGACGACCATAGTCCTGTAGTACCAAACCACAAGGACCCGTATTGACTGAAGATAGTTCAAATAGTTGGGGCCTGCTCAACAAAAACTGTTACTGGTCTGGATGTACAGTTGTATCTAGACTGAACACACTGAAGCTACATCTCAAGATATATGCCAGGAAGTTAAAGTTTAGGACAAATAGGTAATCTGAATGCATTACGACCCTAAGACTACAACCAAATAAATGTTTTATCCAGTGGATACGTGGATAAAATATTTGTTATCCACTTTTAACGAAGTGGATAGAAAACTCAACGTTTTGTGGGCAGAATTGGAAAGGTATGTGCAAACAAGACAGCCTATAAACCGGACTCTGTTTCACTAGTTCTGTCGGTGGGAACGGGCCACAATTCCAGCAAACTATTGTGAGAAGTTTGTGGGAGGATGTCAAACGTTTGATCCAATACATATCGTTTAGTTCTATCAAGCAACAAAGAAAATGTATGTAAACTTGTGAATTTGAAGAAAGTGAAAGCAAAACCTTCTCTCAGTATTCAGGCATATAGCGTGAGAAAATAACATGAGTGATTCTAACTGACCTAAACAGGAGATGCTCAATCTGATTTAATTTCAGACAGGAGAAAGACAAGCGTATATCTTTATCCAAGGTAAACTTCTGGGTTCACCTCGATGTATGATGATGACTTTGTAAAATGTTGATTTACAAGTTCTTGAATGTTGTGCAGTGATTGATGGAAATTTACTGACAAAGGCAATGTGTTAATAGAACGAAGAGCTTGTTTGGGTATGACCCATGTTTTTGCCTGCCCTTGCTTTCTTTACTTTTGCACCTTTTTTCTTTTTCGTCTCTGACAGGCCATGCTGGGCAGTACATCAGATTGGTGTGAAATCCCCGCCTAACAGGCGGGAAATTGGCTCTGTTATTTTTGGAGCGGAGTCATGGGGGACCATCGGACCATCATCCTCTCTCTAATGAGCAGGTGATGGAGGCGTAGCTAGAGAGGGAGGGAGGAATGATTGGTGTCTCAAACACAGCGCTCTAGCAGATGTACAGATGAGAGGGAACACAGCACTGTGAGAGCTAGGCAAGTAAAAGCCGTGGAAAAACAACAAACTGCCTGGAATATCACAGTAACGATAAAGCAGATTTGAATAATATCCATTGTCAGAGCTGAACTCAGCTTGAGCTTTGTGCTCATGTGAACCTGGAAGTGAAGCGGAGTGCATTGTTTGTGCCCACACACAGAAGTGCCACAAATAATCAGAATGTTACTTAGAAACCAAGAATCTATCTGATATTCTCCCCTCAGCACTGACACAACGCTCCACAAAAATATGGCATGATTTCTCAGAGAGGATGTTTAGTCAGTCTGCTTTGTGGTGAAATAAATACTAATATAATGCAATAGATAGTACAACTAGTACTGTTGCATAAATGTCACAAATTAAAAACAGGATATTTTAACGTTTTGCAGATGACAGATCAGCTCTGAGAGATGGAGCCTTGAAATGCATACTTTTCTAAACCATTTTATTATTTACATTCTCAGCTGGATTGAGATCTAGAATGTCTGCTATATATATATATATATATATATATATATATATATATATATATATATATATATAAATATTATATATACAGGGGTTGGACAATAAAACTGAAACACCTGGTTTTAGACCACAATAATTTATTAGTATGGTGTAGGGCCTCCTTTTGCGGCCAATACAGCGTCAATTCGTCTTGGGAATGACATATACAAGTCCTGCACAGTGGTCAGAGGGATTTTAAGCCATTCTTCTTGCAGGATAGTGGCCAGGTCACGACGTGATGCTGGTGGAGGAAAATGTTTCCTGACTCGCTCCTCCAAAACACCCCAAAGTGGCTCAATAATATTTAGATCTGGTGACTGTGCAGGCCATGGGAGACGTTCAACTTCACTTTCATGTTCATCAAACCAATCTTTTACCAGTCTTGCTGTGTGTATTGGTGCATTGTCATCCTGATACACAGCACCTCCTTCAGGATACAATGTTTGAACCATTGGATGCACATGGTCCTCCAGAATGGTTCGGTAGTCCTTGGCAGTGACGCGCCCATCTAGCACAAGTATGGGGCCAAGGGAATGCCATGATATGGCAGCCCAAACCATCACTGATCCAGCCCCATGCTTCACTCTGGGCATGCAACAGTCTGGGTGGTACGCTTCTTTGGGGCTTCTCCACACCGTAACTCTCTCGGATGTGGGGAAAACAGTAAAGGTGGACTCATCAGAGAACAATACATGTTTCAAATTGTCCACAGCCCAAGATTTGCGCTCCTTGCACCATTGAAACCGACGTTTGGCATTGGCACGAGTGACCAAAGGTTTGGCTATAGCAGCCCGCCGTGGATATTGACCCTGTGGAGCTCCCGACGGACAGTTTTGGTGGAAACAGGAGAGTTGAGGTGCACATTTAATTCTGCCGTGATTTGGGGAGCCGTGGTTTTATGTTTTTTGGATACAATCCGGGTTAGCACCCGAACATCCCTTTCAGACAGCTTCCTCTTGCGTCCACAGTTAATCCTGTTGGATGTGATTCGTCCTTCTTGGTGGTATGCTGACATTACCCTGGATACCGTGGCTCTTGATACATCACAAAGACTTGCTGTCTTGGTCACAGATGCGCCAGCAAGACGTGCACCAACAATTTGTCCTCTTTTGAACTCTGGTATGTCACCCATAATGTTGTGTGCATTGCAATATTTTGAGCAAAACTGTGCTCTTACCCTGCTAATTGGACCTTCACACTCTGCTCTTATTGGTTCAATGTGCAATTAATGAAGATTGGCCACCAGGCGGGTCCAATTTAGCCATGAAACCTCCCACATTAAAATGAGAGGTGTTTCAGTTTCATTGTCCAACCCCTGTATATACACACGTTAAGGCTGCCTGTGGAGCCCTCCGGTGGTCGTGCAAAACGCTGCAGAGAAGACCTGGTCACTCATTGTCTGTAATGAAGTGAGAAGTGGGTGGAGTAGGTTGCCGTTGAGTGAAGAGAGAGAGCGGATCGATGAGTGGGGTATGAGGGGGTCCTTTACATATTCTGGACTGGAGCATTGCCATGAGTACAGTGGTGGGTGGCAATTTTGTAATGGATTCTGTAGGAAATGGGGAGCCAGTGAAGTTTATGGAGAATTGGAGTGATGTGTTCTGCAAACTTTCATCACGATTCATGCTGCAGGATTCTGGGTGTATTGCAGCCTCACAATATTCTTTTCAGGAATCCCCATGAACAAGGCCTTACAGAAAGCCTGGAGTAGACAAAGGCATGTGCCAGTTTTTCAGCATTAGTGAAGATGAGAGAAGGACGACGTTAGGAGATATCCTTAAGGTGGAAGAAATAAGTTTTAAACAGATCATTGGTGTGATTACAAAACTGTCATTGAGAGAGTGATGATTTGACTAGAAAAAGAGATGGTGGTTATGGACCATGAGCTGATATAATGAGGAGTGTCAATAAAACCAATAAAGTTCTGACGCATCCATATTTTTTCCCCCTTTTATGGCAGATGATGAGGGTGGTGAATAAGGATGAAGATATAAATCCTGATGAAGATCCTGAAGAATGAGGTTTGGATCTATCTTTAAGTATAGCTGAGTGTCATCAGCATATGGAAGTAGAGCTGATGCCAACTAATGGCATGGCCCAGAGGAAGCATGTATAAAATGAAGAGAAGAGGCCTGAGGACAGAACCTTGTGGAACACCACAGGTTACAGGGATTTGGTATTGCCAAGGCTGACAAAATAATTTCAGAGCAGTATCAGTCAGTCTAATCAGTGTGAAGGCTGTTGAATTGGATGTTGTAGTTAAATATGTCAAAAGCTGCTGTTGGATAAGGGAGAATGAGCAGGGTGGGGAAGCCAGTGTCAGCTGTCATAAACAGGTCATAGGTGCCCCTAACCAGTGACGTCTCTGTACTCTGAGCATAGAATAAATAAATGAGAGGAGAAGTACACCCGTCGTGATTTGAGAGGGGCGAAATAATCCAGAAGGCAGCAAAGAGAACACCTTTTGCGAAAGGCTGTAGAAGCTACAGCGCCACTAAGTAAGAGGTATCTTGGTCTTCGTCACCATGAAGACCAAGGAGCTCACCTAACAAGTCAAAGATAAAGTTGCAGAGAAGCCAAAGTGAGGTTGCAAAAAATATAAAAATCTTTGATGTTCCCCAAAACACCATCAAATCCATCACCTTCGAATGAAAAACACATGGTACCGCAACAAACAAAGGAGGGCATTAATCAGAGAGGTAGCACAGGGACCAAAGGTAACCCTTAGGGAGCTGCAGAGCTCCACAGCACAGGTGGCTCGGTCCATAGGACCACAATAAGTTGTACGCTCCATAGAGCTGGGCTTTATGGAAGAGTGGCCAGAAAAAAGAAAAAAAACATTATTTGTGCTAAAAATAAGAAGGCATGTTTCAAGTTTGCCAAAAAGCTAATGGGTGATTATTCAAATGTACCAAGGAAGGTGTTCAGGTCAAGTGAAACTTAAAATTTAACTTTTCAGCCACCAAGGAAAAAGCTATGTCTGGCACAAACCCAACACATCCCATCACTTTAATAATATTGTCCCCACAGTGAAACATGGTGTTGGCAGCATCATGCTGTGGGGATATTTTTCAGCAGCATGCACTGGGAAACTGGTCTGAGTCGAGGGAAAGGCGGACTGTGCTTAATACAGGGATATCCTTGTGCAAAACCTGTGCGGTCTACCTGTGACTTGACACTGGGACAGAGGTTCACCCTTCCAGCAGGACAACGACCGGAAGCATACTGCTAAACCATAACTCAAGAGGTTTAAGGAGAAACATTTAAATGTGTTGAAATGGCCTACTAGTCAAAGCCCCAGCCTCAATCCAATTGAGATTCTGTGGTTAGACTTGAATATTACTGTTCAAAAGCGAAAAGCATCTTACCAGAAGGAGTTGGAGAAGTCTTGCCTTGAGGAACGGGCAAAAAAAATCCCAGTGGTCAGCTCAGACTTATCCAGTGACTTGCATCTTCAAAAAGTGCCGCCTTAAGCAGGGTGAATAATTATGTACACTGAAGCTTTCTGTTATTTTTATCCTATTTGTTGCTTTCGTCACAATAAAAAAAAACATCTTCAAAGTTGTAGGCATGTTCTGTAAATGAAACTCTCAAACAATCCATTTTACATCCAGGTTGTCAGTCAACAAAACATGGAAAATGCCAAGAGGGTGAATATTTTGTAAAGCACTATATGAACTCCACAGTTCAGCTCTGGACTTGGCTACTCTACAATGTGTTCATGCTCAGATTATAGAAGAGAGTGGCGCCAGTTGAGGCCCAGCAGTGAAGTGTCAGGCCGGATATCATCTTCAGTAAGCAGAACATTGCCTATAACAGAGACCCTCTACAGGTGTTTGCTTGCACCGGAGCCTTACTGCTTTTTCTTCAGCTTGTTTACACATATGCACAGGCACGTTAAAGGCGTTCAGCAATTTTTATTAAATATTCTTCATTTAGTAACTCAAAAGAAAAAAAAAAAAAAAACAGGACACATGGAAATCCAAATCTAAACATTCAGAAAACAGTCTCTGCACATTTAGCAGTTACACGGACCTCTAAAAGGCAGCAGCAGCTAAACACTGCCACCTGCTGTCACAAAAGCAAGAGTCACTGCTCTTGACTGAGTTTTTGACTTTAATCCACTTAAAAACCCGTTTCGCGAGTCAGAGCCGACAAGGCAGAGGTGTAATGCAGCTTTACAAAACAATATTTAAAAAGACGCGCTCCACAGCGAAGTTCACTGATCAGTGTGCACACCGCTTCTGTTATTAAGACTCCCTTTTTGTCCTGCTCCAGATTCTTCCCATCGCCACCATTATGTCCCAGTATTTTGGCAGTACAGTTCGGTGTTTTCAGTTCGGCTCGCTCTCATGGCGGGCCAGCGCAGGCGGTAAGGTGGTCCCACACGGGCCGTGAAAGTGGAACCTGCAACCAGAAGGAAACATTAGCGGCAGGTCGCTGTCATTGTGATGCACGTGAAGGGAAACAAAGCATGCGATTGGTGTGAAAGTGGAACATAAAAACATGCTTGAAGCGCTCGGTGGCTGGGGTGTTCTCCATGTTGAATTCAGCCACAGGAACACCTCTGGCTGCCACCTGAGGAGCAAACATGGCTGCAGGATACACGACTGACGAAGTGCCCACCTGCAGGAATAGATTAAAAAAAAAAAATTTAAAGGCTTTGTGGAAAACTTTTAACTTGCTTTCCAATTTCTTTATGCAGTGGAACCTAAACATAGCGGCACCTGAAACTTTTTTTTTTTTTCAAATAAGAAAGACAAATGTCCCAAGTAGGAATTTTCCTCCATACAGAAATGCAGGCATCTTGCTATCCTGGCTTTGTTTTGCCAACAGGCTCAACATGTTGCTGCCATACACACCATGACTCCAATGCTACGTTTTTTTTCCTGCTTTTAATCCGCATTCTCCGACCGTAGCAACCCTCAGTGGCAGTTTTTGATACGGGCCATATGGCTCACCGCCCAGGGCTGCACAAGTAACCAAATGAAGAAACTCTCTGTCAGTTATACGCCGGAACAATGTTTTATTTATCGCTTATGACATCCGCACAGGATTCCCAAGAATGAAAAAGTCAGGAAAAGTTTGTTATTTGATGGAAGTCTGTTCCAGATCAGGATAAGTATGTAAAAAAAGATAAAACAATTGCAAAGATTTGCATTTCCAAATTTTCTGGCCCATTCCCACACCCATCCATCCTTGACATGTTTTTTTTTTTTAATATGATTAATAAATTCATTGTGATATGTTGTAGTTAAACCTTAAAACTGTCTAAGCAAGGCACTGATAAATCTGGGAATTAAGTCTGAAGAAGGAACTCGGACTCCATTTGATCTTCTCTGGTTCATTATCTAAAGTACTTAGGCTAAACAAACAAGGACTGACTTGTTCTACACCAAAAGGATTATTTAAAAAAAGAACAGCTTGAAATCACAAAGAAGGGCAGGGCAGGATACTGGGGCTGGGATGGTGAACAAGTTGGGGAACACCCAGAACCCCATTCAACTAAGAACTGCTTCCTCCAGAGCTGCTAAAGAGAATTCAATTCAATTCAATTCAATTTTATTTATATAGCGCCAAATCATGAAACATGTCATCTCAAGGCACTTTACAAAATCAAGTTCAATCATATTATACAGATTGGGTCAGATTATACAGATTGGTCAAAAATTCCCTATATAAGGAAACCAGTTGATTGCATCAAAGTCCCGACAAGCAGCATTCACTCCTGGGGAACCGTAGAGCCACAGGGAGAGTCGTCTGCATTGTACATGGCTTTGCTGCAATCCCTCATACTGAGCAAGCATGAAGCGACAGTGGGAAGAAAAAACACCCATTAACGGGAAAAAAAAACCTCCGGCAGAACCGGGCTCAGTATGAACGGTCATCTGCCTCGACCGACTGGGGTTACAGAAGACAGAGCAGAGACACAACAAGAGAGACAAAAAAGCACAGAAGCACACATTGATCTAGTAATCTGTTCTACATTAGATGGTAATAGTCGGTGATCTGTCCTCCCTGGATGATTTCACAGTCAACAGAACGTCAGACCAGGTGTACCTACTATGAAGAAAAAAGAGAGAGAACAAAAAGTTAAAAGCTGAAATGACAACAGTCATTTCAATGTAACGCAATGCAAATCTGGAGAACAGTAGAACTCAGTAGAGTGAGAAAAGTATGCCCTGATGTCCTCCAGTAGCCTAAGCCTATAGCAGCAAAACTATAAAGGTAGCTCAGAGTAACATGAGCCACTCTAGTTATAAGCTTTGTCAAAAAGGAAGGTTTTAAGATTAGTCTTAAAAGTAGACAGGGTGTCTGCTTCACGGACCAAAACTGGGAGTTGGTTCCACAAGAGAGGAGCCTGATAGCTAAAGGATCTGCCTCCCATTCTACTTTTAGAGACTCTAGGAACCACCAGCAGACCTGCAGTCTGAGAGCGAAGTGCTCTGTTAGGAACATACGGAGTAATCAGAGCTCTGATATATGATGGAGCTTGATTATTAAGGGCTTTATACGTTAGAAGAAGAATTTTAAATTCTATTCTTGATTTAACAGGAAGCCAATGAAGGGAAGCTAAAATTGGAGAAATATGATCCCTCTTGTTGATTTTCATCAGAACTCTTGCTGCAGCATTTTGGATAAGCTGAAGACTTTGAATTGCATTTTGTGGACTTCCTGATAGTAAAGAATTACAATAGTCCAGCCTTGAAGTAACAAATGCATGGACTAGTTTTTCAGCATCACTCCTGGACAGAATGTTTCTAATTTTGGCGATATTCCGGAGGTGAAAAAAGGAAACTCTGGAAACCTGTTTAATATGGGATTTAAATGACATGTCTTGGTCAAAAATAACACCAAGGTTTTTTACTTTATTACCAGAGGCCAAGTTAATGTCATCCAGATTAAGTGATTGGTTAAGAAGTTTATTTTTTGAGGACTCTGGCCCAAAGATTACAACTTCGGTCTTGTCAGAATTTAGATGCAGGAAATTTAAAGTCATCCAGCTTTTGATGTCATCAAGACATGACTGCAGTCGAAGTAATTGATTGGATTCATCAGGATTTATGGATAAATATAGCTGAGTGTCATCAGCATAACAGTGGAAATTAATCCCATGCTGTCTGATAATTTTGCCGATCGGAAGCATATATATAGTAAAGAGAATTGGTCCAAGGACTGAACCCTGTGGTACTCCACAGGTGACCCTAGAGTTTGAGGAAGATTTATTATTAACATGAACAAACTGGAATCTGTCCGACAGATAAGATTTAAACCAGCCTAATGCTTTCCCCTTAATCCCTACAGTATGTTCAAGTCTTTGTAGGAGAATATTGTGATCAACTGTATCAAATGCAGCACTAAGATCTAACAGGACAAGTACAGACACAAGTCCATTATCTGAGGCCATGAGAATGTCATTGGTGACCTTCACCAGAGCCGTTTCAGTGCTATGATGAGCTCTGAAGCCTGACTGAAACTCCTCAAGTAGGTCATTGCTTTGTAAATGTTCACAAAGTTGATTAGCAACTACTTTCTCAAGAATTTTAGATAAGAAAAGAAGATTAGATATAGGTCTGTAGTTTACTAGCTCATCTTGATCAAGAGAAGGTTTCTTAAGTAAAGGTTTAATAACAGCTACTTTAAAAACCTGTGGTACATATCCATTTACTAAGGATAGATTAATCATGTCTAAAATAGGACCACTGATCAAAGGGAATACCTCCTTAAACAACTTGGTTGGGATTGGGTCTAACATACAGGTAGAAGGTTTAGATGAAGCTAAGATTTTAGATAGCTCAGAAAGCTCTACTGCTTCTAAACAGTTCAGACACAGCACAGGTTCTAAAGATTCCTCCAATGCTGCCTTACTTACTGGGGATGAGGTAATCATGTTTGGGAGGATGCCAATTATTTTATTTTTAATGGCATCAATTTTATTTATGAAGAATCCCATAAAATCATTACTACTAAGAGCTAAGGGAATGGATGGATCAACAGAGCTGCAGCTCTGAGTAAGTTTGGCAACTGTACTAAAGAGAAATCTAGGATTATTTTTATTCTCTTCAATTAATGATGAAAAATATGCTGCTCTAACTCTGCGAAGGGTCTTGTTATACAACAATAGACTGTCCCTCCAGATTAAGTAGGATTCCTCTTGGTGTGTAGAGCGCCATTTTCTCTCCAATTTCCTAACATTGTGCTTCAAGGAACGCAGCTCTGAATTAAACCAGGGAGCCAGCTTCCTGTGAATTATCACCTTCTTTTTCAAGGGAGCTACATTATCTAATGCAGAACGCAATGAGGAAGTCACACTGTTAGCAAATGTATCTATTTGTGAATGGGAAGAAACAGCATTGCTGCCATCTACAGGGCATTTCTGCAATACTGAGGATATTAAGAGGGGGACAGACTCTTTAAGTTTTGATACAGCATTATCCGATAAAGATCTACTATAATGGAACCCTCTTTTGGGGGTGGAGAAATCGGTTAGATTAAACTCAAATGTTATTAAAAAATGATCAGATAGGACAGGGTTGTGAGAGAATACTGTTAATTCTTCACAATCAATGCCATATGTCAGCACAAGGTCCAAAGTATGGAGCCGAGAGTGCGTTGGCTTATGCACATTTTGAGCAAAACCAATTGAATCTAGGATAGTTTTAAAGGCTACACTAAGGTTATCACATTCAGTGTCAACATGGATGTTAAAATCACCCACTATAATAACCTTGTCAGTATTTAACACCAAATCAGATAAGAAGTCTGACAGTTGATCCAAAAACTGAGTGTAAGGGCCTGGTGGACGATACAAAACAATAAACAGAAGAGGTTTTATTGCTTTGCAGTTTGGATGAGGGAAACTGAGGGTTAAATGTTCAAAAGAACTGTAATTATTAATTGGCCTGGGACTAATTAATAAATCAGACTGAAAGATGGTTGCCACTCCTCCTCCTCTTCCCACAGATCTGGGAATGTGGAAATTTGAATAACTGGAGGGAGTTGACTCATTTATACTAACGTAGTCCTCTTGTAGCCAGGTTTCTGTGAGACAAAACAAATCAATCTGATTATCAGAAATCAATTCATTAACTAACAAAGTCTTTGGAGGGAGAGACCTTATATTTAATAGACCACATTTAATTCTCTTATTTTTTGGTTCAAAGTGATCCGTATGGATTTTTATTAGATTTTTATGATTTGTTCCCTTTAGATCAGTTTTTGATCTGTTAAGTTTTGGCCGTGGGAAAGACACCGTCTCAATAGGGTAATGGGTGGTTAACAGTACAGAAGCTGCAGAGAGGTGTGTTAAACTACGGCTCTGCTTCCTGGTCTGGACCCTGGGTTGTCAGCATTTAGGAGAACTAATAAATCCGGCCAGATTCCTAGAAAGAAGAGCTGCACCATCCAAAGTGGGATGAATGCCGTCTCTCCTGATCAGACCAGGTTTTCCCCAGAAAGTTTGCCAGAAGCATTGTAATTCTGTAAATTATGGTGCTTGTCCTAACATTTTGAACAAAGAGAGGCTATGGTGCAATTACTTTTTAATCCCAAGCCTGGTGGCAATAATACTCATTTAAAATTTTTAAGATACAAATTGCCTGTTTAAATTAACCAATTTTGAATTCAGATGTTCAATTCATGTTAAGCGGCCATTTCTCAAATCTTTCCAAAGTGATCTAATACAGACACTAAGTTTTCTTTAAGTTTTCTTTTTTTTTTTAACTCCTTAAACTTTGGCCGCAACTAAAAATAAAAATACAAAATACAAAAAAAAAAAAAAAAAAACGTCTGGCTCCTTGGACACAAAATATAAATAAAAGCATTGAGGAAACGCACGTTTTTTCACAAATTATGTACAGATGTATCTTTTAATATTATTTTGCATAAAGTAATAACTGGGACCCTTTGTGCTGAAATTAATGTTGAGGTGTAGAATATAAAAAGTCTAATGGAAATAAAAAGCTTTCCAAACTTGTTCGTGGCGATAAAATGTAACCTAACCTTGCTGGTTTGGTTGTGACAGCTGCACGGAAACAAATTTTAGTTGATTTTGTGACTAAGTTCAACAACGTGTAAATATCTTTTTAACCAAATAAAACAGGATATTCTCTGATCCTCAGGTGTAAAATACCTAACTTTCTAGTCATCTGTTACTTTGGTATAAGAAGTATTGCTGAAGTTTCTGCAAATCAGGACAGACAATATATGCAGCCCATTCCACATTCACTGCATTGAACTTGCATCACAGTTGTTGTTAAACTATCTTTAAAGGCAGATAGGAGGAAATAGTTTCATGAATCTGCAGCTTTACCCACAAATTTCTATTTTTTGTTCCCCCTGAGAATGATTAGAGTTGTAGGGGAAACCTTGATTCTGACCAAACATAATGATTTTTACTTAACCTTAAAATTACTGAAATTATGTCAAACCGGACAATAATAATCACTGACATTTAATCAGCGTCTAAATTTGCTAAACTGCTACCAGGGATGATGGGAGTATTGATTTCTTCATGGTTGCTCATTAATTTGTTGTTTTGTTGACTTCCATCCGTGTCTTCTAAATCACTTATAGAGTCTGGCATCAGCACCACTTTCAGACTGATTTTTCAATCTGGGATAAAAAAAACAAGTTAAACTTCAACATATAATTCATTGTAAGGGTCTAAAAAGAAACTTTGAAGTCCAGTATATGTTATACTGAAAAATCAGTCCCTTTTGGGTTTGATTAGTGATATTAAAAATTTATTGTAGGTGAACAAAGCTGAATAAAATTTTCGTTCTTGCTTTAGAAATTATTTACAGGACAAAACATCCCAAACACCTACCACGAGACATAAGTCACAACTGTCCAATGCTTTCTCTGCGTGAGTGAGGATGTCTGAGTCCAGGGTCTCTCCGAACCAAACCACAGCCGGTCTCAGAAGGCCGTTACAGCCCCTGTGCTCACATCTGGAAAAAAAAGAAAAATCAAGCACAGTTTTTATCAAAACAACACTCATGGAAGAAAAATCAACCGAGGTAGACGTGTCTGAGTGTGTTGTACCGAGGAAGCTGCTCAACAGGGATCTGGGCATCATGCGTTTCTGGGTCAGGAGCTCTGAGGAGAAAGGAAGGTTGCTCTCAGAACGTTCATTCATTTCCAATAGAAGTAAATTAACAAGCCTCTTGAAGCAAAAACTAATAATTATCTATCTATATCTATATAAAAATAGATACAGATATCTATATCTATTTATATGTGTGTGTGTGTGTGTGTGTGTGCGTGCGTGCGTGCGTGTGTGTGTGTCAGACAACACCGTGTCTGATACTTGCTTTGATGTGTTTGTGCCGAAATGTTGTTTTTTTTTCAAACATGATACATTACTTTAAAAGACAATGTTCCAGAAGTCTTGTGCTTAATTCATAGTGAGCTTTGTAAAACTTTAGCTGCTTTTTTTATTTTCAGTGAGAGAGGAGTTTCACCTTTAGCTCTTTCAAACAAGCAGTACTTGTTTAGACTTTTTCCGACAGTCCTGTCATGAGTTTCAACATCTAACATGTCAACTTAGGCCTGTAGAGCTTGAGATGGAGCTCAGACTCCGCAGGCCCTTAAATGTCCTAAAATAAGTCATTTCTGGTATTAGTTGTGGCAACACGGTGCAATTCTGCAGCTGAGAAGGAATTTTAACAATAGGGATCATGTTTGCAACACAGACATCCATTTTAAAATGTCAGATAAAGGACAAAGTGGCTTTCACAATGACATTTGTTTTGAGTTGTTGTGCCATGTCAGGACGTGACAGACTGCATTTCCCATGATGCATGGTGGTCAAAATGGCCACCAACTCCCATCATGCAACGCGGCCCAAAATGGCCGGCGCCTAGCAACCGATAACGTTGCTAGGGTAAAGTTGATAAAACTCGGTTGCACCCCGCAATCGATCTTCTTCCCTGGCGCCCTGCCAACCGAGAAGACACACAGCTGTTTAACTCCGTTGGGAAAATCCCACGCCACGTGCTCGAGTTTCTCGCTGGACCGAGATTTTTTCGAAGCAAAACTATTCCCTGTACAGACAGGAGGTCGACTCAAAAAGGTACCTTTAATTCCCTCTGATCAAATACTGGAAGCCGCCTTATCTCCCAGTGATCGAGAGAGGACGACGCGTTGTTTGGCCCAACAAGCGTCTAGGAGCCCAGAGAGAGAGAGAAAGACGAAGGAACTCTCTCAGTCTGGTCCCCGCTGCAGCCTGCGGACCCTGCGGTCGTCAAGACGCGTTCAGGACGTCGCGTGATCCGGAGCGCTCCGGACCGAAGCCGGGACTTTCACTCCGGACCACCTCAAAGTAACGGGGTTCTCCCCTTTTATTTCTGTCTCACCAACAGGGTGTTTAGAAGTGCCTGGGCAGACGTAGAAATTTGTAGGCTTAGGTTAATGCTTTTATTCCACGACGAAGTTGGAATTATTTTTGCTGAATATTTTCTTTGTATGTGCATGCATTTTACATTTGATTCTGCTGTGTTGATTTGTGATTCATCAATAACCCCGCCGTGGGTCATTGCTTCGTTTCTGTTCCATCTTCTTCCCTGCCTTCCCCCCTCTCTCTCTTTTCGCTTCTTCTTATCAGTTTAATCTCTTTGTCCGAGCTCATTCCGCGGTTTTGCTTTAAACTACCAGTTAGCCGCGCCCTCTCGAAGCGAGGCATTACCCCATCAGCGTAAGCGTGGTTACGTCATCAGAACCTCCCCTCACGCTTCACGTAAATTGATAGACCATACGTCATCGTAGCGGCCATCTTGGGAGGGTGTCGGATGACTGGGCTGTAGCTTAGCTGATAGCTTTGTAAGGCATCAAAGCGTCCGGTAGGACTCCCACAGCTGCTCTGTCTGTCAATGCTATGTCAAATGCCGATGTTCTGAATGTGGTTTAAACAACCGTGAGCTGAACTAAGAGTTGCAACCGCTCATTTTAATCCATTTGTTTTTCTTTCCTTTCGTTTTGTTTGTTTTGTTTATTCTTTTATCTCCATATATATTTTGCGTGTTAGTTAGTAGTGAGTAAGATTTCCAAAGTCGTTGAATCAGAGAATTACTGTAACAGGGAATTGCTTTTGGTTCAATAAAACACCACTGCGGAATAGACATTGTTTTGTGTTCAATCCAATTCACAGTTGCCTGGTTATTCAGAAATCAGAGCTAACCTCCTTTGGAGTTAACATCTGACATTAATACAGAGACAATATCATTGGATGGTGATAGACGAATAAGGATTTAAACTCTAATTGCAGTTACATTGGGGTTCTCACAGCCTGCCGGATAAACCTCGTCGGTCACAAGTCCGACCAGATCATTTATCCCAGCATAAATGAGTTCATAACAGCAAATTAACTAATGCATTAGTGGTATAAATACTTACAAGCTTATAGCTAACATCACCACCATTTGAACTATATTTTGTTGTAGCGGAATTTTGAGTTGAATTATTTATTATTTAAATTATAATGCCAAATTATAATTAATAATAATAATAAGCATATTCAACCATCTTCTGGCATAACAGAGTCAAATTTCTGCTTTCCACCGTGTCATCGGGCGTTATTTAGCTCGCTGACATTTTGACCGACTGAGACGGCCCGTTTTCTCTGGCATTTCAAGCTCAAATGACTGCGATCGATATCTCTTAAAAGACATTTTCACACCGTCTGGGAAAATGGTCGAGATTACCAAACAAGACCAGATGAGCACTTACCCTCTGCCCTCTAGAGCGGCACAAATGGGGCTCTTGTAATTGGCCTCCTCGTGACCACACATCATGCAGCGGGTTTTAAACAAGCTGCCTGCATTCACACAGAGAGAGAGAGCAATGCTGATTAACACCAGGAAGATAACCGTCAGGCCATTTGAGCTTAAGATCACCAAGTTTTTCAATCCACTTTGGTCTAAAGGAAGCCGATTGCTGAGGGGCGTGCACGTGCTAAATAAAAGACAAAGGTTTAAAAACAAAAAGACCTCACACCGTGGATTTCCAGCAGGTTTTTGGACCCAGCGCGGCGGTGCAGCTCGTCGATGTTCTGCGTGATGATGGTGACTTTCCGGCCCTGCTTGCCAAGACGTTCCTCGCACTCCGCGATGGCCAGGTGGGCAGGGTTGGGGTTCTTGGTGAGCATGACCTCGCGGCGGTAGTGGTAGAACTCCCAAACACGAGAGGGATTGTGGGCGAAGGCCGTCGGAGTGGCCAGGTCCTGAAAGCCAGCGAACAGAATAGTTCTGTCTTCAGTACCGTCTTAAACACAACCAAAACGGAACCGAACTATAACAGCGTTAAGGAGGGAAGCCCTTCGAAACAGATCCTATAACTAAATATGTTTCTCAGACGCTGGAAACATATTTGTTGCATGAAACATGATCCATACGCAGTACCAACTTTTATTCAAATAAATAAAACTACACAATTTGAACACAAAATTTTAGTTGTACTATTTAGTAGGGCTGCAAAGTATATGGTCACTGTACCGTAATCCCAATATTAGCGTGTACAGTATTAATGACGCAGAGGATCATATGGATGCAACAATTGTTGGCCATTTATATTTCAAGTATATATTTTTTTGCTTTTATTGTATTATCTGATTTATGTCTTTGAGTCTGTGTTTTAGTTTTTATTATTTTCACCCTGTCGTTTACTGTACAGCACTTTGGTCCTTGGGAAATTCTAAAGTGCTTTACAAATTTGGATTGGATAGGATAATATCACAAAGTCTTAATACTTTGTGTTTGCAAATATGTCTTATAAATCATTTAAGGTCATTCGATATGAATGTTTCCAAAAGAAGCTACTTTTCAAATGGCTTTTAAAGAAAACTAAAACACAGCACATTGTTATTTTTAAAACTTTACATTGTATGTCTCCTAGCTTTGCCATTTTTTTTTTATCCTTACTGGGACTGCAGACTTGAATCAGTTGGGGAAAAAAACTGAAATCCGAACAACCGCAGCGATAATAAGGCAACAACTATTTCAGAATGTAAACTGCCAGATAGGTTGTTATTAAAAGCACAAAAACTTGACTTAATGAGGAAAGACTGTGAGAAAAAAAATAGAAGGAAGCCAATACATTTTTTTTATTTTCAAATTAAACTACTCTATTAAAACATCCTAAATGGGGCGCGAAACCCATATGTACACAGTCCTCGACGCGGCTGTCCGGGGTCCACTCCCGGTCCGCGGAGTGGACCGGGAGTGGACCCCGGAGACCTTTGCTATTTGGCTTCCCTCTCTCGCTCTCTCTCTTCACTCTGTTTCCTGTCAGTCTGCTTTAAAATAAAGACCATTAGTGCAACAAAAGTGAAAAAAAATAAAATAAATACTTCCTAAGTTAAAGTTGAAACCAGACTTTAACCTACATCCAATAAAGACGCAATCTTATTTTTCTCCCAGTCTGCCACTAAAATCACACAAAACATTCCCTTGTGTGACAGGAAAAAAAATCTAAAGCGCTGCAGTGCGGCCAGAGAAAACACAAAGATAACTGTGAACCGACACAAGTCTGGTTCATCTTTGGGTGCAATTTCCAGATGCTGGAAGAGGTAAAGTTGATCTGTTCAAACAATTATAAGCAAGTACAAACGCTGTAGGAACCTTCAACCATCACACGAATATTAAAACAATAGCTCAAGACATCAGCCAGGAAGTTAAATCTTAGGCACAGGTCAATGAACCTAAAAAAAATACCACAAACTTATTTACAAAGGGGCTGACAACAATGACTCTCACCAGATAGATGTAGTTCCCCCGAGCTCCACACGGATCACCGCGTCAATCTGAACTCGCTCCATTGGAGCTGTATTTCACAAGGAGGGGCCTTATCAAAAATCATTGCATATGATTGGATAAACCACTTGTCCATCATCTTTACTGACATGCTACTTCAACCACTCACATCAAAACCAACCCGTGATGCTGACGAGAGCGACGCAGGGAAAACCAAAACAGAACAGCCGCCATCTTGTATATAGCGCGATGTCGGTAAATGTTCTTTTAAACAATTACACTTATTTTTCGGACAATAAGGTGCGCCGGATTATAAAGCACATTAAATATTCCTTCTCTATCACTCCACCCCTCATTCGCACACATACTACCAGATACGAATAGGAGAGCTATCCGTCTCTGTTGGGAGGACAGAGTAGTTGGACTACACTGCCCTGTTTCTAACATAAGGCCAAAATAAACTTAACTTCTATATTGAATTAACTTACTAAGTTTATTGTTGCTAGCGCGTACCCTGGATGCGGGCTGCCTTACATGAATGCACTTCTAGTTTAGACATTACAGTCAGGCAGTCTTGTAGACAGCTCAGGGGTCCTGTTACAGGGCCAATTAGGTAGCACAGTGGCCGTTTCTCAATTCATCAGAACGCGAGTACGGACTCGCGTTCTCGTCAAGTCCGGTCTTGGCGAGAACACAGGAAGATCGGACTTGACAAGAACGCGAGCACGCAGCACGTATGGTGTATTGGAACAGAAGCGTACTTGTGACGTCGTGAGACGCACAGTTCTTTAGCATTTCTTTAACATTCAAAACTATTTATATACTACACCACAATAAATCTTATTGAAATTTTTTTTAAAACAACATTTTTAATTTCTAAAAAGCCTAAAAATGATCTTGCCGCGGTGCATTCTGGGCAAGCGGTCAGTCTGAAGAACGCACAAGTCTGCTCTGATGCATGCTCGATAAAGAGGGCAGGCGAGAACAACATCCGGGGAATTCGGTGCGTTCTCGGTTTGGCGTTCTCGGCAATCGGAACAGTGCTCGGGCTGAGGCTGATGACGTGTCACGAGCACACAAGCACACGAGAACGCTCAAGAACGCATATTGAGAAACGGCCAGTGTACAGTAATGCTCTGAATATCCATTGAGCAGAGCGACGTTGTTGCTTACCAAAGTTGTACTTACACATTTTAACAGATTTTTGAGCGCATTGTACCACATAAAATCGGTCAGTAAGCACAACTGTAATCATATAGAAGGGGCACCACCAGTTTTTGAGAAAATTTAAAGGTTTTTATAGTACGAAGAATACAGTAAGCAGCAAGCCACCATTGTTGTCTGAATCCAAACAGTTGCTTCTCTGATACGTCACATCTACAAAAATCCCACCCAGCGATCCTGATTGGCTCGTCCATTTTATGTGTTATTGAAATCCCCCCCAATGGCAGTGATTCCAGATGAATGTGTGGAGCCGTGTGGAGCTCGGCGGACCCACATCCATCTGGCGAGAGTCAGGTTAGACTCCTGCAGCCTTATTCTGGTTCAGTCTCTCCAGCTGATTCTTCACCTGACTGCTAGAGACAGAAAAGTGGTAGAGGAGGGGGAGCCAAAGGGAGCAGCACCATCTTCTGGTTTGAAGATGATCTTCTGATTTAAGCACACACTCCGCAGTACAGTGTCATGGCCAGACATGAGGACTAAACAGACAAGCTTTTAAATTAGCAGAAGAAGTCCAAAAAAACACAGGTAGACCTTGAAAAAGCCTTAAACTATTGTTCAAAATACACTGATCAAAAATGCAGATGGAAAATCTATGTGTAGAATAGATGCTTGGCCAACACTCCTAACATAAATGATTAAAAAATGGGTTTAAGGAGTTAAAAACCACCCCTTGACTTAGTTCTGTAGAAGTAGACGCACTAATAAGTGCCCACCTGCGATTGCCATTTTCTCCAGTAGCCTCCTGCTCCTCTGAAAGTTGGGACTCCACTCTCAGCACTCACTCCTGCTCCTGTGATGATGGCGATGTTGTTGGATTTGGAGAAAATCTCCCTGAACGCTGCCAGGTCTGAATGTGAACACAAAAACGACAACCAAGTTTCAAAAAGAGAATATGCAGTTACTCAAAATGAAAGTAACAACAAAACCCTACTCAACGAGGTTTACCTGAACTGGGTCTGGTCATGGCCTTGATTCTCCACGGCTTTCTCAGCCAGGCAAAAAGGTGAGTGTTTGTGACGCCACAGGTGAAACGGGGTCCAATCATCAGGGTTTAGATCTAGTGGGGAAGAAAAACATCAAAATACTCACTGCCTGGACATTGCCATGGGCTGGCAGCCACTCCAGAGCATACCCACACCTCTTGCCCACTGACCTCCACCCAATGTTCCTGAAGGGTAGGTTGTCCCTTTTCTGTGCAGTAAGGGGACTTTGTAGCCCTTGAAAACTCAAATTTTAAGGGACACAATCAGAAATAAAGTAGTAGGTGTAGTGCCTGCAAACTAGGGCTGGGCTTTATAGATATTTTTTAAATATTGAGATTTTTTTAAAAGAGATATGAGATGAAACTATATCGTTTATATCAAGACGGAATATGGTGCGTTATAATTTTACTTTTATGTATTCCAGCAGGTTATTTTTCAGCTTTTTCTCATATTTAGCTACAGCTGTTTGTTAAAAAAAAAAAAAAAAAACGCCCCTGTGACATTTGGGATAAAGCTTTGATTCAAAGATGCCTTTTTATAATTCCTTTATGAAAAGAAAAACATATGGAGATATATATCGTATATCGGCATTCGGTCTAAAAATATTGAGATATTATCTTTGCTCCATATCGCCCAGCCCTACTGCAAGCACTGACAAATGTAAATATTTTTCCTCATTTAACATACTTTGAACAGCATAATCATCGTTAATTAATTTAATATCACTGTTATTCCATTTTAAATGAAGGAATAGTCCAATATTTTCGATTTTAATTTTTTTTTTTTTTACTGAAGTCATAATTAGAATGTCTAGTTTATGCATTAGTGCGATATGTTCATAACATTTTGACAAACCGTAGGGTAATTGCATTCACACTAATCTGGGGGGCATGTTTAGAAATGTGTACATTTAACCTAATCTGCTTTTTCAGAACAAATGTAGACCATATAGAAATCTAAACATACTAGAGGTAAATTATAAGATTTATTTGTTAATGCTCTACATTTGGCAATGTATGTTTTCCTTTTTATTAATCATGTGGGTGTGTGTTTATGCACATATGATAATAACATATGATGTAGGGATGACAGGAAAATTGAATTCAGCCTTTGTGTCTGTTCTACTACAGGAAGCTAGTGTGCAGAAATGCAATGCAGCCCTATTAAGCCCGACCTAGTCCTACTATTTTTTTTTATCCAAACGCTGTAATGACTAAAAGGTCTGTTAACTGTTCACTAGCTAAAAGTTATGCTGCGTTCAAAAGCAACTCGTAACTGGGAATGTTGGGCTTCAAACAAGAAAAATCTAACTAAACATATCCAGAAGTAGAACATCGTAGTCAGAAACGTGTTAACCCGAAAGATACCTTTTTGTCTCAGTTTCAGGTATCATGTGTTACGCTTAAATTACGTCAAATATATATATATTTTTTTATTTCTTTTCACCGTTACAAAACTACCTTATGTACCCACCTTAGATATTTTGACTAAAACAAGTAAACGATTTAAATTACCCATGAAGATTTGTTGTTCAATACCCCGGAGGATCGTCTTTTCTCTCACACAACAAAGAAAGATCCAAAGTTGTCGCCATTCCGAGACCTGAAGTTTCCTTTTCTCGCCACACCAAATGCAGCATAGACCTGCCCTAGCTAAGCTAACAACCTTGGAGTCGGCACGAGAACAAACCCAAACCCGTAACCAAGGCAACCGCTAACAGCGTAGCGTAAGGAAGAGTGCTGAATCTTGTCTCTCAGGAATCAAATGAGTCTTTTATCTGAAGTGGAGTTTACAGCTGCTGACCTACCTGTCAGACCAAAATCAGGACAACCATTCGTATTCAGCCCCGGAAGTCAGTATATACGTCTTTCCTACTCGGCTTTGGATTGGATCAGGTGGCAGGACATGAACCCAGTACCGTGAACCTATCATGGTACAAATCAAGTGACCAGCAGAGGGCGCGGTTACACTACTTATCCACTGAGCAATTTCTGTGTACACAGTCCTCTAGCGGGGAAGAAAAATCGCCTCATTGGTATTAACCTCTCGGTATTGATCATGGCGCACTGCAGTTCGTCTTGTTTGACAGCACTCACTCGGTTGGCCATTAGGCAGAAGAATTGGGAAACACGGAGAAGGTCTAAGAAGAAGATGCAGAAATGTACAATTTAGGAAAGATATTTGGACTGCCAGATCATTTTTACTTTGAAACTAAATGACCATGCACATTATAGACAACCACTTTTCAGAATGCAGTTTACTATATTTATTGGTATTGGTAGACAATCATATCAATGTATAGGCATATCCTAAAAGTAAATTGAGAAAAAAAAATGTGCCTATTACTGGAACAAAAGTATGGGTAAATATTCCAAAATGCATAGAACTCAGAGAATGGAAAAATGGCTTTGTGAGCGAAAGCCTAAGGAGGTTTTCAAATGTTTGACCCAACTGGCTTGTCTTTGAAGCCTTTGGCCTGTCGTGTATGCGCATACAAATTATTCAGGTGTGTCACATGTTTACCAAGGTCTAGAAGAAGACCTATCCTGCAACATCCCTATGAAAGAATAGAATGGCTAGGATGTGCATAAACAACCAGGGAATCCCCAAGGCTCAAACTTGGCAGATTAGGCAGAATAATAAAGGAGGACTACCCTCATGGTCTTCCACCTCACCTGAACATCTAGATGGTTGAAATGTGGACACAGTTGGTTGTTGCAACAGGACAATGATCTATATATATATATATATATATATATATATATATATATATATATATATATATATATATATATAACAATCAGCAGGCCATGGTCTATAGCGTCAAAGGCTTTCTTTCAATTCAGTAGTGAATACAGCAGTAAATTGTGCTATTACCCACTGTATTTGTTACATCTATAAAATATGAGTCACAGTCATAGATTTGGATTGGTTTGCTTTAAACATTGCCATGCTCAGTTCCTTTCTGAAATTGTCCGTATATTCTAAATACAGGATTTAACCAACAACAGAGATTAAATCAACTAGAACTATTCAGAAAACACAACTGTTATGATTCTTGTAACTATATTTATCATTTTTGTTGGTAGCAGTAGTTGTTAAAGTAGTAGTTTTTTAGATCTAGACAGAAACAGCGATGTGCTTGTGGTCTATTAAATGGTGACAGTGTACTTCTCAAACCGTTACATCACTGAAGAGCATCACAATAATGTCCACAATAACTAACAGTCAGATTAAAACACAGCCATTATTGGTGAAAACTATTTTTAAGCTTGTAAAAGGTCATGTGTCTGACAAGATTCACCAGGGGACTCATGGATGCAATTTTACTTATAATGAAAACCCAGTGAGCATTATAACGAATGTAAATTTTTTACTAAGTCTTGTTGATATCTGGGCAAACAACGGGGTTTCTTTGAATACCCATGTGTTTCTCTGAATTACAGAAGTATCAGATTGATCAGTAAAGCATATAAAATGTATTCTTTAACGCTTAATCAAAGATTAGTTTGTAATTTAGAGAGATACAAAGTACTGGTGGTTGAGCAGAATGCAGCCTGTATTGATCACATTTATGTTTTGGTCACAGTAATCACTTTTATGTTTACAGTTAAATCACTTTACCATGGGGTTTCTGTTCCTTTGGTGGAACAGAAACAGGAAATGTACTTTTCTCAACATTATTTCCTCTTTGTATCGGCGGCCTAGCTGAAGTTAAGCAGGCTAATTTAGCCATTTGTAGTGTTAGTTTTAATTTTAATATTTTTGTTATATGCTGATGATACAGGGTGGGTTGTAGCAAATGAGATTAAGTTACAGAAAATGTTAGACATTTTGAGTTTATGGTGCTCTAAATGGGGCTTGACAGTTTACAGTGATAAAACCCAGGTATACATTTTAGAGAAAAGGAGGTGCAAGAATGTTATACATTTAAGTTTCTATCAGTGGCTTTATGTTTCACTTATATCTTGGTTTTATTTTTAATTAAAATATTTACTAAGGGAATGAAAGTTCATTCAGACACAGCAGGAAGTGTCAGGACCCCCAGAGGTTTGATTTCTTATTGTAGCTCCCCGGGGATCCTGCAGTCTATTTACACTTTTAGTATTGTTCATCCTTAGAGCCTTGTTTCTGTCATTAGTTTGGTTTTCTGTTCAGTATTAATACTGTATTCTGGTATCTGTTAGATCCAGTTCCTGTTTTAGCTAGATCCTTATTTTCTGCTTCCTTAGTTTAGTTAGGGTTTTTCCTGATGTCTGGCTATTCTCATGTATCCCTGTTAGATTTTGTTATCCTGCTACCTTGCCAGCTCATTGCCCTCCTTTTCCTCGCGCTTAATTGCCCTTTACTCATCTCACCTGTGTAATTGGGTTCACCTGCTGCTCCTCCCATCTCCCTTCTGTCAGCTCAGCCATCTCTAGCCGTTAGGCCCTCTGTCTATGTACTTTGTTCTGATTGTATCCTTCCTGATTCCTTCCCCTGTCATCCTGTAAGGCCTGTTTCTTTGTTTAATAAACACTACTATTCAACATGCAAATCCCAAGATCTTGTCTGTGCTTTGGTCCATTTCCAACAAATCTGACAGGAAGAGCTTTGGGATCCAAACTGAACATAATGAAATTAGGTCTTGACCTAAGTTTTTAACTTTAAACTGGTTGACTGTATGGTATGTCTAGTTTTACTATATGCTGCATGGGTGTGGGTTTTTGAGGATGGTAATGATGCTTTCCTCTTTCGACCTATGAGGTGTTGTTTTGCTGTTGTTTTGTTTTGGGTTTTTTTGTGGGGGGGGGGCACAACTTTGCTACTAAGTGAGCTGTAGAATGAGAATATGTGTTGGGAGCCTTGTCTTATAAAACAAAGATGTGAAATAGCGAGATTATGGAATTGTCTTGTATGCTAGAGGAAAGACTCACTGCGAAGATTTTTAATTGGGTCTGAGCCCATCGTTACACTTGGTCTAAAGAGGTTGCTACAATATTTTATCTTTGTGAATTAGATATTGCTTGCAGGAGTAATTTATTTTTTTATCCAAATACAGTTAAATATGTTTAAGAAGTAAACATTTCAGTGGTTTCAGGAAATTTGTAGCACACCCAAACTTAGAATCTTTGTTGAAATGTACATCTTCCAAATCAGGTTATTAGTAAAATGGAATATGACAAAAGTCAATGTGTTCACAGGTACCCCTCCTTTAGCAGTTGAAATTGTCAGATTCAAAGAGGGTTCCTGAAGACCAACAACATTTAGTTTTGTTGTGTGAATGTAGTGTGGTTGGGGATAACTTTCCTCTCACATTCCACTGTCCTCTGTATTATGATCTGATAACCAATTTGTTCAAGAAGATGCAAAAGAAATATCTTGATCTGTTTTGGTTGATTGAAGCAGATGTGTTAAGTTGGGATGGTAATGAAGAGACATTGATTTTAGCAAATATTTCAATAAATAAATTATTGTTGGATGGTCATAAGATGTGATATTTTTTAAATGACAACAAAGAGACTTGGAAGCAATGAGATTATTTAGGCTATCAATTACTCCTACTATAAATCAGTTATTTCTTTATTTTTCGATCATGTAAATGAATTGTTAATTTTGCTCCTCTGGAGGTCTTTCCGGTGTGTTAAATATATCACTTTAAGGTCCACAGGACCCTCACAGGCCAGTTCCCGTGATGTGATTGTAGTGAGTCGCTGATTTGTCGGAACCTGAGCTGAACTACAAGGGAAAGAAATATCCCATCAAGCCTCTCGTTTATTCCTCATCTCTATCCCCTCTTTACGCCCCCCTCCCCGCCGTCTCTCCGGTCGGGCGCACTGCTGGCTGCTGCTACCGCTGCGGCACCGACTCTCTGCCTCTCTCCTTCTGCCAGCCAGCCCCGCCGGTCGCCTGTGGACTCTACCCGGCTCGGCCGAACATGGCGACGGCGCCGGACGAGGTGGTAGACCGCAGACCGATCCGGAGGGTCCGGTCCAAGAGCGACACGCCTTACATCAACGAGGCGCGGATCTCGCTGCACCTGGAGACAGGTAGGCAGCCACCATGTCCATGCATTCGGGGACACTGGGTGGTTTGCCAGCTCGGCACGCAGGTTCTGATGGGAGATTAATTGCTGTATTGGTTCGTGGCGGTTCCCACGGACGCAGCGTGACTTGGGGTTTTCATTGTGCAGGGTGGACTGTAATCCACGGTGCAGCAGCGCACAGGGCTGGCTGTCATGTTAACAGTATACCGCTACATGTGAGGTGCAGGAGAGCAATTGTCCGTGGAAGACGGCGGAATTGTTTCTGCTGGCAGCATGGCTCCGCCTTCATTGTTGGCAGCAGTGACATTTTGGTGAACTTGGCAGACACGGGTTTGCTAATTTTACAAATAAGCTAATTTCATACATTTATACCGGAATTCGGCGAAAGCAGGGGATCTAGCCTCCCGTGTTGTTTCCTTTGTTACCATGGTCACTATACTGTTTTCTTCTGCGTCTCCATACTGGTTTCTGCTCATCTTCCTCATGTAAAAGCACGCGTGGATGAGGTTCTGTGGGCGGCTGTAGTGTCACAGCGGAGCGGAGCTGTCCACTGCCCCAAGGTGCTGAAACGGCCACGAATGGCCGCGGTATCATTATCCACACAATACACATATTGTTATTTATCCTTAACTGGACCTCAGTGTGTTGGGTTCCACATTCCCTTCCCCCCCAAATCGGCTGCCGATGAGACAAATCTCACTCACATGGCATGTAAAGGCCAGTCCATAGTTTCCATTTCAGACGAAACTCTGAAAATATTCCTGCTCCTGGCTGTTGACTGGAACAGGCACTGCCACTCTAATAGATGCAACTTTAATGAGAAAAAACCCAGAGGACTGCTTTGAAGTAATTATGAATTAGTCAGATTATGGTTCTGTTATGTGCCCCCTCTTGGCTTGCTCAGACCTTCATGACTCATGATGTCCAGGCATACCTACTCGTGATCTCTCCCTACGGTCCTCTCTCTGGCCCATAACAGCCTCTCTCCATTGTATGCCCTATTAAAAGCAGTGCCTCCTCTCAGGCAAATTAGTCGAGCCTCTGCAGTTTAAATTACGGCATATTTCTTTCCTTGGAGGCCTGTGTCAGACGTTCTATAGGCTTAAATATGTCCTGAAGGGATAGAGAGAGGCCGCTGTATCTTCTCCAGGGTGTGAAGCGGGCTGCAGCTGCATGAGGAAATTTGTCTATATAGGAACATTCTATATTCTCTGAGTCTAATTGTATTTATTTTGTGTAATCACTTAAGCCAACTGCACACCCACTCACATGATTTCCAGCTATGCTTTTTTGGCTGCTGTCGTCCAAAATCCAGCCCACTCCTCCCTTTGATGTGTGTCACCCTTCACATGTGACAAATTTTCATCAAGCAAGTGTGTCTTTGTTTGCACACTCATCTTGTGTGTGTGGGAGGGTGGGTGTATCTGTGAGTAATTCAGTGTAGTAAACAACAGTTTATCCCAAGACGATTTGTTGTTGCTCTCTTAAGTTCAGCTGTCTTCTGCTTCATTAGGCTTTTTAGCAACCAGATATGTTTATTAAAGGAAGATTTTGGAGATCAGTTTAATTTTTACTGTTTAAACTCATATGGTATGTCACTGAACATTATATAAAGCAAGTCTGATAGTTTTATTCATGACCATCTTTAAGTATTGTACCTTGAAGAAATACTCACACCAAATTAACTTTTTCTTTCAGATTTTTCTAATAACAATTAGAAATTTTGTGTATCCTAATGGTTTTCATGTGATATACATATACAAGTAGTTCATACTTGTGAAATGATAGGAAGATGATACATGCTTTTCAAGTATTTCTTTTTTTATTAAAACTGGCTTCCAGAGCTCTGCTAACTCTAAATAAAATACAACACCACTAATTAATTTCAGAGGTCAACCAGTTGTAAATAGAGTTTACCCATTCATAATTTAATCTCAGTATACTACCAGTTAGTAAATAGAGTTTACCCATTCATAATTTAATCTCAGTATACTGAGATTAAACTGAATAAAACTGCTCAGTTTTGGTCCACATAGGTTGGTAAGAGAACATTATGGAACAAACATCATCACTAAGACCAAAGAACATGGCATTCAGATCAATGACTAAGTTCTGTAGCAGTTCAGGGCATGTTTATGTTATAACACAGTATTTTATGGAGCACTGTTAAACCCATCATCTGAAAATGGAAAGTGTATGCCACAACCTAAAACTTAATAAGAAATAGCTGTCAACCTAAACTGACCGACTGGGCAAGAGGAGCACCATTTAAAGAAGCAGCATCGATTATCATGGTCACAGAGGAGGAACTCAGGAAAGGGCGTCTGTTGACAGGACAACTGGTGGTCAAGCACTCCCCAAATCTGTCCTCTAGAGCGCCAAGAAGAAAGCTATTGTTAAAAGGAAGCCACAAGACATGTATATGGCATGGCAAATATATGGAAGAAAGTGCTGTGGACAGGCGAGGCCAACAATACACTTTTCCACATGCAAAATGTCATCAGGTGAAAAAGAGAGACTACATGTAACTTGAACACATTTTTCCCACAGTGAAACATGTCAGTGGCAGCATCATGCTGTGGGAATGCTTTAAATCAACATGGACTGGGAAGCTTATCAGAGCTAATAGGAAGAGGGATGGAGCTAAATACAGAGTGATCCTGGAAGAAAACGTTTAGAGGCAACAAAAGACATAAGTCTGGAGCAGAATTTTAATGTTCAGCAGGACAGAGAGCCTAAATATGCTGCCCTATGCTGAGCCTCCTGTCTCTGGCTCTCATTGAGTTTTAAGATCAGCATTGATTTTAAAGTCTCTTTTTTTTTTTTACCTCCCAGCATGTTTTTATTTTACTTTAGTATCATAGAAACATGCACTGTTACTGGAGACCAATTATTTAGTTAATCCTTTATACTAAAAAAATTCTGGTTGATTAAACATTGAACACATAATTCAATTCTGCTCCAGTTTATGGGTATCTACGTATATTTTCAGTCCGGTATTTTAGGATTCTGGCTCATTTCAGTCACATGAAGTCACTCCAGGTTGTACACAGAGCCCATGGGAATTCAGGGCATCTCAGTTGGAGCTCAGAAAGAGATGCTGGCATTATTGTACTCCTATTCAAAGCACTAACACCATCCTGAAAGAGGAGCGAAGACAGAGAGTCTTTAAATAAGAGGAGGTAGAGGAGAGGGAGAAGCTTTGAGGATGAGAACGGAATGAAGCCTTTCACATTGTAAAACCATGAATACCGACAGACTAAAAAAAGGGGAAACCAAGCTGGCTGCCATCCATAGAATACTGTGAGAAAAGGGCTTGTGTCTTTTATCATCAGCTGTCTATGAACATCAGGCAGTCCTGGATCAACACAGAGCTAAACATACCTAAGCAAAAATAAAAAAACACACCCGAGCCAGGAGTGTGAGAGGTTTGAAATCAAAACAGTGCCTCCCCTCCTTTCCTCTGAGTCTTTCCATTCAGCTCACACAAGCCAGCCTTTGTGCTGAGTTAGGAATCCTGAGCCGAGGAAGGCAAATGAGTCAAAGCTGAGCTCTTACTGAAGACAGTGAGAATTATGTCTCCCATCTGGATGATGTCAGAGTGCAGGAACAAATAAGAGGTGTGTCATAACAGAAAATACCCTGGAGTAGAATACAGTCAGTGGTGCTATGCATAATAGTGTGACTAATGTAAAAGTCTGGACCCTGGACTTACAGCCATTCAAATAACATGACAAAAAGACCACTGCTTAAATTTCCCAAAGTAAAGAGAAAAATATGTTCTGCAAAATTTCATTTGCCTTTTTTTTTTTGGGATCCTCATTGATCAGTCCTATTGGTATGGGGATTTATCTAAGGGCATTTATGATTTGCTTTGATATTTTTGTTATTGTATAGTTCCTCGTAAATAATTTAGGGTTAGACTCATTATTTTTAAGAGTGGCTACAAATCTTTTATAAATCACCCATAAACAATTAATGGGCTCAACTGTTCACTTGGCATCAGTAAGTGTCATTTAAAAGGCTGCAAAAATGTACTCAAGTTGCAGTTTATACAATAATTATGAGCTGCATATGATCCACTTCATCTGAATTTAACAGAAAGCTTCATGTACATTAGGGGAAATAAGTATTTTATCTTCTGGTAATTTTGCACATTTGCTCTCTTAATTAAATGGAAATAGTGAAACAGTGTCTTTTGTGGTAGTACAACTTTAATGTGTAGAGGCACAAAACTAGTCAGAAAAGAAGAATAAAATGCATTAAAGAGAAACTACAAATAGATTAGCATAGCACGGACTAGAACACATGTTTGCTCTTCAAAAAAGGACTTGGAACTTGATGGAAACGTCTTTGATGGAAAGCACAGTGCTAAGACTTTCCCTGTCGTTGCTCACAATGTTGACACACATCTCCGAGGAGGTTTTGTCCAGCTTCGCTGCACATAAAAGCCAAGGTTTCTTGGCTTCCATGTTGTACATCAAAGTTGAGCCTTTTCACAGATTCACACTAGGATTGGGATCTTATGTGGGTTTTCTTTAGCCAGTCTTTTGTTGCCTAAGTGTGTGTCTCGAGTTGTTATACTGAGAGACCCATTAAGGTCAACATTCAGTTTTCTGACTGGAGGGAAAAAGGTTTTTGTCCAAAAGTTCATGGCACATGGCCCCACCTATGGTCCTCTTAGAAATTATGCTTTGAACAAACTGCTCAAAGCATAATGTTTTCTACTCTGTGCTTTACTGTGGAGATAGTGTAGCTGTAGACTGATCCCGCACCTTTCTCATGGGTATCATCACCTAATAACGCAAGAACTTTCATGGAGCTCCAGCTGACTAATGGTTATTTAATATTTCTTTCATTTCCCAACAATCACATCTGTCTCCAACTCAGCAAGCTTCTTGCTGATGATCTTGTTGTCCACTCCGGACTTATTCAAGAATCAAGTATTTTTATTGTCACCATGCGTTACATGTTACCGTAGCAAATTTTGTAAGACATACACAAGGCCAGGATTCACACAGATAGCATATAACACACAGACACAAGACATAATATTTCCACACATTTTTTTTGTTATATAAATGAAATCAGTTCATTGCACTGACCAACATTCTCCCAGAGAAGCAGTGTGAAAATAGTCTTTAGGGTCTGATAAGACTAATATGATTCGAAAAAGACTGACATCAGTCCCTTTTCGAACAGTATGAATTACTGTGTTGTTTGCTGAATTAATCACTCAATGCTTCTTCGATGATGCCCGCAGTAAATACTTTGCAATAATTTTCAGTCTTCATTTACAGAACTGTGCAATCAGACATTCCCTGAGAAATTAGAGTGTGCAAATAGGCATTACCAGTAGTCTGAAACGTTTACCTGATAGAAATGGGTCAAACAGTGCACTGTGTGGGTGGGTGGGATCAGTGGCAATGCCACAGATCTATGGGCTTGTTTCTGACAGCTCCTTGGTCTTGAAAGTGGTGATAAAGGTGGTGGTGAAAAAGAGCATGGAATAAATGATTCTGCGGATATGTGTGCCTTTTTACACACAATGAGTTACTTCCAGGAGTATCTGCATTTAATAATTTAATTGCACCACATGGAGATTTAAGATGGAGATCTAAAGGAGTTATAATTCTGGCTGGGCTGTCGGGGGATAAAGCACGGAAATAAATGTAAACCTATATATGTAAATGTGTCTGCCCTCAACAATTTTAAAAACACTAAGTTAATTTCTTTGTAAACTGTATTTAGTTGTGATGCCTCATTAAAACAAAAGTATCAACTTTTTGCTTCTGTCCTCAGTTGTTTCTTGTAGAACCTATACCTGTATGCATTTCCAATTTACCCCTACCTTCTCCTTGCACATCAGCAATAAACCTCAGCAAATGAGAAACGTGAGAAGCCATGCAGTCACTCTGCCTCCCATTTGTTTCACTGGTGATGTCACCGACTGGAATCGAGACTTGTTCCAAGCTCTCTCAATCAGCATGTCTGTCAGCAGGTCTCGGCTCACCATGGACTTGTTTGTCGAAAAGGTGTTGCTGGAGGCTTTGGGCCAATTTTAATGCAAATGCTTTTAAGTCTTTGCTTGACAGTAGTGGTGTCCTCCTGAGGATGTTTAGCGTGCTTAGCTTTTGCGTGGATGATGATCCTGTAATATTTACCGCTGCTGTCTTCTGATGGTGCATGCCCTTTTATTTTGCTGTGACCATGAAGTATTTTCCTCAAAATGTTAAATTACCCACCTCTGATAGTCCCTTTAAATGTTTGCTTTGCTTTTTGTAGACCAAGAACTATTTGTCTTGCGATGAACACCGCTTTTAATTTATTTAATTATTTCAACGCTGCAGTTCCCAAAGCCAAATTAAACACCTGGAAGTTACTTTAAACCCACTTTCTACCTGGTTTAGTGAAGACGTTTTTGGCCTTTGATTTGTTTACTTGTCCAATCAGAGTTGGATCAAAACGGGCTTCTTTATATATGAGGCACTTTGGCTCTGAATGTCTTTGGCACCTTAAGCCCTTATGTACACTCAGAAAAGTGGATCAGGGTAGTTGTCCACTTTATGTTAACATTTAACTTCCAGTTAACACATAAAAAAGTGTTTGATCAGTTTAAATTGATTTTTTTATGGTAAACATCCCATAATTGTTTGTTTTTAATCCAACAAACACCTTTTTAATGTGTTAACTGGTACTGAAATATTTACATAAAGTGGGAAAACTGCCCAGGTTCGCTTTTTTCAGTGTGTTTCTGAGATTATTTCAGTTTTATCTGTCTGTGGATGTATTGTCTTTGATTTTATTCACCCTAAAATCTTCCTTGACAACCTTCAGACTGCATGTCTAAACTAACGCATCAGTGAGGATGAAGCCTGCGGCACAGTGCAGCAAAAGAGGTGGACGTGTTTGGAGTCAAAGCAGAAGGTGTCAAACACAATGTTGGGTTGTGGACATGTTTTTAAACTTGGTACAACAATGCAGACCCCTTCTAAATTGCGTGATCTTTATTGCATGTAGCAACAAAAAAGGTTGGTGTCTGACTGCACTGAAATTTATGGCTGTGTAATGTAGAGCACTTTGGATTTAGAGTGGTGTTGCCCTAAAGATACACTGGCAACCTGTCCAGAGGGAAACCCTCATCTTGCTTAAATTTAAATAATAAGCAGATAAGACATGAAAACCAAACACCATCACAGCCAGTAAAAGGCTGACTGGTGCCTACCGTCCCTGATTATACCGGGCACTTTCTGGCACAGGTAACAGGTCAGAAAATCCAGACATTTTTCTTGTAGTGATTCTTGCCATCTCCTAATGTAGGATCCTTGAAGGTCATAAGAGACATCTAAAGCCCTCCAGGAATATTAGGGTCTACTCTTGGGTCTACAGCTGAAGAGATGTGTCCAAAAACCTTTATTATGGAGGTGACTAAATCAGATAGCTGAGCCACTTGTCATTTAAAGATGTCTTTAAATGAGAACATCATATACTGTGAAAAATTACAATAGTCTTTGCCGGTTTTAACTGTCCAAACTCACTCTAGGATTACGTTTACATAATTCTATGACAGAAATACCGGATATTTTTAGTGGGGTCGGCTCATGGCCTCCTCACATCTGGATGCGCCGTGAATTCAGACAAGTGTGTTGTGGGTCTTCATCCCTCATCGCCTGCCTGCTGTGATGAACACCTCCTGCTCTGCAGTCTCTCGGTATTGTTCTCTTTCATATCCCCACTCCCTGTAGCAGATAGATGGGCAGCCCCACTGAGCTACTGTAAGAAGAACACACATCTAACTGTTTTTTTTTTCTGTCTGTATTCATGAAGGCCACAGATCATGCAGGAGACAAAGAGGATGAAGAAATGGATGACTCATATCTCTGAGATATGCCAAGTCGTCACACATTTACAGTGATATTCACACATAAACAGAAAAGCACGCACACTCTCCTAGAGGCCCTGCTGAACTGTCACTTTGTATTAGTTCAGCACAGAGAGGGGAGGAGGGGTGTTTAAGGCTGTTGAACGGTGAATGGCAGCAAGCGAGAAGATAAAGGAAATGTAAAACCCAAAAGGAAACCCTGAACTTTGGGTTGCCTTTGAACTTGCAGGCTTATTTTGTTCTTCATCACATCACACCTCATTTAAGACTGTTCCCATTGTTCGGTGGCTTAACATGTTTCTACTTATTTGGACAAAAATAAAATCAGACGCAAGAAAATCTAAAACTGTGCATTTAAACAATCCAGTAGTAGGGTTACAGAAATTGTTTTATCTAACTAATTTCCCGATCTGACAGTTCAGTTCATTTATTTTTTTTAATTCAGTCTATTTATATAAAGGCGATCCACATCAAATGTCATCTCAGGACACCACAAGACAAACAGGCCTGTCTATACTAATATCACTCAATCGCAATTTCAGTTTAAGAATTATAATATAAGATGTAAGAGCAGCTTTAAAGATACACACACACACACACACACACACACATATATATATATATATATATATATATATATATATATATATATATATATATATATATATATATATATATATATATATATATCCCATCCTTCATGTCATCAGCAGTCTTTAACTGTTCTCATATCAGAATGGAAAATCAAGACATACATTTTCTTTATCTGCTTATCAATGCAGTGTTGCTGAATCTCCAAGGCAATAAGGATAATGGCAAAGAAGATATTTCCTGCTTAATGATTTCTCACAAGATTTGCTATTCTGCCAAGGAATCAAATTCACGTAAAGTTAGAAAGAAGAAATGTTAAGCTAATATTTCAAAGCTGTTTAAAAGATTTACAAAGAAACATTTTGTGGTATAGTAAATTCGATTTGGTGTTGTAGGTTATCTCTTTATGTTTCTTATGGTGGGCTACAACACCAGCTGGCATTAATAGATTCAGCCAATAGCCACAGATCTCTTCTGACACTTCAGACGTGCGTTAACGGTATAATTTGACATACACGAGGGAAAAAGAGAACTTGATCTTGAACTTGAATTTGTCACAGCATGGTGAAGAAAATAGTTTCTTTTTACGTGGTTTCTTACATCTCTGTGCTTCCTCTGACTTTACATTTGAAACACCTTACTGGTACTAAAAATAGCTAACATTTGTCTCTAACTTCAACATAGAAGAGTGTTTTTAGTGATTAAATATATTTAATTTTACTGATCAGGAAAGATTATATTTTGGGGTTTTACAATTGGCCAATACATTTGTACACAGTGTACAGAGCTGATAGCAGCAATAGTCTCATCAGTATTTTTTTTCCCATTAAAGGTATGGAACTAAACAAACCTATGGGGAACACAAAGCTAATGTCATGATTAAACAGGTTATTTATTTTGAGAGAAATTTGTTCAAACAAAAATCCATTCAGATTATCAATGTTCTTCCTTCTTAAGATTCTTGCAGTCTTGCTTTATGACGGCTTATTTTCCATTTACAGCCTCTTTATTGTTATTTGTATCTTTTTTATGTACATATTGTCTATATAGTGATTATTTATCCTACTATTCAATATTTCTGTATATCTTCTTGTAAATTCTGTTAATAACAATATTGTAAAACATTTTAATTTCTGCATTATTTAACTGGACAGTTCACATTTAATACAACTACATATGATATAACCCACAACTGTGACTATAACAGGTGTTAGCAACTGAGCAGTCTTTTGTAATAGATTCCTTTTCTTTTCATTTTGTTGTTTGTTACTGATATTTCTGTTATTTTTGACTGTATGTAAACATCTAAGGCTCAGCGAGACAGAAAATTTCTGTTATTTGAACCTGATTGTCAAAAAAATGCTTTATTTGGATTCTTGTACACCAAAATGATATAATAATAATAATTGAAATTCAACATTTTTAGTTTAATAAAGTTTGATTTTTTTACTGAATATATTATGATGATATATTCTAATATACATGTATATTTCTATTCACGAATAAATTCCCTTTATTGTTTCTATATTTGTCCTGAGTGTAGCATTGGGCAGTATCTATTGTTTATTAAACCTTCGAATTAAACCACAGCCTACATTATTACTGTCTACTTGGAAAGCCGTGGGATATTGTTGTCTCAGGAGAGGTAATTACAGGCATTTTAATTGTTTGTAATATATTCCTAAGCCTGCCCTCTAATATTAAAGGTGGAACTGATCATTGTTTTGTGATCTGAAACCACAAAGAATAATGCATATGATTAAAAAAATAACTGCATGAATAAGAAGGTTGATTGTGTTATAGGATTCTTACACAGTCAGGATGTCATGTTTAAAGACCTTTTGTTGAAATAAGTTGATGAGAATATTAACCTTGTTGGAGCAAGCTGTGGCATCAAATGTTGAATAATTTTTAAATAGACTGTGCTCCCAGCGATTACCGCCTGAAACTGCAGTTTGGCAAACATATCAAATGTATGTGTCAGTATTTGAAGTGTTGATGACTTCTGTAATTCCCTCTGGTGTGGTGGATGCTGGATGTCAACCTCTGGGTCAAATTCTGACTGATTATTGCTTGGAGTTGATTCTGGTTTGTTGTCTTCTGTTCATCCACCTACTTTTGAAAAACATATCACAGAATCTCAACGGGGTTAAGATCTAGAGAGTTTCCTAACTGCAGCATTAGTTTTTGAGCTGCTTTTTTTTAAGACTGGGCTTTTTTTAACCAGCAGCCTGTCACAATTTGTTTCATTTTGTTAGCTTACAATAAAAAGACACTAAAACTAACAGATTTGATAAAAAGGAAACTGGATTTTAACTTCAACGAGATGATTCCCAAAGCGCTATGAGCTGAAATCTTGGCATATAGTGGAGGGGTTATGCATCTCTCGGGATCTTTGCTTGATTTCTTTTGCTGTTTCTGTAGATCTATAGTTTCATATGTGGTTGCAGTTTTTATGACAAAAACTGACATGACAAAAGGAGCCTGATGGTTCACCTTTTGTCCTCGATTGGTCACAGTAAAGTCCAATGGCTGAACATAAAAAGGTCACAAATACCTAAGAAAAAAATTTGAAAGATCTTTTGAAAACCAGGAATACTTTGGATGATTCAAAGTTACATAAAAGTGTGGCTGCTCGGATGCAAGATCTCAAGATTTTAGACGTGATTGAAATTTTTGCACAGCACAACTCAGTTACACTGTTGCTACCAGTAATGTTTGACCTCAGTCTGATTTTCCAGTCTAGAGTATAATAAAACTGACCTATGAGTGCTCCGCTACACCAGGAGTAAAGCTGTGAAGTTTAGCCGAGCAGTGCATCGTAGCTCTCCTGCTGTGAAGCCAATTATCTGCAAAACATAGCATATTAAACTGCTGTCGGCGTGCTTCCAGACAACACACCCAGAGAGTTGTGTACGTGTGTTTTAACGCTACAACACTTCAGCCCCCCTTCAGCCTGCAAACATCTTAATCAGGGATGGAGCTGCTGGTGAAAGGGAGATGGAGAGCGATGCAGATTAAAGTCAGAAGGACTGCACCCTACAGTCTTTCGGGGCACAGCAGCACATTAATCTTGCTTACATTGCAAGGATCTTAGTCGCAGATTGAAACCCAAAATTAGAAACAGCGCCATCAAAGGCTGCAAGATGATTACTTTTATTAATTTATTTATTTGTTTGTTTTTGCCTGTTGGAGACAGATGCTCTGATTGGATTTGAGGATATGTAAGGTAATTATTAATTATCATCCTAAACAGTGGCGAGGGGGCAGGAGGAGTTCGGTTTATGGGTCACGTCACTAAAACGATACCAGAAGGTTTAGAAACTTTAGATGTTTATCGTTCTGTTTATGATACAGCACTGTCAGGAAAAAATGTATCTGATCGTTCCGAATACAAATTCCATCATGATAACAAACCCAGATAGAGAAAAAAATAAATAAAAAATAGCAGGGATCCACTGAAGCTGGTGTCTGTACAAACACTCATGGTGTAGAGTTTGTAAAGTTGGTGTCTTTGACAGGGGGGACCTGGGTTTGAATCTGGGTTGTGTCAGGAAAGGCAGCTGGTGTAAAAACTCTGCCAAGTCTGTATGCCAGTTGTAATGACTTGCTGTGGCCTCCTTGGATAAAGGAGCAGCAGAAAGAATTCACAAACAGTTAACTTTTTGAATAAGCTGCCAATGACTATCTCAGCTGTAGCATTCCGTTTCCTTTGTTTCTGTTGTGCACACAACACAGTTGCCTTGCAGCAAGAAAGTCCAGGGGTTCGAATCCTGACCTGGAGTCTCTCTGCATGGAGTTTGCATGTTCTCTCTGTGCATGTGTGAGTTCTCTAAGGGTACTCTGGCTTCCTAAGCACTTTACGTTGTCCTTTTACTGAAACGTGCTATACAAATAAATTTGCCTTACCTTACCTCCTCCCACAGTCCAAAACCATGACTCTGAGGTTAATTGGTCTTTCTTAATTGCCTTTATCGTGGGTGTGTGTGTGTATGTGTGTTTGTTTAACATGCTGTAAGAAGGAGGCAATCTTTGGCTATGTTTTATTTTGTGGTATCCAATTAACACAAATTAGGACAAAAGGTCTAAAATAAATGAAAACTTAAACTATAAGATGGACAAAATAGATATTAGCATGAAAATATGTGGTTTACATCAACTAATTATAATAATTTGCTGAAATTATACAAATAATACTGATCGAAAAATTATTACAAAAGTAAGGGACAAATGTATCTGAATGTAGCGTCAACAAATACAAAAGCTTCGCAAATAATATATATATTTTTTCAATTCAATTTTATTTATATAGCTCCAATTCATGAAAGATGTCATCTCAAGGCACTTTCCAAAGTCAAATTCAATCAGATTATACAGATTGGTCAAAAGATTTCCTATATAAGGGAACCCAGTTGATTGCATCAAAGACGCAGAATGAATGCTGCTTGACAAGTAGGATTCACTCCTCCTGAAGAAGCGTAGAGCCA
Organism: Fundulus diaphanus; assembly: GCA_037039145.1. NCBI lineage: Eukaryota > Metazoa > Chordata > Actinopteri > Cyprinodontiformes > Fundulidae > Fundulus > Fundulus diaphanus. The sequence continues at coordinate 18,364,249 of CM073128.1, read as the reverse complement.
CAGGGAGAGTCGTCTGCATTGTCCATGGCTTTGCAGCAATCCCTCATACTGAGCAAGCATGAAGCGACAGTGGAAAGAAAAACTCCCCTTTAACAGGAAGGAAAAACCTCCAGCAGAACCAGGCTCAGTATGAACGGTCATCTGCCTCGACCGACTGGGGGTTAGAGAAGACAGAGCAGAGACACAACAAGACAGACAAAAAAGCACAGAAGCAAACATTGATCCAGTAATCTGTTCTACATTAGATGGTAATAGCGGGTGATCCGTCTTTCCTGGATGATGTCACAGCTAACAGAACGCCAGACCAGGTGTGCCTACTATGAAGATAAAAAAGAGAGAGAACAAAAAGTTAAAAGCTGAAATGATGACAAGCCAATGCAAAAGTGGACAACAGTATAACTCAGTAGAGTGAGAAAAATAGACCCTGATGTCCTCCAGTAGCCGATTCCTTTTTTTTTTTAACTCTAAGCAGTGTTTTATTTGCAACCTTTCCAAAGCCTTTTTTTACCGTTGCATCAACAACAACAAAAATTTAACAAGTTCAAAAAGACTAACGTTGTAGCTTGAAAAAAAGGGATTTTCAAAGAGCTGCTGTCTAAAGCTATCCCACAATGCTTTGCAAACTGTTAGTAATTACAATGCCCGGCCAATTTTAGGAGGAAAGAAAATCTCCGTCTTTTTTTAAATGATTAGTATCTCAGGCCATACCCTTTACTGAAATGATCCACATTTGATGAGACTATGTTGGAGGAAAGAAGGCTGGGTAAATTAAGAGCTTTGCATTTTGGCTCAGCTCTATTCTTTGACACGAGAGAGTGGAGTCACACCTTTCTTACTGCAGATAATCTCCAGCTCCATGCTCCCACATATGTAAACAAGATATCAAGATACTTAAATGGCTCCTTTTTTGCCTTTTTTACCAGACAATGAAAAAGTAACAGATCTTTACTGTAAATCAGGTCATTGGTAGCTACACAGCTTTAATCCAGTGTATGGAGAAAAACATCTTTAAATTAATTTTTTTTTATAATCTCAATTTAAATCTCAATCGTTTTAAAAAGCTTGCTCAGATCGCAAGTTTATTTCTGAGGGTTTTCTACTTTAAATCCCTGTCTTCAACTCAAGGGATGCCCTCAAAAATCCAGATGTTTCTGTAAGGAACAATAAATGAAGCTGAATCTAGATTGGAGACTGATGTTAACTGTTTTAAATCAGAAGAGACAAAGGAAAATTACAACATATCAACATCTGAATGCCATCTACAGAGGGCTTTATGTGAAACATGATGCAACTCTCTCAGTTTTATCAATTTGTATCAGATTATATTTAGTAAAAAAAAAAAAGCTACATTAAACTCTGTTAAAGTTGGCAGCGCTTACCTTAAAGGCATTGGTTAAACCGTCTGACCTGATGTCATTTAGGGTCGGAGTCCGTCTGATTGGTAACCGCGCCATTATTGATCGGGGCATTTTCATCTGGCAGTAAGTGCATAGCTTGTCACAGCCAGATTCATGCCTTCTCATCAATAACCTTTTTGATTGTTTTGCTTTTTAAACACACTTTCCATTAAAAGTCTCCAAGGTTTTTCCATTGCGTCATGAAACAACGCCTGCACTTCAACCTTTTCACCCCTCTGTGCTCTTCTGCTCACGTAACTGATTCTCTACTCATGTTGACATTCGGGGTGGGCTGCACCGGGTGCCCCCTTTCAGCCATCCCAGTTTTAAATGCATTTGAGAACAACATGCAACAACACCACATTTGAGCAGAAAGAGGCAGGCTTGGGGTCTTTTCACAACCGTGGTCTCCAATTGCCATCCAGAGTTTGAGGCCCGGATGAGGAGCGGGCCACCTAGCGGGGGGCTGGTCTGGGTGTTGGGTCCTGGGGGTGGGCCGGGGCTGGCACTTCTGCTCTCCCCGGCAACAGGGTGTGGGGTTGTGGCATGGAGGGTTGGATTGGGTGGCGCAAGGCCTATGTGGGGAGGCTTTCATGCTGTGTGGGGGCGGCATAACCGGCTGGTCTAGGCACCTCTGGGTTCATAGGCTGGGCTGTGGTTGGTTGGCTGATTTGTTTGTGTTGGCTCCATCATCAGATGGATGGGCTCAGGGGTCGTCGGGGCTGGGATTGCGGCGGGGGGGGTGGTAGCTGGAGTATGGACCGGGTATGCCCAGGTTGGGGCGGTCCTCTGCCCTGCTCTCCCTCACCCTGATGATAGGGATCACCTCCCAGGTCTGGGGGCTAGATTCACCCCCCCCCCCATGTCCCTACATGGGTGGATGAATGGATGGATGAATGGATGGATGGATGGATGGATGGATGGATGGATGGATGGATGGATGAAAACTTCTAAAAACAACACAGATACGAATATCAATGACTGTAGCTGCAGTCCTTCCAAGACATTAAGCAGAGATAGTCCACAATGCTTTAAAGCTTATAACCTATAGTATATTAATTATGGCTCAATTCAAAACCTTACTAAGTTATAAACTACAGAATCAATCTCTTTAAGAAAGTTCAGCCATATATTCACAGATATCTTAAACTGTTCATCAAAATAGCTCTGGGGTCATCAACATTGCGTTTTCTGACTCTCAGGCACACAACTCGTGGAACAGGGGATGAATTTGCCTCAGTCAATATGTATGCAGAAGTTATACTTCTGATTTCCCATAACACTGGCAATAAGTTATGATTCTTGTTTAATTTTGGATAAGCAGTTAAACTGATTAATTTATGGACAAAAATATTTAACAAGACTAACAACTAGATTCACATAGTAAGAAGATGCTTTATGAAACTGAGCCGAATCAAAGCAAGAGCATGAGAGGAAACAAAAAAAAAACATGTTTTCAAGATGTTTGATTAGTATTTCTCACAGCTGGAGGCTGTTGACAGAAGTGATTCAAACATGACAAAACCTGGAAAGAAAACCTAGAAACAGCAATGAGATGAAGAAAACTTAGACAGCAATTATTCTCGGTGGCAGCATTAAAAACAAAACACATGCAAAATTCTGACATGACAACGGCCTGTCAGTGACAATGACAATCAGACATCCTTTGAGCTATTTTTACACCCTTTATGTTCTCAGACGTCGTTAAAAGGTCTCAATCTCTGAGTCTCGTTAGAGTTGTCAAGGCTGACGCAGCTCCGTGGAAATCAGAGCTCAGGTAGGTCAAGGTGAGATTGATCTGGCTAATGTGGATCTCTAATGCAGCACAGAGATGTGAGAGGCTTCAGAGGAAGAATCGGGTACGCTGCCAGCTGGTAAAGTTAGAAAACCTATTCTGGGTTGAAATAAATGCTGTTGGACGGGATGGTTTACAATCTGACAGACGTGGCAAGCTCAGTGTCTCATAAACGGCAGTTGACCTGACGGCTCTGAGGTGACAGGAATACCTGTGGTCTGAGAGCAAAGACTACTGTGGTTCTGAGAAATGTCTGAATATCTGAAAGCTCCTCATTACTCTATTTGTGCCTGCAGCATATTGAACTGCAACCTGCCAAACATTTGAGTCCCCTCTGATTGGTGGCCTGTCAGAGGCCTCAAGCAGATTTACAACACCTACACAATTCTCTGCTGCAGCCCCGCTTTCCCAAATTGGAAAGAAACTGGATGTACCAAAGGGATTGTAAAAGAAAAAGAAAAGATTGTGGTTAAAAATAAGAGGTCATTCCGCTAATATAGCAACACAGAAGGCTTTGTAAATATTCAACGACGATGGAGCTGGGATAGTCCTTTCAGGATGCAGGTAAACAAGCTCTTACCTCACTTCCAGTTGCAGACTGCTGCTTATTTCCGAGGGGCTTATTTACAGCTGTCAATAACTTAAACTGCATTGGTAAAGAGTTATTTCTATCTATGTGGCAAATGAGGAGTCCTTTTGTTTTTACTTAGCAGGTTTACACTTACATACTATATTTATGTGTTACATATACATGTTTCATCAGTAAAAGAAAAAACTATGAAATGTTTTTACAAGGGTGTCCAGTTATTGTTTTTAAGTGTCATTTATTTTCTGATGAAAAACAAACTTGAAATAAAATAAAAATTTCCACTACATTTTACATCTCCTCATGTTGGACCAGCATGTTTTTTTGTTTGACTGATAATGTAAAAATATATTAGTTTGTTTACATAATGATGTCATCAGCTGACCCCTTTGTACAAAGAAGGTTCCAGGTTAAAATGTTAAAAATGCTTGAAAATAAATTATAGTTTGGCACAATCCAAAATTACAAAATCCAACTTGACAATTCCAAAAGTTAAATCTGACAAAAACATTTTTGTAATTTCCGCTTTACTTATTGATGATCAGAGTTTGTAGGGACTTAGTTCTCAGTAATCAGTTAGCAACCAATGAAATCCTTGTTCTCACATGATGTGGCACAGAGGTCCATTTCTAGCTCTCTTTTAAATGGAGACGAAAATGTCATTCAAGTAATGCAGATGTATGCTGAGAAAAGGAAAGCCAGGAAATGGCTACAAGAAAACAGCTACCAGCCTACCCTTTCTCATCTCTACAGTCATAAAAAATGATTTATGAAAAAGTTTAAAGTTTAAAGACACGACAAGGACCCAGGTTCATCTTGTGATTACGTACACTGAGCAGGATGATAAAAGACATAAAAAAATATCCAAAGCTGCAGCATAGAATGAGACCTTATAGCTAGGAGGTGGCCATAGAAACATTAGACGATATCTACATGCCAGCTGGTTGGGAGACATCCCGGGAGAAATGATTTGGTAGCATCTGCAGCCCACTGTTAAGTATGGTGAAGAATCTGATGAGGTGGGCCAGTTTCACTACCAGCTTTTCAGGGAACCTTCTCAGATCGCATGGCATTAAACTGCTGTTTCTCTTCTTTTTTAACTTGAGAATTTCATTATTATCTGAATATTATCTGAAACATACTGTGCAAATATTAATATTTGCACAGTATGTTTCCCCTTCTGATAAGTCTCTCCTCTGCTGCACAGCTGAACTTTAAATCTAGCTATTTTCATATTGTGTATTGTCTTTTTGAAGATCTTCTCTAGTAATGTCTTATGTGTGCATTTTGAGCCGACATCTAACCAATGTTTCATTATGGTGACATAATGACAATAAAGACTCTTGATTCTTAATTGTTTGTTAAATTATAGATACCAGAATATTTTAAATATAAATCTGACACTTCTATCTGAAGACTGAAGAGGAGCCATCACTGGGACTTTCAAGAAAAGAATAATCCAAAGCACATGTTCAAATCAACACAGAAATAGTCAACCAGTCACAACTTACCCTTTTTCCATGATTCTGCAGATTTAATTGCAGTTGAAAATATGTAGCGTCAGCTAAAGACAAGAGAGCATAGTTTTTATGAACAAATACACAAAGACGATTGTAAATTTTCTTTAAATCACCCTACAGAGTATGCTATTTTAATAACTGTACATTATTTTTCTTATAGTGTAAATTTCTGAATAGTTTCTTACATTTATTTTTTGTTTTGAGATTTTTTTACTTCTGTATGTGTCTGCATGCTTCCATTTGTCTTTCACTTTGCCTTAGCTCCACTTGAATTTTCCCCACTGTAGGACAATAAAGAATATTTATATTCAATTTCTTTTCGCTTAAGGGTTGTAATAATTTGCATCTTAAGGTTTACAGTATAAATTACACTCACACAGTGTAATTTATGTTTTGAACTATATTGTTCTGGGGTTTGGTCCTTGGTTGGGTCTCCCATGGAAAGCTGGCCTCAAGGCAGGAGTCATATAAGAATGATTTAAAGATCAATGAACCAAGACCCCTGATAGGCAGACCTCACCTGGAGAGAAAAGTGGGACCAGAAAAGGGTGGACTGCTTTCACCAGATTGGGAGTCAATGTCTTTCTTAACTGGAGGAGATCAAGTATATAGCGCTGCTGTTCTACAACAAAGGCCGGTTAGGGCAGGTGACAGATTGACAGATTAGGGCCTCATCTGTAGTAATGTGACTGCTGCTCTGGTCTGTTGTGGTGAAGAAGGTGTTGAATCAACAACAACAGCAGTCAAAATAAAATTCTATCCACGTTCATACACTCACCCATGATCAAGACATGGATCATACCAAAGTGAAAGAGATCCCAGATAAAGTGGATGAAATTAGCTTGGACTGGGTTGCCGGCTCAGTCTTAAAGGAAAGGTGAGGAATTCTGTCACTCAGAGAAGGTTTAGATAGAGCCACTGCTCTCCTGTATCAAAGAGAGGAATTTATTATATTATTATGGTAAAGTGCATTGTTAAGATACTTTTAGTTGTTTGCGGTTGTGGATGGAAACTAACCTGACAACAGCCAGATGTATGTCTCGTTCCGCCTAGCTACACTCACATACATCTGGGACACCGCCGGTAGAGAGTGATTTCTCCAACCAAATTTATGGTCTGGCCAATCAGGACGCAGGGCTGGAGTTTCATAGATATGACGTAGTGGAGACGCGACCATGACGTGAGACTGTTTTGATAGCAATGGCGGCTCGTCGAGGAAGCAAGCGTTAACATTGATGCTGCTATTTCTTCCGTGTTGTCCAATCTACCTAATATTGTTTCATTAAAAGAACATCAGAGAACGCCTCTGAAGGCTTTTGTTGGTGGACACGATGTTTTCGCCCTTCTCCCGACCGGATTTGGCAAGTTTTGTTTTCTGGGGCCAGCGGACGTGCAGACGCGGACGCGCCCCGGAGCGGTTAGCGGTTAGCGGTTAGCGCTAACTATGTTAGGAGGCCTTTAATCCTCAACGCGGTCGGCCCGGAATCGACTCTGACCCGCGGCGCTTTGCCGCCTGTCTTCCCCCCTCTTCCTGTCAGCTCACTGTCAATAAAACGCATGCCACTAGAGCCGCAAACACATTATTATTATTTTTTTTTTTTTTTCCTGCGTCGCTATCATTAGCGTCACGGGTTAGCTTCGGTGTGAGTGGTTGAAATAGCACGTCAATAAAGATGACAGACAAGTGGCTTATCCAATCATATGCAAGAATTTTTGATAAGGCCCAGCCTTCTGTAAAGGCAATTCCTATGGCGGTGTCCCAGATGAATGTGAGTGGAGCTAGGCGGAACGAGACATACATCTGGCTGTTGTCAGGTTAGATGGAAACAGGAAAATGAAAGAAAACTAAAATCTCCAACCTGTAGTTTGAAAACTCCTGGCAAACCTTTAATATAAGCACAGCTTTCTGTGCCTGGCAAGACTTTTAGCAGCGCTCAGCTGAAGTGATCATCGGATCTGATTTGACATAAAAAACAAGGACCAAATAAGAGGAACCATAATAGGTCCTTATCGCTCAGAGTCTCTCAGGTCTCTTCAGAGTCTTGTTCTGATGACTTGCGTGATTTATTTCCAGCAGCTCTCACTCTAATTCAAGTGTGATTCACATGAGATACAGCAGTGTCAGTCTTTCCTTGCAGAATATATACCCTGCTGGTGCGCAGGTGAAACTAGGTCTTTATTTATCAAGATCAAGGGATCCGTTGCTTGGGTTTCCAATTTACTTCTGGCTGGATGAGCTGAATTTTGCATCAAAATGAGGCATTTGAATAAGTAGCCATGTAGTTGCTCTTACCTGGTCCTCGTTTCTCATGAGTTCAGGCCTCATTCACTTCAGTCAAGCACTCTGACAAGTGTCTCTGTCCCTCAGGAAAATCCCTCCCTCTGTATTCCTGTCTGAATCTTAACGTCTGACATTACTCTAACCTGCAGCTGTTTTCTGTATTTTACTGGTTTTCTTTATATAAAACACATACTGTGCTAGTTTACACGGGAATTAATCAGCATGAAGTGGCATCAAAACAACACCCCTTTTGCATATTTGTGATGTGTTTTCCCCATATACACGACAGCCTGTCACTAAAATATGACAGGTAGGGGAGATGATTGGAAACTGTCTGCAGTCTAGCAGCTCAGTTTTACAGCTAAATACTGGAAATGAGTTTTTCCTATTCACTCTCACTGAGCTCCACCTGCTGGCAGAGAATTGTGTCTATATTTTACAGACCTTTCATTCTTGGTGAATTTCTGGCTTCAACTTGCTTGTTTATATATGTGTGTGTATATATATATATATATATATATATATATATATATATATATATATATATATATATATATAGAGAGAGAGAGAGAGAGAGAGAGAGAGAGAGAGAGAGATAGATAGATAGATAGATAGATAGATAGATAGATAGATAGATATTTATAAAAATTTGTCATAGCGCACCCAGTTATTCTGGATTATGGGACAGTCGTTGGACTGCAGGAAAATCTAAAAGAGATGACCTCCATCCCATGAAAAAAAGAATCAGGTTTGCTCTAAGAAATTTTACATAGATCCATAAAATATTTGCATCTGCTCTAAATGTAGATCCACACACATCCTAAAACCTTTTTTTGTCCCCATGTGTGGGACTGTATGGTTGACTTTGGAATTAAATTGGTGAATAAATTAAATAATACTGCCATATTTTCATTTTCTCAGTGAGCGTCATTGCTGTATTTTTAAGCATGGTTCTAGGATCTTACATATTAAAAAGTGGGATTTTTTTTGTCATTTTGATTTAAGATCTTAAGAAATCTCAAACAAGCCCTTAAAGTCTTAAATTATATCTAGTCTTAAATTTTTATATTTGTTGGTCCATTGTTTCTTTCATTATAAAGGTTAAGCATTTCGGTAGTTACCTAAACTCATCAATAACAGTCATTGTGAAGCTTACTTTATGCCATGTCAGGAGGCACTGAAGCTTGCTAACCTGGTAAAGGTCTGGGGTCATATGCCACAACTATCTGTGGATAAAATCATATTTAACATGATTACATTGTTAAATAGGTTAAATATAAGCTACTAGGAAAGTTCAATTCAATTAAATTTTATTTATATAGCGCCAATTCATGAAACATGTCATCTCAAGGCACTTTACAAAGTTAAATTCAATCATATTATACAGATTGGGTAAGATTATACAGATTGGTCAAAAATGTTCCTATATAAGGGAACCAGTTGATTGCGTCAAAGTCCCGACAAGCAGCATTCACTCCTGGAGAAGCGTAGAGCCACAGGGAGAGTCGTCTGCATTGTACATGGCTTTGCTGCAATCCCTCATACTGAGCAAGCATGAAGCGACAGTGGAAAGAAAAAACACCCGTTAGCGGGAAGGAAAAACCTCTAGCAGAACCGGGCTCAGTATGAACGGTCATCTGCCTCGACCGACTGGGGGTTACAGAAGACAGAGCAGAGACACAACAAGACAGACAAAAAGCACAGAAGCACACATTGATCTAGTAATCTGTTCTACATTAGATGGTAATAGTCGGTGATCTGTCCTCCCTGGATGATTTCACAGTCAACAGAACGTCAGACCAGGTTTACCTACTATGAAGAAAAAAGAGAGAGAACAAAAAGTTAAAAGCTGAAATGACAACAGTCATTTCAATGTAATGCAATGCAAATCTGGAGAACAGTAGACTGGAGAACAGTAGAAATCAGTAGAGTGAGAAAAATAGGCCCTGATGTCCTCCAGTAGCCTAAGCCTATAGCAGCATAACTATAAAGATAGCTCAGAGTAACATGAGCCACTCTAGTTATAAGCTTTGTCAAAAAGGAAGGTTTTAAGATTAGTCTTAAAAGTAGACAGGGTGTCTGCTTCACGGACCAAAACTGGGAGTTGGTTCCACAGGAGAGGAGCCTGATAGCTAAAGGATCTGCCTCCCATTCTACTTTTAGAGACTCTAGGAACCACCAGCAGACCTGCAGTCTGAGAGCGAAGTGCTCTGTTAGGAACATACGGGGTAATCAGAGCTCTGATATATGATGGAGCTTGATTATTAAGGGCTTTATACGTTAGAAGAAGAATTTTAAATTCTATTCTTGATTTAACAGGAAGCCAATGAAGGGAAGCTAAAATTGGAGAAATATGATCCCTCTTGTTGATTTTCATCAGAACTCTTGCTGCAGCATTTTGGATAAGCTGAAGACTTTGAATTGCATTTTGTGGACTTCCTGATAGTAAAGAATTACAATAGTCCAGCCTTGAAGTAACAAATGCATGGACTAGTTTTTCAGCATCACTCCTGGACAGAATGTTTCTAAAAAGTTATTAATTAAGCTTAGCTTACTTAGGTGATTTTGCAAAATTATAATAGGTACATTTTAATTCATAACGGTCTTAAAAATGTCTTAAATAATCTTCCATTTAAATAGCTGGAACTAGCAGAAACCTTGTAAAATATGTTACTTATGACAATTGAAATTATGTAAACAAATAAATACATCATACAAAACACAATAAGATATTGACGCAGTTTCATACTAATTATCTGAAGCTTTTGTTTGTCTTTTTGTTTTAAAGGTTTTGATTTTAAACTTTAATAATATTCAGATCCTTGTCCTTTATTGGCTAAAGCTACTTGACCCTTCCGTGTAACTACTCTGCGATTGGCTGATGGCGTGGGGGGATGGCGATGGGCGCTGCATTCACCCAAAGTTGCAGCGAAAACGGAAATGTAAGACTTTCAAGATAAAGCTCAGAGCACGCTACATATTGGCTGTAGAAAAAAAAAACAAATTTCACTAGAATTCAAGAACGTGTAAAATGTATTAAACGATGGGGAGCCAATTAAGTGTTTTATATATTTATTACCATCCAGCCATTTCATTGGGTGGAATAACGTTGAGGTTTTATTGTTTTTAAAATATATAGTTATTTAGTCCATTCTGGCTACAAATTAATTATTTTTCTAATATAATTGTTATTTTAAGTTTCTTTATGTGTTTTTAATCATTATTTTTATTTTGTTATTTTTTTGTGTGGTTTTGCTGACGGAAAAAAAAAATTATAACCTCGTGGGCTTTTATTTTGTAGTAAAACTGAGCGGAAGAAACACTATATAATTGCTGACTTAATTTGGGGTTTGAAGCTGCAGACCGTTTAAAATCTCCCTCGGCTCGTCTCTTTCCTACTGTTCGGGCATCGAAGGCAGCATGATACCTTCACGGTCCCGACTCGGTTCGCAGACCGGAGCCCCATGCCCTGCTGCTCCCGGTGACGAGGCGCAGGAGCAGGGTCAGAGGAGGAGAACCTTCTGCATGGACAAGATGAAGACCCGCAGGCTCCTCAGGGAACGAACTGAAGCCGCCGCGAAGAACAACAACATCTCTCCGTTTATGATCCGCTGCCAGATCGGAAAAGAGATCAAGCACATCTGCAGCAACTGTCGAGGAGCCGAGCCTCTGGATGGTGAGGAAGGGCTCAGCTTTTACAGTCTTAGGCGCTTCAATCTATATTCCTTAGTTTTTTTTCCCCACTTTCTTTTTGCTTATCTCCTGTTTACAGTAACACCTAGTCAAAGATTCTGGTTTGATGTTCACTTTTGTTTCCCACTTTCTGTTCCCCTGGCCCACCTCTAAAAGCAGAACAGTGGAACTTTATCACATCCAGAGCTTCTCTGTTTCTGTTTAACGTTGCTACTAATCATCAAGTGTCAATATGCGTGGGACTTTTTCTGTTGGTTTATGCTGCTGCTCATAATTGGCCGCTTAGTCCTGAATCACATAGATAAAAATCCCCTCTAAGAAACTATTTAGGTTTTTTTCCTTCTTCTTTTTTTCCCCCCTGTGCCCATTAGAACAGTTTTTAACAGCCTGAAATACAAACTATGCCTATATGTATAAACATTATAGTCAAGATACTTAAATCCTTCTCATAAATGAAGTGGCAGAGATTCGGCTCTCTGTGTCAGTGATGTATATATGGTGATGTTGGTGGTATAATGCAACAGGACATGTGTTGTATCATGATGTTCTGGTAAAATGTAATTAAGAAACTTTGCCAAAGACACCAGGCAGATGAAAAATCATCTTGCTGACATGGAAATGGTGAAATTAATTTATATTTCCGTACAGCTGGATAGACGTCCCACTAACTGGGGTTTATGTTTGCAATGAGACAGAAGCAGAAAGATATGAACACAGTTTATATTTTTATCACAAGTCATATTGTCATTGTGTGACACTGTCCAACATTACTGCCTGTATTTTTATTTATTTTTTTCCTGATACCGTGCAGCCCTGTTTTCCACCAGATGTTACAAAACACACCTTTGAAAAAGTTCTTTTTTTGTGTTTTCAGTCCACTGAATATTTCCCCAAACGTGCAGGGGATCATCGGGATTCCTGGAACTGAAATGTGAGAGGGGCCTTTCGTGTTTGCGGTGGTTTTTAGCCTTAGCAACTGAAGGCTGCAGTGCTTTAAAGGACCTAGTGGGTTCTTTTGTGACTTTCTGGATGAGTTGCTGATGTGATGCTGGCCACTCTTACCAAAAATTTCTGCTTTTTTTTTCTGTGATTTTTATTTTTTATTTTGTTTGTGTGTTTTTTCCATTTGTGGACAATGGCTCTCATCGTGGTTCATTAGAGTCGTTAGATAAGGCTCTGTAAACTAGTGCTGGGTAATATATTGAGATTTAAAACATTTTGTGTGTGTGTGTGTGTGTTTTTTAAGAGATATAAGATGATACTATATCGTTTATATCGGGATGGTCTATGTTGTGTTGTGATTATACTTTTATGTATTCCAGTAGGTGTTTTTTCAGCTGTTTCTCATATTTATCTAAAGGTATTTGTTTAAAAAAAATGTGCCCGTGAGACCTTTGGGATAAACCTTTTGATTCAGAAATGCCTTTTTATAATAACTTTATGAAAAAAAAAAAAAAACCTATCGAGGTAAATATCGTATATCGGCATTCAGCATAAAAATATCAAAATATTTTTGGTTCATATTGCCGAGCCCTACTGTAAACCCTTCCAGGCTGATGGGTGTCAATTACCCCCCCCCCCCCCCCAACAGTTCTTTATTTATTTTATTTTATTTATTATTATAAGATTGGGACATTTGAAAACAGAATTTTGTATTTATGGAGGCTTTCTTTGTGTCACATTAGAATTAATTTAATGATCTGGAAAAAAAACTTTTTCACGCTTCTTTTTTTTTGGAGGTTATTATCTCCTTCGTTAGGTCCTTAAAGCAACATGTCACATTGTGTGAGCAGTGATAAAATATAACATTTAACATGCTAATTAATTGTACCAAACAAAGTGAAATCTTTGCTTATTCAGGCAAATAGTGCAATTTGCCAATAAAGCGAATGAGGGATGTGTCAACCTTCAGTTGAAAGTTTTAATAAATCCTCTATCCTCTCGTCTGATGATTCTCAAACAATTTCATTTGCTGTTCCATTCAGGCTTTTACTGATGGATACTAATTAATCCTCTTAAGGTTGGACCTGCAGATTCAAATGTTGTTGTTTTTTTTTTTCCTTTAAACTTTATGCAATGTGTAGTAAACTACACCAGGCGCCAAATGAGCATGCTGTTTGTTGGTGCATTTCACATACAGAAAAAATAGAGTTTTCAGTTTGATGCATTTAATGAACAAGGAAAAAAATAACATATATTTTTTTTGTATTTGACCTGCTGATTACCGGTCAGGTGGATTAAGGGAACGTTGGCCTATTTCAATCACTATGCAAGTGATTGGGGCATCAGTGATATATTTTAACTAAAGAAATTGGAACAAGTTGTTTCTGTGACATTGCCGTGTGAAACAAAGTGCCCTAGAGATCCAATTGGCTAGCTAGTGAAGTGGTTGAAGAACAAACAAAAACATTGCTCTCTAAACGAGAAGGGGGAGAAAAAGTTTAAAGGGAAAAACTTCAAAAGGCTTCCAGAAATCCTCGAGAAATGTTGATCCAAACCACTTTGGAAAAATGCATTTTGTGTTTACCGACTGGAATCAAAATGTGAACAAATAGAAGGCTGCTCAGAGCTTCAGTTGCAGAATGTTTGCAGTTTGGTAAACCTTACATGCAGTCCGTCAGATTATGTCTTCACTGCTGGTGCTTTATTTACCACAAGTGAATCATGAGCAGTGACCCTAAAACAAGAAGTCCAGTGAGACCTGCTGTGATCTCAGCTGGAGCTGAATCGACTCGTCTGGCTGACCTTGCCAGTCATGAGGTGACCGTCTACATCAAGCTGAGAGAAACGCTGCCCTGCAGGGAAAAACTCTGAAGTCCCTCACTCGATGTTCGCATTAGGAGAAAGAGAGCTGCACTGGAGTTTAGAAGGCTGAATATTGTTATCTGGTGTCTGCAGAGCTGTTCTGATGGGAACTTTTTCGTTAAGCTGCTACAGAGACTCAGAGCCCTGTCTGCAGACCGCTTTAGGTGCTCATGTAGATGTCGGCTATGCCGCTCCAGAACCAGATCTGAACTGACGTCCCACTTGCAACACGTCGGCCCGGGGGTCGAGTCCCCTCCCGCGTCGTCTGCAGCTGCTTGCTGGTTTACAGTCACTTTGCTTTTCCATCACCCACACGCTCTGCAGACTTTAGTTACGGCTCTGCTGTCATCTCACAGAAATCTGCTGGAAAACATCAGAATTCAGGAAGCATCCCGGGGAACATTTTTGATCGGAACGTTTTAAAGTCTCCTGGCGCTTTTTCACAGTCATCGATTAGGCTTCAGAAATCAGATGCACAGCCTTGAGCGACGTTTGGGTGGGAATAACCCCACTCCACACATTTCAGTGCATCTTAGCGTGACGCAGGACTTATCAGATTCCAGTCCACACAAGCATTGATTCTGTTGGTAATATCAATTTGACTGTCATTTCTGTCTCTGATAAATGGTCAGGATGGTTGTGGAAGGATGGGTCAGGATCAGCATCTAAACTGTCAGGGGTTTATTTCTGTCTGCATCTCCGTGTTCTGACGGCCACTCTCGCCCCCTCAAACATTTCTGTTGCCACTCATCGCTCGCAGCTCCCGGGTCATGTCCTTTCTCGGCAGAGGCTGTTGTATCTAATGGGAAATGTCTGCCTGCTATATACAAATACCTTCCTGAAGGGGTGGAGGGATTGCAGCCCAGGCAGCTAACTGAGATTTTTTATTTTTTTCCCCCCCTCTGCACAGAAAAGATCCTCTAAGGACCTTTTCTCGTTCTTAGGTAAAGTCAGCTGAAACTGCAGATGAAGTCATCTGAAACCTTAATAGTCATTAGCAATGAGCCAAATGATGTTTAGTTGACTTGAGTATAGCGTTTCCAGGCAGAGAATGTCCCTTGGCGCCTTGTATTATCTGTTTTTCCAAACTGTGGATAAATAAAAGATCATTACTAGAATAAGCAAGCAAAATAATGTTGTTGTTTTTTTATTCTTTATTACATGTAATTCCCCTTTAGAGAAAGGGAGGAGATTTACGAGAGGAGGTGAAGACTACATTGGTGGGTGGGTCTAATAATTCTGCTTTTATAAGGCTGATGTTTGCTTTTTTTGTTTGTTTTGTTTATCACGATCAAAAGGATGAGATCCGGATACAGGCCACCGAACTGAGCTTCATCCGGAGGGTAGCCGGGCTCAGCCTTAGAGATAAGATGAGGAGCTCTGTTATCTGGGCGGAGCTCAAACTACAGCCGCTGCTTCTCAGCATCGAAAGGAGTCAGTTGAGGTAGTTTGGCTATCTGGTCAGGTTAGCCCCTGGGCACCTCTCTTTGGGGGATTTCTGAGCACATCCCACTGGGAGGAGACCCAGAACTCTCTGGAGGGACTATATATGCCGTCTGGCCAGGGAACACCTTGGGATCCCCCAGAATGAGATGGAGGATTTTTTATCTCTGTTGCTGGGAAGAGGGATGTCTGGGTTTCTCTCCTGGACCCCGCGATCCAATCTTGGTTAAGCGGAAATCAAAGGAAGGATGTTTACTTCTAGTTTTGACTTTTGGCAAGAATGTCAACAAAGAACGGTACCTTCTGAAACTTGTCTATGTACTATTTAGAAGTTTATTTTTGGGAAAAATCTACACAAATTATTTTTTACCTGTTTCACCTAATGGAAACGATCAATCAGTCCTTACTTCCTTTCTGCCTTCCATCCATCCATTGTCTGTACACGATTATCTGTGTGTGTGTGTGTGTGTGTGTGTGTGTGTGTGGGGGGGGGGGGTCAGCTGCATTGTACTAAAGCAAAGGAATCTTTAATGAACTTTATCTCTGACTTTTGTCTCTATATTCTCAGTTTAATGTTTATTCTTTCCATCTTCTCCTTAATAGGACTATTCCACCTTTTAATTTTAACATTTTAATTTACCATCATCTTTTCCCAGGTATCTGCTTCTTGGACAGATGGTTTATTTCTTCATACTATTTATTTCAAATGCCCTGCGGGGTTTTTAGTGGCCTCTCAAACTTGGCTAACTAATTTCTCCTGTGATTGTTACGAACCTAATTTGGAGTAGAGTCGCCGTATCGATCTTATGTCGTCGTGTCCTTGTGGAAGAGCTTCTAATCAGCGGGTATTGTCCATCAGTTTGTTCATCACTGCCTTTTCGTTTAACTCTTTCAGCAGAGGATGTGGAGCGGCTGGCGTCGATGCGCTCTGATTCGCTGGTACCCGGGACCCACACGCCTCCCATCCGCCGGCGGAGCAAATTTGCCACTCTGGGACGCCTGTTTAAACCCTGGAAATGGAGGAAGAAGAAGAGTGAGAAGTTCAAGCAGACCTCTGCAGGTGAGAGCTGAAACAAACTGAACAGCAGACGTATTAGCTGCCAACTATGCATCGTTTCCTCTCTGTGTACTAACAAATGATGAGTATCTACACGGTGCTGGTGGCAACAGAGCCGGGGAGCTCTGTGGAGTGATTTTTGAGGTTAGTGATGCAGAGGAGCTCTGCTGATGTAACATGGTGGTTGTGTAAACTTTCAAAGCACTAAGGTCAGGTCAGCTGCTCCTGCTTTATGCAGCAAACCATTAGTACCACTGAGCTCTAAAAAAAGAGTTTTTTTTTCTGCTCTTTTTTATTTATTTTTCTTATACTTAATAAAAATATCTAGCCTTTCACAGACCTCACAGTTAAAGTGAACAATGAAACGCTATAATGCACTAATATTTTTTTGAATACTATGTGAAATAATGTTAAAATAAACAGTAACATAAGGACTGTGTGGAAACACCAAACCCATATAACCACTCCTCCAGCACTTTACTTTGCAGTTTGTAAAAGTTGTATGTTCTTATATTTGGGTTTCCTCCATACACAGGAGGCTAACATGTTAGGAAATGTTTCATCTCTGCTACAATAATCAGCCCAGGGGGAACCAACAAAAAATAATTTATACTCAGGAACAGCCACTGTTGCTGCTTCTCAGCTGGATGGATCAGTTTACATCCTGTTCTCAGTGAGAGACACAGACCTGCTGCAGAGAGGCTTCCTGCAGTCAAGCTGTTCCCCCAGCTGTCGCCGCAGATCAGCTCTAATTTATTTATTTTCTACCTGCTCCTCTGCTTTTAAACACAGATTGTGCATCTAATTAACCGCATATGTATACACACGGGTCACTGCATGTTGTTCACCATGTGCTTTATCTGGATTCATGCCTTTCAGGTGCATTCAATTGTTGCAGTATTTAATACCAGCACAGCCCGATGTGTGTGTGTGTGTGTGTATATATCTTGATTTGTGGAAAAATCACTACATGAAAAGAACTAAGCGTCTGAATAAATCTCCCCTCGAACCTCTTTGAGTATGGTGCTGAAACTAAAAGATAATGTCTGTTTAATGGACTTGTTTATTGACAATATATTATACATGTTGCTAGTTTGTGTCACATTTTGGAGGACTCATCACTTCTTTTCTGAAAAGTTAGTCTGTATTTGGAACTGGAACAACTTCCGTTGAGGCATAAAATGGCTTTTATTGAAAACTACATTTCCCTATCTGAATAATAGCACGTGTAAAATGTAGAGTAACACAGGAATTCACCTGTTTCTTTAATGTAAGCTCAACACTGAAAAAAGGGAACTAAGCATCGGTATAATCTTTCTTGAAATGAGCGTATTTGTCCTTGATTTGAGCAGGCAAGTTTAAATGAACTGCCAGTGGAATAAGATTATTGCACTTAAAGTAGGAACAACTCATCTCCATCATCTTATTTCAAGTGCAGTATACCTAATTATCTTATTTTAGTTATCAAATCTTATTTACCTGTTCAAATCAAGGACAAATACGCTCATTTCAAGAAAATTTTACTGACTTTTAGTTCTCTTTTTGCAGTGAAGGGTTTGGCACACACATTATTTTGTGAGCAGAGGATCAAATAAAAGGAGAATGGCTGATCAAAGGTCACATACCACTTTAAGGATCTACTTTTTCTGGTCACTAGTAAGTACTCCATTGAGGACACAGAGTCTGCAGACTGGTGCAGCAGCAGGTGGAGAGACTCCATCATCGTGGCAAAGATGGCTGTGGTAGTTCAATAGGTTGACTGTGACTGAGCTTCAGTAGATTTCAAGGTTTTTTGATATGCTGACTCAGGCTGCACAATATTTCTCAGAAATATCATCATCTCAGTATCAGCGTGTCTAATATGAATATTGATATGATAAAGGAGTGTTTGAAGTGCAGTAATTGTCGGCTAATATATTCCAAGTGAAATTAACTAGCTTTTTTTTCATACAATTGTAATGTTTAGCTAGTTGGACGGAGTCTCACGGCAGAAGATTCTCACACAGGACACAAATTAAATTGGACAAAACGCTGCATGTCACCTTTGTCTGAAGCACAGACGAGAAAGGGGGGGGGAATTAAAATCACAACTGATATTGTCATCAAAATATTTACCAGTTTTAATACAGGTTTTCTGATATCAGGCAGCCCTAGTTGAGGCACCAATTGTGGAGTAGCAGACTGGGGTGATTTTCCCAGTTTTTGAAAAAGGGACCCAGAGAGTGTTTGCCAGCTATTAAGACGTCACCTTCCTGGGAAAGTTTACTCTTGGGTGTTTGTAAAACGAGTCTCCTTTTGGCTGCCTTTTTTCCGTTTTCTGTTAAGTAGAAACATCATGGCCGCTTTCAGTGTGCCGATGGAACAGAAGATGTTTGCCTTTGCAAAGTTGCTGAGGGATCATGGGAGTTTTTCCAAGTCTGAATGTATGTTGTGGGCCTGGAGAAGGCTTATAACCGTGTCCCTGCTTTTGATGACTATCCGGTTGTGATATAACATAGCAAGATCTATGTCCTGCAATAGACTGGGCACCTGTCCAGGGTGTACCCCGCCTCTCGCTCATTGACAGCTGGAGATAGCCACCAGCACCCCTCGCGACCCCGCAAGGGATAGACGTGTTAGAAAATGGATGGATGGATGGATGGAGATCTATGTCTGCGTTCTCACCACAAGACTGAACTTGCTCTCAGTTCAGGCTGGACTCCATCAGTGTTGTGCCTGATCCTGTTTCGTATGTTCATGTACAAGATCTTGAGGTGTGGCTGTGGAGAGGAAGGTGACCAGTTAGACGACCCCAGGATCTCATCTTAAATGTATGCAGATGAAGTGGTTCGGTTGACATGTTCATACCATCACATTCAGCTTAGATTGGAACAATTTATTTTATTTTCTTAATTTATTATTTCATTGCACCAAAACTGACTAAAGTATCAAAGTCAACTTGCAACATATTTCTTGGTTTAGCCGTAAGTATTTGCTCACTCGTCCATGTTTTCAGAATCATTACGTGTGTATATGTATCTGGAGATCGGGCTGTGGTAGTCGTGACATTTACTCGCCCTTAAATATTCAGTCGCACTGTAACAAAGTGGGAGTGACTGGGAATGGTAGCAACTCGGCTATGAAGCGGTAGGCCAGCAAACTGACAGAGCGGGGGGGCAGCGGAAACAGGCCTCCTGTCAGTGAACAGGCTTAAATCGGAGGCAACCGAACTCTCGCTCAGTTTGATGACGATGATGTCCAGATCTTGGACAGGGAGAACGGATGGTTTGAAAGAGGGGGGAAAGAAGCCATCTTGGTCAAAAGAGAAGAGCCATCACTAAACAAAGGGGGAGGATTGC
The DNA here is from genome assembly GCA_037039145.1 of Fundulus diaphanus. Classification (NCBI taxonomy): domain Eukaryota; kingdom Metazoa; phylum Chordata; class Actinopteri; order Cyprinodontiformes; family Fundulidae; genus Fundulus; species Fundulus diaphanus. Next base: position 18,344,334 of record CM073128.1, on the reverse strand, counting down.
GCTTCCAACTCCAGCTCTATCCTCCAACACATTCCAAAGATATTACATTAGCAGTCTCATGATCCAGGTGACCAAGTACTCACACCAAGCAATAGCTTCTAACGACCCAGTACAGTGACGGGAGGGTTATTGCATCTGACTTAGAATGCACCTAGGAGGATGGGCCTCCATGTTGTTTAAAAACAGCAGAGCACCAACTACAGGTTGCTCAAGTACAAGCCACCAGGACTGACAAAGACTCCTGGATAGGTGTTGAAATGTTTTCAGAAAGAACTGAATGAAAGTCCAGTTATAACTGGGGATTTGACAGACATACTTCCTGTCGCTGAGCAGAGGACATGAATGTTTGTGTCTTTGTAAGGATGAATGGTTCGATGGACGCTAAGTTAAACATACAGATCGGTGCTTTGTCACAGTAATGCAGGTGCTGCTCAGGTCTTATTTCACTTTCGATTATTTTTTGGACCATCTGTTCTAGTTTCCCTCCTGGAAGCTTCCCTTTTCAGATCGATCACGGGAACAGGCTCAGGACTTCCATTGCAATCACAATTATTTAACAGTTTCATCCCCTAGACTTAAAAACTGGCTCAGAGCATATCTGCTTAGCTGTGTTTCTCTCCTAGATGAAGCCACTAAAGGAGCTAGTACTGCCATTACCTTATTTCTTTTCTTTCACATAGAAAGTAGTGATGGATCAGTGCTTCTGTGCTCTTTGTGTGTCTCTGCTCTGTCGTCTCAAACCCCCAGTCAGTCGTGGCAGATGGCCGGTCACACTGAACCTGGTTCTGCTGGAGGTTTCTTCTTGTTAAAGTGGAGTTTTCCTCCCTACTGTCACTACATGCATGCGTAGTATGAGGGATTGCTGCAAAGTTAATGACACAGAGCAAGCGACTGTCCACTGTCCCTGCGCGCTCATCCAAGTTAATGCTGCAATCTGCTGGCTTGAATATCAGACTGAACTTGATTACATATTTGATTAGGATCAATTGGAATGTATGTACTTGACTTGGAATCTGTCCGTATGATTAAATTAAAAATCCTTTTTTTTTTTTTCTTTTTTTTTTTTTAGAAGTGCCTTGAGACAATGGTGTGTGAATTCCCGCTTTATACGTAAACTGAATCGAAAACCGAATTACTTGCAGTTTCGAATCCATCGCATTTATTTTCTGTAACGCTGCACAATCCTTGTCTGACGTCTGCTGCAGATTATGCCTGCGTTAATGAAAAAAATTACGTTAATTGAAACATCAGATTGTCACGACGGGCTGGTCAGGGCGATGAAAGCTGCTACATTGACCAGTAGCATCACTTTCAGCTCTAGTTTTATTGTTTTTGGCTGTTTTCCCCCTTAGTGCTGGAGAGGAAGATGTCTACTCGCCAAAGCAGAGAGGAGCTGATCAAGAAAGGGTTCTTGAAGGAGGTTTATGAGAAAGGTAAGAATAGAAAATGTTTTTGAGGTTCCTCTGTTGAGGCACTTTGCTCTCTTGGTTTTCTTTTTGTTTTGTTTTCTTCTAAATCAGTCTGACCACACTACCTTATATGAATATTAGGGATGGGGAAAGATTGGGAAGAAATAAAGCATTCTAAAAACAAACTATACAGAATAAATAAATCTATTTCATGAGTACTTATGTGTCAGGAGAGATATACCTACTGAACCTTAACCAGGTCGACAAATCAGATAAATACAGAATCACTTGTGGCATTCAGTAAGTCTACACTGCTACTCAGCCTTCAGCTATCAGAGATTTACACTCACATTCGACTCTAGAATCACCCCTACCACCGCTGTGCTTAATCGTTACAAATCTTCAATCCTAGTAGCTGCTTCAGATCAGTAAAGGTCCAAGTTTGCAGCCTTCATAAAGCAATTTACACTTGCTGAAGATCAGTTGATTAATGGGTTTGTTTAGAAATATTTGGACAACAAACATTTATCCCATCATCTTTTATTGGTATAAAAATGTTGAAAAACCAGCTGTAAAAAAAAAAAAAAAAAGGTGGTTTGCTTATATTTGAAAGAGTTTTTTATTTCCTTTGTCCAAATTTTTCCTTTAAATATTGAATTAACTTTATTTAATTTTTTTTTTATATTACCAACTAATAGTTTATAAGGTTAAAAAGTGACCTCATTGCAGTGTATAAATAATTAAGCAAACTAGAACGTATGAAATCAATGTTTAATGTTTATCAGCAGATAAAAGCAGGCCTCTTCAGGCTTTTCCTTACTAATTTGTCAGTTGCATTTTTCTTGCACCTTTACGGTATCGCCTTCTCTGTAGATGGAACATCCTCTCCAGGTCTTGGGGAGGAGGTGAAGATGGAGAACGGTCGCACCCTTGTGCTCGGCGCCATCCCATCTGAACCCGAAGGTCCTGAACTGATGGAAGGAGCGACAGCCGCTGTAGGTAGGAAGCAAAACCTCGACTCTTCTTACCACTTTGTTTATGTCCAACCTCCTGCACTCTGACTCCTTGTTGTTCCCGTTCACAGCCGGCAGTTTGGAGATTCAGATGCATAGCGAGGGCACGGGTCAACAGGACCAGGCCCACAACTCCAGCCCGACTCCGCCCGCAAAGTCCTCCGCGGTGTTTCCTGCTGACGGGTCAGAATCTCCCCTCTCAAGGCCTCCGACGTTGCACAAACAGCCGCCTGCTCTTCCGCCCAAACCTTTCAGCCGACTTCCCAATCACATCACAGGTCAGCTCGTCTCCGCGCACGCTGCCGAGCGAGTCTGCCTCCATGTTTCTCTTTCCAACACTTCCTCCCCTCTCTCTCTCTCTCTCTCTTGCAGACGGCACCCCCGTGAAGCTGCCGTGCATGTCGACCAAGCTGTCTCCTCCTCTACCTCCGAAGAAGCTCCTGATAGCGGTTCCTGCGGGGAGCTTGGAGCCCTCTCCGCTCGCCTTCCAGAAGTGCCCTGCTCAACCCAGCCACGCTGCGATGGGCGGACACTCGCTGCAGTACGGGGCCCTGCCGGTACCCATGCACCCGCCCAGCCGGATCATAGAGGAACTCAACAAGACGCTCGCCCTCACCATGCAGAGGTTCGAGAGGTGAGAACCGAGTGGTGATCGAAAAGGAAAAGAAACCGAACTGTCTTAGAAATATGTAATCTGTTCATATCCATTTCATTTTCTTCTCCAAGAATTCACGGTTTCACCGGTTTGACAGATTTTATGCCTCAGAAATATTATTGCTGATCTTGTGCTTTTATCCAAATCTCTTTTTTTTTGTCCCATTCTAATTAAAAACTATTGCAGCTTTTGTTCCTATTTAAACTGAAAGAGTTGGATGTTCTGTTGCTCTTTCTGTTAGATCCGCTGAAGAAACTACAGTCTGAACTTTGCCTGTGGTCTCCCACTGAGCTGTTCTCTCATTATTTTTAGAGCATTAATCTACTCCACTGCACGCTGACCTCTGACCCTTTCACTTTTACCGCAGTTCCATGATGCACGCTGTCCCCACCATGATGATCGATTGCGACGATGACAAAGAAAATCTCCCGAATGAGGTGGACTACGAGGAGCTGCCTGTCATGTACAGGGACGAAGAAGAAGAGGAAGAGGAGGAGGATGAAGAAGAGGAGGAGGAAGAAGATGATGATGACGAAGAAGAGGATGATGAGGAAGACGATGATACACTGCTTACAAGTAAGCTGCTTTCTTTTCACTTTCTGATTAAATTAAATGCTGATCCTTCATAGCACACACCTTAATTTAGAAATCAAAATGAATTAATTATTGATAAATTTGCATTTCAAATTCCACAGGAAAGTTGGGCTTTTCAAAAGTAAAATAAAACATATGCGGGGCATTTTTGCATGGTGATTACACAGGCAGGCAAAGTAAACTGTAGTTTTTCCTGTCTCCCGGTAATGTTAAAAATTGAGCAAAAAAAAAAAAATTGTATTATGATAAAAGCCTCGCATGAATCTGAACACCTGAAATGACACCTAAGCTTTATTTCTCTTCAAGGCACGCTGGCCATGAAGGTTTTACGAAAAGACTCTCTGGCCATCAAGCTCAGTAACCGTCCGTCAAAGAGGGAGCTGCAAGAGAAGAACATCCTGCCGATGCAGTCGGACCAGGAGCGTCTGGAATTCCGGCAACAAACCGCCACCAAACTCACCAGGTGAGGCTCAGACTCAGCAGAGCGATTTGTCACTCAGACGCTCTTCACTGAAAGAGGAGCGCGATCAAAGGAGAAGAGTTGGATAGTGAACATAGAGAGGGAATGTCGGTGTGCAGTGCGATGGGGAAATGTGAGTCAGAGGTGGAGTTTAGTGTGGTTTACTGACATCTAGTGGTCCAGTTGGAGATTGCAACCACTCCTAATGATACCTGCAAGTATATTGCTAAAAATCTATCTTTTTTCCTTTCTGGGTAACAAGATCAGAGTTGATTCCTTTCTGCTTTCACCTCATTCCAAAATCTTTATTTTTCCATCAATGTATATTCATCTACAAGTACCGTATCTTTTTGCATTACATTAAAGGCATTTCCTTTCAATCCTAATAAAAAAAAAAGTAAAATCAGACTATGTTCTCTTATGTTACTTCTTGTTCTCCACAACAAGACTTAACGTACTCTTGAGCCTAAGATTATTGTCACCCTGGTAGATTTAAATTTAAAGTTACTTTCATTCTTCCAAGAAGTTTCTTATAGGAAATGACATGTCTCGCAATAATTTTTTTTTTTAATTATTATTTCAAAGATAAGACCCCTTGTAATTCAGTTATTATCTAAGTTTATTTACATCTTAATAAAAAAAACAGACTGTCAATGTATTCTAACACGTACTGGCTGGCAGAAAAGCACTGCGGCAATCAAATTGTTTTTCTCAGTTACACAAAATTATAAAATGTATGGAAAAAAAAAACAAGTAGTGTATTGTGAAGTGGAAGACAAATGATCCTTGGTTTTCTACAGTTACATTTGTATTTCTGTATTAGCTCTGTGCGTCTTCTCATTAACTGTGAACAGCTTCCGTATCCTAAAGAGAAGCATACCCCAAAGCATGATGCTGCCAGGACCTTGCTTCCCAGAGGGGACGGTGTGTTCAGAGTGAAGTGTTGGAATATTCTTGCAAACCACTATAAGTACCACTAAGTGTTAGAACTCTAGCACTGTTTTTGTGCAGGAAGGTTCAGATGGATGGATGGATGGCAAAACTCTGCCACCTGCTGATATAAATTGGTACCTGTAGTGCATCTTCAAATGGAATGTTGTGAAATTACCTGTGTCTATAGTGTTACAATTACTTGTAATTGTAAAACTGCTAGATACCACTTTTTTGGTACCTACAGACATATTAGGATCTATTCGATTCTCTTGAGCTATTGGAGTAGATGCCAATATGTCTAAAAGTACTAATGTTGCAACCTTTAAGTTAACGGTGTAATATGCCACCAATGTGTTTGTTCTCTGCTTACATTTTCTATACATTTATTATCCAGACTGTAACATCATGAAAGCATTATAAATTTAGCAGTTAAAAAACAAACTGATTTTTTTTTTTTCCATAGACCTGATCCTACATCCTGTTACTTAAACACTAGAATAGCCACTTTAACAACTTCTGCTGGGATTTAAAAAAAAAAAAAAAACAATGAAGTGGTTTATTAATGATTTAATATCTATTCTGGTTTTGCTCCTCCTCCATAGTACACTTTTTTTTTTTCATGGATCAAATGGTACAAAAACTTTGCTTGAAACCTCCTATGATATTTTACTGTATGCCAGCATGCGCACGTGATTAATGTGTACATCTTATTTTCTTCCTTTTCAGGCGGTTGAGTCAGAGGCCGACGGCAGAGGAGCTGGAACAAAGAAACATTCTCAAACGTAAGTTTAGTGCCGTTACAGTGAATGGATATTTGTTGCTAGTGAGTGATGGCTGTCGATCTGCTGCTATTCTCAGCTCGAAATGACCGGGAGGAGCAGGAGGAGAAAAGGGAGATCAAGAGACATTTATCCAAAAAGGTAAGAAAGCACTAAAAATCTTTAAAATAATCTGCAAACCTACTAAGATATATTCATTTTTAGCAATTTCAAATGTAAAAAAGTTAAACTATCGATTGATCTAGCTCTCTGGCTGAAGTAGTTTTCAAAGGCTGACCTGTTTAAAGTTGCACAGATATCAATATTTAATATTTTATTGCTTAATACTTTCTTAGTTAATATTTTAGGAAGTGGATATTTTTGTAGCTTTTTGTTCATTAAACATCTGTGGGGTAAAAAGTACTGGGCTGAAAAAAAATGTATAAAAAGATTTATATATTTAATATATTTAATATTTGATATAAATATTTCAGGCTGAAGTAGTTTTAAAAGATTAACATGTCTGAAGTAGAAAAAAAAGCAGTGCATAATAAATATCCTTCCAGCATTTCGTGAGAAGCTGACAATGTTTGCTTTTATTGACAGATGCATTAGGCAAGTTTATTTATGAAGCACTTTTCAGTAACAAGATGATGCTGTGCATGAACGAAACAATACCAAAAATGATTTTAGGATTTTAAAGGACCTTAAGGTATTATCTCCCTGTTTAAAGAGACTTTTGACGACTGTTTGTTTTAATATATTCATAATAAAAGCCGCACTCACCTCTAACCTGTTGTCTAGCAGCTTTCATTTTAGGCTAGATAAAGTAAAATCTTTTGGATCCATGGTTGTCAAACTGTATTACAGTTATTCAGATGAAATGGAGGGCAAAATAACTGAGATGTAGAGCTAAACTGCCAAAAAAATGAGTAGTTCAAGCACAATAATCTTTGCTTCAAGCAGATATTCAGTGCAGCAGAGAAAAAATATGAGGTCCCTTTAGAAAGTGAACCAAGAACAAGTGCTCATGGCTGGAGATGGAGGTTGGCTCAAGAAATGACATCAAACCCAACTTAGCTGCTTTCTGATTTCACGTCAGAAAACCGATAGGATTCACCGGTTGTTCTCAGTGACCAGGCCAAATAGAAAAAAAAATAAAATTAAAAAAAAGCTAAAAGTTAGGTGCTACTCAGCATTTTATTCATTCAACAATTACGTAACATTTTTCTAAAAAGAGGTTGTATTTTCCTCTTTTGGCCTTTTATTTTGTTACAGCTGGAACAAAATTTAGCTTGAGGCGTTTTAAACTTTAGTGGATGGATGGTTAGACAGATTGATGGCATAACTGGTTGGATGGATGGGTGTTAGGAGGAATTGATGGATGCATTAGTAAATGGTTAAATAAACTGATGAAAAACATATCCCTACAACGAATTACCTATTTATTTTATTTGTGGAGGAAAAATACAAAACAAAGTAGATATAAATTTTGATTATGGTAACTGGTAAATGTTTTTTGAAGAAAAGTCAGTTTAAAGAAGCTGAAAAACACTTTATTTTTTATTAGTGATCATTTAGTTATTAAATGTCCTTTCCTGATCTGGAAAATACTGGAATCCAAATCTAGATTTATATTTATATATATATATATATATATATATATATATATATATATATATATATATATATATATATATATATATATATATATATAAATTCTTTCAATCTTCTCCCGTTTCTCATGATAAAACGAGAAACGGAAGAAGATTGAGGTTTCAGAGGATGGCTTTCACTGTTGAAATGAGGGCGCAGTGGTGGAGCTTAATTCCAGCGTTTGTCTTTTCTCCCATCTTCCAGCTCAGCAACAGGCCCACAGTTGAGGAGCTGAGGGAGGCCAAGATCCTCATCCGATTCAGCGACTACGTGGAAGTCGCTGAGGCTCAGGACTACGACAGGAGAGCAGACAAGCCATGGACCCGGCTCACAGCAGCCGATAAGGTCCGTTTGGAGCAGAAACTCAAAACGGAGCTGAAGGATTTATCCCGTTCCAAAAATCTTGTTTGCTGCTTTTTTGTGTGTGTAAGACTTCAAATTTAAATAATTTAGATAACGGACAAAGATCACCTGAGTAAATGCAAAAAGCAGTTTTCTAAAATGATTTCATTTATTAAGTGAAACCGCTACCCAAAACCACCTGGTGCCTTGTGAATAAGTAATTGGTTTCCCAAACTTGGTCGGCAAAACCTGCTAGTGTTTGCAAAAATATTGTATTGTTTTACATCATTGCGTAGGTATTTAGCCCCACTCTTCTTTGAAGAGCTGGTCATTATAACACATCAGAGGGAACTGGAACATGAACAGCTTGTTTAAATTCATGCCAGAGAACCTCTAGACTTTGACTAGGTCACTTCATAACTTTTTGGTTTCTGTGAGCCATTCAGAAGTGGACATGCTGGTGAGCTTGTCCGTTGCATAAACCAAGTGCTCCTGATCTCAATCTCACAAACTGATGGTTCGCTCTTCACCTCCTGGATGAGTCAGTGCCCTGTATGAGTAAAGAAACTTGGGTAGACCGGCAGTTCCTGGGGAGGTTCACCCCTGTTCCATGTTTTCTGTGGTCAGTTGTGCTCCCAAAGCCGTAGAAATTGTAACCTTTGTAAACTTTCCAGACTGATACATGTCTGACTTTGTTTCTCATCTGTTATCCTATTTACTGATGTCACACTGGTTCTGTTTTAAATAATTTCTTGATCCTACAGGTCAGGCAGTAAAATCCGGCTTGGGGGAAATTGACCTCAGTAAAAAACCCGTGGTTAATCACAATTGATTTGCAATTAAAAAAGGAAGCAATTACTTCTTCACACAGACTCAGGTTGGTTTGGATAGTTTATTCCCCCATTATGAATTAAATCAAGCCTTTGAACTAAGCTGCTTTTTGTATTTACTCAGGTTACATCCGTCTATAAGTTTGATGATCTGAAACATTCGTTACAAAAACAAATCCAACCAGAGCCGATCTGTAAGGGTACAAATACTTTGCAGCACTGTTTAATTAAACCTGTATTGATTGTACTGCATTTATTACTTTTGTCTTTTCCTCAGGCTGCCATCAGAAAAGAGCTTAATGAGTTTAAAAGCACAGAGATGGAGGTGCACGAGTCGAGCCGCCATCTGACCAGGTTTGTGAAACAAATGAAACGGTTCCAACGTGCTGCCGCTGTTGCCACGCTCGGCTTTTATCAGTACGCGTTTCACCTCGTCAGCCTCAAGCTGCTGACTCTGGGCCTGATTGGGAAACCATAATTAAAGGCAGCCAAGCATAAACGTTTCAATCATCTTCCCAACTGGAATGTCCTACCCAGACACTCTGAAAGCTAAATTATGTTCTGCTGTCAGAGAGGAGCAGCAGGATTGCCAGTACACAGACGCCTCTGCTAACCCAAAAATTACAGATCATGCCGCAGGAATTTTAGGCAGTTTGAGAGGAATGCTGCTATAAATTCAATTGGATATTTTCTTCGGGACCCGTTCCCAGAAGTAAACTGAGTATTCTGAGCCTACGGTCAACAAAGATTGCTGAATTGGGGCCTCAACGGCGTCCCGTTTTTCTTCTGTGATGGAGATAAAAAACAAACAAACCAAAACCTTCTTTCCTTCTGCTACTTCTCGATTTTGAATGCCTCTTTGGCCTTTAACAGTTGATAACAAGTGACTTTGGTTGAAATATTCCCCGACAAAGTAGGCTGCCCCTTTAAAAAGCTGATGTCTTTTTTGCTAAAAGGAATAGTTTTCTTAAGTTTTAATACTTTTTTTGTCTTTTTTTTTTCTTGAACTATGGATTTTATTTAGTTGTGAAACAAAAAAACATATTAGAACTTTGGATAAAATATATGCAGCAAAAAATGGAAAATGTTCAGAAAAAAGTATTAATAAAGATCTTAAGCTCTATTGAGCCGTAAGCCACACAGCAGAGGTCTTTAAAAGTGTCTCTAGGCTATGAGAAGCACCTTTATGAATCCATAAATTATTCCATGATTTTTTTTTTTTTGCATTGCACCACGCCTGGATTTCTGTTTGGACTCCAGAAATGTCTAATACGCGGTTGTCCAACGTGCGGCCCGCGGGCCATTTGGGACCACCAGGGTGATTCTAGCCAACCTACGACAGCAGTTTAAGAATAGTAGAGCAGGTGGTTGATGCATGGACTCTTTTTATGCTTTTCATTTAATAACAAAAACATGTAAGAACATCATACGCTTCAGTAGTTTCTTTCATTGAAATATTTTAAGTTGTTTATTGTTGAGCAGTTTAAGAAAATATGTTTTACATTTTTAACCTAAAAAAGAAAGTTACTTTCAACCTGCGTATATCGACCAGGTGCAAAACATTTTTGGACACCTAGTTATTTAACCCGAGTGTTCTCATAGATGGATATTAATATATGATGGGCAGGAGCCTTAGAAAAACCTTAGAACCCAACATTTTAAAATAGATCCTGTAAGGAACAGGAAGACTGGAGTCAAGCCAGAACTGCAGCTAGTTCATGGTTTTTTTTAATTAACTTTTATCTAAGCACGTTGCCATTAAAACATGGGTCAGTCTTTAGGAGGAATGTAAACCTATGCCTTGGCCAGAAGTTGTACCTGAACAAACCAAATCTTTACTTCTGGTGGATTTGCTCTGTGAACTTCAAGGAGGGGTCAAACTTCCCGCTAGGATTTCTGATCAAAGAACTATTGAGAGAGGCTGAAAAGGCACATTGGACAAGTCTCAAGGTGTCTGGCACAGAGGGGTTGAGGTGGGGATGCTGCTGCCGCCGCCACTGAGGCGAAGCCTGCTCTGGCTACCATTAGGGGGTCCGTCAGTTCGCCCGGTGGGGGTGCGTTCACGACGTCCCTGGTCCGAAAGGTGGGCTTGGGGTGTGGGGTGGCACAGGTCCCTATATGGTATCCATGAAACACCAAGAAAAGAATGCTCAAAAAAAAAAGTCTCACTGCTCTGTTAAAAAAATTAAATAAATAAATAAATACTTAAAAAAGAAAAAATACAAGTCCCATGATGCAGGGTTGAAGATGGCATCAGAGGAAGTTTGTCCCTTGAGATTCACGAGATGCACCTGAAACTGTATATTTAGGTAATTGAGACAAAAACAGCGTTGCTTTATTTACAAGCAACTCCTTCAGTGTGGAAAAGCGTCTATTTAACATTATGGCGTCTTAAACTCTGGCTAAAACCAGAGAAGTCTCAACTATTTACATACAAGCCAAGTATAAGGGAATCCTATTTCTCAGGGGAACATTTCAACCCTTTGTCTTAGAATAAAGAACGAGATAACAGCAGAAAAAACATCATTTACACACTGTTAATGAAACATAATAAAGCAGCAATGTTTTTCCCCTCTCTAAACCATGTTTACATTTCCTCTTGCAGGTTTCATCGGCCGTAGTCAGCACAGTTCCAATCCAGCTGTGTTTTTATACCGTTACCTGCTGATCGGCGCCAACCTATTTGAGTCAGGAGATGGGGGCAAAAACTTTCAGATAGGAGAGTGTGAGGGCAAAAAAACAAACAAACTCAAAACTGTTGTTTTCCCTCAGCGGGAATTTTAATGACTTCTTGATATTCAAAAGCTTTTAACTGTCATTTTTTATGATGAAAAGGAGGAAGTATTTTATTTAGCCACATTTCTGATGTTTGGAGATCCGTGACAAGTTTGTGGAAGAAAACGGGATTTTTTTTAGTTTTTAATTGCCAGGTTTTTTTTTTTTTGTTCACTCAATCCTGAAACTTGAGCCAAACTGAAATCAGAATTGAAAACTAAAAGTAATCCCAGATATTAGATTTTTTTTTAAACATCACAGAGTTCAGTCATCCGCTGTGTCACTGTGCCTACAGTGTTGTTTACAAAACATTTTGAGTTGCCAAATGACGATTTAAAATTGAATATTAGATATTGACACAGTTAAGAGTCCCTGAACTCACGTTTAACTGTCTGGGACTGGCCTTTTTAGAGAACAAAACCCAGGAAACCTGCCACCTTACAGCTCAAACTGAATCCACAAATTTGTACTTCTGACTGTATTATTGAGGATTTATTTAACTGTGTGTGTGAGTATAAGTGTGAGAGTCAGTATTCCTGCTGCCTCTTATGTTTTGAAACTGTTGTGAGAGGAAAATATTCTCAGACTTTAAAGAGGATGTATATAAAATGAAAAGATTTTCAAATGTTCCTTTTTGTAAATGGAGAACTGCATGTTGATACTAATTTATTGTGAGTCTTCGATGATGTATGGCATTTCTTAAAGGAAACTTATTAAAAAAAAAATCTTAAGTTCGTGTGTCTTTGTGATTTTTACGAGTAAGAAATCCGCGTCCCAAGTGTCGTGTCTGGTCGCCGTTTGCGGCCTTCGTCCCAACTTCACGGTCCTTCCCACCAAAGTAGGCCCCGTTCTCAGAATCGGGTTCTGAAATCCTTATCAAAAAAGGCCCCTGATGAGTTTTTTTTTTTTTTTGGGTTGAGTCCAGCAGAAGTCCTCCCAGAGTGCAGATAATCCTTCAGTCTCCTGGTAAGAGGAGGTAGGATTCCTGGTGGATCTGGTAGAGCATCTCGCCTCCAGCTGCTGTTCTCTGGCTCCACACAGCTACACGGCGTGATTCGGGTTGCCGCAGTATTTTTGCCACAAATCGATGGCTTTGGTGACGATGCCGTCTGTGTTTTCCTGAGGTATCTACAACAGACAGATTGGATCTTACTTGGAGGCAAGGTAAGTTTATTTCTATAGCACATTTCATACACAATCATAAGTCAATGTGTTTGCTGGAAAATAAAAAGAACGGTAAAATAAGTGTACCAACTTATTGCCTGTACTGTGTAAATTTACACAATTTAAAGGTCTGATTTAGGCATTTAGTGCCTGTATTTTTATCAATAGTTTTGACAACATTCAGTAGCTAAATTGTGATAAATATATTTGAGTTTACAGCAGCTGCTCACTCTTAAAACAAACAGCTTTTAATGTTTGTTGGCACTCATTAGCAGTATAAACTGAATAGAAATTCTTCTAAACCAGCTGATTTTTCCTCTGATCATATTTTCTTCCTGTCAAACTAGTCTATCCATATATTTTGCTTCACAGACTATCGGCAGCAACGAAAGATTTCTGTACTCACGTCACACAGGAACTTAACAACACCCTCTGGTCTGGTGTTGCCCATCAACATGATCTTATAGCTGAGCAAGATCTCAAGGCCAACAAAAACCAGGATCTTACAGGAGCCACTGATCACTTTGTCCCACACCCTTAAAAGAAAAAGAAAACATTTAAAAGATCTCACTCCTCCTCCACCGTGTTGTCGGTGGAGGAGGAGTACAAAAAAGAAGTTAACCAAGCAAAGAAAAAGAAGTGATAACCGGGAGAAAACAAGAGGCTACGTCGGCGTAGCTATTATTAGCAGGTGGAGATAATTCATGAGGGACTGAGGTTTCAATACGGATGCGGAGGTTTGCAGGCTTTCTGCTGGACAACAGGTAAGTTAATTCAATATAACGGTGAGGTTTATTTTGCCGTTATGTCAGAAACAGGGGAGTGTGGTCCAGCAAACACTGTCCTCCCGGCAGAGACGGCTGGTTTGTTCGTCCCACTTCATCAGATGACCTCTGAGTCTACAGGTCATCGAAAGCCATTTCACACAATGACCGCCGCGATTAGCAGCAGCTTGGTGCCGAATACATGAAGGACATACTCGTCACATTTATGACACTCCTGTAGTTGTTATTAAACACTTAACGGTTGTTTGTAATTGATTTAGCGGACCACTAGATGGGTCGAATGAAAGTTTAACCCTTTTAATGTGAAGTAAAAAAAAAAAAAAAAAAAAGATTAAAATTAAAGCAATAAATGACTGTATTGCAACTTGAAGCATAATTTTTTTTATTTTTTTCTTGGTCACAAAAAATGAAAATAATTGGACCGATATCTGGGTCTTGGTTATTCCTGTACATTCCTATTTCCGACAACTAGACCACTTTGATTGTTTCGTCCAAACCGTGCAGATAGATTCCTGCACCGTCTCATTTCTGCAGGACTCGTGTGTAAACTGACCTCTGCAGGCTGGATTCAGGCAGGCAGCCGGCGAAGCAGCGCTTGAACCACAGGCTGTAAGGCAGCTGAGGCAGCGCGCCGATGCTCCTCAGATGGTTGAGCAGCCGAGGATCCTCCTGACTCAGATAATGCTCCAGGCTCTTTGGCTGCAACAGAACGCCGCCGAAAGATAAAAGGAAAACTTAATACCGAGGCTACAGAAATCAAACCCTCCTTGTAATTTGTAATCAAATGGTAAAAAAAAGTGAACAATATTACTACCAGTCGGAAGAAGCATGTTGATAAAATTCAAAGACTCCTTTAAATATAAATCTGCCATCTGGTACCATTTGTGGCCGCAATTTATTTTAATGCATCTCAAAAATAATCAGTGGATCACGATTCGTTTTTGTAAAAACAACCAAAGTCATGTTTCAAAGAGAAATTCCTAATTTTGACGCAGCTTTAAAAAATCTTTTTTAGCATTTCTTGGATCGGCTAATAACACTTACAAGGTGAGGAAGTGAGTCTCCAAACTTGGTGTGGAACTGATTGATGAAACACTTGATCAGCCAATAGCAGTCGACGGGATCGTCTACAATCTCCTCCATGGCTCTGCCGATGGCCAGGAAGTCTTCATTCTCATCGTCCTCAAAATAAAAAAGGCAGCAACACTTAAAACAAACCTTTAGAGAAGCAGAAATATCCCGTCCCCTAGCTAGAATTTACTATTAATACAATTATCTTTCTTTACAGGCTTTACTTTGCAATTTATACAGTTAAAACCATGTTTAACAAATCGTATAAAAACAGGCATAACCACATTTCCCTCCTCTGTTAGACATCCAATCAGGCCAAACTCTTCCTGTTTAACATCAGTATTACCAAAATTATTTCTATCTGCTTACTGCCAGAATAATCTGAGAGAATTTATCTAGAAAATATTACATTACTTGTATTATTTCATGACAAATTCAGCAGTTTGCACACATTTCCTTAGTATTTACTCTTCGACTCTGTCTACAAGGTTTCTTTGGCACTACTGGAGTGATCGAGGTGAGGTTTTCACTAAATTCAATACACATTTCATTCATCTTATCCACATTTATGTCTAAAAAGGAAGCTTTGCACCAGTTTGAAAACCATATTCCCGGTCCTCACAACTTCAAATCAACACAATGACAGAATCATCTCCAAACTTGGTAATGGTGCCCAGTGTAAAGGCTTCTGGTCGTCATAATGGTGTTTAAGACAAATAAAAAGAGGGAGAGGACAACCCTGGGGAGACCCAGTTGATGAAGAGAGAAGCTCAGATAAAACACCATTTGCTCTCACTCATTGTGTCCTCACTGTTACAAAATGCATCAACCAGGAGATAAAACTGGAGTCAATATTATAAAAGCTCTTAAACCTGTTTGCTAAAGTATGAGGTTGGATAGAATTGAAGGCAGAAGAATAAAAATAATCTGAGTGTTAGAACTCTCAATACATTTAAAAAGTTTAAAAGTGTCCCTATTGTATCACCTAATCCTCTCTTAGACCCATAAGCAAGCTGGAGAAGTTTGATTTTGTCTTGTACCATGTCCAACACCACCATAATATTTTTACCTCATGATGCCGTCTATTTTGTGAAGCCTCTCCTGCAGCAAAACCTCCCAACAACATGACTCTGCCACCCCCACGCCTCAGCTGGGATGGTCTTCTCATGCCTCCAACTCTAACACTGATCCTTTTTGGCCAAACACTTCAAATGTGGTTTCATCAGTCTTTGCCCCCTGAATGCATTTGCAAACTGTAACCTTGCATTTTATGTTGCTTTTGAAGTAGTTGCGTCTTCCTCGCTGAGTGGCTTTTCAGCACATGTCGGTACAGGACTCGTTTTACTGCATAGTGACTCTCTCGCCAGCCCCGGCTACCATCTTCAAAGGGTCTTTTGCTTGTGTTCTGGGGTTGATGCATGCACTTTGCACCAAACCATGTTCCCCTCCCAGATGCAGAGCATATCACCATCTTAAAAAGGTATTATAGCTGGACATTCCCAGATGTTTGGCAACTTCAGGCATCTGGAAAAGGATGACTCAGGCCTGAGGAGGTTCAACGTTCTCATCCAGATAGCCCAAAAAAATGATTTTGGTCACCCTAACCAACAAGAAATGTCAAACAGTGAGGAAAAAATGGTTATTGATCTTTTATGAAGTGTATTTAAATCATTGGTTTTAACTATAATTACTTGTCAAAGTCATTTGGACAGCTGCCACTGACTTGTGACTATACTTAGTGTTTCAACCACATTCTGGCTTACTGGTATAAAATCTGGAGTGATCACCTGTGGAGTATTAAACCCCACTCCCATGACAAATCCAATTATGTGGGCTTTCCTTTTACAGCTACGGGCACAAATGGATCTAATTAGTCGCTTAATGCTGTCTTGATGGCTTTGAGAAATAAATCTTTGAAATAACTGCCTTCAGCAGGGAATAACTCAACATGCAGGTAATAAAGAAAGCTCCAAGCATGCGAGCGGGCAGCTTTAATTGCGCGAAAACTAGAACACAACCGCGATTCAAGGAATCCTCTCCAGAGGACATTCTTACTGTGGCCGATGCTTCTACCAGCACCACCAAGTGTTAGTATTGTTTTTCATAATTTACATTTATTGGTGCCACATTACACTATACATAAGTAAAGCTCAAGTTATTTTGTTTAGAAATATATTTTATAATGGGTGCACACTTTAATTAATACCTGTCTAAATGGTTTACTTACACAAATCTGCTGGAGGGGGAAGCCAGGAACATACCACTACCCCCAAAGACTGAGGGAACTTTATTTGTTGGAGTTGACCGTAGCCATTTTATTTTATTATTCACTTACTTGTGCTAAGTTAAAGATGATTTTGCTTTATTTGCTGGTTTTTGTGTTTATATTTTTGGTTTGTTGTTCCTCTGTTATGTTGTGCCTCCCTCATTTGGTCTCTATTTAAGCAACTGTTGTTCTTTGTCTGGAGGTCAGTTTTCTTTGCGTTTTGTTAGTTTAGTTGACCTCAGTTGAGTTGGGCCCAAATCCATGTTATTTATTATTTGAGTTATTTTGTATTGAAGTTTGACCCATTTGTTAACCATTTTTTACATTATTAATTGAAGTTTTTCCAATTTTTGGAACACATTTAGTCCTCGTTTGTCTGGTCCCTCACACTTACAATACACAATGCTCAAACTATCACCTAAACATATCCAGTAGATATATTACAGGTGCAAGATTTATCAGTTATGCTTCCTCTTACCGGTGGCAAAGTTTCAGAGCATCGCGGGAGCACCTGGCTCTCCAGCTGGAACATGCGCAGATAGACGTGGGTGGCGGGTGTAGATGGGTTGATGTACCTCATCACCTCCAGAGCCTCCACAATGTCCTGGTACTGCTCCCTCCTGTAGCCTCCAACCAAAGAGTGAGAGTCACTGTGGGGAGGGAGGATACCTGCAGGAACAGTGGCAATCAGAGAGTGGGAGCACTGGATGGAGGGAACCTCACCAAACTGCTGCTCTTTACGGAAGGTAAGAGGCTAGCCGCTTTTAACACCTCCGCGTAACTACAATTCAAGAAGACAAGAACAGGAACTGCAGTCATGAGAAAAATCTAGCTTGTAGGATCGGTCCAAGCAGCAGACCGCAGCCAAACATGGTAAACATGGAGTGGCTCTTTCATAATAAAAAAAAAAAAACAGACACCTTTTGGTTTTGTTTGAGATTAGTTGCTGAGTGTTTTAAATGTTTTCTGTTTATTTTATTTTTTTCCTTTTAATGAGTGATCATTCTTAGAAAGGTGTTAGGGTGAATGCGTGTGTGGTTTCGTACCCAACAGCACCTTCCAGACATGGATCCTATACATGGAGGGGAGCGGGAACCTCTGACTGAAGGTGCTCAGTTTCTCTAGATCTGTAGGGGAGTAAAGCCAGTCAGTTGCTTTGGTGAGTTAATCATTGCTGACGAACACAAAATGCATCATCATTTTATATTATTTCCATTAGTGCTACAGAGGATTCCCTGATATGAAAACTCGGATGTTCGCGAGTTTTATCCATTCATTCAAGGAGCATTTACACTGTTAGTTTTAAATGAAGCTGCAGCTCAAAGGAAGTGTAAAACACTGCAGGATCTAGAAGGTACCATTAGCAGTTGAATGCATGCCACCAAAGTTTCAGGCAAAGTGAGTCTGCACCAAATCTAACCAGCGTTTCAATTGGAGATGCACCGATCCAGTTGTTTCCAATCCGATACGATACCTGGGCGGAGATTATCGCCCGATACCCGATACTACTGTAGCATGAATGAACCGTATACCTTGCCATGTGACCGAAGGCATCAGGCTTGACATAAACATTGTTAAAAAAAAAGGTCAGTGTGCTCTTTAGCATGGTGCTTTAGGAGGTGCTTATTTAAGTTTGTGGTGTTGAATTTACCAACTTTATCACCACCGCTCGCGATTTTTTCGTTGCAGATACTGCACGTTGCAGCCAGAATATCCAGTCTGAAATGTCTCCAAATAGCAGACTTGGCTCGGTTCAGGTGCTAGCTACATGATGCTCTGTGTTTGCTTATCACTAGCAGCTGTGTGTGACGACATAACCGACATTGCAAACATGGCATCGAAGTGACTAGAGATTGCTGTTACTGTATTGCTGTGTATGATATTAATAAAAGAAATGAAATGACAGGATCAGAATGCCGGATCGGCATCATTCATCCGATATCTGATCCAGCTAACTAGTCAATTTCGGAGCCGATATCCGATCCAGGTATCGGATCGGTGCATCTCTAGTTTCAATCAGCTCATGGATTTTATGCCTTGGTTGATTTTGATATCAACTGTTTACAATCTTTTCCGAGCCAGGCTTTTTGTAATCAGGCACATAGATACACCACTGATTTTGTAATTAATAAATATACATTTCAGTCTATATGGGTGATTGATGATTTTTTTTCTTTTTACTCTCCAGTGTTTTCATCTTGTCACAAATTTAGCAATCGTAATAAATCATTCGGGTTGTGGTCAAAATCTGCCCGTTTTTTTTCCTTGATCGGCTCCGATTTGCAGGAAACATTGAAAATGTTCATTTTTTTAAAGTTCATTAAAAAGTGAATTTCACACTTTATTCTGTAAGCGTGACATTTTACACAAGGATTATTCTAACAGAATACCACAGAGATGTAATGCTAGTTGCGGACTAGTCTTACGTTACATTACAATGAAGCTAAGCACAAATACCACTGCCACTCCCATCTTGCATGGTGGTTTTATGGTCTGGTTTTTTTGCCATGGATGTTGTTGAAAGGTGTTTCCTACCCAGTGGATTGTCCTTGAGAAGTATTTCCAGCGACTTCTTCTCCTCCACTCCTCTGAAGCCCACTTTTTCATAATACGCAGAGCGGAAGTTTCTCTGGGGGTCATCGGCCATGATGTCACCTGCACAATGAGACCCAACAGCGCACATCTTTATTTGCTCTGTGAATTTACATGAGATGGATACAAATCTAAGCCTACAAACACATCATGTATTTTGATGCTCTATTAGAGAACTAATAAAAGTTATATAAAGGCTAGGGACATACTTTAGGACTCGATGCATAAATATGTAGAATCTTGCCATTCTTTAATTATAGGTTGGTTTTTATTGCCTCCATCAAATAAACTGCAGCAAATTGTCTATTTTTATGTAAAAAAAAAAAAAAAAAAAAAAAAAAAAAAGGGTCGGCATTGGTCAAAATCAGAATGGGCTAGTTAGACCTCAAAGGAAACCAAAAACCTGCATCAGTCAGGAGAAGCCCGATTGTTGCATCTACAAACATTACAGCTGAAATAACAGAACTTCAAGGCTAGAGGTTTAGATGGAGTAAAGAAGGCTTTGGGATGTCCACGAGGGTCCCAGCAAGCACCAGGAGCGTATCCTACGAAGGAAGGCACTATAAAAGATGTTCATCGCCACCAGTGCAGAGCTTGCTCAACAATGGCACCTGACTTTCAGGTGGGTTTTAAGTGTCAAAGAAAAACAAACAGCAGGCTGAAATTTGGCAGAAAGTAGCAGAACGGACAGAGAAAGACTGGTACAAGAGAACTCCCCCAAATCTGCCCAAGAGGACTGACATCTAGAGTCGCCTTCTTTCGGCTTTTCGCCACAGCGAGTCATCTCGCTCCATCCGACCCCGTCTTCTACATCCTCTTCTCTCACACCAACTACCTTCATGTCCTCTTCATGTCCCAGACGACTAGGTGACGTTTAGAGTCGCCTTTGAATGTTGACGTCGAGGTTTGTATCAGTTTGTTTGTCTTATATCTTGGCCTGCTGCTACTATTCCCCTGCGATGTGCTTTCCTCTGTATGTTTTCTCATGTTCAGTTCATGTACAGCACTCTGAATTGTCTTCTTACTGAAACGTCCTATACGAATAAACTCACCTTGCCTCTTTAACTCCACCCATAAAGCTCCTCTTGTCTGCATCTCGGCCTCCAGGCTGGCAGTTCCAACCACAGCCCCCGTTGATGTCCCCCCCATCGGTCTCATCACTGTCTTCTACATTTTTCCTTTCATTCTCGCTGATACTCTTATCACACAATACACCTGACACCTTTCCTCCAGCCTGCTTGGACCTGCAACTCCCCGTTGCTCTGGACTGCTGACCCTAATCCTCCACCTTCCTTCTTTACCTCTGCTCCCTGTCACCTGAACGCAACACGTTAAACCTGTGGTCAGTGAACTGCCCACATCTTAACCCCACTAAAAACCCCGTGGTCACTCAATGAAAAAATAAGAGAAACACCTTAATACATGATTCGTGATGTGCAAGAACCACGGGAAACGGCATGACGTTGCCTGACATGGCAACGGCATGCCCTCCTCACCTTCAGCGCGTCTCCAGCTCGTTGTTATCCTCGGAGTCTACATCAGTTGGCCGCGGCCGTTAGAGCCGTTAGCTACAACGCGTCATTTCCAAAAAACAACGGCTTGTGTTTAACCGTTGTTGTTTAAATTATCTGCTTCAGACAATTGCACCAGGTCCACCTGGACGTCGTCGATGTAGCACCATACGCTACATTTAAAACGCCACAAGCCTTGACGGCACAGTCAACAACTTCCGGGTGATATTGTCAAAATAAAAGCCCCCCAAGTAAACTGTATTTAATCAATATTTTCTGATAAAGGGAGACGTAAACAATGAACATAGTATAACGTTCAGTCAGCTTACGTGTGAGATTTTGCTTACATAGCCTTTTCTGTTGCTAATTGCAAGACGTGCTCTTATTTAGAAGATTCGTGACTAAACGTAATAATAGTGCGTTCAATTTGTTCCCGGTGGTCGGGATTCACGCTCTCCGAGTCGGATATATTAACTGGAATGGCCCCTAGAGTTGGTATTACCAGTCGGAAAGTCGGTGCGAAAGGATGGAACTCGACGTCGGCTATCATGGTGGCTGATACTCGCAGCAACATTGAGTGAAACCTAACACTTTGACTGTTTGCAGCAGCCCTCTATTATTTATGTAAAATTTAGTCAGCCGTACAGGTGCTGGTGCTACCTTTCGGTGTTCATCAGATGGGATGTTTCAGCTCTGTTTATCTGGACAAAATACCGCCTAGTACAGCGTTATTGTCATTGTTATTGTTCTAACAGCATTGCGAGTGTCCATGTTTTCCTACTGTCCGACAGAGGGAAACCGGGACGCAAAAAAGCAGAGATGACGTAATCTACTCGCGAGTTCCGACCTCCAAGGCAAAAGGAACATAGATGTCTATGAAAAGGAACGCACCATCTGTCCGGGTTTGATGTAATGCGTTCATATTACCTCGGATGTTGCAGTGCTGATGTGGGAAATTTCTAGCAACTTGCTAGGCTTCAAATTTTATCCAAATTTTATCTTACCTTGTTGCCTGTACAATTACAGGTTTCATTAATCAGATAACTCTCTATCTTGAAGAGAAAACAATATTTATCTGTTCCATTTGCTTTATTAATTTAATTAATTAAATATACCTTGCTTAAGGGCTGCACAGTGGCACAGATAGTTGCACTATTTGCCTTTTAGTAAGAAGGTCCTGAGTTCGACATGGGGAGCTTTCTGCATGGAGTTTGTATATTCTTCCTGTGCATGTGTAGGTTATCTGGCTTCCTCACACAGTCCAAAAACATGACTGTTAAGTATTTACTCTAAATATTTGGGTATTTTGTTCAATACTTTTTATTGTACTTTTTACCATTTGTTTAATATAGTTAAAAACAGAAATCTACCTGTTCTCTAGGCAATGCTCGACATAAAGCTGTACTGGCCAAATAGCCTAATCTGTCCTTGTCTGACCATAAAACGTTTAGTTTTTGTTTTTCAGAAGGCATTTGGCTATTCCATATAGGTAACAGCAAATTATTAATGCTTGAAAGTCAAGGGCCTTTTTCTTGTTCACCCCTCTCCAGTCCATTCTGACGTAAAACTCACTTTGTAATGGACAGTGACGCCGTTGTTCCAGCTTGAAAACAACGTGATTCCAAGACTGCTCTTAAACATCCTAACTATTTTCCCTAAATTTTAGGGAGACCATATCTTCTTCCAAAACTTGGCAAAATTGTGTAACTTGCATTTGCATACAGTTGTTTGAACAGATAAGCTTGGATCGTGTAGTTTTTTTGTAGTGATGGATCCAAAAGACTATTCTAATTTTTCTAAATGTACAATTCATTCTAGATTTTCACTGAGTTCCTTAGACTTCCCCAAAGTGGGAAAATCAAACCATGGTGATGGAGCGTCGACATGTCGAGTGTACCCTATCTCTGGCATACATAAAATGTATATGTTAAAAAAAAACATTTGAATTATGACTTAGTTTCTAATAGGTCTCAATTAAAGATTCCAATAAACTTTTAAGTTGATGTTGCATACCTTGGAGTATCTTTACAGCAAATTTACCTCTAACTGTCCCATGATTTGTACATAGTTCTGGGTTTCCAGACTTGCCAGAAACTGTATGAGCAATACAAAAAACAAAACAAAAACCAAGTATTCAAAATTAAATTAGAAGAAATAAAACCAGATTTAAGGCCACTTAACAAAACATCTTAAAGATATTCTAACAATTTAATGAAATAAACTACTAATATATACTAATATAGCTATGTAAAACTGTCCTTGTTCATTCGTGTTTGCTTTGTCACAGAATGGGTTGTTGATTTTGTTGTGGTTTTACTTTTCTTAATAATATATATATAATAATAATAGCTTATTTAATAGGGTTTGGGTTTAGATTGTTTACTTTGGTTAGTGCCTTTGGGTGTGCTAATAAAATCAATATGATGAAAAAGTGGTAAGTTGCAAACAAAATAAGATAACACACATTTCTTTAGATAGTGTTTAAGAATAACAATGCACAAGAATAGTTTATAATCCACTAGAGTAAAAAACTCTTTTTTATTAAATGATGGAAACAAATTAAACAGTGTATATAGTGCTAATCAGAAGAGAACCCTTTAAACATGTTGTTCAATGAAAAGGAACCATTTACCCAATAACATCACCCAACTAAGTACATATTCTCCAGGAAGCAAAAACAGATCATAGTTTGATGATTGATGAAACAAAAGCCAACAAAGGCAATAAAACAAACTGAGAGTACAATTGTATTCTGACATTTTGTGAAAAGATTTTTGAAACGCTGCATGCAACACAAAATTGACAATAATTTGAAGTATTATTTTAAGAATATGAATAATTACCATAAGAAATTTATTTTCTCTCTAAATACCTTAAGGTCAATACTTTTTAGTGTAACAAAACTATTCTTGTAATTATTCTTCATATCTGTTTTACTTGAAGCACTTAAAGTAAAACAAAATCAAAGCTAAAACTTTAAGAAATTTAACAACTTTTTCTGCACACAAAGAAAATGTCAAGCAAATTCCCACACAATGACAATATTCTGAAAATAATTACTAGTTTCTAAGAAAAGCAGATGCAAGTAAAAGCCTTTTGCGTTTTTTGGAATTATTTAGTAGATGAAAAGCTGGTGAAGCTAGAAAAACTGTGTGGTGTTAATGAGGAGCCCAGGTCCAAGCTGCTTCTGCGCGAGCCCCTTTGTGAGCCACTCCTGGACCCTGTCTTGGATCCTGGGGCTGAAGCAACGTTGTATGGACTGCTGATACCTCTAGAAGATACAGATGATGCCTGAAGCATTTTCACCCCAGTGCCATCCTCAACAAGACAGTTATCAAGCGCCTCTTTGTAAGAAATTCTAAGTTTGCTTTTGGGACATGTCAGAATTTTTGTATGGAGTTTGATGTCCTGGAGCTTTTGTGCCGCTCTCACATCCAGCCAGCCCATTTTCAAAGCATCCTCAATGCTTCTTCTACAGCCCTTCTCTGGGTCATAAAGCCCACCTGTTGCAACCTGAAACTCCAGAAACCTCTGCCCTGCTTCATATGGCAACCACATTTCCTTCATGGCTTGAGCAGCGGACAGCTTCCTATCGATTTTTATATCCTCAAATCCAAAATAGGCTTTCTGGGCAGGCTTGAGTTTGGTGACCATGTCGTTAGCTATTATACCTATGCGGGAAGCCTCTTGGATGCTGATTCTCTTGCCATTTGTGGGATTGACAATTCCTCCGGTGCAAGCTTGGGCCTCAAGCAATCTCTGTGCTGTGATAGAATCTACTAGACCCCGATTTAAAGCCTCAGTGACAGAAATCTTCTCTAATATCTCTGTGTCAAAAATGGCGCCTACAGGTTCCACGTCACCAACTGCTTGGAGAGGAGGGGACAGACTGATAGATACGCTGGATAAACGCTTTTGGGAGTCTGACAAATCTTCTGCAACAGTGCTGGATGAGAAGCCTCTCTCTATAATTGTGGTAGTTTTTGTTGTAGTTGTTTTGGTGAAGGTAGGAGATAAAGGTCTCAATACACCAGCTGATGAAGAAGAGGATGAGGAAGATGATTGAAATGATGCCGGAGTAGATTTTTCTGATATTCTTGATGTTGACAATGTTCCTGAAGATGAGTTTAAAGATGTTGAAGTTCTTGAAGTTGATGTCATTGATGATGATGTAACTGATGATTTCCCTGATGGTTCTGGGATCAGTTTTGATGATGATAATAATGCTGAGTCATGTGCGGTCTTATTACTGATGATATCTGCAAATTGAGTGAGGGTGATGGCATGTGAACGATACTGCTCCAAGATAGATTGATCAATGATTTGATTTTCAAGCAAGTCATTGATGTCATACTGTCTTCCAGTTGACCTATCAACGATAACAAGTCGTATGGAACCATCTGGAGCGGTAATAGTGATCTCTTCCCACTCACACTCCTGCTCTGACAGCTCCAGGTAAGTATCATGATCAATGTACCCTTTGTTGTACGCTTCACGTACTGTCATCTCTTTACCAGTCTCTGGATCCACAATTATTACTCTCCTCTTCCGTACAGTGTTCTTTTGGCTTGACTCCTGCTTCTTCTTGTCAATGATTGGTAACAGAACAAGTCCAGTGTTATTATCTAAGATGCAGCGTTTTTTAAGTTCCAGATAGGTTAGGTTTTCCTCCGTGTTGGGGTCAAAGAAACCTTTAGTGTCATCACTCTCATCAGTCAGGATCTTATTCATTTCCTCATTAAAGTAGCCTCTCTTGTAGGCAACATTCACATCAATACGGTGGCTGTGCTGGGGATCGATGATGCCTCCGCTGGCAATCTGGGCCTCTAACAGACGAATGCCATGACCCTTCTCCACTAGATTATTCTCTATGGCCTGAAAGAGGGATATTATCTTGTCTGTTCCAGGCATTTTGTAACCAGTGACAGCCTTTTCTGCTGAAAGCAGTTTCTCCTTAAATTCTGGCCCAAAAAGTCTCCTATTGTAGGCTTCAGCAACAGTCAGAAAGAGATTGTTGATAGGATCAATCATAAAACCTGATGCGGCTTGGGCTTCGAGCAGTTCTAGAGTGGTACCACGTCGCAAAAGTTTATTATCCATAGCCTGATAGATTGACATCACTTTATCACTGGCTTCATCATAAACTCCTGCTATGCAAGTGGAGCCTCCTAGGTATGACCGCAGGCGATCCTCAATGTCTTGGCTTGTAAGTTTACCTGCGTTAAGTTGGTCCACATCAGATCTGTTTAGCAGGTTTGCATTGACCAGATCTATGACAGACACCTCGTTTCTAAGTCCCCTTATAGTTAGTGACTGTTTAGGTTTAGGGAGAAGCAAAAGACCAGTGCTGGGATCAGATTTGCATTTTTTCTTCAGTGATATGTATGGAGTTGGTTGTTGAGTATCTGGGTCTAGATAACACTCAGGAGACTGATTCAATGCCTGATACAGGTCCTCATCAATAAGACCCCGTTTCCTTGCGATGTCTTTGGGTAGAAAAACACTGAGACTAGGGTCCAAAATTCCACCAACAGACTCTTGAGCCTGAAGGAGAGACAGTGCAGTATCTTTGTCAATTATTCCCTTTCTCATGGCTTGGGCAGCTGACAAAACCTTGGCGGTAACTGGATCTCGATACCCGATAGCAGCAGCTTCAGCTGCAAACAACATTGATTCATCTTCTTTATCGACTAATCCTCTGGCAAATGCTTCCTTTACTGTAAGTTTCTTATTTGTTCTAGGGTCAATGATGTGACCTGTGGCTGCCTGGGCAAGAAGAAGCTTGTTAGCACTGTCAGACGACATGATTTTCTGTTTCTTTGCTTCCGTGAATGACATTTTTTCAACAGGCCCAGCAGCTACACCAGCAATTGGTCCTGTCCCTTTTAAAAATATCTTAATATCCACAGAAACCTCTGAGACAGTTTTCTTCCCTTTCATTAGTTGATCAAAAGTTTCCTTGTCCAGAACTCCACAATCCAGTAGCTGCTGTGCTGTGACTGTCTTGTGTACACCATCAAATAATAATTTAGAGGGGTCACACTTCTCTGATACTGGAAAAATATGTAAGCCTGTGTGAGTGTTTGTGTTACATTTTGCCTTCAGAGCCCCATAGCTGGCATTGTCCTCAGTTTCTGGGTTGAGATAACAAGCAGGATTCTGTTTTAGAGCATTGATTAGTTTTTCATCGAGCAGGTTGCGCTTGATAGCTGTGTCTTTTGGTAGAAAAACACTAAGATTGGGGTCTAGAATTCCTCCAACTGAATCTTGGGCTTGTAAAAGACGTAATCCAGTCTTTTCATTAATTATTCCTTTTTTCATGGCCTCAAACAATGAAATTATATTTCCTGAACTAGGATCCTTATAGCCAACAGCAGCACTTTCAGCTGCTAAGAGTCTGCTTTGATCTTTAAAATCCACCACTCCTTTGATACATGCCACCTCTACTGTGAATTTCTGTTCAGTTTTAGGGTCAATGATGTGACCTGTGGCAGCCTGGGCTTCCAACAGTAAATCTGCACTGTCTTCTGAAATGATCTTCTGTTTCTTAGCTTCTGAAAAGGAAATCTTGCCTTGACGGCCAGCTAAAACACCACCAATAGGCCCAGTCCCCTTCAAATAAACCTTCTTATCCACAGATACCTCTGAAACTGTTTTCTCTCCTTTGATCAACTTGTTAAATGTTGCTTGATCAATGACACCACATTCCAACAATTGCTGGGCTGAAACTGGCTTGAGGACGCCATCAAATATTAGTTTAGAGGGATCGTTTCTCTCAGTAAATGGCAAAAGTACAAGAGCAGTGTGAGGTTCTATTTTGCATCTTTTCTTTAGTGATCCATAGCTGATATCACGCTCCGTGTCAGGGTCAAGGTAACAGTTTGGATTTTGGTTGAGTGCACGAAGAAGGTCTTCATCCAAAAGGTTGCGTTTCAAAGCAGTTTCTTTAGGCAGGAAAACACTGAGGTTTGGGTCAAGAATACCTCCTGCAGACTCCTGAGCCTGAAGTAAACGTACTCCAGTCTTTTTGTCAATTAAACCCTTCTTTATTGCCTCAAACACTGATAAATATTGACCTGTGTTTGGGTCCCTGTATCCAATAGCAGCAGCTTCTGCTGCTAAGAGTTTATCTCGATCACTTCTGTCCACCACTCCCCTTGCACAGGCCTCATCTACAGTCAATTTCTGATTGGACATTGGGTCAATTATGTTACCAGTGGCAGCCTGGGCTTCAAGAAGCAAGTCTGCACTCTCTGGGGGCATAAGCATTTGTTTTTTGGCATTTGACAAAGACATTTTTCCTCGAGATCCCCCTGTGACTCCAGCAATGGATCCTGTTCCTTTTAGAAATACCTTTTTATCCACAGAAACCTCTGCGACAGTTTTCTCCCCTTTGATCAATTTGTTAAATGTTGGTTTGTCAAGGACACCACAATCCAACAGCTGTTGTGCAGAGACTGGCTTGCGGACACCATCAAAGATCAGTTTGGAAGGATCCTTCCTATCAGCAAGTGGCAGAAGTGCAAGACCAGTTTGAGGCTCGTTTTTGCATTTTTTCTTTAAAGTGTCATAGCTGGCATCACGCTCTGTGTCTGGATCGAGGTAACAGTTTGGATTCTGGTTGAGGGCACGATAGAGGTCTTCATCCAAAAGGTTGCGTTTCAGAGCAGTTTCTTTAGGCAGGAAAACACTGAGGTTTGGATCAAGAATACCTCCTGCAGATTCCTGGGCTTGCAACAAACGTACTCCAGTCTTTTTGTCAATTAATCCCTTTTTTACTGCCTCAAACACTGACAAAGATTGACCTGTGTGAGGATCCTTGTATCCAACAGCGGCAGCTTCTGCTGTTAAGAGTTTATCTCGATCACTTTTGTCCACCACTCCCCTTGCACAGGCCTCTTCTACGGTCAATTTCTGATTGGACATTGGGTCAATTATGTGGCCTGTAGCAGCCTGGGCTTCAAGAAGCAAATATGCACTTGCTGCAGGCATAAGCATCTGTTTCCTGGCATTTGACAAAGACATTTTTCCTTGAGATCCAACTGTGACACCAGCAATGGATCCTGTTCCTTTTAGAAATATCTTTTTATCCACAGAAACCTCTGGAACAGTTTTCTCCCCTTTGATCAACTTATTAAATGTTGGTTTGTCAAGGACACCACAGTCCAACAATTCCTGTGCAGAGACTGGCTTGCGAACACCATCAAAGATCAGTTTGGATGGATCCTTCCTATCAGCAAGTGGCAGAAGTGCCAGACCAGTTTGAGGCTCTGTTTTGCATTTCTTCTTAATGGCACCATAGCTGGCATCACGTTCTGTGTCTGGATCAAGGTAACACTCAGGACTCTGGCTGAGGGCACGGTATAGGTCTTCATCCAAAAGGTTGCGCTTCAGTGCTGTGTCTTTAGGCAGGAAAACACTGAGGTTTGGATCAAGAATACCCCCTGCAGATTCCTGGGCCTGAAGTAAACGTACTCCAGTCTTTTTGTCGATTAATCCCTTCTTTATTCCCTCAAACACTGATAAAGACTGACCTGTGTAAGGATCCTTGTATCCAACAGCAGCAGCTTCTGCTGTTAAGAGTTTATCTCGATCACATGTGTCCACTACTCTCCTTGCACAGGCCTCTTCTACAGTCAGTTTTTGATTGGCAATTGGATCAATGATGTGACCTGTAGCAGCCTGAGCTTCCAGCAACAGATCTGCACTCTCTGAGGGCATGAGCATCTGTTTCTTGGCATTTGACAAAGACATTTTCCCTAGAGATCCAACTGTGACACCAGCAATGGATCCTGTTCCTTTTAGAAAGATCTTTTTATCCACAGAAACCTCTGGGACAGTTTTCTCCCCTTTGATCAACTTATTAAATGTTGGTTTGTCAAGGACACCACAGTCCAACAATTGCTGTGCAGAGACTGGCTTGCGGACACCATCAAAGATCAGTTTGGACGGATTCTTCCTATCAGCAAGTGGCAGAAGAGCGAGACCAGTGTGAGGCTCATTTTTGCATTTTTTCTTTAAAGCGCCATAGCTGGCATCACGCTCTGTGTCTGGATCGAGGTAACACTCAGGATTCTGGCTGAGGACACGACAGAGTTCTTGATCCAAAAGGTTGCGCTTCATTGCTGTGTCTTTAGGCAGGAAAACACTGAGGTTTGGATCAAGAATACCTCCTGCAGATTCCTGGGCTTGCAACAAACGTACTCCAGTCTTTTTGTCAATTAGTCCCTTTTTTACTGCCTCAAACACTGACAAAGATTGACCTGTGTGAGGATCCTTGTATCCAACAGCGGCAGCTTCTGCTGCTAAGAGTTTATCTTGATCGCTTTTGTCCACCACTCCCCTTGCACAGGCCTCTTCTACGGTCAGTTTTTGATTGGACATTGGGTCAATGATGTGACCGGTGGCAGCCTGAGCTTCCAGCAGCACATCTGCACTCTCTGGGGGCATTAGCATCTGTGTCTTGGCCTGTGACAAAGACATTTTCCCCAGAGATCCAACTGTGACACCAGCAATGGATCCTGTTCCTTTTAGAAAGATCTTTTTTTCCAGCGACACTTCTGGAACAGTTTTATCTCCCTTTATTAGTTTGTTGTAAGTTGGTTTGTCCAGGACTCCACAATCAAACAACTGCTTTGCTGTGACAGGCTTTCTTACACCATCAAAGATCAATTTGGAAGGGTCTAACTTTTCATTGACGGGTAAAAGTAACAAACCCGTGTGGGGTTCTATCTTACAACTTTCTTTCAGTGCTTGATAGCTGATATGTTGCTCTGTCTCGGGGGCAATATAACATTCAGGACTCTGGTTTAAAGCTTGACACAGATTTTCATCTAAAAGTTTGCGCTTAATAGCTGTGTCTCTTGGTAGGAATACACTAAGAATAGGATCTAGGATTCCTCCAACTGACTCTTGAGCCTGCAGCAGTCGTAACCCATTCTCATTATCGATAAGTCCCTTCTTCATGGCCTGAAAAACAGAGATAGGCTTGGGTGTGCTAGGATCCTTATAGCCAATTGCTGCAGCTTCTGATGCCAATAATCTGTCCAGGTCATTACTGTCCACCAACCCTTTTGCACAAGCCTCTTCAACTGTCAACTTTTTGTTGGCCTTTGGGTCAATTATGTGACCTGTAGCAGCTTGAGCTTCTAGTAGCAAATCTGCACATTCATCGGGCAGTAGCATTTGTTTTTTTGCTTCCATTAAAGACATTTTACGGCGACTGCCTACTATAACACCAGCTATGGGCCCAGTGCCCTTTAGGTTAATAGTTTTGTCCACAGATACCTCAGGTACTGTTTTCTTTCCATTTTCTAGGTCTTTAAATGTTTGCTTGTCAAGAACACCACAATCAAGCAGATGCTTGGCAGTGACAGGTTTCCGAACGCCGTCAAACACGAGGTTAGAGGGATCCACTTTCTCAGGAACAGGGAGAAGAAGAAGACCTGTATGTGGCTCTATTCTACATCGCCGTTTCATCGCCATGTAGGTCACACCTTTTTCAGTTTCTGGGTCTAGATAGAGCTCCGGCCTCTGATTAAGAGCATAACACATATCATCATTGATAAGATCACGCTCGGTGGCAGTGTCTCTAGGAAGAAACACACTGAGTATAGGATCTAAAATACCGCCAACAGACTCCTGGGCTTGTAGCAGACGCAGAGTTGTGGTTTTGTCGGTAAGTCCCTTTTTCATGGCCTGAAATACTGACAGTGGTTTGTTTGCACCAGGTCCACTGTATCCTACAGCTGCTGCTTCTGCTGCCAGCAACCTCTCTCTGTCCTCCTCATCAACAACTCCTTGATTATATGCTTCTTCCACTGTTAGCTTCTGATTGGTTCTTGGGTCAATGATGTGCCCTGTAGCAGCTTGTGCATCAAGAAGCAAGTCTATGCTATCTGGTGGTAAGAGATTTTCTTTCTTGGCTTCAGTAAATGTCAGTTTGCAAGTTGGCTTTTTGTTAGACCCTGGACTCCTTGGACTTTCAATTATCACCCCAGCTATTGGCCCTGTGCCTTTAAGAGGGACTTTTTTCTCAGAGGACACTTCTGGAATGGTCTTATGTCCCTTCACAAGTTGGTTATATGTTGGTTTGTCTAAAATTCCACACTCAAGTAATTGCTTTGCTGTGACTGGCTTGCGGACTCCATCAAAAACCACAGCAGTATCTGGGGTTGGAGGCTCTCTAGTTTGCTTTAGCTCTGTTTCCATGGTCTGTCTAACAACTGTCATGTCTTGCATTTGCTTTTGAAGGAGTACCAGTCTACTTTTATATTTCTCCTCAAGTTCCCTGAGTTCTTTCATCAACTTCTCTATCTCACTTTTTAAGGATTTCTTCTCCCTCTCAAGAATATCCTTGTCTGTGTCATATTGTCTAATCAAACTTTGTTTGCCATCACATTGATCCTTCCAATAACTCAAATCTCTCTTCACCCGCTCATTCTCCTCTTGTAGACGTTGCTTGTTGCGAAACTCGGACTCTAGAGAAAGTTTTAAGCGGTTCAGTTCTTCCTCTTGTCTTTGCATTTGCTCTTTGTCCAATTCCAACCGCTGCAATTTCTGCAACAGAGAGTCTCTCTCACTTACAATCTCATTGTACTTGGACTGGAGGGACTGGATCGTTATTCTTGTCTGCAGAAAATAAATAAAACAATGAGAAAAAAATGACAAAATATTAGTTCATTCAGAAATGTTACAACATAGATAAAATAAATATTCTTTCCATTTTGGTGATAGAATCAGCAACATTGACACGTGTCATGAAGAACAGCACACATACTTGCTTTTTTCATTCATTTCTAAAAAAATAAGGTATGCTTTCCTTACAAGAACACTGGGAAGAAATATAGTTCCAGATTTAAAATGTTTCATAACACATTGGTCTCTAAAATTTGGGCTATACCTTAATTAAATGTAACAGATTTTATACCACATTGTACTTTTTTTCTCATTAAAGCCTTTTCTTATGGGCATTTATCAATTACAATCAGAAAAGTCCAAAGCACAAAATGATGCAATTAAATAAATAGCAAGCATATGTGTGTGTTCTACAAACCTTTTAGCTGTTTTGCTAAGATGGAAATGTAATAAAAGCAATGCTACAAATTATCTTAGCAAGAATAAGTATGTAAAAACAAATCTGCCACAATATGACTACTTTTAAATAAATGATCAAGGATAACATATTGAAACTACAAAGCATAGCAATTATCGCTTTATAAAACTAAAATAGAAAATGCATTTTCATTTGAATATTATTTGTAAATTTGCAAGACAGCATAGATAATAAACAAGTAGATTGATCATAGACAATGTGCCTGAAGCAGTTTAAAAATGTGTATTTTAAATGCATATCAGTGCTGTTTTGCAGGTTTTCTAGGACTATTTTTAGGCAGATGAGATTGCATACCAAGATCAACAGTAATCAACCTGAAGCAAAGCAGAGAACTGGTTGTAATGACAATCTGAGATCATTGAATACTCTTGGAAAATAGAATTAAAGACCACAAGCATGCGTGATTGCAACATGTGATGAGAGGATACTAGCAGGCAGAGAAGCACAGATTGTTTGCATGCAAGTAAATTACATACAAGATATTTAAACACACACAGAAGTATGTGTTCAAATCAGCTATTTGGCATCTGGCAGGGAATCTAAGGAATTTTGCATGCAAGCAAAGGCTGCTAAGTGGTTGCTAAGTAGCTATTCCAGTAGAGAATTTGGAAAAATGAGACTGATCCAGGACGAAGAGGCAAGCTTCTATGTACCTCTGTGACCTGCTTTTCTATTTTTTCAGCCTCCAGCTTCAGTTTCTCACGCTCAGAGGACAGTTCTGACACCAGGTTGCGGTGCTCGGCATTGCTGCGCTCACTGGCTTGTAGCTGTAGTTCAAGGGCAGTAATTTGCGAGGAGAGCTCATCATCAATTCCCTTTTTGGATTTCAAGACTTCTTCTTTTTCCTGTCGCACTCCCCTTAGCTCCTCCTCCATCCTCAGCCGTTCTTTGGTCTGTGTTTCTACCACCTCCTTCAGCCTCTGTAGCTCAGCAGAGTTCTCGTTGAGTGCCTTAGTCTTCTCCCCGATAGTTTTGTAAAGAACCTCATTTCTTAGGTCTGCCTCCTTGGCTCGGGATTTTTCCTGCAGAAGTTGCTCCTTTAGGTTTTTCAGCTCAGCGCTTAGCTGAGTGTTTCGGTCTGAGCAGATCTGGTTTTCTCTAAGGGTTTTCTGAAGCTCCTCTTTTAGCTGACGGCGCTCTTCTTCACTTCTCTTTTGCGATGTGCTGGCCTGTTCTTGGCTCTGGAGTAGTGTAGTGATGGTGCTTGTGTACTCTGTCATGGTCACGGTGGTCTTTTCAAGTTCTCCTTCCACCAGCGTCCTCCTGCTCACCTCCTCTTGATGTGCTTTCCTCAGGTTCTCAACCTGACCTTCAAGGCTATCTCTCACAGCCTGCAGGTCTTTGATGCGTCCCTGCAACCTGCTCATGTTCTGCTCCACTCTGCATCGCTCCTTGTTCTCTCTTTCCAGCTGTGAACGTGTCTGAAGAAGCTCCTCCTGGCACTCGCTCAGCTGGGTTGCAGCCATTGACGAACTGTTCAGCTTCACCTGGAGCTGGCCTAAAGACTGCTCAAGTACAACCTGCCCCTCTTCTGCTGTCTTTCTTCTGCGGGTCTCCTCCTCTAAACTGTGAGTAACATAGACCAATTGATCATTCTTCTCCTGTAGGGTATTCAAGACTTTAGTCAGCTCCTCTTTACACTGATTCTTTTCCTCATCTCTCTGCTTCATTAGCAGCTCCATTTGACTTTCCATTTCTCTCCTCCTGTGCCCATCTTCTATGAGCATAGCCCGCTGATTGAAAGCTTCCTCCTCCGCTCTCTTCTTCTGCTCCTCAGTCTGACTGATAAAAGTCCTAAGTCTCCTGAGTTCATCTTCCAGATTCCTCCTCTCTGCCTCCATCCTGTCATACTGCATCTGGAGTTGAGCTGTATCCTCGTCCCTCTGGGCTGAAAGCCTGTGGATGTCTGTGCGACTGATCTGGATCTGGGATTCGTAGCTGAGCTTTAAGCTATTGATCTCCGTACTGAAATGGCTCCTTACCTTTGACATCTCTTTTTGCTGCTCCATAAACCTTGCTGATTCCTCGGCCAGCTGCTGCCGCAGCTGCTCAATCTCATGCTCCTTATTTGTCAGGCTCTTCTCCACTTCCACCTTGGACCAGCTGACCGTCTCCAGCTCTTTCTGCCGCTTTCTCAGCACTGAATCATACTCTTCTTGCTGCTGAGTGTAGCGCTCCTCTGCCAGCTTTGTCTTCCTTTTCTCTTCACCAAGCAGGTACTTGAGACGCTCCACCTCGTTCCTGAGATCAGCCAGCTGGCTCTGAGTGCTGTCTAGGCTGTCCTTGGTGGCACTGCACTGCAGCGCGGTTGTTTGCTTCACCTCCTCCAGTGACAGCAACTGCTCCTGCGAGTGTGACAGCTGCAGTTTGAACTGAGCAACAGACTCTTCCAGCGATTTGTTTTGGTCATTGCGCTCTTGCATTTCATCTTTTAGCCTGCGGAGTTCCTCTTCGAGCAGATCAATCCGGGTGTTGCGTATCTGGACGCATGGAGAGGCAACAATTACACATAAAACTAATATTTCAATAATTTGTATAGATGTACCACAAAATACAGTATGAACAAAGTACCTTAAGCTGCTCCATGTTTTTGAGTGACTCTCCCAGAAATTTGTAGTAGTCACCAGACAGAGTCAGCAGCTCCATGTAACGAGTTTGAAGGTGTATAGCCTGAAACCAAAAAAAATAATAATAATAATTTAGAAGTGACTTTTCTTTGTTCACCATCGAGCAAAATCATATTAGATCAAATTATTACCTCTTGGTTAAGATCCATTGCCGGTGACTTAAGCATTGTCCTCTTGATGGGGACACTGAGCAGTGTTTCCAACCCAGAAGTGTAGGAGTTGAGGTCGGTTTCATAGTCCTGCAAGAAACACCGCTATAAGACCAGCAAACAGGCATCTTTCATTGATATGATGCAGATGTACCTTACTTACCTTGATAGTATTCACACATGCCTCGTTGTCTCTCAGCACACTCTCTACCGTCTCCCTCTTTGCCTTGATTTCCATGTTCAGGGCCTTGATAAACCAATAAAACAAAGATATCACATAAAAATGACAGGAAGCTGGGCCCTCATTGCAAAAAGATGCCCACTAAAAGTAGAAAGGGTTGAAAAGAGG
Organism: Fundulus diaphanus; assembly: GCA_037039145.1. Taxonomy (NCBI): domain Eukaryota; kingdom Metazoa; phylum Chordata; class Actinopteri; order Cyprinodontiformes; family Fundulidae; genus Fundulus; species Fundulus diaphanus. The sequence goes on along the minus strand of CM073128.1, from coordinate 18,308,280 downwards.
ACCTTTTGGTTGTTAATGTGGTCGTTTAGTGCTTGAACGGTCTCTATCTTGGTGGCCTGCAGGGCGTCCTGTTTTCTACGTGTGGCATCAATCCATTCGATGATGGAAGTGTTGGTTTGCTTGTAGTGCTGCAACTGAGGCAGATACTGCTGCAAGTCCTGCAGTCTGAGCAAGAAGAATGAAACATAACCTAATTGTAATGCCACATCTTTAAAGCCAAAATTGTTTATTATACCGTGATTGTCAATACAAGCTAAAGGGAACAAGTTCTACCTGGTGTCAATCTGTGCCTGGATTCGTCTCCAGCGGTCGGATAGCAAGCCCACCTGCTCTGAGAACTTCGAGAGCATCAGGTCACACCTGTGGAAGGAGCCGCCCATCTGACTGTTCCAGTGGTTCGCCTTGGACAGCTCTGACTCCATGGAGGTCAGAAGATCTCTCTTCTGCACCAACTCTGCTCTCATATTCTACACGTGAACATAACATTGCAAGACAAGTCAAACAATAAAATGTTTTCCTGGGCCTCTGTCAGCAGTTGTAGTAATAGTTATAATAATAACTAATTTAAAAGAACTAAACAAACAAGTAGCACTACATACAGAAACACAGTGAGTACGCACAAACACACACACACACACACGATTATACTAAAACACACAGACACACACACACACCACCTCTACTGTGCTTTCTTCCCTTACTATGCTGCTTTCAGTTGTAGCTGTAGTGTCAGAAAGGTCAGATCAGAGACCTCAAGCTTTAGCTTTATGAATATAAACAATTAAGCTTTGAATTTAATGTACGAAAGAAGTCTAGTCAAGGGTTTACTTAGGAAAAACAAAGGAATAAGCTATGTCTGTAACGTTTTTCTGTTCATGTACAGCACTTTGGTTACTGAAAAGTGCTACATAAATAAACTTGTCTTGCCTTGCCTTGACTCTTACAGTATTGCATAGAACAAAATAAATTTGTATTATTATAAGTCTATTATTATATATAATATTGCCAACAATACCTTCAGGGTCTCCGTGTATTCACTGACTTCAGCTGGAGAGAGAGAAGTGGTCTCTTTTTCTGTCAGTCTTGCTTCATGAACTTTAACTATGTCCTCAGCCCGTGCTATGCTCTCCAGCATGTCCCTTAGAGCCCGCAGCCTAAAAACAGTCATATCACAAGCATTTAATACCCTTAATGTAAAACCTTGCAGGTCATCTATATGCGGGAGTATATTTGTATTACTTCTTATTTATTTTCATATTTAAATTTGTGTTCAACTATATCTTTAAATTAGAGTTATAAGAACAAAGTTACAGTGATCTCTGATTTTAGCAAATTAATTATTTTAAAATATGATTTAATGTCAAAACTAAAGTGCATTTAGTTATAGTAACAATATACATAATGTGCCCCTTAGGTACATCAGCCAGGTTTTACACTCTCTAACTGAATGACAAACAACAGTAAGTGCCCTGCTCAATATTACCTAACCTTAATTCATTTAACTCATACAAGTTGCTTTAATGAGTTTGATTAAACTTACTGTGGTTGTAGGTCCCTTCAGGATTAGTATTTGGCCCTGTAATACTTAATTTGGATGTACAACAAAAATCGTTTCCTTCAAAATAGTAATAGTAATTTGTGCAACTTATATGTTGTTTGCCTAAATGCTAAATTACTGTTTTCAGACCTTGAATAATTGATCAAGTTCAAATTGAGAAAAGTAACATGGACATTTGAGTCTGTGACATTTCAGTCAATCTCCCTGTTTGTCTTCTCCCTACAATCAGACTTGGATTCAATGCAAAAACTGACCTTGAATAACTAGAAATCTTCTGCAATAAATTTCATAAATATTTCCGTTTTAGAACATGATCTAGGGTTTAACTGTTTGTAACTGACCAAATTCAATCCTCTTTTAAAAATGAAACGTTATTTTTACAAGAACTTGTGTCTAACGTTCTTTCTGCTCTCTGTTCACTTTAGAAATTTTTCCAGTCAATCCCTCTACACTAATTATTCTTTTTTTAAATTCTAAACACTATTACTTTAGAAGTACTTTGTTAGCCTACAGATTTCAAGCTATTTATAACTCAGTATCTAGTTTAAATAGATGGTCCCCTTTTTTTGATTTGCTAAATATTTTGAGAATATACGTTGCTTTTCATCACTAAAACTGTTTTTGAAGATGTCACACAAAAATGTCTTTTTCCAACTGAGGGGAACATGTCGTTTTAGGCTTATGACACTTTTCTGTACATCTTCTTCTAAAATACAGCTGTCAAAGCAGGCCAGCAATAACCTAACAACCAACTTAGGTTTTTAGTTATGTATGGAGAGCCTTTGGTGATCTGGTGGCCTAACAGATAAATGTTGTATTTATAAACATAATAAAGCCTCCTTTCTCATCTGATAAGCATTAACATTTCTGGGATGTGTTTGTGTTGGCTACCTTAGTACATAAGCAGATGCGCTGCTCTCCAGGGTGCCCAGTCTTTGGTTGATCACTCCAACCTCACTGCGAAGGAACTGTGCTTTATCCACATCACTCATGTTTTCAGACTCCTTCAAGATGCGCTCTCTTATACGTAGGTACTCATCGCGCATTAAGTCGATATCATCCTGTACTGTCTAAAACAAAACAAAATCAAAAATACAGTTGTATGAGTGAACCAGCTCCTTCATTCATTCATTCATTCATATTCCAAATTTATCTGATTCAGTGTTTGTGTTCACCTCTATCTGAGTGATCTTTAGACCACAGTCTTGAGCCCCATCCTCTCCGAAGCAAATATGAACATACTGACCAAGCAAGCCCTCGGCAGCATCCATCCTCAGTCGAAGGGCATGCAGCTCCGATAAGAGATGAGACGAGGAGTGTGCAGAGGAGGAAGAAGAGGAAACCTTTCTCTTTTGCTCAGTTTTCGTTACTTTCACCACTTCCTTCTTGATTGTGTGCTCCTTCTCTGCCATCTCTTTCTTCGCCTGCTTTTTAAGCTCTGCTTGACGTCTTTCTTCCTCCAGCCTCCTGGCCTCTTCTTCTGCTGCAGCCTGTTGTCGCTGTTTCTCTTGTTCCTGTTGCTGTAGTAGTAGAAGTCGCTGTTTCTCTTGTTCCTGTTGTTGTTGCTGTAGTAGTAGAAGTCGCTGTTGCTCTTGTTCCTGTTGCTGTAGTAGTAGAAGTCGCTGTTGCTCTTGTTCCTGTTGCTGTAGAAGTAGTAGCCGCTGTTGCTCTTGTTGTTGTTGTTGTTGTTGTAGTAGTAGTAGCTGTTGTTGTTGCGGGTCTTGTTGTAGTAGTAGTACTTGGCGGTGTTGAGGCTGCTGTTGTATTATGTACATGTGCTGTTGAACTTGTTGCTCGGGAATTTGCTGTACTTCTGTTTGCTCCTGATGTGAAACTGTGGAAAAGCAGAAGATTTTATTTGTCAAAGCTTTTAGAACTGAAGGGAGAATTTTTTGATGAAAAATATGGAATTGTGAGCTGAACATTGTAACGTACTTACATCTAATCAAATAAAGATTTTCTGTTTTTTTTTCACGATGGGAAATGTTAGTAATACAGAATAAAGTCCTGAGCACAATTTCTAAAACACTCACCGTGTGTGGGCAGCTCCACCACCAGCTTGTTGTAATGGGCGTGGGCCCCATTAACCTGGTTCTCCATGTTTCTCATGTCCTCATCAACAATCAACTCAGAGTCATGGCTGCTGACTTTGAACTCCTCGTAGTGGGCCTCCAGCTTCCTCAAGATTTGACGATACTCCTCCGGACGCATTTTGGACAACTAAACAACAAACACGTGGGTTATGAGTGTGTTCCAAACCAACCAAAAAGAATCAGAAAACCTTTACTACAGCTGGAACACAGATGGAGCCAGATAGGTGGCTTTGCTGAAGTGGAAGGCTACATCCTTTGAACAATGTATCAAATTCATGCCACATTAATTATAAAAGTGTGATATTTTATAAGTTCCAAAATCATATCACGCCCACTTTTAGCTCCTAAACCCTATAGTATGCAAACAATAATTATGCATGGACAGGAATTATTTAAATTACTGCACAGTAAAGGATCCATGCGCCCATTATCTATGCCCGCTTATTTGTGTGAGGGGTGGGGTACCCATTTCCACCGGTCATTGGGCTAGAGGCCGGGTACACCCTGGACAGGACACCAGTCCATCACAGGGCAACACAGAGACACATAGGACAAGCAACCCTGTGCGAACATACCTACACCTAAGAGACCAACCAACCTAACAGCCATGCTTTCGGACTGTGAGAAGAAGCTGCAGTATAGTAAAAGATAACAACTTTAATATGACGCTATGTAAACAACATTGCATAGGGATTTTCTGCTATTTCTACCTTGTAATTTTCATTGTGCATGATATCAAAAAGCCACAAAACTTACAATTAAAATCTGTGAACAAAAACTGTATTGAGGTTTTTTTTTATATAATAAAAAAAACCACTTTTATATCACCACATAAATGCTTGTATGTTTTTTTAATCAAAATTTTCTATAATGCTAAAGAAATGCATATTCTTAAATCTTACCATAGAGATGGTGAGGGAGTTGATGTACTTAATATCCATCAGACAGTATTGCCAGGCGATGAGACTCTTAACATTGATGTACAGCTGATGCCAGATAGACATGATGGCTTCGTAATACTGCTCATTTCTTCACACAAAACAGATACAAAAGTAAACTCTTAACACATGGTGAAAACTAGTTTCAAAGTTGTTGTTTTTTCCTAGTTTGGGAATTTTGTGTCTGAGTGAATTGTTTATGTGTCTTACTTGGCAGCGAGGCTGACACACAATGGATTGGGAGGTGGGATGATCAGGCACACGGAAGGTATCAACATATCGAGTCCTCCTGGGCCTAATACGTGCCATTTACTACGCTGACTGTTGTCTTTCAGGATGGCCTCGTTGCCTTTTTGGATCACCTTCTGCAGGGACAAAGGAAAATATATTTCTAATAATGATAACACGGTTGTCTACCTGGGGTCTAGAACTTATTATTTTTATGCAAAATACCAAAATAAAAACAATGACCACTTCTTCTTTTAAAGTCTTACCACTGTAAGAACACGTTTTTTATGTATCATATTTACAATTTACGATTGAGTCAAGTGTTGTAAAAGTAACCTGGTCTTGTTTGAAGTCAGTCAGAGCTTTGACAAGGATGCCACTGCTGCCTTTCTCCTCTGGGTTGCGGGGTTTCAATCTCACGATACTCTTTGACTTGGCGGTCAGGTGTTGCACCTGCCGCTTATGGTCCTTGAGCTTTTCCTTTTCCCTCTAGAAAAAAAATAGTAACTGTAAATCAATAATAGAATGGAAAACAGAGCTGCATTTTCCCTTTGCACTAATATGATTTCTCTAATCTCTTGCATGTAAAGGTCAAATCATTGGTTTATTTTTAACAGATATAATAGAAAACAAACATGCCTCCAAGCCTTTAAGGAGCTCCTTTAGGTCATCCAGAGACGTGTTCTTGTTACAAGCGAATGACTTTCGGATTAACTCGTGTTCCTCGTGCAAAGCCTTCATTGTTCCATTTGTCTCGTTGAAGAACTATTTAAACACACATGTTTAGTGGATAAGCATCAGGAAAAGACAACATAATCACAATATGTGAGCACAGTTAGGAGAAATTAAGAGAAAATTACTTTTTTCAGGTCAAATCATAACAGAGAGAGATCTTCAGTCACCTTTGAGTCTGTTAGTTCAATGAGTTAAGGCAGAATCCAACAATAAAGACGGTGCAATCCTTAAAAGATTACATTGTCGGATCTTATGCATAAGGGCACAGAGAATGAAATCTAAGCCTGTAACCTTAACAGTTCCTCGCCCTCGCTCATGAATAATACCATGAGTTATTTTCAGGTGTAAAGTGACTTTTTTTCTGTGCTAGGGCTTGGTTTTAGCACTAAGGTGTCAGTAAAGTTTACGGTGGGTTTAGGGTTGGCTATATACTGGTAAAGCTTACTGTTAGGGTCAGAGTTAGACCATAGAAAGGCTTGAAAATGAATGAAGGTCTGTGAAAGTCATGGCATGGTTCCTACTTTGTACTTTAAACAAGGATGGGCGTTTGCTTGTGGTTTTCTTTCTTTCTTCTTTGTTTTTCAACAAGATGGGTTTATTACTGGTTCTTAACTCCCCCTGGTGTCAAATTCAGTCATTTCAGATCTGTATGCAATTACCTGTAAAGAATTTCAGAAAATTCAGTCACTAAAGAAAAAAAAAACATAGTGGAGGATAAAAGTTACCCCATCAGTGGTAGTAGTCCATCAGCCAAGTTGGTGAGTGGGGTGTAAATTTGGAGATGTTAAGGCCAAGAGTTTAATATAACCAAGGTGGCTGCTGTCACTGGTTTTAAAATGATGACTACAAGATAAGTGGAAGCCAAGGAGTTTCAAAGGCATTTGAAGTCCAATTGAAGTTTTAGTCTCTTCCACAAGGAGGTCTATCCTGGGGTCTCTTCCCAGTGAGAGGTTAAGAAACCCTTCAAAGAAAGGTGTCCAAATGTCATCCTGATAAGATGTACAGATCACTTTAACTGACTCCTTTGATGTGGATGAGCGGTGATCTGCTTTCAAGTTTTCCCCAACTGAAGGAGCTCTTCCCTTTTTCATCTCTTGTCTCTAGGATATTGTTTCTGTGGTGTTGCGGGCTGAGTCCTCGTTTTTGATACAGTGGACCTGAGTTTGAATCCCAGTTGCACCAGGAAGGGCATCCGGTGTACAAACTCTGCCAAGTTGTAATGACTTGCTTTGGTGACCCCTGAATAAAGGAGCAGCTGAGAGGACTCACAGGTCATGATACATATCTCATGACTACATGTAAGGCCCGTAACAAAATCAGAATGGAAAATAGCTCAATTCTGTCTTCTCCAAAACACATCAGAGCCATGCCAACATGGCTGCAGAAGAGATCGGTAGCTGTCTATCCATCTCCCACTCCATTCCATTACCATTTGTGAAAAACAAAAGAAACTTTAACTCCTCTGTTGAGGCAGAGATTGATAATCGACCCAGAGGGAACAGTCTACTTTTTTCGGCTTGATAACCCTGAGGTGGAACATACATCAAGAGTGTGGTGGTGTGTTGAGTCCACCAATGCGAGTCAGTCGGTGCCTTTAACACATGTTGGATAGATTGTGCCAAAGTGTGCAGAAACAGAATGGCTAAGGACATCACAGGCAGCATACTCAATAGAGCAGGTTTGAAAAGGATCACTTGGCACTGTTTGATTTTTTTTTTTTTTAATAGAGCCCTGTTATCAGCAGCATTGTTTTTGTTAGAGTGTGTCTGAGTTACCTGGCTGTAAGCCGCATTCTCCTTCAGATGAGTGTCAATGCATTTTGTAATTTGAAGAAGCCAGCTCCACTGAGTCTGAAGGGTCTCCATGTAAGCCTGGCAAAACAAAACAAAAAAAAGGTAATGAACCCCTCATATTACAAAGTGTATAGATGCAAAATGTCCAAAAAATATTGAGTCAACAATTTCTAAATGAGTTTCCAGACCTCAATCTTGTCGGAGGCCGGGTGGTTGTTCTTCAAAAGCACTTTTGTTCTAGCACCGAGTTTATGCAGCTCCTTCTCTTTCTCCTCAAGGTCTTTCATCAGTTTCTGTTACATAAGGGGAAGTTTTATAATCACAAAGGACAAGATTCAGCTATAGGAAAAGCTCTGTGGTAGTTCTCCAACTGTAGGACAAGTGATGGCAACTGACAAAATCGTATCTGCTGGAGACGATTGCTTCCATATGAAGAGCAAATTGAAATCATAAGAGACATCAGGAGTCATTTAGACAAAGAATTTTCCAAGAACGTTAATTGACTAAAGTCTCTTTAGCATCGAAACAAAAATAGCGCTGTTGGTGGTTTTACTAACCGAGTAGCTCTCCTGCTTCTTGGGGATGTATTCTTCTACGTTCTTGTCCCCCCAGTCAAACATCAGCTCCTGTTCCTCCCTCTCGTTCACCCACATGATCTCGTTGCATATGTCGTTGAGTATTTCTATTAACTCTCGCAGCTGATCAGTCCGCAAATTTGACATTTTCTAACACAGAAAAAGAAAGTGAGTATATTAAATAAATATAAAAGTTGGACACAGTTTTGCAAAAAGAAAAAAAAAGTTCAAACATCAGAGATAAAAATTGTTTTTTAGTTTCTTTTACCTTTAAACTATCCCACTCCTGTTCCAGGATGTACTGGTTGGGTTTGTCGTTGCTTCTTTTCTAAGGCGATAATCACAAATCATTTAAACTTCATTAACACAGCACTGACAAAACAAATTAAATATTTCTTCACCAAAGCTATTTGATGGAAATAGATAATACAGAAATGTGATAATATGTATTATGATGATACTACATGTTTGTTATCGAACTCCATCTAACTTATTCAATCAGAAGACTGGACCCACCATCTCATCAATTGCCCGGGTCACCTCAGGGGCCCCCTGGATCGAGGCTTGAAACCTCTGGTGGTTGATGAGCTGGTGTTGGATGGCTGAAGGGTCTTCAGCCCAAGTAGATGTTTCAATCAAACGCTGGAACATAAAACAATAAATATACGTCTATTTCATTATCTTAGCACAACCTTGTGTGTTTCTAAAATCACCATAAAATGGTGTCAGTTTGAACTCCATTTTTTTCCTAAGGTTGTAAACGTGCTGCATAGGCAGACCTTTTGAATGTTCTTTTAACTTTCACCATATTTTAATTTCAATGAGTTTTGATTTGATTGATTGTGTGTTTATAAAGGAAATGTGATCTGACTGTCTAACTTCAGTAGCTTCAAAAAATGTTTTAATGGCTTTGTTTTTGCTTATTAACATTAACCTTCTGCAGTCTCCTTCAGCCTTTAAAAACTTTTATAATACTTTTATGAACAGTTGCAATCAAGCTACAGACGCACAGGCCTCAGCCAGCATCTTTATTTTAAGTACAGTTAAAAAAACAACATATTACATTACCAGCAGAAGAGATCTTCTTGGATATGTCTCTTTAAACCTAAGCTTTAAATAAGTTACTGTTCGATTTTTGCCTATAACTAGTACAGTTCCAGACCTGCTAACAAAATCTCAGCCCACAACATATATATATATATATATATATATAGGCTGCATTTTGCGTTTCACTTATTTTTTGCTGTGTGCAGAACAGCTAGTATGGTGAGCTCACAGCTTCTCCTGAAGGTCTTTGTGTGTTTTTCATGTTGGTGCAGAACAAGTACTTAAAAACTACTGCATCTGTAAGGAGTTCATTTAGTTTTATTGAGTAGCCGCGTGTAGTGAAGGGGTAGTTAAAAAAAAAATCGACACTTTTCAGGGGATCAGGGAAACAATTTAAATCCACGAGACATGGTTTGGGTTTGGCTTGATGTTTTGATTTTGTCTCCGTCGTGCAGCTCTGTGTGTGTTTGAGTTTGTCCCTGCCTTTTGTGCAGCAATCCAAGCTAGAGCATCATTCATCAAGATCCTTCCCCGGTCTTCTGCTCCTCCAGAGCTCTTTCTGGTGCTCTTCCTTCTCACCATGGTGTTAGACAAGGCACCGTAGAGCTCCTTCCACTGTGCATTGAGGAGGTCAGCGCTGTAAATCGAGAAGAAAGTGTTTGGGTTGTGCTTTGGTGGATATTGTCAGAACATGCCACAGGTTATTAAAGGCTGTTTTACCTCCTCAGTACATTTTCATTGGACAGTCCCAATTGACCCATCTCCATTGCGCAGCTGTTTAGCCTCTCGAGTGCATCTCTTGCCATGCCCATGAAGTACTCTGAATCACCGGAGCCCTGCAGGATATGTCCAAAAAATATGTTCAAGGTCACAGTTCACAAGGCTGATGGTTACATAGAAAACAGTCTTGTTTTACTGGAAGAAAACCAGAAGTAATTATTAAAACCAAGCTTTGATGAACAACTGGAGACTATTTACAAAAAAAAACTAAGACTGTCTTAGCGCTTATCTTCCAAAATCTCAGTCAGACTATACAGATGAGCTATATGCTAAGCAGATCCTGCTGAGCGCTAAGGAATCACTTTCACTACCTGCATGGTTTCTGTTGGAACATTCATCAGCCCCCGGTTTAAAGCACAAAACATTCCTGTCATTTTGTTTTCTGCCAACCAAGGACAAGCTGCAAACAACACACTCCCTCCTTTCATAATAAAAGCATTAGTAAGAGTTCAAAATTAGCAGCCGTTATTTTTCATTCATTTAAGCAGGAAAAGCACAGGTTACGAGCAGAAAACAAACATCACTCACGGCCTGCAGGGATTGTTCAGCCTTCAACAGGTACTCCTGGCAGAGGCCTTGCTGCTGTTTGGCTTTGTTGCTGACGTTCATGGCGTAACTGCAGGGGGCAGCAAAAGATACCATAAAGATCGTTTCTGTAACCGGCTTTAGATGTATTACAGGCAGATTCAACACAGTATCATCATTCAGACCAAATTATTGTCTTTGGTAAAACCAGTCAACTTGTGTACTAATATTTTTACTAACCTCAAAAAATTAAATGGTGCGGTTTAAAGTTGCAATTAATTTCTATATCTATATAATCCTAACCTGCTTCTTTGTCAGTTAGAAACTGGCTGTAGTCCCTTGAAAATGCATATATCCACTCTACATTATTTTCTGCGTTAGACATTATTTATAATAGGCTTACAGTTCAAAAATTAAATCATGTTTACAATGGAGTTATGACACTGTACCCACTAGTATAATTTTTTATGTTTACAAATTTGTTTTCCCTGAATTCAGAATATTTTTAAAGACTAAATTTCAGAAAGAAAAGGTTTACTGGTCAATGAAAATTAGTTATTATGACATAGGTTTTAGTGAGACTTATAATCTGTTGTCACCTGAATAAATTGAGGATTCAGTGATTATAACCCTGGCAGATTTATTTTTAAAAATAATCTTCTAATTTTATCAACATGTTTCTTCTGAATGGAAGTAACATTCAACATTTTGGCGTGGTCTAGCCTGAGTCCTGACTTCTGTGGCGGGACCTAAAGACCTAAAGGCCTTCCGATCTCATAGACTATGAGCTCATCACTAAAGGATAAATTAAAATACCAGCAAAAAAAAAAAAAAAAACATTGAGTATAAAGAATTTTAGATATGCCAGTTTTTACATTAAATCTAAGTTTTATTTTGTTTTTTCAAAATTTACACTACTTTTACGTTGCTTTACTAAATATTGTTGATCTTTACATATATGCTTGTCTAATGTCCTGTCAGACTCAGACTCATAGTTTGAATCAAAATATTTTTAAATCTAAATCTTACAGGGGTACCAATGGCCGTGATTTATCTCTCCTTTAGTTATGTGGTTTTGTTTAAGCTTTCTGGAATAAAAAAAAAAAAAACTTTTCTTCAGCTTTTTCATTTGTTTTGCCCCAGCACATGACAATTTCCAAATACATGTTTTCTATTTAGTCACTTAATTGTAACCAGCATTTTTCGCCGGTTTTGGGACAACTCACAGATTTTGCACTCAGCCGTTACCATTTCATACACATGTATGTAACTATTGTATATCGGTTTATTTCTCCTGGTAGGTAAATATTTGATTACTTATCAAGATAAATAATTAAAAAAGTGTTCCTGATCCTAGTTCGGCCACCCAACTAATTTCAGAATGAGCTGTTTTAGGACTGTCAATTATAGGCAAATAAGTTTTAGCTGGTTACGCCCTACGCTTGCACTTAATGCACATGAAAATGGCTGCAAACAGGCTCAACTGTACCGAGTCAAACCCAAAAGCTGAGAAAGTGGGGCCTCCTCCACAACCAGCAAGAATCTAGCAAGTGGTTTCTGAATGATACGTTTCTAAATGGACACAGGGCTATCAGTAGCCAATTGTTAGCGTTAGCTTGTGCTAAATGACAAATCATGTTCATGCCCAACAGCCATTTGTACAGTGCAGTAAATTCAGCCAATGAAGTGGGCGGAGCTCCACTTAGGTTGCTAGGTGAGCGGCAGTCCCCGCCGACAATCAAGAGGTTTCTGACACCAAGAAACATTTACTAAATGCCAAAAAACGGCAGGATGTTTTTCTTTTCGATGCTTGGACTGTTTCTAGAACCAGTAGAGACCCAGATGGAAGTACAAAAAGGTGCATTTTGCATAATCGGTCCCCTTTAAACCTGTTAATGTTAAGGAATGTCTTGCTATTAGATATGACTAATTGTAGTCACATAACCATATTACATCAAAGTATATGCATCACCAAGGGTGGTGTCCCAGAACAAATTTGAAAAATATTATAGAAAGAATTGTAGTCATTTATTTTTAAAGCTTGTACAAAACCTCAAAAGTACCAACTGTTCAATAATACTAAATGGCATACAGAGATACAAGCATAAAAAGGCTCCTAAATATGTGGGAGGATCCACTTTTATCCACAATAAAAGCTGAATAAGGCAGGGACAATAGCAGAAGTGCATAACCTTCATGCCAAATACAGAAGCAGAGTGATATTGAAACTGAACAATGACCTGAAACAACACCCGAGAGATGCATCATCAACAATTGTTTATCTGTTAAATGAGTATCTATTCACATGCAGGTAGGCATTAAGGAGGTGTACCAGATGTACGGAAGTTTACTTTAAAGCTCTCTAAACAACCAGAACTGCTGATTAAGGCCACGTCTTCACACTAGGCAACTGTATGAAACTCTGGCACGTAATAAGACCCCAACCACAACAGACTAAAGACCAACCAGCACATTCAGGTCATGAACTTGAATAAATGTGCATTTTCCTCCTATTAGTCAGGACAGCTGATGGCTTGCACAAACATGACAGGATACACAGAACTGATCAGTGCCGAACCTTAAAACAAGAATTTCAAATTGCTGCAGAAGCCATTGAAAAGGTATCAGTTAAACACAAACAACTTCCGAAAAACCTGTAGTCGTAAAGAGACGACTTGATCTACAGACACTGTTTACTATTGACATAGTGGGATTTTTCTGCTGTCACAAAGATTATAGGTCATTCACAATTTCATAATCATAGAGCTACAATTTATTTATACCTCCCAAAACACAATATGATTTATGCATATTTTCTGCTTATACTTGATATATTTGGAGACCATTTATTTACAGAAAGCTTGCATAAACATTAGAAACGTTGAAAACCGCATAATAAAACTGCAACAAAAAAATGGAACAGCTCACATGCATTTTTTAAAACAATCTCTCTTGCATAGTCAAAAGTAGAAGTCGTATTGCAAAGCAGAGAAGTGACAGGTTTACAGTCTGTTTCTTTTTTTTTTTTTTGGAGGCTCTGAAACTGAACATGTCTGGAATGAAGATTGTTGAAGATGTTGCAACAGAGCGAACTCAAAAGTTCAGTGTGAGCCATAAATCAAGCGTCCCTGGGGCCTAAAAGAGCTGCTGTGCAAAGAAGATTTATAATCGATAGTAGATCAGATTTAAGGGGGCTGAGATGTTTATGGCTGCAGATTTGCTTCATTATAAGGGTGTGGGATTAATTATCCTTATTACATGACGTGAGAATACCCTGATTATAAGCACTTTTTCTTACTTGCTGAAATTTAAAGCAATCGTAACTGTACTCTTGTAAATAATTTGCAAGAATATTTCATTTAAGAAGAAAAACATCAAATTTAGAAGTCTGATTTTCAGATCCCAACTATTTGTTTGCTTCTGCCTGCTAATCGAGTCTTTTTTTCTCTTTCTTTTACTCAGTTTTGTCCAGGGTTAGCAGTGTCAGCATTGGGTAGAGGAATTAAAGAGTATTTCAACATAAATATGTAATGTCTTCTAGATTTTCACCAATAGGTGCGCTACAGTTTGCAAAAAAAATAAATAAAGAAAGAAAACAAGGAATTAAACATATATCTGGCACCTTGCTCCGCTTATCGTGGCGCTCCCCAGGGTGCTGCTCATCCTCGCACCCCCCTTCACCGACTTCGTCATTATTGTCTTGCTTCTGAATCCTTCCCCGAAGGCATGTCCATTACCGGCGCCTCCGATCGCCACGTCGCTCCGTGCGTACTGGTAGTTCCCCCCGCCGGTGAGGTCGCTCCTGGAGCCGACCCTCTGGCCCGCGTTGAGCGCATGCTGGGACCCAAAAGCGTTCATAGTGACCGGGAAAAGGCAGCCAGGGAGCCGGACAAAGCGGACAGCAGAGTCGTTCCTTCTCCACTTGTCCTCCTCCGGTCCCTCTGCTGCTGCAGACTGCGAGCGGCGCACAGTGCAGGCGCGTTTTAGGAGGTGGAAGACCACACCTCTGAGGCTCCGCTATCCAAAAACAAAAATTTTCATATCTTTGCTGCCACGCCTTTGAAACTCAGCTGGAGGCAGAACTGTGTTTGTATTGCATTCCTATCTTTCGGAGGTCTACTTTGACTTTCAGAGTTATGGTGAAAGTTGAGGACATTTTCCAAGTTGAGGGGTTCAGAAACGTTTTTTTTTTAACCGTAGAATGACACACGTTAAAGTTTTTTTTTTTAACAGGAAGGACTTGCTTTCCAAAAATAATACAAAAAAATATTAGACTCACTTAAAAACCGACAGACGCCTTTTAAAACTATTATGAGATTTACAAAACAATAACCCAGCAAACTGCGAGGAACTCTACACTTTATTCAGGTGGACTTTTTTCCTCTACAGGCCTTCATTGAGATGTAGGTATACTTTCACATAGCAGGACAGGAAAGTCTGATCTTTCTGATAAAGAGCCATTACACTCCTGACAAAACCAGTGTCAATATTTCTGCCACGTTAGTGCTGAACAAAATCATTTGAGGCTCTATAATTTTAAGGATATTCCTGAAAGTTTTCTAGAGGTCATTATAGGTCACCCAGCTCACACACATTACCTAAATCAAGCAAAAAAATGGTTTGGCTGGTCTCTTCTGCTAAAAACATTGTTTTTTGCTGGGTGAGGTTTCTGTTAACACAAGTTTCTAACTTCACACTTTAATGTGTTTAGCTCTAAGCTGCTTACTGTCCCTGTTGAAGAAAAGTAAGCATTCCCACCCTTTCTTCCATGTGTTTGCTGTGTTCCATACATAGCTTGTGGTAAACAGTAAACGTGGCTTCTTCCGGTTTTCTTTCAACAATGTTTACTGATGCTGCTCCGCCATGAAGGCCAGAGTTTTGGAGAGTTTCTAATATAATAACTGTCCTGTCAACAGATTCTCCTGAGCTGTGGATCTCTACAGCTCCTCCAGAGTCACCTTTGGCCTGTTCTTGGCTGCTATTCTAATTAAGTTTTAAGCTTTAAGTTGAGTTTAGATAAAGATAGTCATGTTTTGTAGGTTTTTATTTTCAGAGGATGAATTAAAGAGTGCTCTGTGAAATGTTCAAAGCTTAGGGAATTAATTTATAACCCAACTCTGCTTTGACATTCTATTCCTGACCTGTGTGTTGTGTTTCTTGGTCTTCGTCATTACATTTTTTAAATCTTAACTATTAAACAAGATTTTTATTAGTTAGAATGGTACATAAATGTTATATTGTGGGTGCAACTGATAATAACAGCTACCTTTCACGTTTTAGTCACCGGTTCATTTAGTATAGTAATAGCTCTGAAACCAAATATGATGGGCAAGAGTGAGGATGAAGGCTCTTACAACAAATCAAACAGCCTAAATTGGTGCAATTTCTCCACAGAAAGTAATTATAAGAATGTCAATAAGGGCTCTCATGCTGTGTACTGTAGAGCGCAACAGACTGCTGGACTGTATGTCAGCTAGCCTAGGCCAGTCTCCTCTGTGGAATGAAGCATCAGAGACACATCAATCAGAGTCAATGAGCATGACAGAAACAACATGCACAGGGTGTGTGCAGAAGCTGGTCTCTTCTGACCATCAGGTATTATCCTGGAGATACACAGACATCATTCCAATCCTGCTGTTAGATCCAGGTTCTGGGAATATTCAGGAGAAAGTCAAGAGCTGTTTTCTAGTCTAAGCCTGCAGAACATTATCACAAATCTTTACTCGATATATATTCTCAGCATCATATCTTTGTCATCTCCATTTAAACTCATCTGCAGCTCACATTTTGTCCTAACTTTACCTGTAATCCACGTCAGAGTGTTGTCAGAGTGATATCTTTTAATTTTTTTATGTTAAAATGCTTCCCAGCGTTTCAGTGTCCTCTCCAAAGATTAACGAAGCTGTATAAATGTTCTGGGTGCTAACAACTGAAAGTTAATCAGTCAACGGGATGTAAATGACTTCTAGTCGATGCAGAGTGCTTATTACTTCTATAAGTTGTCCGTGCAAAGCAGCAGCCCCTTTACTCATTTATCAGTGTAGCTAGAGATGCTAATCTTTGAGAATGCATTGCATTTACCACAAAAAGCACAATAAGATGGAAAAATATCTTGAAATTTGATACGAATTGTAAATTCTTGGTGCATTAAAACAGACAACAAGCTTCTGTTAGTGCGAGCTTCTGAAAAAAATCTGGACTCTCTTTGTGATCTGATGCAGAACAGCTGTGATAAAGTGCTGCAATGTCTGCAGAGCTTCAAGGCAAACTACTGAAAGGGCGGGTGATGAACACACTCACTAAACGCCTGCAGCCAGTGGGTGGGACTCAGGAAAAACAAGTTTGACAACCAAATTATAAATGACAGCTTTCTGTTTTCTTTTTCCAAAATGCTTTAAATCCGACAGCTTGACCTCGAAGAACTATCTTTTTTGCCTTCTGGACAGAAACGAGCTGCTGGTTCCCTCCCTGATCCAGTCTTTTTTGGCTGAGCGCAGACTCACTCGGCTCACAGTTCAAAGAGTTTCAACAGAAAGACAACGCATCTTTTTTTTTCTTTTTAAGCTAACTTCATTGTTTGCCGTACAGTAGAGTCTTTGTCCGCTTGTAGGTGGTCCGACCCTCCTGCAAAGGCTGTGATTTACTGGCATGGTAGAGACTGTCAGGGAAACATTGCTGGGGTTTAAGACCAGACTCCAGAGTCATGGGGAATGTGTGTTTAAAGACGTTCACACACTAATTCAAGCCTCCTTTTGGTTTGAATTCAGTAGAGGGGACAGTTTATTGTGGAGTTTATTTGAAGTTGGTACACAGAGGCCTTTTTAAATCCACCTCAGCTGTTCCAGTAGCACAGTGTCACATAAAAAGAACAAGACTCCCACTGAAATGCAAACGTATCTGTTGATCACTTGTTTTGGTATTTGTTTGGAAAATTGATAACTATCAGATTCAAAATTGTTATTGGGTTCCTGCCAAGCAGCAGAAAAGAAAAATCTGGACAGGATCAATGAAAGGTGCACATTGTGACAAACTTAACTCACTCCTTCCCTTGGATTTAGTTTAACATAACTAATATGATTTACAGTAATGACATGCAGTATCTCCATACCCAAATCTGTAATTATTCTTAATTAAAACAAGTGCAGGAATATGGCAATGAGACATCAAAGACGAGAGGAAGTCATCTATTTCTTCTTTTACAAATAAAACTCTTCAGATTTGGAGCTTGCCGCAATTAGCTACCATTAGCTGCAAACAAACAACAGAATCTGGACATTTAAATCTTATGATAGAAACCTGGAGAGGCGTCTGCTCTGGGAACCTCAGGGTTTCATCTTTGCTTTTCACAGATGAGTTATGATTACCTTCAGGGTGCACTGGAGCGGTTACACAATATGAGTGGGAAGGTGACAAGATGACAGTCAGCTCCTCGAAGCCAAGCCCATGGTTGTCGGCTGGAAAAAGGTGGACTTCTTCCTCCGCCCCAAGCGGAGGAGTTCAAGTTTCATAGCATCATCTGTTGGCACAGCGGAGTGGGGCCACACCTGCAACAATGCAGATACTGCTTTGCTCTGTTGTGGTGATGTAGAGATGTCAAAGGTCAAACCCTCACGGAAAATCCCTTAATTTTTTGGGGGGGCCATTAACCAGGGAGATTCCTCAAAAGCAATGAAATGTAATGTAAAATGTCCAGATGCAACCTTGTTAGGACTGTATACAGTACACTGGTATACTGTTAATTAACTAGGTTGAAATGGCATGACCAAATGCATTTAATGATCACACCAATATTAATATTAACTATAACAATTAGGCTCTTGACAAACCACACGTCACCAGAGGCTAATTATTACCATCTGAATCAGAACGGTCATGTTGTTCAGCTGTAGTCAAAAGCTGTTTTGACGTTTTGTGTGCTTTTGCAGTTTTTCGTACTCTCTCTTTCTCTATGGGCTGTCAGCCGGTGTTTGCCGCTGGCGCCCTGTTCTCTTTCACAGATGAGCGCAGGTTCACTCACGTGGCAGGCGTGAGAGGAATGGAAGCTGTGCCGAACGCTATGCTGCCTGCAACGTTGTTCAGCATGATCGGTTCGGTGTCGGACCTGCACGCACAGACCTGTACAGGATAAACGATGGCACCCTGACTGCCATCAGGTAGAGGGAGGAAATCCTCAGACCCAGTGTTAGACCCGTAGCATGAAGCATGGCCCAACGTTATGCATACAAGCATTTGGGGGCCACAGAAACCAATGGGCACCCCTTTAAGTCACTGCAATGAAGTTTCAGCAAATTGGACCAGCCTGCTGCATCAGGTTTTCAGTTTCTTCTGTGGGTTGATCATTTTAATTTTCATCATATTTTGTGGCATCGTTTTGTTCCTAGCACATTACCCATTCCATATCAGTATGGATATCCAACATGATTCTTTTTTTTAAAAATTGAGATCTGACGTGTTTTTTGTGTTGCTTTACTTTTTTGAGCAGTATACATTTTAATCGTTTTCTTTCTACTTTACAGCTATGTGCTACTCTTTGATATTCTGTCAAATAAGATCATATCATTATACACTTTGGTTTGTAATGGGCCAAATTTGAAAACGCCTGAACCCTAACAAATTCTGAATCCCTTGATTGTGCACACAATCTTGGAGAGGAAAAACCTTGAACACAGTGTTTAGAGCTCTGGGGATCTCCAGAAGACTAAATTGTTATGGAGTAACCAGGATCTGACATGATTTAAAACGCTGTCTTTATGGTCAAAACAGAATTAGGATATTATACTGTTGAATGTCACAACTAAAAGATCCCAAAATCCAGAGCTTTAAATTGGAGAGTTTTACATAAGTTCAAAATCAGGCAGTAACCATTTAAGAATGTTGTGTTTCTCCAGGACTCTTAATCCACCTTGCAATTATTTTCTCAATTAAACTTATCTTTGGACTGCCTGCACCCCGGGTTTATTAAACTCTGCAGCGGATGAGGAATGTGGCATGTGTGTGTTTGTGTGTGTGACGTTTGTGTGTAAGCACGCAAGACAGAAAGTTTAAGAAGCAGAAACGGAAAGCTACAGATAATTTGATGTTTTTCTTGGTATTTTGATTTATTACAAACATCTGTTTTTTGCTGTGCTTATTAAACCTAATTAGACACTCTGTGGTGACTTGCTGTGGAAGAATCTTTGCAATAAGGCAGCAAAAGTGGCTGCTTGAACTTTTGGAGCTCGCATGAGCCCAGATTTCTGTGGGTGATTCACATAGGCAATAAAATGCTCCAGTACTTTCCTCTGTGAGAAGAAAAAGGAAGATCCCGCATAACCATCATGTTCTTCCCCAAGGCAAATGTCACTCAGGCGCACGCCTTTGCCTGCGCACCAACTCTGAGACATACTTTCGTCAGGGCTCCACTGCAGCTTTTCTTTTCTGTTTCAAAGCTGCACCAGCGTTCAGCTCTGAAATCTCAGCCTGATGTCAGCTACCAAGGGTAAGATTTGAACCTGGAACCTGAGTGGATTCAATTGAGTTTATTTTTGTAGCGCCAGTTCACAACACGTCATCTCAAAGTACTTTGAAAAGTTGATTCAATGAATCATGCAGACAGGCTGGTTAAAAAGTTCTCTATCTAAGGAGACCCAGCAGACAAAGACTTGCATCATTCACTCCTCCTGGATGAGCATCTGTATGTTTTTATCTCCGACATTTACCCCCGAAATAAAAAGTTGCATTTATTTAGATGGAGTCTTTTGCATTTGTGCGTTTTGTCCTTTGTTCAAAACAGATATAGCATTAAATGAACAGAATTTTCCACACTTACAGAGTTAAATAATTTAAGGGAGACTTTATGAGGGGAAAAAAAGCCTCAAAGTTCCCACCCTCCTTCAACGTTCTTTCTGCAGACAGGACTGGGCTTGCAAACTTGGATTGGCTCCTACGATTTCCAGAGTAATATGAGTCATTAAACTTAAAAAGGTTTGGCATTATACTCATTAGAGCATTGAAATTAAATTCAATAATAATTGGTTGAAGGTGAATGGCTCTGTTTTGCACACTTTTATTCATTAAATCAAAGAGAGACTGCTGAAGTTCTTCCAAAGAAAAAAACACGATTGTGATCTTGTTTTTGTGTTGGATTTCAAATCAGACCATATTTGCTTTTTAAAAAAGGGATAGTCTATTCTCTTGATTTTAGTGATTGTGCTACATGCAGTAGTGTCTGCACGTCGGTGAATTTTTCACTTTGTGTCATTGTTAGGTTTCTGTACCCAGGAGTGCACAGCTGATTCCACTTTGCCCTTGACAAGCAGAATTTAAAGGTGGGGAAGGAGCTGGTTTCATTGCCACAGCTGGTGAAGGTTTGCTTATTGCGTTGAGTGGCAACATGAAGAAAGAAGTGTGTTGTTTAAGCAGTAGAAAATCTGGTCCTGGTGTTTCTGGTTGGTTTGTGACTGGGTGGTGTGGCTCTGGAGAGGGAGGGGAAGGGAGGGGAAGTGTTTTTTTAAGAGCGTAGTCTGTTCTGTTGCCAGGTACTGGGGGACCGGTTTTCTTAAGCCCTGATTTCTAAGTTCATTTATATTAACTTTGAAGTCCCTTATTTTGTAAATAAAAGAACATTCTCCTTTTGTTGCTGTCGATTCTTCGTTCCTGGATAATTATTGCCACCCTAAAACACAAAAATAAACTACCCCTTGACTGCGTAACAGAGTGGAATCTAGTTTTTCAGAGCAAGATAACAATCTTCAACACCCATCTATCCGTTTCATAGATGTCTCTAGGCCCTTTTCATGCTTTAGTTGTAGATTTAAATTAAAGTTTACTTCTTTTGTCAATTCATTTGCATTTAATAAACAGGGGAACATGACAATCGCACGCATCTCTGGTACTTTGCCCGCAAATAAACACATAATTTGATCTCACCAGGGACATCAGTGATCCACATTTTCCTTTGAAGCTTGCTGGGGTATGACTCATTCTGAAACTATTTGCATCTAAGTAAACAATAATCCTGCAGTGCATATAAACCATTTAATAATCTTTAGTAGGACAGAAAAGAAGAAATTTCCATTTCAACGAGCTATACCCCCCCCCCCCCCCCCTCCAACAAACAGCCAAAAAATAACTCTGAAAGACCTTTAGAACTACTGTTCAGAACCCTTTTCAAGGACTGCATGGATTAAAATACAATGGATGCATCAACAAGTTTGAATAATACTGAAAATAGTGAAAATGGTTCATCTATCAGCAAACAACCGGACGTTCTTCATCAGGTTGACAGAAGTTATTCTAGTGATTCTGCACTCTCTTGGAGTGAAACAATGCTACTTCCTTACACAGTAAAAGAAGTCATTACAGCAAGATGGAGATCAATGAAATGGAAACCAGCTGATTTGCTTCCGTTTGGTATAAAGCTCCCTCGTGTTTTGCTTTGTGTTGAATTGGACTTTCACATTCTTGCCTTTATTTCTGTAGTAAACCTTCAGTTTTACAATTAAAGGTTTTACAGCTCATTCCACCATATATCCCCGGGCAGAAGTGTTTGCAGCAGATAAGCAAAGATAGATGCATAATGAAATTAATAACCAATTTTGTCAAATTAAAGTGCACCAGAGAGAGGGGAATCAAAGAAAACAGGCCACCCAAACATAAATATGACACGACAGCTGGATGAGAGATAAGAGAATACCCCAAGGTCCTGAAAGCTGGAAAGAGAGAACTAATGAAAAACAAATGGCGGGGTGATGATTAGAAAACTGAAACTAAGTTATTCTTTGCAAGCCGAACAGTTTTCTTTTTATTTCAATACAAGAACGGTTTGTCATCTATCAAAGATAGAATAGGAGAATGTGGTAGAAATATGACAGTTTAACCCTGACCATCCTCTTCTTGACATTGTCTTGGGATAACAGAGTGTCTTCAGGCAGAGGCTTCTTCAAATTTGCTGCAATTCAGACCGCTACAAGAGATCTTACCTGCAAACAGCCATCCCTGTCTACAATAACTCTGAAGAATTTGGATCAATAGGAGATACAACATTTAATTTCCCTTTGGGATCAATAAAATATATTTTAATTTAAATTTGAATTAATCAATCATTATCATTCTGTCTTCTTTGGTAAGAGTCTTGATGTAGCAGTTTTTACTCACTGTTCTTTGAATTCAGCGACCCCTCAGATGCCATGGGGCTTTGACTTGGCCATTCCAAAACTTTTACTTTTCATGAAGTTATAGTTTGGCTGATTTGTTAGAAGCTTTGGACTTGTTGTGCTGCTGACATGAAATGAAAATTCTCTTCTTTTTCAGGTGAATCGTTGAATATTTTTAGAGTCTTCTCCTGACTGATACATTTGTACAACAATATTCTTTTTATCCTTTGTGAGCTCTCTGCAAACCATGTCTTTGGCTAAAGGATGCAAGCCAGAAAATCTCAGGAAGTCCTACTAAGATGGATATTTTTAATGAATTCTCTACGATTGAAAACCGAACACTGAAACTGAATCAAAAAGCAGATCAGCTTTTAAATGATTTATCATAGTACCTCACAAAGAAACTGCCATTTTAGCAAGGGTGTGTCTATTTCAGCTGGACATTGTTACAGTAAGCAGCATTAAAGCTGGAGTCGCTGAGGTCTGCTGAGGTCAGGTTCATGAAACCTGATTGTGATTAAAGTTAGCAATTGAGTAAATCTGTCCTCATCCTCTACGAGGTGTAATCATGTAGATTAAGGTTGATAATACCAAAACACAGAGATTATCTAAGGCTTGGTATCATCCCACAGGTGATCTATGGGACGCTCCTGAAGTTCTTCCAGGAGCTCCACGCCCACGAAAACACCCACTCACACACACGCAGAATCCACTCTTGATTTTCACACACTGTGATGATTCAGGACACACCACAGCATGTTCAGGCAGCTCATTCTGCAAAAGGAGGGGCATTTTTTAATAATTTTCCCTTGTTTTTTTTACAGTCTGAAGAGGCTGTCTCATCTTGTCAGGTCGTCTGCATTTGCAGCTTTTCCACTTGAAAGGGATCCAGTGTGTGCTGAGAGAAACTTTTCACACATTAAAAGAACGGATTAAAAGCAGAGATGAGTAACAGTGGTATGCTCATCTATAGGGCGTGTCTGCTTGCTTGACATTGTTCTCAGGAGTTACTACTGAAGAGAAAATATCAGGAAAAGTGCTTTCATGACTGGATTTCATTGTTTAGCGGATAACAGCTGTCTGAACACGTAAATGCACAGCATAACCTAGACTTTTACGCTAACATCTCAGCTGGTTCTGTGAGAGAGTCCTTCCAGCTGCTCCTTCTTTCAGGTGTCACCACAGCGGGCCATTACAACTTGCACACAGACTTTTTACCCCAGATGCACTTCCTGGCACAACTGGGATTCAAAACCCAGGTCTCACGCATCAGAGACACAGACTTAGCTCGCTAGCTACGCCGACACAGAGGGACTAAAGCTGAAATCGAAAGACAGGCTTTGGGTGTTTTATGGCACATGCTCGAACATTCTCAAATATCTTTGAATGCACCCTGATCAAATGGGCGTCAACACAATGACAGCATCTTCTTTAACAGACTAACACCAAGGCGTGGTCATGCAGTGTCTCTTCACCCTGAAGGAACATGGCATGCCGTGCCAACGTCCTTGTCTGCACCTGCAAAGCCAGGTGGTGCCGCACAGACACGTGTTAATTTGAATGTAACGTGACGGGAAAACAGAAGAACTGATATTAGCCAACAGATATTAGCTTGTGATCTACAAACTGCTTCAGTGAGTGCTCCAGTGGTCTAGGGGTTTGAGCAATGGATGTCACAGAGGTCTGAAAGCTATGATTACTTGACTTCTTGCATCCAACCAGAAAAAGACCCAAGATAACCCAATCGTAGCACTTTGATTAAAATAGCAAAAAAGACACACCGTTCTCGGAAAAAAAAAAAACAACTAAAAGATTTAAAGATTTAATTCTGATAAATGAAATACATGGTGGTACACAACAAGCAGAGTGAATGAATAAATGATGCTACAGGTATGAAGCCTGCTGAATGGGAACAGTCTGCAGTTCAGGAGAGAAAGGGAAGTGTAATCCAAAACTCTGAGAGGAACCTGGATATCTAGGAAAACAAGCTGGATGTTAACCCACACAAGCTCGAGAGAAAATGACACGTAAAAGCCCAAACTTAGCTTAGTTTACCTTTACTTTGCTCATTTAATCTTTTAATCTTTTCTCAGTTTAGTATATCTTAGTTTACTTTAACTTAGCTTGATTATTTTTAGCTTAGTTTAGCTTATCTTGGAATGTCAGATTTTATTTATTTGATTCAAACAAGTTTAACTTATTTTAGTAAGGCTTATCTTTTTTTAATGATTTGCTAATTGTATATACCTTTATGTAGATTATTTTGAATATTTGTCTTACCTTAAAAGTATTTATTGAATCTTAGATTAACATCAATTTTCTTATTTTATGTAGATGGATTTGCTTGTTTTTGCTTTTTTCTCATATTACAGCTTTTGTTTCTTTGCTTTTATTTTTAAATATGACATAGCCTGTGTTAGCTTAGTCTAACTTTGGGACATGTAAGTAGTTTTTTTCTTCTGTAATTTTCTTTGAATTTTTATTATGACTTATCTTAACATATTGTAGCCAAGTTTATATATATATATATATATATATATATATATATATATATATATATATATATATATATATATATATGTATATATATTTCTTTTTCATTTAGTGAGTTAAAATATGTTTTATAATGTCAAAAATAACCTTTATTCAGCTTACACACCAAATATAACAAAATATTTAACTGTCCATTCCATGAACCAACCTCATGTCTGCTTGTAAAGAAAACCTTTTAAGAAGGGCTGGAGGAACCAACCCAATAATCTGACAGAGAGTAAAAGAAACTGAGCAGATTATATACTAACACTAAACCAAAAAAATATGGAATTACAGTGGTAACTTTTACTTGTGCATGTTACTCATGTGGATATGATGCAGATTTCTGAGTTTGCTGACTTGAGGAAAAATCCTGGTTGTAGAATTTTATGAAGAGGTGTCCCACTTCCAGAAAAAGTACATTATTGTTAAAATTAGGAAAATAAATGTACAGGACAATACATAAGGTAATGTATTCTAGGAACGAGGGGGAAAGGGCCTACTCTATGGAGTTAGTTTCCTTTTTGTGTTTGTGTCAGGCACTAATTATTTAATTCGTTTGTCATGCACAGAACTTGTTTGCACACACTTTGAATATCCTGATAGACACTCTGTGCTGGAGGTTTGGGTGGAGCAGCAGCCACAGCCCAAAAGCTCACTGGCACACACACATGGATATTGGAAGAGACCCAGTTTCATTTTAAAGACACTAACAAAGGTTTTACAAGACACTGGCCTAGGAATGAAAATGAAGTTTGGAGAGGTTTGAAAGAACAAGCTTTTAAACCTATTTTACACCTGTTGCACACACATGTCTAAAGGAATTTGAATCACCCTATCCTCCTAATTTAAGGTGAAATTTTATGCAGTTTTATAGATTCTGTAGACAAATGAGCTCTTCATGATTTGGCTATCTGCTGTAAGTTTGTATAAAACTTCACACAGACGGGCTGCAAGCTTCTGCACACCTCTGATCCTGTGACAGAGACATGCCTGTGCTACAGGTGACATAGATATGCCTCCAGGGACTACACAGGCAGAACCAGGGAGTAGGAAGTGAATGGGAAAGAGTGGCCAATGCAGAGCTCTGATACCTGACCCTATCTGGGTCATGGGCCACATGATGCTGCTCCTGAAACACAGATACTCTTTGACTGCAGGTCTGCCAGTGGAGTCATTTTGGTATCAGTTTAACTGGAAGTCTTAAAGAAACACATCACATTTGACAAAATTAAAGTCACATCTAGGATTGTGTTCAATTAAATTTTTCCAACGGCCGTAGTTAGAGTTACTTGTTTCAAATTATGCATGGCATAATGGCATTTCAATCTGAAAAACTCACACAGAAAGAAGAGACAATTAGAAGAATTTATTGATACAATATTTTAAGAGTTTGGCGCTCAGACCTCGGCAGGAACATTCACGCTGAATTATACTTCAATATGCGTAAGCAGGTGTATGAGAATAGGAATGATCCCCCCAGGCCTGAAACTGGTGGTGGAGTGGAGATAGAAGAAGTTTGTTCAGTCCATGTGATGATCTGTTTGCTAGATGTCCAATTTGATAAACACGGGTTTGCATGACTGTCCATGATGAGCAAGCTTGAAGCGACTGTGGAGAGGAAAAACTCCCCTTTGGGAAGAAACCTCTGGCAGAACCAGGCTCAGCATGGCGGTCTCTGCCGGACCGATTGAGATATGACAGGGAATTCTGTAGAGTCCAGGAGGAATTACATTCTAATAGGAACAAGGTTGTAGGAGCACATAGGAAAGCCAGATGGAGCTGCTATGATGGTGGAGAAGGGGATGGAGGTGGGTTGAATCCGGTCATCAGAGTCCAGATCAGACATCGCACAGCGACTGCTTGCTTGCTGGGTAGAAGTTGCGCTGGATTTAAAGTTCTTTTAAGACGGATCCAGGACACTGATTGGCTTCGAGGAGGAGCAGTTCAAAGCTGATTGGCTTGCGTCGGAGGCGAAGGAGTCCCTGATTGATGGAGGTAAGCAATGAGTTTCTTCAGTCTGAATTTCCGCATTTAGCTCCATTTTAAAATACTCTTGACGTGAACCTAGTTTTTAGCTTTTGATGTTGCGTATGTATGTTTTGTACGTTTTTAACTTGTTTTTCAACCTTTTCTTGTTTAATGTACAGCAGGTTGGTCACCCATCTGGTTTTTAAACTGTGCTGTAGAAATAAAGCTGATTGGTTGATTGATCAAGATAAAGTTAAGATATGATGGGGGACAAAGAGGGTACAGGACGAAGCTGGAGAGTAAGCTGCACCCGAACAATATGAAAGATGTGGACTCAAGGTTGAAGAACATCACTGCTTTCAAGCAGAAGGAGGATCGGACTGGAAGGGGCCCATGAGCTGAACCCACTTTTAGGAATAAGCTCAGCATCCTCCTTTCCTGCCTACTGGCATCCTGCCCTCAGTTGATCCAAAGCTTTCTTCTGACACCTCAAATGTTTTATCTTCCACGTCAACCATGGACCAGTCAGTTTGTGTTTAGTCAAATCCAAAGATGCTGATGCTCCCTTGACCTCCCCTTCCACTTCTCTGTCTCCAAAAGTCAGGTGAAGAAGGAGCTGGAGGGACTGAACCAGAATAAGGTCGCAGGTCCAGATAGTGTCAGCCTGAGTCCTGAAGGCCTGTGCAGCGCAGCGCTGTAGGATTTTACGGTACCTCTTCAACCTTAGATTGACCCAGGACACAGTGCCAGTGTTTTCAAAGACCTCCTGCATGGTTCTGGTACCAAAGAATACTCACCCATCAGTCCTCAATGACTTTAGACCTGTTGACCTGGTTCTAGGGAGACTCCCGTTGGCCCACCTGAGTAAGCAAACAAGCAGCTATCAGGAGTCCTGATTCAGGACACCCTGTAGTTTGCTTATCGCTGAGTTGGAGTTCAAGATGCCTTCATACACCTGCGTCAACAAACCCACTGTGGTTTAGACAAGGCAGACAGCACTGTGAGGATCATGTTCTTTGATTTCTCCAATGCAGCATCACAATTCAGCCTGATTTTTTATAGTCAGAAACTCCGGAAGACTCAAGTGCAGGCCTCAACAATCAGAGCCTACAGACCACAGTCTGTGAGACTGAAGGGTTGCGTGTCTAACCAGGTAGTCAGCAGTAAAGGAGCTCCACAGGGGACTGTACTCTCACCATTCCATTTCACGCTTTACACCTCGGACTTCCAACAAAAGACAGACTCCTGTTATCTGCAGAAACACTCAAATGACTCTGCCGTCATGGGTTGTATCAGATCGACAAGAAACAATACAGCGAAAGAATACAGTGAGCTGGTGGACCGCTTTGTGGCATGGTGTGGAAGCGGTCATCTGATCCCTAATATGAATAACAACAAGGGAGACGATTGTAGATTCCAGGAGAAACAGGAATTAGTCCAACACTATGATCATCATAGGAAAATAAGTGGAGGTGGTGGAGGAGTCTGCGTTCACCTGGACAACAGACTGGACTGGAGACGCAACAGTGAAGCTGTCTACAAGAAGGGACAGAGCAGACTGTACTTCCTGAGGAAGCTTGTGTCCTTCAGGGTTTGCAGCAAGATGTTGCAGATCTTCTATAAGTCTGTTGTGGAGAGTGTGATCTCCTGTGCCATCATCTGTCAGAATTATGGTTGTGAATGAAAATCGACATTTTATGAAACACTCACCAAGCAGTCTGGTATCAACAAGCATGTCACTCTCAAAGTCAGTCTAAACGAGTTTCTTTCCCGTTTTGACTGATCAGTCCAAGCTTCAGGAAGTTGTTTTCCAGACATCTAGGGGACCGACATTCATTTAGAGGCTATAACACTGGCTCTTTTTGTGTTGGTGTGTCAGTAGTGTTGACAAGTGTTGCATCAAATGTGTTGAGTTGCTCGAGAAGATCACAAGTTGCAGTTATTACTGAGATCATATTGTGAAGCTTTTTAGAAACATACATTTAGGTGTACAAATAGGTTTTAGAGAAAACCTATTTAACTGAATTTTGCCGTGTCTATTTACATCTGCATGTTTGGCTGGGGTTACCCTAGGTCTCTGGGAAATGACAGCTCTGGTATGTTCTGAAGATGGGTGTGGTTGGCACACTGTGTTCACACTGTGTTCACAGTTACTTCTGAGTCTCCTCCCCTCCAGCAAAGGAGGAAGTGGAGATAGGAGGAGAAAGGAGATGAGCTGGTTGTCATCGCCCTGCTGAACCATCGGGCATGCCCTGAATGTCCGCTCCGTGTCGCTCAGAGAGGACCAAGCTGTTTGCCAACAGCTCCACTTTCTCTAACACATATTTTCTCATGTTCTTCTGGACTGCGATCTCTGACACCTCTCAGACGATGTTGAAGTTTGTATCTGATTCAAAGCTTGACTGAAGGGCAATTCCACTGCTTTAAATCAATCTGGACTACCTTTGGGTCGTACTAGTTAGAAAACATAACTTACTTAGAATGGTCAAACTTCAACTAGACTATTTTTTTATTCATGGCAGATTTAAAAAAAACTGTTTGATGTCTCTGCAAGCTTTAGTTAGTCTGCTGTTTTTTCTTTGGTCTTTTACAACGTTATTCAGCTTGAAAAGTATAATACCCAGACAGGTCACACCCAAATAGGATCATTCGTCAACAATCATGGATTCTAGAAAACTCAGGTTGCCTCCATTATACGGTTGTCTGCTGTTGCCATGAACCGGATGATTGAGAATTTAGATTGCATTTATAAAACCGTTATTTTTGATTAATTGAAATTAAAAATGCCCCTTCTAACTATCATTTTGGTTTCTTCGCCAATTTTAGATGATGAAGATTGAGGTTTCAGTCTATAAAAATACAATAACAAGACAGGCAAAACGAAATATATATGTATGTATGTATATATATATATATATATATATATATATATATATATATATATATATATATATATATATATATATATATATATATATATATATTAACCCACACTAAAATCACATATTCTAAATATCACAGTTGGTGTCTTCTAAAGCTTTTCTTAGATTTGTGAAAATTCAAATAAACCAGTTGAGGTTATGTTTTTTATTATTATTAGTTTGCTTCGTCACCACATCACACAGGTCAGAAAAACTACAATATAGGTTCAGCCTGTTTTGAAATATTCCACTGGAGGGCCACTGGACTAGCTGCTAAACACAAACACGTAACTGATTTTAAAACGTTTAAATCCCATCATTCCTTGCAACTATTTCGCGCTTTTTAATCTCAAGTAAAAGAGGCTAATTCTACAATTCTGATTAAGATATGAATTGATGGCAGGACCCAAAATATGATGCTATGTCGCCCTCTGGTGGCTACGAAGCTGCACAGCATCCAAAAACCAGCCACCCCTCTATTGTCTCCCCAAACCACTTATCTATTTATATGAAGGTTATGAAAGGAGCATATGACGCATTACTGAATCCGTAGGATGCAGCGGGAGAACCCATCTAAAAGTACGCACAAACAAGAAACAAAAGCACCGAAAGCGGAGGCTCTGCGCGCATTAAATCATCCCGCTTCGTTGGGAAACATGAATGACTGAGTGATCCTAACAGCTTTAATACTCAGAGGCTGCACAAAGGGCACTATTGTTGGCTGCAGATGCCCATCAGTGGTGCACTCGCTCTTTGAGGCCCCTCCAATCGCTGCGAATAGCGCCACCGAGGGAGGGCGGGGTTTGCACCCCCCCTCGCCGTATCCGCTCCAAACCCCGCTTTGGCACAGGCAGGCAGCGTACCACTGATTTACGCAGAGAGGAGCCAAGCGGCGGGTTACACGGATCTCGCAGTAGATCGACCGGATACCTGGGGACGTGAATGATGCGCAGCTGTAGGAGGGCACGGTTCGGACAGGTGTGAGACTTGTGGCGCTCGGAGATGAAGGTCACGCTGGTGTATTAATCAGGCCGCCTTTCGATGCCCCAGGCCTGGCACGGCTGAGCCCCACATGGATGGATCCTGCATTAGGAGCTGTACTCATGGAATACAAAGCCTGGCTGAGTCCGCCCCTCTCCGGAAGCCTCTCTGCAGCCCTCTCCTCCTGACACAGCCTCTCCTGGTCCCTCTCGACATGGGGGTGTCTGCTCGGTGATTCGGTGGAGCCTGCTTTTAATCGGGTTCTTGCTCTTGTAGGTAACTTACGGGGTTTGTCTGCGCTCTGGGATTCCTTTGTGTCAAAGGGTTTAGCACAGAGTGCCCAAAAGGCGGCGGAGTGGCAAAGCGGGGGCTTCGGTTGCGCACAGCTTCTGTGTTTTTGTGCCCGGGTCGTGATGGCGGGCAGCCGGCCGGAGGCACAGGACCATCCGCCCGAGAACGGCTTCACCCCGCAGGAGCGTCCGGCGCCCCGGCTGCTGTCGCACATCGACGGGTGCGTGCTGCCGTCTCTGGGGGGCTTCGGGAGACACCAGAAGCAGCTGGTGGTCCTGACCTGGATACCTGCGCTGTTCATCGGCTTCAGCCAGTTCTCGGATCACTTCCTCCTGGCGCAGCCTAACGGGACGTGCGTTTCGCCCGCGGGCAACCTCAGCAACTGGACCGGGTCACCTCTGCTGGCCGTCGGCGCGCCTGCGCTCAAGCTGGAGGCCAACGGAACCGCGGAGGAACCCGGGGATGGCGCCGGGCTGCTGTGCGCCTGCGAGGAGCGGAGGCTGGAGCTGCAGACGGGACTCCTCCAGAATGTGGTTACCAAGGTAACAGATAGATCCACGGCGCAGAGAAAGCGCTCTGCTCCCCATCATCATGCTCTCCATGAGCGAGCATCGGTGCTGAGTGTGGAAACAAACAGCTGAGTGGCAGCTTACCCACTGACCTCAATATGAGGAGCTGCAGCTGAAGGTTAGGAGTGTAGCTGAGGGCTTTTACCGCATCAATTAAATAAACAAGGCACATTGGTTGGATAACGACCACATAAACACCAAAAGAAGGCTTTGCTGCCATCAACACCGAGTCATGGGGTTCTGAAAAAAAATGTGCAGGGCACTGAAGCTTCGATTTATCACTTTCTGTGTTGTTAGAATCACAGAGGTCAGCATATTTTCTTTGGGTTTTCTGTGACAAACCAACACAAAGACACATATTATGTAGAAGAAGCGAAACAATACACATTTTCAAAGCTATTCACGAATAAAATGTGAAAAGTCGGTCATATCTCTTACTCCGATACACAATTTGACTTCAGCATAAATACAGCTGTTCTCTAAAGGCCTCAGAGGTTTAGAGAACATCAGTCAAGCAGCACGTCAGACAGGCCAGTGATGACGTTGTGGAGAAGTTTAAAGCAGGCTAAAGGAGTAAAACAATACCCAGAGTTTTGAACAGGTGGGAGAACTCGGTTCTGTCCATGATATGGAAATGAAAAGAGTGTAGCACAAAAGATACTAAAATATGGGGGTCCACCTAAACCGGCAGGCCGGGGAAGGAGCAGATTATTTAACAGGCAAGAGGCCTAGGTAACTCTGGAGGAACTGCAGGGAACCACAGCTCAGGTGGGAAGATCTGTTGACAGGAAAACTAGTCACACACTCCAAAAATCTAACCTTCTTGAAATAGTGGGAATAAAAAAAAAAAATTATATATAGATAGATAGATAGATAGATAGATAGATAGATAGATAGATAGATAGATAGATAGATAGATAGATAGATAGATAGATAGATAGATAGATAGATAGATAAATAGATAGATAGATAGATAGATATTTGTATTCTGTTCTAAGAAAGCCTATCATTGAACAAAGGTCATTTGAAGCACCATGAGCTGTTAGCCTCAATCCATGTATGGGACTCAGCTAACATGTGGAAGAAGGTGCTCTGGTCAGATGAGACCAAACGCCTACATGCAAAGTGCACAACATAGTGGAAAACTAACTAACTACTTAACAAAACACCTTCAACAGGGTTAAACATGGTGTTGGTTGTGTGTTGCTGTGGGGATGCTTTTCTCCAGTAGGGACACTGAAGCTGATTGTTGTTGATGGGACGATGTTTGGAGCTAAATACTAGAAAATCTTAGAATAACCACCTGGTTAGGGGCAGAGAAAGACTCTGGGCTCGGTTACCTTCTGGAGGCTGCATTGAATTTTCTTGTGTAGTGTCGGAGTAAAGGGGGATGATTGTTGGCCACAGTTTTCAGAGCTTTATTTGTAAAAAAAAAAAAAAAAAAAAAAGAATATTAATTAAATGTCGAAAACCTTCCACTTTATAATTACATGCTACTTTATAGAAATAAAATATGGCATGTTATTTTTTATACATTGTGCTACTTGGGGAGGACCTTTGCAAACAACAACATGACAGTTTAAACCAACAGGAAGTTAACCCATACTGCAGCGAATGGAAAGAAAGGAGTCAGTTGATTCCTGACAAATGTTTTCATGAAACATCCATCTTAAATAATGCTGCTT
This sequence comes from Fundulus diaphanus, assembly GCA_037039145.1. Lineage (NCBI taxonomy): Eukaryota > Metazoa > Chordata > Actinopteri > Cyprinodontiformes > Fundulidae > Fundulus > Fundulus diaphanus. The sequence continues at coordinate 18,274,924 of CM073128.1, read as the reverse complement.
TTTTTAAATGATTATTCATAACTAATACAAGTGATTTCTGCCTGGCATGTATCAACAGTATCAGTTTGCTGGGACAGCAATGTGGCTAATAACCTATAAACAAAAACACGTGTCGGAGGCGTGCTCCACATCTGCACCAGAGGCCATTTCATTTCTAAAATAATCAGTGCAAAGACACTAATTATCCAATCCTTCCTCCCCTGCGCGGGCGGCAGCTCAGCGGGGAGTTTTCTGAGTTATTACTAAACAGTTTCTACACACCGCCGACTCTGACTGCAGGGTTGCTGGTTTCAGAGTTGTACACAGATGAAGAGCAAGTGGTGCCTCCACATTTGAGTCTTTGGCTGCCTTTCAGATGGAGGGAGCTGCAGTGGTGTGTTCACTGACCCATGAGAGAAAAACTATTGATTTCTGTCAGAGTGGAGAAGCTCACACATTCCCGTGTTTTTCTTTTTTCTTCCTCTCACCCTGACTCAAACACGCGCTTGTGTTTTCTCACAGTTTTACAGATATAAATGTGAGTGTTTCAGAATTGTGGACAGATTTTACTTGTCCCTATGTGAATTTCCCTTTCCCTGGAGGATTTAAACCCGACTAAAGCTGTTGTTCTCTCTGTTTCCTGTGTTTTAGTGGCACCTGGTGTGTGACTCGGCGTGGAAGGTCCACATAGCCAAGTTCTCCTTGCTGGTGGGCTCAATATTTGGCTACCTGGTGATGGGTGTCATGGCTGACTGGTATGCTCTTCCTTCTCAGTTTAATCCAGAAATCTTAAACAATAAGATCAAACCTTTATGGATCAAGTCATGTTTTTAATAGGATTGTGATTCTGAATGTTTAGGACCCATTTCCTTTGTTCCAAATCCCACATCAGCTAACCTGGAGAAGAAAGTGTTGTCTTGAACAATAATATTAGCTTCAAAATCTTTTCCTTAAGGTAACAAGGTTGATTTACTCCACACTTATCAAGTTGTATCTAGTCCTGAAAGACGACGCTTCTGTGTTTAGTCCAGTTGCAAAACTTTACACCCGCAATTAAATTCTCTACAATAATGTATTTCAACTGCTGTATAATAAAAAAAATCAAAACATGCAGCCAAGGTTGCTCAAAGTCAGGCAACGGTAACATTTGTAGACTATACAATTAGTATTTTTTTAGTATCCAAAATATTGTGACCCAAGCATTACTTAATATACAGTTAAACCAGGTATTTAAATAAAATGTATAAAATTACCTTTTCATAGTCTGACTCAAACCAAACTTTTCCTGTTTCAGGGCAGTTAGGATTATGTAGGTTTTTTAGGTTTTCTAAATGCCAGAATATTAAGAGAACATGTTTTCTTTAGTTTTTCTACATTTGCAAGGTACAGCTGGCAAATATTACCACGTCCCGTTCCTACCAAAGAAGACTGAATGATAAACTTGAATCAACAGATGCTTCATAGTTTTATTAGTTTAAGAGTGTGCAGAATTATGCAGCCATGCACTTTAAAAATATTGTTTTAATGAATCGCTTCAATTGGTAACAACTAATTGAATTAAGTTGATCTAACTTATTAATTTGTTGTCAAGTTAAAATATCGTAAATAACTTAATTTAGGTAAACTTAATTCAGTTACTTGTTTCTAATTGAAGCGATTCATTTAAATTGTTTCAGCATTCTCTTTTTAGAGCGTGGTTGTTGCAGCGTTATTATTATTTTTTATCATTATGACAAATTCACTATTTTTCAGTTGAACTGTACAGAATAAACATCACAGTAAATATAGTAAATAATCTCTGAAATGATTTCTCGTGGTCTCCTGTTTTTACCTGATATCTTAGCTGAGTTGTGTTTAGTCATTTTATATCTCTGGATTCTGTTTTCAATAGATGGGACCAGTCGATTGTTGATGAAAAACTTTTACTTTAAGCTCTCAAATGATTTTCAAGACTCAGAACTGTTGGTGAAACTAATTCAGGACATCATTAGTTTCTCAGCATCATTTTTAATCAATGTTGGGAGACTTTGGGGTGTTATATATCAATCAACCTAGAATGAAGAAATTAACTTCAGATAAGGCACATTTATCTACTGAAAGCAAAGGAAAAAAAAGTTTTAGGATTAATATTCCCGCTGGTGCGGCACTAATAACCTGAACCAAAGGTTGCTGAGATGGATTTGAGAAGCACCTGGTTTTTAAAGTTGTGCGTTTTTCCTCTTTTGCTCATCTTACCGTTATATCGAACCCTGAAATTTGGATTTCCGTTTAAAATCAGTCTGCCGTTGGACTCTAGATGTTATTGATGTCCCTGGTGAAACACGAGTTTACATCACAAAGTATTTTCCTCATGTGATCGGTGGGGGAAAAAAATAGAAATCTTCAGCAACAGTGAAACAAAGAGCAGGTGCATCCTGTATCTCAGAGAGTTGACTCATATCCCTCCCCCTGATTTATCTGAAGCCGAACTGTGTCGGCTCCTGGAAAACAGCGGCTTTAATGTAACGTGCCTGGACTTCATGTTTGCAGTGCACACAGGAGTATACGCAAAGATGAAAAAAAACAAAAAGAAAACAGGCTCACTCAGCTGGTAGATATTACAATTGTGTTTGCCTTTAGTCAGCAGAAACAGAGTTCTGTAGCACCACCTTCATGTCCGTATGTCGTAAAATGTAAAATGAGTCCAGAGGAAAAATGAGACAACATAAATGTGTTTTGCAGGAAATCCATTTTTATGTAAATGTATAATTCTGATGTTAGATATTTAACTGAAGAGGCTACGGCTTTGGCCATATTCTCATGAGTAACCTGTAGGGCTGCACAATTAAGCGCATTTGCAATATAATCACAATTTAGAAAAACGCAATTTACAAATCGCTGAGGTCTGCAATTTTTGGCTATGTAACAATTAGTGAATCAGACGTGTCCTTCAGGTGTCAGTAATATATTTAAAGTGGGTTTGCCTCCTCATGAAAGGGAAGACAGTTGCAGCAGTGAGATAATCTAATTTTATTACTTGTTTTAGAGTTTATATAATCATACTGTTTTACCAGAAACTTTCAGGAATCTCACCATAGCATTAATTACTGGTCAATCAGTTTAATACATAGACTTGCTTGTTGGTTGCACTTTGCACTTTATGTTTAACAATTAATCAATTCTGATTAATAAAAATTAATCAGAATTAATTAATCTTAACATTATTAAGATAAAAAAAAAATCTTCGTTCAGCCCTAGTAACCTGTAGAAATGGACTCAGTTTGAGTCCAGACCAGCTGTTCTTATGGTTCGCTTCCAGAAGCCTCACGTAATCCTCACATACCTTCCGGGGCGCAGTATTACATGAGGAAAAACTTCCAAGAAAAGCTAAAGCAGAATTTCCCTCTTAGCTACCAGGAGAAATGCAGGCCTGTTGTGGAGAACGTGATGTCTGAGGTTTCTGACTGACCTTTCCATGCTGGTTCACTGCGGTCACGTCTGCAGCCCCCGAGGACCACCTGAGCTGGACCGTGGGAGGAAGCGGATCAGTCACAATGAAAACAATGTAGCAGCTCTGACCTGCTGACCCAATGACCTGGTTCCCCTTGTGAACCAAGTACACTGAGCGATCTCTTTCACCTGACGTTGTTTAAGCTCTTTGCTGCTTCTCTGTCTCCGTCTCCCAGGTTCGGCCGACACCCGGTGTTGATTCTCTCGGTCCTTTTCATGCTGGCGTTCGGCCTGTCTGTCGCCTTCTCTGTAAATGTCACCATGTTCAGCACCTTGCGTTTCTTTGAGGGTTTCTGCTTGGCGGGCCTCGCTCTCTCCCTCTACGTGCTCAGTAAGTACAAGCTTTCGCCTCCTGCTTGTTGTCTTCCTGCTCTCCTGCTGCTGTTCGTCTGTCCCGGTTTGTGTTTTCCTCAGCCGCGAAACCCCGCAGGGAACAAAGGAGGAGAAATGTTTTAGAAAAGACACTTAAAAACTCCGCCTTCTGTATCATTGGTGATTCATCAATGAAGCTCCAGTGTCTAGTTTAACAATGGAGCTTCGTTGATGAATAACTTCCAGTCCGAACACAGCAAAGCCTTGGTTTGAAAATATTTGAAGCTCTTCAGAAATATCTTTTAGGTTTCCGAAGATTTAGTGGGGTGAAAAGGTATTTGCCCCTTTACAGATTTAAATTGTTTTTGCTACATTTCAGGTCATCAAAAAAAATCACATCAAAGATAGCCAGAGTGAATACTAAACGCAGCTGAATGATGAATTTGCTTATTATATCTTAAACAAGCTATCCAGACCAGCCTGTGTCTTTGTGAAAAAGTAATCGCCCTCTTAACCCATCAACTGGTTGCACCACCTTGGCGGCAAAGACTACCTCCAGCCTTTGGCGAAACTCGAAATTAATCTTTTATGTTGCTGTTGAAAAAGCTGGGCCCACTCTTTTTTGCAGGGATCTTTGGATTTAGCCACATTGGAGGCTTTCATTCATAAAATGCCATTTAAAGTCCAGAAATTGACTGCATCATTCCAATAATTTGAGTCTTTTGAGCCATTCAGCGGTGGACTTGAAGGTGTGCTTTACATCATGTTCCTGCCGCGTAAAACAAGGGGACTGACTGGTGGCCGGGCATTCTCCTCCAGAGATTTATGGTGGAGAGCAGAAATTAGGTTTTGATCAATTATGACACGTTGTCCAGGTCCAGAACTAGCTGACCTTTCTTTATGAAATGCTGTAGTAGTTTATGTCAGATTTAATGGATGCTCATCTTCCTAAAAAACAAACTTTTTGTCTCTCTAGTCCAGAGAACATTTTCCCAGAAGTCTTTGAGATCAAAAAGAGAGAGACATGCTGCAAAAAGATGTTTTTTTTTTTTAGCAAATATTAGAGAGGCCATTGACTTCTTCTTAACAATTTCCAGGCTGATAGGTGTCAGAAGCCTCTTTCAGATCATAGCTCCACAATAAATCGTGCACGCACAAACCTCCCATTACAGATCACATTCACATCATCCAGGTTAATCTATCCAGACCACGGCCCCTGTGTGCTTTCACAGCATCCTGTGTGATTAAAGAAGCACAGGGGGCAGGGTTTTAAACTTGCAAAAAAACACCTGAGCAATGCGTAAGAGTTTGATGAGGTAACGTTGAGTTCCTCATACAGACTTAAAATACATTCAGTGCTTTAAACACCATCGCCACCCTCAGCATGCCAGATTCTGCTGAGCAACGTATTTACGGACTCTGGAGAATGAACTTTGTGGCACCGACAGCTGTTTTCACTTTGTTTCGCATCACTTCGTCACACTTGTTCCACAATCCCATATTCTCTTACAGCTTAAAGTGGTTATAGGTTTTTTACTGCCTTGTGAGGAGGACAAGGGGCGTTGTAATGTTGGGATGACTTCAAACCCCAGTCCCTGTCTGTTACATTGTAATGCAGACCACAGAACAAAGGGACTATTAAAAAGGGGTTTAAAGACTGTTTTTAAATGTATTAAGATAGAGGCACAATGTGCTGCTTTTTGAGATCTTTTCACATACATACTATATGTCAGATGGGCCCTTTTTAGTGATGTCTTCTTTCTACAGGTCTATAATAAAACAAAAACAAAAAAATCGGGCCTGGGTTTGGCTTGTAAAAATAAAGCCGAAGAAATGTGGTTAATAACAAGTAATTCATTACTTGAAGAGGGGCAGAGTGATTACTTTTAGCCAGATTAGTTTGGATAGATTTGTTCCCCTAATGAAATTATCATTTGAAAACTGCTATTGTACTTACTGTTTGTTGTTGTTTTTAAGTGTTTTCTGAGCTTAGAAATTGTATGTGTCAAAAAAAGCCAAGTCAATCCAAATGTATTTTTAAAGAGCATTTAAAACAACCATTGACTTAATGCTGCGCAGGTCATGAACTATCATAAGAAAAAAACAGCAGACATTTGTGAGTGGGGAATACTTTTCACTGGCACCGTAGATATAGGAGTGATAGCAAATGGCAAAAAGGTGCTTTTATTTTGAAGATCACGTATAGTTGGAGAGAAAATCAGTTCATTTAGCAGCCGTGATTAAAAACTGGTTGAATTCTTGAAGAAAATGAGTTTCAGTGCCTCCATTTTTTTTATATCCATTAGCCAATGAATTCTAGACCTTTTATGGCCATTTTCCTTTCATTCTTTCATTAAATTCATGAGGTTTTCCAACACAAGGAATAAAAATACAACAAAGGTTAAGAGGGATGTTCTTTCCCCTTTCTTATCAAAAATGTTTCCTTTTTCCTCTAAATGCTTTGTAAAAGAGACTCCTCGGGGTGCCGAGCTGACGGCAAACTGGTGGATGACGTTTTCCTTTTTCCAGACAGTGTCCTCTGCATTCCCCGCCTCCCCCGTCTCACCCTCTGCGGGCCTCCTCTGTCTTTTCAGGCCACTGTGAGATTAGTCACACATGATGTGGGAAGCTCAGGCAGACTGGAGCTCAGGCAGCAGGGTGTTGTTTTGTCCTCCCTCAGCGGGGGTCCCTGATAAATTTCAAATGACCCTCTTCTAACTAACAGACAAACAAAACAAACTCCGCGGAGCCGTGTGTGGAGAAGCCTCTGAGGACTGCGGTTTAGTCGGTGATGAAAACATCAGCTAAAGGTTATGGGACTTATAAAGGGCAGTGAGATAATTGAGACGGATTTATTTAATTTTCTAGTGTTCATTAAAACAAAATAAATAAAAAAAATGGTCCAGAAACAGAATTTTTCCCACTTGCTTCCTCTGAGTTAGCGTCTGAGTCTGCTGTACGTCTGCAGCTTGGATGCGAGACCCGACTGTGTGCCTGGATGCAGTTTAAAGCTCAACAGAAAGGTGTTTGTGTGACGTGTCGGTTGGCTGTCTGAGGGGTATATGCCTACAGAAGGAGGAACAAAGACAGGCTCTGTTTGAACAGGAGTCCTTATGTAAAATTAGGACAATTCTCCAACATTTAACGTTAACAAAACCCAGTTTGAGAGCTTCATTTTCAGAAAGAAAAACAAGACAGAATCAGAAAGGAGATGAGATGTAACATATGGCTATGTCTTACTGTATTTAGTAGTAACAGGAACGAACACAGAGGAATAAACGTCATCAATATTGTTCTTTTAATGGTTCCTTTAAACAGATGTTTTCCCAGGATGGAACGGTTACACAAACATTATAACATTATAAACCTAGACTTTGGTGCACAAGTTTGACTCTATTGGAGATTTTTGATATGATGTCTTGGCAGGGACACAGTGTTCAAGCATAGGCTCCATACTTTTAGCAGGCCCCTCCAGAAGCTTAATAAAACGTTTTGAAACCAAACTTTATGTTGAGTTTGGGATTATCGTCCTGATGGAAGACCAAGTTTTGTTCAGGTTTAGGGCGTCAGCTTATTGAGATGAAGTAAAATGAAGAATTTGCTCTTCATTGTACAACCAGCTCTGGCAATGCACCAGTAGCACTCCAGAGAGAGAGAGAGAGAGAGAGAGACCACCATGCCTGACAGCTGCTACGGTGTTTTAAGTTAATACAACCTTCAAACAATTGTCCCGTCATTTTGCCCAACTAGCCCAATTTTTTGTCTCATCTAAGCAGAAAGGCTTTGTTTAAAAGAAAATCTGTTCATGTAGGCTGCTGCAAATTTCAGTCAAGCTTAAAGGTGTCGATTTTGGTCTCTCTGCATCCGCTTACCCCATGATGATGTGAAACTAGCTTCACTGCGGGCAGTGAGACATGGATGCTCCAGCGTCTGGGTTGTTCCTGCTCATTCTAGCTGAGTTTGTCTCATACAAGGATGAAAAGTTGGGTCAGAGGGTGGAGACGTTGACGCCGTTGGACGTTCCAATGGGACAACGATCCCAACCGCACATTTAATCTACTACTACTGCCAAAAGAATCTGAATCATTTCTACCAATCCTGCCAAGAAAGGTTCATAAATGTGAAGCTCAGCTTAATCTTGTTGAGGGCTACAGAAAGTTTGTTTTTGGGGAATAACTTGCAGAGGGACATTTATTTAAATATCAGTGGGTGTTTATGTTAATATTTTAGCCTGTGTGCATAATTTTTCCCCTTTATAGTTTAGAGAAAATTCTGAGAAAATCAAATCTTGTGCATGCAGTTATTGTATTCTCACTGCCGAACTGTTATGTAATCATTTGATTTTAGATGCTGATGAGTTTTTAATTTTGACACCTTAATCTACAAACTTTAAGAAACATGAGATAAAAATAGCAAAAAAATGACATAAAAAGGCCAATTTAACGTAAGGTTTTTAGCTAATATAGGTATTTTTTCTTTAGACATAGGTGTTGTCAGCATAGTTTCTGCATCCGCTTAAAACCACTTAATTTAGTCCCTCAAAATATCATTACCAAAAAACGTTGGAGAAATCAAAAAAGAGCTTTATAGTCAGTTTTTGCTTATCTTAGTTCCGTTTCTTTGTTTTGATTTTGAACTTCTGTAAATAAAAGTAATTCTTCACTATCTGTCTGAACAAACATGGTGATCCTGCAAAACGCCAGCAGAACAACTCCAAAAAAAAATCCTTGAAATAAAGCCCCTAGAGATGAAAAGTCCCCCACATTAAAGCTTAAACTCTGTATTTAACCCCAAAAATAGTATTTAATGTTAATCTGACTGAGCCGCTGCGCTGAAAGAAAACCGCCTCAACGTTGTGAAACAGATGCTGAAGCACAACAAGGGCACGTGAAGCCTGTTATTCTGCCGAGCAGCAAACAAGAAGGAGGTCATGCAGAGAAATGTGGAAATAAACATGTAGGATGGATTTACTGTATTATAGATGAAGGAGGAGTATTTGTGTTGCAGAAATACAGCTGCTTGCCTCACATGCTCTTGTTTTTTTTTATCCACCGCTGCTGTAAATTCAGCGCTCAACTTCTGTTTCTAAATCTCCCCTGCTCCCCATTAACCCCCCTTCCTCTTCCTCATCCTGTACCAATTTATTACACCCACTCCACCTCTCGCTCATATTAAATCTCAGCGTTTGGTTATCTCTCTGCAGCACACACTGCATAATGAACTCCACTGGAGCAGTCAGAGACGGACCTTCAGTTTACTCTCATAAATAATATGTGCTTGTGGTATATTTGCCTATGGCGCCATTTCTGCACAGATCTAATATTTGCAATGTTGCACCTGCAGTTTTTAATGCAACCATCTCCCTGTCGGTTCTCTGTTTCAGCGTTCCGCTGTAACATTTAAATGTTACACCAAACCGTAAACCTAACATTTAAATCTGTTGTTGCCAGACTTGTTATTTTTAAATCAGCAGCTTCGTTCGTTGAAAATTGGGCATGTCTTCAATTTGTTTGTGGTATTTTCTTTGAAGGAAAAATCTCAGGGGGTGAAAAACAACAAAGGAAGCTGGAGTTCTGAAAGTAAAGGCAGATGAAACTGTCTCTAAAAGTCACATGTTTAGGAAACGTTGGAAAGTGTTACCAAGTACCTGGTGTTAAAGCTGAAAGATGCATCATCATTTTCAGCAACCTCCCTGTTGGTGACAAATATTGGTTCACAACAGAAAATCTAAAGAAATATGACAAGAAAAAAAGGGGTGAGGAAATGGGTTTGTTGCAAATTTTCAGGAAATCATCTCTTGGACGAGTAAATATGCAGCTGTCAGGTAACAGACTTGCTACATGTCACTTTTAGAGCCTCTTTTGTTCCCCAAGTGTGGCAGAAAATCACTTTTTTGAATCGCAGGAAATAGTAAGACAACCCGAAGTACCGCAGGCACATTTTTAAGTTAAGATAATGTAGACCAGACTTGGATCTTTTTCTTAATCTTAGATTCTCAGAGCAGTGCTGGTTTGCACAGGACAGAAGGAATAATTAATCCGCAGGAGGCATCTCCAGAGACCTCATTTACACGTAAAATGGGTCAACATACTGTAAATCAAAAGTAATCCTCAACTCAAATTACAGAAACTGCAGAAGCACCTTTCAGGGTGACGCATTTTGACACTGACACGATGTTCAGTAAGGAACCTATAGCATTGCTCTAAAACAGAGGGCTGCAGATGGAGCTTTACATTGTTCCTCTCTGTCCTTGCCTCACAAAGACTCGCAGCTTATGACAAAGACAAGGAAAGTAGAGCATGTACTAAGGTTGTTTTATTGAGCTGGGGCGAGTGACTTCTGCTGACTCAGCTAGGCTTAGTGCTTCTGTCATGCTGTGCCCTTGTCGAGTTCTCTTAAGCGTTTCCCATCCATTCTTCTCCCTAAAGTCAGGCCACAGATGAGGGTTTCCCTGCATATTGTTTTATCTGAGAATCGAAAAAAAAGAGTGCCAATATTAAGCTTTACTAGGCCGCGTCTTTGTGTCGTCTTTTTAATCTATCAATAAATAAATAAGAGTGGGGACATATTGTGAAATTACGGCAAAATGGACAAGCAAATTTCAAATATGCTTCTTGGTGTAAGCGGCAATTTGTTTTTATAGTGCTCAACAGAAAGATGGACAGATTATTTAATGTTCAGATAATCTTTGTTTTTGCAAAGATTAACACATTTTTTTAGTTTTGGTCAACTACTTTATTAATCTTGATATTTTAATGGGATTCCATGACCCACCTGGTATTTATGATAAAATACCCTAGAAGAAAATGTTTGTATTTTTGCACAAAGCCATATCAGTCCTGCCCCATAATCATGATATCACAATTTTAAACGTATTTATCCGTGTTATCTCCATATTACTGGACAAAGGTGTCTTTCTTCACTTCCATTCATTTACGGTCTTCTAATCTGCTTTTAAAGCATTTCACGGCACTGCAGTTCAGAATTTTTAAATGACCTGTTATCTTTTACTGATTCTTAGAAATCTTCTTGATGGTTGTAGAAACGTTCCATCTAGACGTCAAAGTGGATGCTGGACTAAAGACAGAAAATAACATCAGAGGAGCTGTTAAATCAATTGTTTTCTCCCATTTGAGACAGCTGGCTAAAGTAAAGCCAGTTCTTTGTCAGCGACATTAGTCCACGTCTTTGCTGCTACTCGGCTGGATTACCGTAGCGCACTTTTGAAGGAACCAGAGATTCCTGCATCTCGGCTTCGCAGGGTACAGAATGCTGCTTCACATCTTTTCACAAGAAAATCAGCCCTTATTTCCCCTATTTTACCATCCCTGCACTGGCTGCTATGCTGTACATTTTAAGATTCATTTTAAAATTCTCTAATTTGCTTTTAAAGCTCCTGATGGCTTTGACCTGTCCAAGCTGCTGCATGGCTACACACCCTCCTGTTCCCCCAGGACAGCTGATTAGTTGCTCCATTTTAATACATGGTTTTTATATTTCTTGTCAGGTCTGATTGATTTTATTATTGGTTTATTGTTGTATCATGTGACTGCAGTTTCATTTATTTTGTGAACATTACTTTGGCCCTCTGGCTGTTTAAGGTACTCTATAACGATAGCTGGTATGTCTAGAGGAGTACTGTATTCTGATTTCTCATTTACAGCACATTGTTAACATTAAATTAAACCTTATTTGCGGGAAATCACTTGTACGGTTAGGTGTTGTGATACTTGAAACTTCTCCCTATCGGGGTGTCCCTCGGGGATCTATAGTTTTCTCCTGTTATGTTATCCCGTTATGTTCAGGAGTCTGGTGTTTCTATTTATTGGTGTGCCAATGGCAGCTCTAAATTTCAATGAAATTTCAAGCAAGAACCCATTTGAAGGTCTTTATGAGTATTTTACAAATGTTAAGGACTGAATCGAATAGATCAGAATTTAACCAAACCAGAGGTCTTGTTTTGCATTGACTCTTGGAGTCATTATTTTGGGCAGTGGGTAGTTTTTAGCAAATGGAGAATAATGTGCTTAACGATAGTATTTCCTAATTTCTAGTAATTTCAAAGATGGAGTTCCTTCTTTTACAGACTTTCAAAATGTTCTGCCTTGATTTTGTCGAGGTTGTAGTCTATGGTCTACTCTATATGTTAACAAAGGATGAAATAATAATCACTTTTAGCTTTTCCTGTCTTGTTTTCAATTAAGGGCTTGCTCTTTCCTTTTACTTTCTCCATTCTTCCCCTTTTTGAATAAGTTCAACATTTCAAATAAAAATTTGTTTTTATTTTATTTAGAAAATCAAAAAAAAACAAAAAACATTTCTACACAAACACAGATCCACCTTATCACTTATGGATACCTCCCAAACAAGTAGCGTTCCCTGTCTGTAGCTCCATTTTGAACATAGCGAACATGGCGGTTTCTGCACCTTCAACGCTGCAGAACAAACAAATACTGGTGAGGTAATTGTGTTGCATTTTCTGCAGACTGACCCACTGCCCGACTAAACCAAATATTCCAGCAGCAAATTTAGATGCATGTTTCTCTCTGACGGGGCTCTTCTGCATCACAAGAACTTTTTTTTTTTACTCTGAACTATCCTGACAGAAAGCCAATAGTCCCTTCACTTTGTTATCACGCAACAGGCAACAACACAACGTGGCTCTGTGGAAAGGCTCTCAGCTGTTTGCCTGTAAAGACAAGCCTGGTCACTACATGTGTGCCTTACGTAGTCTTGCCCTGGACTGTCTCTTTTGTTCGGTAAAGCCTCTGCAAGTTTCACATGTAAAGTCAGAGGAGAAGCTGCTTGGTGAAAGGAGGAGGATGGAGGTGGGGGATGGTAGCTTTTTTAGAGGAGTGAGAGCCACTTCAGAGCAACAGAGGAGAGCGAGGAAGGGGGGAGTCGGGGAGGATCGGCTCATTGGGGAGTTGTGAGATAATCAGCACAAGAAGACCGGTTCTCACAGTCAGCTGGGACAAAAAAAAAGACCCTGACCTGTGTGTGTTTGTGTGTTGATAGGCCTGTGGGATACGGCGCCTCTTCTAAGGGAGTGTCTTTTGTTTTGTTGTTTTTCCACCCATTACAAGTGATAGTGCTCATTCCCTTACCGGCACGGCCCTGTTTAAACTTGGCATTAGCATGTGTTCTGGCTGATTGAGATACTAATGGTCGGCTTTTAGTGGGACCATTCACACCTGGCATTCAAATTCGGTCTGATCTCAGATTGGGATCTGATCTCAGTTACATGCAAACAAGCACAGAGCTACATCGCACAGTTGCATGTCGGCAAGACTATTGTTGGCTCTAGTGAAGTTTTTGTAAAATCCCAAACATAGAGTCAACCTCATTGTATTGTTATTCAGATATGAACAAAGTGGAGACGGGTTGAATTTATGGGGAGGTAATTGATACACAACTTAATATAAGTTTGATTTGCATAATAATCGGATGTAGCTTAACAGACATTTTTGTAAAGGAGAATAATATGATATGTAAAAACATTTGTGTTTTCTGTATTTCTTCTGCTTTTGTTTTTTTATATTAAATCAAACAAATTGTAATATATGATAAAGAAAGCCCAAGTTACAAATAAAAAAAGTCTGTTTTGAAAGGAGGATTTTATTCACTAAGAGAAGACATCCAAACCAACCTTGCCCTTTGTGGGAAGGTAATTACCCCTATGCTAAATCATGAATTAACTGGGAATCTTCAAATTGTTTAGTTCAATTTTACCCGCTTGGATTACTTTCATACCTGTAAACTCAAGAAATACACCGTAAACCGATCTAAATTTAGGAACAGAAGAGACACAAAGTCAATTTCTTTGCTATTTGTGTTTCTGCTCAGATTATTTTTTGTCTGATATTATAATGTATTGATTATCTGAAACATGTGTGATCCAAAGATAAATAAGTTCTTTACCTTTTAGATCTGAAAAAGAATAACGAATCTGCTAATTGTCAGTTGATCGGTTTTCGCTGTTAATCAGCATCTCAGTGTTCAGAAAATCCTCAAATTATTATGTCCGTTAAACGCATCAAAATGTAAATTTCTGACATTTTGGGTTCATAAAAGCATCAATAAACAGCCTCAACGTTGAAAACCTAAATTCTTTAGTGACTACATGTAAAAGAAAAGCGGACCAATATTAGACTCAATCTGTTGCTTTAAAAGATCGATGCCAATGAATAGTTTGAACAATCTGTTTTCATATTGGGTGGTCATCAGGTTTTAGAGATAAAGCAGCCATTTAAGGAGGTATTGAAACTCTTTCCCTTTGAATTTTCAAATGTTCAACCACTTTTTGGGGTAGTTCACCAAAAACAGAGAACAGTAGAAGGTAAAGTCAAGCTTAAATTCCCCCCAAGTTTGAACTTTGACACTAGGTAATTAGATTTTGATAAGGATTACTTAAGCCAGAGCCAGTCTGTAAATACTGACATTTCCCAGGCTGATGAAAGGAATGCCATTCCATCTTTCTTTATCTTAATATGCTTTCCACTTTTTGTAGTTATTTGTTACTCTTGGTTTTGTAATTTATCTAATGAATGGAAATACTTTTCTTTAGCTTTCTAAGGGGAAAACTAATTTGCATTCTGCACTTACGACTCCTTACATTATCCCCTCCCTTACCTCCTTCCCATTTTTATCATTTTCTTTCAATAATAATCAAAAGCAATACAAGTTACTGTCAGCCCCTCCCTCCTCTCTCCTCACACAAGCACAATGGTCACCTTCAGAAAGGACGTCACCATATGGACCGGACCATCTGGACTCTAAGATGTTAACAGGGATTATGACAGGCAACTTAAGCTCATTCAGGGAGAAATGGGAATATTGGAGAACTAAGTTCTCTAAAAAGCTTCAGTTCAAAGTCCGGTGTTAACCTTTGTAAATGTCTAATAATTTAGAGGTTTCACGTAATACCAGCTTCACTGCTAAACAAACTCTCCTCCTCCTCTTTCAGACCACTAAAGCTTCAGCTTTCAGTGACTCGCCGTCAGTCGCATCCCGCTCCTACTCTCCTCTCCGGCCGCGACGACATAAAGAGTCTAGAAATTCAGAGCTAAAATCTCTTTCTTCTCACTCTGCCTCTTTTTTTTTTATTTAGGGATCGAGCTGTGCTTGCCAGGCTGGCGCTTCTCCATGACCATGGTGGCCAGTTTTCTGAAGGTGGGCGGGCAGCTACTGATGCCAGGGGTGGCCACTCTGTGCCGCCATTGGCCGAATGGGGATGACTGGCAGGTGCTGCAGATCGTCATCATCAGCCCTTTTGTTCTGATGCTGCCATATGTCTGGTGAGTCCCACCCTCTGAAGACATCCATCCAGGGTTTCTCACACTGAGCCAGGCGACGACTTGTACTGTACACACACATACACACACACACACACACACACACACACACACACACACACACACACACACACACACACACACACACACACACACACACACAAGCACAGTACGAAGCAGGCAACACAGGAAACAAAGCTCTCTTTCTCCTGCTGTTTTCTTCTTCATTCTTTTTCTCTTGCTCTTACAGCACATTCTGTTCTCTTCTTCTGTCTTTCTGACGGCACAACTGCAAAAGCGCTGGAGAACACGTCTAAGCATTTGGAGTTTGTAATAATAGTTTCTCCGTTTCTGTTCACAGCACTGGAAAGCCAGACCAGACCAGAGAAAGCAAAGACGTGCCTCAGTCGCAAATATGTTGAGCCATGATTTTTGATAGTGATGCATTTAACAGTGTTTTTTTTTTTTTTTTGTTTAGCTGCAGAAAACAAAAGAATTCCCCATAGATCTTGACAGTATTTTGGGCAAAGGAGATAAACAAGCCCACTTTGGAGCTCCATTTATCAACTGTACTTTAAAGTAAAAACACAAAACAAACTTGAAACAGTTTAGAGAAAGTTGGACAATATTACAGCATTTGCTTTGTACCCGGAAGTCAGATTTTCTTTTTGTGTTCCCAGTTGGGAAAACAACAAAGATGTTGCCGCTTTGGGTTCAAGAACTCTTTCGATGCAACTAGAAGTTTCTGCGCAGTGGAGGCTTGCTTGCCTTTCTTTTTTCTTGTCTGATGAAGAGAGGTGCTGTGGGCTTCTCCCCTGCACTGGTTTGCATTTTCTTGTTTTATCCCTAGTATCAACTGTATCTAAAATTATTCTGAGTGATAAAAGAAGGAGCTTCATATATGTTCAATTTTCAGCCAGTAGACGCATTGGTACACTTCAGAATGACTTGCTTTCTAGTCGCTCATGATCTATTTTCAGTCAGTAATTCCTTAACAGGGGAAGAAAAAAAGCACAGAAGTACTTCAAAATGTGTGGCTCGATCAGGAATAGTTTGACATGTTATGTTTTTTAGCAACACATTTTACAAGCTATCAAAAGAGAGAATTTCCTCATATCCTAAAATTGTATTTTGTTGAAGAAGTGAGAAGATTCAGAGCTCAGTCATAGCAGGGAACACAGTGAGCAATGAAGGAATTGCACAGTTTCAGTTTAGGCTTTGAGATTTTACCACGAAATGTTTCAAACCCTTAAGAAATCGGTTCACTTGATGGAATCTATACCCATCAAAACGTTGGCATTTCTGTTTATTTTTAGACAGTGTGTATATTTTGTGTCAAATCACCTTAAAGGCCAGAATGCACACACCTAAACTCTTCACAATACCCACAAACTGAAAGTAAAGGAGCTCTTGAATTTGCACTTGTCTCTTACATGAAACATCGATGACACATAAGATTTTACACGTGTGTTGCCATCATAAGGTTCAGCCGGTACCCTTTCAAGAACTAAAATTATTGCGACTGGCCCGCTTCTCTGTTTGCTTGTCTGATTAAAAGAGTGGTACTGTGGGCCCCCTCCCCCCCTGCTTCCTGTGAAAGGCTCGGATCCCCGTGGTAACCTGTCTGGTTATTACATTGTCCAGCAGGTTTCACTTTCCACTCTTATTTCGGATCAAGTAATTTCCAAATTCTTAAACCTTTCAAAATTTCCTCTGAGTCATTCATATCCCTGTTTTTATGTCACGTGTTCTGTTGGGGTTCCTTCCTCGTGTCTGTTGCCATTTTCAGCAAGCTCCTCTTCCCACAGCTTTAGAAATATCATCCAAATGTGTGGTTCAATTATCAGCCATACCTAAACCTTTGAACACCAATGAAAATCTAAACTGATCCTCGAATGGCGGACTAATAATTTTAGGCATTTTATGCTTCTTACAGAATTGAGACTTTAACATTGAACATTAAAACATTTCATGCCCTGCGATAGACTGGCGACCTGTCCAGGGTGTACCCCGCCTCTCTCCCATTGAAAAGCTGGAGATAGGCACCAGCGCCCCTCGCGACCCCACAAGGGATAGATGTGTTAGAAAATGGATGGATGGATGGATTAAAACATTTCTCGCAAATTTCCTCCCGGCTTTCTGCAGCTGTTAGAAGACAGATGGTTTTCAGTCAAATCAACTAAAGTTGGAGTTGATTTTACTGATTGCAAAGCAACTTTTACAATTTTCTTTCAAAACTGGAACTGATGGCATCCTAAATAAAACACAGAAGACAACACAAGAATTTACACGTGCTGCCAACATAAGGCTCTACCGCTCAGGGTTCAAAAACTTGTGTTGATACAACTCAGGTTTTTATGGGCCTTTCTGGTTGGGGCTTGCTTACCTTTTTCTTTGCCTGTCACCCTGCACACAGACTGTTTAGACTTTAACCTTCAGGTCGGTGCCACAGAGCGTTATTTAGAAAAACCAGCCACCGCAAAGGCTGTCAATCTGATAAACACTTACCAGTCAGAGAACCCAGAAAACCATCCTTACTCACACAAATCCAACTACAGGCATGCATACATATTTACAAGACAAATATTCCTATTTTCCGTTTTCGGATATTTGTACTAAAATTTCTTCACTGAGAGCAAAGTGAAACCAAAGTTGTTGTGTCAGGCAACTTGAAAGCTGATTCTGTGTGTGCCCTTCCCCTCTGCTCCATAGAAAAGCCGTTGATCACCATAATAATCTATCTGGTTCCTAAATTGCTCAGCAGCTTCTGCTTTCTTTTATTGTCACAGAGTGAAATAAATTCCCAGAAAGAACTAAAAGAAAAAGGTAAATGAATATTTGATGTTCAGGCAGTAGTTTCAAACCTTTCAAAGTGTCCTCCTCATCCTCTCAATCTGCAGGATTTTTCCCGAATCGCTGCGCTGGTTGCTGGCCACCCAGCACTACAAGCGGTCCAAAGCCATGATGCTGCGCATCGCCAGGAAGAACCAGGTTGACATGGCAACGGAGCCCAGTGGAGTTCTCGCAGGTGAGGATGAGTTAGCAGATGAAAGCTCTCAAACCCATTTGGCTGCTAAATATACTTTCCGTTGCCTCACTCAGATCTTTATTTCCATCACTAAGAAACATATATTTGCTTCCAGGTAGTTAAGATAAGTAAAGTTACACAGTCAGTAACAATTGTTCTTTACAATTTAATAAACAAAGTTTATTGATTTTATCCAATCAGTGTCATGAAAGTAGTTTTTATCTGGAATAGACACGTATTCCTCTCTTGTATCAGTTTTTATGTTTTTTCTCAGTGACCAATAAGATAGAAAGGTAATCTATCCAGAGAGCGGGGCACTTTAGCTTCTCTGGGCTAAAAGGTCCCCTCATTCCCTCTGAAGGAAAAAATAGGTCTCAGGGTGTGCATTTCATGTTTTCTACCAGAACTGGAGCAGGAGCTACACAAGAAACCCCAGAGGAGCTGCATTATCAAGATGATGAGCACCAGGAACCTGTGGAAAAACATAGTTGTGCTATGTGTGAACTCGTAAGTGTGTTGCCTTTGAACACTTTTTTCGCTAATCAAAGCCAACATCTGTCGTCTTGAGGGTCCATGAATTAACTCATCCACAGACAAGACTCAAAGAACCTGGGTGTAGATCTTTTCAGGCGGACATGCGTCTCCTGTTTCACGGCTGTACTTTGCATCTGTGCAGTCTGACAGGTTATGGGATCCACCACTGCTTCGCCCGCAGTATGATGGACCCGGAGGCCCAGCCCACGGCTTTGTGCCACACCGACTACTACACCATGGCCGGCATCGCCGTGGCCACATGCCTGGCTCTTTGCCCTGCAGTGGGGCTGATGGGTCGGCGTGGGGGACTGCTCACCTTCATGATTATAACAGCTCTAGCATCACTACTGCAGCTGGGTCTGCTCAACTGTAAGTAAACACTTCCCCCCCAGGCATGGCACTTAGAAGTTGCTTTGGAAACTGTGTAGTGTTCATTGATTTGATTGGCAGATAATAGGCAGAGCCTATTATCTGCCTTCAAATGCGAGAAAATCTATTTTAATCAATCAACTGGTCTTTAGGGCATATTCCCTATCCCAAAAAAAAAAAAAAGTCTAGATATAAATCCAGGTTGAGCATGCTACAGAATATGAGCATTCAGTTTTACAGCATATTGTTGATTTTTACCAACTTAAATTTCAAATTCTCAGCTCCAATCCAAGCTCAGTGTGAGCTTGGATTGGACTTTTTAACAATAACAGCACCAAGTGTTTGTACTTCAGATATGGACATAAAAATGCAATTAGCCTGTGTTAAATCTGGGCTCAGATTTAAGTCGCATTGGCTATTTAAAGCAGAAATTCCCAATAAACTTAAAATAGTTACAGCTATATTGTTGTTTTTAAATGTTTTAGCTAGCCCTTCTTTAGTATCACAGATACGATAAATGATACTTCATTTCTTTTTTGTTTTGAACAGACAATTTTGTTCTGAAAGTTGATAATTCAGCACACCTTGCAGGTGGTTCCTAAATCATTAAAACTTCAGATTGCAGTTCTTTCTGCATTTCTGACCTACATGTGGAGTACATAGTCATTATTTAATGGCTCTGCTCAGAGGTCTCCTAAAGGCTTTTTTTTTATTTTGCTTGTTCTGAGTCAGCACTGTTCTGGCTTTTGTGCTTACTAAAGAATTGTTCTCCTTTCCATTCTTCAATGCTCACTAATGGAATCCAGTAATTGGAAAGTACAGCCTCCGCCATGACATAGGTACAGCTGCTGTAGCAGTAATTTGGAACTTGAAATGCTTTATTCGTTGGGTCTTTGCTAACATCGTCTTGTTTGTTTTTTTGGGACAGTTCTGCGAGACACTCTGAACAGAAAATTCTCGGTGGCCTTCTCTATCATCGGCATGTTCTCCTCTCACGCCGTCAGCACACTTAGCATTTTCTTTTGTGCTGAAATCACGCCAACTGTCATCAGGTGAGTCCGAACACAGCCGTTAGGAAAAAAAATGCATTGTTATTGGTGTTAAATGTAGAAAAATCCAAGATGCTTTTTTTCAAATCCATTTGTTCCCTCAAAGAACATACACAACAAAGACAGGTTTGCATCTCTGTACCATCGGTTCCAGCTAAAAATGGAAAGAAAGTTTTCCATTTTCTCTGCTCCTTCTTGGATTGCCCTCCAATCTGAGCTGAGACTCTCAAAGCTGCTTTTTCTGTTTTATCTTAAGAAACTGACAACAGAAGTCCTTTGTACAGTGCCTGTGTTTCAAATCTTAAATTATTAATTTTTATGCTGTCACCTGTAGTTATAACTCTTGCAAATGAAACTGTCGAATGGTTCACATTTTATGTTTTAAATGTTTGTTTTTGTCCACAACGACACAGCTGCCTTGTTTTGGTCACCCTTGTGAAAGTGGTCTTCTCAATGGGTTTTTATCTGGTAAAATAAAGGTAAAATAAAAATAATAATAGACTGTATTAGACTGATCGCAGCTCTGTTGTGAATGGTAACAGCTCCCTCTTGTGGTCAAGTATTGACTGACAGATGTAATCTGATGACTTCAAGAGGGTTTTATTTAGGAAACACCAAAAATAATTAAAAATATTGACTTCGGTTAACAGTTTTATTTTGAAGATAAAATGAGCAAAATATGACACTTTAAAACGTTTGTAACCCTAAAACAACGAACAAATCTCAGGAAATTGTTACAATGAATGAGGTTTTTTAATCCATTAAGAATTATGCTACATAAACAAAAAGAGATTACAATTTTTGGTTCTTCCTTCTCAAGTCAGTCGGCTTTAGATTTGAACTCTAAAACCTTATCTAGGATGTCAGAGCATAGCTCTTTTCTCAGGGTCATATTTTGCAGAGGGCCATAAGGTGTTAAAGTACTCTCCAGGCATGGACTGTGATATGAAAAACTTAAGTATATTGAGTTCAGCATATTAACCTTGAATATAAATACCAGTTTAATGGCTTTGTGGTGTTTATTTAAAGATTTAAAGGGACTTAGTCACGTATTTTGACCATAAAAAGAAATCACAAAAACATATATACAGTACATACACATATAATATTCATCTTCAAATAAAACGGCAAGCGATTGTCCTCATAGTGTTTACTTAGTCTGTTGTGAGCCTGAAAAGAATTTAGCACTGGGTGCGATCGGTAAACATAAACGTTGTTGCACCATCTGCCGGCATTACCGCCAAACCATCAGAAAGCAAGGTGGCGACAATTGATCCGTTTTTAGGAGTAGATGCTGGCTGTTGAATGTAATAATGCTCATGTGAAGGATGAACAGACGGCATTATATTTATAAATAACATTGGGATGAGTAACAGGGTTGTGTTGGATAGAGTGAGACACTCAGCCGAGGCTGGAAATATTGGACACATGTTTAAAATGTCAGGGTGGCGTGGAAAAACTGGACTTCATTGCACCATTACTGATTTAAAATAGCCCTCTGTTGATGATTAAACAAATTTTATAATTACAATAGACATATCAACAAAATTTTTCAGATTGTGTTTTTAAAAACTTATTTTAATATAGATATTTGACATGCAGGTGTGTCATCAAGACCAGGGGGAAGAGAAAAAAAAATGCTATTTTAGGGGGTACTCTCTATTTGGTAGTTTGAATATTTTCCAGAAAGTATTTTCTTTACAGCAGTTTTGCCATTTTGTCTCAGGGCAAGAAAGATTAATATACACAAGCGCACGTGTTAGCGTTCTGTGCATTGATTATTTTGAATTTTACAGATCGCACAGGAAATGTTGTCCGAATTTGGAAAAGCCCAATAATAATAATGATAATGATAATAATAATGTTAATTATTATTACTGTTTTATATATATATATATATATATATATATATATATATATATATATATATATATATCAGTATTGTTTTAAATAGATACCGTACGGTGTGCAGCAACAGGTGGGGGAGGAGCGGAACTGCTCCAAGAAGCTAAACAAAACTCTGGTCCCTTCAGCCGATTCTCTGACAGGCATCTTAGATCTTGATTCTTAAGGTTATTAAAAGACTTTTGAAATCTTTGGTATGTCTCGATGTCCAGAAGCAGCCCATGCCTTTACCCCTCTTTTACCAGCACTCTAATTTGTAGAATTTGACTTGCAAAGGCATTGTCCTCTCCAACATGTAGAAAAAATGTCTTTCTAATTTTTTTATATATTTAAATGTATTAATGCATCTGTTACAGTGCCAGAATGTATCATTTAAAGCTAAAATGGTCTAGCTTGTTTTATCTGCTAGAAAAACATCCTTAAAAACTTTTTGTCAGCTGTGATGTCAGCATATGTGTAAGTAAACTGGACCTGATCTTTGCTTTGTGCAGGGGTGGAGGTCTGGGCCTCGTCCTGGCCAGTGCCGGCTTCGGGATGCTCACCGCCCCCATCATGGAGCTGCACAACCAAAAGGGCTACTTCCTGCATCACGTGATCTTCGCCTGCTGCACGCTGCTGTGCATCATCTGCCTGCTGCTGCTGCCGGAGCCGCGGGGTCAGCCGCTGCCGGAGAGCCTGGCCGACGGCGAGACCTTCACCCGCCAGACCCTGCTCCATCCCGGCGAGCAGCACCTCCTCCTCGTCAAGTACGAAAGGGACTACTCGCGCGTCCACGACACGCCGCTACATCTCACAGCCACGGGAGGCACCACGGCGGCAGTAGCCACCGCTCTGGCAGCGGTACCTGCCTCGTACGCTCTGGCCACTGGTGGCGAGGTGATTGGTAATTGCACCATAGCCAACGGGGTGTGAGCGGCGCAGCAATCGTCTTCTGCTGTGCGAATAATAACTGAGGCAGCGATAACCAGATGTAAGATGAGATCAAATGTTTTTTTTGGGGGGGGGGGGGGGGACCACTACATGTTCAGACAAACCAGATGAACTGCTGTTATTCTGTAGTGAGGTTTGAGATGATGACAATGATAGCCAGTGTGCGTACCGTTAAGTGACAATGATTCATTCAGGAGTCGCCAAAAAAATGTCGGAGAGACCATGTTCGTCTGAAGTCAGACTGTTTTTTTGTTTTTGTTTTTCTTGTGCTGCTGAAAGTAAACGGACGCAGGCGACTAGACCAACAGCAGATCAACTCTCTGGGTTTTGTGTTTGCAGTTTTGACTTGTTGAAACAGGATCATTGTGGGTCAGTTTCTGTGGGCCCAAGTAGCTCTTAGGTGTGGAAAAACTAGTTGGGCCCACGTCTGCTTTTTGTTTGGCTTACAGGTCACGGATAACCTAAGTAAATAAGTAGATACAAAAGGCGGTTTTCAAATAATAATGTCATATATTAAATGGGGACAAAAAGCTGAACAAACCAACCTGGACCTATGTGAAAAGATACTCTGGTAGAGATCAGCATTCATGGCTCCATTCCAGCAAGGCGTCTAAGTACTGAAGCGGCACATTTATATCCCACGTCAACAGAATATTTTCTCAAGAGTCTTGTTGGATAATTAAGATGTATTTTTGGAAATCTGAGATTGGCTTTTTTGTCTTATTTTTGGTCAGCAGTGGTTTTTGTCTTGGCACTCTTCCATGGGTCATCTCTTTTACGCAGCCTCCTTTTAAATGTTGCATGATGAACACAGAGGTCTGCAGTGCTTTTAGATGTTTTTCTGGGTTCTTTAGCGGCCTCCTAGTTGAGCTGCCTATGTTTTCTCTGAGTAATTGTGGCCGACCGTCCACTCCCGGGAAGGTCCACCCCCGTTCAGTGTTTGTACCCCATTTGTGTGATATTGCGTTTCCCTGGAGTCCCAAAGTCTCAGAAATGGCTTTATCGTCCTGTTGAGACCCACAGGTGTCGAGCTGATCATGAATTTCTTTAGGTCAAGCCATGTGGTGCTGCTTTTTTTTTTCCTTTTGATATATGATATCATTTGAAACGTGCATTTTACTCAGGTTATCTTTGATATTAAACTCGTTTGATGACGTTAAGATCTAAGTGTGACAAAACAGCAAAAACAACAGAAGACGAGTGCGGAGGGTGAAGACTTTTTTTTTTGCAGCACTGCAAGTCTTTCTCAATTATTTTGCACTAAATGTCAAAGACACAATCAAGTGTTTGTGAATTTTTAGCCAACTTGTTGGAAAACCAGGCTTAATCCACTACAATTTTTTTTGCATGAAAGGGCACAAATGGTTCCAATACTTGGTTTCTCCCACTTTTTAATTGTTTTCTCCGATTGAGGTCCTTTTGTGGGACTTTATATGCTTAGAGTTGTGGTCGGCGTAGACGCTGATCTTTAAATAAAGATTACTGCTGTCGGGGGGACGTATGATGGTTGTCGGACGTTACGAACAGCTGGAGACCACGGCAGACTTTTAAGTGAAGTTTTTTTTTTTTTTTTTTTTGAGACTTGAGACAAATCTGAGAGCTGAACGGACATCAGGGCGGTGTTCTGCTTTTTGTCTAAATGATGCATCTCAGCATTTCAATGGCTTTATCTCCGTGGCTCTGGCTTTTTCTTTTTTTTAATAGATTAAAGATGTAACTGAAGAAGTCCAGTATTTATTTTCTAATGATGCCAAGGGCAAAGTTGTTGCTTGAATTACCTCCTTAAATAGCAAATATTTCCACTCCAGTTGTCACCGTTTGTTCCCTGTACTTTAGCATCGTTATAATCCTGCCGTTTCTATGTGTAACATTAGACAGAAAGCACAACAAATGACTGTTTTTGAAGTAAACGTGTGCAGATTAGAGTACAGCGGCGTAGATCCAGGCTAGCTGTAACTGTGAACATTTATACTATGTGAATACACACTAGGATTTGTACATGTGCCATCCATTATTAATGTACGGGTCATGATCGCCACAGGTTTAGAAGCACATCGACTAGAGGAACCAGCCAACTAATCCAACCAATGATTCAAACCACATTAGTGTTGTACTGCTTATTGGTTTGTATGTTTAACAGGTAAATCAACAAAAAATACACACAAAAAAAATTACACAGCCCCCAATGCTGTTTTCTAAGTGTTATTTTTTTAATAAGATGCATTTGTACAGAAAGCCATAGGCCTACGTGTTTTGATAATAAACCACTTAATTTATTATGTCAATAAAAGAACAGTGGATGTGACTGCTTGTGTGTGGCTTTTTCTTGTGTGCGCGCATGTTGGGAAGTTTTGGTCCCAGCAGAGTAAAAAAAAAAAAAAAAAAAAAAGAGAAGCAGGGGCTGATGTTAGGTACGTAAATGTCCAAAAGAGCCGATGTGCTTCAGAAGTTCTCAGGGTGAAGCTCCAGCTCTTTTTTGATCCGGTTTTCCACCAACAAACTCAGGCTGGAATCCGTCATCGGAAGACTGTAACTCACAAATACTTGCTTTCTGGTCCTCTTTGCTGCGAAGGAAAGCAGAGAGACCTTTAGCGCACTCGGTTCATGAGACAAACTCTATGGCTTATGTTGAAAAACTATATAATTTACCCCAGGATATTAAACATTTGGAATTTAGATTTTAAGACATTTAAAAGCAGTGATTTAAGATTGGAGGTGTGTTAATTAAAAACATGTCAGATTTTTTTTTAGAATACAACTTAACAGAAACCGTCCTAAAATTATTGACTCACCAAGTGTTAAACCTTGTATACAAGAAAATATATACCTAGTAAGGAAGTTGGCAACTCATTAATTTGCAATGAATGGTATACAGTTGAAAAGACTTAAAAAGCTGAGTTTAATATGAGAGTTGCACAAAAAAAGACTTTTAGCCAAACCAAAACGCCTTCTAGAGATTCGTTTGGTGTTGATTGGTATATTTGTATGATTCAAGTTCAAAGAAACAAGGCACATTAACAGATTATTCACTCAACAAACAGGGCATCTTCTAGGGTTGTCGGAGACTTCTTTTGGCGTCTTGCGGCCTGCTTTCATGGCGAACTCCATCAAACGGACAGACCTGGCCACGCTAGCAGTTGTTTTGAATTTTCCTCCACGTTTTCAGCCTGAATAGCCGATTTCCGATTATTTTGACACTTTCAAAAGTAGTTTAGCAGTATAAGCTGTTCCGATCTTCTTTCTGAAGGCCTCCGAACAGCTCTTTAAATCTCACTTCAACAGTCTGGAGAACAACAAACTAAATGTCTGAGGCTTAAGCAGTAACAATGTTGTCATCATATGCATCTGATTGGATGCCTGTATGCAGCTTTAGCCATTTGAAGAGCGAACGGACATTGGGTTGTCCTGTTATAATACTCCCCAGAAGTTGCACTGTTTAAGTTACATTTTATCAAAGCATTTTTTTTTAAAAAAAAAAGGGATTTTCTTCAGTTTATATTGTATTTTTACATCAATTTAATTTCTCAACATTGTTAAACTGGATATTCAATAACCATATATCAAAATGTGCTAGAAAAACACAGTGTCATACGCTCTTTGTTGTAAGACACCCAGAAACACGTCCTCCAACTTCTTACCTAGCCTCTGTGCCAAAGAGTTTGCAGCAGTATTGGACGGATCCCCCATCACCAATGTCGATAACGGCATTAAATCCTGAAGACCACAGAAAAAAAAAACACCCGACATGAACTCCACGTTTTCCTCTAAAAACAGCTAATAATCAACGTTGTTTCACAGGACTTAATCAACCTCAGAACAACCGATATCAAACGTAAACATGGCGGCGGAACGAACCGATTTTACTCACGTATTTGCTGCTCATGGAAACCGCCAGGTTGGACAGAACCGGAGCCGAACCGACCCACAGAAAGAAGCCGCCGTTAAACTTCATCACGTGGAAGTGGACGACCTGCTCCAGGATCTTCTCGGAGAAATCATGCACCGAAATTCCCCCGAAGTCTGAACCGTTCATTACCTCGGTCATTTTGACGCACTTAGCAACGCGCTAACATTTAGAACTAGCGTGAAAAGACAGGAGCTACTTCCTGGTTAGAGGGGGGTGACAGACCAGAGCAATCGATTTGAGATGAACGGGCTCCCTGCAGGGGGAACAAGTTGCATGTTGACACAAACTACAAGATTAAAACATTAAAATTTCTAAAAAAAAAATAATAATAATAATCTATGGACCGCAAGTCGTTGCAAAAACTATTGTCGCTTTTGAAAATAAATGTTTATCAAATGTTATATTGTAGAAAAAATATTTTTTTTTATATCAAAAACAGCAATACAGCAACAGCTGACAAGAAAATAATAGTCTATTTTCTTTTTGAAAAGAGCCATTATAGTTATATTCTGAAACTGATAAAATAACTATTTTTTACGGTGGCCGGGAAGTGCAAAACACAAATACAAAATCTGAAACACTTTTACAAATATTGAAACAAATTTACATTTCAGAAAGCAAATTTACAAAACACAAAACACTTTTACAAAACTTGAAACAAATTTACATTTCAGAAAACAAATTTACAAAACACGAAACACTTTTACAAATCTCGAAACACATTTACATTTCAGAAAACACATACAAAAGACGAAAATCAAACGGAAAGGGAGGGACTGTCTTCGAAGTTTACCCGGAAGTGATAACGGAAGCCTTCATCATGAACCAAGATGGACGCCAATCGAGTTGCGTTTTGCCCGTTTTTCGGCACACATATGAGCAGATTAACGCGATTTTGTTTGTCGTGTGGTCGGTCCTTGGAGTTTTAAAATTTCACAGAACAGACGGAAGAACCAGATATGCTGCAGCAGTGCATACATTATGTTGAAGAGGGTCACTCGTACGTTGTAATCGTAGACATGTCATGTTTACACGGTGTACAACCTGAAACTTGTTGAGCGACATCAGAAGGTTTTCTATTGTCATGCTGATATAGTATTCACATAAAACGTCCAATTCTGTAGCAACATTTACAACAACACAGGTCAAATTGAGTCAATGTAGAGATTTTTAAATGCCTTCATTTTTAAATCCCAAATCATGTAGATTGACTTCTGGAGATCATCTGCATCTGTAAGTGAAAGTAGTCACCTGTAAAAAAATAAGTTGTTTGAGTAGTTTTGAGGCTAAAGAGTGTGACCAAAGTATATATTTCCATTTTCAACATTTTCGCGGTGTATCGATCAAGTGCTTTTACACATTTACATTATATTTTTTTATGCTTTGTGTCATTTTTTTCTATTATTCTGGTCTGCTGGTGAAAATGGAAATATATACTTTGGTCACTCTTTAGCCTCAAAACTACTCAAACAACTTATTTTTTTACAGGTGACTACTTTCACTTACAGATGACAGATGATCTCCAGAAGTCAATCTACATGATTTGGGATTTAAAAATAAAGGCATTTAAAAAATCTCTACATTGACTCAATGTGACCTGTGTTGTTGTAAATGTTGCTACAGAATTGGACGTTTTATGTGAATACTATATCAGCATGACAATAGAAAACCTCCTGATGTCGCTCAACAAGTTTCAGCCAATTCTGATGTGGAATTTTAAAATAAGAGCCACTAGAAATCTGTATATATTAAGTAATTTTGACCAAAGTTGCTGTCACTACAGCAACTAAACGGTAGATACTCAATCGATGTTTCCATTTCAGCATGAGAGTAGAACACCTGCAGATGTGATCTCTTGTTCATTGATGCTGCGGGGTCATTCAAGTTTGGCTAATATTCTGTCAGCACACCACCTCTTCCTTTCTGTAAAGGTAAGTCCTCCATTCTAATTCATAACAGTCTAATCTTTAATGGCAATTTGGATATATATCAGGAAGGTAAGTAGAAAAATATGGACAGTTTATAGTCGTCACTACAAACTATCCATATTTTTATATAAATGTGACAGCAAGGACTGTAATATAAATAAAAAGTAACCAAGACTTTGTTTAAAGGTGCAGTTTGCCGTGGCCAAGGTCTGACCGGATTCTCCTGAACAGATGAGCAGCGCCATCCCCAAAAGGCTGAATGATGGATGTTTCCTGCACCACAAAGAATGAAATGGCCTACAAATATGGTATAAGTGAAATGTTAAAACTTAACAATGTTCTACCATTTTAAAAGTTAAATGTAATTACATTTAGTGTAAACAAATTGCATAAACTCAATAAATGAAAAACTGTATCTTCTTGCCAGTTTATGTACATAAGATACACTTTTAGACATCCACTTGATCTAAATATGAATAAATGCAAATTACATAAGCATGTGAAATGGATTGCAAAATTTAATACACATGTTAGTTGGACACAATTTTTGTAGAAGTAGACATTTAAATAGTCTGGAAATATGGATATACAATATTTAAAGTTTAAAAGTGAAAATGAAAAGTAATTCCAAAATGTAAAACCTCAAGGTGCTAAAAAAATAAATATTTAAAAGCAGAAATCCAAAACACATTCTTGTGTATTATATTTCCTCTGGTTTAAAGTAAAATAACTAATCAGGATCTTTTTGACATGTAAACTTCTCTGCTTCCTCACATATGATTTCCCCTGCATGCTCACAGGAGCTGCACAGATTCTAAAGACTTGGTCTATTTTATAAACCAAGTTGATAGTTACAGTCTGGGAGATTATTGTGAAAACTTTGAGCCTCCTGATAAATCTTTCCACATGTATGTGGACATTTGCAATCTTCCTTGCTGCAGTTACATCCTCATCAGACAACTGGCCTCCTTTTATGAGTGGATGCTGGTAGAACAAGGTTAAATCGCCTCTCAAACAGCAGATCTCCGATGGTAAAGCCTTTGTCTGCCGTCACTTCATCGCCAGGACGAAAATATTCCAGGAAGCCAGCGTGTTCCCTGCCAAATGCATTCTTCTTATTCTTTTCTCCTAGGTGTGATCATCAGTGCCTGTAGTGTGAGCATATTTCTTCATAGGTAACTGATTATGGAGAGGTCTGGTCAGCCTCTGCATCACAGCGGCTGTCATCTGTCAAACACAAGACCACAATAAGTTTATTAAGCAGCATAAAACATACCAACACCAAGCTAATAGAGCACCACCTGCATCATTACTCATTCAAATATTCATATCACACACGTTACTTCCAGTTTTTACAAACAGCCTTTGTTAGTATCTGGGATGCCATTTGTAAGGTTACACAGTCAAAATCTAAAAGCAATATTTTGGGTTCTTTACTGTGATAACAGGATTAAAATGGGTTTTTATTTTTAAAGTTCTATTTTCAACATACATTTATACAGTTATATATTTGTAAATGTCACAGTTCCAAACTAAATATTTAATTACACAGCTAAATATTAAGCTTGTTATTTAAATATTTAACTTGGAACTGTGACTTATAGATTCATGAATAACAAAAATATGAAAAACGAACCCTGCCTTTCATCTCTCATTGTATAACTTTACAAACGGAACCCTATAGACCTACCAGCAGGGATGTAAAAATATCCAGATAATAATTTACAGAGGGAACAAAGCGAAAAAACAGTTGTCTTTATGTAAAAGCATATGTTTTATCAAGAGCAACACAAACTAAGGAATAAGAGTTAAAGATTGCTAACGTAAACATCCCTCAGCTTACCTGTGTCTCTCCTCTTTGTCTCCTTGATTTAGTTTTTAATGGAACTTCGTAGCCCAGCCACTTTTCTGGCGTCGTGGGTCTTCTGTCGGTCATTTGTCCACAAAATGAAAACAAAAACCATACGGTCGCTTCGGTGGTTTCTTCAAATTTACACCGTGTAAACATGACATGTCTACGATTACAGCGTACGAGTGACCCTCTTCAACATAATGTATGCACTGCTGCAGCATATCTGGTTCTTCCGTCTGTTCTGTGAAATTTTAAAACTCCAAGGACCGACCACACGACAAACAAAATCGCGTTAATCTGCTCATATGTGTGCCGAAAAACGGGCAAAACGCAACTCGATTGGCGTCCATCTTGGTTCATGATGAAGGCTTCCGTTATCACTTCCGGGTAAACTTCGAAGACAGTCCCTCCCTTTCCGTTTGATTTTCGTCTTTTGTATGTGTTTTCTGAAATGTAAATGTGTTTCGAGATTTGTAAAAGTGTTTCGTGTTTTGTAAATTTGTTTTCTGAAATGTAAATTTGTTTCAAGTTTTGTAAAAGTGTTTTGTGTTTTGTAAATTTGCTTTCTGAAATGTAAATTTGTTTCAATATTTGTAAAAGTGTTTCAGATTTTGTATTTGTGTTTTGCATTTCCCGGCCACCGTAATTTTTATAGACATTAGATTTGGCTCAAGCTAGAAAACACGCACATGGATCAAACCTGTTTTCTTGTATACATAGTGTCATCATGACAATTTCCTCAGTTACACTTTTTTTTCAGGGTCACACTAACAAATGTTTCAGATCACCAAAACAATTGTATTTTCAGACAGTAAGTAGTTAGGAAAAACAAAGTAGTTAGGTAAAACATCTACACCAACCTATGTGAAAAGGTAATATCCCCAAATCATAACAGCTGGTTATGCAACCCTAGGGTGATAGAGTTAGGATCACTTTATTTTTTTGAAAATACATTTTTGGCAAGGAGGGAAATTCCTGGCTGATATGTTGATAAGTTTCTTCAATATTTCACACTTGGTGACATCATCACTTGAGAGCTTTCTCTATTCTTAGCTGATAAAGTTTTATTAAAAAGTCTTCTATTTCCACAACCCTAATTGTGAAACAAAGCAAAATCGGTTATGTTTTTTTAATGGCCAGACTTTCACCAAATTGTTTTCCACTTGAGCTTTCCTTCACATTGCAGGAGGTTATGAGATGTCTCCTGTCAAGGTGTTGAAGCTGTATGATTGGCCAAATCTAATTTAGTTTGCAGTAAAATGTATCAGTTTTGCAAGCTATGAAATGAGATCTTTGCATTTTTTTATTTGGAACATAGACAAATTGCAAGAAAATTATACAAAATTAGTTCACACAAAGATTTGTGTTTGTTGGCTAGAAAACAGTTGGTGGGCTGCCTCATTCTTCCAGAAAGTCTTCAACTAGTTTGTTGAATTCCTCAGCATACCTCAGGTGAAGATTATGCTTTGCCTCTGGCATTAAATGCAACCTAGATAAAAGGGGGAAAGTTTTGTTTTAGCTCTTCTTTCATGATTAATTTAATGCACTAAAGGTTATTTTTTAAAACATGGTCTCACCGTGACCCTTTTATGTTTTTGTGGAGGTAATGTGGGTGGAAGCTGGGGACCATCGGGTCTTTCTCTCCATGGATGATCAGGGTTGGACAGCTGATCAGTGGTAGAAGCTCAATGCAGATACTTCCTAAACATAAAAGGTAAAAGGAATCTTTTCAGCTTGAAACACAAAACAAGGCATCAAAATATTTCTTCTTTTGTTTTATGATATAAAAATAGGGGAAAGGGGATCTATCTTCCTTCAAATTCAGTTGTTATGCATCTTCAGCAACATGGAGTCCTCACCCTCTGGTCTCTTTACAAACTGAGAAATGCCATCCACCCAATTCTCCCATATTTTAGGAAATGCTTGCGCTCCGTACACTTCGTTCATGGGTTCCCGCATCCTTGCACTCCACTTGGAGACATCACGAACCACTGAATGTTCCCAGAAATAGGAGATGCACAATCAACAGGTAAGAGACAAATGTCGAATTTTACACCAGCAGCATTCCAGAAAGTGAAAACTGGAGTACTGTTGTAGAGCTTGAGGTCATCCTCAGAAACGAAGGCATTAGATCCCCAGACGACCATCTTATTTATCAGTTCAGGGTTCCTTGCAGCTGCAATCAGAGCAGTGATTCCCCCGTCGCTCCAACCCAGCAGGGAGAACTTATTAAAGCCTAGAGTCTGCCAAAGAAATAACAAATATCAGAAACAAAATAAGGAAGCTGATATAAGGCTACAATAACGTTCAAAAACAGTATGAATTTGTGTAATACCCACTCATATAAGTGCTAATAAATAGTTTCATAAATTCAACTACTAACAGTTTATATCCAAGTCAGCTGTGTTGGATTTTGTGTTCAAGATAGAGAAATTTCTCCATTTAAACCAGAATTACAACTTTGAGAGAGATTCCAGTTGGATTTTAAAAACTTATAACTGAGAAATCTCAAACTGAAATGGAAACAATCAAAGCCAACTTTACGAAAGCCCCATTCCCACCGACCCCACTGGATTTGGCCCGACCTGCTTGATTATAATAATTTATAATTTGTAACATACATACAAAACAAAAAGAAATACAAAATTGTCAGGGTGCAATTCTGGCTGCTGCACCCTGAAACCTTTCTAGCACCTTCCTCCTCCTGCCCTTCTTCTTCTTCTTCTTTTCTATTATGGCGGGTCGCAATCAACTTTAAGGTGCATACCGCCACCTACTGTACACGAGTGTGTAGCAACTGTATTCTACATCAGTCATATTCTATTTTTTAATTTTGTGTTATGAAGAAAAATAAATAACGCTTTTCTTATCATACAAATATCCATTATATTTCCATCATTTCCCAATATTCCTTTCAAACTCCATTCTTGATCTGTCTTTCCAACTATTCTTCTCAATTTCTCCCTTTCACGTTCATATGTTTTACAGTTCAATAGTATATGTTCTACATTTTCTTTCTCTCCACATTTTTCGCATTTATCATTATTTTTCTTCCCTATTAAATATAAAGTATCATTTAAATATGTGTGCCCTACTCTCAATCTACTCATTATTATTTCTTCCCTTCTATTTCTCTCCTTAACATTTCTACTAAATATTGACTTCTGTATTTTATATAATTTCCTTCCTTTCTTATCTTCATTCCATCTTTTTTGCCATATTTCCATTTCTTTATTCTTAATAATTGATTTCCCTTCCCCTTTGCCAATAGGTATTTTAATCGTTATTGCCTGATCTAAAGCCCTTTTTGCTAATTTATCTGCCCTTTCATTGCCTTTTACACCTTGATGTGCTGGTACCCAACAGAACCAAACATCAATGCCACCTCTGTATAATCTAAATAAGCTATGTTGAATTTCTAGTACTAGATCTTTCCTATTGTTTCCTTCTCCTTGAATACTTTCTATGACTGCTCTGGAATCTGTGCAAATTACTACTCTGTCTGGTCGCACCTCCTCTACCCACTGCAAACTAATGATAACTGCCACCATTTCTGCCGTAAATACAGATAGTTGATCAGATAGTCTTTTAGATATGTCAATTTTAAACTCAGATATATAAATTCCTATTCCCACACATCCTTTTGAATTCTTAGAACCATCTGAATATATTTTAACATAATTATAATATGAGTTTCTTAAGTATATATCGGTTTTTACCCCTATTTCTTTTAAATACCAATCGTTTTTCATTTTAAGTAGTTTTATGTCTACATTTACTGCCGGAAATATCCATGGAGGGCTAACGTTAATTGGATTAAATTGAGCTATTTCTTTATCTTCTAATTCATATATTTTAATCCATTTGTTTATGATCCATCCAAATCCATTACTATGGAACTTTGAATATTCCCAACAATATTTTAATATTCTCCTCCTGCCCTGCTCCATCTCCCTCCTCTAATCACTACACCTGTCAGTTTCTAATCAGCACGGACTCATTCCACCTGCCAGCCCCTCCATATAAACCCTCCTCAGTCACCACCTCACCGCCGGTCCGTCTGCAGTCTTCCGTTGTCTCTCAGCCGAAGATGTTCCCACGTTCTGCTGAGTATCAACTACCCTGAGTCTGGCTACCTGAGAATCTCCCACGTGTCTGCCTGCACCTCCTACGTCTTTCCCCTGCTGCACTCCCTCCTGGCTTTCCTGCAGTCCACCGTGTGCCAAGAACTCTGCTGCTGGATTTTGGCGCTGCACCCGCAGCTCTCCCACGTCCTCCAGTTCTCCAGCGTTCCTCTTACATCTTCACCACCCTGTTATTGTCTCTGGTTCTCCACCTCCACGATCCATTCATCCTGCAATAAACTCTCTCAAAATTAGCTCCGTGTCTGGTGTGAGTTCGGGTTCATCAGGATAAATCCTGACACAAATAATGTTTATATAATTGTATACGCAAGATTGTTTTTGATATTTTTTAGCCGTGGACAGCTCTTCAAGGCTGTGGGCTGGGGGGAGCAACTCAGTCTGAAAGGCAGACCGCGGCTCTGCCTTCTACTGCCCACGGCGGATGGATCAGCGATTGTGAACACATTTTTAAACCAAACACTCTTCAGAGACAAAACTTAACAGCTTTCAGTGTGTGTAAAATGAGAGAAATCCTCGGTAAATCCGTGGATCTGAGACAGCACGTCTGCATACAGAAAGCAGACGTGTCCTTTTTTCTACCCACTCTGTTCACGGTAGTCCTTAATATTAAGGTCGTCACTTTTCAGTTTTTCTGGACTTCCTCTGAGAAAACATCTAATTTCTCCTCGCCCTTAGCCAACCCCCGAAAAGCAGTGTGTTCACGTCAAAACTCCACGTGACCACTGGGTTGGACTCTGCTACTAAGCAGAGCCGGAGAAACTCGGACTGGCCCTGAAAAAAAACTGTCTGTGAAATAGTCACAAACAGAATAGAGCACAACAAATCGAGGTGGTGGAAATGGGGCTAAAGAGTCTTGTTCAGAGAACTAATACCTAACAAATCATCAGTAAATTATTCTTTCTAAATTTAATACTGGATTAACTTCAACATAAATCTTTTTATGAACACATGTTTTTACTTTTCAATAATCCCTCTTCAGTATTTTCTTTAGAACAGAGTTTTCATTTTCTATTGTGGATTAAAATTATATTTTTACATAATCTCAACTATTAAATGGCCACTTAAGCAGAAAGTAAACTACACTAAACATACACTGTTATATGTATTCATTTATAAAGTCTATGTGGATCTTCAGTGAACGTAAGAGTGCTCACTGCATCTTTTACGATGCTACCATGTGATGGCTTCACGGCCATTTGTCATTTTCCAGTTAAAAGCTTTTTTTAAATTACAAAACAATATAACCGTTTTCATGATCAGCTACTCATTTTTCTTTGTAAATAAATGGAAATGTTAGTTGTGAATTATTTATGTCAGTACTGTCGAGACCTATGTTTTTCTGTCACCAAAATTTGATGAAATATGCCCTTCCTCTGGATGTCTTGACAACACTCAGAGGAAGCTTCCTTATGGTTAAATCCAGTAATGGTTCACCTTCATCAGATCCACTCCATCCTTGGCATCTCTCTCAAAGAAGTCAGAAGGGAAGTCTCGATCAGGGGGACGGGACTGTCCGTATCCGCGAGGATCCCAGCCGACCACAGTGAAGCATTCTTTGTTCAGAGACTTCAGCTGAGGACCGAAATCTGTCTTTGTGCTCCCTATGGAAATAAAGTCCGATCTGTTTTACACAAGGTCTTGAAGCATGTGAAGAGAATGGTAGGTCTGTAGTGCTGTGTTTACCTAAAGCACCAGGAAGCAACAGAACAGCATGTTTCCCTCTTCCTGTTTGCTCGTAGTACAGATCAACACCGTTAACACGCTGCCTGCCAGAGGACATCGAAGAGCTGCAGAGAAACAAAGGTGGCTCAGGGCAAACAAGAGAGGAGA
Source organism: Fundulus diaphanus (assembly GCA_037039145.1). Classification (NCBI taxonomy): domain Eukaryota; kingdom Metazoa; phylum Chordata; class Actinopteri; order Cyprinodontiformes; family Fundulidae; genus Fundulus; species Fundulus diaphanus. The sequence continues at coordinate 18,238,373 of CM073128.1, read as the reverse complement.
TGCCTAAAAAAAGGATGGGATCTGAAGGATACATGATCCTAACATGGTTGACTGACTTGTTTTTTTAGGGCAGAGAAAAAGAAAAAAATAATAAAAAAATCTAAGTGAGCTCAGAAGTAGGTGTTGTGACTTGTTTAAAAGATAAAAAAAACATTTTTGCAAGGTAAGATTCTCAAGTTCTTGAATGAGATATTACATGTTTAAGCAATTTTAAATGTAATACAGGCCATGTAAACATTTTTATCACTGCTCCTTTAAAAAAAAAAAATAGCTTCCAAGTAGTCAGACTTAAGTAGTTTAAATAAATAAATCTCCGGACTTTCTAAAAGGTCTTTCAAACAGATCTTTTTTTAAACTTTTTTTATTTTTATATTACCCTGCGATAGACTGGTGACCTGTCCAGGGTGTACCCCGCCTCTCGCCCATTGAAAGCTGGAGATAGGCATCAGCACCCCTCGCGACCCCACAAGGGATAGACGTGGTAGATAATGGATAAGATAAGATAAGATAAGATAGTCTTTATTGATCTCACAATGGAGAAATTCACTCGTCACATCGGCTCATACAAGAAGGTGCAGAGTAGGGAAGGTGCATTCAGTTATATACAATGAGTCTTCATATATACATTTGATCAAATGGATGGACGGATGGATGGATTTATTTTTATAAACCTCAGTCCAGTACCAAATCATTTTAAGAAAATGATTTGGTACTGGAAAATATAATATTTTTCTAACACGTCTATCCCTTGTGGGGTCGCGAGGGGTGCTGGTGCCTATCTCCAGCTTTCAATGGGCGAGAGGCGGGGTACACCCTGGACAGGTCTCCAGCCTATCGCAGACCCCCCCCCCCCCCCCCCCCCACCAAAAAATAAAAAAAATAAAAATAGAATCATCAAGAAAAATATTGCTTTCTGTGTATCCGAGTCGATGGCATAACAGGATAAATTGAAATTGAGCTGATCAGCTGGCTTTTGTACACATTATGGCAAAAGAAGTGACTTGTTGGATTTTGACAAAGATTCTGAAGCATTTAAGTTACATTTGAGTCACACCAAATGTGTTTGGGCCAGAGTTAGCCTAACATTATCTCAGAGGTAGCAGCATTGTATGCAATCAAAACTCATAGTACTTATATTTTTATTTGCAGAGTGTTTTTTATGGTGTTCTAGCCCCTTCTGTAGGTCCACACATGCTGGGCTAACTTTTAGGACTGGGTTCATTGCAAGTCTATCTACCCAGTCATCATTATTGTCAGAGAAAGTAGAAGGTGATGCAAACGTTTTCCAAGAAACATTGCGACGTAAAACATCCTCACGGAACACATAGACTTGTACATATTGTGTTATAAGACTTAAACGAGTGTTGAACATTTTCAACATGGAAATCAAGCAATTCCAGTCTGCCTTACCTCTCTTTTAAATCTCCTCCCATCTGTTTCATTGTATCAAGTTTCCTAAAATCCAGTGTTCTCATAGATAGATAGATAGATAGATAGATAGATAGATAGATAGATAGATAGATAGATAGATAGATAGATAGATAGATAGATAGATAGATAGATAGATAGATAGATAGATAGATAGATAGATAGATAGATAGATATAAAAACATGTGAATAAAGACAAATGCCACAAATCTAAGCTGATTGATCTGTTTCCTTCTGCCTCATGTGAAGTCACCAGATATGTTGATGTGCAAGTTTGTTTTTTGGGAGGAACAATTTAATCTTTTAATCTTTCCTCAATAACGCTTCACAATTAAAATCATAAAACAAATAAAAAAACGGACCATGATTGTGTGGTTTTACAAAAAAAAAAAAAAAAAAATCTGGCAGGTAGCTTTAAGGGGATAAAGCTGCCCTGTCCACAATCCAAAATTAATTAAAAGCATTGTTGAGTAACATTTACCATGAAACCCAAAACTAATATTGCACATAACAAAATAAAGATAACGCGATTAAAAATACACACGTGAATCCCCAATTCATTCTTTGTAAATTAAACTCAAAGAGTTTGGGGTGTTTTCCAGGTCACTCTCATCATTCTTGGTGTCTAAAACGTTGAAGAAATGCCGCCATCTAGTGGACGTAAATAAATCAATAATTGCGTGGAAAAACAAAGCTGCACCGACTCCGAGCACGAAGGCGAGCCCTGTCCAGATGGACTCCCCGTGTATTTCTGTGCCACCTTGAAGAACCGTGTACCTAAAACCTGCTCGTATCCTACATGTGAACGCACAGCAAACAGTTACCAGAGACGCAGTGGGACTTCCACGGCCTTCCTGCATTTAAACAAGCCTCTTCCACACAAAAGCAAAGCCATCCAGGCAGTCAGCGGTGCGGCCACACGGTCGGCTGCTGCACGTCGGATTAAAGCGGCTTTAGACCCAGTGTTGCCAACTCCTCAGTAAGGAAAGTAGCTATTGGCTGCGCTAAAAGTCGCTAGAAGTCGCTGAATGACGTCATCGCCTAATTTGCATAATCTGCCACATGATGTGATGTGCATGTTATTGACGCTGTGGGAGAAATAACGTTGTTAGAGAGCCAAAAAGTGAGTAAAAACACTCAGAATATATATAGAGCTACTTTTTTCTGTCCATTAATGTTCATTTATTTATTATTATTATTATTTATTTTACTTTTATTTTTTATTAATGTTTATTTTATTACAATACTAACCCTCCTCCTTTACCCGGGTTTGAGACCGGCAAAATTAACCATAAAGAGACACTATGCCGGAGTTACACAATTTTTTCCCCAACTTTTTTTTAACGTTTTCTTTTTTCCCTTGTGGTCCACCAAGGAGCCTACAAATCACGGTAAAACACGAACATGTGGCTGTGTGAATCAAATGCCGTTATTTATTTAGAATAAAATATTTCAAATTCAGTTATTTATGATCAACCTGCGCCGTCAATCCCGGCGCATGCGCGCTTCATTTGCAGTCTGGACGCTGAGGGTAAACATGCTGTGGCTCTGACTGCAGCGCTGAGAGGGACTCCTGCGGTAGCGGGAGGACGGGGTTGGGAGGGGGGAGGTGCCCCACGGCAGCACCTGCCGCTGGAGGACAAGAGTAGGAACGATACGTGCTTTCACGTAAGAGTCTCCAAAATTCGCCAGTGACGCCAGAAAAGTCGCTAGATTTGTCGCTAGTCGCTTTTTTGAAAAAAAGTCGCTGGAGGGGTCTGAAAAGTCGCTAAATATAGCGACAAAGTCGCTGAGTTGGCAACACTGTTTAGACCGTTCAGAGTCCACCAGTCACGGGCTGCAGGAGGCTTGCTGTTTTTATGGAGGTCCAGGAAGCAGCTAGTGAGGTTGTTGGGACGGACCACGTTGGGGAAATTTAAAGCGAAAGTACGAGAACAGACGCAAATGTTGAATTTACTTTATTTCTACTCCAACCCAGAAAAAAATAAGCATTGTTTTCGGCGATTTGCCTGAAAACTTTCGTGTTTGGATTTATTTTACACAACTGATTATTAATTCAATCTCTCACGTCAATCTTGGATTTCTTGCTAGGATGCAATTTCTTTTGTTTGGGGATTAAAGCAAGTTCCGCTCAGTTTACTTTAATTCACGGAATAATAATGATTTAAAACAAACATTTCAAAGAGCTTTCCGGGCATAGGCTACGGTTAAACCCGACATTATTATCACCCTTAGCAGATTCAAGTTTAAGGTAATATGTTTTGATCAATATGGCTTCCGACTGGGTAACACTCATCCAGCCAGGGTCAAATCTGACAGAATCTGAGAGAGCTGTAGATTAGGGTGATGGCAAAGGGAGCTTCCAACCTCAAAGACTTGGAGGTGTTTGCACAGAATTGATCTTGTACCAGTGCAAAGATGCGAGCAGCTGGTCAGTAATTATGAGAAGCATTTGATCGGCACAATACCAGGCTTTTCCACTGATATCTAAGAAGGATAAGCAAATCTCCATGTGCCATTTTATGTCAAAGTGTGAATGAAAACAGGAATATTTGCCTGTTTTCTTACCTTTTACCTATTTTATACATACATATCTGTAATTCATATACTTTGTAATTGTTTTATGTGATGGATTGCCACAGTTAGTCTGAGTTGGTGAAGACAAATTAGAATGTTTTTTTTTTTTAAATAAGTAAAAAACAAAAAAAATGGCATGATAATATGTATCCACCCCCTTTGGTATGAAGCACCTAAAAGGTTCTGGTGCAACCATCCATGCATTCATCCATTTTCTAACACGTCTATCCCTGTTTGGGTCGCGCGAGGGGTGCTGGTGCTTATCTCCAGCTGTCAATGGGCAAGAGGCAGGGTACACCCTGGACAGGTCGCCAGTCTATCGCAGTCTGGTGCAACCAGTTACCTTCAACAGTTGCATTTGGCGAAATGAAGTCCGGCTGTGTGCAATCCAAGTGACACATGATCCGTCAGTATAAACACACCTATTTTGAAAGGCCCCAAAGGCTGCAGCACTAAGCAAGAAGCATGAAGACCAAGGAACTCTCCAAAGGTGATTAAAAAAAAATCTAAATCTTTGATGGTCCCCTGACACACTATCAAATCTTCAAATGGAAAGTACATGGTACCACAACAAACCTAACAACAGAGAGCCACCCACCAAAACCACAGAGGCATTAATCAGTGAGGCAGCACAGAGACCAAAGCAAACCCTGAAATAGCTGCAGAGCTCCTCAGTAGAGATTGGAGAGCCTGTCCATAGGACCACAAAAAACGGTACACTCCGTAGAGCTAGGCTTATGAAAGAGTGGTCAGAAAAAAACATTACATGGTATTAAAAGTAAGGAGACGTGTTTTGTAGTTATGGTGAAATGAGGCCTCATGAGGCTTTGAACCACTTGAGCCAATCGCTTGAGCAAAGGGTTCATTTCTCAACGCTTCATTTGCACATGAAACCACCTAAAAGCCGAATGCATAATCACATTCAGCAATATTATCTGTGATGCTTGTCTGTGTTTTTTATCCTTTAGGGCCCTTGGAAATTATCATTGATGAAGTAATAACTGTTAATTTCTCTTATCACCTGTACAATAAAATATTTTTGAACATATTCTGTGTGTAATCTTTTTAATGAAAAGCACAATTGTATGACATTTTAATGAAATGGCATGGGCTGAAACAGACAGACTGTAAAACTGCTTGTGGAGCTTGGAAGCGGGCGCTGGATATGCCTGTGCAGCTTGGACACTGATATGCAAAACGGGAGATTTTATTCAGAAATAAGAGTTTTTGGTTTTGATCTATCCTTTTGTTTGCACAAAAGTGCACGTTTATGTAAATTAGGGTACAGTAGTATTTGCCTTTCCCAGTACTCCAGTGGATTTTCCATTCTTACCTCCATTGCACTCGTGTCCAAACAATGCCCCAGTTCGCTGTAAGATAAAACAGCAGATCATGTTAATAAGTGTTCTAATTGAAATAACTGATCTCAAAATGAAAAATAATAGATTACCTCCAGTGATATGAGAGGTGGAACCCTGGGAGATTTCCTCTGAGCTATGTCTAGAAAGCATAATGGTGGCACACTCTGAGGTCAGTTGCCTAATGGAGGTGTTCTCCAACTTCTTATGTGCTGGCTTCGTCGTCTCCTCCTGAACGCTTTGCTCTGACATTTTATGAGCGAATCCACTTTGGAGACAAAAACATTTTCCCTAGCAGACAGCTCAACGGTGGTGTCATAAAATCCAGGCAGCAAAGACAGGCACCATCCAACAATGCTAAACTTCTCTGATACTAAAGGGATGTCAGTTTGTAGGCCAGCCAATGCACCTAACATATTAGTTATATTAAGAAACGGTGAAAATACAGTTTTTGACAAGCCAATCTAATGAATCTTAAGTATGTTAGATTTGCCTCAGCTTATTTCCTAACCCTGAGAAATCAAGTCAAAATGTTCCCACATAGGTGAAATCCCCCTTCCAAACTGTTTCTATCCTCTAGCCCTGTGGTCTTAGACTCTGGTCCTTGAGGGCCGATGTCCTGCGACTTTTAGAGGTGTCTCTGCTTCAACACACCTGACTCCAATGTGAGCTCATTAGCAGAGCTTGACTGCATGCTAGGTGAGTTTAGCCATTTGATTTAGGTATGTAGGGCAAGGGACACATCTAAAAGTTGCAGGACGCTGGCCCTCGAGGATTTTAGTTTGAGACCCCTGGGCTATCCTCACTCTCCTCAATCTCCAGACTATCTTTCCTTCTCTCATCTAAAATTCTATTCAAACCCTTCTATCCAAGCTATCAAAACTTTATCCAAAACCTGAACTGACCGTATCTCTCCAACACACACCCACATTTTGACTGAATACTGAGGGGCTTAAATACCAGTCAAAACCTGCAGGAAATATGAACTGCTTTTTTGACCACACTAAAAAAACAACTTATCCCATAACCCCAAGAACTGCATTCAACAGTGAAACATGGTGGTGGCAGTATCATGCTGTGGGGATGTTTTTGTCCCATATTTTGTTCGCTTCACCATAAATTAAACTATAGAACGTCAAAGTTTTTGCCATGTTCTCTAAACAAAATGATGGAAACTCTCAAACAAGCAATTTAAGTTATGAGGCAACACAAAATGAAAAAATGCTAAGGGGAGGTGAACACCTTTGCAAGGTCCTATAAACGTCCAATTTCCCCTTCACTTTTTAAAATATCCATGCATCCATCCATTTTCAAACACGCTTATCCCTGTTGGTTTCGCGAGGGGTGCTGGTGCCTATCTCCAGATGTCAATGGGAAGAGGTGGGGTACACCCTGGACAGGTCACCAGTCTATCGCAGGGCACTTTTTAAAATATTTTATTTATATTTCCTCAGAATCGAACAACCAAAACAGACATTTATGATTTTTTACAAATTGCAGGATAACTGACCGTTCCACTCATACATCCCATGTCTAACAGACAGAACAACAAAACTATTAATTAAACAACAAACCAAACAGTCAAAATAGACTGTCAGCAAGCTACAGTATTGATGCCAGAGGCTGAAAATGTGCACGCCAGTCCAAAGTGCGTAATCAAGCACGAGACAGGGTCACAAGGGACAGCAGGCAGTTCAGGAAACAATGTGGGTCAAGTAACAGACAAAAAAGAAGATTAAAAACTAGTCCAAGAGGTCAGGATAGACATTTTAGTCCATTACTTTGTATTTACCTATTGAAAGGACCCCACAAATCAAAGAAATGATGATGATTGTCAGACAAAGCCTATTGAATCCCTTCAAGACAAATACGAGAGACCATATTTGAAGCAAGGAGGGGTAGAGGATTTCCATTCCCTCACAATAACCAAACATAGGAGCCTGCTGGAGGGATATGGGAAGAGTAAGAGAAAATGTAGAGCAGCCCAAAATGATCAAATGGTAATCAGCAGTCAGATGTCTTCCATAAACATTACTATACAATTGAAAAATCTTGCACTTTCACTTCCTTTTAATAGGGAAAACTCCAAAAGAGCCAGGCCCATTGTCAACGGCCATCCGTCTTGACCAACCAGAAGCTGGGAGGACAGGACAATAGCTAAAATCTCCACAGAAAAATCCCTGGGCCAGGTGTACTTTCTGTGGTCAAGAAAAACAAAGAGTACACGGAGTTAACGACAGAAAAAAGGCATACATGGATAGAAGAGGGAGTAAAGACAGCAGTTGAGCAAAGTGGTCAGCCTTAACCTGTAGCAGCATAACTACAAATATGGCTCAAGAGGACCTAAGCTAATCTAAAAAATAAACCTTATTAAAATTAAGGTCTTAAGAAAAGTCAGACTTATAGCCTCCTACTTTTAGAAACGATTGGAGCGCCCAGTAAACCTTGCAGTCTTGAGGTACTTAAACTCTGTTCTATGGAGCAAGCCCTTGATGAGTGATAAATGTGGACTCTCCTGCCCTATGATGGACTGGCAAGCTGTCCAGGGTGTACCTATCATAAGACCAGTAGAGATATGTATCAGTATCACTCTTGGACCAGCTATTTCACACTTTTTGCAATACTGTGTAGGTGACTGAAGGCTGTCCAGTTCAATATGGGTTTTAAAGAACATCAACTGTTCAAAGATAACACCAGTTTTCTTTATATTATTACTGGAGGTCAAGCCGTAAGTGACTGGCTAAGCAGTTTATTAATGTATCTGTTTTTCTGCTCCTTGGAGCAAAAAGCTTATATTTGTTTGTGAAAAGTGACTAAACTGTATCGAAACAGGTAATAATTTTACATTTTCCACTGTACGCTTTTAACAAGGCCATGATGCAGTAGCTTAACTTCAACATTAAATACGTAAAACACAGTATGCTGTATTTTTTAGAGGTGGAATACTGCAGGTTGGTGCTTTTACACCTTTCTGTGGCATTAGACAGAAACAGTGACGTGATCGTCCTCTCACAGCTTGAAACATGTACTGGCATGAAAGCCTAGGCTCTTAAAATGTTCCCAACATTTCTAGTAGGCAGGAATTTCTCTGTCCCTCTGGGCTATTCCCTTAACAATATGGCATTGCAAAGAGTTCTGTTCTGGGCCCTAAATTTTAACTGGCTGTGAGATCAGTGTTAGATTTCATCCAATTGTATCGCTTTGAAAATTAAATCTAAAACCTTTTTGCGAAGCACAACTCATAAACGGAGTTAAACTTCCTAAGCCTCAATGAGACTCTTGGTAACACCGATCTACGTAGATAGAGTGATATTGTCCTTGGTTTTCTAACCTTAAACCGTCCCCTTTAAAGGCCTAGGCAACCCTAAAGCATCCGTCTATGAGTCCAATACTCTAATTTCTACATTTATTTGAATATTTGACAGAAAATACCAACCAGTGGGTGACAGATGAAATTTCACCTTAACGATCATCTGAAATGAAAGTTTTGTTTTTTTCCCCGGCAAAATTAATTAAACTAAATTTTGTTGAAGCTTTAAGGTAAGCAAACCTGGAAAAATTTGAAATAATATTTGCGCACTAGATGTCTGTGCAAGACTTTACCAAAAATAAACAGCACTTGTTTAAAATATGTTTTTGTACTAGAGTGGTTGGATAATTTATATAGCCTTTGTCTACTAGAGCATAAGGAGGGCTGCATTTTTAATTTTCTTGTTTAATTAACATTCTCAATAAAAGAGCCATAACTATAAAGTGTGGTACATTGCTGTAAACTGTCATCAAACATAAGAATGTTTCCTGTGATGAACTAAAGAAAGTTTTTTTCTTAATATAAACCTCAACAAAGGGCTGTCTGTTTACGTCTGACTCGTCGGTCCTGATGAGCTGTTTGAGTCCTCCCCGGTTTTTGTAAACGCCTCTGCACTCCTGTGCTTGTTAATGAGTCTGAGCTGTGCCATACACTGAACCACATACAGGAACACAAGACAAAAAGCCGGGCTAAAAATACCCCGGTTGCCTCTGAGCGATGCGTCGAAGGTGTAGCCAGATTTACTGGAAATGCAAAACCTAAAGTGTCTTCAACGAGCGAGCCGATGAGGGCCAGAAATTAAAGTTAAACGGTTAAATCTTGGTGTCAAGACAAAACAAGCCTCAGAATCCAGCTCGGAGTAGTGATTTGATGCTTTCTCTTAATATCCTGTAATATTTTAAACATGTTAGAGCTCCTAGTCCAGCGCATCTACTGGATGAATGAATTGGTACAACCTTTAATGGACCTTCAAAGAGAATATCGTAGATTTAAAAGTATCTTTAATCTGAAATAAATCGTGGTTGACACGAAAAAAAAACATCACAATAGAAGGCATATGGAGGAATTCCTCTTTCTAAGTCAAGCATGACCAGTTAAAAATGTGATTTACTGCAGGTATTTTGAGCCTGATTGAGAAGTGCTCCTTGTATGGCAGAGCAGCTCAGCTCATGGTGACGACCAGACGTCACCCTGACATGTTCTCCTGTTTCTCCTGGCCCGCGACCATCTTTGTCTGGCTGGTATGCGTCTGTGCACGATCCCGTGACACAACCTGATCTAAATATAAACATCCAAGCAGTGTGCACCACTACTAAGGTGACATTATGTAATGCTCGTGGCGAAAGATCTCTCGGAGCATGAGCTGTGGACGTGTCAAAAGCTTTGTGATATTTTGGTTGACCCTTAAGAAGTCATCAAGGATGGTTGGAGGACGATGCGACGCAGCTTGCCATTGGAGAGCAATGCCGCTGTAGAGCATCGAGACTTTCTCCCAGAGGCAAGAATTTGGACATAAGGGCCTAAAAGTTGTCGGACACTTGAAGTTACTTGCATAAGACATTGGTTCAGAGATGGGTAATGGAATAAATAAGGTAAAGTACCCTGAAGAATGAGTAAATCTCCTCAATCTCTTGTACGTCGTCCGCTCACCTCCGTTTCCTCACCCGTTTTAGATCCTGCCAGATCTCTATCTTGGCAACATTAAAGGTAAGCTATCATGTCAGTGATGAAAGGATTTTTTTTTTTTTTTTCTTCATCATTTTCAGGATAACGTAGTAAAGCACGTTTCAGTTCCTCATATGGAGAAGCATGTGGTGAATTGCTACACTGAGCTTGGTTTCTATAGAGCAGAGAGGTCACTGTGTGAAGCTGAGCGATTGAAGTGCTGCATTTTGACAAGGAAAAAAAAAAAAAAAAGCTTTTGCACTCCTGTTTTTGTCTTTACTGAAGTTTTTCCTGTGCGTTTGAGGTGTGCAGCTGCCGGGGGAACATAAGTCTTGACAAGTGTTGTGACTGCGTTGAGCGTAGGCGTGGGAGGGGATGCCCCACGCTGTGGGGGTGTCCCTGATGTGAGCTACATTCCAAATGTTTCCACAAAACGGCAAACCAAAGCATGAGGTTGCTTTTTTTGTAATATATATATATATATATATATATATATATATAAATAATGCACGTGTTGAACCATAAACGCGTAGGCAGCAGCATAAAAATATGTGGAGGAATTTTTGTAAATGTGACCTGTTCTGAAAAACGGTGTCAAATGGGAAACATAATACCTTTCATGTTAGCGACACCTTTTTATGTTTGTCACCTAGCCTGTTTCAAGACCTTTCAATAAGACAAAGGAAACAATATGAAAGGACTGATGTTTTAAGGCTGCTCTATACAAAAAAGGTTCAAATGTGTATATCGTAGTTTCATGATTCAGTCTCACAACTACTTTAAGATATATTTTAGATGGAAGTTTCTGTCATGCCTTCACCATGTTTAGTGTGTTTTTTTTTGTTTTGTTGTTTTTTAGAAAGGAAGGCTTTAAGAATTTTACATCTAAACCTTTCAAGTTTCCTCATGTTATTTTAATGGCGGACCAATCACATCGAGATTAAAGTTAATATTTGATTTGGTAGAGGGCAACATAAAAATACTGAATTAAAGCTGAGTTTCAAACATGGAGTATTCTCTGATGCGAGTTAAATAAATCCATAAATCCATTGAGTTGATGAAGCTCTTGATTTGGATATCTGATATACTTTTTCAGACATCTTCATGCTGCACAAAAAGCCCATGAATTGGGAGTTCCCTCAAAAACAACATCACTGGGCTGCTAATTGGTGGATTTCCATATTATCTGAACCAAAATCAATCAATCAATCAAGTTTATTTATATGGCACTTTTCAACAATCCCGATGGTGCTTGAACTGCTTCACATGTCTAGGGTAATAGAACATAATGTGTTCTATTAAAAAAAGACAATAAAATACCTAAAAAGATATAACAATATTTGAAAAGGAAATATATGTAAATAAATTAAAATATATTATCTGGATGAAATGTAGATAAGTGCCACATAACCACACCTACACCTTAACTATGCATCAAATGCCTTTCTGCACAGATGTGTCTTTAACTGTGATCTTAAATACTGGTAGCTCGGTGATGGATTGCGGTTCCAGAGTTTAGAAACAAAAACCAAAATCCTAAAGCAAGCGGTTCGAATGCCAAGTGTCTTGAAACCAATCAGGTTGTGAAACCAAGGGCAGGCCAACCAGTGGAAAGCGGATAAAATGCCAGATAATGTAAGAACTCATCTCCAAAACAACTGTAAACTGTTGCTGTAGCCCACACCCAACAATGGGTGTTATGAAGGTTGCCGTCCTCCACCAGGCATGAAGCCAGCAGTCACCTCAAAACCGGATCTCTCATTTGTGTACTTTGTCTGAGTAAAGAGAAAAAATGAAAGTTGGATCCAATAAATGAAATCCATTAACAATGTTCTGTAACAGTTTCTCTGACTGCTGTTAAAATCAAACCTATTCTGAGAAATATAATTTGGGAACTAATATGGAGGAAATAAAACAATATATTTTACCATCTAATTCTGCTCATGGATAACGTTCAAAATCAGAGATACCTAAAAATACTTACTGTTTTCAAGAACTCTGTTACCACAGATTTTTATGTTTTACAATATTTATCAGTTCTTAATAGGATTGGGACATTAAAGGAAGTCGAGTTCAGACAATTTTCAGAGTAACATAAAGGGTATCAAAGCATGCCTCAAATTTTTACAATGTGCACTCATGTTCAGTTCATGTATTCAGTAACACAATGAAACACATTGCATAGATTAATTACAAGCACTGATATTTTTTATTGATTTATCTGGGTTTTCCAAAATCCAACTAAACTGTTACAAAGCCAAAAGCTGGTTAAAACAAATAAATGATATACAAAGTTTTAAAATAGCACTAATCAAATCCTGTAAAGGTTGCAGTAGGCCTGAAACATTTCAAACCAATCAATTTAATTTCATCAATCAAAGAACTAAACATCTCATGTGAACTCTGGAAAATAACAATTTGAGAATGGATTTCAAAACTCTACATATTTTCCGTGTGGTAGATTGAGCCTATTAGTCACAATTAATGCTTAAAATCAACAATATTTCTGATTCTCTTCTTGCATTCAACCACTTTAGGGATCTTGCGGGAGGGTCAAGGTGAAGTGGTTTCAAACCAATGCAATATTTATTGCGTTTCTTTACTATTCTCTCTATATTTAATTAAATAAGCACTATCACTGTAGCTGTTCTGTTAAGCTAACTACATCAGTTACTAAGGTAATGGTAAGTTGGCTTGTCTGCACCATAAATCCCCCAAAATAAACTGATTTCTAACGTATGTCTAACAAATTAAATGTTTTTGCCTTAAAGGATTTTCATATTGGCAGTCACATAAAATTGAGGAGACCTTAACTGTAGGATGCTCTGAGAGAAGAGAGGGGAGATCCTTTTCCACTTTTTCCCATCCATAAAAAAATTAAATCAGGGTACAAAAAAAACTATGTTTAACATGTTAGTTTAAAGAGTTAGAGCATGAGCCTTCAATTAATATGTAAGGTCACGTTTATGGTGGGGTGAGACACCTGGGCCCATGTTACCAATATGGCTCCTCAGAAAGATGACAAAAACATCACGGATTATCTGTGTATAGAAATTAAAGAACTTTTAGTCTTACAGTATCAGATTCTAGTCAGAATTAATGAACAGTTTTGTTCTTTTTTGGGCTTTTTGACTTTTATTAGTGTTATTAGCCCTTTGTCAACAGCTTTAGTGCTGATTTCTGTTGCATTATACCCCCAAAGTATGTTTAATTAGTTAATGTCTGTAGAAAGGGACTCAAGATTGTATTTCTTGTGAAAACACTTAGGTGATTGGTATGCTCTTTTATATTTTTGCACCATTTATTATGTATATTGTGTCATAACCTGTACAGTTTAAGGTTGTAAAAGGTGACTTGAGCATACCATGTAGGAGGGCTCAGTGAAGGCTTTTCTAGGTCATCTTTGGGTGGCAATAGCACCATCCTGCACACTTGCAAAGCATGAGAAAAAAATGCTCAAAGCACATCTGTCCATCGTGGAAAACATTTGGCTTCCTTTTAAAGAACAAAATTTGATTAAAACAATTACTGTTTCTTGCTTTTGGGCCAAGCTGTTGGACTGTTTTAGAAACACTGGTTTTCCGGTTTTTCTTTCAGTTCAAAAGAAGAGCAAAACTTTTAAACCATACAGCCATATTTGCTTGGAAGACGTCGAGGGAGGGGGGGTGTTGTTGGGCAGAGAATGCTTTATTTAGGTTGCAGCCTCCATGCTAACGTTTGTGATTGGATGCCGAATATATTTTAAATTTCTCGATTTTTCTTCAATGTGCAATCCACAGATGCACGAGACCGGGAGCTGCTGGCGCAGCACAACATCACCCACATCCTCTCCATCCATGACACAGCTGCACCTGTCCTGGAGGTGAGGACGCTTCAAACCGGCCATCTTTTATAAGCCTTTACGACCACATAACCCAAACCTTGACCCACCTGTAGAGTACATAATGTCCTATGAATTCAGTTCCCCCCCCCTCGGCGTCCCCACTGATCAGTACTCATTGTGAAAGTGTGAAATCTCTGCGGAGCTGCTGTGTGGCTTCAGACTTCTACAGCTGTCTCTGGATATCTTTATAAGTGAAAAGTAGGTTCAGAATTCTCAAATAATTAGTAAAATTATACAGCTGAGCTGAGGCACCTTGGTGTTATCTACGTTACACTTTCCACCCACTGAGGAATCACTTCCTTAAACATAACTTATTATGTAAGATCATTAGTAAGGTAAGAATATTCATCTAAAGTGCTATCAAAGGCATCTGAAATAGACAGATGTTCATGTTTTCAATTATGTGACAGTCATAAGACCTGGAATTCACCAGGTTTCACTAAACACAGCATTTTCCGGTCAGCAGGGAGGCACACGGAGTGTAAAAATCCGCTATGGCTGATGCAGCTGCTGTTTGATGTTCTATTTTCCTCGCAGGATGCTTTTAGTTCAAGTCCAAAAACCTTTGAAAGTAGAACTGGATAAAACAAAAGGTTCATGGGTTTTCACTAGGGGCCTTTAGATCGGCCTGGAAGTGCAGGAAAATGCATTTTTTTTATCATATTGGACTAAATGTGAGAAACAAATTGGATTAAAAAAAGAGAGAGAGAAAGATGTTGTATTTGAGGTAAAACAATTGATTGGAAACATTGTTGAAAATCTTCCTGACATCCCCGGTGTCCGCTTTCACAACTTTCATCCTTTCGTCGCTGAAAGCGATCGAGAAAGGTGCACAGAGTTTTCTGTACACTTTCTCCATCCATGCCAGAATGTTTCATTATATTACACAGTATCACTACCCAAACTGGTCAACCACCAAAACTTTTCAAAGGTTTTGGGCCTCATATCACATCTTGGCCCTCACACATACAGTACTTTCTATACTTTTACTGATCCCTAATGCAAGACCTAATCTGAGAGTTTGGCCCACAATAAAATGCACGACGCAGCTTTTTTTTTTTTTTTTTAAGTCTGTGATTGAAGATGACTCAGGTCGGTTTTAGACAGAGTGGCCAGATGGGACGACTTATTTGCATACCCAACAGTCAAACTGCTGACTGATTGATTTCTTGGAAGACAACATCATGGTTCCTGAGAGAGGAAGGTAAAATTTGCAACCACTAAGTCTCTGAGGTCAGATGTGACATTTACAGTGAAGAGATGTGGTTGTGATTACCATACTGCAGAATAGAATGATGCAATGATATTTAATTAATGAAATCCTGTCAAAAAATCCTATTTTGTGTGCATAGAAATCGGTTATGGGCATGCGTGTTTGTCAGGATTGTATAGGTTCTCGCAGTCAGGGTATAAAATTAGTGAGTGATGACTGTGATTACCTTTAAGATGGCTTGTGCAAAGACATTCGGTCTTCTCAGCAACTCTTTACAGACCCAGAGGGTCAGAATTTAAATAAGTGTTGCTTAGCCCGCTGATATGTTTTCACTAATGGTTATGAAAAGTGTCTGGAGCGCTTCCAGAGTTTGCGCTGTCCCTGAGGACTCAGGGGTTTTTGCACGGGGTGCAGTCATAGCAGGATGAGGTGGTTTCTGTCCAGTTCGTGTACTATCAGCTGCCAGGTGCAAAGAACACACACACACACACACACACACACACACACACACACACACACACACACACACACACACACACACACACACACACACACACACACACACATCATGTCGTGATCTACCTTGTTCACAGGGCAGGGACTGCAAGGTTTCAGGGTAAGTCTCATGAAGAAACAGGAAGTGTGTTAAATCCACTACATTTGCATACAAGTGACCTCAAAGTACAGAACGCTAAAGAGGCATTAATGTATTTAACTTTTTTCTTTTGCAAAGAAATTTGTGTTCACAAAATAATGGGGGTAACTTCATTTAACGTCTCTGATTTAAGCTGTTTCCTCTTGACTGTGCAGGACATGACCTATCTCTGTATACCCGCTGCTGACCACTCAAAGCAAAACCTGTGAGTGCGTAAACCAGACCAGATTCTGACATTTTCTACATGTATGCTGCAGTGATTCTCATTTACAACTCCATCTTTTTTCCTACTGATAGATGTTCATTTGATCTGTTGCTAACATGTTCACTTTGGATACATACCTCTATGTCTTAGCCCTGTTCTGTGTTTTAATGACGCGCTGCTTAACGTGATGCTTTCACCAGGATTCAGTACTTCAGAGAGAGCATCGCGTTTATCCATGAGAGCCGGATGAAAGGAGAGGGCTGCCTCGTTCACTGGTGAGGACCGGGTTTCAGACTCAATCGTTCACTTGTTTGTGTCACCTTGGCTTAAATGATGTATAGTAATGTATTTTAGTGCCAGAAACCTTTTAGTTTTGAAGTTGAAAGAAAAAAATAAATTTTATCTATCTATCTATCTATCTATCTATCTATCTATCTATCTATCTATCTATCTATCTATCTATCTATCTATCTATCTATCTATCTATCTATCTATCTATCTATCTATCTATCTATCTATCTATCTATCTATCTATCTATCTATCTGTCTATCTGTCTGTCTGTCTGTCTGTCTGTCTGTCTGTCTGTCTGTCTGTCTGTCTGTCTGTCTGTCTGTCTGTCTGTCTGTCTGTCTGTCTGTCTGTCTGTCTGTCTGTCTGTCTGTCTGTCTGTCTGTCTGTCTATAATGTCCTTATACTTTTAATGAATAGCAAAATTTTGTAGCACATTACAGTCTAGGCATGGTCAGTATGATATTCCTTCTATAATGGAGTGGCTAGCACAGTAACCAGATCTCAACCTTATAGAGATGTTGTAGCAGCAGCTTGACCGTATGAATTGCCCATCAAGCTAAGCCAACCCAATGTGTTGGAGATGGTTGAAAAAGCATGGGGGTGAGGTTTACCTCAGCAAACTGAAAGACAGCTAGCGTGCCAAAGGTCTTCAGTGCTGCAACTGCTGCAAACGGAGGATTCTTTGACCAAAGCAAGGTTTGAAGGACAAAATTGTAATTTCAAGTGCAAATCATTATTTCTAACCTTTTGAATGGCTTGACTATGTTTTCTATTCAATTCCTTTAAATTCAGTGTTATTTATATAGTGCCAATTTGGGTGATCCCAAACTCCTGAGCAGTAGTGTATATATGTATATATATATATATATATATATATATATATATATATATATATATATATATATATATATATATATATATATATATATATATATATATATATATATGTGTGTGTGTGTGTGTGTGTGTTTATATGTACAAAGATACTACCAAAAAAAAGGTTTGGACTCACCTTTGTCATTCAATGTCTTTTCCCTACATTGAAGAAAACATCAAAACTATGAGTCAAAAGTATGTGGGATTGTGTGTCAAATACAAAGTTGTGCAATGACTCAAAACATCTTGCATATTTTAGCTTTTTCTAAATTGAAGACAATTAGTTGCAAAGGAATATATATAACACAGGCAATATATATATATATATATATATATATATATATATATATATATATATATATATATATATATATATATATATATATATATATATATATATATATATATATATATATATCCTGTGCAACATGACTTCAAAAGGCCACAATTTAGTAAATAGTCCAATTATTTGAAGAATTAATAGTGCAGATGATCCCTATTGTGAAACATGGTGGTGGCTGCAGCCTGCTATGGGAATGCTTTTCTACAGCAGAGACAGTGAAGCTCTGTGGTTAGGCGAAGATAAAAACCCTGTCCTTACCTTCCAGCAGGTCAAAAACACTAAACACAGAGCTAGAGCCACAATGGAACAGTTCAGATAAAAGATATTCATGTGTAGCACGGTCAAATGTCCAGATCTGAATCCAGCTGAGAATCTATAGCAAGACTTGGACATTTTGTTTTGTTCAGACCATCTCCATTCAATCTTACAAACAGACTCTTTCAGTCTATAGATGTGCTTAGTTGATAGTCAAATTCACCCCCCCCCCAAAACAAACCCACAAATGCATGCCACACTTTTCAGATTTTCATTAGTTACAAATTCTGCAAACCGTGCATTACTTTGTGATTGTCTTTCGTGAAAAAAACGGGATAACATACATTGAAGTTCAAGTTCAGAGCATGAATACCTTTACAAAGGGATGACATAATAGATTAGTTTACATTTTATGTCATAAAAAGCGTTAAAACTAATCTGAGCCAGAATCCCACTGTGTAAAGCCATTTCTTGAGTTTGGCTGACAACTTAAGGATGAATTATCTCTCATGTCTCGTGTCAGGTTTGTGTTGGATTCTTTTTTGTTTTTTTTGTTTGTTTTTTACAGAAATCCCTTTCAGATTCTGCTTTTTCGTCATGTCCCACCCATTTGAACAACATCAGAGTTAAAAAGGCAGCCGAGGTTTAAAGACTTTAAAACACTGGAACTTTGCATGATTGTGAAACAGCTGACTGCTTGGGATAAAAAGAGAAACATTTTAGAGTGACGGTGTCAGAAGCAGTCAGCTCGACTTCCCTGTTTAAGCAAAGCTCACCTCAGAATGACTGAAAATTCTCAGATTTTATTAGTCCAGGTCTCAATTTCAGCCACACCAAAAAGGACCCGACTCTCAGACTGTTCAGTTAAAAACTTTCATAGAAAATGCCCTCACCTTTCATCTTGTCTCATATCAAACAGGCAACAGCAGACATTTAACCACAGCTTCAGGAGTGGGTTTCACTTCTTTTGTACACTAAAGCAGAGACTCTGAATTGGGGCTGGATTACTAACTGCGGGGGTCTGTGCTTGTCAGCGTGGCAGGAGTCTCCCGCAGCGTCACCCTGGTGGTGGCTTACATCATGACGGTGACCGGACGAGGGTGGGTGGAGTCCCTGGCGGCCATCAGGGCCGCCCGGCCGTGTGCCGGTCCCAACCTGGGCTTCCTGCGACAGCTGGAGGAGTTTGAAAACACAGAGCTGGCAGAGGTTAGTTGTTGTATTGAGCTCCAGTCATATGAACATTTCTTTTCAAAAATCATTTTTCTGATTTCCAAAATTATTCAGAGGGTTCTCAGACGATAAGAAAAGTATGTAATTTGACTTCTGTCGATTATAATACGTATGGGAAAGAAATAAGGAAGAGTGAGACACTTTTATCTCTACTTTCCTTGTGTCCTTTCCTAGCTCACAGTAGACACTTCTTGAATGAGGTGTAGAAACCCTTTGTTCTTGGAAAGTCAGAAAAACAGAGCGAAACCTCTATTTTTGATTTGTTTAAACAGTTTCTTGACAAACAAAGGAGCAAAATTCAATGGTTTCCAGTTCCTTCGCCTGCCAACCTACTTGTTGGCAGCACAGTGGAAAAGTCAAAGATGGAAAGTAAAACTAACACTGCTCTGAAAGTCTTTTATGATCACTTGTGAAAGGTGAAGGTTGAGTGTCAAAGGAATATTTACCAAACACTCATTTTTCACAGAAATTGGGTCACCCTTTGTTATTGCAAACCCTCTCAGAGAGTCGTCAAGCAGTACGATAAGTTAAAATGTCGGTTCTGATGGTCGCTTAAATAATCCATCTTTTTTGGCTTCTATAGTGCACAAAACGATGGACAGATTCAGGGAGTTTAGGATGATTTCAGGGAACGAAGGCCAAAATTAAAACCATGACTTTTAAGATGGTGAAGATTCTCAGTCGTCCAGGTCATGGTCATTCCAAAAAAAAAGTAAAAAACAAAGCAACTGGACTTGTTTTTCGTAGTTGAAGACGTTTCGCTTCCTCTCCAGGAAGCAAATAGTCTGGAGTAATGTGGAGTATCAAGCTTTATACTACTGCCAAACAAAGGCCTTGTAATGGCTTAGATAACATGCAAATTCAACAGAAACAGGTCCACCCCTTAGTAACGGGCGGTCGTTAAAGTCATTAAGACAGCAGATTGAACCGAAACTGGTCCACTCCTCTGTAACGAGGAGTCGTTAGGGTTGTTATTGGCCTGGCTTAAAGGAACAATGTTTTGATCCCCCATATGAGGGTGAGAACTGAGGTGAAGATTGGCCGGAATTAATCCAATATCTGTATTGTACGTTTTTGAGAGTTGGAACCTAAGGCCTCCTCCTCTGTTTAAGGTTGTTTTTTCTCTCTTAACGTAGATGGCTTCCTTCACACCCCTTTCAAACCATCTGTCTTCTTTGTCCAAAATGTGAACATTTTGGTCCTCAAAAGACTTTTGAGTCTTTTGAGGACTTTTAAGCTATTTATTCATGTGTGATTGAGTTTTTTTTTACTCCTCATGTTTTCCTCTGTCTGCTTGCACAGATAACCTCTGCATCAAAACTGCAGAGAAATTACGCCAGGACGTCAGCAATTAATAGACAGTGTGGTCGCTAAGAACTATCCCATATCCAGTCTAACTGACACAATGCATCCGTTGACAAGGGAGTCTGCTATAGTTTAATTCACAAGTTTACATAACGTTTATATTGGACACAAATGTCATCTTCAATTTTTTGGTTTTGAAAGACCTTATTGTGTTTTTTCCCTTTGTAAAACTACAAAGTGTATTTTGAAAAACAAGAATCAGGTACACGAGTTTGATTTTATTGATATTGTGTATTGATTAAAATGCACTCACGGGTCTCTTTATTAGGTAGACCTGCTGAAGGGCTTGTTAACACATAAAGCTATGAGAAAAAACACATGGCAGCAGCTCAGTGTATTTTAGGGATGTGGAGGTGGTGAAGATGACTTCCTAAAGTTTCAACAGAGTACAGAATGTGGAAGAAAGAGGATTTAAGTGACTTCGAACGCAGCATGAATGTTGCTTCCGGGCGGAAGAAACAGACCCGCCAAGGTTCTCACAAACGATCGTCCCTTTAGACCAGGGTCTAAAACAGAGAAAATACAGCGTGCGCTGCAGTTGTGGAAGATGCTTTGATTGCAGGAGAAAATGGGCCAACTGGTTTAATGGCGCTCTCAAAATTCGAAAAACGCCTAAAATTAGTATACCCAAATTAAATTGGATGCTGCTCTTGAACTCTTTGGATTAGAGGCAAAAGTGTGGTGTCTCTGTAAAGGTAACACTTTACATTTTTAAACTAAGAAGTGGCTGGTTGGTGTACCTCAGCTTCTTTTGCCTTCATTATGTGTAATGTGAGTAGCCAAAGAGAAATTTTGCTGCGGTGACAAATTCTTGATTCTTCTTGATTCTTCATTTACATAAAACTCTCAATAAGTCCTAGTGATTTTTAAACAACCTCTTGAATCCAAAATCCTCAGTTCAAACAAGTATACTCACGTACAAGGTGTTTAAATATGTCACCAATGTACCAGGATCCAGAAGAAGACTTGATATGGACAAGCCAAACACCTTTTGGAGAATGTTTTCCCTTCAGAATTATTCAAGCAAGACTAATTTTGAGTTATTTTTTCCCATGATGACAAGAAGCATGCTTGGAGAAGTCACTTTGAGGCCTTCAAACCGTCAAGCACGGCGGTGGTAGCCTCATGCTGCGGGACTGTTTTGTGGTTCAAGAAGTCTTTTACTCCACCATCAATCAGCTTCCTTTTTAAAAGCAACATAAACATTTAAACTGTTCATAAAGCGTTACAGCCAGATATAAACCAAATTGTTGCTTTGGATCAATGGCAAACCACTGGCTAGAGCAGAAAAAGGTTGTTTAAAACTGGACAATGTACAGTTTATCTCATTGTATGGAATAGACAACAGATACAGCAGCCGCTACGTTTAAAACCATGTTAACAACAAAAAGCATAAAGATAATAGTGATGCAACACGACGGTAAACCTGCCTCAGCTAACTCGTATGCTGTTGTTAGCATCAAAACTAGATGTTTACATTTTCTAAATGTCATGACAATCTTCAACGAAGGCACTGAAATGACTTATTCTGTGAGGGTGTTTGTTGAGTAAAGAGTCAAATCTTTATGCTTCCATCTAACTACATCTCTAGTATATTATTATATTATACTAGTTGTGATGGGAAGAACAGAGGTTTGGATGTGAGCCTTTGTATTTTACCGTCTGTCAGCTGTTTTCTCACAGCTAAAACAACCAAGCAGGGCGAGCTTCGGAAAGACAAGAGAACTGCTGACCAAGCCCACTTGAAAAGATCAAATGCAAAACAATAAAAAATAAAAAATACAAGGAAATCAGGGTGACTTTTTCATAACAGTGTACACGTTAAAGCTCTTTGTCCCCTCCTTTCAGTATCGAGCCTGGTGGACGGAGAAGTACAAGACGAGCTCCTTTAATGACGACGAGGAGGTTCAGAATCTTTTAAAGAGAAAATCTAGCAACAGCGTCGGCAGCAGCTCTGCACCGAACAACGTTCCCACAGCTCTGGGAACGAGTCCCACCTAAGGGAAGGATTGGTCCGGCTCTCGCCTCCCTGGGCCCGAGAATCTGAGTCGAATCAGCAGGAACATTTACCCGGCAGCTCCTGTGAATCGATGATTGGTTTGTAGAATGGCCGGGGGATTTCATACCTCTGTTGTCATGTCATGTCGTGGCCTCTAACTGTCAAAACAACATGCAAGGGCAGCCAAGCGTGATCCCAAGGAAGTATGTACATGAACTCCTGAGTGCGAACACACATTTAGCAGCGTACACTCCCCCTGTCAGTTATGTTATGCTGTGTCTTGAACTTGAATTTGAGTATAAGTTTCTATGTAGAGAGTAGAAACTAAAGAACTACGTGTTTCCCAGTAAAAATATCACAAGGTGTGTTTTTTTTTATGACTTGCACTATTACTGATACCATTTGAATTTATTCGTATTGTCTTAGGTTCAGCTAAGAGTGGCATCTGCGTAAAAGCTACATAGGATTGCATAATGCGTAGTTAAACCTCTATCAATGTCAAATTTCTTCCAGGAGGAGCTTGTTTTTAGAAAACGGTTTCAAGCTTTGCAGATGAAACCCGTTGAGTGAGTGATGGGTTAATTTCCAGCAGATTCATTCAGATTTGGCTTTAGAAGCAAAATAATGTTTTTGCTTTTATTTATTTTTATTTTTTTTTTACTGTGCCTTATAAAAGTATTCAGAACCCCTTAAACCTTAGGAGGTTTTCTTTGTTAGGTTACACCCAACAAACGTTTTTTTTCTTTTATTTGGACTCTGTTATTGATCAACACATAGAAATAGAGAATTGTGAAGTGGAAGGAAAGACTATGCATGGATCCTATTGTGTTTTTTTTTTTAGAAAAGAATCTAAGAAGTGTTGCATAAATATTTATTCATCTCTCCTGAGTCATTACTTTGTAGAAGCACATTTTGCTTCTTTCGGCTTATATCTCAGCCAGCTTTGAACATCAGAAGACTTGGATTAAAACCCATTGTTGTTTGCAAATTAGCTGATATTATGTGGACTCTTGACTCTGAACATCCAACATTCAAGCCATGCAACAGATTCTGTTTTTTTTCTGGACTTTGACTATGCCATCCTAACAATTTAACCATCTTTAATGTAAAACATTCCACTGTAGCTCCCACTGTCTGTTCCGGGCTGCGTCTCCGGTCTCATGTGTTTCTGGAGCCTGGGACAGATTTTCCTTCAGACAAACAAGAACTTCTTACAGCTCAACAAAGACCTTCTTACAGAAAAGACTAATAGTTGTCCCGTCAACAGATTCGCCTTCCCGGGCTGCAAATACCTCCTTCTCTGCTCTCCTTGTCCAGCCTGTCAGATACGACCATGGCTCGAAGGGTTTGCATGTGAGCCATGTTATTTTCTAGTTTCACGTGATAAATCAATCAGTGCTCTATGAGGTGCTCAAATCTTGGAATATTGGTTTAAAATCTAACTCTGCATTAAACTTCTCCGCAACTTTAACATTGACCCGTCTGCTGTGTTCTTTGATGCTGTTTGTTCACTAATGTTCTCCTCTGAGGCCTTCACAGATCAGGTGGATTTATACTGAGATTATATTGCCCTTAGGTGGACTCTGTTTCCTAATTTGGTGTCTTCGGTCATTGGAATTTCATCCCAAATTGTTGCACAAGGATTTATGTAGGGAGATCAGAGTAAAGGTGGAAAGAGAAAAATAAAGGCTACATTTTCCAAATAAATTTTTTAAAACTGTGTATCCTTTCACTTCTATTTCACAATTATGTTGTACTTTGCTTTGGCCTTTATGTAGAGCATATCCAAAATGTTAGTAAAACCACAGCTGAAGCTTTAAAAAAAAGACAAGTTTGAGGGGCTGTGCAATGATTACTCATGTTCTATCAAACAAGGCATTGTCCTAACATCACTTCTTTTAAAAAGGTCTTAAATGATATAATTTTAACTCAAAATTTAACTTGCTTTATTAGGGATTACAAATCATTTAAAAATGTTAATTTCATATGAAAAAGTTTAATTTTCTTAACTCTTGTGTTTTATTTTAAATCTCCACCTGTGAAACTATTGAACTCAGTAATTTCATTTGTGGGATGTAGGCTTCAGGGGAAGTTCAAAGCAGATCTCAAAGCCATACTTGTTCTGTATTTGCAGTAATTTCACCTATTTCTGTTTTAAAGTTTCATGAATCAGTAGACTGAGTTTGGATAGTTATTAACATGGTTATTAAAACCCATTTTTGAGCTGAATAACATGTACTTCTACTTCTATTTTTTAAGACTAAACAATGGTAACAAAAGCCTCTCCATAAACTTTTAAATTTGTTCATTTCAGTCATTTCACATGTGTGCTGTTCTTGCTTTAAGGAGCTGATATGAAAACATAAATATATTTGTTAAAGGTGCTTATGCATGCGCAAATTTGCTCAGAATGCCCCTAACATTACAATGTTAGCCTCTTGCAATACAGTTTGTAGAAAAAAAGAAGGGTGTATAAAATTAATGACATTAATGACAATTTTTATAGCAGTTTTGGAATGAAAATCGGAAATGAGAAATAAGATAAACATGCACAAAATTTTAAATATTGAAAACACATAAAACAAGAATTGTGAGATCAATATCCGTCCAAACCAAGTAATAATAATCACAACAAGCTTTATCAGCTAAACTGTCTGTGTTTACCTTATCCAAAATTCACACGCGGTTTCTCTGTTTTCGAGTCCTACTGTCGTGGAAAAATGCTTTTACTACTGTTTTTTGTCTTTGTATTGATTACATTAATCATCATGGTTCAGAGCTGGTGTCTTTCCTATAATTCAATTCAATAACCTGATCTAATCGGCGTAGTCTACAACATCGGTCGTTCTGGCTAATCTCCCACCGGGAATAAACCATTGTTCTTTCTTTCTGCGCATCATTTCTCCTGCAGGACCACTCTGCTGCTACTTTTTTTCGTAAAGCTTTATCATTTCAAAGAATTGTTTTCGTCTCTGTCCTCTGACTTTCCACCCGTGCGGGTGTGTGACACTTCTGGCTGACGCCGGCAGGGTTTCCCCCGCTGTCTTACTGGAGATCGGCCGCTGTGTGCGCGCTGATAAGCTTCGCAGGAGCACAGCGCAGCGCAGCAGCAGCGCCGGCGGCAGGAGGCGCATCCGCGGCAGGTGCGCCCTCCTCCTCCTCCACCGCCTCCTCCTCCTCAGCATCCTCCTCGTGGTTCTTGTCTCCGCCCTCCCGCTGCTCGTTTCACGCTGCGAGGATTTAAGCGGGCCCGCCGAAATGGTGAAGGCTTTCTGAGACTGACAGATTTCAAAACTTGACGGGTTTCGGGTTTCGCAGGTAAGACGGCTTCGACTCGCATCCAGGGTGCGTAAAAACCAGAGCAGAGCTGGTCTTGCGTGGGAGTCCACGTTTAGCGATCTTTTTTTTTTCACTTTTACAACTCTTGATTCTGTGCTTTCACAGCCTACACATCAGATCACATTTGGCACAGGACCTGTAAACGGAGTTGTTTTTTTAAAATCTTTGCTCAGAGAGATGAACTCCGAGGTGGATTACGGAGGCTCCGGGAGCAGCGGCAACGGGAAGCTGCGCCAGTGGCTCATCGAGCAGGTGGACTGTGGGAAGTATCCCGGCCTGGTGTGGGAGAACGACGAGAAGAGCATCTTTAGGATACCGTGGAAACACGCCGGGAAGCAGGACTACAACCGGGATGAGGATGCCGCGCTTTTCAAGGTAAGGCACGGTGGGCATGGATGAGAATTTAAGCCGACAATTTATGAGAATATTTGGGCTACAGACTGAAGCTACCCGTATAAATCTGCGGCTCCAGAACGCTCGTTTCTTCAAAATGAAGTTCTTGTTTAGTGAGCAACACGGACGCACGGTTATTTGCAGTTGATCTGCAGAGTGTTTATGATTTTATTTCCTCCAGAAATTACAGACTTAAACGTGATTGCAGCAGACAGAACATTTGCTAAATTCAATTCAGTTTGATTCAGCTCAGTTTCTGTAATTCCTAACAAATATTTTAGAGCATCTCACAAGTCAAGCAACTTTAATTTATAACCGACAGAAACATTTCCTAGGACACGTTCCTGTTTGACTGTAGTCCTAATACAGGTCGGTTAATTGTAAAAAAAAAAAAAAAAAAAAAAATATATATATATATATATATATATATATATATATATATAAATGAAAATAAAAACTAAAAATCAAGTCTAAATAAAAAATACTTTTTTTTAAAAGATTCCCCGTCTAATAGCACTCTCCACAAACTCATCCCTGAATCCCTGTACTTAAACCATATGAGATCTGGCCGATTAAGCGTACATATTAACTGTTTATTAATTGTTATTAATTGTTTCTACAATGTTCTCCCCTGCGACCTGTCTGCAGGCTTGGGCGCTGTTCAAGGGCAAGTTTCGGGAAGGGATCGACAAGCCGGACCCCCCGACCTGGAAGACGCGCCTGCGCTGCGCTCTCAACAAGAGCAACGACTTTGAGGAGCTGGTGGAGAGAAGCCAGCTGGACATCTCGGACCCTTACAAAGTGTACCGCATCATCCCGGAGGGCGCAAAGAAAAGTCAGTGGCGACAGCAAACCCTTTAACGTGAATATCAGTTGCATGGGTTTAACCGGGAAAGGTGATCCATGTTGAACCTTTTCTGTCTTGCGCGCAGGGCCCAGGCAGGAGGACAGTCCTCTGAGCCCAGTGAGCTATCAGATGCATCACCCCTACCCCGCCGTGCAAACGCAGGTAATTAACATATGCATACAAATGAGCGGGGCGGGTCCTGAGAGAGACAGCGCAGGCTGCTGAATGAACCATACGATGTTGTGCATGCATGAATGAACTGAGAGAGAAGAAAAAACGGTTTTATGGGTTAAATGATGCTGAACAAACATTTGACACGGGAATGCACTTTAAATAACAGTGAGGAAAGAAATTGCATAAGTTCAATCAACCTTTGCATACTTATTTTCCTTGAAAAACATGTACTAAATGAATTATTACACCGATTTTCTTTGTTATATGAGCTTTTCAATTTCTTTAAAATGCCATTATTTATATAAAAAAAATCTGAATAAACATATTTGTGTACAGATCCCACAGTACATGCCGAGTCCTGAATGCAGCTGGAGGGATTACTGCCCAGAGCAGCCATCCCTACCCGAGCTGTCCTTCAATCAGTGCCCCTGTCCCCCACGGAGCCTGTCATGGCAGACCTCAGCCATGGAGAACGGTACGTTGCTCAGATCTACCACTGCTGCATGAGCCCTATCCATTTTGCATTGTCTCTTTGCGTGACAAGCTTGACTCTGTTCCTGTTTCTGTACAGGATACCAGCTCAGAGCTTCCATTTATTCCTACGGCCCCGCAGACAGTCAGCCTTCGCCTTTCCCACTGGACGCCAGCATCAGATCAGCAGAGGCCCTCTCAGGTGCACACAATACACTTTCCGTTCCCCTTTTCCTTCTCACGCCACAAAATCATAGATCCAAATTCAAGATCAACTATGACTCTTTTGCAATTTGAAGTAAATGCATTTAGATACTTGTAATATCTTGCCAAAAAAGCTTAAAAAAAAAGAACCAAATGAAAATATTCTCACCCTCATTAAAGCGTTGTCTGCATAAAACTCCTCTCGTCTGTTTGGTGCACCCAAAATAAAAACTAAGTTAATCATTCCCACCAATCTAAGGCATTAGAGATTGGACCAAAAATACCATAGCGACAAACGACTGAGCATCCGTTTCATAAACATTTAAAGAAATATGTTTCTTCAGCGATAACGTATGTGAACATATTCTTAGTATAAACCCTACAAGAAAACACGATCCAGCCAATCAGTTAATAGAGATGCACCAATAAACATGACTTCATTTAAAGGTTCCCTGGTTGACTTTTCAAACACACCAGATCAAACCTTAATAAACGAACAAGGCAAGGCATCTTTTATAAAGGCTTTCCACTGGTGAAGGCCACAAGTGTGAAAACAGGGTATCTAAGATCTGAAGTATGAGACAAATCTTGAAACACAGATCCCGTTTCGGGATCAAAACGGGATCCTTTTACCTGGATAAATGCTGTTTCTAAATGAGAGAATATTCTCAATAAATATTTCAAGCAGTGTTTATCCAAATACAGTTTTAAATCTGGCTGTGTAAGTGACAGAGCCACGAGCATGTCTAAAAAAGGCCATGTTTGTTAACCTTCTGTCCATTTTCTTTCCTCGAACAGACTTCCGCCTCCATGTGTCGATATACGTACGCGACACCCTGGTGAGGGAGGTGACCACCTCCAGTCCGGAGGGATGCCACATCACCCCAAGCCCCCAAGAGAAGCCCTACATGTCGGCGGGCGGTCCCGACGTGGTGCAGCTGCCCGTGGATACCCTCTCGGTCCAAAGAAGGACAGACGAATGCCCGCCAAGTCCGCCGTCTGGCCTGGAAAGTGGGGTCTTGCTGTGGATGGGCGCCGACGGGCTCTACGCCCGCAGGATGTGTCAGAGTAGGGTGTACTGGCAGGGAGGACCTTCGCCGTATGGAGACAAGCCCAACAAGCTGGACAAAGATATCATCTGTAAACTTCTTCATACGCAGGACTACCTTTCAGGTGAGACTTCACAAAGAGAGAATTATAAATGCACTTTAAAAAAGAAAAAGATATTCGTTTTGGTAAGTGTCAACAAAACTGACAATCTATTTCAATAAACCCAAATATTCTAACGAAGACTTAAAATATTAAAGAAAGAAAATTATTGTTTTAACCCAACGTTGGATAAAAAACCTGGCTGAAAACCACACCATTTCAGATTTTAACAGAGCAATCAGAAGCCGTCTGCCCATACCAAATTTAAAAAGGACAATTTTGACTGTGGCGTTGAAAAGAGAACCAAAGTTCCAGCTCATTTACTGGAAAGGCCCCTTTGTAGTATCTAAGAAGGGCTGTGGTGACCTTCTTAGAGAGGTTTTTCATAATTAGCTGTTAGTCACATGACTTTTTACAGCACCACATTTATCCCCACCCACATGCACCGACAGCCCCAGCTGTGACTGACAGCTAATTGTATTTGCATACATAGTGTGACCAGGACTTTCCATTCGATTCACCCCAAAATGTCATGCCACTTCAAGAGAAATTCTACTGAAATCATTTGCCTGTTCAGATCTACTTTAGAAATTAGAGCTAATGATCATGTGAACTTGCCTTGTTTCCCAACAGAGATCCAGAATTACGGGCTCCACGGTCGGCCTCTAAGTCGCTTCCAGGTCCTGCTGAGTTTCGGAGACGAGTGTCTGGATCCTCAGAGACAAAGGCGGACCCTCACAGTCCAGGTGATTGCAAGGCCTCATGTTTAATAAATCTAACGATGCCTCCTCTCCAGTTCTGTGAAAATATCTGTTGGTGGACTGTATGACCAAAATGAAAGCTTTCAATGTGAAAGGTTTTTAAAAAAAAAAGAACTTTTAAGTTCAGCACCAAAACTGAAAAATAGGATTTGAAAGTCTGCAGGAACTTCTTCGTTGTCAAGATGCACGCTTTGGTTCAAAACTAAATTTAGATTCCTAATAGTTTCTGAGAATCGTCATCAGCCTGGTTCCAGGATTACTTTTCACATCTTTGATTTCTGAAGCAGTATAAACTGAAAGCTGATGGGTTATATCAGGTTATTATGATCCGAAGAAGCTATACATCCAAACGAATATATAAGTTGCACAGAGTCTTTGGTTTAAAGAGGCCATGTTGGTAAAATACACATTAAATCAACAACAAATTGGAATTTCCCCACATTTCTCTCGATTTCTTTTTCCATTTTGAATAATTTTCACTCACCTCACAAAAGAAAACACCTTTGTCCAGATATGACAGAAGAATTAAAAGAGGTAATACAGAAAAGGCTGACCAGTGGGTGAGAGTGACACTAACACCAACCATCTTATTATCAAAATTAAATATAGGTCAGATGGATTAAGTTTGGTTCCATGACTGTAGAATTGTCAAAAAAGGGCAACGAGAAAGTGCTCATGGCCTGTTTAAGCAAAACGGCAACTTTCAGTATCTGGCAGTAAATTGTTCTGTGTTTTTATTTGTGGATTAACAGTTTAAAGGGGCAATAAGCAAAATCTCACCACTAGGTGCGCTGTTGAGCGCGGTCTGTAGAACAAAACAAGATGTGTGGCAAGCCACGCCTCTCTCTAGCTCCACTCCAGCTGCAACCTCGCCCCCCTTTCTACTGTCCCTCTCACAAGTCACCTCACATACACGTATCTGCCAAGGATAAACATCAAAAACAGCAAAACCTTTCAGAGGAACATGTCTAGTGAAGAAGTAAGTAACTCATAACTTGCTGTTAACAAGAGAACGTTTTGATCCGTTGGACGTCCTCTCTGCCATTCTGCTCTTGTGCTACACCGCTCTGCCGGGGTATTTTATGGGCATGGCGGGGGCTAAGCCCTGAGTAGCAGCTGTTCACGTGGACAGACATGCACGCACGGCCGGCCCGGCTTCGTAAACAAGAGACTGGAGAACAGCATGGAGAGATGGTGTGCATGGCTAGCTATTCTCTGGCTTTTCCACCAACTTTTTGTGTTTTTGGCATTTAAAAAAAAAAATCACTTTTCTTTATGCAAGTTCAATAGTAACAGAGTCAAGATGAACCTTGTTAGTTGCAGAAAATATTGGAACTTTAAAAAAAAAGTATATTTCTCATCAACAAAGACAGTCTTCATGTGAGCGACCACTGCAAAGCTAGCAGAAAAAAAGATAAACGTTACAGTACACAGAGAACCAGACTATAAAAAAAAGAAAGAAATCGCATTTAAAGCTGCAGTAAGGAGTTTTGAGAAAACCATGGGCTGAAAATGTACAGGCCCCTCCCCTTTGTTCTCTGCTGCACTGCAGTCCTCCCTCCAGCTCCTCCCCCACAGCAGAGCCAGCGGTACTGCTCCAATGTTTACCCGTTTTCTGAACCAGTGCCTCTCCAGAAATGGGCAGTTTTGACACTGCTAACAACCAATCAGCGCCAGACATTATTCCTGGCCTTGATTGGTCTTTTCTGACCGGGAGCGGTATATTTCTGCAAATAGCAGTATGACCACTGGGAGGAGCCGAGGAGCTTATATTTTCCAGGACATAGAGACAGTTTCTAACAAATATATAAAAAAAAAATACATTTATACAAAAGTTACCTTCAGCAGGTTTAACTATTACAAATTGTAAATGACAGAAAAGTTTAACTTGGGTTGAGTCTAGTCAGCCTCAGAAACGCTGGTTTGACAAATGTACAAACTTATCTCTGGCTTTTATGTTGGTGCAGCTTTCAGTTTACGGTGTTAAAATTTATGATACGCTAAATAAAATTATTTAAAGGATTCCCTGGCCGCAAGTGTAAAAAAGTGTTTTTCTGCTCTCGGTGTTTCAGGTGGAACCGCTATTCGCCAGGCAGTTCCTGTACTACGCTCAGCAGACTAGCGGCCACTACTACCGCGGCTATGAGCATCCCGCAGTTACGGAGCATATAAACGCCACCGAGGACTATCCAAGAGCCATCACGCACGCCCACAGCGCAGGAGTGAGCCGTGATCGGTTTGAGTGACTGTCAAAGACCTCAGAAAGCAACCAAAAGCATTTAAGAAAGCAAAACAAGTGCTGCAAAATCTCAGGGACAAACATGGACAGCATTGTACATAAGCTGAATACTTAGTGGCTGTTTACCCTGTGGTCAGTTCTGTGTCTTTTACATGTGATTGAATATTAGTTCAGTCGGTGTCATAACACCACAAATTACTGCGCTGTTTTATTTTTACCACACATTATTCGTTTTAGGGAATTGAAACTGACAGCGGAGGTGATTGTACTGGAGAAAAAAAAAGAGAACAGACTCGTGCCTTAAAAGAAAAGTGCAAAGCGCACTTTTGCTTTGTAATGAGAAAAATATGAAATGCATCCTCAGATCCGGGATGTGACTAGCACTTGGTTAGACTAGGCTCTGATAGCTTAGCTTGTCTTAGCGCAAGACTGGACCCAAAAAGGGCTCGCCTGACTGCATCTTAATCCTGCAAACTCCCACCAATGAGCCAAGTGTTCGATACTTAAGTCAGAACCAAAAGTATAATTAGATATATTTACAGAAGAATTGTTTTCTTGTTGGGACAAACTTTTATCCCTGCTAGTCAGTGACTGGAGCTAATTTTAGTCTAAACTCTGCAATTCCATTGTAAAACTGAGTATTATCTATTTTTTTGTTTGTTTGTAGAACCCAGCAATAATTACAATGTTAATTTTAAGCCTTAACCAAGATATGGGGGCTATTTTAATTATTACAAAATAGTCAGTATTGCTATTCTTGTAAAGGTAAGCTTACTGGCTCTAATCCATTCTCTGACAGCTAAATGCCAGCTAGGATAAGAACCTGTGAGTTTCTTTTTTTTAATTTAACAAACCTCTTGTAAATAGTATTTTTTTGGTATATATATATATATATATATATATATATATATATATATATATATATATATATATATATATATATATATTGCTTGTGGACACTATTACTACTCTTTGTATGAAAAATCTCAGGGAGCTAAATGTAGATAAGCTTCTAAAACTGTATTTTGTATCACAAATGTTTCACATCTGAATGAATGGGTTAATCTGAATGTCTTTTGTCTTCAAAGATAATTTCTGTTTGTAAAAAAAAAAAAAAAAAAAGCAAAAATGATAAAACAACAACAATAAACTGTGAAAAAAAGACAGGCTCTGTTCATAAGTGAGTTCTCCGGATAACGTCAGTACTATTGGTGCGTGGTTTGAGCAGGAAGTGTGGTTCACACGCAGGATGACGCTGGTTAATCAACTGCTGGGTTATCGCAAACGGCGCGATGACATCAAGAGGGGTGGAGAGAGAGGAAGAGGTCGGCCGCGCTTTCCGCGTAGAGCTGGGGAGAAAAAGCCTTCCTGGCTTCTTACTGCTAGCAAAAGTGTTTCCACTTTTGTGGAAAAAAAAAGTTGAATCTGAAAGAAACCTCAAAAACATTTCTGTAAGCCACAAAATAATTCAGAAGAGGAGCAGGGTAGAAGATGTCATCAAGCTGATGAGGTTAGGTTCCAAAATAAATAGATAAAAAAAAAGTGCCACTGGGGCATTACATTGAAAACCACTGGATGTACTACCTTTATAGCAAGAGGAGGGAAACAGCTTACATTTCTTGTCACCCAAATTTCAAAACCTAACAAAGAAAAAGTCTCAAACAGCATTTTCTTTGTTTCTTAACATAATTGTTTTTTGTGGACACCTGTACGAAAAACGGGTAGTGTGATGTCATATTTTATTAAAATGACCATTTGAAATGCATTTAGACAACGAGACATATTTTATCTTTTAAACACAATAATAAGTGTGTATTATATTAAGGTTAAATTATATTTTATCATTTAACACCAAATCAAGGGTTGGTTATTCTTTCTAAGCAGAGTTGATTGGTCCAGTGAGTAGACAGTAACTTACTTTATGTGGAGGGAAATCAGTGATCTAAGCTTTAAGGAAATTTTCATTGGGGCATCTAACAGTTGGTGCTGACAGTTATTCAGGAAATCACTCATTTAAACTCCAATTTCCACTGTCTTAATCAAATGAAACTCAAGCTTTAGTGGTTTTAATTGACCATATGTGATTTTTGTGTAGTTGCATTCGGATAAAATAGTACTTTCCTTTGACCTTACTGTCTTAACCAAACAATATCTGTGCTGCATTGGCTGACTGCTTGCACAGTGGGCACTTTCCATCCTTCTACAGATAACGCGTGACACGGTATTCCTCTAGTCCAATCCCATGTAGTTCAGCAGGTGAAAAAACAAACAAACTGCAACTTGGTAAAAGGCTGTTTCATGTAAAGTTAACGAGGCTGCACAGTTGGCAGCTCTTTTGTCTTGCAGCAAGAAGGTCCTGAGTTTGAATCTCGGATCTCGGCCTGAGGCGCCTCTGCATGGAGTTTGCATGTTGTCTCCGGGTACTCTGGTTTCCAACATGACTGTTAATTGGTCTCTCCACATTGCCCAGAGGTGTGAGTGTGTGTGAAGGTCCTGTATATGTCTGAGTTGCCCTGTGATGGACTGGTGACCTTTCCAGGGTGTTCCCCGCCTGTCATCCATTGACTAATGGAGATACGCCCCAGCCTCCACAGGACCCTGCACGGGTGAGCTGGTATATATATATATATATATATATATATATATATATATATATATATATATATATATATATAAAATGGATGCATGTTAGCTTAACCTGCATGCATTGTTTTGAGTTTGAGGGGTTTTACTTTATCTTAACATGATCTAGAATCAACCCTGAGTAGCTGGTAGCTTGACTAGAATTTCGCCTTGATTCTCCAGAGTCACTTTGACTCCTTTAGTTAAGAGACTTACTGTTAATAAATATTCTAAGCACCCTAACCTAAAAGCACAGACTTATTTGTTTCTTTAGCTGTTAGCTTGACTACAAGAATGATTTTCCTAATTGAGATTAGATCTCTACAGCTGAGATGCTGACTGTTCTTAAATATTTCATCCAATCTCACCTAAATTCAAACAAGCATTACTGTGACAAGTAGAACTTATCTTGACTTCAGCACAACAATTTGTCCTTGACTCTCCAAACTGAGATTGTTCTGGCAGCTATAGCAAAGATAATGACTGCTCATAAATATCCCACACAACCTCACCTAAACAAAACTCCAAGAACATTTACTTTGCTAAGCAGCTAGCAGTGATCTTCGCTCAAACAAGAACACTTTGTGTGTTCGCTAAGGACCGTCTTTTGAGACACATTTAACCTGAGCACTTTGTGCTGTTTATCAGCAAAAGGAACTTTTTTTTAGATAAAAAAACACCTCTGCTTCAAAAACAGGTAACAAATATGTTCCACAACTAAGGTGAGCACAAACAGATCCTTTTTGATGCATCAAAGTTCTCCATTCGATCATTTGCCCACTCACTGTGAAGAAAACATCACGTCAAAGTACGTTTTTTTCACCAGGTAGTGTTTTCTTTTATCCTGAATGGAACAGAGAATAAAAATCTTATGAATAGAAAAACTCCCCCTTTTCACCTCTGTTACTGTAAACAGAGAGCCGGGTGAGGAGCGGATACGGTTTTAGGCTTTGAACCTGTTTTGTGAATGAATCCGTGGGAGGAAAGAGAGCTAAGTTTAGAACACGGGCGATCAAAACAACTCTTGTCTGCACTGCATGGCTTTCCCCTATGTCGATGGGAAACCAAGTAAAAAAAAAAAAAAAAAAAAAGCCTGAGGTGTGTGAATGCAGACGATAACAGAAATCTGAAAACAAATGACTGAGAAGAGCGATGTGTGGTTTGTACATTCAGAAGCTGAAATTTTATGGGTCAACCTCTTCAGCACATCTGCTCTGCCCTCAAATAACCCTATCATCCTATCACACCTCGTGTGAGCTGTAGGCGTGTCCGTCTTCTCTCTCTTCAGCAACCGTGATGCTCGCTGTGTGAGCCCCTACACCCACAGCCATCTCGATCTGGGATGAAATAACTCAGTTTGCTCCCCCTGACTAACGGCCCACACCTTCCCCGCCCGGCATACGCCCTGAAGCCGCCCTTTCTCCTTCAGATCCAGCCGCCAACATGACATGTGCAAGGCGCTGAGCTGAAGCTTCAGAAATGAATAATGAAAGCTGCTCGTTTGAACCAAATTGCACACAAGCCAACTGTCTGCATGCATGCATGCACGCGTTCATTCCTGGTTCCTGAGTCACAACTGACATTTAGACCTGAAGTTAAACTTAAGGTCTAAGAAGAAACTTCGAAATATTATCTGGGTCATACACACCGGCACTTTAGGTACTCTTGTTCAATTAGTTATTAGCACAAATTGCGATGAGGCCGATTACAAACAGAAAATCTCAGTGTCATAGATGTGGCGACAATGATTAAAGCTTAAACCATGCATCAGAACAGGGAAGCAATTGACTTTGAACACGGCATAGTCATTATTTTCAGACACACTGGTCCGAGTGTTTCAGAAACTGCTGTGAGATTTTCACACACAACCATCTCTCAGGTTTACAGAGGATGGTGCCCACCCCCAAAACAGAAAACATTTGGTAGTTGTGATGATCAAAATGTAAACTCGGGAGTCAGAAAAGAATAGGCAGACTGGTTGGAGATGCTATAAAGGCTGCAGGAGCTCAAATAACCACTAATTACAACCAATGTATGCAGAATGTCATCTCTCAAAACGCTACATGTCAAACTTTGCAGCAGATGAGCGACAGAAGCAGAAGACCACAGAACAACCAAGGGCAGGAAATTGAGGCCACAATTCGCAAAGGCTCGCCAAATGTGGACAATTGAGATTGAAAACATGTTGCCCAACAATTAGCCTCGATTTCAGCTGCAACATTCATACAATCAGAGTTTGGCATAAATAGCATGGCAGTACAGACCCTTCCTGCACTGTAATGACAGTTCTGGATGATGTTGCAGGTGTGATGGCATTTCAGGCCTCTTATAAACTAAATGAATGTCTCCCAGAGTATTGTTGCCGACCATGTCCGTCCCTTCGTGACCACAGTAACTTGTACTTCGAGCGGGTTAATGCACCCAATGTCACAAGGCTCAAATCATCTGAACTAGGTTTTATTAACAGGAAAATTAGTTCATTGGACTCCGGCAGCCTCAACAGACACCAGATCTCCATCCAAACCTGCAGGAGCTGTGTGATATGTTAATATGGACAAAAACGTGTGAGACACGTTGTTTAATAAAGAGGCAGGTGAATGTATGACATCAGTACAATAATACCTAGCTTGTTGTGTATAAGACTATAGTATCTACTACCTGCATATAAAGGTTTATGCTGGCCCGCCAGTTAATCAAAGCAAACTGCTCTGATGAATCACATTTCCTCTCAAGCTCTGGCCACGGCATCCATTTGTAGACAAATTAGTCAGCAAATGCTTGATGAGGAACTGAGTTCAAACTCAACACTGTTAACCCGTTTTATCAGATCAGCACAAGTTTAGGCCCATCCCTCTAAAAGTGTTAACTGTGTTCACAGATCTGGCTTTTATTGGCAATCAGGCAGTCACACTGGCATGATCTCCTCATGCCAAAGACAAAAAAAAAAAATAAAAATTAAAATAAAGTATTTTTTTCCCCCCAATATGGCAGGATTGTTAAGACGCCAAGACCTGGGTTGGATGTAGTCATTCTGTATTTCTTAAAAGATCCTGAGGCTTAAGGGACAATAAATGACCCCAAAACATTGCACCTGTGCAGAGGCAGATGATCTGGTAAGCTTTCTAAAGAGACAAGGTCAGATCTTCAAGACTTATTAAGGTCCTTACCAACGTTGCTTGACCGTCAATGCATGGGATGTGTGGGAGCAGAGGTTGCAGAATAAAAATAACATCCTCTAAGGCCACTACGCCACAGACTTGCCTATTTGGACTTTGCATTGCAGCCCTAAACATTTGACATTGAAAGGTGGAACAATGTTTTATTCTCCAGAGAAAAAAATAAATAAAATCTTGACATCCTGATGACTTCCAACATCCCTAGCATGGCCATGAGATACCACTGGAAATATTTTCTATGGGCCACAGTAGAGAAGTCACAGTCCTGACCAGGGAAGATTCCTTCTTCATAACAATTGAATTTCAAGTTATGTGAGGGTAAGGGGGTCTAGGGACATTAAACTACAGCTTCCTTTGTGGAGATGTTGCATGTCCTCTTGATCTCCATTGGAAAATGAAGTGCAAAGGAGGTTTACAAACAGAGATGGCAGC
Source organism: Fundulus diaphanus (assembly GCA_037039145.1). Lineage (NCBI taxonomy): Eukaryota > Metazoa > Chordata > Actinopteri > Cyprinodontiformes > Fundulidae > Fundulus > Fundulus diaphanus. The sequence goes on along the minus strand of CM073128.1, from coordinate 18,199,912 downwards.
TCTAGACTGCAGATCGCCTTCGGGAAGACACCTTTAACACAAGGAGCTATGTTCCCTCCAGCCTACAGCAAACACGCATTAAGCATGCCAAAAACATTCATATGTCATTATCAAGAGTCTTTTTTTTCACATTTTTAGTTGATATGAATTTTAAAATTTTAACAGGTTCAAAATCCGGTTTTAGTTCAAAAGCAGTTTTCAATCATTTAAATACTCAATTTTTCTGAGCACAGTTCATGACAAAATCATCAAAAGTCCCAAATTGATATGCTATTTATACTTATGTCAGATATACGTAAACATTTATTTATCCAGATGAAACCTGTTTGGACCTGGCTGGAAATCATCCAGGATGAGGGGGGCAGGAAATTAAACGCTCTCCTACCCAGTTCTGTTTCACTTTGGAAACAAACATATGATGAAAAAATTTTTTTTTTAATCAGATTATTGAATAAACAAGTCACCATAGTCTGGAAGAGGAAAATATGTTACAGAGATTGAGTAATCTCAGACTTGTTGAAAGAAACAGGCCATGTTTCTGTAGAAGAAACGCATGTTAGGTTTTAATTTAGACAGGATTATTAATGTGCTCCTTGAGAGAAAGATATCATCCATGATGCCACCAAGGTACGCGTCAAGAATTGACTATCTCAATTTCTGCCCCATTTGAAGTTTTAATTGCAAAAAAATAGATGATAGTGATTTACCTCCTGAAAACAACCAGAGCTTGAAGGGAATTTGAAGTGCAGTTAATCTGCTCATCATCTGCATAGAAACGATGCACGGCTTGCGGTAGGTCCTGACGGACATCATTGACATAAATACAGATTAATAGTGTGAACTTCTGACTGTACAGTATAAAAAAAGACTCCTGTTGGAGAAAGGGTAGAGGCAAAGTAATCCAGATGACATCTTAGAAACCAGTCAGTAACTAGACCTTCAGATGTTTCTATCAGACAGATTGTTCAACACAAACACTACTATGGTGTGTTAGGTTTATTTTATTAGTGCACAGTAAAATTACAGGAACTTATCATCATTATAAGTCCCGATTGGGACCTAATTCAGTCAGAGAAGACCTCCAGCCACTGATCCAGAACTTTCTCGAAAAACCGATCTCCAAATGCACTCATTTTATGGTCAGACACGATTAGCATAGCCAACACAGATGGGACTGTCCTGCACAGTAACAATGAAAACCACTCATTTAGTGCCTTCTAGATTGAATTTACAGACATTTGTGTTTATCATAGTAAAGCAGAAATTGAAAGTGACACTGAGAAAAGAAAAGAGATGAGTAAATAATAAAGTGATAAGTGAGCAGATAATAGTGTTGGTTTATTAGATGACTGCACACAGATTGTTACAAAGCGATGCCGGGTAGTGGAGAAACAGGCAGGTTGAAATTATCTCTTGACGGGCTGGACGTTGGAAGGCTGGAAGCAGGTGAGCTGGAGCTGCATGCTGCTCTTAAATTTGTTCAGCAGCTCCTCCAGTAACCTGGAGACCAAACCAGACACAGAACATGTGAAATCAGTCCGCACACTGTGATGCATTCACAGAAAACGGTGCCAGAATTTAACTCACTTCTTATCGGCGCCGCTCTGCAACTGAGGCAGCGAATCCAAAGCCTGCTTGAAGCTGGCGCTGAAAAAAAAAATCCAAAAAAAAAATCACGTTTTATAAAAAAAAGTCAAGTTAATTAGCACTTTATTGCCAGAGAATACGGTTCAGGGCGAGTCTATGCATGTATCCTGACATGCACGCTGACCTACTTACATGAACACACAAGACACACCACACAGCAGGCACACAACAGAACCAGATTACTTTCACTTCCTTTACAGAACCCACCAACTAACATAAATAGGGATTGTAGTGAGGGATGTGCGACTGTTAGGATTTATGTCTGTGACATGCATGGCCATAAATCACTGGGCACGCATGTGTGAGGGCTGTACTCACTTGCTATCAGCGTTTAGGTATGCAGCCATGGCGTCCCTCAGGGCGCAGAGCTCGAGTCGGGCCTGAATGTAAAACGGGGTGGGGCAGAGGATGGTAGTGGGGCGGGGGGGCCGCGGGGGGTGGGTTTGCAACAACAACAAAAAAGAAAAAGGAAAAAAAAAAGAAAAAACAGTCAGCATTAAATCTAGCCATCAAGGCCAACTGACAGCAGTTAGCAGATGAACTGAAATGTGGCATTATCAGAAACGACCGGTGGATCCCCCGGCAAGTGTGGTGTCGGCTTATGAGTCAGGGTCTTACTATGAGTGAGAAGCAGCTCGTCTTGTTTGTGTGTTTGTGTATGTGTCAGCGCGTACCTGCAGGGCTCCGTTCTTACTGAAGGATGACACGCACTGCATAAGGCGGCACATCTCGTCCGCCACCGATTCGACAATTCTTGACAAAACCCGAGGAACCAGGTCCTTTGAGACGGTGAAGACCTGGTGCAGAAAATTTTGGTAGTTTGACAAAGGAGGAAGTGCAGAAAAAAAAAAAAAGGGTTTGTGGTGAACGAGGGGGGAGGGGGGTGTTTTTACCTCAGCGTGGACCGCTATGATGTTTACAAGAGCTTCCTTCAGGTAGTTCCTTACACCTGACGGAGGATAAGAAATAAACTTAAAATGGAATAACAGAAAGTATGTGAAAGGGTGCAAAGATAACAGGTTGAATACAAAATTAAAATAGGATCAAATTCTAACACATGAATGTGCTTTAGTCTAAACCATTTAACTGTAGCTCTGGGTGTTTGTTAAGGGTCATTCTTCTGCTCTCAAGCCTTCTGCAGCCTTGAACAGGTTTTCTTCCAGGATTTCCCTGCTTTTAGCTCACACCATCGTCCCTGTTCCTCCCGAAACAAAAGCATGGCCACACGTAGTGGTGCAACCATCATGTGTCACCCTGGGGATGGGGTATTCAGGGTGATGTGCAGTTTTATTTTATACCATACACAGCGTTTTGCTGGTAAGCTAAAGTAGTAAAGTTTTTGCTGTGTTTACTACATGGCTTGTGGCTGTTTTTCCACATTGGCTTTGCTGATTTTTTCCTACCAGAAATGCCCCCAACTGAGGAGAGCACGACTAATAACTGTCTGTCAAAAGATTCCACCTAACCTGTGGATAATTGTTTCAAATGTTACCTCACATCACTGATCAGCTATTTCCGCTGTCTGCATCTTCCGGGATTTTCTGACGAAGTGCATACTTGCTTGATAGCAACACAATCCTGAAAACCTCTTTCCCTTTATCTCAGATGCGTGGTCCGTGCTAGTTTGCAACCTCTACTTTCTGTTTATTACAACCACGTGTAGCGTCAACTTCTGACGGAATTACGCTTTGCGTAGCCTAGTTAATTCGCTCAAAACTAATGGTTGGAAACAAGCTTGATTTGCATTTTCTTTATTTTTTTTCCTACATTTTAAAAGTTCAAAATTTGCATGCCAATTGCATGGAAACAGCCAGTGACAGTGATGCAGCGCAGAATTGAGTGGGGTTTTACTGACACAGAGAAGCAATGTCAGTGGTGTGTTCCCTTTTTATCTTGTCAAATGGATACGGCAAACAGGCTTAAATCAGATGCAATCAGAGTTTGACTCCAATTTAAGCTTGTTTGCTGTTGCCATGACCCAGTTAACTGAGGATTTGCAAAGGCATAAATATTGGTAATTGGCCATAACAGCAATATTAATATTGGATGCCGATGCTGACCCAAAATGTCACATTGGTGCATCCCTAGTTAAAGCTATAGTTGGTAATCCTGTTCAGAAAGACTTTTTGTTAAACTGGGTAAAATGGTCCTTCCATCCTGAATGTAGTCAATACATTATGTATTCAGAAAAAAAGAGGTAAAAAATTGATCTCTGTGGGAGCTGCAGGCCTGTAAAAACTTGGACCAATCCCTGCCCTTTGTGCCAAAGAGCAGTGATTGGTCATAATTTTGGTTCTGAAGTCAGCTGTGACTATACCATGGCAACAAAATAATGTCCACTTTGGAAACAATAGCAAGATTATAATCAGCTTTTATGTAATTCTATTTCTAAATGAGGCATTACCTTATTGAGGGATTGCCACACTCTAGATTCAAATCTACCCGTTGAGGGATGAAAACTGCCAGAAAATATTGAATAGCAAAGTCATTGTCATAATTAGAGTTAAAAATGCAGGTTTAGATCACTTTTCTTTTCATTTGCTTATGTGGAGCCCAGGACATTGTTAAAAAGGCAGAACAATAATAATAATATAATAATCATCTTTATTGTCATTGCAATGCACATTCCAATGAAATTTGTTCTCTGCATTGAACCCATCCTTTTGGGGAGCAGTGGGCTGGTGCCCATTGACAGCTGGAGATAGGCAAGGACCCAGAGTGCGGCCCAGGGATTAAAGGTCTTGTTCAAGGACCCAGAGTGGCAGTCTGTGGGAGTGTAACCCAGAACCTCCAGGACACAAGCACAAAAAAAAGAGAAAAAAAAAGGAAAGAGGAACGCTTCACAAACTTGCGTGTCATCCACGCAGAAACTGAGAGCATAAACCAGATTTCTAAAACAGAAATTTAAGACATTCTGACACAACCAAGTGGATTAATCACCAAAAGTGTACGTCTTGATTTTTTTTTATTTCTCAAGTGAGTGGTGGTCATGTATTTCTCTACAAACTGAAGGTATTTAGGGCGTATTTCAACAAGGCTAAGAGTCTTTGCAGAGAAAACTATACAGTTGTAAAGTCTAACTAATAAAGAAACCTTTGATACAACTAAGCTTGGGTCAGGATTTGTACAACATGAACTTTAACTCTCAATTTCTCAGTGCTTGAGTTGTGCAAGTTTTTTTTTTTTTTGCTTAAAAAAACCACTGTGAAACTTTTGCTATACACTTGAAACCAGGTATTTACACTGTATAACAAGCAAGACTTTTTTACATTAACTAAATGCTTGATCATTAAAGCTCTAGAGATTCTGAAACTTCACATACAGATGTTTAAACATATTTCTTTAGTATTTGGAAGAACTGACTTTGACACTTCATGACTTGGGGCAAAGTTTTTGTTTTGCTGGAGCTTTGGCCCATTCCTCCTGACAGACCTGGTATAACAGAGTCAGATTATACCACACAGCTCTCACAAACCTTTGCAGCTCTATGCATAGATGCATATTTTCTATGGGACTGAGATCGGGGCGTTGTGATGGAATCTGCAAAAGCATTGACTATGTTTTGGCAGATTCACTTTGCAAATAATCTCTAAAAGAAAATTCCTATTTGATTTAACCTCAGTAAGTGTGGGAAAAAGGTAGTGTCTCTTTTTCTAAAAGTATGTTATCTAGTTTATACTGTATTATGTTAGACAGTTTTCTTCTAGTTTGGCATGTAGTACATTAATCCAAGTATTCTATTTTCAAAACAGTTAATTGAATTAATTAATTAATTATTAATTATGCTTCCTTTTAAACAAGTTAGGATAGACCCTGACCCCAAGCCAGCCCCAGAAGCTGAAGAAGTGGAGCCTCCTGCACAGCCTGAATGCCAAGTTTCTAAATGGACAATGGGCCTATAGTATCAGTAGCCTATAGCTAGCATTAGCTTGCAATAAATGACAAATCATGTTCATGCAGAAAAGCCATTGTACAGCGCATACAGCGGTAAAACCAGCTGATGAAGTGAGCGGAGCTCTGCTTGGCTTGTTAGTTACGTAATAATCGGGAGGTTTCTGAAAACGGCTCATTTTCCAGACACTAACAAAACTTTTACTAATTGACAAAAAAATGTCTTTTTTGTGCTTGGATGGTTTCTAGAAACAGTAAAGACCCAAATAGAAGGAGAAAAACGTGCAAAAATGTAATTCTGCATAATAGACCCCCCTAAGTCCTTAAAAGAAGATTTGTCAACATTAGGTGTACAGTTTAACTTACATTAGTTTGTATTTACACACACTGATAAAATAAAGATGGTTAAAAAAAGTATAACTGAAACTTCATAGAGGCTCTGGTGATTTGGTTTCTGAAGCGCTGTAAAACCCACAACCGTTTACGAACAGGACAATTTTTTATAAAAAAAAAAGGTAAAATCATATTTGCAGACGTAGATGTTAAAGATGACGTAACTGATCCAAATAATCTTCAGTTTGCATTGATAAAAATCCACATATTTGAACAAACAGGATAATTTAGCTTTGAATCTGTGACGTTTTCTCATAAAGGAGCAAAAACAAGCAGCCAAAACAGAAATATTGCAAACCAAGCTGCAACTGTAATCGCGTTTTTAGCCTTTTCTTTTTTTTCCACTTTTTTCACTGAGGAAGATTCAATGCGGTTAGGGGCCGGGGGTTAATGTGCAAGCCTGGAAGGTTGAAAATATAACATCCAGTGAACTCTTGACAACGAAACAGCCAAATGCAGCAACAGAAAGAAAGTACTGAAACCGGATTTTTAATGCCTTGCAGCACCCCACACGCTTACAGGAGTCCCACACAAAGAGCAACAAGTGAAAGTATCATATCCTAGAACGGTGGTTTAGTGTCCAAAATGTTCCGCTTTCACATGTGGCCCAGGCATACAAACTCTCAGAGGCTGCAGCAAACCAGTGCAAGGCTCCCACTTGTCATTAGGAAAGGTTACGCGATAATCTGCCTGCAGCCCACCTGAAAAATTCAATAGACTCATGCTGCCTCATATCCTGTGTTTTAGGTAAACCACGTATTTTACATTCACATTCCACCTGAGTTTGGAGTGCATCTGGTGACAGAAATGTCAAAGTAGGCCTTTACACACACCCACAGCTCCAGCATAAAGGCCATGAGAGCTTCAGGCAGAGCAGCAAGATGAAGTTTACAGTAAGCCATCAAAGAGCTGTACTCCACACATGAGACATGTGAACCACAACTCTACAGATCAGAAGACAGACAACAAGTTCTCATGCTACGTGACTCTTAGTGGCTCATGTATGATGCTGTCACGGTCAGTTGGTGGTTGCTGTGGGTGAATTCCCCTCTCTGACGTGAATCCTGGCTTTTATCGGGTCAAAGAAGCAACCTGGTGCTTGTCTGATACCTGTGGGCGCCTGGCAGTCTCTCCAGTCGAAGTATCCAGCATACATGCCGGGCTCCAGGGAGCCAGCGATCGGATCGGCTCGTCTCTCAATGTAGGCTTCGAAGAGCTTGCTGTCCAGCCCCCGAACAGCGTCCACACTCACCTGGAAGATCATGGACAGAAATTAACAATACACACACAAAACAAAAAAAAACTGCCTATTCCACGACTCCCTTAAATATCATCAAATCAATAGTTTATTTATATAGTCGCCATAAAATGCAAGCGCCCCCTCTGTTAGCTCTGCGATTATAAAGTCGAAATGTGTCAAAGGACAGAAATTATGTTTCCTGGCAGATCTTAAAACAACTTAAATCTAACCACCAGTATACAAAACCACACATCAGATTTCAAACCGTTGTTACTTAGAAAACAAACAAACAAAAAAAAAAAGCAGAAATGGAAACGTGAGTAAAAACAAAATTCCGTCAATATTCCCCACACATCTGGACTTTGACTGGGCCATCACAGCGGTCCGGTTCTCAACATACTTGTACTTTTCAGCCATTGTGTCAAAGATTTTCTGCTGTGTTCGGGATCATTGTTCTATAGATGAACCAGTTTGGGCCAAGCTTCAACTGCTGGATGAATCACAACAATAAACAGAGGAGTTGATGGTTTACTGAATAAAAGCAACGTGCCCATCCCAGCACATCAAGCCCATCATGTGACATGTGGTACGAGGGGTTTGTTGTGCAGTACGATGTGCTTCGGTCAATGCAACTTTGCAAATTTAAGTAGTTCCCTGTCATAAAGTTTCAAATTAAAAACGTTAACGGAGGACTGTACAGTCTGAGATATTTTGGTAATTTTTCTCAGCAGGGGACAGTCTGACCTTGGGGTACATTTGCTGCAATGTCCACTCCTGGAGAGTTTTGCATCTGGCTTCACATGGGACTTATTCTTCTGATTTTAGAAAGACAGACTTGAAATAGCTGGGAAATGCCTGTATAATAAGCAACAATGTATTAAATGGCATCATTGCTTATATATTGGGAATTTTTTTAACCTTCACATGAATGCTGCAGAAGAGCTGCTAAAAGTCCCGCTGTTACTGAGGTGGTCAGACTGATGAGAATACATTAATCAAGTCCAGTTACTAAGCAGAACTTTGCAGCTACTTTTCCCCTTAAATGCCACTGAAGGAGCAAGATTATACTTAGTTTTTCACATAGCTGTTGCATTTAGCCTAATCATCATTTAATAAGTAATCACAGTGTGAAATCTGTTGTATTTTTATACTCCTAAGCTTACATCTAGATAATGTTAAAACCCAGTAGTAAACTTAAATACATCCTCTGGATTATGTAAAATCATGAAATTTCACTTATAAGGGCTATCTAATACATAACAATCAACCATCAAACTTTGCATGAAAGTCTGCTTTAACATGTGAACTGTTTATTTTTTGATTGCAGGGAAATGTTAATGTTGATAAGATATCACACTGCGCAACAGTTTTGTATCAGGTGCTTCTTGGGAGTTTTCACAACCACTTTCAGAGCTATTTTCACCTTTGAGGAGTACAGTCCTCAAATGACCCAATAAATATTCTCGATGTATTAATGTGTCTCTAAATCAAGCTTTCAAAGAAAATAATGATAGACTGTTTTTACTGGAAAACCAACCAAAGACTTATTTTCTTTGTGATTCAGCCATTAGTCATTGTGATCTGCCTTGTGAGTGAGTGTCTGTGTGAGTGAAGAGAAAGCGGTAAAAATGTGGAAATGAGCTTTGAAGACAATGACATTTACCTTCTTTTTTTTTAAATCAAGAGTCATCACTCTGCTGAGAAACAGAACCTCACTGATCAGGTTTGCTGTTAATGAGACCTCAACACTTCTTACACAGAATAACAGCGTGAATGTGCGCGCACCGAGTCCTTTGGCTAAAGTTTTAGTGCTGATTTAAAAGGAGCCGTGTTTTCTTTCGGTTACTGACCCGATTGATCTTCTCTGTCCCCGTCAAGCCGTGCTTCTCGAAGTGGTCTGCCAGGTTCAGGAAGGTGCGTCTTTCCAGGTATTGGCAGTTACTGAGGATGATCAACAGGCGCTGCTCCTACAAACAAAACAAATTTTAGCTTCCATCTTCTACCACATAGCCCAAGACATTTACTTTGCACTAAGAAAGAAATATTTTAACTCACTTCTGAAGAAAAAGGACACAATAAAGCTCACAGACAATGCATGGGTAAGTAAACAGTGAATCTCTGTAGAGAGTGATAAGCCTCATAAACCATAAATGGGTTGATCATTAGAAGCAGCGAATAAGTGACTACTAATTATATTTATGTATATATATATATATATATATATATATATTTATGTATATATATATATATATATATATATATATATATAAATATTTAGTACATGAATAGGTGGCCAAGGGATTAGAGCAGGGAACTTGCATCTGGGGAAGGCTGCAAGTTGCCCAGTTCAAATCCCACAGACTGCTATTTTGGGTCTCTGAGCAAGAAACTCAGCCCTAAAACGCTTCCTGGGCGCTGCACAGTGGCAATCCACTGCTCCCTAAGGAATGGGTTAAACGCAGAGGACAAATTTTCATTGGAATGTACAAAGTTGCAAAGACAAATAAAGATTTGTAGTATTATTGCAACACATTATATATATATATATATATATCAGTTTCAAATCTGTCGAACATCTGTGTCAGAAAGGTAAATTCTCACCATCTTGGAATGTGAGGAATTTATAAAAAAATATATATTCTAAAACAGTATCAACACTTCATGTGGATGTTTGCTTGCATTTTTTATAATATGGATTTATTTGTCGGAAATAAATGTAAATTTAGAACTGGAAATATTATAATTATAGTGTATCAAGCGACATTAATGCTTAAATAACTATGAAGACAAAAGCAAACATGAAATCTAACTATTTAAAGGGAATTCTGAAAGATGCTGGAGAAGGAAGAACAGATTTTCTTTACCTGATAAAAACTTGAGGTGAAGGTAAATGCAAATTATGGCCAACCTATCCAGGACTTGTTAATGTGTGTGATTTTGTAAAACTTAAGACTTAAAGAAGCTATGAGTAAGATATTTACTGTAAAATCAACCTAAATCATTCTCATTTCTCACCTGCGATGGAAGTCATATTCCCTATAAACAATCGGTCCCCTCCATCAACAATGTCTTAGTCAAGTTTTTATCCTTTCAAACCTAGAGGTACGGTCCGGAACTACTTCGGTTCAGAGTCTTTACTTCCTGGTTCCTGAGCCAATCTTATGAGATTTCCCAGGTTTCGCAAAACAGAGCATTTGGTATTTTATCTTGGCAAAAGAGCAGCAGCCTGCTAATATGGACGCCAGTAAGAGAAGCGGACCAGAAATAGAACAGGATACAACATCTTAGATCTATCCTGTGTCAGTAAAAATTCAGAAGGGTTTCACACCGTTTAAAAACGGCCTATTAGATTGTTGTGATTAGCAAGCTGTTGTACCGATTACTTATAGCTCCTTTAAAGCAATCAGTTGCTCCAGAGATATAACTTGCAAGGCAGGAAAAGAGGAATTTCCAAGTAAAAAGAAGTGACATAGACAAAGATTTTGATGGAATTAAATTGAAGCGGGGAGGATGGATTTCTCCTTACCCACCAGAAATAGTATTTCCGTTAGAATGCAGCTTTTACTACAGCTGGTTGTGAGCATAAAGTTAATCAGGAAAGACTCTTCTCTAACAGCAAGTTTTACTACTTATATGTTCTTCATTAATATAAAATGTTGTCTGAGGCTCTGAAATTGAGCTTAATCAATAACCTGCTTTTTTCCAAGCACACCTCCGGCATGTCTAAACATGCTGCCTAGCTGCACCTGTGATGTTTTTTTTTCTCTCTCCGCGTTTTAGCCAGAAGATCAACAGAGGGTTTTACTGCAACTGCAGCCTGATTGTTAATCAGTATTTGCCTACCTGTCTTTATACCACTTTGAAAGTTGCTTTCAAAGCAGAAACTTTGGCTACGTTCACACTGTAGGTCTTGATGCTCAATTCTGATTTTACTACCTTTATACATATTTTAGACATAGAAATACAATTTCTGAGCTACAAGTCTCAACACAACTGACAAAGAACAGCTAAAACATAATCATGTAGGCCTTTTAAACTAGGAATTAAAAAAGTCGTAAGGTTCTGTCACACAGAACCTCATCCAGCAACGTATCTGGAGGAGCTGCAGAGACACAAAGCTCAGGTGGGACAATCTGTTGATAGGAAAACTATTAAGTTGTCAATTTCTGACCTGTATGAATGAGTTGGAAATTAAGTAAACTATAGAAAGAAAAAGATAAGTCCTGTTTGCAGTTAACCACAATGTAGAGGGTGCAGCGAACATACGTTAAAGAAGTTGCTCTGGTCAGAAGAGACCAAAATTGAACCTTTTGGCCTACATGCAAAACACTGTGTGTTGGAAATTACCGCTGCTTATCACCATGAAAACAACTCCCCCATGGGGAAACATGGTGGTGGCAGCATCATGTTGCAGGGATGCTTCAGCTGGGACGGTGAAATTGTCAACGTGGACTGGAAGATGGACGGAGGTAAATAAAACGGAGCGAGTGACTTCAGACTGTCAACGTCCAGAACTAATTTCAATTAAAAAAAGACAAAAAAGTTGAGGTTCCTAAGTCAGTCTGACTGAGCTTGAGCTGCTTTGCGAAGATGAAAGTACAAGTGTTTTAGTCTCCAGATGTGCACAGCTGGAAGAGACATGTGCCAAAAGAACTGCAGCTGTTACAGCAGCAAAATCAGGTTCTAAAAAGCATTGAATAAAAAAATACACATCATACATTTAACAGATTTTACTTTTGGGGAAAAAAAAACATTGGAAAATGTATAATTTTTCTTCTACTTCACAGCTATGCTGGGTGTTTTTCTCTCTAAAATGTGTTGTAGTTATAATGTAACAAAATGTTCCAGATTTCAAGGCATGAGAATACAATTCTAGTCATTCACGCTCCCCCTACGCCAGGGAGACATATTCGGATTGGGATACATTGAATTATACTTGTTTTTTAATATTATGGGAGTGGTTATCTGGGATTAATCTGAATCATGTCCTGTCCTACTAGAACTGGCATATCTTTAGATCAATGTCAACTCAATGGCTTCCAAAAAATGCCCAGATGCAGATACAAACACCCTAAATAACCAAGGCTAGCTCTTAGAAATAGAGCGATGACTGAGTGATTAGCTTATGTTGTGCCAACCACAAAACCAGGCGTCACTCGCAGCACTTTTGCTTTTCATGCTTCAAGTCAGCAGAGACAAGAGACTTCACTGGGCCACAGAAACCTGATATAATGGTTGTCCGATTTACACCCCTACAGGATTTTTAGTTGGTCGTTTTTTACTCTCAAAATTCAATTAAATGCAATTCAATTTTATTTATATAGCACCAATTCACAGCATGTGATCTCGAGGCACGTTACAAAGTCAAAAAATAAGAACAAAGATAAAAATATGAGTGAAATCAGTCTTTACTCTGGTCATCCACTATACAGCTCAGCTGCCAAACTCCCGCTACTCACATTCGGGGTGGGGAAACCCCTCCTGCACCTTGCTCCATTTCCCTTTACCAGAAGCACCCCGTACCCTGCTCTTCCTCCCATCCTCCTCCCCTGCATTTTAACCCCCCACCCCACTACCACCACCAACAACTCAACCAAGTTACAGGAAACAAGGACGTATCTGCTGCTTGTCCACAACCAGGAAACAGCCTGATAAGATTTTTGTGGTTCCAGTGACTGAGATGTGTGTTTGTCTAGTTGTGTTAGAGCGAGATCCCACGCTCGGGTGACGCTGCCAGGCGCAGGCTGGCTGTAGGATTTCAGGCTATTAAACCAATGGAAAGAATAACGAAGCTGCGCTTACGGATGTTGGAATGAATCCCTCCTGGATGCTGGAATAGCGATCTGGAGAGGACAGGTCCACTGAAATGTTGCTGCATCAACACAGGAGACATTTTTTTTTTTCCAGAGGCGACCACAATAAACAGAGGGGAAAAAAAACACGGTAAAAAAAAATCTTTAAAGTACTTACTGAGATACATAAAAGTCTTCGTCTGCCTTCGTGCTCAGCTGCTCCAAACAGTTTATAAAAACCTAAGGTGAACACATGGAGATCCACGTCACTTCCACAAACATAAAAGCTTTGATATCCAGTCTTATAAGTTATGGTGAATGAAAACATGGCCAGCAGTTACACAGATGTAATCGTTTAAAGTAAACATGATGCAAAATCCATTTTTTTTAGCCCTTAAATACATGTGGTTGTGTATTTGGAGTCGCTAGGAGTGCAGAAGATTTTAATTTTGTCTGTCCAGGTGCTGCGCAGTTAACTTCATCTTCTCTTTGGGTCATGTTCTTCAAGCCGTTCAGTTTTCTCTGTTATGTTTATTTGAACAATTATGTCACAGTTTTTGCTGCAGAGCCGCCAAACAAGGTCATGGAGTTCTTGCTTACGTATGTAGTGACTTCGCCAATTTATTTTTTTTGCTGCAATTTTGTAGTCTAAGCTGAAGGATGGCGAAGTGACAAGTGCATAAAGGATAAATGTTCAGATGTTGAGTGTATGAAACCACACAATTCATTACATCGTGAGAAGTGCCTCGTTTGCATTTAAAGAGACAGCACCAAAACGAGTTGCACCTCAGAACAGGAGTAAAAGACAGACAGTGGAGCAACAATAAGAAGGAATTCAGACCAAAACCACCAAAACTGGATGATCTCCATATGGAAAGGAAGGATTTAAAAGCATGATATGTTCCCTTTAATTCGTTCTGGTCATAAAAAAACTGATTTGCACATTGGAAAAACAAAATAGAGGAAAGTTGGGGTTTGATGCCTGTTTTGTCTTTGTGTCATTTTTATTTGTCTATTTCACTTGGTTTGCTGGAATTGGTCAACATTGTCTTTAAATGTTGCGGTAGGATCATTGCGACACGTCCATCTTGGCAGTGATTTACAGAAGCTGGTAGAAAGGTGAATATTACAAGGTATCATGCTTTTAAGTTTTAAATTTGTATCATTTTATTTAAAGATTTCTGCCCCTGCTGTGTTTTTTTTTATAAGGAAATAAAATATCTTGAGTGAAAATACTACGAAAAACAAAAGGCAATGTCAAGGATTCATGTTTTAAAAAAACATGTGGCATTTTGCTCCAACCCACATGTCAATGCACAACTGTGGAGTGGTGTAAAAAAAAAAAACAGAGAAATTAATTTTTACCCAAACTGCAAACAGTCATCTACTTCTCATGTTTAGAAATCTGCCTCAAATCATACAAGAAATGATTCTAACAAAAGTAAATGTGTTTTTAAACCCACTTTACCTTCATGATGCTCACGCTGAGCTCTGTTGCCTTGTCCTGGACCTGTTCTAACTGCAGCACCTGAAAGATATAGAGGAAACACAGCAAGGCTTGACGTAATTAAATCACTTTGAGTTTAGTTTGTTCGGTTCAGTAGTACTTTGTTCGATTTTTTCCCCTCCTAAAATATACCTCTAAGTCAATTAGAGGGGTTCTCACAGGATTAAATGACATGACAGACCTTTGAGGGACTTCAAACCTCACTTTAACTCGTTTCAAAACCTACGTTGATTTCTCCTGGTTTGATTTCCAGCGGCTCTTTCAGCGACTGCAGCATCTGGATCATGCAGTGTTCAAACTTGGAAGGCTGGAAAAAGCGTCAAAGACAAAACATGTGAGAAGAACTTAGGAACATGGGCTGAAGAATAATGAATTTAAAATTCAGGCTGAGGGTGCACTTTACTTTTACAACTAAAGAGTCATTTCCACTGAAAGTACTAAACAGTACTTCCGGCATGGTCATTTTGCACTACTTGTATGTGGTTCTGATAAATTGTTAGTTCTAATGCAACAGATAGTTAGATTTGACTCTAGAGTACTTTGCCCTAAAAGAAAGCGTGGGCTAGAGTTAATAACTCCAAGCTCTCCAGGTCCCGTGGCTGTAAAGAAGCCCGCATCATCACCCGTCCACCACCATGCTTGACAGCATGAGGTGTTTGTGTCTCAAAGGACATTGGTCCGGAAAATGTGTGAGGCAACTTTACAAACCGAAGTCCCGCTGCCATATTCTTTTTTAGAGAAAAGAGGTTTTCTCCACCGAGCCTTTAAAAAAAAAACAAAAAAAAAACAAAAGCCATGCTGGTTCAGTCTTTTTCTAATTGCCCCTTCGTGAACTTTGACATTTAACATGCTAACTGAGGCATGTAGAGTCTGAGCTTTTTGGTTTTCCACAATTTGCATTGCATGGTCTGATGTCGGGGTGTATTTTCTGGGAACCTGTGAATAACATTTCTCTATGTAAAACACTGAACACAGATCACTTTGCAGAAACTACCGCTTCTCTAAGACCACTGCTGATGTCTTTAGCTTTGTGGTAAAACACAGCTGTTGGCTTCAGAGCTGCAAGCTTTCATTTAAGTCACATATTGGAAAGAATTTAAAGATCAAACTTGTTTTTTTCTTCAGAAATAGCTCTTGCTTTTCAAACAGCTTAATGTCTTAATGACCTTCCTGATTCTGTCAGATTACTGTGATGAGGGCAACATATATACACCTGCCACTTGATTCTATATGTTGGATGTCTATCAAGGAGCATTACGGTTCATAATAGGGTATGAATCGCTCACTCATGACTGTACTTTATATTTTCAGGTTTACTGGCCATGGTTTTTAATCCATAGATTCAAACATTGTTACATTTTTATCTATAAAGCTGTCCTTGGAATGGTCCCGCCTCATGTCACTTCAGACAGTCCAGCCATTGACTTTGTTCTCAGGACTTTAAGCCCTTCGGCGCTTCGATACAACGATCAGAACTGGGAAAAAATAGCATTTTCTTGCTCTGCCTCGTCAACTTGGAACCATAGGCAGCAGGATCTGAAACTATTCATGTTGGTTCCTCTGGGACAATTTTTATTTATTTTGAGAAAAATAGAGAAATCTTTCTATGAAACTTGCTTTGATTTTTCTGCCACATTTTATGTACAGTTTGCCGGCAATTAAATTATTTGATTCAATTCAAAGCTACTAAACTAATCCCAAAAGGGAAATTAGATCACATTTAGATCAGATTAGATTCTATTAGATATTATGGACTAATAAAATATAGGGTTAAACTGGGTAAACATGATGTTAAAAAAGTAAAGACTGTCTAAATCTTTTAGTTCTGTTAGCCCGGGCACTGCTTGGTGTAGTAACACATTCTTACCAGACTGGTGATTCCCTCGTTATCTACAACCCAATCTTCCTTCTCGGCAAGCCTCTTCACATCTAAACAGGGAAGAAACAATACGGAAGTTACAATAAACAATTTACCGAACATGAATCCCTTATTAATACAGGGTGATAATAATAAGAGAGAATTAGGTGTTTCTGAAGAGAAACCCCATAATGTCAAGAAAAATCCAACTTTCTGCACACACCACAGTTTGTTTGGTGGTGTGTGCGAGCGGTGGGACACGAGTGTAGGGAGTTCAGCGAAAGCCAGTCACTCTTCTCAAAATGACCATACCTAACCACAAGTGAAACTGAACATGTCTGGTTTTGGTCTCATAACACTTTCTCCATTATAACCCTGGAGGTTGCAGGGGGTAAATACATCCTGACCACCAAATAATCAATGCAGGAAATTCAGGGTATTTATCTAGAACATAAGTACTGCAGAGTTCTTGGATTGCTGCAGAGTCAAAATTGAACAACTAAGTTAGGCCAGCGAGTTACATCTGTTGAACTAGAAAACACACCCATGCGTCTGATTACACATTTCATGCAGGCACATAAAGCAATTTGTGTTTCTTTGAACAATATTTATTCTCTTTTACAAGATGTTTCTGTTACTGCTTTACATCCATGGACAGGTAATTTGCTTCAGTTTTAAGTGACTATTTAATTTCTGCCTTGTGTTTTTGTATGTAAATTCTTGCAGTAAAGTAACCGTTTATGAAATAACTTCTCAAGTTGTATGAAAACTTTCCAGAGATTCCTAATGCAATATAATACAGTTTTCTTTAGGGTTTTGGTCTGGAATCTGACAATGGAAAGAGGAGGTCTGGTGAGCCATTTTTATGCTTACATGTTCGGCATAATTATGCTGCTGATGGATCCAACGATAACACTATTTCAGTTTATTGGTGGAGGCTAACAGATTTCTATCTATAATCTATACCCTTCATTACGTGTCTGGCACTCTGACCGTGTTCCCTTTGGAGGACAAACAGGCCTGCAGCATCACAGATCTCCTGCCATACCCAACAGTGGGATGGAAGTGCTTTTACACATTTTCATCCTATTGTTTTACCTCAGAGCCGTCGACATAACTTGATTTCCTCCTCTGCACTGCAAACACACTAATATACACTTGAATGCACCATCGGAAACCAGGTGTAAAATCTCAACGTATGCGATAATCACATCCAAACTGATAAATCCCAAAACAAGAGAGAAAAAGCACCCATTTTTCCACATTGGGTCCGAAAACATGAAGTGAATTCAAATAAATTATTCTTAAAAAAAAATGCATTCATCCTCACCAAAATCCACTTTTCCATTGATGGAAGAGGATGCCATTCTTATTTAGTTTTTTACAATAATCGCTGTGGGAATGTGCCGTGCTGTTTTTTTCCTCCACCAACGCTCATCCTAATATGTCCAATGAAATGGAACCAAGTTGCAGTTTTAACATAATCTTCGTTGTCAGATACAATTTTAGGAGACAGGATCAACACTGATCCTTTATCGATGGCTGCTTCTTTTTAGCTCGGCTGATTTTTAAGTATTCTCTCTCAAACACTGACCCAGCCATTTTGATCTTCATGTCTTTTTTGGTCCATTTTCCTCTTTTAAAGTCCAAGTTTTCTTTCCTGACACTTCAACATCTCCCTTAGCAGACATGCGTGTTTCAGTTTTACAACCTTAGCATTTTGTTTGCAATTGGCAGTTCTCTTCTAGATGGTGTGTTTCCAGTAGGGCAGCAGCAGCAGCAGCAGCAGCAGCAGCAGCAGCAGCAGCTCATTGACAGCTTTAAACTTTCTAACTGCAGACTTGATTGGGAGTTTAGATGGGTAAAGACACCTAAATGAGTTCATGAACAGTTTTCCTTTTCTTGATCTTAAAAACATTAGCTAATAAACTAAACATTTTTAGTATTTTAGGAGGAATTTATGTACAGTTATATTATCTGACTGTGCATACATTTCATTGTGCGATAAATACATTTTCCCTAAAAAATAAATAAATAAATAACACTGTCAAAATTAATTCAGGGGTTAAAGTAAAGGGCACTTGTGGACTGCAGCTGCAGTAAGTGTTGCACCAAATTGCATGATCAGAAATGTGTGCAGTGTTGCTGCAAAGTAAAAAAAAAAAAAAAAGAAGTAAACTGTGTCCTCTCTCAGACATGAAGCTGACATGATCCGATGAAGACAGTTTAAAGGGGAACACTTCTCCAGACATTTTCCACAGCTTCCACCCAGTGGAGCCTGCCTCACCTTCTGCCGTATGGAGCAGAGTCACCATCACGCAATGGACTCTCAGCTCCAGCAGCAGATCCTGGATCACCTGCAGCAAATCGTTTGGGATTTCCAGAGTGGACAGCGCCTCGTGGCAACCCCTGGGTGAGAGATTAGACAACCGACAGTGTGACATTAATAATGTGGCACAGAGGAAGTCCCAACCGTGACTGAGGCAGTTACTGGAAAACTCAGGGTGAGAACCTGACAGTATGGATGATCTGAGTGAACCAGGCTCCGGTTAGCTCCGTCTTGTCCTCCCAGCCTCCATAAACATTGAGCTCTCCTTGTGGCAGAGTGGTGGGGAGGAGAGCGCCGCGAATCAGCTTCACAAGCCTGTTTGTCAGCTCCTCAATCATTTTCTATAACAAAGTAAAATAAACCAAAGAAAATATGTTAAAAAACAAAACAAACCTAACGTGATTTACAAAAAGGGCTGAATTCTAAGCAAAATAAGAGCTTCGTACCTTAAAGTCATTCTGTCGCTGTCTGGCATTCTTCTTGGACTTTTCCACATGGCCAGATTTCTCTCCAGTCTGCAGGGGAGAAAAAAAAAATCTAGTTTGAAAAGCAGTTAACAACATTTTCTAAGGTAGATGAAGTCTATTAAGTTAGTGTAACATTTTCTTCTTTTAAACAGCGGTACCCACTGACGGACGCAGAGAGGATAACTTTCCAGTTTATTTCGCCAGCCGGGAAAAAAATATATTGTTTTACACGATTTAGCATCTGGAACAGTTTACAATGTTTTCAATGACATCACTGAGCCTATTCTGGTTTAGTTTTGGTAAACGTCCTTTGAGGTTTGGAATGAGGAAAAAAAAAAAATTCTGGTAACATTATTGTTCCTGGAAACTCATCAAAAAATGACATGTCCATCAACAGACACGTATCCCCAGCAACATCATCCCGCTGCCACTGGAGGATCACAAAGTCTACCCAGATTAGAAGGGAGTAAATTCATTGTGTGCCTTGGAGGAAAAACCCTGTGTGTAGCTGAAGAATACTACCACACAACAACCTAAACACACCATCCCCACCCTAAAACATGGTGGTGGCAGAATCATCCTGTGGGGAAGCCAGCCTTCAGCAGGGTCAGGGGTCTCCATAGCAAGTCATTACAACTTGCACACTGACTTGACAAAGTTTTTACGGCGGATGCCCTTCCTGCTGTTTTGGGGATTTGAACCCGCGTCCCCCATATCAAAGACGTGGACTTAGCAGGACGATAAGATGCTATAGATGAATTGATAGAAGTTTGATTTTATAAATGTGCAAAGCTGGTAAACATACTATAGAAGGCATGAGACGGCAACCATAGTGAAACTTGGTTCTAAAATTGACTCTGGTTTAGAGCCACGGCCTTAAAAAGATGTTTATTGACTTTTTTTAAACCACACATTCTCATGATTTCGTATCAATATTAAATCTAAAAAAAAATTCAGTTTCAGCAGTTTTAAAAAAGAATGGGTGTGCTGAAAGAGAAGCAAATCTGCTGTTTTTAATTCTGCTGCTAATGCTGCTTCAAATGCTAAACTTAAGCAAACAAGAGTTGCACCGAATTCACTTTTCATGGCCAATAGCAATTTCTGGTTTTCTTTCAGGTCTGGCCTGCCAATTACCATGTTGACCCATTATGATATTTAGTTTTAATTCCAAGGACTAAAACAGTCCAGATTATCCCTGCTTTATAAACGTCCACAATTATCAAAGGGAGCCTTATTGTAAAGTGTACACCATGACAATAAGTAGAATGGTACAGAATTATGTTTTAAAATGCTTATTGAGCTTACAAGGTTGTACTTTAGACTGAAATATTTAGTAAAGCAACTGTAGATGAAATTTATAGAATTTGAAATGCTTTTTTTGTCTCTTTTTAGCCCTTTATTAATGCAGTTATTAAGGTATAAAGTGTTTACAGATTAGTTAATAACATCTACAAACCATTTATAAGCCTCTATAGAGGGAGCCTTATTGTAAAGTGGTACCACTGTCCCTTCTCCCTCTGGATGCTTCTGAATTGTTTACCTCACTAAAAAGACTTCCATTTACGTAGGAGATCCACAGCTTCCAGAAGTTTGGCAGCTGACCGATCACAACGTCTGAGAGTTTCTCCACGAACTGCACCTGCTGTGGGGTTTCAGAACGCCACGCTGCAAGAAAGAAAAGCTTTTATCACACAAACTCAAAGCTGTGTCATGATGTGTGGGTAATTGCACAACAAATACCTTCCTGGAAGAAACAAATTTTTTTTGTTTGCTTGTGGTCTTACTGTACGGGCTGATAAGAGGAGATTCCCCTAAGCATGGTACATGACAGAAAGTGTTACGCGTAAACATCAGCGCAGCGGCAGGGAAGCCCCTCTGCGGCACCGTGTCTGTGGGTGATTTTGCACTCACTGCTGGGTCTCGCTGAGCGCAGACTGCCCCCTCTTTTCAGAGACGCCGAGTGGCCGAGCCTGCCGAGCGCCGCCAGACGGGTATCCCCCTCCAGATCCAGAGCGCCGACACCCACTGACGGACACAGAGAGGATAAAAAAACACATGCTTCAGATATCAAATAATCAAATAAGCCATATTCCTAATTCCACATTCCTCAATAAGCTGAGCAGGTTTTCACACCAAACAAGCCTTCCTTGGCTTGTCTTTATTTATGTTCTGATCCAGACCCACAGCTTGGACAATGTCCACGTTCTTTTTTTCAGGGACGGGGGCTTTGCAAGTGCAGGGGTGAAGTGGGTTTGAGCCATCCACGCCGTTTCCCCGCTGGCAGCCAACAGAACACATCCACAAGATGGCAACAGCGAGCCGTGCAACTGCACCGTGCGATGCGGCTTTTGCAGCCACACGGACCTATCCCGTGAAGTGACATAACTTTGGGGAAATTAATCTGGACCAAAGCTTAAAAGTAACAGCGGGAGGGGTGAAAGTTACCAAACAGGAATGAAAGTGAAACAGCAGCAGAGCCAAGAATGGAGCAAATCTGCTGCAGTGAAAATGAAACTCGGGAGACAGGTTCGTGCAAACGCTGCAGAACGCCTACATGGAGTTTGTCTAAACGAAGGGAGACGGATGGCCACATTTCCAAAACATGTGTCTGACACACACACTCAGAGAAAAGTGCACCAGTGACTCATAGGCTGAATGCAGTGTGCTACAAAGCATTGAGAAATCCCCCAAACAGAGCAGCAAATGTGGTTTAGATGGCCGTGCACACAACACAGCAGCCTAGAAAATTTAAGGAAATTCTCATTTGAGTCAGACTACCTGTAAACATATCTCTCTCTCTTTCTCACACACACACACACACACACACACACACACACACACACACACACACACACACACACTCAGCCTATATGGAGCAAAACAGAGCGCGCCTTTTAGGTTTTCCTGTCTTCTTCAAGGGATGAGAGCAGCTGTTGATCACAGGTAAACGTGGAAGTCTGCAGGATTTAATCTATGTTTGCATGGTAATATGTGGCCACTTCTCAAAATTTAAAGGTCAAAACTTGCGTTTCCGCATTTAAAAAAAAAACTTTACATAAACCTGAATGTATTTTATTGGCCAACACAAATAAGTGCATAGTTGTAAATAGGAAGGAAATCATATGGTATAGCATGTATTTTTTCAACACATGAAAATCAGACTGGGATATGCATGTGTATTACTTTGATACCCCAAAATGAATAAGAAAAAAAAAGGAAAGAATACGACACAATTGTGACACCAAGACATGATATTCTGGCTAAATTGACAGACCAAGCCAAGAGAGCAACTCTGGAGGAGCTGTAGATATCCACAGCTCGGCAAGAAAAGCTATTGCCATGACGGGTAATAGTTTTGCACTGCACAAATTCTGCCTTTATGAACGGTGGCTGGAGCACACATGGCCCTGAACGCACCATGAACACACCATCTGGAAGCAGCCACATTATTATGTGGGAATGTTTTTAATCCACAGGGACACGGAATTGGTTGGAATTGGGTGAAGCTGATGGGAAAATCCATGGAACTAAACACAGAACAATCCTACAATCCCGTAGGACACAACTCTTTTTAGATTATTATTAGGAAAAAATCGTGAAACCTAAGCACACGTTTTTATCCACATCACAATTATGCATTGTTTGTGTTAGTCTTTCACATAAAATCCAAGTAAAAGATACTGGTTGTCCCATGCAAAAAGGTGAATAAATTCAAAGGTATAAATATGGAGTTTTTTGTCCTGATGCAATGTTGACAAAAAGGGAAAATTTCAACTCCAAGTCTCACTTCTAAATGTCTTGCAACAAAAAATGTTCAACCAATTTTCTAAAAACCAACAACGTTCCTACATAAAATGTCCCGCTGACTGTATCGATGTTGGTAAAAGTGTTATTTGAGCAGTTTGGTTCATAAGTGGTTTGGGCCAACTTGAATCAGGCGGCAAAAATGGGGGTTAGCTGGAAGCGTTTAGTCATTTTGCTGCTCTGCTTTTTCACAAGAACGATTTTCCCGTTTATGGTTTGATAAAGATGGATGGCTCCATTTCGCATTTAGAACAACTAAATGAGCGATTAATGGAGTGATACAAACGGCAGCATGGCCCTTGGTTTCTTAGTCTTGACTCAGAAGCACAGGAGATGGGGGGGGGGGGGGGGGAGGATTTTCAGCTATTGCAGATACAACTAACCCATCAAAGACAAATAATGATTCCTGCCATGTGTGATTGAACGTGATTCAAGGCGGAAGAGGAAGCAGCCAGTGGAGGGGATGGTGGAGGCACCCCTCAGAAGGGGGAATGTGGCAAGGTGAGCAAGGCGGGGAGGAAGAGTGGGGTCAGGGGAAAGAGATGGATGTGGTTAGGTGATGATGGCCGTTCAAGCGCTGGCTGGGTGGGGAGACGTTTCAGGAGGCTTCTCACAGTTGAGATGGTAAACAGCAACCAGGTGTGTGTGAGTGGGGGGGGGGTGAGCAGAGGAGAGACGTGTCTAAACTCTTAGAATACTGATTCTCTGCAACTTTATAAAAGTGAAAGAAATTAAAATCAAGACTAAAATCTTGAAATGCTTCAAGAAAGCACAAAAAAACAACCTTTATCCAGAATTTCAAATGTGGAAAGAATAAATAAAAATCACACTCCACAGAAATGTGATTCATACTCATCAAAGCTGTAAAGGAACATGTTCAAACTAACACCTTCCTCGGAGGGGTTAATCAATCAATCAATCAATCAAGCAGTTTTCCACAATCCATATGGTGCACAAAGTGCTTCACAAGCTAAAATACAAACAAAAAGATGCTGAGACAAAACAGATAAAATATAAAAACTTCAAGGAAAATAACAGGATAAAAAGAGGTAGGTTGCTAGGTTAATAATAATTTCTGTAAATTTCTTTAAAGGGGCAATAAGTGATATTTCACCACTAGGTGGTGCTTGAGCACTGTCTGTAGACCTTTCCCTTCTCACACGTCACCCTCTTTGCACATATTTGTATAGAATTAAAAACACAGCAAGACAGCATCACCTTTTGGAGGAACATGTAGTGGAGAAGTAAGTAACTCAAAACTTTATAATGCTGTTAGCAAGAGAACATTTTGATCTGCTGGGTGCTCTCCGCCGTGTTGCTCCAACGCTGCGCTGCTCTGACGGTGGTATTTTAGGGCAGGGAGGGGCTAAGCCCTGAGTGGCAGCTGTTCACATGCACGCGCGCACATGTTCGTGCAGTAGCATGTAAACAAGAGACAGGAGAACAACGCAGAGAGCTGCGGTGTGACGTCATACCATAGTTCATCTGAAATATTACCTTTTGTTCGTCACGTCATTATTTTTTAGTTCTTTCTAAAATATTGAGATTTTGCTTATTACTCCTTTAATTGAAGAGCCCCCCCCCCCCCCCGGAACTGAACAGAGTTCACTCTGGCAACTATTCAAACGTATTTTTAACTGGAACCCTATGCTGTGATTAAAAAAAAAAAAACTTTTGAGGGAAAAATCTTGGCTACTTCATATGGAAAGTGATTCCTTTTTCTCCTGAGTGCAGGAATCTTTTGTCTGCTGTGTGCGTGCTGCTGGATCAGCCGGTTACAAACACACACGTTTACTTTTTCTAAATAACCAAGCATTTTCCTCTTGCTTTAAAACCTACAAAAAATAAAAACCTTAAAGATTCATGTCTTAACTATCAAGTTGACTCTGAACCTCATCAGGTACGAGTCAGACAGAAAAAAAATGCCTGTCTGCTTTTTGATTATCTTGTTGAAATTTAAGTTTAAGTTGTTTTCTACAGTTAGTGCATCGAAATAAGCTCGATGTCAGATTCGTCAGATCAGCAGCTCTTTGTTTTAGTCCAATCGCCTTAAATGAAGAGACAAACAAAATGTTTTAGTTATTCTTGGGAAGTTTGCCTACAGTCTCAGAATGATTATATGTACATATAAGAACTATAAATGCCATTCCTGTATATTTGTTTTCAATGGATTTTCAGAAAAACTATAATTTTTAGTTTGCATGTGAATTTTGGAATTCCACGACACTTGAAGTGAATAAGCAGAAAATAAGCCAAGCCCCAGATCCATCAAGTCAGACTCCCGGAAATCGCTGTTACCCTTAGCATTAGACATGTTTACGTTCCAGCTGTACAATGTGAAGCAGCCCCCTCTCTAGCAGCGTTTTCCTGCATGTTCGTGTCTGAAGTGTGGTCGGAGAATCGCTCGTCTTCCTGAGCGGACGGTTTCACATCCCCATTTTTCTGACGGATGATTTTAACAGAAGAACAGCTTAATTGGGGTTAATTGTTCCAATCCATCTGTGAAGCCGTGTGTGAGGCAGAAGGAGAGCGTTTGTGTGTGCGGCAACATGTCAGGCACTGAAACCCAAAGCCGAAGCCAGCCCAGCCTCGCTTTCATCTTATTCGTATGCTCGTGAAAAAATAAACACGCGGGCCATGAACAGAACAGGCCTGGGAGGGTGGTGACCAAACGGGAATGTGGGCAGAGGGCTGGTGTTGCGGAGACGCAGCTGGATTTCGCTTCCCTCGGCTACGTCCAGGCTCAAAAGGACATGATTAAAAATGCAAAATAGGAGGCCAAGACTAATACTGTATGCTGGTCACCTCTTTTGCCGCTGATGAACTCATCTCTGCAGTTCTGCATGAGCTGCAGGATCCAATTGTGCTGGGCGTAGATACACTGCCAGGCTGGATCCCCTGGAGCATGCAGGTCTGAAAGGTACCTAGAGTGCGCAAAAACACAGAGGTGACAAATAGGTAACATAAAATAAAAATGACTGAAGGAATCCAAGCTGCTTTTTTGGGTTACTCTATCTCTATGCAATATAAGAGAAACAAAAATCAGCTCAAATCCTCCAAATCTACAAATTTCCACCAGCATGTTTCCAAGATCAGAGCAAAGAAACTCATCTTAATTACAAAAAAAATATAGATGACAAATCATATGGTAAAATAAGATTTACGTTTATTTAAATTATGAAGGAAACTGGTGATCTATTAACTTTGTAGTGTCTTTGCCCAGTCATTTAAAGTGCTGGTTTTGCTTTATGTTGTTTCTATAAATAGTCTGCAGAGAGTTGAAATTTTTTTTTGAAATTAAGTGTTACAATCCCCACTGGTCTTGTTGGACCAGAAGGTACCGCAGAATATCTCAAGCCACTAGGTGGACAGTAGGAAAAGAAATTGAAAGTTTAGCACCCCTAGTGGTAGATGAAACATAGAAAGAAAATCTGGGGATTTAACTTGATCACATCTCAATGTCCAAGCAAGAATAATTTCACATCTATCAGAAGCAGCTTTATCCACCAAGTTTATGCACAAAAAACGAGTTTGACCCGCAGACATTTTAAACATAAATCTAGACAGTGGGTGGGAAATAAAAAAAAAAAATTTAAGCAAAAGCATCAGCAGCATTTAGAATAGCTGTCTTTTTCCGTGATGCTTGGAAAATATTTTATTGGTCTAGAAAAATAAGCATTATGGACTAGACAAATTAAATAATACAAACAAATACACATCTAGAAAAAACACTATGATGCTGCAATGTAATGAGGGATGTTGTGCCACGCCGTGGGGAAAAAAAGGACAACAAATTTAAATCACTAAACTGCTTTCTTTATCATATAAACATTCTGGCTCTGGGTGAATATAAAATAAATCATAATAATAAAATAAACAAATGGATAAATGCAATACAAGCAAAATAAATATGTGGAAAATTGGATGAATGCATTTGATATAAAATAAGAAATAAATAAAAATAAATGGGTGAAAATAAATTAACACAATAAATAAAGAATAATTAATATCTACGCTAAATTGAATAGAAATACCTTTATTGTCCCACAATGGGGAAATTCAGGCGTGACATCGGCAGCAACGCATAGACAGGATACACCAGAGCTACATTAGATTAAGTAATTGAATAAAAAAGTTAATTAAAAAAAGTAAAGTCAAATAAAAAAAAAATTAATTATAGTTGACATCATTTTTATATTTACTAGAGGAAAAGCAATTAGGAATATCTTTAAAGATGTCACTGGATATAATTTCTCTTTCCAGAGGTTTTTGTAGATTTCCCAGATTCACAGAATGAAAATCCAAAAGTAGTAAATTTATTAAATTTAGCTGCAAGAAGTCCATCCAGGAAAATTATAAGTAAAAACGTTAAAGCATTTAGAAAAGAAATGCCAAGTAGAAAAAAGAGAAAAAATTACTTCTGCTTTTTGTTCCCTCCTTAAAACTTAAGAAATATTTCATGCAAGAGTAGAAACATTAACATAGTTCTTCCTGTATGATAAAGCAAGTACTGGAACAGATCTTTAAAAAACAGCTTGTTTTATGATCTTTAATAAGCAGAAAAGTCTCTTAAACAAATCTTTGTAAAAACAAAATTTAAAACTTTTTGCTTGCAACTGTTTTTGTCTCACTGTAAAATATGCATCCCACAGTAAGAACTATTTTTACTGATGAAGTCAGAGTATACATATGAGAATAAGCTATCAATTATTAAAACCAAATCAAAACAAACATCAAAGACCTATATACGTATTTAGCCAAAATAGTTCAGGAGGAACATTATCTCTGACAGTAAAATAAATAAAAAAAAAAGCAAAAAAAAAAAAGCCTTCTCTGTAAATCCAAGGATAAATCAGGCATTTAGAGTATCATTTGATCATCTGAACTCCAGTCAACCCTAGTAATCCTAATTCATCTCCAAGGAGTTTTTATTTCCCGGACGCCCCTCCAGCGTCCTATGGGATGTCAGATGATTCCGCCCCTGAGATTTGGCCTCGTTTCTTCTGCCGTCATCCAGTAAACCAGCTGCTCGTTTGTTTCTCATTAAGTGGCATCTTTTCAAAAGTTTGAGCTAGACCCACACGAAGAAATGCACCCAGCTCCCACCCTCCACACGAAGGGTAAACAGGAGCTGAGTGGGCGTTAGGAGCTGGGCCTAATGCACCGGGATGAAAGATGTTACCATGTGGTCGGGAGCTGGTCTCTGTGATCCTGACAGGTTGGTACTAACAATAATAAATTGGCACAGACCGCAAGTATGAACGGACGGATAGATGGAGGGAAGGGAGGAGGAAAAGAAAGGCGGAGGAGGGAAGAAAAATGGAAGCAAAAACAAGTGGGCCACGTGAAAGAAAGACGAGACGATTCATGTACAGAGGAAAGTGAGAAGCAAAACAAAAGAAAAAGGGACGTGGATGGAGGTTGAAGTTTTAGTAAACAGAGGTAAACAGACATAAAAGAAACCAAAATGAGAGCAAGAACAAAATAAAAAAGATTTATCATGACTTTGTGTTGGATATTTTGTGGGTGAACGCAAAACGATGACTGTTCAAAGCACGAGGGCAAAGCTTTTGTGTAAAAGAAATCAAAGGGTTGAGGGAGACAGAGAAAGACAGATGATGCAGAGCAGCCAGAGCGGATTGCAGAACTGTAACGAGACCTGATGTATCTCTTTTGGTCGTGAAGAGTCGACGGCGTCTGCAGCAGTTTTTCCAACAGGAGATTTCTCAGAGCTTCGATTCTCGTCTCAACCTCGGCGTAAACTGGAGCCAAAAGCCAAAGCAGCTTTTTTTTTAACATCGTTGTCTTTGTATGATTTACTAGTTGAGGTAAAAACCCCAAAACATAAAATGTACCTTTTTTGAAAACTGCAACTTCAGTATTCCCAAAGAGAGATTTGGCCTTCTCATAGTCATTGATCACAACATCGTAATCTCCCTGGAAGAAAAAAAGAAAAGTTAATAATGCAACAATATTTTTTCCCCATTAACTCATCAATCATGACACCCACTGTGTATTAAAGCCTCTCTAGCTCCACCCTCTGGCTGAAAGTCACCCAAGCTGGACCTCAAAACAAATACTCAAGACTAACTGAGGACAGATGGAGCCAAAGCAAAGCTAAACTGTATAAAAAAGAGTTTAAATATGCATCTTATTTAGCGGTGTTTTTTTACTAAATGTGGACTCAAGAAAAATAAGGAAATGTTTGAACACTTTCAGGCACAATTTTAAAACAATAGTGGATATAAATGCACAGAACAGATCAGGAGGCTTTTATTTCTCTACGACAGTCACCACCGGAAACACTAAATACACAAATACCTAATGCAGAACAAATTACAGACAGAAATACAAGCTGCCAAGACATTTAATGATTAGTCTGCTTGGTATAAAAAATAATTCCACTAAAAAACCATTTCACCTTCTGCAAAATTACAAGCCCTGAATTTGACTAAAAAGATTATTTAGTCATATTTGACCTGAGCTCCAACTACGGTTGACAGGATACTAAAATCTTTCATTCAATACCAAAAAATACACCATCCTACTTTGGATATTGCAGCAACCTTTTTTGAAGGTACAGGGAACTTTCCAGTTAAGAGCAAAACATATGATTAATTACAATATGACGATATTTTAACTTTCTTAATTAGGGCAAAACCAATAAGTAGTGGACATTTCCGCCCCTCTTTAAATATATATATATATATATATATATATATATATATATATATATATATATATATATATATATATATATATATATATGTCAATTCCCCATTTGGCAAATCAGCAGCAAAGATAACAGTATAAGTGTTAAAATGGGGAACGGCATAAGAAAGTATTGTGCGCTGACAAATCTCCACGCCTTGTACTTTACGATTCTTTATCATTATTTCATCATAATTTACACCTAGAAGTGTGAGCAGATCAACTGGTTCAAAGCACCGGTGTAAATTTGACGATTACTTTTCAAAAAGTTTATTAAAACTAATAAGTTAAAAATGTTGATCATAATAATTGCAATTTTTGTTCAACTACTTGCCCTGTTCTGCAATCGCGTAAAATAGCTCAAGCAGAATTGCGAAATTTTACCAAATATACAGGATTGTGTCTTTCTCAGCATCTTTGTTGTGTAATTGTTCCTTTTTTTTTTTTTTTTTTTTTTTACACACTAGGACATTTTCACAATTTTTTTTGTCGGGTTAAATGTCAATTTTCTTCAGAGGACGTTATTTCAACCCTGTGCATACTCGTATATCGCTGGGCAGACAAATACTCTTGAATCTTGAATGAAACCTCTGTAGTTCAGCCCTGGCTCAGATTCTTGGCAATAAGGCCATGACGGTGCACACAGGGCCTCACTTAATGGGTTTGCTCCCTCACACCCCACACCAGACGTCGATATTCTGCAACCTTCCTATTAAACCACAACGAGATTTGCTGCGGAAGTATTTTGCATGTTCAAAACCTCCCGGGAACTCCCGTGATCCACCAGGAGCCCAATGTTTGTTTGTTTTTTTAATACGTTCTTGAAGACTAGAGGCAAGAGCTAGCAGAGACCGTCCATGTTCTTCATTAGTTTTGAGGGTTTTTGTGGCTTGTTTAGTAACTGCAGAACCTCAAAACCAGCAGCTGTCTCGATCTGAATCGAAGGTCTTCAAGAAACGAGATCCAGTCCCAACAAAAACACTTAGAACAAAATCTTAGGATGAAAAAAGCCCAGTGTTGCAGGCTTTTTTTTTTGTCTACAGTTATACAAATAAATATCCTGGAGAGTAACATATAATGAAGGAGTTTTGTTTTCATAAAGGCCTTCCTTTTAAATACTTTACACTGTGTTGTAAAGAGGTCAAACTGGATTACGTTTTCCTCTATTCTTTAGGTTTGCTGAGGACTCGGACCATCAACATGCTGGCGTTAAAGCAAAGACCAGATGGCTTTAATTTTGCATTTGGCACTTTCTGTTTACATGCTGGGATTTCTCATGTTCGTGTAAAGTACCTTCTGAATGTTACGTTCTATGTTGAGCGGCAGGTTGAAGAGAAACTTGAACCGCTGCAGCACGTTGAGCGCGTTGCGTGTGGAGTCAGCCTTGTCTTTCCGTCCCAGGACCTCCTGGAAGAGAGTATCTGCGGTATCGCTCGCTCCTGTGAAAAAAAGACGGAGTGAGAGTGAAGGAGGTGGGAGAAAATGAGAAACTGGGATACTGTATAAATAAATGTTAAACACCACATTTCCCTCATAGTCCCGCTCTCTGGTTTTCCTCTTGCTCGGGATGTTATTTGACATAAAAAGAGGAATAGGAGCAGGAACTAAACTGCTCAGAAGAAAGTGACAACTATCTCTTAGCATACTTGGTGAGACTAAAGCAGAACTAAGGGGCTTCGTGGGTGGCCTCTGCTGGGCCGTCAGATAGAAAAAAAACAAAGTTCTCCTAATCAAAACACCCCCCCCCCCCCCCCAACATAATCCCTGAAGGAAAAACAGTAAAAGGGTGAGCAAGGAGTAATATCTAACATTTTTCACTCAGCAGTCTCACTTATTAACAAGGCTGTTTTGTGATTGGCTGACTGATGCTGTGCTTTTGATGCTTAGAGTTTGTGTGTGGGGAGGGGATGAACGGAGCTCTAGGCCTGTTCCGCCATGGGCCTTAACGTCCGGGTTCGTAGGGATGAAAGATACGTCCGGCTAAGAGGTTTATTTACTCTTCACTTGGGGAAAAGGACCGGCTTATTGACCTCCCATTAGAGTGGCCTCATTATCATGTATGACCTACAAGGGCGGGACACAGGGTTTGATGAGGGATCCGCTTATTAAGGCGAGGAAGACCAGCAGGGTGCTGAGTGAACACACAGATGTCCAGGTTCCAGCACAGGTTTCACTTTAAAATTACACACTTTCCTTTTCCTTATGTTTTTCTGCCATTTGCAGTCCATTTTTGTGCCCTTTGTCTAATCTATTGTATCACAGAGAGGAGAGTGGTGACCTAGGTGTTTAGAGCAGGGTGCTTGCGTCCTGGGGTGGCTCCAAGTTCCCCGGTTCTAATCCCGCAGACTGCCACTCTGGGTCTCTGAGTTAGACCCCCAAGGGAAGGGTTAAATGCAGAGGACAAATTTCTTTGCAGTGTACGTTGCAATTTTTTTCTCGATCCACTGTATATATGTGGACGCACTGTATATACCTCATGCACCTTTTCCTCCTTTTGGCACCTTCTTTTGATTATTGAATTTATGACCATTCTTCCAGAAGCGTATTTTTGAGGTCAGACACTGATGTTGGATGGCAAGACCCGGCTCGCAGTCTGTGCTCTAATTCATCCCAAAGGTGTTCTGTCGTGTAGAGGTGCAGGCCAGTCAAGGTCATCCACACCAAGCTCTCTCAACCATGTCTCTCTGGACCTTGCTTTGTGCACTGGTGCACTGTTATGTTGGAAGAGGAAGGGGACATCTCCAAACTGATCCCACAAAGCTGCGACCACAGAGTTGTCCAAGATCTCTTGGTATGCTGAAGCGTTCTGAGTTCCTTTCACTGGAAGTAAGGGGCTGAGCCCAGATCCTGAAAAACAACCCCACACCAGAATCCTCCCCCCACTAAACTTTACACTTGGCACAATACAGTCAGACAAGTACCGTTCTCCTGGCATCCATCAAATCCAGATTCATTCATCAAATAACCAGACTGAGAAGTGCGACTCATCACTCCAGAGAACATGCGTCTGCTGCTCTAGAGTCCAGTGGCTCTGCCATGGAAACCCATTCCATGAAGCTCTCTATGCGCTGTTCTTAAACTAATCTGAAGGCCACGAGGTTTGGAGGTCAGTAGTGATCGGCGCTGCCCCTGCTCCATCGGTTTATGTGGCTTACTGCTTTGTGGCTGAGTTGCTGTTGTTCCCAATCGTTTCCACTTCGTTATAACACCACTGACAGCTAAATGTGGAATATTTGGAGTGAGGAAATCTCACAGCTGGGCGTGTTCCACAGGTGGCATCCTATCACAGAACCACCCTGAAATCTACTGAGCCCCTGAGAGCGACCCGCTCTTTCACAAATGTTTGTAGAAACGATCTGCATGCCTAGGTGCTTAGGAAGCGATGGGAAGACCTGATTTCCATTATTTGGATGGGTGAGCAAATACTTTTGGCAATATAGTGTATGTATGCAGGCAGTATTTCTGCACAATACTGAGAAAATGAGTTAATGTGATGATGTTGGCGAATGTCAAGATGATGCTCAGGTTGAGATAAAACAACATATATCTAAACAGTGTAAATGTCTCTCTGCTTTGGGTTTATTGCAAATGTAGACGACCAGTGAATAATCTCTCCAGCTACTGGAAAAAAAATTGTTTCCATCTCTACAGCATAGGTTTATTAAAAAACTTCTGTCTGGCTAAAGTAGCTGTTTTGGCCAAAAAACTACTTAGTTCTACTTTTCTAATGACTTCTCCAGAACATTCTGGAAACCTCCTAAAACGTTTGGTGCCGTATTGAACAGCAGCTCTTTGCGACAAGGAGATTGTGTACAGTAATTTTGTGACAGTGACAAATGCTCTACTCTTTCATATTCATTAAGAGGCAGACATGTTTTAGAGAAAGACTAAAACATAACTTAAAAATGCACAAAAAGGCCAGAGCTAAAAACCATCTACCTGATAACATTTTTTATTAAATAATGGCCCGTTTTGTTATATTGGCTTAAAAAAAAAAAAACTTACGGTTTAGGATGTTTTCCAGGCGCTGGGTCATCGATCCCTCCACCTTCTCTGTGCCATCCGATTCCAGCCTCTGGTGGATCGCTGGAAGACAAGTTATAGCTTCAACGACAAAGCAACTAAAATTAAAAACTTCATAAAAACGTGAAGCGCAGGAATCTGAAAAAGGAATCTGCTCTTTAGACTGCGGTGGGGCACATCACCAAAAATGTGGACATTTTTAACTTCAGGAACTGAAGGTAAAACAACAAACAGTCTCTGCTTTACTGCTAGATGTGAGATAACCTCACTGGTTCTCCACTCACAGATGCTGCCATTGAACCCACCAGTGACTGTTCCCACACTAGGAGGACCTGACCTCGCCCCGGCCTGGATCAAGTCGCCCAACTACAGCCATTAACAGCGCAGTTTGGTGGTTTTGGGACATTTAAAGCCCTTTGACCGGGTGGGGGGTGGGGGTAAATATGAATGTAAAATGTCTCATTTGTCTGAAAAAATAACACGTTTTTATGCCAAAAATGACTGCAGTGGAGAGGAGAGCAAGAGGGGGGCAGGAACCATCACTTAGCATGAAGAGCTTCATGCCAGAGAGGGAATTTGAAAAGACGGAACGAAGGGAGGAAAAAAACCCAGAGGGGGAAAAAAGAGGGAGAGAGAGTGGCGGGGCTACCCCAGTGAATAAATAAATGGTGTTCAGTAGTGGGCAGCTGGGTGCTGAGAGCTGAGGGTGGGTTTATTGACAGAGCGGAGAAGAGGTGGAAAGGCTTTAAAAGACAAACGCTTGCATACTTGTGCAGCGACACCAACGCGCACAAGAGCTATTGATCTAAATAAAAATGAAGATGAGCATTGAAATTCACACTAGAGCTTTAAAAATGGCTTTTAGCTGAACTTCACAAACAAGGAGACGAGGGGAGATTTCCGTGAACAAATGTAGCGCTAATCAGACACACAGAAGCATCAGGGCAGACTGAAGTATTACTGAGACACACTGTTTAAATACAACACTGCCCAATCAGTAAGGACATCACTACAAAACAGCCGCAAATGTGACTATGTAAATGTGCAGGTTAAGACAGAAAGAAGCAGACGTGCGTGTGTCTGGTAGGACCAGAAACAAAGGATGACACACACGCTGCAGGTCTGCTTCGTGTCTCCAGACTGCCCTTTGCCCCACTGCCAGCTGCCTGTCCTCTCATGCTGAAAGGCCTGATGACGTTACAGCTAAGCTAAACATCAGGTCAGAATCCGGAGAACACTCCAAGGCAGGTCCTGAGGAAGAGACGCAGCTCTCGCTTCACTTCCTCGACCCGTTCAGGGAGGGGGAAAAAAAAGAATAAAAATAAAATACAGTGTCCCTGGTTTCTAAAGCTGGAGATGTTTTGACTCCTGCTGGGGCTGGGGACGCAGGGAATAGGCCCTGGGAATCTTTCATTTTTGGACCACGGTAGCTGTTCCGTTTCCTGCATCACTGGGAGACTTCCTTTTCACACAACAATGAAAAACCTCAAATTTCAACGTTTTAGCAGAAATAACCCTCCCCTCCCTCACAGCCTGTCACTCATTCGATCCGCCTTGGAAGAATTGGCTCTGCTCGTCACTCAGGCTCCACGACCGAACAGTCAGCAGCGATGAAACCCTCCATCTCTTTAAGCAGTTCGCAGAGGTTCACATGAGACATTTTCTTTAATGTAAAAATACTGACCATATTCCACCAACAACAGAAAGTTAAAATATGCAGAAAAGGTAAGAAAATATGTAATTGTTTGAAAATTGCATTGTGTATGATTTGGTCCAAAATTTTGCACAACCCTCCAACTTTTACCCAGTTTTATTTCGTTTTTTGTTTTCACACAATGAAGATTTCATAAATAATAAATGTTGTTCTATAGAATAAGAGATGAAACAATGAGGATCGTTACTGATTTCTCGTTTCCTTTGAGATCATACCACTATAAGGACTCCATTGCCAGCACTAAATCACAGTATTACTCCAGCTTAATCACTGCCAATCAACATAGCTCTAAGTCACTTTTCTCTATACTCAATAATACTATCAAACCCCAGGACTCTTTCCCCCCGCACCTTTACACAACCTCCTTCTGCAATGACATCATGTCATACTTCACAGGAAAAATCAAGAACATTCACCAAAACCTTGGATCAACGGCTCATCTCAGCACCTCAGTAGATCTTCCCTCGCCTACACAGTCGCTCTCCTCCTTCCATCTTCCCACTGTCTCGGAAATCACAGAGCTCATCCGGAAATCAAAACCATCCACCTGTCAACTGGACCCCTTCCCAACACAACTTGTCAAAACCTGCCTCCCCTCTCTGGTTCCCCTCATCTCCGCTATCATCCGCACCTCTCTCACCACTGGAACTGTCCCTACACCTCTCAAAACTGCTGCCATCACCCCGATTGTAAAAAAACCTGGTGCCGACCCGATCAACTTCAACAACCTCCGTCCTATCTCCAATTTACCCTTCATTTCCAAAATTCTTGAAAAAACAGTTGCCTCCCAGCTCCATACTCACCTATCTGCCAACAGCCTGTATGAAGAATTTCAGTCTGGTTTTCGGCCACTCCATAGCACTGAAACAGCACTCATCAAAATCACCAATGACCTCCTCATGGCATCTGATTCTGGACTACTCACCATCCTCATCCTCCTCGACCTGAGTGCAGCCTTTGACACCATCTGTCACACCACTCTCCTCAGTAGGCTTTCTTCCATTGGCATCACTAACACTCCGTTGGACTGGTTTATTTCCTACTTCTCTGACCGCACTCAGTTCATTCAACTGAAGACCCTCAAATCCACCCCCTCCCCCGTCACCTCAGGCGTGCCCCAGGGCTCTGTACTCGGGCCCCTCCTCTTCATCATCTACCTCCTTCCCCTTGGCAATATCTTCCGCAAATTTAACATCCAATTCCATTGCTATGCTGATGACACCCAGCTCTACCTCTCCACGCAACCATCGTCCTCTCTTCCCCCCACCTCCCTCACTAATTGCATCTGTGAAATAAAAGCCTGGTTCACTAACAACTTCCTTCAATTAAACAGTAGTAAAACCGAGGTTCTACTCATTGGCACCAAATCAACTCTTTCCAAAACCGACAGTTTCCCACTTATTATTGACAGTTCCTCCATCTCCCCCTCCCCCCAGGTTAAGAGTCTGGGTGTCATCCTCGATAGCACCCTATCTTTTCAATCCCATATCAATAACATTACCCGGTCTGCCTACTTTCACTTAAGAAACATCAACCGCCTCCGTCCCTCCCTTACCCCACACACTGCTGCCATACTTGTGCACAGCCTTGTCACCTCCCGACTGGATTACTGCAACGCTCTCCTCTTCGGCCTTCCTCAAAAATCACTCCATAAACTACAACTGGTCCAGAACTCAGCTGCTCGCATCATAACAAGAACTCCCTCTATCCACCACATCACCCCGGTCCTCCAACAGCTTCACTGGCTCCCTGTGCAGTTCCGCATTCAATATAAAATTCTCATGGTGACATTCAAGGCCCTTCACCACCTAGCCCCCCCTTATCTGTCAGGCCTCCTGCACATTCCCACCCCCTCCCGTGCTCTTAGATCCTCATCTGCTTTACACCTGTCTGTCCCTTCCGCCCGTCTCACCACCATGGGGAGCAGAGCATTCAGCCGCTCTGCCCCCCGCCTCTGGAACTCTCTACCACCCCTACTTAGAAACACGGACTCACTTCTAAATTTTAAATCACAACTCAAAACTCATCTGTTTAAGACTGCCTATTCTCTTTAATTTCAATTTCCCTGTCCCAGCCTCGGTATTTTTTAAATGATTTTTGTTTTGATTTTGTTTCTGACTTTTTACCCTTCTGTACGGTGACCTTGAGTGTCTAGAAAGGCGCCTTTTAAATAAAATGTATTATTTATTATTATTATTACTATAAGTCGCACTTTTTTCAGTTTGGCCGATCCTGAAACTTATAGTCTGGTGCGACTTATATATAAATTTTAAATGGTAAATTACACTGACCAACCTAAACCAAGTAGTAACAATGACCACCTATAGCCGCAAGAGGGCGCTGTATGCTTGCCAAAACTAAATGCTGCTCCTATACCACTTAAAAATCTATTGATAATTAATTTTTAACATTAACTTATAGACAACAAAGACAGAACACATGTTTGTATGTTGTTTTGCTGTTTCAGTATGCATTCATGCAGCAGAGTGTTGCGTGGTGCAGCTCGAAAGGAGAGACAGAACCCTGATATTGGGCTGTCCGTGAAGCTAATAACAGCTAGCGCTAGCTTACAGGTCTGTTGTCCGGGCGGTTTACAACTTCGCTGATGCACGTGAGCTTTATGTTGCTCGCAAACATCCATGTCATACTGTTAGCTTAGCATGTAGTACTGCTATATTCACGGTCTAACTTCAGCTTAATTTTGACAACTTTCAGCGTAACGAGCAGTTATGCTGAAATGCGCTGATAAGAACTTTCCGGATCGGGGTTGGTGGCTTGCTATGCTAATTTAAACCATTGAACCTCCCAGGTATGTTTCAAATTATTCAGACCATTGTGGATGCAGCTGTGTAACTGAATCAATTGCCTTACCAGATTAAATGTCAGTTTTTAGTGTGAAATAAATTTCTAAATAAATGTGACTTATATATGTTTTTTTTCCTGTTTATGGTGCATTTTTTTGACTGATGCGACTTATATTTTGAAGTGACTTAGATTCAGATTTTTTTCAAAGAAAATTATACTGCAGATTTCTTGATGCGATCTGATGGGTTCCCTTAGATAGAAAACCTTTTAACCAATCTGTCTGTATGATTTGATTGAACTGACTCTGTAAAAGTGCCTTGAGGTGACATGTGTTGTGAGTTAGCGCTATATAAATAAACTGAATTTAACTGAACCCTAATTGACAGAGGTAGTTGTTTTAAATCAACCACCAAATAGAGAAATTACAAGGTTGGAAAACTGTTCTTAGTTTTAACTGGGACATGTCATGCAAAATCCACTTTTTTTTTTTTAGCCTTTAAACACATATTGTTGTTCACATGGAGTCTCTTAAGACAACTTCCAAATTGCAGAGGCATGCAATTTTTGGCTGTGTAACATTTAACAAGATTAAGACACGTTCTTTCCACAGTGTACCCAGTGTATCCAGTTCAGGATTGGTTACACTTTAGCTTTTAAACTAGAGATGATGAAATGCCATCCTAATTCCTTAAAATAACATCACATAACTTTTTAGTTCGGCTTACAAAATGGAACCTTAAAATTGTTCCCGGAGAACAGTAGTGGTTCCTAATAGCGCAAACAAATGGTTCTTATCTTGTCACTATTTCTTATTTCAACTCTAAATTTGGGACAGGCAGTCATCGTAGTGTTTACCGTCATTGTGAAACTTTTTTAGCACAATACAAATTGTGACTTTACAATCTTTTACATACCTTTAATATTTTTCCACAATTAGTTCCATGAGAGAATTAAAAAATATCAATAGATTAGAAAATGTGATTAAATTCAGTTTTTGTGTACTGTTTATTGCTGCAGCCGGTAAAAATGTTAGCTTTACATGTTTAATACGTACAACGAATGATTATTCTGGCAGAAAATACTAAGTTTAATGATACCTAATGATGTGTTACCATGCCATTTGGAGAGACATTATTATGTCAAAAAGCTAAATTACAAAACTACATCCATAGAGCAAGCAGTTTTGGCATATTAATCCACAACAGCATGTCATTTTGCAGTGTTTTTTGTGTGTTTTGTTTTCTAATGAAAAAGTCTAATGAAAAAGTCAGATTATTATAAAAGACTTGATTTGACTTTGTTATAATTTTTTATATAATTTGACATGGTTATAATAATTTGACATGGTTTGTTATAATTTGACATGGTTATATTAGACTAGTTGGAAAACAACTAAGAGCCATTAGGTGATGAAAAGAAAACGGTTCAAAAGAAGTAAACCTCAGAGTACTTCTGTGTGCTCTGAAGCTTTTCCATCCATTTCATTTCTTTACCCAGGGTTGGCCTCTCTTCCTTCTTTCCACCTTGCATGCTGCATTAAAAACAAGCCCAGACTTCAATTAAAGTCATCAATAAAACGCTCACATGCAAGCGTGCAAGCTAAAAGTAAACGATGAGAAGGCGAGAATGTCACGATGGTGACTGAGAGCGTCTGCAGGCACAGCAGCAACTTCTAACGCAGCACATTTCGAGGTGCAAGAATTTCTTCAAAATCCCAACAGCTGCCTCTCAGGTGAGCTTCGTCTGGACTGACTCAGAACACCGAAGACCTGCCAAACTCTTCAGAGACACAAAGAAGGGATTCACAGTCTCTCTGACAGCTGTGCTGAGCAGCCCCTGCAATGAACTACTGCAGGGCTGAGTCCAACTGGCTAGCTCACAGGCTGCGTGCCGGCTGGTTTGGCCAACCACACACACTGTACAGAATATATTCTCAACACAGCCACCCGTTCTGTGCTGCTGCTTCATTTTTCAAGACAGAACCCAATCCTGGCCTGAAAATGATGCTGCAGGGCAGTAATGAGTCCCAGCAAGAAGACGGGGGGTCTAGAAGTCCAAAAATTAACTTTCAAGTCCCGCTGCTGGTCCAAATATGAGAATGTTTATCTTTATGAAGAGAAAAGAAAAATGTTTTAAACATGACAGTAAGACAGCATTCGAGGAAAGGGATTTTTACAACTGCAGCGCTTGCTCCTGTTCCACCCTCAAGATAATGCTTCTGTTAGGTTTGGATACCGCGAATAAATAAAATCCCGATGCAGAAAAAGCTCACAAACAGAATAATATGCAAAACGTATATGACTTGAGGCAAAAATGCTTCCAGAGAGAGAGGGGGAAAAAAGGAAAAACTAACATGCAGCAAACACTTGTTTAAACAAGAAGACATAGCAAAATTATTGGAGTTTTGAGACATTTCTTGCACCTAGCATCACGATTACAAAATATATTTTAATATTGAAAAAGCATTTTATTAAACTCCACCAAACTTCCCCTTGCATTTTCAGAATAATTTACACATTTATCCATAGGTAAAAGCTAAGTTTATTGGACATTGGGAAAAAAATTTGGCCTTCTCAACCAATTTCATTCCAAATCAACTTTCAGAAGACAACCATGGATTTTTATAGGTTAATAATTATGACAAATAAGTAAACTTTGGGGAACTCCAAAATACATCCATCAATCACACTGCACTTGAAAAAGACTGATTAGCTACGTTTACATGGACAAAGGTAATTGGGATAAAAATGTGTCATATAAACACGGCAAATGGTATATATGATGATCAGATTAAGCTCAATCGGAATGAATTGTAATGAGAGGGGGGGTTTATACCAATTGATAATCCGATCAACGTGCTTATAAATGCTTGTCAGGCTCAAGTTATTCCAAATGTGGCAAACTGACACGAGTGACCATGTGCGCCTGATGTAAACGTGACGTTTTTCCCGCGTTGGCGAGAACCGGAAATACGTCGGGAAGCAAAACTTCGGGGCTCCCGATGCAACCTTTCTGTTCAAAAAATAAAAGAGCTCAAAATTGTTGCTTACACAGTAATTAGAACAACCGTA
Organism: Fundulus diaphanus; assembly: GCA_037039145.1. Lineage (NCBI taxonomy): Eukaryota > Metazoa > Chordata > Actinopteri > Cyprinodontiformes > Fundulidae > Fundulus > Fundulus diaphanus. The sequence goes on along the minus strand of CM073128.1, from coordinate 18,158,660 downwards.
ATTAGAACCTGGTGCAAGTCCAGCCTGGGCGCTCGGAAGACAAACAAACTCGTATAACACTGCTTTGTTTACTATTTTTTGTTGTTTAGCAAAGACGGAAGTACTTCTTCTTCGGTGTTTTTTAGGTTAATTTTTATAACTCTGCATGTCAGAGTGGTTCTATTATGAATAAAGCCAGGTGCATATAAACACACATCATGATTGATTGTGTGCCTATATAAACAGTACAACACAATTATTTAATCCGAATACATTTTAATCAGATTGTGAAATCTTGTGCATGTAAACATAGTGACTGTTATTTTTGCTGCATTGTTTAATTTCTGTATAGATGTTTTAAAAGATTACATTTAAAAACCCTCATAGGAGTGGGAAAAACAAAGTATACCCTGGGACCTTAGAGAGGATTGAAGAGGGAAAGTATCAGGCAAGTGCTGCTAAAGGACTTTAATAACTTGTCCGACCAATTCTGTAAAAGGAGGTCAGTTAGCTGGTCTGATGTGTGTTAAAGAAAGGCCGGACACAAAGAAAGACATCAGCATTGACCTTAGAGAAACTGTTGTTACTGCCTATGAATGTGGCAAGTGTTATACGCCAATTTATTAACTGAGTGAGATTTTGATTTTTCACAAACATTTAAAAGAGCTGGCAGTCTTCCCAAGAGCGATTGTTCAGCCAAGTTCACCCAGAGAAGGACTGTGCAACGCTCTGAGAAAATGTAAAACACCCATAAGCTCCACGCCAGGTATTACCGATATCAGTTAACAAGTTACGTTTGAAAGTCTATGAAAGAAAAAATAGGGAAAGACTGAACAAAAACAGCTTGTTTGGAGGAGTTGAAGTAAACCACCTCTACAGAAAACTGTTCTTTAAAAAATGAGCCCAGTGTATCGATGGTCGACCACACTTTACAGCACCATGTCTGGAGAAAACCAAACTCCAGCATATCATCGACAAATGCTGATATACTGATGATTTGGGTTTATTTTACCGCCACAGGCCTTGAGCTTCTGGTAGGCTCTTTGAGCCACTTATAAAGTTCTCTGTGAACCAAAGTATTACTAAGTCAAATGTGGACATCAGCTGAAGCTTGGCCCAAACTGGTCAATGGAAGCATTGAAGCAAAGCTGTAAAGAAGAGGCGGGTAGAATTACCCCACAATGATAAAAGTCACCCAGAAAATGACTACTGAGAGCTACTGGTGCTGAAGGTGGTTCTCCAAGCTGTTGGATGTACACTCGCACACAGCATTTCTCATTTGGACTTTACAATAAATGACTTACAAATGACAGTGTGGAATCTGCTGTGTGTTTTTCTATACTTCAGAGGAAACTTAAATCATTTTAGAAACCGGCGAACATCTGATCCATGTCATCATGCCCTTAAACACAAAACCCTGGACCTGAAAGAGGGTATACTTTGCATCAGCCGTGGGTGTAAGTCCATTTGGGGCACAGGTCAGTTTAGTCCATATATGGAGCACCACTTCCTGGAACCCCTCCAGACTGTGCACTTCCCATTGGGGCAATGGGCACACAGTAGGCACGCTCAGTCTGAACGTGAGAATGACTCTGCATTGTTCCCATTGGTCATATTGGCTCCGTTATCGGCTCTATCAGTCCTAATACTCTGGCTCGCATTGTGTTGGGCTGCTCCGTTTATTTAGATTCAGCCACTAACAATGAAAACATTGCCTCTCCTCCAACCGGAGCACAAACATACGGAAAGCAATAATAATAAAGATGGAGGCAGAAAAGTGTACATATAAATAGTAAGGGGAAGTAACTGAGTGGCTGTGGCGGGAGCAGCGCGTAAACAGACAAAAGCATGAATGACGAAATGAACAATTGATTCGAGGTACCTGGCAGAGCGACAGCGGTCTGACTCTGCCACCTTGAAATCTTTTCGGCGTCTGAAGGTCAGCGAGTGTGAACATGTGCGTGCTTTTCTAACCACTTCTCAGAGTGGAGCGAGGATGTATGTGACAGGTGAGAGCTGATCTCATTTTGATGGAGGTGATTTAACCATGTTGTGGTTGGCCGCTATAACTGCAGCGCAGAGAAGAGGGTTTTCACACACCGTCCAAATGAGCCTCTTTAATCAGCCGCCGCTAGACCACATGTGTGGGGGTGGAGGTTATTGGAACTGCCCAAACTTGCACATTTCCCCCCAAAATCAGGACCTGACTTCTGAGCGCAGACATTGAGTGGGAGAGCATAAGTGTGTGCACGTTTGAAATAACTTTTGTTTTACCTGCCAGAGCATCCTGGGCCTCAAAGAATGTGCTGAGGCCTCCTTTCACATAGGCCATGCTCCCCTCGTTTTTCTTAGATGCTTGCTTCTTCAGATTATTGGCTGCGACCTTCAGCTGCTCAAAACTGAAACACAATCCGCAAAAAGACTTTGATTCAACTAATAATAACGAACTTCTCGATAAATATTATCAGAGAAGCTACTCGTCTAAAAACAAATACTTGAATTTGCTTCTGATTCACGCATGTTTGCGTTTCTTTCACACAATGTCTGGACGCAGAGGTTGAGCGACGGTGAGTACGTGTGTCTGTGTGTCAGTGTCCTGAGTGAGGTTTCCTCTGCAGGAAGAAACAGTCACCCAGTGAGGTCCAAACAGAGGCCCCTGGTCATGCTGGATCCTCGGGGTCTGGGTTACTGAAAGGCTAAGCCGGAGGGAGAGGAAGCCAGGAGTGTCCAAAATAACTCTCCTCTGCCCCGACAGTCTTCAGGGTCAACAGGCTACCTTGTCTACACACGGCTCTGATGTCTGAAGAACCAGCTGACAATGTGGGGATAAACTCAAAGGAAATTGGTAAAAAACAAAGTAACCATGCTTTTGTTTCCTTCAACTGGAATTCCTTACATATTTTCTTTGCCATTCCATAAGTGTGTATGTAGGGATTATATCTCCAGCAGTATATGGCACTGCTTCTTCATCTTTAAATAATCCTTTATTATTTTTTGTACTGCTAAATATTGGAAACTTGCAAATAAATGTGTTTATTATCTATCATAATCAAAGAAAAAATATAGAGGAGATTTACAGCCATGCGTTAAATTAACATGACAGAAGTTGATAACTTTGTCACAGGATTTTCGGTCTCCCTCTCTTCTCAGCTAGGGGTCAGTTTGGCCAATTCATACATCCATGTTCTGCAAATTCATCACCTGTAACGTCTATTACATACTTGTATACAAACCTTTTTCTAACCGTGCACAAAATCCAATCATATCATCAATTATCAAGATAAACAGTCATTGAAATGCTTTATTCCCACGCGTCATCTGATTTAGCTGTACATCATGCTCTGAAGAGTTTATGTAACATAAAATTTGCTTTAATTGTGATTATCATTCCCATTTTGACCATAGTTGACTATTAGGAAATATGAGAGATGAATAAAAAACAAATCTAAAAATAACTTTGATTGGCCTCTGGTTGGTAAAAAGTAGCAACTGGAGTCACATAGTTGCATTTCCTTACAGCAAACTATGAGTGGATTATTCTATATTACCATAAGAGGAAAGTTTGCACAAAAGATTTCCTTAGAAATGGCTCCTCTTCAAAGCCAAACATGTCAACCATGAAACAGCTACAACTATAACTATATGAAGCAGAGAAGGGAGGTGCATCTTGCTGCCCTCTCATGCTTAATCCCCACAATAGCTCCATAATGATCTGTATTTTAAACCTTTGTAGAATCAACAGTTTGGTCAATTCTTAGTGAAATTATCAGAAAAAGTCTCTTAAAGTGTGCAGCAGTTCAGTTATTTATTCTTTTTGCACCTAAGATGTGCATAGAAAAACAGCTTAGCAAACTTCCGAAGCAAAAGAACAACACTGCCGGATTTTTAGTATTTATTACATTTCCTCCTCTGTATTTTTCTTACTTATGGCGTTTGTCATCTAGATCTTAAAAAAAAAAAAGGTAATCCCAAGGTGTGACTACTACTGTGCGCTGTGTGATGAAAAATGTATAAAAGTGGCAACGGTTGTAACCAGTGGATGCAGTAATCCAGAGGAAAACAGACCAAATGAACTTTATACTTCAAGTGGGTGAGCAGTCAACCGAGTTAGTCTTTCTGCTATTTGAGACGGACCTACCTGGAGCCTGCGTGGTTCTCTATGAGGTACCAGGAGGCAGAGAAGTTCTCACTGGTGAAGTCTCCACTCATTCCTGGGAATATCTGCTCCAGGTCTTTCAGTGGGACTTTACTCCTGCGAGAAAACACATCAGGGCATATGAGTGCAGGAGAAAACAGTATGAAACGGTGGGCATTGAAGAGAACTGAACTGCAATTATATTCATTGCAGGGCTGTGGGATCTTCCTTTTTTTTAAAAAATGTAACTTTATTTTCCAGCAGGGGGCAGCGTGTAGCCAGCAAGCAAAGAGGCTGGGAGAGCCTGGCGTGGGAAGTGCAGTGTGTGACGCCTGGGTGCCTCTGGAGGACCCAGTACTCATTAGGGAAGCTTGATCTCTACTAATGACCTGTGGGCTACACAAACCAACATCCCCAGCATCACCACCCACCCTGCAGTTACACAGACACACATATAAAGAAGGAAACGTCTCACATTTGGGCTCAGTGTTTAATTATGTGAAGGAGAAAACCATCTAGAACCACGGTGATGTTCGTGCACAAATGCGTACAAAGCCAGAGGTCTTCTCCCGTAGATGGTCATCACCCACTTCAAAAGATCCTTTTTTTTTCCCCAGCTTATTTTCAGATCATGCAGACTTTTAAGTAAACACATTTACTCGGAATTAGATTCATATTTTTGTAAAACTGTCAGACTCCTTACCAACACGAAGCACAAAATACATTTATTCAAGAAAAAATAAGAAATATATCCATGAAATTTTAAATGACCTAATATATTGTGGTATTTATTTAGTCTCGTTTCTTTTTCCCCCTGAATGGCGGCGCTGACTCCAAGAAAATATTTGTTTTATTCTAAACGTTTATGACAGAAATGGCTAACATTTGTTTTCTGTATCATTAAGCAGAATTCAAACTTAGGAGGTCCCTTAAAGAATAAAAGCTAAGCAGAAAAGATGATGTTTCAGATCAGTCAATGGAAACTCTTATGGCGTTTTTAAATCGAGCAGCTCGACTGGATCTACACGCTGACACTCATGGCTCAGTTTTTCATTTACATTCAGAACGGCATCAAAAACACCTTTCCTATAAATCGGCAGAGGTGTTTCCATCTTTGGATTCGAACAAGATTTGTACATATCTGAAGTGAGAGTGGTATTCTGGAAAGATTGGATTGAGATAGTGAACATTTTAGCGATGCATTTATCAGATTTCTGGTTTTCTCTTAAGTCTGACCTGATGATTTTGATTCTCACTGTAAAAACTATAACCGTACAGAAACACATTTGTGTAAACTTTGTTTTGACTCAACAGTTAAATATAACAAACACAGACCATTAAAGTAAACCTTGGCGGAGAGTTTTATTTTTTTTTTTTAGACTGAGGCAGCTTTGAATCAAACAGAAAATGAACACTAGTGGAATATTTTTCTTTTATGCATTAAAACTTGTCCGTGACTTCTATCAGATTCTTCCTAAACTTGGAATAACACAACAAGGACCATTTTATTAGTTGTTGCATTAACAAAATGAAAAACGTGGGAGTTTTCTGTTTTTATATCCTCATCTCATTTTTAAGTCAATCTGATGCATTTACATACTGAGATGATAAAAGGAAAAATGTATAAAATGTTTGTATATTGGCCCCTCGCCTGGGAAACAGCTTTCCTGAGAACTTGAAAGCATTACAGAAGGTGGACATTTTTAAAAGAAATCTTAAAACTCATGTTTTTGATTTGGCATTTAGCTGTTAAGGGGTTACGATGCATACAAATGAGTCCCTAGTCTTATTTAACTTTAAATCTGTAGGTAAATGCCACTTTTAGTTTAGCTTTATTCATTTAAAATATTTACACTATTTTATTTCATCCAATAATAAAAGTTTTACATCGGTGTTTAAAGGCAAAAGTACATTTTAGTTGACTTGGTTTTATAAATATATTTATTTTTGAGATATTTATTTTGCCATTCTTAACTGGACTTGGACTTTATTGTCATTCTACTGCACATTGACAATGTACATGTCAGCAAAATTGAATTGCAAGGCTCCGAGTACAAGCAGAACACAGAAGAGAAACATTGTAAATGTAAGTATGTACAATATAAAAATAATTTAAACTATATATATATATATATATATATATATATATATATATGTGTGTATGAATAGATATACCAATGCAATAGCTACATGTAAAAAGCTCTGTCTCAATCATTCATCTAATTAGAATAACGAATGAAACATTCATTATGTCTAAAACACAATTGCGGGGCAGGATTAGATCAAATCTTAATAAAATATCTTTGAATGTTTGAGCTCTAACACTAAATATGCAGACAGGTTTAGGTTTCATGCTTTAAGCATTTCTGTGCAGGATTTGTGAGTAACACCTCACAAGTGGAAGTCATAACTGACCTGTATTTGTTTTTAAGCTGTTAAATTCTTACGGCAGCAAACCCTTACAGCTGAAAGCCCGAAAAGTGAGATCACTGCCGAAAAATGTACACAACCCTACCGACTCTTTTCAAACGCCTACATGTTACCTATCAACTCCTGCAGAGATAGCTTTAATGTGACTATGAAAGGGAAACGCGGAGACGCGCTGCGGTGGATGTTTAATGTATCTCTGGGAGCCAGTCAATGCAGCAGCCTGTTTATGGGGGTCTTGTCTCTGGCCACGAGCGGTCACTTGCCCCCAGCCCCTCTAAGCCAAACAAATCCTGAGCCAGAAATGTCAGAACTTGACAAGACAAACTATACGGTACAAGCTCTGCCCTCCCTGCACGACGCGTGGGAGCCATCAGTGCGCTGCCTGCTCTGCACGGCGGTGTACGTGTGAGGTTTGCTCCCATGGTCCTTTCCAAATTTCTCTTTATCTTTCTTCTCTCTACTTTATACACAATTATGTTGTTTCCACTCCCCGTGTGGAGCAGTTCAGCCACTTCCATGCTGGCATAATGTTTCAAATGCTGGCATATGGGGAGAGTTTGGGCCTGCTTTAGAGATGTAAACCATGACTCAGTGACTGGAGAGCACTGGTGTTTATGGCGGTGAGATTGCATGTGTGTGTCTTTGTATGTTTTCGATCCGTACTTGTCCATCTCGACGCCCAGCGGATTGCTGGGACGCAGGGAGAAGGGTGAGATTCCTTTGTTGCGGTTCGTCCTCATGTCGTAGTTCACCTCATCCACCCACACGGCAGACTGCTCCAGGATACCTGCAGGACAGGCGGGACGCGGTCACAACACATCCCAGATGTGCTTGCACATAAACATACTTTCTCTGATGCATTTTACATGCATGCAAACAGTAAATAAAGTTCATATTTTCATTATGTTTTTTTCCCATTTTGTAATATTTAAAAAATAAAATATTTTGATTCAGCTTCTGCAACAGAAACGGCATCAGGTGCAGATTATTAATGTTAAGGTTGGTAAAAGTCACTAAATGCGATGAAAAGCATTGTATTAACACATCCATTGCTTTAAAAAAGATTAATAAAAGAAAAACTTTGCAAATATAACAAACCAATGACCAGCAAAACTGTCTGAAATGATAAAAAACGGAATTTATCGAAGTTGCTCAAATCTGTTGGCTTTAGTAGAATTTGTGATTCAACAGAAAACTGTAATCAGGTAGCAGAATATTTCAGTTAAAATAAATACTGTTGTGTGCCTTACTTTAACGTGTTTTTATTAGGTTTTGGTTAGAGAAAAAAATGTATTTCACTAGTGCACACTGCCTTACAAGAGTTTTTATTCCTCTTGATCCACTGCACATTTTGTCACCAACATCAGGGTATTTTACTGGGATATTATGGGATTGACCAACACAAAGCTGTACATCATGGGCAACTGGAGCATAATGTTATATGGGCTTCAACCTTTTCAGGAACAGACATCTGAAAAATGTGTTGATTTGTCTTCAGCCCCCTTTTCCCCGACACCCCTAACCAAACCCAGAGCAATCAACTGCCTTTAGAAGTCTAATCATGTTAAACTACATGTATGTAGTTTAACTATAAATACAGTTTTTCTGTGAAGGTCTCAGAGGTTTATAAGAGAATATCAGTGAACAAAGGGACACAGCAGACAGGTCTGGGATGGAGCTGTGGAGAAATGAAAGCAGGGTTAGGTTGGAAAACATTGTGCCAACGTTCGAACATCCCATAGAGCATGGGTCAACCGATCATCTAAATTATGTACAGCATATCCACAAAGACAGCAAGGCATGGCTTCCCCTACTAAATTGATAGGCTGGACAGTATTATGAGAAGCAGCCAAAAGGCTCACAGTAACTCTGAAGAAGTGGAAGATGTCTGCAGCTCAGGTGGGAGAATCTGTCAACTGCTAGTCATGCAATCCACCAATCTAGGCTCAAACTGTTGTTGAATGAAAGCCAAAAGAGACTAAAGGTAGTTTGCTACAAATCAGGTCAGAAACGAAGGGGCTCTGGGGTCAGATAAGACCAAAACTGAACATTTTGGCCAGCATTCAAAATGCTAGGTGTTATGGAATCCGAACAATGCACACCATCCCCACAGTGAACCTCGGTGGTTGGGAGATCGTGCCAGCAGGGACAGGCTGATGGAGCTACATACAGTACAGACCATGAAGAAAACAATGTGAGAGGCCGCGGCAGAGGTTCATCTTCCAGCAGGGCTGTCGCTCTAAACTTACAGCTTCAGCGGCAAAGGAATGGTTTATGACTAAAGAATATTCATGTGTTAGAATGAACCAAACCGGCAAATAATTGGGAATTTGTATCTGCATTACACAATTTGCAAAAGCTTGTCTTGTTTCATAAGGTCTCTTTTCTTCTTCAACAAAATAATTCTTACTGGGACAGTTGCTTATAAAAAAAATAAGAACTTGCAGCCCTCAGGGCAGCTTCAGTCATCATTGACGTTTTCGGCTTAGGAGTCTTACCGATCCTCTCTGGCCTGAGCAGTTTGAACGAGACGGTCGAGGTGCCGAGGCCTCCAGACTTGGTGGTGACAATGATTTCTCCCTTGTCGTCTTTGGCAGGACCCACGCGGCACACTATTTTGCTGGCCGACATCCACTCCGCTGTCAGCATGCAGTTATGGCCGCAGATGGACAGACCTGAGACGGCGAGCGGGGCAGGAGAGGGAGAGGAAAAAGTTAAATGGGTGAAAAAAACAGACGCGCGCACACACACACACACACACACACACACACACACAGAGGACAAATAAACATTTGTGGTGCAAGCACCAACACACACACACAGGAACTGGAATATGCAGCAACGTAGAGGAGCTTGCTCAAGACAGCGCTGACGTCCATCAGCGAGTTTAGTCAAACTGTCACCAGGGGTCGAAGCTCAGGCCGGGGTCGCAGCTGGCGTGGGTGGCCTTGATCTTCCTCCATCTCACTCAACCGCTTAAACTTCATGTGAGTGACTCCTCGGTGCTAAGTGGCTCATTACTGGCACAATGTGCACTCTGCCCCTACATCTGTCAGCCTCTTCTTAGAACCTCGCAAAGCCTTCGTGAGGCAGGGATAACTTGGACTTTTGCAGCGGCGGAGATCTGGAGCGCTTCGCGTGTGTGTCATCAAACGTTGCAAAAGCCTGCGATCAACAAATAGCCCATAAAACCGTAAATAATTTGCCCATTAGAGCCCCATTTCCTGCCTCTGTTCTCCACAGGCCACTTTGTTTGAATACATAAGCACTCGCACACATTTGTGCATATCTAATTGTCTAAATCAAGGCCCCAGGGACGCGGACGGTCAGGAATAGACTTGTATCGCTGGCCACGGAGCTGCAAGCGTGATGGAGAGCGGTCTGTGAGTCCTCTGAACTGCCATCCACATTTATACAGTTGGACGGCGGAGGAGGAATTGGCAAACGTGAAGGAAAACTTCAGCAGACAAAAAGTGTGACGTTAAAATCATATAATGAGACCAAGATGTTTCAAGTCTTTTCTTTTGGCTCATTTTTTTTTTTTTTAAGTCAAATGACAACTCTGTTTTTGTACATCAATAAATATGAACACCGTAGCATTTGTGAAACTGTGCATTTGGTCCTGAGAAGAGATTCCTTTCTTCCATGTGCTTTAAACAAAGTGTATAACTACATGTAGTGTCTGTGAGCAGGAGGGTCAGTAACATCTGAGCTGCTTTTTTTGTTTTACTTGAGTGGAAAGTTTAAAGAAAGAGAAATTTTAAGATTTTTGAACAAGACAATTTTAGTTTGCTTTTATTGTGGATTTTCCTTAATCCACACAAAGGTAGAATTATGCATGCAGGCACACTGATAATACACGCCATTACTATTTGCAAAAGTGAGTCCATACAGTTGTAGCCATCAACAAGCTTCTGATCTAATATATTTGACCACAGATTGGTTTCCTGGGCCCGACCCGGCCTTCCAAAGCATAGTCCACAGGTTTTCAATAAGACTTAGTTCAGGGCTTTGGGAACATCATTCCAGTAGCCTCCATTTTTCCTTCCAACCCCAGTTTTCATGAATGTTTGTTTCCACGTGTCAACATTCTAGCTGTTGATCTAAAGAGAGGTAAAAGAAATTTGAGGTAACCTTCCGTCTCTTTTGCACAATTTAGCAGTACCTTAGAGACACAGAGGGTACATCCGCCAACAGCGATCTTCACCCCGATTCTGCCAAACAGCCTAATCTACGGCACGTCATCAGAAGGTATTTGCCGTGTCCACGTGGGCAGCTGATAAATCTCCGTCGAGCTTTAATGTGTCGTTGACATCCGTAGTGGTGTGAAACTGGCATCACTGCAGACAGCGATGCCGCTGTTCCAGCCGTTCACGGGAACCTAAAAGGCCCGGTGGGTCCTGTGGTGTTCCAGAAAATCCTGACAAACAACCTTTCATCTAAACGGCGACAGTTCAGATCTTCCACTACGAAAAGTGGTGACATGTTCGACTAACTTGTGCTCATTTGAAAATGATTTTCTTTTCATCTGCAGTTGTTAAAAATGGTTCCAGAAGGTTTTTCCTAAACTTTGCAAGTCTTCAAAGTCTTCTCTCCTTAGATCTTCGCGGAGCTCTTCGGACTTTCCCCTTGATGTAAATATTGGTAAAGCCAATGAGCGCTGTAAACGACATCCTCAAGGTAAAACACATTCTAGAAACACGGATTTGAAAATCTGGTGGACGCATGTACATGTTTCAGCCTGTGTAGTTAATTACGTGTTCAGTGGCGATTTTAAAGTCTTGTCAGGTTAGCTTGCTTTAAAAAGGTTTTAATGGTTAATTTAGCAATGCATAAGAGGAAGAAATGTTGCTCTTTATAATTTTAAAACCACATTCACAATTATCCATCAGCTTGGTGGTTGTTAGGTTTAGTGGCATCTATTTCTGCTTTAGGTGCTTTTTAAACAATCAGGAATCACACATTATTAGAGACTTTTTCTCTCTATACTCCAAATAGATCATTAAGCTCTGAAATACTACTTGTTCCTACTTGATCTCGACTGGATCTATAAGAGAACGCTGCCTTTGTTGCCTTTGATCCCAGACTCTGAACAGTCTTGGCTTCTATTTTATTTTGTCGGGGATTTTATTTAAAGAGCTTTAAAAAACAAATATTTACTTAATTTAGGTATCAGCTATGCATATTTTAAAGTGACACAATGAAGGAAAACTGTAGAACGGCCATTAAACTCCACAATCGAAAATCTATTCTGTTAAAAAATATATAAATTAACAAAATAACAAAAACAGAGAGACGATTGGTTTTGAATGTCCTTACCAATAAGGTCTGTTGGGCCCGTGCCCAGGTTTTCTCCACGAATGGTCACTTTGGTCCAGGCGGGTCCCTCCTTGGGCGAGATGCCCGTGACCAGCGGCGGTGGCCGTGCTCGTGACATTTTGATCGGAGGCGAAAGGCGGCTCTGGACCAATCAGAACCTGGACAAGGACAACGTACAGCGGTCAGAATGCAGGTGAGACCTGAAAAGCAGCCTCCTGACAGAACGTTAAAAGACGGTTCTACCGGTCCGTTTAACTTATTGAAAAGACATAGACAACAAAACTAACTGGATATGTTACATGGTTCCACACCGACATTAGATAAACAATGTATTCACGTCCTTTGAAAAGTTGGGTTATCCTTCACTAAATTCCAGTTCCTCTCAATTAATCTGTCATACCTTTTTGTTTGCTAGTAAAAACTGAGAAAAACAGAAATTTCCTAAGCTCTGTATGGCATCTAAACTGGACCCAGTTTAGATCCAGAAATAGATTACATTTAAAAACACTAATCTAAGTGAGTCTAGAGGCCCAAAAAGCAGTAAAATCACCTTTCTTTTACTTTTTGGTTAAGTGTGGGTTTATTTGTGGGTTCTCTGTCAGGAAAAACCACAACAAAAAAGTAACAGTCAATGAAAAAGGAAATCAACCCACAATCCAATGTAGCAAATATAAGACAGAGAACATGATTTAAGCATAAAAGTTATATTAAGAAATTCATATTTTCCTATTGTCAGATCATATTTTCCATACTGTGTAAGACCTCATAAGGACTCATAAGGTTAATAAACAGTGTATAATAACTGTAATATTTCAAAATGTTATTTTAAATCCAACAACCTCTGTTACCGAAAACCCACGGCAGATATTTAGACCTTTTCGCCAAAATATGATCAGAATTTGTGCTCAAAGCTCATTTCCGTCTCCAAACAACGTATGCGTTGCAGAAGTTATCTCTCAGATATTAGCAAACACAGAGGAAGGAGCCAAGAATGAAGTAGACAGAGAGCAGAGAGGATTGGAAGAATGTAAACCTCACAGCGCAGAATAAATAAACCTGGTCTGCCCAATCATTCCTCATAAGCCCACACAATACCATGCAGATTCTGGTACCAAAGAAGGAGCAACCAAATCAGATCATGTCGGAGAGAGAGGGAGACGTTTCAAATGAAACAAAAATATGATCGGAAGTATTTCAGCTGAGCAGATGTTTGCTAATAAATTACTGCCAGGTCTCCCCAGTCCACCTCGGCTTCATGAAACAGCTCGAGCTAAGCTTCCGCCTGTTTGCTCTGTAGCCAAAACAGGTCCACCTCAGGCAATGCAGAGGTTCATACGGACTGGACCGACAGCTACTCCATGGTGGTAACCCTTTACATGGGCTTAATGATTAGGAATAAGCAAGAAAATTGGACAGAAATATGAACTCTCAGAGTCTAAAACTAACGTGGCTGTAGATGGGAGCACCAAACTGATCCGCAACCAGCTCTAAACAGCTCCCATTGGGTTTCATTATGAATTCAGTTTGAGGTGGTTGTGAAATAACCTGAAGGAGGGACAGTCTAAAAAAAAAAAGAAGCATTTACAAATTGTTTATTTGAGATATGCACTCTAATACTAAATAATCTAATAAAAAAAGAAGCAAAACTTCAACCCTGAGAGACCCAAAAAAAAGCTGATTCTTGGGTTGGCAATTTCCAGACTTTATTGAGTCAAGACCCTCAGCAGCATCCAAGTAGTCACTATGATAAGGGCTGCTTGCAAAACAAATCCAGATTACTTTAAAGGCAGGGAGTGGTGAATGATAAGGAAAAAGCTACAACATTTACAAGCAGAATTTGCCTCTGAGTTACCACGTAAGAAAAAAAGCATTTGTAGATACGTCAAGCTGACTCATTTTTCAAACAGTACACTCTTTCTCCTGGGAAGACGGTGGAGAGGTAACGGCTACACATTTGTAATATTTGAATTCATCACCAAATCCTAAACCTTTAAAATCTAGAAACATGTAGGATGTTTTATAATTTCAATGCAACAGATAAATGTAGCCCGAACAGTGACAGAAACTGGCCGCTATTAAGACTGATCGACTTTTTTCTGGTCTGCGGGTGCGCCATGCTGAAACACCACGGTGGAGGATAACAACCTTCGGTGTGGAGGCTGTTACCGACGGAAGGGGGCTCAATTCTGCACAATGTTCAGAACACGTGGCACGTTCTGTTATTGTGGAGTTTTACAGTGACAATAGCAATTATGAATCAATACCTTGTGATGCTCTACTGCTTTCAGTGTTGGTGAAGCAGTACAACAAGCAAGAGGGAGCACAACAGCTGAAAACAAGATGTCTGAAAAGAAATGACAGGATTCGTCAACAGTTGAAAAGAAATATAAAGATGAGTTTTATCCTTTTGAGCTTTCAACCTCTATGTGTGATGGAACAAGCTTAATCTAAAAAAATATTGGCAACCTTTTGGAAATCACATAATAGAGGTATGGATATTCTAGAGCCGGGGTTCCCAAACCTTTCAGCATGTGACCCCCGAAATAACAGTGCCAGAGACTGGCAACCAACTTTTAGGCATAATTTTAGGAGAACTCTGACAACAAAGTGCAGTCTGTGTTAAAATAAGGAATGTTGAGTATCTTCCAGGTTATATTTTGGGAAAATGCTAAATCTTTTTAGCACATCAGCATCAAATTATCATTGTTATCAGGACTTTGAAACGATTTTGCAAACGATTGTGTGACGTTATTCAGATAATATTACAACTTTGTTCACATGATGATATTTCGACTTTGTGTTTGTAATATCATGACTCAAGTCTCCTAATATTACAACTCTATGTTTGCAATGTTATTCATTCTTGTACATCTAATATTATGCCTTTGTTCTCATTATTTCCACACAAAAAAAAAATCATACTAGGGCCATTGTAGATAAAAGAAAATAAATTATTAACTGAGGAGGAGTACATTTTCACAAAAAAACTCAGGTATTTTTTAAATTAATTTCACACATTTGTGAGAAAAAACTTGGATGTTCTCTGATGTTAAAAAGTTGTAAATATTAGAGAAAAAACATTATTTTCCACAAATAAAAGCATACATTTGGTATATTCAAACTATATTCTCCAACATCTCATCTCGCAACCCTCACACAGTGTCTCGCGACCCCCCTAGAGGTCCCCACCCCTGCTTTGGGGACCCCTGTGCTAGAGTATGCACGTGGAAGCTGATCTTTACAGTTAGTAATACCATCTACCCTAAACCCTAAAAGTATAAAATGACAACTCTAGGAAATATTTGTCTTAGTAAGGTTTAGTTATAGTAAAGTTATAAAGTTAAGTTATAGTAAAACCCTGCTTTGCAACAACTCCTCTTTCACACACACACACACACACACAGTGTGACATCACCTCTTCTTGAAAAAATCTTTTAAGTCCTGTTAATATAATATTTTAAAGTTAAAAGTTGATTATAGTGAAAAATCAGAAATTGTCGTCAAGACTTGGATCGCTACATCGGTTCTCCACTGAAATCTGTTTGAATATTCAAGGAAAGAAACAAAACAAAGATTTAAAATACTTAGAGGTATCCTTAAGGAGAGTAATTCAACACACTTCAGGCTGTCATTCATCACAGCTGTTTACAAAGTGAAGCACTCTGTCTTATCTCACAGAACCATCAGCTTTAATAGACCATATCTCAACATCTGTATCCACAAATTCTGCTAAATGACTTTTAACCTGTACAGAACATGCACAATATAATCTAACTTGTTAAAGTTGGAATATATTTAAATCAATTTACAATGTTATCAACAACAACAAAAAAAAACTCACGAGAGATTGAATATTTAATATAAAAACTAGGGACTGATCACAATTTACTAAACGGCTTTAAAAGGTGTAAATTTGGATCAAAGCGCAAAAATCTTAAAAAATAAATAAATAAAACTGCAACCTGAGATTTTTATGCCATGTTTATTTTAAAGGATTTTAAGAGAAAAGCAGCAAATCAGACCCACCGATGCATCAAAGTAAGCAGTGCTGTAGTGACCCAGAACCGTTACGGAGCAGGACAGTAGCAACCTGTCTGAGCAGCGTTCTGGGACAGCTCCTTCCCTGCCGGGCCACCCTGACATCCCAAAATTAAGGACAAACCTCCAGCGGGATTTACCCCGAGCTGTTGCTGCTGCCCTGCGCTTGTTAGAGGAAATGGAGGGGCTCCGAATCTGACATGAGGAAGATAAGAAGTCAGCAGGCCTAAAACAAGAGCCTGGTATATCCCTCATCAAACCCACATGTTAGGAGCGGCGAGGGGTGGGGGGGGGGGACCACGGCTCTTTCTTTGTATAATAATTCGGATTCTACTTCCAGGATTGTTTCTGTCCTATATAATACACGTGAACAAACACACAGAAGTCTGCCTGCACACACACACACACGGCAAAATGACAACTCAGCGAGGTTTGCGTGCGAGGGGCCCAGGCTGGTGTTGTGTGGTCTGTGCGTATGCGAGCAGGAGGAAGGATCTGTAGAGTTCTGGCCCGTGCATGTGTGTGTGCATAAATTTGTGTGTGTGTGTGTGTGTGTGTGTGTGTGTGTGTGTGTGTGTGTGTGTGTGTGTGTGTGTGTGTGTGTGGTCTGGGTGTGTGGTCTCTGGCGCGGGCCTGGGGAGAGCCTGCTGACGGCTGGGATGAGAAAAGAGCCGCTTTGTTTACTTTACTCTGGGGGCTGTTCATGGACACGGGAACACTGCCCAGACCATTCCCCGCAGCATCCAGCACGCATACACACACACACACACACACACGCGTGGAACACCGCGCACGCTCGCGTGATGAACCAAGTCGCACGGAAAAGTAACGGGACTCCTGCACAAGCCTCGTGTCATGCATCACCACAAATACCCCGCTAACAAGGTAATAGAAATTGTAACTATATTCAAACGGACGCTTAACTGCAAAACTCTTTTTCTCTCTCTCCCCTGAGAAGCACGGGAAGGAAAAGAATCACCAACTGGAAACGTTTAAAGGGAGCAGCATCTTCCTAAAGCGGGATAAAGTGATGAGCCTCTAGGGGGCATTAGAAGATGATAAACCACTTTGTTCCAACGTGTGTCAAACCCCAACTTTTTTTTTTTTTTCTGGGCTAAATTTAATCAGAGACGCTAAAAGCAGCCTTTTTAGCTTCCTCTGTTAGAGGACTCCCTCAGATTCATGATGCTGCAACCCTCCAACACTCCACTCTTTACTTTCTCTGGGTGCTGAGCAACAAATGACAGAGGTGCCTCTAATTATAAAACAGCTGTTAAGAGATTTATGCGAAATAAATATTTTGTGTTCTTTTTAAAAAGAGATTGTTAATATTGTTAAGTACACATTATAAGTCATAATGGAAGCGGAGGAATGTCCTGAGTTCATATATGTGTTTATTTGTTTTATAAGAATGAAAAAAGCTAATATTTTTCAAGGTTGTAGTCACCATTGAATTTTATTTGAATACAGTTTTAAAAAACATAACTACACGAGCAAAAAATAAATAAAATAATTCAATTTATTCATAGATTTTTTTTTCATAAGTACATTAAAGCAATGCCAAATGAAGCTCTCCTCAAAGTAGTTGAACTACTGATGAATAAATTCATCTACACGTAAAGAAAACACCGCTTTTATTGATTTTTTCCTTAGAAAAAGAAAGGATTTAGTGCTTCGGCTGTTTTCTTATAATAGTAAACTACAGTAATCGCTTTGTCTGTTAAACCACATTATGCTTTGAAGAATGTGACAAAAATAGTTCACAATTTGAAAATGAAAAGAAGATGAAAAGCAGGAAAGATGATCTTATCCCAAGCAATCTAGAACTGTAGACAGCTTTTGAGTGGATGGCTTAAGATGGATCAAATTATCAGCTAATGACTGGATCTTTAGTTTGTTTTTAATCATATATGGATGCACCAACCATTCAGCCAAAAATGGGAATCAATTTTCCTTGATTAGCTTTGATCATTGATTAGCAGGATTTTTATTTCCCGCCCGCTCATTAAAGTGAAAGCAGCCACTTTTTTTCAGCCTGTAAATGCCTCAACAACCAACATGTTCTTTTGTTGCACGTTGTTTCAACTTAAGTAAAAATCAGATAAAATGTTAAGATCACACGTTTGCTCTGAAAAAGCAGCCAGTGATTTTCCTTTATGGTCACTGTTTATTGCACATATTTCAGGAATTAAAACAATGATTAGATTAATTAATTTACGCTACAGTCCTTAGAAAGACAACCAGTCAGACCTTAATAAGAAAAGTTGGTACTAGCCAGCAAGAGCCTGACTGGTGCATCTTTCTCGTCATGTTTCCCCACCAGCCCAGACATCCATTTAACCTCTTCTTCATGGACGCGTGTTTGCTAACCCTAATGCCTTGCTTGGAGGACCAGAGCACTATTGCGCAAACAACAAATCAATTATCCAGTTTTAACATCTGTTTGCCTCTTTTACCCCTACCTACACATTTCATTTCTGAATAATAAACTACCCTTGATTATCTCAGAATGTCTTGATTATCCAGAATTGCTGCTTCCCACAAGATGCGTGATAAAAGGAGACAAAACTTGTGCATTTCCCGTTAGTTACAGGATGTAACGCACGCGTTGCACTCACTGACTTAAAAGTACAAATGCAACTAATGTGAATGAGATGGATTCATTTAGTTTCGTTGAGCAGGTTTTTGCATAATTAAAAACAGAAATTGTAAGTAAGATCAAAAGTCATTTTATCAGCATTGAAATGAAAAACAACTGAACAACAAAAACTAAATCCACACGTAAAGAAAACGTATTTTACATTTTGTCTGTTTTTGTTTCCTTTTTATCTCTAGGAACAATAACCTTTTCTTAATACAATTAATATGAATATGTAGCATAAGTGCTTTAATTTTAGATTCCCTGTTAAAGGAGACCAGAAGTCTAATACATTTCAAACAAAAATGTTACATATAGACTTTCACTGGCATGCCAATTAATTTTATAGAGACAGACATTTGTATAAACCATAATCTTGCATGGACTAGATTATGGCTTAAGTAAAAACTGGCAAAATAGCTCGAGCATCCACAAGGGGCTTTGCTGTTTGTTGGACTCCATACGGTCGATTTCTAGAATCCAGCCTCAGATCTTTCCTGTCCAGTCCTGATGGTGATCTGAGTAAAGCATCAAATAACTCGTTTGGGATTTCTTTAATTGACACTGGTTTGAATTATTCTGAAAACTATAAAACACGAAAAACTGTATCTGCACAAATAAGACACTATCTAAACTAGATGACCCCCCCGCCTCTAATCGAAACACACACATGACCCGGTGACCCGTGACCGTGTCATGAATAAGGCGTTCAAATTTTGGATCATTTAGCCCTCGGAGCTAAAAGGTGACTCACATATGGCAATGATTGGCATAGGTTTGCGCACGAGTGCGAGCGTAAGCGAGTGTGTGATGGGTTCAGCGGGCACAAAGGGACCCATTTAAAACAGCTCATCACCCTCAATCCATCCCCCTTCTGAGCACCGCGCACACACACACACACACACACACACACACACACCATTTTGCTCTATGCACCCCATCATTACACAAACACCAGATTCCATCAAAGATCCCTCCGACTCCCCTGAATGCACAGAGCCGGCCAAACATCTCCTGGCCCGGGATGACTGGGCCGATCACAGAGGCAGGGCCGGGCCTCAGACAATCCGCCTCACTGTTCGCTCACACCCGCGCCGCCCTAAGATGTGAACGGCCTAATGTACCTGATAGCCAGAAATGAGCCGTAATATGTGTGAACTGTATCAGATTCCCCATAAATGGGCAGCATTAACATGAACTGTGCAGAGTCTGTTTAGCAGCTTGCGCGCTGACCGCTGGCCGTCCCTACAATGAGTCAGCATCTCCTCTGCAGAGCGGCCCGTCTGGAAGTTCCTGGAGACGCCTCGTGAAGACAAGCGGATCAGATGTTTGCCTCTGGCTCTCTGTGCCGGCCGGCATCGTATTTACCCACAGGCTTCGTTATGTTTAGGGCCATCTGTTTGTTTGTTTGTCAGGCTTGAGTGCTTTGCAGAGTTCGCCTTAATGAAGTGAAGTCGGCAATTTCCCATATAAAAAAAAAAAAAAAAAAAAAAAAAAATCTCGAAGCAATAAACAGAAATGGGGAAGAATAAGGCCTGCAACTGTAAGACAATGTTTTCAGAGGATTAGGAGGCTGGAGACAGGCGGCTCAGCCCGGTGACAAGGCGCAGTGGAGCAATGTGAACCTTCGCGAGCCGGGCTGCAAGCGCTGCGGCCCCGGTGGGTTTATGTATAAAAAAAAAAAAAAACACAAGCGTGAGAAACGTCCAGAGTCAAAACAGAGAAATATAATTAATGGCAAAGAATAAATACAATATGTTGGAGTGAAAGCCTGCACTTCAACTAAAAGACTGAATGTTTTCATTTTTCTGTTGCTTCCATTTGTTGATGGGTCTTTAACTTGTGCAGAAGTATTCTTTAAATATACAAAGAGGAATTCTTTTAGATTATAACCACTAAAACACTATGGCTGTGATGAACTGACATTGGAACATATTGGTTTGATTTCACAGCACATGTTAGGATTTAAATCAGGTCCTCTCCTTTCCTGAAAGACATCTAGGCATAAATCGGTGTGACAGATGAATTGAATTAAGTATATATTAAATAAAAAATCCAAAATTATTTTTTTTCTTACATTGATGGAGAAACTGCCTCAATACTTCTTCTAAGGAGTTATTTTAAAAGGAGGTTTTAGTGGAGAAAAGAAAAATCCTGAATGTTAAATTTTTTTTTTGCAGTTCATAATCTCCTCTTTAAAAAGTTTTATAAATTCCAAACTTTAGTTTGAGTATATTTGTTCACTAAAAAAAAGTATTTTTGTTTCAGTTTCTAGGAACTTTTTATCAGCAACCCATTACTTCCTGTTTTTTAGGGTTTTAAAAGTGGCATGATTGATGCGCACCAATGGTTTTTCATGCGCATTATGAAGTATCGCATTAGAAAAGGTTGATGGAAACGTCAACATTCAAAATAACTTGGTCAGTTTCGCAAAAAGGTTTTCACACTCGCTTGAGGTGGGTTTTGGATATGGTTTCGAGTTAATGCACAAAACGGGAGATGGAAACACATTTGCCGGATAAGTTCTGACGTAGTGAACATTTACCTCACACGACTGATCAGCTGTTTCCGCTGTCGCCGTCTTCCCGGATATATTCCCAGAACGCGCGTAGAAATTTCTTTCTTTCTCTACGTCTCCGGACAGCATTTGACGTCGCCAGTACTAGTTGACGTGACGGAACAATTTCAACTTGCCCAACAGCAACACATTCCTGAGAACCTCTCTCCTTTGTTTTTTTGCTAGTTTGCAACCTCTACTTCCTGTTTATTACAGCCATGCGTAACACAAATCAGCTCCAAACCAGTGGATGGAAAAACACCTAATTCACGTTTTCTTTTTTCGCTTTTTCCCACATTTTAGAAGTTTGCACAAAATTCACTTGACAATTGGATGGAAACATGGCTACAGAGGCCCGTTTATTTTAGCCACTCTTGAAAATGGGAAAGAGAAGTTAATAAAGGACAGTAATAAACAGCTCTTAAGCTAAAAACTTGACCATACTTGTCAGAGCAGCAATTAAGAGGTTTAACAGAGATGCATTGAGAAGTCGATTGGTAAGTAGAAACGGCTGATATTTTTGCTTGTTTGGCTCAAAAATCCTACCTTTTTCTGATCATTAAATGGACCATAATCAATCAATTCCTAAATTATTCATCCGTCCGCTTGACCTAAGTGGAGCAAAGAGTGGCATCTTGTGGTCACCAAGTCTCCAAAAGAACCATTAGATGCAAACTACATGCCAGCTGGTTCTTTGGTAACGATTCAAGGAAAAGCCTTTTCTGCCCTACCATCAGAGGCAGAAATATACCGGGACTTGTACTAGAACCACGTTATTGGAACAGATGAGACTAAGATTGAAACCTTTTTAGAATGCGAAGGCATCAGGAGCTTTTTAAAACCCCAGCACAATTTAAACTAAAAAAATGTGCTGGATGCTGGCAGAAAACTGAAAGGTGGGACTCTCATTGGGTCTCTCAAGGTTAATGATTCAAAACCTAAAAATCAACCTTCTGCTCTGGTCATCTCAGTTCCCTGACATAAATCCTACAAAAAAAACCTACAGCCGGGCCGTTGTCCTATTGGCACAGAGGATGCAATCAAAGTCAATAAGCACGGCAGTGGTGATTAAAAAAACTAAACAAAACACTTGTTTCTTCATATGTTATAGAGTGAGCTTGCTTAGCAAATAAGGCTTGGCCCGAACCCCCCCGTCACTCAATTCACCCCGAGCTCTGTGGAGCAGCTTCACTGAGGAAAAGCCTCAGAAAATACAACCCACCACATTCCACCAAAACAAACAAGCAGGGCCACCCAAATTTTTCAATTAGAGCCCCAGGAGGGAACAGGAAATGGATCAGTGTAGCCTTGCCCCTGTGCTTCCCCCCTCCCCACCTCCTTCTCTCTGACTTTTGGGGAAGTGAAGGAGAAGGTGAGACAAAGTGCTCTAAGAGTGGCCTTGCTAGCATGGATATAAACACAAATCACGGACATTTGTAGGACACAGCGCTAGTTTGCCGTTAACTTGTCAATCATCTGCTCTCTCTCACTCTCACGTCCAATCAATCTGTTGAGCAAACACACATGCTGAAGTACTGTTTTCCCTGGACAAGCCTATTTAAAGGGAATGGGCTACAGCAATATTTGAGTAAGGAACACAAAAAGGGATTAGAGAAGCGCAAAGTGTTGAGACTGAAAATATTACATTTAATGAGTCTAAAAAAAGAGAGACAAGACTTTACACAATAAACAGTGGCTCGTAATTAAAGGGTTCATAGAAGCAACTACTGAGACACCACAGCAGAAATACGGCTGTTTTCCAAGGAAGGTATTGCTGCACTGTTTCTAAAATAGTCAAAATAAAATGTAATATATATATATATATATATATATATATATATATATATATATATATATATATATATATATATTCACAGCAAAGACATTTCAAGTTTCAGTTTAATAAGCATGATGAAAGAGCTAAATAGACCAAGCAATGTAACAAACTCTTCTATATTTATAGAAGGCTAAAATAAGGAACCAGTATGTATGCGTATGTGAAGTTAGGACATTTACCAAATAGATTTATCAGTGAGAAAATTAATCTGCAGCTGGAAGACCTTTTAAAATTTAGATGAGTATCGAGGACTCTTTCATAACAGCTGCCTCATTCGACACTGACCTGAAATTAAAAAGTCATATTGAATTGCTTTATCTTATGCACAATTGATACTAGAAAGAAATGTCCAAAAAGCACTTAAAATCTACATGAGGTTAAACCCAACTTAAGAATACACAATTAAAGCTAGAGTCGCCGATGTTTCCCCAATTTCCTATTTGAATAACTGCGCATGCGCAGCACTGTCTTATCTGCTCTTCTGTTCCTCAGGGGGGGAACGAGTAAACAAAAAACTCCAAAATCCACTCTGGTCTTATTACTTCCTACTGAGGCTTTCCTCTTCTTCTCATAAACTTGTTTGCTTCTTGCGACTGTCCGCCAGGTTAAAAGTATAAGGTGAGAGCAGCGGAGCTACAAAGAACGGCACCAAAGCTAACCGCTAAGCTAACCAGATACATAAATACTAGAATTGCGCATGAGCAGCCAACAAGCGGAAGCTAGCAAGGAATGTGAATGCACACTGGCGTTACGTGAGCGCATCAGAGGCTACGTTCACACTGCAGCCTGAAGTGACCCAATTCCGATTTTTTTGCCCATATGCGACCTGTATCTGATCTTTTCATGACAGTCTGAACGACACAGATCGGATTTTTTCAAATGCGACCCAGGTCGCTTGGATATGTGGTCCTGAATCCGATACGTATCTGATCTTTTCAAATGCGACCTGTGTCTGTACGGCCAGGTCGCATTCATCCGACCTACACGTCATTGATACTTGACAAACGTCACTAACGGTGGACCTGGCTATGCCAAAGAGGTTGGCTATAAAAAAAAAAAAAAAAAAAAAGAGGTTGGCTGTTGTGCGGTAAAAAGCACCTTTTTTCAAGTCAGTACAGTGCCACGGCAACGCGTTTACTCGCTGCTATGGCCGCCGAAGATGTGTGTTTTTACACGAGAGCGCTAAAGAGATCCGTTCAGACGCACATAAAGGTTGCCTTTGTCATTCGAAAATTATGAATGAAGTCCGTATCAGTAAAGCCGCTCACATCACTAAAATTTGGCTCTCTTCCTTTTCGATCTTCTTAAAAAGATTGCGTTGGTAATGTGCTGGCTCCGGTTGGAGAATAACGTAAAGAACGCAAGATACACTGCAGCATTACGATCCCTGTTTACTTCCGCAAACAATGAGCACGCTTGCTACGTCTGACGTCATCGCGTCCTCTACTGCGCATGCGGGACACTTAGGCGTATGAATGCAGTTCACACAGGAGATCACATACAAGTCGCATATATTTGGAAATGTGAACGGACACGCAAAAAAATCCGATTTCACAAAAAAATCGGAATTGAGCATCAAGGCCTGCGGTGTGAACGTAGCCAGAGTGATTGTCATATGGGACAACCAATAGATAAGGCGATACCCCCTGAACTTGAGGGACAGATAGGGGTGAGGGCAGGACCAAAACCCTGACCAATTCCTGCCCTTCGGACCGAACGGAAGGGATTTGTCAGAGGTTTTACAGGCATGCAGAGATCGATTTTTTTAACTCCTTTTTATACTGTATTGACTACTTTCAGGATGGAAAGACGATTTTACCCAGTATGATAAAAAGTGTTTCTGAACAGGATCACCAACAATAGCTTTAAATCAAAGAAATGAGCACATATCAAAAAATAAATAATTAAGAAATAATCCACTGAGCGTTACCAGCGACAGCCATTGGATCCAGAGGATAAGTGCAAATCATCATAAGCAGTTGGGGCTGCACAGTGGAGCAGTTGTTAGCACTGTTGCCTTGAAGCATTTAATCACTAAGCATCCTGCATAGTGATTAAATGCTTGGGTTCTCCTCAGGAACTCTGGTTTCCTCTCCGATAAAATTTAATTTCACATACATTTACATAACAGGACCCACTACTAAAGATTCTGTCATTTAATGAGGAAAGCTCACTTAATAATATCTGATCTAATTTGTGATCTCAGGGAAAGATAGCAATCTAACTTGTTTTAAACAAACAATGAAAACCAGAAACGCATTATAGCTGATGAAATAATTAGGAAAAGCTAGCCCCTAAAAGCTAGCCCTACCAACTTGGCTGAAATAACTTCAGTAAATGTTTCTTGTTGCCATCCACAACTCTCTGACATCAATATGAGGGAAAGTTTACATAGCAGAGGTATAACCTGAAGTATCCTGCTGAAAGTCTAAACATAGCAGATCTGGAGATGAGGTTAAAAGCATAAGAATGTTTTTTTTTTTTTTGTTTTTTTTTTAAATGAAAAACTAATACTAATCTGTCTAACATTGACTTGTCCCATCATCATCATTATTAAGGATGAATTAATGGTTATCAAACAACGAAAGCCCTGCCGAATTTACCGTGGACCGTTCACACTTTGTCGGATTTAATCAACATATTCTGCAACACAAACAACGCCACAAAACTAGAGATTTTGACATAATTTGGACAGACTTTGGCACAGCTGACTATTCTCTCGTAAACGGAAAGCAAAACGACACGCAAACTGCTTCCACTCCTTGACTTACAAACACTGTTATAGTCAGACAGTACAAGATATCACATAATTCACGGGTGACTCTAAATTAACAACATCGAAAACAGTCGCTTTGTTGACTAATTTGACAGCTAGCTTTAGCCTGAGCTAACATCCGCTAATAGTTAAATTTCATGTCAAAGAAGAGAAACCGCAACGGTCATTTGCCTTCGCTGAAATACTACAAGCATTTAAGCTCCTCTAAATGTTGCATTATAATCACAATAACAATATTATAAGCAAACAAAAAAATTAATATTTTGGAAAAATTACTCACAGCAAAAAAAAAAGGCTTGTCTGCAGAGACTGCTTCCTGCTTCCTGTGACAACTTCCGTTCAGGGCCTTCAAAATAAAATTAGAAAAAAATAGAAGTGAAAGAAGATTTCAGGTTTTGAGTATGATGAAATCTTCTTGTGAGAAATATCTAAAATAATTAATTGAATTTGTAAAAAGCAAAAAGGAATAAACTGATTGGGATCTTTGTATGTCATTATTTAGCTATACATTTATTTTAGACTGATTGTAGTTTACAACTGATAATAAAATGTAAAAGCGGAAAAAAAACTGAAAAGGGAATGTTTTATTGCCATACACTGACTAAAAAAATTGTTACTTCAAATATAAAAGACTACAGACTATGTTGTCAGGTCACTTTTCCTGTGTAAGTAAGTTTGTTTGAATTTATTGTTCATTCCATCTACCTCCAAGACTCCTTAATTTAAATTGTTTTGTGTAATCTCGTGATGAATTAGATGTATCTAGCAAGAATAGAGTCTGTGCCACAAGAAAGACCACCTGAATTCTTCTGATGTCCTTCGTGCAAGAACGCCGGAGCGCAGTGGGAGCTCTGCTCTTTCCTCGTCTCTCTTTTCACGGTGCATCACTGAGGTATTTCCACTTGTTCTGGGAAAGTCGCAGCATCATTAGAAATGCAACAGAGACCACCCAGGCTCACACTGGCGCACTGATACCATTACATTTATCTCACCAAATTGTGCAGGGCAGAAAGACTTTCTGTGATAAGGCAAGGCCCAGTCCCCAAGGAAACCATATTGTCCAATTACACGGGGTAATCTGATAATTGGGGGATCAAACTGTGACTTGGGAGTTTGCACAGATGCTGATGTCACACAGAGGCTGTTTGTCTACATAAACATCTACTTAACAGCAATGACGATAGAAGATTTTGATCTTATTCTCAGTGGTACCGCCATTGCCAGTGAATGAGAGAAGCAGTGGTATATCACACATATCTGGCAATGAAGCTACGATTTAATGTTAACCTTTTTTACCGTATATTCACACCCATTTAACTTTTCTACATTTTATTGTGCTTACCGCAGACCTCTATGTGTTATATTGGGATTTTATTTGACAGACCAAACCAAAATAATACATAATTGTCATATGGACTGAAAGCAAAATGCAGTTTTTAATTTAGAAAAAATGAAAAATCTGAAAAGCACAAAATGCATTAGAGTTCATCCCTTTTTAATACCTATCAGTAAAAAATGTCCACCTGTGTGAAAGTTTATCTTAGTATAAACACAGCTGTTCTGTAAATGCCTCAGATGTTTGTCAGAGTTTTTTTTTCTAGTTTTTTTTTTTTACCAAACAGAATCAGAACAGCCAAGGAACATATTTGACTGGTCAGGAATAAACCTCCAAAGAAGTTTAAAGCAGTTGTAAATTTTAAAACAATATCTCTAGCTTTGAACATCTCACAGAGCACTGTTTCAGACACTTCCCTCTGGCAGGAGGCTGCTATTTGCATTTTGTCTGCACCATCAACACCAAGTCAAATTCCTTGTAAGTGCAAACTTACTTGGCAATAAACTTGATTCTGATTCTGATTCTGATTCTGTTTGACACATCGTCTAAAAATGAAAAGGGTATGGTACGACTGCAAACCTACCAAGACATGGCTTATCACTTAAACTGGCAAGCCGTCCAAGAAGAGCATCAATGAGAGAAGCAGCTGAGAGGCCCTTGAAAACTTTGGAGGATCCACAGAAGTTTACTGCTCACGTTTTAGAATCTGTTGGCGGGACAACAATTAGTCATGCACACTTCCATGCAGCTCATACTTGTGGACGAGTGGAAAGAAGAAAGTGTTGCTGGAAGAAAGCCACAAGAAGCTCATATAGGTGGCATATCAAACATGTGGAAAACTGTGCTCTCGTCAGATGAGACTAAAATATAATTTCTTGGCATGCAAGCAAAAATGTTCTGTCTTGGGAATTATTGGAAGATGAATAGAGCTGAATAAAGGGCTATACTGGAAGAAAACCTGTTACAAACTGAAAACAATTTGCCTGCAGTTCACCTTCTAGCAGGGCAACAACCCTAAACATACAGACAGAGCTAAAATGAAATGGTTTGGCTGCAGGTCCTGATGGCATCAGTGCCAGGCCCCTCCCTCCCCCACCACCATCCTGTCTCTTTCAACACTTCAAGTGAGGAACAAGCTGCAAGAGATCAAGGCAAAAAAGGCTGCAGGTCCAGATGGCATCAAATGTATGGCATCATGGGATACATGTTCAACATGAGCCTGAGGCTGGGGAAAGTACCACAGCTGCGGAAGACCTCCTGTGTGGTACCAGTGCCGAAGACCACACATCCAAAGGACCTCAGTAACTACAGGCCGGTGGCATTGACTTCTCATCTGATGAAGACCCTTGACTCAAGAATCAAGAAGAATTAAGAATCTTTATTGTCACCTTGCGTTACTATAGTGAATTTTTTTTAGACAGACACCAGCTCAGGATGCAGGCAGATAACATATAACACACAGAGACAACGAGACATAATAGTTCCACTAATTATTATTTCTTTTTTTATATATATAAACAAACTTAGTTGAGTGCACTGACCAGTGTAAGAAGCTTGAAGTGTGCAAATAGTCTTTAGGGTCTCATAAGATTTGTAACCGAGTCCAAAAAGTCTGATATCAGTCCCTTTGTAAACGATATGAATTACTGTGTTGTTGCATTAATTAATCATCAACGCTCCCTCAATGATACACTCATGATCGCTGTAAATACTATGCCATTATCTTAAGTCTTCATTTACAGAACTGTGCAATCAGACATTCACTGAGAAATTAGAGTGTGCAAATAGGCATTACCAGTAGTGTGATAGTAACATGAAACAGACTACAAACCTCTCAGCAGGGGGTGATAGCTCTTACAGCTTTTGGAAAGAAGTTGTTTTTGAGTCTATTAGTTTTTGATTTGATGTTTCTGAAGCGTTTACCTGATGGAAGTGGGTCAAACAGTGCACTGGTGGGTGGGATCTATGGCAAAGCATCTGGCCCTTTCTGGACTCATGCAGCATAAACCGTGTCCAGAACTTGTAGACAGCATCCCATAATCCCCTGTGCTGTCCTCACCAGCCCTGCTAAACCCTTCCACCCCTGCACTGTGCAGCTCACGCACCACACAGTTATGCTGAGACATAAAATGCTTTCTATTGTAGCTCTGTGAAAGTTTTGTAACAGTTTAGTGGAAAGTCCAGTCTGTTTTAGTTTTCTGAGGAAGAAGAGCTGTTGTTGGGCCTTCTTCACCAGGTGGGAGATGTTTATAGTCCAGTATAGTCCGCTATGACCTCCTTGGTATTGCTGGTGCTCAGGATGAGGTTTTTCCTGGTACACCACTGTGTCAGAATGTGGACCTGCTCTCTGAAGTTGGTCTCATCATTGTTGGATATGAGACCCACCACAGTGGTGTCGCAACTTCACAACCATGTTAGTGGGGTGAATAGCAAAGCAGTCATGTGTGAAGAGGGTGAAGAGGGTAGAGCTGAGACACAACCCTGCGGTGTGCCCATATTGAAGATCAGTGGGGCAGATGTGAGATTCCCTATCTTCACCACCACATTTAGCCAACTGGATGGATTTTCACAGGTTTGATGTCAATGGTTGATGCAGATTTTAATGACCACAATACTAAAGCTCATGGATGATTTTAAGGACAGTAATGATGGAAAGTGAGAGTAATGTAGGTTGATCAGAAACAAAATTATCATCATCAAAAAAATTCAACAATAAAATCACAATTGCATGTTTTGCTAATATCTTACAGAACCATTTATGACGCCATTTAAGTGGTCAACACTGTAAACTTCTACTTATTAAATTAAAAGCATTATTTTGAACTGCCATTTAGGGGGAAACTTTTAATTTCACGTTCTTGTGTTTTAGAGATAGAAAGGCTTTCTAAACAGGTGTCACTTCTTATGGACACGGATGGCGCCTTAGATCATCGCCGTGACCTCCTTCACCCCTGTCTAATCCACGTCCCGTAATGGCACATGCTGCGCTGGCACCGTTGCTCATCCCTCGGCCCCATTGTTCATTGTTTGTCTCCTTTAGTTTTTTCCCATGGGCCCCTGGCCAGTGAGAGGAAAAGGTCACTGTAAATATTGCATTGAAATCCCCCCTCCCTCCCCGTGCTGCTCCTGAAGATGGAACAGACGAGCAGTGGGTGAGCACTTCCTTCCTGCACAGGGCATCGCAACTGTAACACATCAAACAAGCAAGAATCCTTCAGTGTCAGTGATGGCCGTGGAGAGATCATATACTCTGTGTTTACATAGCATTAACCCGGGGAGTCCCAACACTGTTAAAGAAAAGCGCAGTGTCACATCGGTATGTATAAATATTTTCTCACATTTTAGTCCTTAGATATGTAACATTTCCTTCAATTTTCAAATGTGAATGCGTTCGGGTTCTGTATTATGTGTCCCGCAAAAGTTTGAAAAATGTATTAATACAAAAACTTTTGATAGCTGAGGAACGCTGAACCAAGCGTGGTTAATCGCTTGCCCCGAAGCGATGCTGTTAATATAATGCGAGAGGATTTTAAATAAACCTCTGATATTTGAGGTTGTTTTGCTTCTGAGTGCTGCTTTATCTCCAGTAGCTCTCTTTTCCTGGAGAATCTGGGCTCAGGAAATCCAGGCCTGTGCCAGGCTTGGCTCAGAAAAGCACCCACATGAACAAAATGCAGGAATTAAGAAGAACAGAGAGCCTTTCAGTCTGCATGCTGACACATTGCTTGCCTCATTGGAAGAATAATGCAGTGAATAGATAAAACACATCTATGACATTGAAAGATCATTGAGTTGGATCTCCTAAGTTAAGGAGATAACTTCCTTGTAGCAACTCTTTCTGAAGGTCATCGCCTTTGTTTAAATATGCCATCCTTTCACATTTTTACTTTCTTAACATACAAAATCCCTATAAGTCAAACTGAAAATTTGTAATTTATTTTTGTAATTAGAAGCAAAAACTACCCTGATGTTCTTGATAAAACAATAGCACAACAAATCAAATTAATTCTAGTTTGGAGTGAAGGATGTATGCGATTGTATGAGGCACAAAAAACCTAGAGGCCCTAAAGAGTGCCATGCAAAATAATATGGCTGCTTACAGAGGACTTTCTGTAAGCAGCCATATAGGACTGTTCTGTTTTTTTTCTAGTTTCACTTTGAAATAATCAAAAATTGTATTGGAAAAAGATAACCTGAAACTGTGATTTCCTTTACTAAGAAAGAAAAAGTTGTCAAAACCAACCTAGCCCCATGTAAAAAGGGTAAGCACCCCTTCTTGTTAAATCACAATTTAACTGTGATTTACCACACTTTTTGGGAAGCTGAGTTCAATTGCATAAGGTTAATTTCACCAGCAACAACCAGGCCTGATTACTGCCCAACCTGTAGAATCAGGTTAAATCAAGTTAAATCAAACCCGTTTGACAACATGAAGTAGGCTAAAAGACCTCAAAAACCAACAACTCATTCCACGATATAAAGAAATTCAAGAACCTATGACAAACAAAGTCATTGACATTTGACAGTCTGGAAAAAGTTACAAAACCATTTCTAAGGGTTTGGGACACAGTGAACCAGTGAACCACAGTGAGAGCGAGCCAGTGGAGAAAACAGAGCAATGGTTAAACATTCCCAGGAGAGGCCGGCCAGCCAAAAGGACTCCAAGAGCGGACAAGTTCTCCAGGAGGTCACAAATGAAGCCAGAGCAAAAATGCCCGATTTCCATTTGTAAAAAACAACAGCACCAATAAAACAAAACAAACAAACGTAAAGATTCCCAAGACTTTTGGGGAAATATTTTGTGGACAAAGTCTCACAAAACTGAAACAATTTGGAGGTTGTTCATCCGCTTTACATCACAAATAAGACTAACACAGCAGTTCAGAAAAATAACGTGTCTACAGAAACACATGGTGGTGGTAGTGGGATGATCTGGGGTGGTTTTCTTCCTTCTTGATGATATCATCAACCCTTACCTGCTGCCTATCCCTAGCAGTCAGTGGGCGAGAGGTGGGGTAAACTCTACAGCAACAATCATGCACACAAACTCATACCTAAGGGCAATTTGGAGAGACCAACAAACCTAATGGGCATGTGTCTGTTGTGTGAGAGGAAGAGGGTGTTATTTTAATGTTTTTAAATCTTATTTTACTCGATGGATCTGCAGAAAATAACCTGAAGTGAAATGAAGAAAAAAAAAAAAAAAAAAAAAAGACAAAAAATGGAAAATTGCCATGTAAATATGTATCCACCCCTTTTGGTGAATCCACCTCTTTTGGTGCAAGTTCTGGTGAGCTTGCCAAAAGGCACGTGGGCGACTCCCCAAATGTATGGAGGAAGGTGCTCTGGTCAGATGAGACTAAAATCAAACTTTTCAGCCAACCTAGGAAAAAGCTATGTTTGGCTCAAACCCAAACCATCCCATCAAGAACACCATTCACACTGTGAAACATGATGGTGGCAGCATCATGATGTGGGGATTGGGTAACTGGTCTGAGTTGATGGTGCTAAATACAAGGACATTCTTGAGCAAAACCTGTGTCAGTCTGCCTGTGATTTTACCATTTTACCATAGGTAAATGGTAAATGGCTTGTACTTGTACAGCGCCTTAACGAGTCGGACGACCCAAAGCGCTTTACACTACAATCAGTCATTCTCCCATTCACACACACATTCACACCCTGACGGTGGTGAGCTATGTTAGTAGCCACAGCTGCCCTGGGCTGACAGAGGCGAGGCGGCCATACATCGGTGCCACCGGGCCCTCTGACCGCCGCCTATAGGCGATTCGTCTCAGTCATTGCCCAAGGACACAATGACTGAGACGGTCGGAGCAGCCCGGCAATTGCAGGACGAACTCTCTAACTCCTGCGCCACTGTCGCCCAGGGGCTCTTTCAATTTCCCCTGGGGGGGCTCTTATAATATTGCCATTGTAGGGGGTGACTATTTTAATTCCCCCTTGGCCCCAAAATTCTTAATTACACCTCTGGGAGACAATGGTTTTGGTAGCGCTAACAATGTTATCTTTGCTTGTTCATTTTTTTATTGAATTCTATTAGAACGATATCCTCTCATATGTTTTCAACATTTAATACGTATCCAGGCTAATGTCTGAATGCATGTCATTAAACCCTGGTCATATGTTGTCTAAGAGAGAATTTGACTGTTTCCCTTATGAAACTAGGGAGGATTACATTTCTATTTATATGAAATATCTCAAGCAAATATTTTTTTCTACCAAATTATTTTTCAAATGTGATCTTTTAGCAGCTGGAACACTTACAATTACCAACAGCAAGAATTTGAATGACCAAATCTGCCTGTATTGGCTAATGCAGATGTTGAACTCAAATACATTTTTTATCAGATACTATCAAAGGGTTGAATATTTAAAATAATAACAACATGAATTTAAATGAAATTGCCTACCCCACCCCCACCCCAAAATTCAGAAATAAATCTGAATCACACAAGGATAAAGTCTCCGAGGGGTGTTTCAGATCAGCAAGTGAAGAATGAAAGGACCTGGGAGAACTTTGGCAGGGATGTGAAAGATTTTGAGAAAGAAAATTTGAAGGTCAGAGAGGGTATAAAGGGGCATTTTCCCAAATATGTTCAGGCTTTTACCACCCAGGTTACCATAACATGTTCCCTGCCTTCTCATAACAGCTCTGCTTCAGCCCCCCCAGGCCAGACAACAGGCTACTGTGTCTCAGGAGGCGCAGTCCGGATCAGTTCTGGGGGCTTTGGAGAAACACTCTCTGGGAAGAAAAAAAAAGATCCGCCTAACAAGCAAAATGAGAAGGAAACAAAACAGGAAAAAGAAGACCCAGAATTAGTTTGTCTTATTCGTCTTTTCTTCCTAAATGTTTGATGTGTAGAGGGATTCTGTTGCTCATCCCTCTTTGAATGGAGAGGAAACAGATTTCACGCAGCTCGGCAAGCTGAAGCCGTGTAAGCATGATTTGATGTGGCAGGCCGGAGAATTTTCAGACCTTTATTTTTGTTTATAAACAGGTGGAGGTGGTTACAGCGGAAGGTTATTTATGTTTTGGATTTGGCTCAGGCTAGTCGTAATCAGCGGGAAGAAAAAAATCAGACATTGACTAGGGTGATGTCATGGACTCTGCTTTCTGTTCTTACTGGGTTCACTGGCATCATACTTTCATACACTTTGGGGCACATCTAATTACTGCTATATCATATAATGTAACTCTACATACAAAATAACATTATTCTTACTACACGGGAAAATGGGAACTAAAAGTAAGCATCATTTTCTTGAAATTAGTGTATTTGTCCTTGATTTGAACAAGCAAGTTTAAATGATCTGCTAATGGATTTGGCACTTAAAATAGGAACAACTGATCTCTATCATCTTATTTCAAGTGCAGTATATCTAATGATCTTAATTTAGGGGTCAAAATACTCATTTCATTAGCAAATAATCTTATTTACCTGCTCAAATTAAAGAAATATACACTAATTTCAAGAAGATTTTACTTACTTTTAGTTCCCGTTTTGCAGTGTATATTTTGATTGCAAATGGATATATCCTGTCAAATCTAAGTGTCAAAATGTCTTTCAATAATTCATTCTAAACACATTTATAGAGCTTTTATTTAAAGAACTCTGATAAGTTTTTTTAATAAAATTGTCTCTCAGAGTGAAACAAGCACCAAATAGTTCCATGAAATGCTGTGATTTCCAAAAACAAGAGAAGCATAACTCTTAAGAAAATAATATCGAAATTTCATGGATTAAAATCAGCACATGACATTAAGTGAAAATAAAATACAATCATGTGAAAGGAAGAGACGGTCTTAATGTCCCTAAACCTTCTAAAGCCACATATGGGTTCTCTATCCTGTGGATTTGCATGTGAGCGTTTAACACGCAGACAAGAAACTCAGTGAACATTAACTGGACTTACTGAGGAGGACGTTGGCTCCCAAACCTATGATTTAATAATAGCCTCATTACTGTTGCTGAATTAGTGGCAGAAAGGATGTGGGGCCTGTACTGGACTGAGTCCCGAGTGTTTGTGCAGCATAAATATTTTTCCCAGAAGAAAGAGAGAAGTGCACTAAACACCAGAAGGGGGCGCCCAAGAATGTAGTTTAAGAACTTGATGCAGATGTTGCCAATAGTATGTGTCTGCAGACCTGGAGTTGAGAACATTTTCAATAAAAGATTGGTGGACAGAAATAAGAATGGTTGTTATAGGATACAATGATGTAAAAGAGCCGTCTCTGCTGATCTGCAGCCTTCTAATTAACAACAATACTGATCAAAGCTTTTTAGTTATTGCTGTGGAGTCGAATTTGAGACAGCTTTGTCTTAATAATAATAATAATAATAACAATAACAATAATGCTTTAAAAATTATACACAATAAATCTATACCCTAATCACATAGGAAACATGTTAATGTTGAGGGGTGAGCTGTTCTGCCAGCTCAGGATGCCAGTTGGGAATTTGGGACCGACAAGAACGGCTGATCTGCAAACAAAACCCAGAATCTTCCAAAGCTACAAATAACTCAGTTCAACAACTTGTTTTCCACCAAAATATTTCATAATCAATCCTATTCTGAAACAAAAGTACTGATGTTAAAATTGTCGAGATGTTCTAACAATTAAATGCAACAAAAAACGTAAATAAAAACCAAAACACGATAAGCCATAGCCAAGTTTAAAAGATATAAATTCAGGCTTACTGTACTGCCTTTTAGAGGTAAAACATCCCTTAAAAGCCTTTTACATGAGGAAGTTCAGTAAAGAACGGGATCAAAAATTTCCTGTGGAATGAAAATATAATGAGAGACAAGAGTAAAAAGACAAATAACAGGCATGATAGCAGATATTGATGTACATTTTATATTCAAACTATATCAATATAGTGAGCATTAAAAGGTATGGATTTGAAAATGCCATAGTACACATTTGATTGGATTTGTGAAAAGGTGGGGTAATTTAACAGACATATGTAGGCTGAAGACATTTGGACTTGTTATCAATATTCAGATGATTTACTCCGGGTCACTTCTAGCAGAAAATATAGTTGTTCCTAAATAACAAACAAACAAACAAAAAGAGCTAATTTTTAAATTGCCAAATGCAAAGTACTGTAGATTAAACAAAAACCTTTTTTTAATTTATATCCATCAGGATACTGTATCAGCCTCCTGGCCTGCAGGAGTCCAAATTTAATTAGAATAGACTGTTTGTTACTAATCACAAGTAGAACCTATAAATTATCTGCAGATGTTTTATTTGCAATGTCTGCATCAAGTCAACAGCAACTAAGTGTTGCAGGTTTTTTACATGTATTTAAATTTTATTGTATTTCCCATGCTATGTTATTTCAGGCTATAATCCCAGTTGGATGTAGCCTTGTTTTGGCCAGTTTTTCCAATAACCCTCAGCAGGCAAACTAGAGGTCTGCAGATTGAGTTGATCCATAACTAGATTAGTAAATTATTCATAGTAAACAGCAAACAAAGAAAACAGCATTCTGTAACATTACACAATAAACATTTAATATATAGATTACGTGTGATATGCATTTATATTAAGTCCTCTTTACGCAGATGGGCCTAAATGAAATTCCCCAGAAGCAACTGCCCTCAGATATCACTTAATTAGTGAAAAGAGTCCACCTGAGTGTTTAATCTCAGTATAAATCCTGCGTTTCTGTGAAGGCCTCAGAGGTTTTTTAGCGAGCGTTATCATACAACCAGGACCACGAAGAACAAGGTGCACACTAGACAGGTCAGGGATAAAGTTGTGGAGAACATTTTGCAGAAAATCAGCTAAAAGGTTCATGGTAACCCCGGAGAAGCTGCAGAGATCCACAATTTAGGTGGGATAATATGTTAACAGGACAACTATTATAATTAGGCCTTTATGGAACAGTGACAAGAATTTTTAAATTGTGGAACAAAAGCCAGAACCTGTCTGGAGTTTGCCACAAGTCATGTCAGGGCAAAGGAAAACATGGACAGATGTGATTTGGTCAGATGGAACCAAAGTAAAATTTTTCCTGGTCTGTATGCAGAACATGATGTGTACAAACCTGAACCTGAACCATCCCCACTTTAAAAGATGGTGGTAGTGGTACAGGGCATCAAGAATGCATTTCTTCAGCAGGTACAGGGGAAGTGGGAAGATGGATGTTGCTAAATATAGCGCAATCCTGGAAAGAAGAAAAAAAGAAACTAAGTGAAAAAGACTTGAGCGTGAGATGAGGATTCATCTGTCAGCAGAACCAGACAGGCAAAGCTTTTACATATACCCCAAAAGACCTTAAATTGCAGCAAAAGGGTAAGAGTGGATTTATACAAAGTATTGACTTAGAGGGTCTTTCAGATTTCCATTGGTAAAAAAAAGTTAAAAATCGTAAGTTTTATCTATTTTACAATCATACTCAACTTTGTGCTGCTTAGGAAAATAAATTCCTACTAAAATACACTGAAGTTTCTGTTTGCGGCGTCACAAAATGAGAACAAGTGTAAGGTGCTCTACGGAGATGAATGTCTGCCCAGGAACAGCAGGAACAATGTAAAATAAAAACAAGAACATAGTTGAAACATATACATTTCTGAGTAACTTTTAGCATAAACGATCCTGTTTAAAAGTGTGTGTGTGTGTGTGTGTGTGTGTGTGTGTATATACATAAATACATTATGTGTTTGCATGACACTGTGTATTTGGGTGGTTAGTTGAAGCAGGGAGGCTGTTTGTAATGAAAACAGTGAGAAAGAAGACACAAAGAGGAAGCTAAACACAGACTGCTCTTTGAAGTGGGGAATGAATGATTCCACCCAAACCAACCATAGGCTGGTATATCTGTCATATTTGATTAATAGTGAAGATAATGTGTGAATATGGAGGGTATAAATTGTGGTATTGATGGTCCGAAGGCGCTGGGAGATTTCCTGTGCCTAAGTGGATGAGGTAGTGGTGCATGCAGGAAGGGGAACAGCATACGTGAAGATCAGCGAGGGGCGTGCTGCGGCTATAGAATCGTGCAGAAAGGTGCCTTCAGTGCAAACTGAGGTCAGTTTCAGCCGAGTGGCCCTTTCAGCTTTGATCCTTCAGCCGAATGGGATAAAAGACATCCTGCTTCCCTTGTTAAGGAGAACCGGGAGTCAGGCGGAGACATTTTGTGTGAGTGTGTGTGCGTGGAGAGGCAAAGGGAACGACCTGATAAATGTGGTTTAATGGAAAAAGGAACGTTCATCTCTCACCGCTCTACTTCTAAACTACTCTTATTACCCACCACCCCATCCACCAAGCCATGCTTCTTTTTTTTCCAACTAGTATAAGCCCTAATGGGCATTATTATTATTCATGCTTTGTCAGTCTATCTGTTCTTCCCTGTCTCCTCTGTCTATTCTGTTGTATTGCTTCGCAGTACATTCAAAATCTGAACTTTGATCCTCCCACGAACTGTCAGACTCTGGACCTGAGGCCCGAAGCAATCCGCTGCTTGCACGTGTGTTTGTGCCTTAACATGCAAATCTTTTCAATCCCAGTTCTCTAGATTTAGAAAATAACAATGATTGCATAATAGGATCATTTTGTTTGATTCATTCTGTTACTGTAAAATCTGGGCCTGGAGAAAACTTAAAAAAGAAAATACAAGTATATCTATGCTCTTTCAGTAATTTTGTAGTTCTTTAAAAAAAGTTGACTCTAGATTTAGTCCAAACCATACATGCAAATTCTCCCTTTGATTAAATTTAAGGTTTACTTAAATCTGATATATAAATATTTAGTTTAGGAATCTCTGAACTTGGAGATGCATTGTGCTTTTTCATGTTTTGAGGAAAAAAGTGACGTTTTTATCTTCTTTGAGTGTTATCCAAAAGGTTTGGATTTCGGCCTCATGTCAAATCATTTCATGGCGTTTTGATGGTTTTATTAGGCTGTTAAGCTTTTTTTTTGTTAGCTGATAGAGATCAGGAGTGTTTTCTCAGGTCACATGCTGCATAAAGGAGAGGAACTTTCCCCCTTATCACAGAAATAGGTGTGTGTGTGTGTGTGTGTGTGGGGGGGGCGGGGTATTCTTTCTGTCTCCTAATTAACAGAAAGACAAAGTTGGCTGTATGTTTCCTTTACTGGTTGGCTAACAGAACAGTGCAAAAATTGTTTCTTACGAAAACCTGTTTCAAATTAAAATCCGGAAAAAAAAGTGTCTGCATCTTATTTTCAGAACTGTAGCCTCTTTTAAAATGATCTGCTGGGACAACAATGTTTAAGCTGATGTCAGATTTTTAAACATTACAGACTAAAATTAACTTTTGTAATGTCCAAAAAAAATCAGCTGACTCCATATAACTTTAGGTTCAAACGGGATCACCGTCACCACAGAGTTTTAACAAATGAAATCTGCATTAAGGATTTTGGAGCGGCAAGTTGAAATGATGAAATTATGTCATAAAATATTCATATAATTTATTGAATCATGATTCCTC
This sequence comes from Fundulus diaphanus, assembly GCA_037039145.1. NCBI lineage: Eukaryota > Metazoa > Chordata > Actinopteri > Cyprinodontiformes > Fundulidae > Fundulus > Fundulus diaphanus. The sequence continues at coordinate 18,119,132 of CM073128.1, read as the reverse complement.
TGCCAATAAAATGTTCCTAGATTATGAAAATGAGATAAATAGTTTTCCACATTTCACACAATGTTGTTAAAATTTACATGGGAAAATTATCATTTTAAAAATTTAATGAGTACTACTTTTGAAATGTTTTATTATGTGTTGTGAGATGCCTGTTTCATTTCCTATCAGAAAGAAACTTTGTGGTAAAAAGAAATGAATTGTAAATTTAAATTTGCCAGGACTGTGAATAGCTTTAGGCGTAACTATAGACGTATGGATGAAGGAAAAGCAAAAGAATAAAACTAAGCAACCCCACCTCTTGGTTTTGGAAGACCAGTTTCATTTTCCCCTTTAAACACATTAGTTTAAAACAACTGAATCAACTATTCTGCATGATTACAACTTGGCTTCTGATTGACTTTTTGTCCTGGCTCCAAAGAGCCTTAATCTCTGGTCATTTTGTAATTTTTTCCTTTCTTAAAAAACTGTAGTTTTGCTCGTTTTATAACAAAGACAAAGGAGTGTCCTGCTGGAACCTAGATCCCACTTGATGATTTTAAAGAGGTTTTTAAGCACTTATGTAACTGAATATATTAATATTGTGTTATAACTACATACAATATGTTGGGTCACCTAAATATTTTACAGGTTTATTCACAAACACACCTCAAAAACCTCTGAGTCTGTTCAGAATGTGATATAAAATTATTTTTATTTGTTCTTCTGTGGTATTTCATGATTAATTTGTGCATCACTAACATTTATATATTGGTAATATTCTCCTATGAGAGAGGTGGGTGGTCTCTATTTTTCACCAATTGTGGATTTAGATATTTTCTAAGCCCACTTTAGTTTCAATAACCTGTATAGTATTTTTTTCTGCACAGTGACATGAATGTTTTGTTATATTTGCGGTAAAACTTGGTATGACTAAAGTGTAACTACCCTGGAAGCAACATGGAGTCACACTCCCTTAAGTCTTGTTTTTTTATGGTTTTGTTTTACTCGGGACTTGAAGTAGGCAGCACATAATGCGGTTGTTTTTCTGTTGACTTTCATTGTCAGGTTAAGTCAAAACTCATAAATGTACACTCCTCCGGCCGCTCCTGCCCTTTTGTAATATTCTCCTGTGAGAGAGGGCTTGGACTGGGCAGTGCACAATAAGGTTGGTTTTCCTTTCATTATTATTGTCAGAGAATAAATGGGGAACGTTGCTCCACAAAAGACAGCATCATGTCACGGCGAATTCTTCAGTCGGAAACAGGAGAAGAAAAGGAAATGTGGTTATGCAACTCCAATAATTATTATGAACAAGCAGACGCTTGCTGAGATATTTTGGCCATGTATCACAGGACTTCGAGGGCAGAAGTCCAATCAAATAGGTTGTAAGGTAAAACCATCATCAAATATGATATACTGAAATTCAGTTAAACCTCTGCAAATCAGTTTAATTCCTAAAAAATACTTAGCTACCAAGAGATTTATTCTGATAGATGGATTTGCTTGGGAACACACGCACACGCAAACACACATGCACGCACAACTCAGTTTATTGTGAATGTTGTGTTTAAAATAGAGATGCATGATATATCAGCATTAACATCGGTTTCAGTTGAAGTTGGTTATCTTTTAACATATCAGTATCAGTCCAATAAGTAAAACTGGTCTGATATTATTGACCAATGTTTATTTCCATCTTGTTGCTGTTTGTGTATGTGTTTTGGGAGGGGAGGAGGAGAGGGTTGGACATGTGACAGTGATGAAGGGTTGTTGGGTGTTTAACTAAAGTAGAGATGGGATGTCAGCTGAGGGGGTCATTTATTTCACAGTGTTGAAAGGCTAGGGACATAAGCATAAAATATACAATATTGTTAAGTATTTGTTATCAGCCACAACAGCAATATTAATGTCGGACGTTCATATCTGTCCAGACGTTTCATACCGGACCATCCTTAGTTCAAACCTTTATTCAGATCAAATAAACTTTTACAGTACGTCCATTTTAACTTAACAATTAGGAAAATGGGCTAGATGTTTTTGCTTTCTATTGAGGTGTTGTTGTTTTGCTGTTCTATTAGGAAATGTGCAGGTTGTACAGGATTGTTAATACGGAAGAACAAAACACTGCCTGGATGTTATTAAGGCATCTGGTAGCTTGTGAATTTTTTTTTTTTTATTAAAACAGAATAATTGTTGGATCTCTCATTTATTTAAGGTCAAATCAAATCAAGGTTGCTTCAAATGTCCTCATAATAAATGACCATTCAGAGAAGCAACAGCAGCTACCTGGGACTCTCACACTTTCTTGTTAGCAACTGTTGTCATTTCTCATTTTGACTTCTTCCTTTGTCTTTGGCTTTCTGATCCAAAGTAAGATACTTCAAAGTATTTCTTTACACTGGAAAACAAAACAGAATCATATGGAGCATATATATGGCAGGACAGAAGTAAAGACTGAAACACAATAGCACTCAGGAACAAAGAGGTAGTAATAGAGGACCACTTTCCTGTGTTTGACACAGGACAAGCAGAAGCAAAGTAGGCCTGTGTGTTCCTCATTTATTTATTCTGGTCAGAGTGGCGTTCGTAAGTGTGGAAACAAAGAGAAACATCAATGCAGGGGAAAAGTTCATTCATTTAATCCATCACAGGCAAAATAAGATGTACAGTAACGTGTCAGGGTCTGGAATGAGATGTGCGTGCCAGCTCTGGGTTCTACCTGAGGAGTGGGAGGATGCAAATGACGTCTGTGAAATGAAACAGGGCTACAAACAAATCTTGACGAGATAATCTGGCCTGATGTGACATTATGGCAATAACTGGCAGCCATCCAGCTTCAGTGTGTGCGGGAACAAAGACAATCTTTACATCAGTAAACAATGTGTCGCTAAGAAAGACAGAGAGGAGGCCGCTGCTTCAGGGAGGGCTAGGAAAATGCCTGAGCTGATGGTCACTCACCTGATGTGAAAATAAAAATCTGCACAGTAATGATGACTCAGGGGCCAAACAGCAGCAAGTATGCAAGATATTCAATTCTGACCTAGGTTTTATAATAAGGCATCTATGACATAAAGAGAATAATTGCAGGACAAACAAGAGCTAGTATAATTTACAGCTCTGCCCAAATTTCTGAAGTGGACCAACCCTTAGAGAGAAATAGGTGGATCCCTCACACCCTAAGAAACAAAACAACTTAAACTGACTCATGATCTATTTTTTTCCATTCTGCTGTCCGGGGTTTTTAGAAAAGGGGGATGGATTCAGAAGCTACATTGCATAATGAGGCAAGTCACAACAGTAGGTGATCTCTCTGGCTCTGTAAACTAATCTACCCTGACAGCCTCGTCACAGAAAAACACCTTGCGTACTGCGCTGAGGAACAGGCTGTTCCCTATCGTGAGTTGATGCCCAGTTAAGTATGAAATTAACAATGAACGTCCGACACGTTCCTCGGTTGAAGGAATTGATAGAAGTAAAAGACAACAACAATGCATTCAAATCACACGGCGCTGAATTTGGGTGATATTCAATTCTGAAAATTAAACAACAAAATTTATTTTAAAAAGTTGGGAAAATGTGCTTCATCCCGAAATAAACAATTACACAACTAAACATACTGTACGTTTTTCTATACTCCAAGGCAAAATACACTTGCTTAACTTTAAAAAAAAAATCAACTTAACAACATAGTTACTTTTACAGCTATTAAGTTAATATTTTGGTAATGTTTAAGTAAAAGAACACTGTTTGATACCATGATTAAGATTTAAATCACATTTAACCAACCATATTTAGTGACAACGGCTTTGTGTGAATATCAATTTGTTAAACTATTATCTAAATCACAGTAAATTGTTTTATTTTTGATATATTAAATTAAGAGAAACCTCTGCAAATCCAAAACAAGGCTCAAATCTGAATGAGTATGGCAACCAACTTTAGTTTTCCTTTTTATGCTCTGGAAAAATATAACATGTAATACTGGATAGCTAATCTTAGTTTTCCTTATGCTTTTTGCACAAATGTGGTATGCCTTTTATAAAAAATAATAGTTATTGTGGGCAGTTAAATAAAGGTTACCATTTTGAGAGAACAGTTCTTTGCAATGTTCGAGAATTTCTGGTCCCTTAATCTGTACTCCAGTTCTGATGTTCCAGGAGACAACCACTATAATTCTTTGTCAACACTCAGTTCCTCCAAAATATACTGCTCAAAAAATAGTAAAGGGAACACTTAAAAAATTCAATGTAACTCCAAGTCAGTTACACTTCTGTGAAATCAAACTGTCCACTTAAGAAGCAGCGCTGACTGATGATCAATTTCACCTGCTGTTGTGCAAATGGAATTGAGAACAGGTGGAAACTAGAGCCCCCCACCCCCCAATAAAGGAGTGGTTCTGCAGGTGGTGACTATAGACAATTTCTCAGTTCCTCTGCTTTCTGCCTGATGTTTTGGTCACTTTTGAATGCTGGTGGTGCTTTCACTCTAGTGGTAGCATGAGAAGGAGTCTAAAACCCACACAAGTGGCTCAGGTAGTGCAGCTCATCCAGGAGGTCGCAGGAGGGCAACAACCCTGCAGCAGGACCGCTACCTCCGCCTTTGTGCAAGGAGGAACAGGAGGGGCACTGCCAGAGCCCTGCAAAATGACCTCCAACAGGCCACAAATGTACATGTGTCTGCTCAAACGATCAGAAACAGACTCCATGAGGGTGGTATGAGGGCCTGATCTCCGCAGGTGGGAGTTACGCTTACAGCCCAATACCATGCAGGACGTTTGGCATTTGCCAGAGAACACCAAGATTGGCAAACTCGCCACTGGCGCCCAGTGCTCTTCACAGATGAAAGCAGGTTCCCACTGAGCAGATGTGACAGATGTGACAGAGTCTGTAGACGCCGTGGAGATCGTTCGGCTGCCTGCAACATCCTCCAGCATGACCGGCTTGGCAGTGGGTCAGTAATGTTGTGGAGTGGCATTTCTAAATTACTCTGTCACCATCAGCTCAACAATACTATAAACATTTAAAAATGTTTAGCACACAGGGCTGTAGAAAAGTTTTTGCCTCTTACAGATTTCTTCTTCTTTATTTTTTGTCACACCTAAAGGTTTCAGACAATGAAACAAATTTTAATGAGTCTAAGATAACCTTAGCAAAACAAAATTCAGTTTTAAATTCAATTATTAAAGAAAAAGAGTATCCAAACCAACCTGACCATTGGGGAAAACTTAATTTCCCACCACAATACATAAATGAACTGTTGTTAACCACACCATTTGGAAAGATAACTGTAATGTCACCTTTAGCTAAACCATAGTATTCTAAGACGTTACAAAGATACAACAGTGGTGACATTGTCAGTACTGGACATTTCTCCATAACGGATAACAAGGTTCAAAGCTGGTCATTGAGGCTGACATGAGTCTGACAGTAAGACTTGAGCATTTGAAAACACCCAGGGCTGGGTAGAATCTCAAAAAACATGAAGAAGAAAGTTTTGTGGTCTGAAAACAGCACCGCACATCACCAAAAGAACCCCATAACCATACTGAAATATGATGACGGCAGCATCATGCGGTGGGCTTACTTTGTTTCGAATGGAACCAGACTTTTCTTCAAGGTGGACTGAATCCAGAACAGTTCTGAAAACCAGTCAGTTTTACCCAAAACCTTCCGGTGTAGGCTAAAAAGCAGAAGACAAAAAGTGCTTTTGTTGTTTTTCACCATCACAGTAAGTCCAAGCATATGTCAGAATGGCCAAGCCAAAGTTCAGAACTAAATCTGTCACAAGATCTGTGAGGTGACCTGAAGAGGGCGACGGAGAAGGGATGTCCTCCCTATCTGAGATTATTAAAGAACTTTTGCAAGGTACAGCTGGAAAATATTACCATGTCATAATGTGGGACGGGATACACCAAAGAAGACTGAATAATGCATAGTTTTCTTTGTTTAAGGTGTGCACCGTTATGCAGCCATGTTGTTATTCAGCATTATTATTTTTCATATTTGCTATTTTTAGTTGAACTGTAAGGAATAAATATCATTGTGAATACATAAAAAAATACCTCTCTGAAATGATTCATTTTAGTTCTTTTGGTCGTGGTTTTTACATCATAAAAACTTTGGCATTTTAACTGTGTTATGTAAAGTCATTTTGTATAACTGCTTTCTGTTTTTGATAGGTGGGACCAGTCGGTTGTTAATGAAAAAGCTTAGCTGCTCGAATGATTTTCATGACTCACAGCTGTTGGTAAATCTAAATCAGAATATAATTAGTTTCTCAGAATTACTTTAATAACAACGTGGAAGCAACGTTTCTCACTGTCAGGAGCAATTTGACAAACCAAAACATTCAATATGTATTTTTTTGGGAAAATAATTGTCATATGAATCAATACCAACCTTTGATCAGGTTCATAGAGATGTAAAACAGCATCTACGCTCTGCATTCCAAACGCATCCATAACATATTTTTGCACAGACAGCTTGAAGTAAGTACTCATAATAAATGGAAGAGTATTAAAACAGATGTTTAATAGAGTGGTTATAATAACTGGTACCAATACCTTTTCATATGGTGGAATTGTTTGGAGTATGTGTGAGAGGTCAGTATGTTTTCTGCAACACAAAACAATCATCGGGATTCTATTTTAGAAAATCAACAGAATCTAAAATAGCTCACGGTTCAAGTGAATGCTATATCAAATAGTTGTACATGTCCTTTCATTATTGTACAATCGTTTACTTTGCTTCTATTTTCTTAATCAGACAATGCCTGTGTTCTTATGCAAAACTAGCACGGTCACTTCCTGCATTAGATTATCTGAAATAATTGGCATTCCGACATCCTGTTGGTTTTTATTAAAGACTGCGTGTTGTTCCCACTTTTGCAAAAAAAAGTTTTTTTACAACTTTATTTGTTTAAAAATCAAACAGGGAATAACAGTTTTTTTGACTGATCAGTGGAAGGAAGCGCTGACTGACTAATAAGCATCCAGTTAGCTGCAACAGGTTATTACTGCTTTGACAACATTATTGTGCAAAGCAGTGAAAACATGAATAAAATAGAGTTTGAATGAAGCAGCAGAGGAAATTTTAGCCTGTGTGTGTACTCTTAAAAATGTCTTGCTCTGAGTAGCTATTCTGGGTGTTTCAACAAAAACCTCTTCCTGATTCACCAAACTGTGACTAATGTTTCCTGCAGGTGAGATACTGCCTTTTAAGAAGTCTTCCACGTGACCTGCAAGATCTGGATAATTAACACGCTGGATAATTAACACGCTTCATGACCTACTAAGAAGTGAATTAAGCTCCTCTGAGAATCCATAACAATTAACAAGACAAGGATTCTTTTGACAAAAACGTATTGCTATACAAATGAAACTACAGTTTCAAAAATTCTCAAACCAATTAAATCACTTAATGAAACCTATTAGAAATAATAGGTATAGATTCACGAGATTGTTTTTTAAGGCCCTTTAACTATCCATTTTTCTTCTTGGTTCAGAAGTATCAAGGCGAGTGTTCAGAAGTAGTAAGATTTGACTCTAAGTCAATGCAAGAATTGTGACGTTAAACACCGGAGAATATATCAAATAAAAGAACATGACATGCACATGTGGGAATTAGCAGTCTAAATTCCCTTAGTCAACTTTCAAATATCAAGCACTGTTAACTGAGGCCAGCAATGGCAAATGGCAGTTGTGTGAATTAGAACAGCGGGGGGAGGATTTGCTCCATCTCTTTTTCAGCATTTAATTACCTTCTGCACCCTCCCAATCAACTTCCTATTTCCGTGTACAGCAGGAAATGGAATATGGTTCATTTTTATCGGTTATTACATTTTAAAACTCTTAGTATTTGTATAGATTAATGGTCTTATTTATTCTATAATGAGTTTAGCAGCAGCTGAAAACAGTACAGCTTCACACACACACACACACACACACACACACACACACACACACACACACACACAGCAGCACAATAAAGGTAGACAACACACACATTATCATGTGTATTCAAACATTCTGCACTTTCTGCCGCTGAGGTTTGCGTAGATGAGTTTGGTTTACACAAACACACGCAGAGTGACGCAGAAGCATTATTGTGTTCTTTCAACACCCAAAGGCTGCCTATGGCTTTGGCGTAAGGTGAGAGGTTTTTCTTAAATGTTTAGCATCCTATCAGACCTGTTTCAGTTCGTAATGAGGTGGCGGTTGGATTGTTATCAGGGAGCCAGACAAAGACTGGATTGAGTCATGCTTGCACCTCGGAAAGCAAGCCCATTAACAAGGGATCAGACCACACAGCTCGCACGTTAGGTGTAAACTGTCTGTAACTCAATTAAATACCTTTAGAATTTTATGTCCTGAATTACAAAAACTGTAAGATAAGTGTTTACACAATGATTCACATTACAACAAATCAATATGTCATATGTCTTAAAGCCTCAAAAAGGAACCACAGATCACCTTTCTTGGTTCTATTTTTATATTACTTTCATAAACCTAACTAGCTGGGGTGGGGGCTGAAATAGGACTCACACTTACTGTCTTTGTAGTCAAACATGTGACACCTATGTGTTCTAGAAGTACAAACAACACAGTTAAGATCACAATAATCATCTGCAGAGTTTAATTATAATGCTAAAATATATCATTGATGGACCTCATTTAGACTTAGACAGACTTTATTGTCATTCAGCTGCACATTCACAATGCACATTTTAGCGAAATCTTGTTGCAAGGCTCTGAATAAAAACAGAAGACAAGACAAGCATTATTAATGTCAGTATTTGTTCTGCATGAGGACTGTAGCAGGAAACCAAAAACATATATTTTAAAAGTGCAAAAAAACTCATGTGTAAGACCGTATGAGTAGTGCAAGTATATGTAACAGCTAGATACATTGCAACAATGAACGGACTATATGATGGCACAGATGGTACGCAAAATAAATTTTATATTTACAGAAAAGTTGTGTGTAAGACAATATGAATAATCCAAGTATTTGCAGTTTGTCCTCACCTCTCTCTACACATTTCCAGTCTGAGGCATTGCAGGCCCCAAACCAGACAGTGATACAGCTGGTCAGTACACCCTCTATTGTCCCATAGTAGAGAGTGGTGAGGATGGGAGGGGGGACGGTTGCTCCGACAAAGAAAGTGCTGACGGAGCTGTACTCCCTTCATAAGAGCAGAGGTGTGGAGGGACCAGGTCAAAGTGTCTAACATTTAACATGATCACTCAGATTTAAAAAGTATAGTTGGGGTCTGAGAGAACTCTTCTTCAACCCTTAAGATGCTCATATCAGTATTGCCTCCTTGATGTATAAATGAATTTATACCCACTTGACCAACTTCAAATAGAACTGTTCATTCACAGCGAGGTAAGGGCAACGTTTACTTATACTTGAAAAATGAAATTTCTAGGTGACTGTTAAGTCTCATCCCACCTGCAGGGTTAACAAGCATGAATAAGCATAAATCTCATGGAGGTCCATCAATGGCTACCCTTTGGTATATAATATGATACAAGACAACTTCATGTGATGTAACAGAATACAAGACGATGAGATACAATGCCATGCTTGGCAACAGAATATGAACTTATATAATATGCTGTGATGTAATACAATATTAATACTGCGCAATGAGATATAATACAATAAGATCCAATACAATACAATGTGAAGTGAAACAAGGCAATGTTATGAAAAGGCAATATGATGCAACACAGTATGATAGAGATTAACCGTCAGGTTGCCAAGGTCTCCACCTTTGACCGCCGCCCAATTGACCACCTGGAGCTTAAAGGTGCATAGCCACGTTATTTGACTATTTTTAAAGTTGTACGTCACTCTGGTTGCATGCTAAGTTTTTTTTTTATAAAAGATTATCACGTCCTGCTGGCATATTAGTAGTTATTTTGGTGTTTTATGCTTTGTTTTTGCTCAGTTTGTTAGTAAATAAAGCCTTTATTGTTTATTTATAATAAAAACAGAAGTACGTCACTGTGCATGCACAGCGAGGATAAAACAAGTAAGCAGCTAACGGCTATTAGCATCTCCCAGCAAAACAATAAAGAATGGTTCAAGATCCCGTAAAACAAAATGCACATATGCAAATATGCAAAAATTGTTAAGGTTAGTTTTGTACGGACTCAAATGCAGACTCAGACTCAGGATGTAAAAATAAATAATAATTTATTTTAACATAAGGCGCTTCCAAAAAGGGAAGGAAAACAAAGGGATGCAAGACTCTCCAGTTTACTTGCATGTATCTTCGGCTGTGGGTTTGGCTGGCTGTTTGGCTGGCTGGCTGTTTGGCTGGCTGGCTGTTTGGCTGGCTGGCTGGCTGTCTGGCAGGCAGAGTGATCTGAGCAGAATCCAACTTCTCCAAACGAAATCAAGAAGAACAAACTGGCGCTTGCTGTCTGGTTTCAGGGGGTTAAATACTGTCAGGTTGATTTCAGGATTGCCAGCAGCTGCACCACAAAACCAGGAAGGAACCACCACTATGCCACGCCCACTTGCACTGCATAAGATCACAACAGAACCCCCCCCTCAACGGGCGCCTCCTGGCGTCCAGCCAGGGCGATCAGGATGGAGCCGGTAGAAGTCCTCCAGGACGGACTGGTCCAGAATGAAGGAGCGGGGTATCCACGACCGCTCCTCAGGACCATAACCCTCCCAGTCAACGAGATACTGGAACCCACGTCCACGCCGGCGTACCTCCATAATCCTCTTCACAGTGAAAACCGGGCCGCCATCGATGATACGGGGGGGTGGAGGGGGGTCGGCCGGAGGGCTTAAGGGAGAATTTGAGACAGGCTTTAGCAGAGACACGTGAAACACAGGATGCACTTTCAAAGCTGCAGGCAACTTTAGACGAACAGCTGATGAATTGATGACCTTCTCCACTACGTATGGTCCAACGTAACGAGACGACAGTTTACGGGACTCGACTTGAAGGGGTAAGTCCCGTGACGATAACCAAACCTTCATACCAGGTGTGTAAAGAGGAGCAGGAATCCTTCGCCTGTTTGCACCCACTCTCATGCGATCACCTGCCTTCATTAGCGATGAACGAGTCTCCTTCCAGATCTCCCGACATCGGGAGATGTTGGCCTGGACCGAGGGAACCGCCACTTCCATCTCCTGTTCCGGAAATAGTGGCGGCTGATAGCCAAACATCACAAGAAACGGGGATCTTCCCGTTGCAGAACTGGGGAGAGAGTTGCAGGCATATTCAACCCATGGCAGGTAAGATGACCAATCCAGAGGGTTTTTTGCCGACACACAGCGTAACGCTGCTTCCAAGCTTTGGTTAGCTCTTTCCGTCTGGCCGTTACTCTGGGGATGGTAACCAGACGTCAGACTAACAGTAGCACCCACTGAGTGACAAAAAGCTTTCCAAACCATGGATGAGAACTGGGGTCCGCGATCTGACACGATGTCCACCGGTAATCCATGAATACGGAAGACATGCTGCACCATTAGATCAGCGGTCTCCGTAGCCGAAGGCAGCTTCTCGAGGGCGACAAAGTGAACTGCTTTAGAAAAACGATCGACAATTGTTAAAACGACAGTTTTACCTGCCGAGCATGGAAGTCCAGTCACAAAGTCCAACGCGATGTGGGACCAAGGCCTGCTGGGGACCATGAGGGGGCGCAGAAGACCTGTGGTCGGGCGATGTGATGCCTTGCCCCTGGCGCACACTGAACAGGCCGAAACGTAGGTCTTGGTGTCAGATGATATGGAAGGCCACCAGAAGCGTTGACGGATGAATGACAGAGTTCTCGAGAATCCAGGATGGCAGGTAAGTTTAGAGTCATGACCCCACTGCAGGACTCGGGAACGTAAATCCAATGGAACGAACAGACAACCCTCCGGAACTCCATCAGGAACAGTCTGGTCGGCAAGAGCAGCCTTAACTGCAGTTTCCACATCCCATGTGGCAGCACCAATAATACATGATGTAGGAAGAACAGTGCCAACTCCAGTAGCAACCTCCTCCGACTGGAACTGACGGGACAGCGAGTCAGGTTTAGTATTCTTTGATCCAGGTCTGTAAGTAAGCGTAAAGTTAAATCTTCCCAAAAACAGAGACCACCTAGCCTGACGAGAGTTAAGTCTCTTAGCGGTTCTCAGGTAAGACAGATTCTTATGGTCGGTGAACACAACAAAAGGCTCCACAGTACCTTCCAGCCAGTGCCTCCATTCTTGAAGTGCCATTACCACAGCCAAAAGTTCTCGGTCCCCTACATCATAATTTCTTTCCGCGGTAGTGAGCCGCCTGGAAAAAAAGGCACATGGACGTAATTTACCTTCTCCAGATGTCCGTTGAGAGAGTACAGCCCCCACACCAGAATCTGACGCATCAACCTCCACCACAAATGGAGTCTCGGGATCTGGATGCGCCAAAACGGGTGCTGAGGAGAACAGAGTCTTCAGTTTAGCGAATGCCTCATCCGCCTGTGGACTCCAAGTGAAAGACTTGACAGGTGAAGTGAGAGTAGTCAGAGGTGCAGCCACCTTACTGTAGTCTCGAATGAATCGACGATAGAAATTTGCAAACCCTAGAAAACGTTGGAGCTGTTTTCTGGAGTTAGGAACAGGCCACTCAGTCACCGCTTGGATTTTGCTTTCATCAGGTTTTAGCTCTCCCTTCTGGATAACATAACCCAGGAATTTAATGGATGACGTGTGAAACTCACATTTCTCAGCTTTCACATATAGTTTGTTCTCCAAAAGTCTCTGAAGAACCATCCGAACGTGTCTCACATGTTCCTCCATGTTGCGTGAGAAAATCAGGATGTCGTCCAAGTAGACAAAGATAAACTGGTTAAGCATATCTCTCAAAACGTCGTTCACTAGTGCCTGAAAAACAGCAGGAGCATTAGTCAATCCAAACGGCATCACTAAATATTCAAAGTGCCCTAGGGGAGTGTTAAATGCAGTTTTCCATTCGTCACCAGCCTTGATACGCACAAGGTGATATGCATTACGCAGGTCGAGCTTACTGAAGACTGTGGCCTCGCATATAGGTTCCACAACTGAATCCATCAGGGGCAGAGAATATTTGTTCTTCACAGTGATATTGTTGAGGCCTCGGTAATCAATACAGGGTCTTAGGCTAGAGTCTTTCTTCTTAACAAAAAAGAATCCTGCTCCAACAGGGGCTGATGAACGGCGTATAAGACCAGCCGCTAGGGACTCGGATAAATATTTCTCCATAGCCTCACGTTCAGGACGAGAAAGGTTAAACAACCTACTTGATGGTAAAGGGGCTCCAGACAGTAATTCAATGGAGCAGTCATAAGGCCGATGAGGAGGAAGAGAGAGAGCCTTGGCCTTACTGAATGCCTCACTCAGGTCGTGGTACTCTGGAGGAATAGCGGAGAGATCAGGTGGTTTATGTGGTGTTCTTGGGACAGAATTGGTGGGTGAAATAGCTGAGCGTAGACAATGGAAGAGACAGAACGGGCTCCAGCTAGCGACAGTACACAAAGACCAGTCAATGTGTGGATTATGAATCTTCAACCAGGTGTGACCGAGAACTATGGGAACATTGGGTGAGGAAATAACCAGGAATTGAATTTCCTCTCTATGGTTGCCAGACAGTAGCAGGGTAAGAGGTGTAGTAATCCGTGTGATGCGAGCCAAGTGCCGTCCATCCAGGGCATTGACCTCACGAGGGTCCTTTATTTCCTCCGTCTGCAGATTGGCAGTCTCAACCAGTCTCTCATCAATAAAATTATCATCTGCTCCAGAGTCCACTAAGGCTCGCAGATTGATGGGACCTTCAGACCTGATGAGTGTGGCATCCAATTCCATCCGGTCAAAATTGGAGGATTTATTGATAGCATGACTCACCCATAATCCTCCCTTTATTGATGAGTCTGCTCGTTTAACGCTGGGCAATTGTTGCGTAGATGTCCCGCTTCGCCACAGTAGAGACATAGTTTATCTCGAAAGCGTCGACTTCTTTCCGCCATGGTCAACTTGGTTCTTCCCAGCTGCATGGGTTCACTGGTATCCTGGGGAGACCAATGGTTAAGGGATGCCACCTGGTGGTTATATGTATCTGATGACTCAATGGATGTCCTGTAAGATGGATTCTCAAGTTTACTGGACCTTCTCTGGCTGGGATTCTCTCTTAACTGTTCCCGCTGAGTGTTGTCAATGTGGATGGCTAACGCGATAATCTCATCCAGGGTCTTTAAATCAGAGCGTAGCACAATTTGGTTTCTGATCTTTGAAACAAGACCTCGAATAAAAGCGGCCTGCAGAGCTAACTCTCCCCATCCGCTCTCAGTTGCTAATATTCGAAAGTCTATGGAATATTCAGCTGCAGATTGATTGCCTTGAGTAAAGGTGAATAGTCTATTTCCTGCCTCGAGACCACGAACAGGATGGTCGAAGGTCTTGCGCATGTTTGAGGTTAATTCTGTGTAGCTGGAACAAACACTTGAATTACGTTCCTTTATTGCCATGGCCCATCTAGCCGCTCTACCGGACAACAAGCTCAATATCAGATTAACCTTGGCTTTATCTGACGCATAGGTGGAAGGCTGTTGTTGGAACACTAGGTCACACTGGAATAGGAAACGGTCACAATTTCCTACATCACCTGAGTATCGTTCTGGCAGCGGAAAAGATGGCTCTCGGGATGGTACCTGATCCACAGGAGCAGCAGCGGAAGTGGTGGTGGAGGATGACGCTCCAGTGGCAGGAGAAGTGGTTGTAGCGGCGTTGAGGTGATTAACCACCTGATCCAATTTCTGGGTTAACTCCTCCATTTGTTGGTTGAGTAACTGCAATGAACGTCTAGATTCCTTAATCTCTTGTTCATGGCTACCAATTAACACGCCCTGGGAGTTTAGTGCCTGACGAAAAAAAGCTGAGTCTGCTGAGTCCATGGTGGCCAGTTTGTTCTGTTAAGGTTAGTTTTGTACGGACTCAAATGCAGACTCAGACTCAGGATGTAAAAATAAATAATAATTTATTTTAACATAAGGCGCTTCCAAAAAGGGAAGGAAAACAAAGGGATGCAAGACTCTCCAGTTTACTTGCATGTATCTTCGGCTGTGGGTTTGGCTGGCTGTTTGGCTGGCTGGCTGTTTGGCTGGCTGGCTGTTTGGCTGGCTGGCTGGCTGTCTGGCAGGCAGAGTGATCTGAGCAGAATCCAACTTCTCCAAACGAAATCAAGAAGAACAAACTGGCGCTTGCTGTCTGGTTTCAGGGGGTTAAATACTGTCAGGTTGATTTCAGGATTGCCAGCAGCTGCACCACAAAACCAGGAAGGAACCACCACTATGCCACGCCCACTTGCACTGCATAAGATCACAACAAAAATGCAAATAATTATATGATTCTGTTATCATATAACCCGATATTCCCGATATTCAGCCGGACACAGTGCTTCGTTTTTTAAAAAGTTCATTGCAGAATGTGAACAATGGCAGATGAGGCAGGCAGGCAGTAATGGGCAGAAGATCAGAGGATGCAGGTGGGGTGACTGGCAGAACCAAACTGACCAGGGGTTGCAGGCAGTAGCAGACCAGAATCAATGAGTAAGGCAGGTGCTGACCAGAGCAGATGGTGCGGACCGAGGAAACACCAGAACAGGCAGAGCAAGCAGCTGAAATTCACAGAGAACAAGGCAAACTTCGAGCAGCAAATAGTACAATTATATTTCAATTTGACCCACTCCATTGATAGTGGTCTAATCAATTCTGATATACAAATAGACATGCAAAATATTGCAGTATGACATGATACAAAGTGATACAATACAATATGATACCACATAATATGCAAAATATACTGCTATGAAAAACAATGATAAAATTCAGAACAATGCAGAAATAGTTATAAAACAACTAGATATGAGGTGATGCTATTTTAAATATTATGATAAAATAATAAATAAATAAAAACAATGTACCGTCATTGTTAGGCTAAATGGGGAAAAAGTCCTTGAGCTAGAAACAATGAAAACCTGTTTTCCTACAAGAATCAGGCTTACAAGCAACAGAAAAAAGAAAGTTGACATAAAAGTGTTTTTTTTGTTTGCTTTCTTGGCAGAACCAGGGAGTCGGTGGACTGATTTCATTAATTATGACGTGAAGAGTCTGAGCAGAACAACAATATTTTTTCCCCACAATTTACCAGAGATTAGGCAAGTTACTGTTACATTTAACAAATCAATTTTTTAAGTCTTTTTTTTTTTCTTTTGGGCTTTATGAACAGACAATTTTCAATCAATATTGGTACTAAGCTATAAACTATTAGTAATAAAGAATGTGGAGGCCACTTTTCTCTTTAGTGCAAAGAAAACATGCATGAAGAGTGAACTGCTAATATGAAAGTGTACATAATCTTTTCTCTAATCTAAATCTATTCAAATGCTGCCTACTCTGTCATTTCATTGCACAAAGATCCAAGCTAAAGTTTCAGCAGAGAGGCTGTGTGGTCCTCCCGTCTCCTGCCATTAGTTTGTTTACAGAAGTTGAAGCTGTGAGCTAGAGAGTGCCCAAGGCCAGCATTCCAATACAGTGGCTTATACAAGCATGCACAGGCACACCCTGCAACGCTGTTGTCTTTCAATACAATACATGCAAATCAGTGACAGTGCCAAACCAACGCCACCTATTTCAATTTTTTTTGTAATAACCCATCCCGCTTCATCATGCATATAGTTCCTCCTTAACTGTTCTTCTTATGCATCCATATTCCAGAGATCCATTGTCCTTGACTTTGAATATAATCTACCAGATCAAATTCAATCAAACCACTAAAACAGAGAAGGGCCGCGATCAAAACATGAATGAAAAGTAGAGGCTTTGTCATTGAGGTCGTGTAAACTCAAGGTGATAGCTGTTGCACACTGAAATGAGCCGTTCCTCATACATTTGAATGTACAGGTGAGATGTCTCCGGCTGATAGTACGGGTCTGATACTAATAGTGGGCTTGTATGAGTGGTATACAAATGAGTAATCATTGGTTCACTGCAGCCAACTGCCACACAGAAGTTCACCTCAAAACAGGTTCACTCCCAGAGGTAATGACATTTACGCGTGATTGATGACACGACACATGGGCGTAATTACTTATGGGCCGGGACGCTAATTTAAAGTTTTTAAAGCCTCATGAAAATGGACAAATATGCAGAAATCCCGTACAAAAGGTCACGCTTAAATCAGATGAGCCGAATTCAAAGAGCCACTTTGAAACACGTCTCCTGTGCCTGCCTTTCAACTGACAAAGAAAAGAATGTTTGTAGGTTCTGAGAACATATATGAACTAAAATACACTGACATGGTGGTAATTACATAAGGTCAAAGGCTTTTTGAGGTATGCGGGTTGTACTGAAAACTCTGTCCTTGCAATAAAGTGGCTGATAAGAATGCCGCTCTGGCTTAATTTTAGAAGGTGGTGTTTCTGCTACATATCAGTATGTGTTCCTTATGTTGTCATTGCCCGTGGTTTTCAACAGAAACACAACTGAGCTGGTAATAGACATGTTATATCTTGTTTAAACAGTTCTTTAAGTTGATAGGCAAACCGTTCACGCCTAGAAACAACAAATAGTTCAGCTCTGAAGTTGATCTTTCTTTGTTCTTTCAGTTGGACATCAGTTTCACTGCTCTAAACCGGACCGTCCAGCATTATTACAGATTTGTTAAAGGTACAATAAGTAATAACGACACCTAGTGGTTAAAATTGGAACGACACATACACAATGCCTTTCACGGAGACCCGGCATTTACTCAACGGTCCTGCGGCTGTGAAACTCCACGGAAATTTTACTTCCACAGGACAGGTTTATAATGTTATATTTTGTTCTATTTCTGGTCCGCATCTCTTACTGGCTTCCAATGTTTGCAAGCTGCTGCTCTTTTGCCAAGATAAAATACCAAATGTGTTGGGGACCCTGGGAACCCTCATATGATTGGCTAAGGAACCAGGAAGTAAACACGGGCTACCCTCTCTGTACCTCTAGGTTTGAAAGGAGAAAAACTTTACTAAGACATTTTTGATGGAGAGGACCGATTATTTATGGGGAATGTTACTTCAGTCCCGGGTAACAAATGAGAATTATTAAGATTGATTTTACAGTAAATATCTTACTTATAGCTCCTTTAAGTATGGTGGAGGATTTATAACACTGTAGATGTGAGTTTGATTCGAGGTTGAGCAGGATAATGAAATGGTTCGCCAGACACAAAATCAGCCTTCTTACATAAAAACCTCAGTCACTAGACCTAAATCCTATTGAAAACCTGTGGGGTCTCTTTCTCCTTGTATGCTCCAACCTTGCCTCATTTTAGAAAATGTAAGCTTTAAGGGCTGTTCTATTTGTAAAATGGGATTATACAAAGTATTAGCAGCCGCATACTTGTGCCACCAGAGGATTTTGTGATTTATTTATTTTTTGTTGTCTTAGTAAATAACCTCTAATTAAAAAATTGTCTTTTAATTTTTGTTGTGACTTAATGCTAAGTCATAAAAGAATAATTTATTTTAAAGATTGTCAGGCACGCTTTTTACTATAAGTGCCAATAATACCAATAAATCGTGTCAGTACATACACAAAATTGTTAAAAATAACATCTGGGACATTTCTTCGACTTTATTTTGATTCACAAGAGCTGCTGACCACTTTGCATGACTACACGGGAACCATAAAACTGTCTTAATGTCAATGGGAAGGCTTAGTCATTTGTACAAAGCTCAAAGTTGGACTGCGTGCAGACACGCCAGGCACTAATTGCTCCAAACGCAGTTGGAATTGGGTATCTCCAAATTCTCTTCTCCCAAAAGAAGCCAGGGGTTGTTGAACACATAAGAAACCACCCCAGTCTGCAGTCAGGGCCCCTCTGATTCTTGCAGATTACAATAACCAGGACTGTTAAAATTAGTTATTTGTTTTGACTTGAAACAGTCATGAGTTTGACTTCTTAAAGAAACAGTACAGTTTTTTGTCAGTATTGATATTTCAATTGGTGTATCTTTGAAATGTATTAAATATAAAGCTAAAATAAACCTATATTGCTTGTATGTGTGTTTGTTGGTTGATACCCTACCTTGAAAAATTATTTATAGTGCTCATTACTTATTTTAATTGTATTAGACAGTTTATTGTGTCAATAAATCAGCCTAGTTAAAAAGTCCAAACAGTATGTGTATCTTGAACATGCCAGTGAATTGAAAACTCATAATGTAAAATGTATTAAAGGCATTTACAATAATATTTCATTTATGATAGCAGTTTTTGAGAAATCAAAATGAGGTGGAGAAGTTATATGTACTGGCAACATGTTTTTAGCATTATCAAGCCCTAAAAATGAAACTGCATCATACAAACCAAGAGACAGAGGAGAGCGGACAGGGATGACGTTGTGGAAAAGTTTAAAGTTGGGGTAGATTATACAATATTTTCTCAAACTTATGACATCTCACTGAGTACTGTTGAGTCCTTCATCTGAAAAAGCAAAGTCCTGTCCTCAGTTTTCCATAAACCGTGGAGAAGACACAGTAAAATGAGAACAAAATGTACGTTTTTGGGTGGACTCAAAACCCTGACAACACCTCAACACCTCACCAGGTAGGAATTCATAAAACAAAAGACTGAGGGCTGTTTGGCCACATTTTCCTGATAATTAGCTGGTGACTCAACTTGCTAATTTCAATTAAAATTACTACCTGTATTAATATTTACCCTTGGCATTTAATAATAGTTATTCATGGCCAAAAAAGGGTATTGCTGTACAATCATTGTATGTCAACAAGTTAAACGGGTTTAGCATTCCATTTATTAAAAGAGCTCCCGACATCGCTAAAAGATAGTAATTTAAATTTCAAAGTTTTTGAAGTATAAAGGGGGTAAAATCTTTCAATTGAGCGTGGGAAAGATGACTCAGGACCAAGCAGGGATAAAAATAATGAGCTGCAAGAATAATTATCAGCACCAAAAGAGACTGTTTAGGATGAAGATGAAGACAAAGTGTATAAAAGTACTAAGAGAGGTATTGTTGGTACGGCATAAGATAGACGGGCATTGTAATTTCTCCCCTTTTATTCCTAAGAGTGGTATAGACCGAGGCTGAATTAAGTGGAGAAATATGTTTGGAAACTATAATTAGAAAATTTCTTTCATAAGGTTTTATTACATTCAGGATTGCCCGTGACATAACCTTTAGAACCTATCAAATGTTTCGCTTTTGTACCATTACTTTACAATGTTGTCAACAACCAAAGGACTCCAGAAACTTTACCTTTCTTTAGATTATGTTTGTCTATTTTATGGTACAAAATCACTCCAGCCGTTTTTTGTTTTATTTTTTTATTTATAACTGTCCTTTGTGTTGATCACAGTGATTTGAAGGGGAGAAACATGACGACACCTTGCAGTTTAAACAGGGAGATCATTTGAATTGAACCATGAACACTAACGTAGCGTATATCATTGAACTGAGGATTCAGTTTCAATTGTAAGGTTTCGTAAACTGCGAGAATTGATTTATATAATTTCCGGCACAATAAAACATGTAACAGTAATCTCTGGAGTCACTCAGTGGCTGGATTGAGTAACTGTCAGGTTCCCATGAGCTTCCTTTGTTCGAGGCATGTCCTGAGAGAGTCTGGGTCTGAGTGAGGTTGTATAACTGCCCCATGTCCAGAGGGTTCCACCTTTGAAATAACCACTTCTATTTTTAGCGCTTTCTCCACGAACCAAGCATTGGGTTACAGAAAAACGAGGTTATGTGTTTGGGTGTAAATTTCAGATTGTATCTGGATAAAGAGACAAAGCAGATAAGTCTAGTAATTAACCTTATAGCTAGCATTTATGGCTTGTAAGATCACATTTTAGCAAAACAATTTTGGTAAACAGTAAATTCAATGTACAAATCTGTACCATGGCGATCTAATCCCTTTTTCAGCAGACTTTCGCATAGATTCCACTACTACTATTTTGAAAATAGACATAGATGACATGGCATATTCAATGTAACTTGTCAAACATAAAGTTCATAGTAGTTTTTCTTTCTTTCTTGTGCTTCTGTTCTTTTGTGTTGAAGTAAACCAAGACAAGCAAAACGTGAGGTTAAAATATCTCTGCTATGAAAACAACAGTTCCAGTAAAAGATGTGTTGAATGAAGTCCAAAGATCATTGTTTAGCCTTCACATGGAGACTCAGAGTGTTATATAGTTGAGAGAAACTAGGTTTTTTGGTCTGTATGAGGTAATGCATGCCCGTGTACCCACACAGAATGGCGTGACTGGCAAAGTGTCAAAGACTCATCTACTCATTATTTTTATCTATCCCTGCCCTCCAGCTTTGTCCTTGTTTCCCGCTCAGGTTTGGTTTTCAGTCTTCCGTCATGGACAAAGGCAGAGGGATGATAAGACTAGGTTACATGTGTTTTCCTTATATAAAACTTAGGTATTGTCACTGTCATCGACAGCTGCTTTTTACTCCTCTACCTTTGCTTGAATTACCCCACCCCCACCCCCACTATTATAAGCCTTATACTTTCCTCCGTCGCTGTTTTCTTCATCCTCTAAACAAAAAAACAAGACAAAGAAAAAAAGACGAAATGTTTTACATGTGCAGCTTCCTTCAAAGGACCTGTGTACATTGTAAAACATGTAGGGGCCAGAATGGGCCAAGGAGATTGGTTCACACTTGTGGGCCCCAGTACCAGCAGAGAGTACAGAAACATATGGGGCTCAAGTGCTGGTCCCTATCCAAGCACCGGGTGCAGAACAAATGGGAAAGTAAAACTTCATTTCTAGAGCCCTACTGAAAACATACATTAAAAGTGCTTTACATGAATAGAGGCCAGATGGGCCCACAGTGGGTAGTCCACATTTGCAGGCCTTGGTACCTCTGCTATGTTGACCTGCTCATGTGGGTTCTATGGGTCATCCTCTGTCGGCCCTGGTGCCAGTGTAACACACAGTGCACATGAATGCCCCACTATGCGGGGACCAAGAGGGACTATAATGAGTTACTCAAATGTATGGTAATAGATACTGGTCCAAAATGCAGAGCTTGTCCAGGCCAAAGGAAGCTGCAGTGGGGAGACCAATCATGAATGCATATATACGGGACAAAATTTGTAGGGCCAGGTGTGGCTATAACAGAAAATCCCTGTCTGCAGGCCCAGTGCTACAAGATGTGGAGGACAGGCCGGCCCATCTGCACAGGCGCAGAGATATGTGATATGAGAAATGTGAGCCCTGAGTGATCCCCAGAGAAAGGCACAAGAAGTAAAGCATATTCAGAAATGTGTGTATACAATTTATTATAATTGTTAATATAAGTGTCAGCAGGCGCCCCTTCGACCAGGCCTGTTCAGGCTCCCCAGCCCTGTGCCGAAGTCACTGTATACCCTGCATGGTGAAACAGTCCTGAGTCTCAAGGGGAGCTCTCTGTGGACAAAAACCTTTGCCCACTTTTTTTCCAAAAAAGTGACATATTTACATTTATATGCTTGAGAATACCTTAACACAAGTATTAAGACAGAACTCAAACCCAGGTCAAAAAAATCTAATGAGAAGATCTGTCTTTACTAAGGAAGCTTTTTGCTGAATAACTTTCTGGATTGTATTTCATTTCATTTTAAAAAGCTTGAAATAAACATTCCTCATAAGGGCTGCACAAAGAACTCTTCCTACTTTTAATACTTCATTTTTAAACAATCTTTCAGTCCTCCTTTTGCTCTCCTGACCCCCAGCTCCACAACTTTCCACACACTCTGAGCCTGAGGCAAAAGGGTGAACCTGCTGAACTAAGGAGTTAAAAAAAGGGCTCGAACAACAAGTTTTCCTGTGCCGTCTCTCTCTCTCCCTGTCAGTCTGAGATCTTCACACTCCAGATGCCCTCAGACACACCTAATATCTCTGCATAGTAAAACACCCTCATCGAAGAGCATGCAGCTCTCATGGTTCACATGCAGGACATGGAAGCCGTGAGCTTCTCGTCTGAGGTCAATCAGTCATAAAAGAGGAGCAGCAGCTGTGGGGAAACAGGGCATGAAAACAAACTTGCACCTCAACTCAGCCTTTGGGTGTTTTAGAGACTGGTCAAACAGAGGATGGCGGTAACACAGCAACCTGTGCGCCTGCAGTGTCTTTTTAGGCCTATCTGCCGCTGCTGGTGCAGTCACGAAAGGACCCCTGGCTCAGATAAACTGCCTTCATCTTTTGATATCTCACTTTGAGCCAAAAAGCACTGGAACAGCTCTGAGATTTACAAACAGCTGCGGGTGACAAACACCATCCCAGTCAAAAACCGGCCTCTTATTGTGAAAAGTAATAATACTGTATGTATGCAAAGTGTCGGTGTCGAGCACCTTTATTGTGCTCATTATGAATTCAGGTTTCTGAAGAGCGAATTTGCCGCAGATTAGCTGCCTTTACAGCGACCCTTCGCTACTAATCCCTGCACACGCGCCACCGGGAATGTTCAGCTCCCAAAACACAGGTTGGGATTAACGAGTTATCGACTAACGCAGCACAAACACACAGAAGTGTCATTAACATAGAGAACGACACTGGCTCCTCTCCTTTGTGCAGGGGCAGAGGCAGCTTCTCCTCTGCTTCTGCATAAACAGAGGTTCCCAACAGAAACAGAAAGCGTCACACACAAGGAGTGAAATTTCTTCCCTTACTGCAAACCTCTTGCATACGGCAGGAGAGCATTAAAATGACAAAAGCAGGAAACTTTGCTCTTTGTTGGTGCTGCCATGGTGCACCCTCATAAACTCTGGCAAACAGTCTTTCATATTTAAAAAGGATTTCTCAGGTTTTCCGCACAGGGATCATTTAACTTCCATCCTTCCAATAGTGAATGAAAACACTTTGCTGCAACAACAAAATCGGCTTGTTTTGTACACATTACATACTTTTTGAGGCTTCTCGTTGATGTTGACTTTTTAAATCAACCAAATCTGATGTTTTAAAGTTTAGAGAAGCTTTAGCTAAGCTAACCTTTTATATTTACCTCATCCTTAGAGAAAATAAAAAAAGATACATATAAAGATGTTACTTTTATGGGTGTATGATAAGAGTTTATTTATTTATTCAACTCAGGACTGAGATTTCAGCTTTGCTTAAATAAAATCAGGTTCCAATGGATGAGGCTCAGAGGATGTAATTACAAAAAGTGTCGTAAGTCATAGCCAAGGTTTTCTAGAATTGTCTTATTTATTGGCAAAAGTTATACCTACATACATTACAGATTTCCCTGATGGCTACATAGTGTATAAACCAATGTAGTTTTTTGGATAGTTTCTTTCTCTGAAAAGAAAAAGAATCTCTGATGTTAATACTGTATATCCATGGATTTCTGGGAGTTTAGTTTTGCAAAGTATCCATGATTTTGTGGTCAAAGTGTAAATCTGACAAGTAGGTATTAATTAATTTGTTTGCATTATCCTAAAATACAATTGTAGGCCACTAGTAACTTAAACATGCATAGGTCTAGGCCTGCAGTTTGGGACTGTTGAGGCAGGCTACACAAAGCAGGGGATCCCTCGGTAAGCTGGGCCTTCAATGATGTTACACATCTTTAACTGGTAAGGTGGTTAGTGTAGTTTTAGGATCCATTTCAACTCAACCATGAAGCAAACTTCAATGTTAATGCTAAAAATTCTCCTTTTTTGAGACGTCATTTCTTGATGCTGTGTGCAATTTTTGGAGCATATAAATCATAGGTCATCAGCAAAATTTGCCAGAATGTTGAAAACCCATCCTCTTTCTCTTAGGGCTGTTTTATGTCTTATTTTGTCAAAGATAAACTGAACATTTCATGCTGTACAATATTTTGCATGTTTCCTGTTCACACAGGAAGTTTTTGGTTGCTTCTTTACCTGTGAATCAGTGAAGAAAAGTGTTGAATGTGTGGAAAAAAAGACAACGAAAATAACAAAAAAAAAAATAATTGTCTTAACTAGCATAAAAGTTTTAAAAGGACCCCTGTCAACGGTGTTTAATGCCTGGGAACATCTTTTAATAAAAGTCAGATCTGGCACCCCTAAAGGTAGGGACATTAAACACGGAGGAGTTATTAAACTTTCCAAACTGGGTTACTGCCTCACTCCTGCATCACATTCTGTGTGATTTCATAGTTTTTGTAACACCAGTTAATTACAATATAATAGATTTTGCTTTGTTTCACAAAGCAGTTATAAGGTTTTAACATTTTGAAGTTGTTTCCTAAATAGTCTCATAGTAGCAGCGTCACGAGATTCCTCTTTTTATCCTGCTTCAAGAAGTAAATTTGCATCTTCAAAAGGAACCTTTTCTGTGAGTTTATAGAAATAATAATCTGCGGCAGAAATATTTGAGCGCATAGCAGTCTCAGTCCTTAACATCCTGTCAACATGAAATTATTAGGAGGCGCAGAAACACATGGAGAGTGTTTGCAATCACTGCAACAACTAATCAACATGTCTGAATTGAGTTTTTTCAAGCTCAATCATGTTCCACAGTTTGGTGACTCATGGAACCAAAGACATTGTCAGCAGCTGGATGGTAACAATCTGTTTTCTTCTTCAGCTCAAGCCTTAAATAATCAGCATCGAGACTGGCCATTGGGAAACCTGGGAGTGCCCTGGCTCCATTAATCCACCTCCATGACAAACAGGATAGAGAGGCACAGGTTAGAAAACAATCCTGTCTGTCATCTGATTGACCCAATAATCTGTTGGATTTAAGATAAGAAAAGAAATTCCTTTATTCTCCCAAAATGGGAAATTTGGGTGTGACAGTGGTAAAAACACAGACAGAGTTAGACACACATGTTAGTTTATAGAATAAACTGACAATTGGATACAAATAATAAAAAGTAAATACCAGAGTAAATATTACACAATTATTGATAATATGGCATACCCAGGTAAAAAAAAGATTAAATATTCAAGTTTAACAGTGGGGAAAAAAAGCTCCAGCCTATTTATAGAAGTTGGGATAATACAATATCCAATATGCATGATAGTACAGTAGCACCTTGAAGTAGCTAAGGTGTGTGCAAGTTACCTGACTATCTCGGAGTGTGAACAATTCATGATTGGCTCATAACCCCTGCAACTATTCGCATGTCTTTAAAGAGTTATTGAGTCTGCTGTGAGCAGCAGAGTTTATAAAGTCAAACAGAAGCTGGGGGGAACAGCCTGTGGAAATGCTCCTTTGAGCATCTGGGATGCAGCAGTCTGTCACTAAAAGAGCTCTCCAGCTCTGCAACAGCTTGGGATGGAAGACATTGTCCATCAATGATGTCATTTTTCTTACAGTGATGTTGTCTCCCACCACCTCATTTAAAAGGAGAAACATTTATTAATTTTATGATTTGGTCTATAATTATGAACCTGTAGCTAAAAGGCATGTAAATGAATAGTTCAAAGAAAGGTCTCAATGTATAAGTTAAATTATCCTATCCAAATTATTTCCCAAAGTGTGGAACATTTTTAAAGTCAACAGCTGCATACTTGTTTGGAAACATGCATATTGGCAGTTGAAAAAGTATTGTCTTAATTTGTTTTGATGCTCTACAATTCTTATGTAAATATTGCAATGTAACGGTCTCTGTAATATGGCACTGCATCAACATCAGATTCCAGCCAGCTTCAATTAACCTGAATCATCCTTTCAGTGTTTGTCTTGCTGCTAATCCTGGGATTGAATTTGCAACCTCGTTGTGTTACTCACGCTGTTTGGTTTACTCTTTTTGGCGACTTTGCACGAATGTTTACGTCTCTCGTGATCTGCAAAGCCAACTCACACTCTAAGCATGTCTGTTGTGCAACTGTTGTTGCTACAACATGCTCACGGATTTATTAGACCAATCTCAGCTCTCTGGACTAGGTTAATTATTTAATAAATCACTGCTGTAAAGGTTGATACAACAGGTACTTTATAAATCAGAGGTATTGGAGAAAAATTCTTTTTCCTTGCTTTTTGAAATATCAAATCTCTGTTTTGATTTATCGTTTTTTTGCGAGAGAAAAAACGGAGAATTCACAAACCATGCATAGTTCCGACAAGAGTTAGCCTTGTCCACACATAGCTGGATACCTGGGAAAACAACAACATTTTTATGTGGATTGACCTTTCATCCACAAAAACAATTTGTTTATGTAGATTTGAGTTTTAGGGTCACACGCATCAATGTCTGTGACAAATAATGCGGCGCTGATGTCAAATGTGCAACCAGTGTTGTTGACTTGACCCGGCTGTGTGTGTGCAACGTGTAAATGTAAAACTGTTAAGTGTTAACTGTTAACCTATAGAAGTAAATTTTGTCTTATTGTCTTAAAGTGAGTTCAGTTTCATCTACATGTTTATCCATCAATCCACCATTTCCTGTACCTGTTTCTTCCAGTTTAAGGACAAGTGGACAGGAGTTTTTCGCGTTAGCAGCTGACCTTCACCCTGGACAATTACCAGTTTAATTCATACCTAACCTAAAAAAAATAAGAGAGAGTAAGGCCTAAAATATCTATGATTAAAATAACTAAAGCTAGAGTTTAAAAAAAAATGTCTAGTTAATTGTTGCAAAAATACCAAAATGTGTTGCAGTAGGAGTTGGTATTACTGTGCAATGCATGTTGCCAAGAATTCAGTAGGGTTGTCCCCAGTGGAAAGATGGAGAGAAGTAATTTTGCCCCAAAAGCTCTCACCAGATCCAGTCACTGTAACCTTTTTGGTTACACAATAACCTCCTGGTCTTATACCTTCCTTGCAGTAACATTTGATCCCCAACTCACTTCTGAAGACGACATCAAACTCTCAAGATCTCCTTTTGCCATCTTAGAAATATTGCCAAGCTTTGTCCCAGGCTTCTATGATGAAGAAAAACTAGTCCATCCCTCTGTTTCCTCTGGTATCGACCCCTGTAATGCACCATTGCACACAATAGAGCACTGACCAGATACACAGTATAAAGAAGACACATTACCTTTTTTACCCCTTCTCACGGTCTAACATTAAATCAGATTAAACTTTTCCTCTTTTATGTTGGTTTAGATTACCAAAATTATTCCTACTGGCAAAATTAATAATGTTTTAGTACTTTAGTACTGAAAATAGATCTGGACGTTTAGAGCAGCTAAAATTGCAGGACGGGTCCTGTGTCCCACAGAGCAACATGTGTTAAATGTGCTTATGAGCTTCAGAATAGATAACAGCTTTCTTATAGTGCATTCTTTATAGAAGGGCTTTATAAATTGTTTATTTATTTTTATTGTGAATGTACTGTGACATGCTTCTTTGATGTATTTATTTTTCTTATAATGGAATTTATATAGTAGTGTTTTTATGTGTGAATGTACTGTGATTTAGACTATGTAGCAGCAAGAGTCTGTACCCAAGACAGATTTCCTTTGGGACAATAAGGTTCAACATCATCTAAAGCTGGTGAGTATTCCATTGTGAGGACAGTGAAACAAGTCTTCACCATGGAAGAATCTTTTACTGGGAAAGCAACAGAAAAAGTATAGATTACAGTTTTTAGTTGCTCTCAGTGACAGCTATTATTAACGATGATCCCTTTGGTCTGATGAAATGATCATTGTTACTTTTGGAAGAAGAAGGGGGAAGCCTGCAACTCTCAGAACATTACCCCAACTGTAAAAGTATGGAGTGACAGCATCATGTCGTGTAGGTGCTTTGTGGCAGGAGGGACTGATGCAGTTCACAAAATAAATGCCCTCATTAGGCTGGAACATTATTTTAAAATATGAAAAAATCAGCCAGGAGTTTTTTTTTTTTTAAAACAAGCTATAAGTATACCTCCAAATTAGTGGCAAAGTGGCAACCTACAAGACTCAGTTACAGCAATTATGTCAGGAGGAATAGGCCAAAACTTCAGATAAGTAATAGTATAACATTTGACCCAAGTCATTGAGTTTAAAAGGCAATACTAACAAAAAATAACGAAATGCATGTCAACCTGTGTGGAAAGTAAGATTTTATATGGCTTTATTATTCTGACAATTAGCAAAGAGAACCTATTTTGGTAGATAAAACTGACCTGAAGCAGTGCAAGTTTAGTCTGATGCTTTTAATTTTTGTGAAAATCATGCAACGGCTGCATTTTCTGCTCACTCCAATAGATTGCCATTGTTGATTCTTATTTAATAGAAGTTTGCACCTGATGCACCTCAACACCTTCCCTCTGATCCATAGGATCCAACCCCACCCCCCTTTCCACCCAAGTCACAACCCTACTCAATGGAAAGCTGTGCATTTCTGCACTACTTTCAGTTTATGTTTGGAAAATCCTTTTAAACAGTTCCAAATCAGTAAAAAAAAACTGGACTTTTTTCCGAAGTTTGAAAACGTTTCGCTTCCCATCCAGAAAGCTTTCTCAATTCAAAATTTACTTCTATAGGTTATTACATTAACAAGTCCACTTAACAGTTTTACATTTACACGTCAAGTCAACCTTTTAAAAGGTGTTTTCAGCTTTTCCACATTCGGTTGTAATTTGTCCATACTTATCCCAAACTTTTGAAATACCAAAACCCAATTCCACAAATTGATATACTTTTCTTTTCTTGTGCCGCACCTCAGATGAGTCAAACATAAGGTTTATTAGACCTCATGTGGTTAAATAGCTTTAACATAATCATTAGCTCTCTACGTCACCTCGTCACTTCCTGCCTGTTATCAGCTCAGGCCCACTTTGTAGTTTGTTCAAGAAATCACAGATTCTGGGCATTATTATTGGTATTAATTGCATAAAATAAACCTAAACGTGTGTTTAAAACAACAGGTTGTGCTCTTTCAAATGATCCTCTAGCTGTTTAGTCAGAAACTTGCAAACATGGATACTTTAACAGCTTTTTGTTGTTTATATTTAAACTCCTGTTGGCTTAGATGCAGAAATCCTGTTATGAAACATGAAATATTTTTGATAAAGTTGTGAACTTTGAAATGCGTGGACACAGCTAATTTGTTTACAGACTGCCCCTAAAACCATCTGTCATTCATAAACGATAATGTTGACACATACAGTATTACATAACCAGCTGCATAAGGGCCTTTCATTGCAAGAAAATGTTCAAATTTCAATTACATTTGAACTTCGTACAAAGTGAATGTTCATGATTAGTGTTGTAATTAGTCAATAGTTGTTTTTTTATTTCAAAAATGTTTTCTTATAATAAATAATCAGGATGGAATAACTTCTGTGAATAGTTCTAATGTCTTTTCCATCAATATACAGTCCAATCATTATAAACACTAACTTCAATGTAGGTATATAAGCTTATCAGAAGCATTAGCCACTGGTGTTTCTTGATTTATGGTATACATCCTCTGCAGGCTGGCTCCCCTCTGTAAATTTGTGAACAACTGCAAGGCAGCTATTGGCTATTGTTCTTGTCCGCGCCCTATCAGCAAATGTCAAAGGAACAGATTAGCTGCAGGAGCATACATGTACGATGACAAAATACACAGAGCTGGTCAATAGACTGATAAACGTAACCTGTCCTATCTCAAACTGATTGTTTTATGGTTGTGAAATCAAGGAACACTTTGTTTTAGGCATAAGGCGATTCAATACAACTAAAATATCATTGCAGGGATGGATGTGAAATCTTACTCTTTCTTGTCGGAGTAGAATCACAGTCGACACAGGCTTCTGAAGTGAAAAACACCAAACACAGATTTGCATTAGCAGACTGATATGGAGGTTTATGTTTCAGTCAGTGTCCTGGCCTTGTTTTACATTATATTTTAGCTCTTTACTAAAGCTATTCCCCTGTATGTTTTTTACAGATTACAACGGGCATAAACATTCTAAGTGGGAGTTTCGACACATTCAATACAAATGACAGATTTATTTTATATTTTTTCAAAGAACAAGCAGAAGTTATGAATTCTACATGAATGTCAGATTGCTCAAATTTAAATCAAGAAATCCAGCAGGAATCCTTAATCTGAAGGCATGTAATCCCTACCCAGACTCCTTCTATTGCATCTTAATTAATTACAATCTTCAGAAGATAGTTTTTAAGGTGTCATCGTGGTCGCAAAAGGAACATAAAAAGGGAAGAAAAACAGTTATCCATGTCCTACTGAATGTTAGCATGGCTGTATTTCCATTTTCTCATTAATCACTTCCAAAATGATCTCCATCGGCCCGTAAATGCTTCTGTAAAATTAATCCACATCGTTATAAAAAAGGCAAAGAGTCCTGTAGTTTATGAGTAACATTAACTTGAGCAATGAAACTGAAAGTGCAGAAAATGTTCTAAATATTGTATAAGGAATGTGATGGTTTTCTCACAAAGTGAAAATGTATCTTCACCTTATTTTTATTAGCCGCATCAAATATCCTTACATATATTTTCTTATGTCTTTATGACGGGAAAAAAAAAATCAGTGAAGCAATACAAATTGTCTCAGGCTATTTGCAGAATATGAAAAAAAAAAAAAAAAACAGAATTTTGAACATGGGAAAATAACCAAATAAATTTAAAACTGGACAACTATTTTGTATATTAAATTTTGGTAGCAAACCAAGTACCCCAAAAGTGGTACTTTGCTTTTGGGTCCTAGCGTAAACAATAATTTATTAAAGCTACCGCTTTAATAACTGTACATGCACAAGACCATCCTTCCTGCTCTTTCACTGCTCGGGTGGATCACGTGAATGAATCTCCCAAATATACTTCGGTCGAATTTTTTTCTTCTGAGGCCTTCCTGTTCTTATAAGCTTGTAAGACAGTTTACTTCTCGTGACTCTCAGCCATTTTCTTAGTATACAGTCAGAGCAGTGGAGTGATAATTAATGACTGAAACCGAAGTTTATTGGACACGTAAACACTAGAATTGCGCATACGCTGCAAGAGGAAAGTAAGAAGGAACCTGCACAAACATTGGGGTTATGTAAGCGCGTCACAATGATTGGCATGTGGGACAACCAATAGATAAAATGATACCCCTGGAAGTCAAAGCTGAAAACAGATAATCCACTATACCTTTAAGGTCAAACATCTGTACTTTTATCTTCAACGACCAACGGCGAACTCCCGCTTACCGCCATAATTCCTATAGAAATACCAAAGTGTATTTAATTTTTCAAATACCCCTTTTTGATATTTGTCTCAGTTGTTATCCTTCTTACGCATACCATGTTACATATTATTTTCATAAAGGTTAGTGCCGCTGACCCCTAACCGGAGGAATAGCTCCACATATCTCTTTACTTGTGATAGCGGCAAAAAGATACCCTAGATTTGATTCAAAGTAAACCCGAAATGCCAGTTGAAAGAACTCAAGTTCAACCTTTTTGTGCGTCTTTACTTCTGGGAACTACTGTGGAGTAATGGGGCACTGAGTTTGAGACAGTGTGCCAATCGGGGTGGCCTGGGGCAAGGAACACCAAGAAACCATCAAGTCTGGTGGTTTGAGCACAAGCAGGGGGGAGTGATTTGTTTGGTTTACGTTGAAATTAAGGCAGAGAAATGAGAAACTGCTGTTTACATTTTAGGTGCACTGCTCTCTCTATTTCCATCCACACCCAGGGAAAACCTAAGTCAAGAAATTAAAAAAAATGCACATTCTAATTGGGAATGGAATATGAAACAAAGGTTCACCTGGATGTATTTATGAGTCAAAATGCAGTGACTGAATGTTTGCCTAGGGTTATTTTGCCATTCAGTCATCAGAAAAGCTTTAGTACTTTTTAAATGTTTTAATCACTGTACAGTTTGATACAGGGACAAACCTGACAGCAAGGTCATTCATTGCAAGACGAGTGACACCTAAAGCCACATAACTGATGTCAAAGACAAATAACTTCCACAGAATTAAGTTTTTATCACAATATGAGGAACAAATCTGGTTACTTTCAAAATTAGGTGTGCCTTCTGGCCTGGATTCCCATTTTTACTAAGAACATGGCATACACAAATAGTCACAGACAAACATTAGGTTTGTGTAAATGTTGTAGAAACACCTTCATTTATGTGTCTTATTATGTCGACCCCATGAGGGATTAAGCGGGTCAGAAAATGGACGGATGGATAGATGGGTGGGTTAACAAAATACATCACAGCATTCACCACTAATTCCTTGTGTTGGAGTTGTTTGCAGGTAAGACCATTCTACTCACAAAATTGTGAAATATAAGGACTGAGAACTCTGGAAATCTGAGCTTGGAAAAAAATTACAAGAAAAATGTAGAAGAAGATTAGTTTAACTGGGATAATGTCTTTCACTCATCTTCTATATCTCATAACTATATGCAAGGGCTGAAACGGAAAGTAACCTATAAATCCAGTGCCTTACTCTTCGCCTTTTGATCATAGTGACAGACCGGAGCCACCAATTTGGGAAAAACACACCAAGATACCTGAACTCCTATGATTAAGGAAGAGTCGACCTTGGACCAGACCACACAGTGAGTTTTTGGCCTTTGAGAACTTTTGGCTCAATCTTAGTGGAGCTGATTTGCATCCTGGCAATTTAACTCTGTTTCACACCAAAGGTTATGGCTTAAAGACATCAAAAGAATCACAAATCTGCAAAAGCAACAACGAGCCTCTGAGGTTCCCGAACCTGAAATTCTCTCCATGACTAAACCTTGAGATCCTGTCCATGAAAACCACAAAGCGGGATCTGTAGCAAGATGCAACCCTGGGAAGTATAACCCCCCATAAAATGCCTCTACGGGCAAGGTCATAAGTCTTCTCCAGTTCCACACAAAACATTTAATCTGGAGAACTGAATTCCTATGACCCCATCAGTATGTCTGTAAGTGTTAACATCATGACCACTGTGCTAGGGCCTGGATGAAAACAAAACTGCTCCCTCTGGTTCAGAAATTATATGAAACCTACTTCCAACACCATGGGGTTACCTTCCCCAAGAATTTTGATAAATGTGGTCCCAAAATCAAATACTCTTTATGAGAATGTGGACCACCATTTCTACAACATAGGTATTATACCAGTCTTCAGTATTGTCTTAAACTGGTGTGTCAACCATTACAGCCCCACAATGTCCAGATAGTTTGCATCTGAGGGCGGATTTCATCCTCTCCCACCATCTGGGAAGCTTTTTAACTACCCCTACAACCTCTGATAATTAATATGTAGGATATAATTGTTCTTTAAACTCTGTGAACAACTTTTAGCAAATCCTTGGCGGCATTATGGGGTGCTATATGCTCATAATGTTGTTAAAACTTGGGTTAAATTGGAAAAACATCTTTACTCATTTTTTTATCAACATTAAATATTTTCTTTTTCTCATATTGTTTTTAAAATCACAACTTGACATAGTAGTTTATCTGCACTTGTGTTTTTTGGATACCAGGTCACAGTTTCCAATCACCTTGGGCCACTTTTTAGTCAAGAGTCACCTTATGTTTTAAATAAAGACAAGGAACTCCATCATTGTCTCATGATCCTCATGGGTGTTATCTGGTGTCCATGACAGAATGACCGAAAGGGTGTAGTGAGCTTTCAAAGAGTATTATTATGCAATAGACCAGTTCATTGTTATTGTTTTGATTCGGGTTTTTCGCGCATGCGCGTCGGACTGGTTGGCAAAAGACGAACACAATGGCGGACGCAAACAGAGAAACTGACGAGTTCTCCACGTATTTTTCTTCTTTAGATAACGTATCACAAGATCGTTTTAAGACTAAGTTGATGGTTGATGGTATCAGATTGCCAGATCCACACAGCAAAAGCCTGAAGGGACGGAACGAGTCTGTGAAATGCTGCCAAGTGTTCAGTACCGCGACATATACAGCTACCTTATAAACACGCAGGCCAGTACACACGAGAGAGCATGGAAGCATGAAACCACTGGACGGCTACAATTATATTATATCTGGACATAGACAGCAGCCCCCGCGACCCCATGAGGGATTAAGCGGGTCAGAACATGGATGGATGGATGGATGTTCAGACATGTTTGTGTAACATACGAACGCGGAGTCGGACAGGAAGACCAGCCCGGTAGGTTAAAAAAAAACATAGTTCACTACGGATTATTTTGGTGTTTTTGTCTTGTTAAAATTGGTGGGGGTGTCGGCGACATTGCAGCGTAAACACAGAAGTACTAGCGCCCGTGAACGGGGGCGTAATGCAGCTGCTGCTGCTGCAGCGCATCGACTCC
Source organism: Fundulus diaphanus (assembly GCA_037039145.1). Classification (NCBI taxonomy): domain Eukaryota; kingdom Metazoa; phylum Chordata; class Actinopteri; order Cyprinodontiformes; family Fundulidae; genus Fundulus; species Fundulus diaphanus. The sequence continues at coordinate 18,084,001 of CM073128.1, read as the reverse complement.
GCTTCTCCTGGCCCCGTCTAGCGATCGCCACCTCCCCTCCGCCGCTATTCAAGTAGAACAATGACTAGAGCAGAATTAAGTTGTATTTACCGGAGATGAAGTGTAGACAGCATATTCTGTTGTGGTATGATGGATCCCCCAGTCCATTGGGAGTGTCTGCCTGCGCTCTTTTCATTGAAAATATCCATTTCTTTCTTCTTTCTTCGTCCTTCGGTAAACGACAGAAACGTACATCCAACGATTTGGAATGCCTCTGTGTGCAACCGGGAGCACAACAAGTGGTAGACATTGTTTAGATTCCAAAAGTAAACTAACTAAAAATACGCTCTAAATCACCCGTTTTGTCATGTAGTAGACGAGAACAGTACTGTTTTTGCCAACCACCGTGACCCGGATGTAGCGCTGACGTCACGCGTGAACTGGTCTATTGCATGACAACAGTAGCCTGGGTGCCATTCCGAACTTAGTCCCGCCCACAACGTTTTAGGTCGGGAAGTTCGGTCTGGCATTGCTCAATACTAGTGCGAGTATGCTCGCCCAATATCTGGCGGGCCAATCAAATTGTCAGGGCGGGCTTTATACGATGATGGAAAGATGATCAACAGTAACGTAATCAACCATGTCACCAAAGCGCGCTTGGGTTGAATTCGTTTCGTGAAAGAAGCAACTGAAATGGGCATCACGGCGATGCAACTCGGCGTGAACGACGAGGTGGATATAGCCAGCGGTCGTTGCCAGCTCCTTTTCGGAAGCCCGGAATCCTGGCTGCTGAACAACAACTGGAGGGACATGCTAGGCTCCGATGTTTTTCAAGCCAACGTTATGGGTATCGTCGTGGACGAAGTTCATCTAACTTACAAATGGTAAGAGATCATCTGACTGTCTGACTTAGTAAATAACTCGCAATGTCGTGATATGAATCCCATGTTGTAAACATAGTAGGTAACGTTGTACGTTCGCTAATTCAGACTATTCAACTATGCGTCGCTTAACATACGGCGCACACTCCGTTGCTCTTATTCAGGGGCGTGCATACATAGACACTAGGTGGTGGTACAGCACTAGGAAGTTTGCCCTTTATCAACGAAAATGCCCTTTTGAAACTCGTTTTTTTTTTTTTTTTTTTTTTTTAATTATTAATATTCAGGGCAGTCAAAAGTAGCCGGTCAACGGCGGCAAATCGCCGTCTATAGCAGCTCTTGCCGCCGCCTACATTTCCCCGATTATATAATGGAGCGATATTTGTGCCTTCTGGTTGAGCGCGGAGCAGACCCTGGACTGGAAGCCGTCTTCTTTTTTTTTTTTTTTTACCTCGGAGTGGCCATCGACCTTTTAGTACTATCTTGGATGTGTCAATCATACAATTTAACCAATCAAATCAACGACTGAAGGCAACATGCTAGCCAATCACAGCTGGAGAGGGGCGGGACACCGAGTCATAGCCTTCAGTCGCCGCCGCAGTTCGGCTGTGGTGTGGTCACCGTTGGTGTCGGTAGAGCGGGATGGAAATTTGGTCTGATTACCAAACAATTACAAGAAGTGACAACAAAGCAGAGAGCGAGCTGGAACGAGCGCTATTAATTTCTGTTTGAAATGTCAGCACTGAAGTCTAAACTGGAGTAAACATTCACGCTAGGAGGGTTAGCTAGGACAGCTAGCAGGGTGAGCTAGGACAGCTAGGAGCCCAAGGAGCAGAATCAAGCACTAAAGCTGCCAAACTGAAGAGACTTGAGTTACTTGCAGGTAGAAGGGAACTCTGCTTTGTTCTGCTCCTTGTTCTCATAGCTGCTGTAATTACAGAACCTGTTCTAGTCAGAATTGTTACTTCAGTCAGTGTTCAGCCTGACACCAGCGCTCATGTTTATTAGCGTGTAGCTTATGCTGGACTTTTGAGTTAAGACACAGCGCTACAGGTTACCCTATGTCACTGTTAGTCCAAAGGCCAAATCTCAAACTCTCTCATGTTAAAAGCACAGAACTATTAAACACATAAGAACATGCCATTAGCACACAACTGAGCTGAAGCAAAGAAAAAAAACTGCGCATATGGGCTCCAAACAAAATGTACAATCAGACAACCAAATAACACACAAGATCTCTTTAATAATCAGGATATTTCACTCAGAAAAAATAAATTATAAATAGCTTCCCAACATGAGTTGTAAATCTACCTTAATATAAACTTAATTTCTCTCAGTATAGCTCAATTAAACATTTCTCTTACACGCAGTCATGAAATATTTTTAAGTAGAACTCAACCCCTCTTGGGCGTTTACATTGACCAAACACTTGATTAACCATTAGTCTTTTCTTGTTTTATTATAACAATCAATATTATTCATTATAACTATTATTCATTGATGATGTCAGATCGACAGATTCAACTTATTTAAAAAATAAATAATGACTTTTGATATATTTTGTTAGTAATTCTTTCTAAAAGCCCAACAAATGTTATGAAAAGCTTCGGAAATTTTTTACAATCTGCCCATAAGCTATTTATTTTTTCCAGCTCAATGTGTTCAAAAGCCTAATTGGTTGGAAACCTGCCTAATTTGGCAACACCGACTACGCTATTGCTATTTGTTTGTTCGTTACAGTAGTCACAGAGCCACTGTTTAGTCTGAAGTATATATATATATAGATATATAGATATATATCTATATATAAGTGCACCCTCCTACCTGATAGTGTGTAGCCTGCTACTGTAAAAAAGTTTGACTGCCCTGAATATTATTAAGATTTTACTGAGGTCGGTTTTGAAACGATCTTTTGAAAACCTGAGCCATTAAAAACCACTGAAACAGTGCCCCGAAATGAGCCACCTCCTTGCGCACGCTAAAAAGTGCCCTCCCACCCCCTCCTGAGCACCTGCCCCCTAAAATGTCTGTGCACGCCACAGCTCTTATTGGTTGTAGGTCTATCCAATTGAGTGCAGAGGAATTTTTTTTCCTGGTTCGTTCGAAACACGCCCCATAATCACAGCTCTATGGAGCAGTATCAGACTCAAATTCTGACTAGAATTGAGTATGACCATGTCAGGCTATGACAACAGGGGGCCCCAGATCTTTCCTTCCGGAAAATTGAAACACTGTCACCAATAACTGAACGAGAACAAAGAGAGGTGACTAAATCTAGATTTCTTTTCCCTATGGTGTTCTCTGAGGTTCCGCTGTCAAGAGAAAATAAGCTTCCCAATGGAAATTTAATGGGAGATGCATTTCTCATCCTGCAAATACTGTAAAGAAAATCTGACAATTCAAATATCATTAGAAAATAATTTGCTCTGAAATGGCAGCATCTTTCTCAATGTGGAATATTTCTGGGTGTATTTCTGCAATAATCTCTGAACTAAGATGAATTAAGACACAAGGGTACACTAACCCATGGAGAAAATAGAAATAATACCCTAAATAACATGGAGGTTTACACTAGAATACACAAGGAACAGAACACAAGAAATAAGTCAGAAACTAAACTTAAAGGAATTAACATATATGGAAAGACCTTACTGAACACAATAAACAACAAAATGATGAAAAAAGATACATAAAAGAAAGCCAAAAATCAAGCCCCCTAAGCATCTTCCTGAACATCTTCCTGAATGTTCCACTTGATCCAGAAAATCCTCATTCCACCTGAAACACGTTCAATAACCTTTTAGTTTCACAAATACTGTTCTTGCTGCATGGTTGCATTATTCTCTGCATGAGACTGTAATCATGTTTTCAAAACCTTTAAAGAACTCAAAAATATAACTGTTCACTATTTTTTATATGGCATGGTTTCATACTTCCTTGAAGGGTTAGATTCCTTATAGGTGTTCTTTATCTTGACTGCAGTGGACAGCGGTCAGTGTGATCTCAGTTTGTGGAACATGGAGGAGATGCTTATGGAGTCTAACAGCAAGGTCCATATTATGAGCAGATATATTTAGTCTTAAAAAACAAAATGTAACACTTTCCTGTCAGTTTGAATATATCATCAAAAATGTTCATACCATTTTCACTTTATGTGACAGAAATGTAGCTTTTAGCCATTTTCTAAGTCAAGCATTTCAGTCAGCTAGTTTTTTTGTCTCTTTTGTCTATCAATGAAGCACTAACTCAATTCAATTGTATGTATATAGTACCAATTTACAACCCATGTCATCTCAAGGCACTTTACAAAGTCAAATTCAATCAAATCAGACAGATTGGTCAAAAAGTTTCATGTCTAAGGAAACCCAGCAGGTTGCATCAAGTCTTGACAAGCAGCATTCACTCTTCATGAAACAGCATGTAACCACAGTGGACATTCGTGTGCATTGCCCATGGCTTTGCAGCAATCCTTCATACTGAGCATGCATTAAGTGACTTTGGAGAGGAAAACTCCCCTGTAACACAAAGAAACCTCCAGCAGAACCAGGCTCAGTGTGAACGGCAATCTGCCATAACTGACTGGGGGTTAGAGAAGACAGAGCAGAGACACAAAAAAGCACAGAAGCAAAAATTGATCCAGAAATCCTTTCTGTGATCGGAAAAGGGCTAATGATTAATGCTCTCCTTGGCCAGCCTGTCGCCTCAGGTTGAGAACCACGTTTTGTTAAGTTTGCACACTTGTGTTTACCTGGAGATTAAATTTCACAAACGCAGACTCTATTTACCAATTAGGTTACTTCTGAAGGTAATTGGCAACACTGTATTTCATTTAGGGGTGAAAGAGAAAAACGGCTAAATACATGGGCCTGTGCATGCCACGCTCTTCAGATTTAACCATGTTTAAAACCATGTACAATACCCTTTTCACCTGAATCGTGTTTTTCAGTTACATAAAATGACACAAAAAAAATGTTGTAAAGTGTTGAAATGTGAAGAAGTTCTAGAGGTATCGGCCTTATTTCACAAGGCACTGTATGAGTAATGATTAAAATGGAGATATTTGCTAAAAACATTCTCTTCAGGCTGCAACATACTCTGCGGGAAACGAGAAACTTGTTCTTGCTCCCTTGGCAAAGGATAACATTTTGTTCTTGTGGCACTGCTCCGGGAGTTCTTGCTGCTTGTTCTCAACACAACGTCTGGGCAGAACTTTTGTCTCACAGGTGTCTGACTATGGTTCTGCGATCGGTCAGGATTCGGATGGGCATGTTTAAGTTGGGAAAGTGGAAATGTCTCATGCATCTGTCGAACTAAACACTGTAGTCGCGCCTTTCAACTTTGGTGGTTTGATCGGTCTAACGTGCCACTTCTGCTCACTTGCAGCGTTTTCCCAATGCATTATCAAAGTGGAACAATCCCCCCTGTGGTACTGCACGCCCCTGGTGTTTGCAGTCTTTCCAAATAGCGCAAGAGAACAACATGAGCTTTTATTTCTATCTGCTTATCTACTTTCGGCTCTCTGCCTGCCTTGTGCTCGCTTCAGTCTCTGTGCCCCCCTCTCCCGCCTGCCCTCAATCGATCCTCAGCAATTTCAAATAACAACTCAGCTTCTTGTGAAGTATGAATAGACAGAGACAAAACACGCTTCTTTCCTATTCTTGCTAACCCGACAACAAAAACAAATTTCTTGGTTCTTGTGGAACATGTAGCAAGCCTAAAATGGACCCTGTTTGAGTAGCTGAGAGAATTCTCAGCTACTTCTCTTCAAGCTAAGGTCACTCTAACTGCTGTTTACTGGAGGTAAGATACTGACTACTCATAAGTACAAGTCTATATACTGCAACTCCCCTTTAAAGTGAGTGTTTACGTAAATCGCTGTTGGAAGCATCATCGACAGGTAAACATAATTGTGCTCAAGATACAAACAATTCTCAACATTAAGCAGAACAGAGTTTGAGGAAGAAGTGATGGGCTTTTCCTCAGAAGCCCTGCTAATAGCTCAGGTGTGTGCACAGATGCACTTTGAATGACTGTGTCAAACTCAATCAAGGTGTTGAGAGCCCAGCAACGGATGGCACGCAAGTTTATTTATACCTTACTGTAATTTTTTTTTTGTGTGGTGTGCGGTTGCCTTCGTGTACCTACATGAATGTTTATGTGCGTGTGTGCGGAGCCAGGAATGCTCTGCCGTCTCTAATTAACTTGGCGTAGATGTGAGTGACTCAGGAGCAGTTGACAGCGTAACCACCCCGCGGCTCACCTGTTTATACATGCAAACACACACTCTTTTACAGAGTCGTAGGGCAGCGAACCCTTTGTGAACCCCTGGGAGAGTTTTCTCCCCCCTGCATCAGGGTGAAACTCTGAGCTTAGCGTGGCAAATAAATGGAACTATAAAACAAAGGCGTACCATAACTAATCCGTGAATGTCAGCTGAGGTGCAGCTTTTTTTTTAATGTTTGCTAGGGTGCATGTGTTTGTCTGTCTGATGTAACCTGGCAGCTCAGGTGCAAACAGAGGGCAACATGCCGTTTAAAGCTAGCAACCTGCAGCCACAGGTAGGCCCGGAAATGAACATTCAGGGAAAATAATCAGCAGCTATTCAAATGAAACAGAACATAAACAAACATGCAGGGTTCATAAATAAGGAAGTTACTTTTAATTTACCTGTGTTCGGGGTTTTTTGCAGTTAATCTGACTCATAGTTTAGCTATTAGTCTTTGCTATTGACTTTCCAAAGATGTGTTTTGGACTTGAAACAGCCAGATATTGCTGTAATTAAATAAAACGGCCTCCCTTTTATTAAACACAGAGCCAAGGACAAACAGACAAATAAACAAAATGTTCTTTAGAGTGAATCAGCTTCAGAGGTCATGCATATGCATCTTCCTGATGCCACTCTTGTGAATCATCTTTGTGTCTCACCACAACACTGTAAACTGAAGCTGAACTGAAAGAAGCAGCTGTGTTTATCTAAGAGCAACATGTTTCTGCACTGCAGTAGCTCTTGTGTAAATTAGGGTTTTAGTTTTACATGACGGAAATATTTATGATTAAATAGTCCTAGAACTTGCTTCAAACCCGTCTCACTACTTTAAACACTCCTGTCCTTTATCTATACAGTTAACAAGGATTTTTACAATAAAAACATCAGACTAAAACTTGAAAAAATAACAAATAAACCAATGTCTCAGATATTGGTCAAATACAAGTTAAAATGTTGATGCAGGGTTTAAACCGAAGCAGAAGAGCTTTAGAACCAAATTCCAAATCATATATTTGTTGTCCAGGTCAAATGTTGTTAAAGCAACCAACATGAGTCAAAAAGTAAGTAAAAGTGAATCTTGGAGAAGTTCACAAGGAATTATACTTTCTGTTCCATGGCCTGTTTTTGTTTGAAAAGCAAGAATGACACACCACAGTGTTAGGATCAGAAACAGACAGGTACAACGTACTGAACTATTCCCTCTGAGGTTCATGACCTTGACTGGCATGCTGCAACAATATCATCATACTTTGTTCTGCATCCTTCAGTCGACCTCAGAAAAATAACTAACAGCTCTGCCAAGCTCCAGTAAACACTGAGTTTAAGGATATACAGGTGGTGGCCCAAAAGAAATTCCAAATACTGGGGTCATATAAGGTTGATAGCTATAAGGTGCCATGACATCACAGTATAAACCATTTCAGGTGGTTGATGTTGCGACATATGTCAATCCTCCAAAGAATTTTATAAAAAAAACAAAACAAAAAAAACTTCAGCTTGTTGTTTTGTCAGGCCAAATGTACCTTCTCAGTAAAAGGGTTGGGTACGACCTAGTTAGCTTCACTCTGATTGGCTACAACCGCATTTGGAGAACCTGTCAAACGCGCACCCGCACCACTTGCCCCCTCCATCCACACCTCTCTTCTTGGCGCAACACTCACACAGCCTCATCAGTGCACAACAGATCATATTATACCCCCAAAACTTCCGAAAAATTTTATTTGTTGGCATGGCCCCGTTAATACACTGGCCTTATAGCATCACCGAATAAAGCTAAGCATTAATTCTATTATGTTTCGAGAACTTAAAGGCACCGGCCATGCTTTACAGTAAAATATAATTCACTTTAGTGACCACGGTTTGTCATAGTTTATGCTACTGTGCTGTGAAAAAGTATCTGCCCCCTGACAGATTTTTTCACTTTTTTGCATCCCTCTTGGGAGCAACAATTGCCATCAAGTGTTTCTGATAAGTTGCAAAGAGTCTTTTACATCAACCTGGAGGACGTTCGCCCCAGGCTTTTCAGAAGTGTTTTAAATCAGGGACATTAGAGGGCTTTTGAACTTGAGCAACCAGTTTAGGGTGATGCCACAGCATCTTGATCACATTTGAATCCAGACTTTGAATTGGCAACTCCAAAAACATATTTTTCTATGAAGGTACATTTGAATGAAAACAAGTGTGCATTGTAACTGAATTTGAAGTCAGAGAGAAATGCTATAGGAAATTTCTCTCTGACTTGGAAAGTGCACTTGGAAGTTACGTTCATAGTTTGATAGTGGACCCTCTTCTTTAGAATTTTATAGTTGGGAGTTTAATTCATGGTGTTTTCAGTCATGACTAAGCGGCCCTGAACCATCCCACTACAACCACCATGTTTGAAAGTATGATCTTGTTTTTGCCAAATATTTTGTTATTTTTGTGCTGCATGTAACATTTTCAAGAGAGATTCACTCTTGTCTGGTCAGTCAACAGAATGTTTTTCCAAAGGGGATGGGGATCATCAAGATGTTTTATTGGAAAAAGTGAGATGAGCCTTTGTGTTGTTTCTGAACTGGACTTTTTGATTACCATTTGAATGCCACCTTAACAGAGAAAATTTAGACCTGCCTTTGTAATGTCTTGACATCATAAGGCAAAGGTCAGCTGATCATATGTCCTCAGATTTCCTCACAGTAAATCTATTTATGTTCTTCCCCTTTTTCTGCCCCCCCCCGTATTTGCATATTTTATTAAAATTAATTTGTAATTAAATGTGTCCAATGTATTTATTTTGGTACCGAATATCTTATTTGTACTTGAGAGCAATTCACTGCATGAATTTCCACATAATTTTGTGACAACACACACAAGGAAGGATATTTTGTGAAATCTTGTTGTGGAATTCAGGAACTTAATACCTGGCAGCATCCTTATTATAATTGTAAAGTTATTTGGTGGGCATTTTTCAGATGAAGGAACACATCATGAAAGAAATTTTTAAACAATTCAAATTTCCTTTTGAGAACATCCGCGTGTAAGAATGAAGGTTGCATCGTATGACAATAATAAAAACCCGGACATAGAGTCTCTCATATAACAAACAGCAAAACCTAAATGGTTTTTATTGAATTAATCAAGTTGATCTTTTGGACCAGAGGGTCCAAAAGATCAACTGATTCATATTTTTCCAGAACTAAACAGTTAATATATAATTTAAGGAAGGTAAATTATACTTTTAAGACTAGGCCTAAAACTTTCCGTTTTGACAAAGCTTATCGTTAGAGTGACTTAGGTTACCCTGAGCTATCTCTGTAGTTTTGCTGCTATAGGCTTAGGCTGATGGAGCACATCAGGGTCTCTTTCTCTCACTCTGCTGAGTTCTCCCACTGTTCTCCAATTTGCAGTTAGTTGTTATTTCAACTTTTGAATAAGTTCATGGTAGGTACACCTGGTTTGGCGTTCTGTTAGCTGTGACACCATCCAGGGGGGCAGATCATCTGCCATTACCATATAACAGAGAAAGGATTCCTGGATCAATAAGTGCTTTTTGTGGACAAAAAGCAGTAGGACAAGGCAGATGACGTTTCACACTGAGCCTGGTTCTGCTGGAGGATTTCCTTCATGCTTGCTCAGTAGGAGGGATTGCTGCAAAGCCATTGACAATACAGACGACTGTCCACTGTGGCTCTACGGTCTTTCAGGAGGAGTGAATGCTGTTCATCAAAGACTCAATCTGGGGGGTTTCCTTAAATAGACAACGTTTTGACCAATCTGTCTGGATGATTTGATTTTATGGACTTTAACTGCCTTGAGATGATAGGTGTTGTGAATTGGTGCTATGTGAATAACACTGAATTTAACTGAAAAGTATTTACCAAAGTATAGTATCAAACCTTCTTGGGGGAATCTTTAGTTCAAACAAAGACCACAACCTTCAGTTGTATTTATATATCACTTATTAATGAATGCATCACTTGTAATGATGAATTGATTAAAAAAGTGTTTTTATCAAGCTATTGTGTAGTTGATCACTGATTTGAAACAGAATCAAGCAAATAACCATTTTTAAATAAGATTTCCCAAGGTCTTTGTTAAGCTAAATTGTCCGACTGTAACATTTATTTTCTTCAGGCTATCGGTAAAAAGAGATGACAAATTGTTATCAAACTCTATGGTTAAGTTACTTCACCACACTGGCTTTTAGACCATTGAAACTATTAAACTAATGGCAAAATTTTGTTTTGCATATTGTCATGGTAGTTCAATGCATCTTATTAGGAAGTTGTGTAACAGACCAACACAAAGTAGGTATTATTATTTTTATTTTTTTTACAAATGGAAATCTGAAACAAATGACATGCATTTGTATTCAATCCTTTCTACTCTGATACCTGTAACTAATGTCCAGTTGAACCAACTGTGTACTCACTAAATGAGTAAAGAGACTCAACTTTGATCTCAGAAAAGCTACGGGCGTTCTGTGAAAGCCTAAGAGGTTTGTTAGGTGACCCTAAAGGAACCAGGGAATACAACAAACTGTTCAGGAATAACGTTTTTGGGGTTAAGCAAAGTTTGAATCAGGGTTAAGGTATAAAGCAAAATTCCAACGTTTAAACATATTACAGGCAAAATGAAAATAGCACGGCACAACTACAAGCTGCAGAGGTCCACAGCTCAGGTGGGAGAAGCTGTCAACTATTAGTCACACTTCACAAATCTAGCCTTTATAGAAGCCTGGCATGAAAAGAGTAATTATTAAAGGGACCTATTTACATATTTTGACCATAAAAAGAAAATACAAAAAAACAACAACAACATATGTTCATCTTCAAATAAAACGATACATGCCAAGCGTCGACCTGATAGTGTTTACTTTTGTCCTTTTTAAAGATGAAAATAATTTTTACACCGGGCACAAACAGCAGACATAAACATTATTGTGCCATCTGCCGGCAGTACCGTAGGATTATAAGAAAGCAAGATGGCGACAGTTGACGCAGCTACTTTAAGAGTTAGTAGACCGCCCTGTAATGGCCTGTTGTAAATTGACAGCTTGCTGTGATTGAAGACCAAAGCGATCAACAGGGTTAGGGTTACTTACACTTTCTTTTCACAACTCTCCTGGACATTGCTGACGCGCTCGGCTGCATTGCTTCTCGTTGTTTACTAATGTGCATCATTGTGCTTCTAGTCACATGGTCTTGTTATGGTAAATATACACAAAATCCCTTCGTTTATGGAGCAAAAACAACGAGTAAAAAAACAAGAATAAAATATAATAAGCCAACTGGGTACAACAATTTAATCGGAAAACTTTTGTATGCCAACAGAGAAAACCTTTGTATGCCAACAGAGTGAGCTACTGGCGTAGAATTTCACAAAGTCATAGTACATGAAAAAAACCATAGGATACACCATGTGTCAAAAGTAATTTATGACCCTTATGAACTGTATATGACCTTATGATTTATGACACCTGTCACCCCCCCCCCAAAAAAAAATGATTTATGACCCCCCCCCCCTTCCTGACCCCCTCCCTTTTTTATGACACCTCTCACCCCTATGTGAACCCCTCTCCTGACCCCCCTTCCTGACCCCCACCCTGCACACGCACACGCACACGCACACGCACACACACACACACACACACACACACACACATACACACACACATACACACACACACACACACACACACACTACAAGTATTTATTTGCCTATTTTTAATTATTCTTTAATGCATAAGGGGGATGGTCAAGAAATGTGCTTATTGTAGGGTTACTTATAACCAAACATGTAACTTTATTTAATTCTTTAATGCATATGGGGACAGTCAAGAAATGTGCTTATTGTAGGGTTACTTATAATCAAACATGTAACTTTATTTAATTCTTTAATGCATAAGGGGACAGTCAAGAAATGTGCTTATTGTGGGGTTACTTATAACCAAACATGTAACTTTATTTAATTATTTAATGCATAAGGGGACAGTCAAGAAATGTGCTTATTGTAGGGTTACTTATAACCAAACATGTAACTTTAGTTGTATGAACCTTCAGATTTATAGTCTGCATTTGCAGGATAGGAAACTTTGCTCTTGACACTAAAGGGCTGTGGTTGATGACAATAAACATATTATCTACTTAAATCTGTAGCTCATACAGAACAACGGGAAAGAAAAGGAGGCAATCAAATAAAATAAATACCATCTCCGTGCATGCTCCCCTCTTGTTCCCCGATATCTCTGCAATCCTTTCTCCCCTCTAAGCAAACGGCAGGATCTTAGCTAAAAGCGGGTCAGTGGACGCGGCCGTTCATAGCGTCTTCAGTTTGTTAAAACCTCAATGCGTCTGTTCGAGGCGTCGATGTGTCTGAACCTAAATCAATCAGACCTGTAAAACCCCGCAGGACACTTCACCGTGTTCTTATAATCAAACGGTTTCCGTCCTATCGCAGACGGGCCAGGTGTTTGCTAGAAACAGTGGTTCTAGCAATAAAATTGAGTCAGACAATGGAGTGGCGCCGAGACGCGACTCTGTTGACACCTTTTAGGCATACGGCACCGGATCCTACAATAGGATGGGTGGGAGAACAGACAGCGCCCCGCCGCGTAGCGTATCAATGTGCATATCAGCATACTATGCGCCCAGGAAATAAAATAAGATCAGACTTTTTAGACGCGGGGCGAAACATCTGCTAGACTCGGGATCAAACGGTTTCCACCCAGCCCCTGCAGCGTTACACCTCTTCAACAAAAGCATACAGGCGCCGTTGATCTACAAGATTCTGGTCTCCCGTGTCACCCCCCTTAGGAGGCGGGCAGATTAGAAGTCGCAGGTTTACTATGAAACCCCCCTTTAAAAACTATCAGTCTCAATTTAGTCTTAACGCGACAGGTAGCTGATTCCTGAAGTATGTCACCCGGTCCGTCAACACATCGAGTTACGGCTCAGATACATTCCGATGGGCTCACCGAATCGCAGGAGTATAACCAAATCACCGCCGGTGAGTAAACGTTTTTAAGGTTTTATTTTTATCTACAGTCAATAGCTACTTTTGTTCAATTCTCTGTAGAGTGTTTTACGGGCTTCCCCCTGTGACGCTAGGTGAAAGATTATGTATCACGTGTGACGCTGAGGCGTTCAAGAACGACTTGGTTTCCCCAGCTTTTCAACGGCTCACAGAACAATATTTGATCCCTCGGTATTAGTACTATATATATATATATATATATATATATATAAAGATAAATAATATTTTTCAGGACCCACGCCTCGAGAGCTCGAAGGAATCGACTTCACCCAGACCGATTTTGGTGAGAAGTCTTTCAAGATTATATTGATTTATTTTAATACTAGCCCTAACCATATGTTTGTAACCATTTTTATTTCTGTATTTCAGATTTAAACAGGTGTATGGATGAATATTACCGCTCTTCCAACCAGGTCAATACTAACGGTTATGCAGGAGCGTGCATTCTCCCTCAACCGGGCAGACAGCGAACGCCTCGTCAAAATCGGCTCAAGAGGAGACGTGATACGTTTGAAAGCGCCCGCGGGTTTGCGCGACAGAGGACCGGAGAACCTGGCGCCGGATACATAGTGATCAGTCCGCCTGAGTCCCCCATCCGAGAAGTTGTGAATTCACCGGTTCCAACCGTTCAGGACCCAGACGTTTTCGGGAATCGGGAAGCTAGCAGACAGACTGATAACCAGCAAACGGCGATTCATGCCGCGCCTGTTCACCAGGACCGACACGCGGCGCGTAAGTTAACTATTTTAGCTCTGAATCTTACCCCGATTGTACATTTCTGAATTATCTCGGTTCATTTAATCTATGTGTTTTATTTAGCCGCAGTAACAATCCAGCGAGACATCGTAGCCGAAGCGGCGTTTACGGCTGAAATATTATCTCCCACCGCAGCATTTAACCAGCCGGACGGTAAATCAACATCCGTTTACTTTGTTTATTCAGTATTTAATTTATTTATTTTTATCTTTCCGCATCTAGTACCCCTGTATGAAATGTATTTATTTATTTATTAATTAATTTATTTGTTTTTGGTTGCAGTTCAAGCAGGCACAGCCGGTGAAACAATATCTCAGCGTTCCCCTTTAGCCGCCCAGGCTGTAGTAACACAGGGGGATATACTTATGACCCCGCCATCACAGGATCTTCCTTTCGACACCTCAACCCCTCAGCCGGAAGGTAATTGAATACCTGTTTTGTTACTATGTTATCCGGTATTTATATTTAACTTTATAAATTATAAATTTCTTCAGCTGCAGTGCCTTGCGGGCAACCAGATCCAGCAGATTCAGCCAATCCACTCACCCCGCCTGCAGCCTCCCGGGCGGACACAGCCAATCAACCATTAGAGGGTATCCCCCCTCCACGAGCAGCTTCCAGGGCTGACATAGCAGAGGAGACTCCACAAGCAATTTCTACACCGGCAGTACCAACAGTAACTCCTCACCCCAGCTGTAAGCCCTCAATTGGTCATTGTTATTTTTATTCTGTAGTTATAATTTATTTATTTATTAATTTATTCTTTATGCTCACGTTTGCAGTAACTCGAGCCACCTCTAGCTTGATCAATCTCCGTTCATCTGTCCTGAAGCTGCAACAAGACATCGGTCGGATAATCATCAAAGCTCGTGCTGTGAAAAGGATTATTCAAGGTACAATTTAATTTCAAAGCATTCATAGAATTAGTTTGTGATATATTAATTTTATTCAATCCTGATTACGTTAAAAATCTAATTATATTCTTTTTATCTTTATCACAGAAACATCAGCGGTTGTTGAGCAAATTCCATCCTCAGGAGACAGAGCACAGCTTTACTGCATGCAGGCTGGAGAACTTGTGACATCCTGCCAGATTTTGCTGAATCAGTTGTTCCGGTCACCGGCATTGGACCGTGCAGCAAGTGAACAGATAGGCCCTAGCTTGATCAATCTCCGTTCATCTGTCCTGAAGCTGCAACAAGACATCGGTCGGATAATCATCAAAGCTCGTGCTGTGAAAAGGATTATTCAAGGTACAATTTAATTTCAAAGCATTCATAGAATTAGTTTGTGATATATTAATTTTATTCAATCCTGATTACGTTAAAAATCTAATTATATTCTTTTTATCTTTATCACAGAAACATCAACGGTTGTTGAGCAAATTCTCTCGTCAGGAGACAGAGCACAGCTTTACTGCATGCAGGCTGGAGAACTTGTGACATCCTGTCAGATCCAGGTGGACCAGATGTTCCAGTCGTCAAGACTGCATTCAGTGTAATCAAGTAAAAATTGTGACCTCTGTAAAAATGGGGAGCCAGCAAATGAGACACGCATTAAATGAAATGTTGAAAGCTGTAAGCGAATTACAGAATATTGCAGTTGATGACACATCAGGGGTTCTGAATCTACCTAATGCTTCACCCTCTCGGTTAGAAGAAGCCCTGCAACAATTAAACGCTTCATTTTCTCAACCCTCCTCCCCGGAAAATGATTCGCCACACTTTGAGATGCAGGTTACAAATGTTCTAGATGATATCACGCAAATGGTTAACGAGCTTCAGAATATTCCATTTCGGGATACGTCTGGGGGTGCTAATTTACATGAAGGTAATGGTTCACCAGATAGACAGCAGGTTCACGCCGGCCAGGGTTGGAATTATGAACGTTTATCGTTGCTAGAACAAGCCCTCCATCAATTAAACGCATCCTCCTCTCAGTCATTTAACCCTAATCCTGCAGGCGAACAGTCTCATCACCACCTGCAACAGCACGGGGGTAATTTAAATCAGACTGTTGTAGAAAATCATATTCCGTCTGGTTCTTCTAATACAGTTTCGCAAAACCCCACCTCCGGCACGCATCAACAGCCAGACGTGCAGGGCCTGCAGGATCAGCCCTGCACCAGCCAGTCAGCTGTAAACAGCTCTGAGCACACTCAACAGTCCTCTACATCCAGCGTCCAGCGTGATCGCTTCAATGTCACAGAAATAAGACGCTCTTTAAACATCACCGCTATGCAGCCTGGTGAGATTCCTGACCCCGTCCAATTTTACACACAGGTTTATGATGTTCTGGCTGACTTGGCAGAATCTGTTATTCCTCTAACGTCTCGTAACGACATTATCCAGCTTGAATTAAGCGGGCACGGGTTTTCTCATCATACCGTGGTACATGTGGATGGCGAAGGCGATTCAATTTTGCCTGCATTTCAGGAATTTTTAGACGACTTAACACAATCTAACGAGGAGTTAACCGACAATGTAGAAATCGTCCTTCAAGTTGTAAGAACGCCAAGCGGGGGTGCAAGACGTAAGGCTGTTAAAACATTAGACTGTGAACTGATCCATAAAAAACGGCGGTATCTATATATTGCTGAAAATTCTTCTAATCAACTTTGTTTTGCAACAAGTCTAGCACATCTCTTTAATCCGACTTTTACAGACAGTGAAGCCGTCCATCAAGGGACAATTTGGCAGCATATGGCAGGTCTGACCGAGCAGACTCCTGTAACTTTCGGTGATGTGCACAAGTTTGAAAATATTCTCAACAGGAAAATTGTCGTATTCTATAAAGACAGCAAGGATGCACTGCTTCGTAATTTCCAGACTGACTTTTCAGATCGTTCAAATCCGATTTTTATGTTTCTGTTCAAAAATCATTACTATGGCATTAAAAGTCTCACAGCATTCACAGGCTCTAATTACATCTGCAGCTACTGCTTTAGCGGCTTCCAAAACATCAACAGACATAACTGTCAAGGTCGCTGTGCGGTTTGCCTTGACCCGAACTGTACGATGAGGCCGTACAGTTCTGTGCAATGCATAGACTGTAAGCGCATATGTCGTAATCTGCAATGTTTTAATAGCCACAAGGTGCCCAGATTGAAGCCCAAACTCAACAAGCATGTGAGTAGCTGTGACACCACTAAGTTCTGTCCTGTTTGTAAAAAGCTCTATGAGTTGTCAGCAGGCAAAGAGAGCAAACCTCACGAGTGTTCCATAAAATGTCCGATCTGTCATGAGAAAGTGCCTGCCGGTGCTGATGTAACGTTAAACGGTCATCAGTGTTATATTCAGCCAAGTGTGACTGATGCTGAACTCAACGACAAATTGGTTTTCTACGATCTCGAAACTTTTACAGATAAGTCTGGTTCACACATTCCATATCTTGCCTGCGCAAAAACGTTGAAGGGGGAAATTTGGTATTCCTATGGGTTGAACTGTGTCAAGGAGCTTCTGCTTCATTTCCGGAGAGCTCGTTATAGAGGTTACAGCTTTTTGGCTCATAACAGTCGAGGGTTTGACTCTTACTTGATTCTGAGTGTGATGGTTCAGTTGGGTATAAAACCACATTTAATAACGCAGGGAAGTAAAGTTCTCTGTTTTACCGAGCCGGACTACAGCCTGAAATTCATAGACAGTCTCTCATTCCTTACTATGAAACTCAGCCAGATGCCAAAAGCGTTAGGCTTCACTGATCACGCTAAAGGTTTTTTTCCCCACTTGTTCTCCTCTGAGAAGACTTTAAACTACGTGGGCCCGCTTCCTCCACCTAGTTTCTACGCTGTGGAGCACATGAACCCAGCCGAGCAGGAACGTTTTTCCAGCTGGTACAACGAGGCATGCAACCACCCCTTTGACTTTCGGAAGGAGGCTCTTTATTATTGCAAAAATGACGTGGAGATTCTTTTCAGGGCTTGTGTGAAATTCAGAGAAGAGTTCTTTAAAGAGACAAATGTGGATCCATTAAAGTCCATAACGATAGCATCTGCTTGTATTAAAGCTTTTACATCAAATTTCCTGCTCCCTAACACTTTAGCCATACCTTCCCCTGTGGATTACCGCTGGCAGTGCAAGACTTTTTCGGATGCGTCCATTCAGTGGTTAGAGTGGCTAGCTGCTGAACGGGGCATTTTCATTCAACATGCTCTTAACAAGGGCGAGGTGCAGCTAGGACCTTATTATGTGGATGGATTTGCAGAGATTCGAGGAGTAAAGACTGTGTTTGAGTTCAATGGTTGCTTTTATCACGGATGTCCCAGCTGCTTTCCAGCTGACCAGAAATGCCCGCTCAGAGGAGTCTGTTTTGAGACTTTCCATTATGCTACCATGGAGAGAGCCAGGGTATTGGAATCGGTTTATGGGGTACATGTTGAGATGATGTGGGAACATACTTGGAGTTTGATGAAGGCGTCACACTCGGGTCTCAAAAGGTTTCTGGAGTGTTTCAGCGCACCTGTACCTCTTCGCCCTCGAGATGGTTTGTTTGGGGGCCGAACTTGTGCTCTTAGACTCAGGTACACGGCCGGAGAGAATGAGTCTGTACGTTATGTCGACTTCACATCTCTGTATCCATTTGTGAATGCCAGCTGCAGCTACCCGTTAGGCCATCCCAAAATCATTTGCAAAGATTTTGACGATCCTCATAACTATTTCGGCTTCATCAGGGCGACCGTGTACCCGCCTCGTGGCCTGTTTTTCCCCGTTCTGCCATACAAGACATCTACCGGTAAACTGGTGTTCACACTGTGCCGGGCTTGCGCCGAGATGAACTACCAGTCGGGTCCTTGCACTCACTCTGATGAAGAGAGAGCGTTAACAGGTGTATGGGTAAGTGTGGAATTCAACAAGGCTCTTGAGCAGGGATATCGGCTTGCTAAAATCACTGAGGTTTGGCATTTTGAAAAACAGAGCAGTTCAATCTTTAAACCGTATATCCACACATTTCTCAAGGGTAAACAAGAGGCTTCAGGTTTTCCGGCTGAGGCTACGGACGAGGAAAGTCGTATGAAATATGTGGCAGACTACAAACGTGAGCAAGGCATCCAGCTAGATGTACGGAAGATTGAGGTGAACCCGGCTAAAAGGCAGGTGGCTAAATTGTGTCTGAACAGTTTTTGGGGCAAATTTGCACAGAGAAATGATTTGGCTCAGACAAGCATTGTCAGCGATCCCGAAGAGTTTTTTAACTTTCTATTTTCCGGTAAATACACAGTAAGCTACTTTCACTTCCTGAACGATGAAATGTGTATGGTTCAATGGAAATACAGCAAACGCTGCGTCTCTCCACCCAACAAGGTGAATAATGTTTTCATCGCTGCCTTTACAACTGCCCACGCACGTCTAAAATTGTACACCTGTCTCGAAAGACTTAAGGAGCGTGTTTTGTACATTGACACAGACAGTCTGATCTACGTGGTTAAACCGGGTCAGACCTCCCTCGAGCTCGGACATTTATTAGGTGACTTGACTGACGAACTTTCAGGTGACTCGATAGAGCAGTTTGTTTCCGCAGGTCCGAAAAGCTATGCTTACCAGACCAGAAACCAGAAACGGGTTGTGATGAAGTTTAAAGGTATCACTCTGACTCGTGAATGCTGTGAGAGAGTGAATTTTGACAGCGTGAAAGAGTTGGTTGAAGGTTATTTGCAAGGTTCTACAGACGATGTTTTACAAGCCCCGCAACACACCATCAGAAGGCATAAAAGAAACTTCCAGCTTCAAAATGCCACATTTCAGAAAAAGCTCCGGGTCGTGTATGACAAGAGAAGGCTTTTTCCTGACGGTACAACTCTTCCGTTTGGTTATTAAAGGCTAACTGAGAAAAATAAAATGTCTCTCTCCCGTGAAACACAGGAGGTTGAATTTGACCCCAGACTAAAAAACCCCTTTTCACTTCTAATAGCAGGGCCGAGTGGTTGTGGTAAATCTTATTTTGTTAAAAGTGTTTTGCTAAATTGTAACCATGTAATGGATGTTGTTCCTGAAAATATAGTCTGGATTTACACCTGTTTCCAAAGTATGTATTCTGAATTGCAAAAAATGAATAAAAAGATTAAATTCATCGAAGGACTACCTGATTCTTTTGATGATGAAAATCTGTTTCCTCCTGATCAAAATCATTTGGTTATTTTAGACGATGTGATTTTCCAGGCTTCTGACCACCCGGAAGTCGTGAAAATCTTCACGCAATACAGGCATCATAAAAATATGACTGTTATAATGTTAACTCAAAATATTTTTCATAAAGGGAAGTATAGTCGTACCATCAGTTTAAATGCTAATTATATGGTGTTATTTAAGAATCCTAGAGATAAACTGCAGCTGAATATATTAGCCCGTCAAATATTTCCGTCAGAGAAAACTTTCTTTATGGAGAGTTTTCAAGACGCCACCAGAGAACCTCACGGGTATTTAATCGTGGATCTGACTCCTACTTGTCCAGACCGTTTCAGACTGAGAACTGGAATGCTCCCAGGTCAGTGGCCAGCTGTTTATGTACCGAAATTAAATTAAATTAATTATTTTATCATGTCAGCTCGCATAAGACGGAATGTTCCGTTACTGAGAGCCCTATATCAAGCCACAGCAAAGAAGCGTAAAGACATTCTTGCTCACTGCTCACCCGACTTTCTCAAAGCCTTGTGTGAAATATCTCTGAATATCTTAAAAGGTAACGTGAAAATATCTCATTCCCAGCATAAAAAATTGCAAAAGCAGAAAAAAATAATCAGATTGCTGGCTGATAAAAGAACCGGGTTAAAACATAAACGGGCTGTTTTGAAAAATCAAACGGGCGGTTTTATTCTTCCTCTGCTGACTGCCGTCGCCCCTTTAATCGGAGAGCTGGTGGGGGGTCTCATCAGGAGATGAGAAAAAATGTCTCTTAGGACGGCGCAAAAGATGTATCTGGTTTCACCGCATCAGTTCAAACGTTTGACACCGGCAGAATCTTCCGTCAGAGAGACCGCTGAAGAGGATTTGGATTCTAAAATGAGAGAGATTCTGAATGAACCGGGACTGAGTTCTTATGAAAAAATTAAAAGGTACAACGCTCTGTTGCAGAGATATCTGACTCTAATGAAACAAGGTCAGCTTGAGGAACCCCGAGTGACTTTAACTGTGCAACGTGACCCTGTGCCTGAAAATAATGAGGCGGACTCTGGCTCTACAGCCTCTTCTGCTGAATTGGATCAGACCGCTAATGACATTTTAAAAGCTCTACCTAACAGAGATCGCAAAAACGCTGAATACATACTGAAAAGGTTAACGCAAGTTGGCCCGAGTTGGACTTCGAAAGGGGAATTTGTTTACCGCGATCGTGTGATGGGAGGCTCACATTTGGTTGATTTGTTGAAAAACCTCCTGGTTCAGTTCAAGAGGAAAACACAGAGTCAGGAACCTGTAGGCTGGACCCCGTTCATGGCTGCCTTGAAGGAGCTAAACATCCCTGTGTCATCAGTCAGTAACCCGCAAGCCCGCGACCAATACAGAGGCATGACAGAAACAGGTGTATCAGAGAAGAACAAAGATAAACCCGTCGTGAAACGAGAAGGAAAAATCGTGCTGTCTCCTAAATTCCCCGGAATAGACTTTATGGATCCCACCCCAGGGAAAGGACCTGCTCGAAGCAAGAGAGTCAAGAAAACCCCTGCATGGTTGACATTTTCACCCTAAAAGTCTGTATGAAATAAAAAATGGAGAAATGAATTTGTAATAAAGAAAACTTTAATGTTTCAAATTATTCAAGCGTACAGTGTTTTTATTTAGACAAGTTACAGCTTGTAACAATCTTTAAACATTTGCAAAGAACACGTTCCGTGAATAAACGAGCACGAGGCCCTATTTTTGATACAATGCTGATATTTTTTCACAAAATCATATACCATGAGATCATTTTTATAGACATCGTCGTGGTAGGTAGCCAATATTTCATGCACTGAAAGCCCACAGGCTTTATGACACAGATAATAAACACAGTGATGACCGCACACAGTTGATAGAGTGTCTTGAAGTTGGCGATTATGATACAATATTTTCGAGGATCTCTCTTTCAAAAATGCCGCTATGCTCGGTGGATAAAATTCAAAATCAGGACTGAATCCATAAGAGTCGAAAAAGGTGGCTCGATCATTCTCTTCCAAAGTCAAAGCTAGCCAGTGTTCTCCAGGCATGTGTGAAGGATGAGTGTTTACGATGAAATAGGCCGGTCCTCTGTACGTGCGTTTCAGTAACGGGAGTTGATCGGATGCCCAGACCCCGTGAAATAAATCCCCCAGAAGATGATGCATCAAACTTTCGATCTCGCGGTTATTCATGTTTTAATAAAAATCCACCAGGACCTGCCTTTTTGAGTCGATTTCCAAAATTGAATCGTAACACGCGTACACGATCAGGGTGGTCGTGTGAGGCAACGGAACTCGGAATCTCATTTCCAGTCTCAAATTCCCATTACACACCGGTGAGAGAGCGTCAGCGTCCTCGGTAGGGCTGAGATTAAAAACAAACAGGGAGTAACCCTCGTTAAATTCCTCTCGAGCGATGCTTAAAGGAAGGTCTTTTAAATGACGACCTGTAGCGGTGAACATGTTGTAATATTCCCTCACTGAAATACCGTCATTGAATTGAGGCTGAAATGCTTTGGCTGGCACCTGTCTGCCATCTTTGCAGAGAGCTAAATATTCCACATCCATATGCTTAAAGTTGAAAGGGGACAGGCTTCTCCTTCCAGTGAACGCTTCGTGGTCGACCAGACCTAAAACGAGATATCTAGGAAGGGTACCTAAAAACAGATTCTCCTGTGTACATATCCTGGAATTTTCTGGGATAGAATATGTTTTCACGTTCACGCGAGAAAGAGGATAGAGAGCATTTCCTCTCGTTAATGCTGAAGCGTGCCCTAGCCGTATAGCCGGGGAGACTGAAACTTTTTTCACAAAAAGAGATGCTCCTAGAATTTTCAGCCGGAAGGTTGAATCACGAGGTCCCATGAGAGAGAATGCGTCGCTGGCCCTGGTTAATTTAACCCTCATGTCGACAGAATTCAGAAGGAGTCTTTCGCAGAAGAATATATCAGCGTGAAGCGGGCCCATCAAGTGTAACTCTCTCGAATTAGCAGTGAAAGAGGCTCTGCGGTTAGCGCCTGAATTAGGACCATCGACAAAAACAATCGAGTCGATAGCTCCCGCAGTGTCTTTGTAAAAGAGACCTGCGCTAAATTGACTCTTTAAAGTATCCTCCGAATAGTTAAGCAGAGTTTCGATAATTGCCCTGTAGGGGTGCGTAGAGCTACTCTGTGAAATTAACCTATCTCCCAGAATAACATCGCATTGACTGAACATTGTATTCAGCGGGTAATTTATGAGTCCGACGGCCGCATCATTAGCCAGGTCGCTACCGTCAGCGTTGGTGATCTTTAGACGGACGTGTAGCAAGGTGTCGTTCAAGTCCAGGTATTTTTCCCCATCTCCGGGGATAAAGAACTCGATAGGCCCCGTGTCTGTAATAGCTGCCACGGGTAATATTTCGGTGTAGACCTTATCTTCGATGGATAGTTGAGTCATAGGGACCGTGAAAAGATCGAGTTCGGCCAGGGTACATTCTGACGATTTCTGATGTAACAGAGCCATGATTGATTTTTAATGAAAATACTAAATCAGTTAAATATATCCTTGCTCGCAGCAGACTTCCTTCTCCTAGGCTTGCTGTTGCGAACTGGCTTGTTCTTCTTCCGCGGTGCGAGTTTATGTGAGCGCCAAACACGTTGCCCCGGAGGTCGCTTTCTAGCCCTTTTTGACAAAACCATCACCCCTGACCCCTCCTGGTTATTCACACCTGTTATTTTGGTCATAGCTTTACCTATGACGTCTGAAGCAATGTTTGTGGCCGCCCTTTTCAGATGGGGTTTCGCTATTGCGAAGCCGGATTTAACTAGGGGCGATACAAAACGAAATAGTTTTGAAAAAATGGATCCAATCCCCCGCCCGTACATAACGGGAGCGCCATAGAAACCTGGTAAAGCGCCCCCAACCTGGTTTTGGTAATAGGAGACGAAACGGTGTGGGTCTTCTCTCAGGAAAACCATGTTTTCTCGATTATTTTTCCCTTCTCACGTTTTAGTACGTTGCAACGTTGCTGGTGCGAGTCGTGGCACAGCTATGAATGATTCCGGTCGCAGTCGTGTTTTTTTATATCCATAATCTGTTTCATGTGAATGCTCGGTGTGAGGTCACAGGTCTGAAATGCAACTTCACGATGCACTTTCCGTATGTAAATTTCACAGGGGTGTTCTGATCCGTTTTTATTTCAACTTGTATATTTTCAATGTGTTTCTTGGCAACAGGTAAATAGTAAGGATTATGGAAAGTTTCAGTTATAACATCCCCAAAAACACCTTGGACCTGGACGGTTCGCAAGAGAGGGGCGTGAGCATCCCCTACCATCTGTGGGGCCACAATATCGCTGTATAAATATAAATGGTATAACCCCGCCTTAAAGTCTATAGGTCGTGGGGCGTGCCAGTGATCAAATTTGACCCATTCTCCAGGTTCCGTGCCTAACATAAAGGCGATTGGAGCGTAAAAACATAGGTGGTTCTGGCCACCTGCTTGAAAAGTTAGCATGTTAGCAGTGCGGTTAACTTTGAAATAAATATCTGAATCTATCTTTCTCAGATGGGCTTCAATCTCTGTGATAAGTTGATTCAAATTAGTATAGTAACCGCTTGCAATCTGTACGCGTTGAACTTTTGCTTCATCCGCTTTCCGCGATTCGAAATAGGCGTTTTCTGAGGGGACATTATGCCATGTATGTGGATAAGAAACCTCCGTCAAAGCCACTTGCCAGTGACCTTGTAAGTTAATAGGTTGGGCTAAATCCACACGGAAACTCGATATGCTATTATCCTTAAAAACATTGAGGCTAGCATTGGACGGCAGCGTCAGATAAAACCCCTGGTCCTCAGTTAAGCGATCCATGTTGCAATGTCACCCCTCCGGAGAGCAGCGCCTTGTTTTATACATCACGGAGGTCATCGGCTCTCACCCAGCTGTTGAATTTCTCCGGCCAATTTTTCCAATGTACTAAGACCTGTCTGACCCCCCGAACTGTGCGTTTGTCTAATATTTCACCCACTTGATACAATTTGCCTTTTGATATTTTGACCTTTTGAAGCTCCTCGGCATAAAAAGAACCTCGGACGGGTTCTCCATCTAAATCTTTCAGCTTGAATACGGGTGGAGATCGCTGTATCACTTCTGTAACTGTAAAGATTTCATCCGTGAAACTCTGTTCATATTTTTTGTCAAACACTCCACGCACTTTCGATATTCTGACATGATCACCCTGCTTAAACGCCATCTTGAGTTTTGTGCAGCGTTTGGAATTAGTCCCGTACAAATTCTGAAGCACCTGAAAAGTGTTACTAACGGTGACTTCCACAGGGGTCATTTTAATACTCGAATGATAGCTATGGTTGTAACTTTTGACCAGATCCTGAAGCACGTTTACATAACGGAGAGTGTTGTTTGCTGTGAAATATCTCCACATTCTAGATTTTAACGTACGGTTAAACCTCTCAACGACTGATGCTTTTATTTCACTAGCCGTGGAAAAATGTTCAATACCGTTTTTATCCATTAACGCTTTGAATGATTTGTTGAAAAATTCTTTACCGTGGTCAGTTTGAAGTCTCTTTGGAACCCCGCTCTCCTTTAAAACAGACTGGAAAGCTGTTACGACATCGGACGCTGTTTTCCTTTTTAAAACTCTGACGTAGGCTCTTTTGGAGAATACATCGATAACGGTTAATAGATAATTGTATCCGTCATTTTCTTTGGATAAACTCTGCATATCACAAAGATCTGCTTGAAACTGTCTCAGAGGCCTGGTGACAAACACTCTATTTCTAGGAAATCTTATTCTTGCTGGTTTATGTAAAGAATATGCATCTTGTTCTGATAAAAAGTCGCGAACCTTTTCAACCGGGACCTTTTTCCCGGTTTCACTCTGCATAGCCCTCTGTAATCTATCTACTCCACCAAAAGAACCTGGGTGAGCAGGTGTGTAATATACACGCTTCATTAACTTTGCTTCAGCCATACCTTCCCACACACGTAACAATGCTGAATGAAGGAGAAGACATCTGTATTCAGGTTTTTATATATATTTTATTAACATAGTCTGGAAGGATAATACATTCATTTAATATAGCACAACTAATTTAAAAACAATCATTTCATATAAAATAAAAAATAAAATGTAAAACAGATACAATGAAAAGACATTCTTTTTAATACGATGTCTCTAACTAATTTAAAAACAGTCATTTCATATAAAATAAAAAATAAAAATAAAAAATAAAATGTAAAACAGATACAATGAAAAGACATTCTTTTTAATACGATCTCACTAACTAATTTAAAAACAATCATTTCATATAAAATAAAAAATAAAAATAAAAAATAAAATGTAAAACAGATACAATGAAAAGACATTCTTTTTAATACGATGTCACTAACTAATTTACTATATAAAGAGAAAACATGTATGCATCGGTTTTCAAGAGCCCCGCCAGTAGTCCGTGATGGTTTCAAGTTGATCTTTTAATTCATAGTTTTCTTCAACCAGCCGGTCATATCCGTCATAGATTGTATGAACTACACGCTTCACCGTCGTCAACTCGTACAGATACGCCTGTATGACTGCATTAACAGTATCGTTGTCATGATGGATGTTGCGAGCGGTTAGAAACCGTTGAACAGCATCCACGAAACGCTCGTTATACAGTTCTCGCATTATACCATAGTAATTGTATTCGTACAGTTCATTCTCAAGCAGCTTCAAACATTCATGGTCTTTCTGACTAGGACGATCGTTAACGCATCCATAACACTTATCGTGCATGTATTTTCCGATCGCTGCAGTCAAAAGACGATACAGCACAGTTTTCACAGCTCTGATGAACCCGAACCGAATCCAGCCATCGTTTTCATCGGCGCCGTTCTCACCGTCTGACTGGGTGTCCACAGATTGCGACAGGGGCGCTGAGGTCTGATCCGTCTGGCTCTCAGGGATTTGCTCCACCGCGGAGGCTGGATCTGCTTGCCCGCAGGGGAGCTCTGAGTCATCCACCGTCTGGCTCTCAGGCGGTGATGCCGGCGGTGAGGCTGGATCTGGTTGCCCGCAGGAGAGCTCTGAGTCTTGGGAAAGCTGTGGGGAGGCGGGAAGATCCACCGCTTGTGAATCTTCATCCCGGGTCGCCGTCTGAGGTGGCGAGGGAGTAAACCTGGAATTGCCACTCCTTAAAACAAAGACCTCACGGTGTAGGTTGAGGCCTTCGGGGCGAGATCCGGTCCTGATCATGGTGTTTCTCTTTAGCGATGTGAGAATGCTCTCGCTGGTAAGAAGTCCTGTCAGCGAAGCTGCACGGAGTCCCGATCGGTCTGGCCGGTTGTATTTATATACAGAGAAGGGTGTGGTTAACGTTGAAGGGGCGGTATTGGCAGTTGTGAGGGGCGGGTCTAAAAAGCGAGCGCTTTTTTGACCCCCAAAATGTCTTTCCAGTTGCGGCAGTCGCGAAACAGCGTTGAAATACGGTCTGCTATTCCGATCATCTTGTCACGCCATGCATCAAAGGGGATGGACAGCAAGGTCCTGAAGACCCCACATTCTGAATTATAATAATCCAACATGAACATAACCGTCTGTGCTTCATCTTGAGCTTTTCTGAGACTTGCACGGAAAAACCATCGACCGTTAACCCCCGTCTTTGACTGCCAAGTAGCTGAGAAGATCCTGTTTCCTGAATCTTTGTCAATTTCATTCAGGTTGGTCTGCACTCGCCTGCATCGTTTAACCGCGGGTGAGTCATTGGTTTCATCCTCGACTTGTTGATGTGACCATTTCCCCCGTTTAGCTGGGGGTGCATCCTTGATTTCATCCTCGGCTTGTTGATGTGAACGTTTCACCCTTTTAATGGCAGGCAAATCCTTGATTCCCTGCTCGGTTTCTTGTGTCTCAGAGGGCCCTGCCGGAATAGGTTCTTCGGGATTTAATCGAATGAAGCTGGTTTTTCGTCTCACAGAGGGGCCTGCTGCAGCATTCGCTTCTTCAGGGCCTAGTCTGCGAAGCATGATAAGTTTCAGAACAGCCCAATCGTTCGATGTCAGCATGCCCAAGGAGTGGATAGTTTGCAGCTCGTCATCTTGATCATCCAGTTGATAGAGGTACATCTCCCCGGTTTCATATTTGAAGACGTACCCCCATTTACCACGGGCTCCATAGGGTTCCAGAGACCATTGTTCTTGCAGACGATGGCTCGGAGGCATCTGAGTTCTACATAAAAACAGCGTACCCTTGTGAGGGGTATACTGAGCTCCCCAAAAATCGCTCTGATCACGGCAAATCGTGACGGGTGTCTCGGCAATTACGGGTTCAAAGGTGCTTCTCCCAGACGCCATGTTGAAAAGTATTCATTTACTACGGACGCTGGAGAAAAGGGGCTTATATCATGAGAGAGGCGGTCATGGGCGGGTCCCGGGGCGGGACTTGAGCCGTAAATGGGTGATGGATGGCTGGTGTCATAAAACGGGGAGGGGTCCGGAAGGGGGGGGGGGGTCAGGAGAGGGGTTCACATAGGGGTGAGAGGTGTCATAAAAAAGGGAGGGGTCAGGAAGGGGGGGGGGGGTCATAAATCATTTTTTTTTGGGGGGGGGTGACAGGTGTCATAAATCATAAGGTCATATACAGTTCATAAGGGTCATAAATTACTTTTGACACATGGTGTATCCTATGGTTTTTTTTACATGACTAGGTCCCTTTAACAGAAAGCCATAAGTCTCCAACTTGTTGCAAGCCATGTACAGGACACAAAAACACATTTTTGCCAACATATAGAATGCTATGTGAAGTGAGAAGCTAAAAACAGGGCAACCCTGGAAAAAAAACTATTACAGGCTGCAAAAGTCTTGAAACTCGGATGGAGGTTCACATTCAAGATAGATAACAACCCTAAATCTATAGCCAGAGCCATAATTGAAAGGCTTAGATAAAAGCACATTAATGGGTTAGAATGGCCCAATCAAATTCCAGATGCAAATCCAATTGAAGATCTGTGAAAGACTGAATTCATATTCACAGATTTTCTCCATCCATTCTGAGCTTGAATTATTTTTCAAAGAAGAAATGGCAAAAATGTCTGGGAACGTACAAAGCTTGAGACTTGCAGCTATAATTACAGCCAAAGTTCATTTAACAAAGTTTTGAGTCAGGGTGACTGAATACAAATGCACGGAAGTCTTTATAGATTTTTTTTTAATTTTTTTTTTGCAAGTATAATTGTCGTTCCAGTTCACAATTACACAGAATTTTGTGATGGCCTATGACGCAAGATCCCAGTTAGATACGCTGAAATTTGGGGTTATATTGTGACAAAATATCAAAGGACAATAAATGCTTTTGTAACGTATTTCACCTGAATAGGTGTGTTTCACAAACATCCCGTTGAATGATTTTCCTCACATATCCTGTGACTAAGCTAGAACAACAAGGTTTCAGAATACAAAAGTTGGCCATCACATAGTACGAGTAGAAAGTAACTGCCTTTAATGAGTCGATATCAAATTATAGACCTTGGCCTTACATCTATAAAACCCTTAAATATGGGAGGTGATAACTCCAAAGCAGCTGCCTTGGAAACCAAATTAATTGAAACTGTGAGTTTCTCAGTGGTTCTACATCAAGATGATGATACACTGTGATGCCAAAATCATCAAACAGCTTTGAGAAGAAAAAAAAAAAGACGAGACAAGGAGAGAAGCAGCTTATGCACACAGAAACTCTGCATCTTGTACAAATACACCTGGAGCACACCCAGTATACATAACAACTGGGCCAAACAACCACTTAAAACACAACCACAAAAAAAAGAGGTGTTTGCAAGCTGCGTGGATACACTACACCCCAGTCAAACCCTCCAACAATAACTCCCCTGCAAAAACACGAACCCGCAATGTTCGCCTGTTTGATGCTCCCCGGCTCTCCATTTTTTTTTAATCTTCCCATTGAAAGGAGGGGTGCCTGAAAGGCACAGTGGAGATGTTAAAGAACACGGCTTGTGTCGGTAAAACCCACGGATAACAATAAGCGTTTTACACAGAGCGGGAATTCAGAGAACTTGAAGAGAGAAACACAGGGAACAATCGTTGGATGTGAAAGAGTGACGAGCACTCTAACATGCTAAATCTCAGCCTTTGTGCCCCAAAGCTTTGATCCCAAACTTTCCAGCGAGCTTCTTATTGAGTCTGTTTGCTCTCGTTCAGATATATTAAGACTTTCTATTATGAGCCGACATAAGAAACAGCCTGTGGTATTTGCTTAAAGATTAGTTTACTTTAAAGGACCCAAAACACTGCACTGAAAAAAAAAAAAAAAACTTCCATTGACAGAGATGAGAGGCAATCTGTGCACAGCTGAGTCATTTGGAGGGTGTTTCAGTGTGTGTCTATGTTTCTTCTCCTGTTAGATAAATATGCATTGAAATTGTGGAGCTTAAAAGAGCACGCTACATGAGAGTAAACTTCATCTTTCATACTTTTAGTTGAAAACACTGTTTACTGATATAGATGTCTGGGCCAAACAACCTCTGAGAGGTTGATGCAGACCTCTTACACTATTATGTGTGTGTCTACCGGGTTGTGTGTGCTTTTAAGGGCATGTTTGGGTTATTTGTTGCCTAATACTGGTATCCAGTGAGCAGTCAGGGTTCAAATGGGTCACAGTGGTTCCCTGAGGACACTAATCATCATACACTGCTGACTTTTAGCCTTGTCACTTGACTGACCCTGCTGTTTGATTGACTGCGGCCTTGGAAGTGTCTGAGGGGAACACAAAAGATTTAGCAGCATGTCAACAGATGGCTTAAAAAAAACACATTGTGGCAGAATTTTAAAAGTTAGCAGCAAAGTTGTCAGGTTTTAAGAATCTTACATAATGTCCTGCAGCTAGCAGAGGAGAGCATTGAGCCAAGGTTTGGTGTGTTGCTCCAGATCGGAGGTCAACATCCCTGGACCTTTGGAGCACACCAAATCTGAAGTGATGAATCAACTGGCCTCCTTAGAGTTTCATTTCAAAAATCCAAATTTTCAAACTTCTTAGTCGTTTTTGCTAGTCTCGAGGTATAACTAGAAAACTTTATTCAAAGGACCTCAAAGAGCTTGGCGATACAACGATAATTTTTTTCTCGTTAGACATATGAGAAAGGGTCATTATAGACCCTCAATCTACAAATAAGATATATAGTCAATGATAATAAGAGTTGCTCTGTGTTGGACCAACTATGTGGCTGAAATAGATCCACGCAAAGTCAGGTACATGCAGGCAGCCCAGTAGCAGCCAAATGCGCTAACAGCTAATGTCTGTCTAACTGTAGCCTCTTACATTAGGTAACAGGGAAGAGATCACTGAAAGAAGAGAAAAAAAGTTAGTGCTTCTGAGAAGAAGAGACGGAAGACACAGCAAATGACATTGTTCGCAAGAGGAGCCCTAACAGTTCAGTTGTGTGGAGATATTTTGGCTATTTAAAGTCGTAATAAAAATAAAGTAGCTTGCACTGCAAATTATCTCGAGCGCACATACTGACATAGGCTGGGAATACCACCAGTTTGTTTTACCAACTAAACCACCGGAAAACAATGAATGTAAAACTTTACAATCCCAGATAAGAGCAAGTGCTAATGCCCCCCCCCCCATCCCAATCACCCCTCCTATCCCCTTGAAAACAATATGGCATTTATATGGTATGCTAAAAAAAAAGGTCAATCATGAAAAAGGGCATTGAGGGTGTTGTGTCAAAATTCCTTCCAGCCTAACAAATTATAGCACTCTTTTGACTGCCAAACTGTGAAGAACAGGTATATGTGCGTAAATGTCTGGAACAACTTGTGAATGCAACAACACCTAGACACATTGTCACCTGTGCTATTACCCTCCACTCCCAGGGGAGGCTACTCTCAAGGAATGTGAAACAGTGAGCCTCGTCTTTGACTTTTTTTTCTCTCTCAGGACATTCCAGACTTTGCAAATATGTTACACAGGTTGCAGAATTCTCCTCAATGGGTAAACACAAATGAAATGCTTCTACTAAGTGATATACTGTGACGGTAGGAGAGTCAATAGCTGTTACAGTTAGTGCGAAATGTGTTAATACTGAAAGTGGAGAATTAACGTTTAAACAAAAAAAGTAAATAAAGTTAACTTCACAATTTCACTGAGAAAGCATCACAGTAATTGGTAAAACGATGTGAAATTCTATTTCACAAAAAGTTATTTTCTTTCAGGATTGTGGTCAAAAGACTTCACAATGCAGCGTAGTTGTTGTTTGGTTTAAAGGCTAGGGAATGATGGGAACAAAGTTTGATCCTGTAGCTCCCAATCTGGCTGGTGACCTCGAATCTGAAAGTAACCAAAGATCATCCCTGATCGATGTGGTGGCTGAAAAAACACACCATGTGTAGATAAAAACAAATTTAATTTAGCTTTTAGCAAAGGTTGAAGTGAGCCATTTAACTGGATTTAATTTACCCACAGACAGATACAAAGTTTAACTATGTCATGGTTTGCGGTGAAGGACCAAAGCGGCAACAAGACGACGGCAGGCGCATGCAAAAATGTATCTAATTTTGACTTAAAAACACTGCCTAATACCAACAGACCACCATCCATATTTAGTCAGTGCAAAACACATACATGTGTATCACTGGGCCTGATGCAGAGCTATTTACTACTTTAAATGTTAAAAAAACTCCATAAATCTACTCTAGGCTCTAATAGCAGCAAATGCAGAAAGGTCAACAGGGCAGTAAAATGTGTCTGACTTGTTTCAATCAAAACCTAGGCTGGATTCAGTATGATCTAATGGTTTTGTCAAATTACAACCACAAAAGTTTGTGCATGTTTTCAGGATGTTATGGAATATTCCAACACAAAGAAGCCACAGTTGTGAAGGTTAGGGAAAATGATACAAGGTTTTTTAAAAATTTTTCTCAAATACGCATCAGGAAAAGTATAGCATACATTTGATGCTTCATAGAACCAATTTTCACTGCAATTACAGCAGAAAGTTTCTTGGGGTATGCCGCTGCCAGTTTTGCACAGTCTTTTTTGTGAAACAACTACCGCTTTTGACCATCGATTCTCAGTTAGATTTAGGTTTGGACTTTGATTGAGCCATTCTAATGGCATTTGCCTAACCCATATCATCATACAATGCACAACTTATAGTTGTCATGTCTGTAACCTGAGCTGTGGGCAGCTGCTAAACAGCCATGTTTTGGGTATGCTTGCAGTCTTTCCCATTAAGACATGAGTTCTTATTAGCGAAAGAGACCGGTGCAATACTCTTTCCATTTACCATGTGTTGCATTAAACAATGCTTTATGAGAAGTTCAAAGCTTAGGATATTGTTTCATAACCTAACTATCCATCTTACTTCGACAATTGTATCTGTCTGCTGTGCTCCTTGGTCTTCATGGTGCTGTTTGTTCCCCCATCTGGCTTCAGCTTCTACATTACTCACCCTGATATAGCAAGGAGATGACAGAGGTCTGGCTTAAAAGTGCCCTCTAAAATGGGTTAAAGTGTGCAAAGTTCAAATAGGACATTTAGCAATCCAACTGGAAGCTGAACAATAACTCCATCCTGTATTGTAACAGGAAATGATCTGCAGCTTTTTGCTCTCATAGATGAGAGACTCCCAAAGGAAAAAAAGGCTGAGGTTCAAGCTGTGTGCCGTCTTGGTACTTTTGAAGCGAATGTAGTTTGTTATCACAGCTTATCCTCTGCCCCCCCCCCCCCCCCCCACACACACACACTTGTTTTTTTCCCTTCCTTACTTTGCAGAGTAACAAAGCAAAACCCCTGCTGTGTTTCTCATACTAGACATCACATATTAACACACACACACACAGAAAAACACAGACTCCTATGTGAACCATACATGCACACTGTACCACTTCTGCTCTAGTGTATTAACGCATGCAGACAAATAAATGAAAGTAAAAGAAAACATGTTGAAGGTTAAAGGAGCTGATGGCGTGCGACTCACCCTCTACTACCATGCTTACACTGAAGTTATCTAATCTTCACATCTCTTCAGCAGACTTAAGCACATGAGCACACAAACTACTTTTGGTATGTACCAAAGTAACCGGTATTTGGGCAGGTGTTCCTGAACTTTCTTTATCATAAGATAATCAAGGTTTTGAGAACACAAATACCCAGACAGTCACACTAAACTATAACCGTGAATTGATCAGATACATCAGTTCTCTTTGAAACAACAATACATTTCGCAAACATTGGAGAAACATTTTTTACAATTAACCGTTCATGACTATTTTGCACGTCACTGTACATCTACAAAAAAAATGACTTTCATCAGCATGATATTCATAACCACAATGTCTACTGCTCAAAGTAAATTAAAGGAACACAGTGAAAACAAATCAGATCTCCACTCAGGGAAAAAATGAATTCAATGAAATTTTTCAATTCAGTTTTATTTATATAGCGCCAATTAACACATGTCATCTCAAGGCACTTAACAAAGTCAAATTCAATCAAATCCTCCAGACAGATTGGTCAAAAAGTTTCCTATCTAAGGAAACCCAGCAGATTGCATTGAGTCTTGACAAGTTGCATCCACTCCTCATGACAGAGCGTAGAGCCACAGTGGACAGTCGTCTGCATTGTTGATGGCTTTGCAGCAATCCCTCATTCTGAGCATGCATGAAGCGACGGTGGAGACGAAAACTCCCCTTTAACAGGATGTTATGCCATAATAACGCCATGATGAATAATTGATCTCAGATTGGATTCTGAACAGTAGGGAAGAGGTGACAAAAAGAATTCTATCCTGCTGCAAACAGAGGAGAGAGAGACACAAAGGGCGGCCCCTCCTCTCTCAGCAGGATGCTCCTGACCACCCCCCCTCTTCAGACCCTCTCAGACTTCTACTTCTGGCTGGAGCCCTCAGGGGGGGCTCCCACCCCAGCTCTTCAGCAGCGGCTCAGACCACCTCGTCCTGGAGCAGACCAGGAAACCATTTCGGACCATGGTCCCTGCACGGGCCTGACCGATACACAAGCCAGCATCTGGAGAAGACTCTCACCGCCCGGGGAACATGTCCGGGCAAAGACAGAGCTAAGTTTGCTGTCTTAACCTCATCACCGGTAGCAAGAGGAAAGATCCTGCCTGCCAATACAGCTCTGTTGTATTTCTCCTCAGTCTTTACCGGAAAGCGAACCCCAGATGGAGCTGGAAAGCCGACACATTTGGGCCTGCTTTCGAATGTGAGGAGAACCCGCTTAAATCAGGCTGCATCCAAGCCGGAGAACGTGGCAGAGACCAGGCCTCTGGTCCCGACCACACATGCGTGTTTCCGCTAGGCAGCAGAACTCCAAGCTGCCCGACCACATGGTGCTGCAGAGCTAAACGCTTGCATGCTGCTGAACAAACCAACAACGTTCGTGCTTTCAACGCTCCTTCCTTGGAATGGCCAAACTGGACAAAACTCACACGGTTAAAAGACAGGTTTGGGCATAGGGAGTTGAGGGAGAAGTTAAATGGTTCGTCTGGAAATGTGTGGTAATTCGTTTGGACACATGGTGCCTTTTGAACAAAGGGCTAACGGAGGTAGCTCACGCTAGCCTTCCGTTCATGGTATTGCTAATATCATTTGAGTGTGTTTTATGGTTATAACAAAAAGGTTCTCCACAAGGGTTTCATACATTGATGGGACATTAATGTTTACGTTATCCAGCCCACTCATTATGACTAAAAATAAAGCTAAAGCCTTTATTTGTTAGCGCCAAATGCCCGCTAGCCAAAATGCTATTAGCTTCTGTTAACATCCGAATTCCGGACATTCAAAAGGAGCAGTTTTAAAGCATAAAAGCTTAACCGTTCTGCTAGGCCATCCTTCGATTGGGCTATGAGCCTTATTCCCACATTAATATCGAATATTAATGTCGGTTTTGAAGGCAATTTTGATAAAGATCGGCCATAAGGGTTAAATTATTTTATTGAGCAAATCAGTCTTTAGAATATTATTTACTCAAAATAATGTTCTGTTTAACTTGGGCTTTGCATTGTGAATGGATTGAAACACATGCCAAATGTTTTTAACTCCATTCCATGTTTTTTTTTTATCAGATCTGCAGTGAACAAGGATTCACCGAATTATTCTGATCATGACCAACCACTTTTGTTTTGTCTTTTGTTTGTTTTGCATGTAAATAGTTCCTTAGCTTAGCTTCTTTTTTTTAATCTTCATTTTGCTTAGTAGTTTAGTTAAGTTTCACTAGCCAAGTAGAGAGGATTTGTTAATCGAAATATTGTGTTAATTCAGATAAACAGCATTACATAGTGATGTTCTCTGGATGTTCATTCTATTTCTGTTATTAAATTCTTGGAATTGAAAAGAAGTTGTCACTCCTTTATTCTATGTGTGTGCAGGTTTTGCTGTTAAAAGATCGCTAGTGCTCGAATTCATCCCTTTCAATCATTGTCTTGATATCAGTTTAAGAGGTGATTATCACCAGACAATACTTAACAGACAGAGGGTTATTTAATAAACATTAAATAACTTTAAACAGTGTATAATTGCACAACAAGGATGAAAGACCTCCAGCACATCAGACTCAGTGTGAACAGCCATCTGCCACAACCGACTGGGGGTTTGAGAAATACATTATTCTTGATATCTATACTGATATGGATTGGGTAGTGTGTTAAGAACAAAGTGATGCTGCATCATTTGATGATAATGTCAACAGCCTTACACCTGATGACGTCAAGACCCCCTACAGGGAAGAGCTGAAACCTTTGGTGGACTGGTGCAAAACCATCAACCTCATCCTGCAGGTTAAAAAGACCAGCGGGATCCTCATTGACTTCAGGTGGAGCCAGCCCAGTCACACACCTCTCATCATCAAGAATTCAGGGTCAGCACCACTACCAAGTTCCTCGGAGAGCAGGTAACGAACACCCTGACCTGGTCCCATCTCACCAAAGCTCTTGCAAAGGACAACCGAAACAGTGCCCCTCTGTATTAAGATTGCCTCCATAATGACAAGCCTTGTTTTTCAAGAGAGGAA
This sequence comes from Fundulus diaphanus, assembly GCA_037039145.1. Classification (NCBI taxonomy): domain Eukaryota; kingdom Metazoa; phylum Chordata; class Actinopteri; order Cyprinodontiformes; family Fundulidae; genus Fundulus; species Fundulus diaphanus. The sequence goes on along the minus strand of CM073128.1, from coordinate 18,046,950 downwards.
AACACTGCACCACATCATTGTACAAACTGAACTCTCCTGCTTAAACCACAAATGCATCTTCCTTGCAAATATGAGAGTATCTAGGTGCAAATAAACAGGCTTTCCAGTGATTTTTCAACAAATAATGGGAGGGAAAAAATCAACTAAACACAGCGTTCCATGCCTATCTTGTCTCCAGGACGTCAAGAAAGACGATGGACTGTTTTAGCACAAAATTACCTGCCAATCACCTGGGAAATCTTTAGTAAATCTTGACTGAAAAGCTTAAAGATATTTGCCCTTTTAGAAAAAAATTGTGCAAATACCTACAGGATTAGCACACACTCTGAGCTGTGACGCGGAGGCAACGTGTAAGTCTGTGCAGAAAACACTGGGCCAAGACGATGGCAAATCTCTCACACCTGAGAGAGAGGCTCAGGTGAATCTGCAGGCTGTCATTCACAGTCCTGGGTGCCCTGCAGCAATCTGCCAGTTTAAATTTAATGCCCTGTTTGTGTTTGAACCTGAGCTCCTGTTCTGAGATCCGTCCTATATAAACAGGCAGCCACCTCTACTGAGCACACTGATGTCGGTGTGTGTTTGCGCACACAAAGACGCGCACAGACAAGAACACGCTCTCAGATTATCTTGGATGTTTATTCAGAATGACTCGAGCGCTGATCTGATAAAAGCTTATCTGATCCGAGACTACAGCTCATTAAATCAAGTGTAAAAATTTCTCACGCACCTAAAAACTTGGCAGAAAATGGGAGTTTCCTAAATTAATTTATTTTGGAAAGATTAGTTTGGAGTCATTTCAGAAAATGTATTTTACTTTGAAACATAATTGGGTCTGGTCTTTATGATTTTAGCAATTATAACTACTGTCCATTATTAAAATAATAATAAAAAACTCACTTAAGCTGCTTCACAGTTGCTAAAATTGATCAAATAATAGTGGCATCAGTACAGCACGCAGCAGTTGTGGATGAGCTCTAAACTTTTCTTCCCGGAGTTGTAACATTTAACAGAAACAGGTTACACTCGTGATGTTTACATGCACAAACTTTCATGGTCTGATTGAAATGTATTCAGACTCAAAAACAAGAACATATTTGGATTGTACAGTTTATATGGGCACACAGTCAATTAATCCGATCATGATGTGTGTTTATATACACCTGGCTTTATTCAGAATAGAACCACTGACATGCGCAGTTATCAAATTTCCCTAAAATAGCACAGAAGGAGAAGTACTTCCGTCAAACAAAGCAGTAGTGTACAACTTCATTTGTCTTCCGAGCGGTCAGGATGGACTTGGACGAGGCTCTAATAACAGTTGAGACGTTACTGAATAACTAATAATTTTGAGCCATTTTAATGTTTCTAATAGAAAGGTTGCAGTGGGAGCACAGACAGATTTGGTTCCCGACATAGCGTCTAGCCACTCAAAGCGAAAATACGTCACGTTGACATGTGATGCACATGCACACTGAGGTCAGTTTGCCACATTCAGAATAACTTCATCCTGACAAGCATTTACATGCATGCTGATCAGATTGTCGATCCACCTGTCTTGTTCAGAATACAATGTAATTCCGATTGAGCTTAATCTGATCACAATGTCCTAATTGCCGTATTTACATGATGCATTTTTATTCCGATGGCCCTTTTATTCTGTTTACTTATGACCATGTAGACGTAGCTATTGTTTTCTTTTCAAAGTTTCGCCTAAAAAAAGCACACGGCAAAGAACTACTGCATTTGTCAGAATTTTTTATTTTTTCTGCCAAAAAATTTTTTTTAAGCTTTTTGTAGAAAGAGGCCTTTTCTTGACTGTATGTAAAATAAAACTTGAGATGGGCAAACATGTAATCTTAGGAATCCATGAATCACTGTTTTCACCATTGCTGACGTGCCATTTTTTCCCCACATCACAACAAAGCTCCTGCTTTCGGTATTGAACTTAAATGTCATCCCTTATCCCATGCAGTCGTACACCTATCTGGAATAACCCTGATATCCTACAAAATAATAAAATGATAAACTTTACATACTGGAAGAATAAAGGTATTAAATATCTGGAACATCTACTTGACGGAACCGAGTTCATCAATTTTGCTAAACTAAATATGCAATATGGCATTAGTAAAAATAAATTCTTGGAATATGAACAACTTAAATCTATAATTAAAAATAAATATAAGCATATTAATGGTGGTTTACAAGTCCCAACTAATATAATAGAGTTCTTAGATTTAACCCCCCCCAAACTACTGTCTAAATCATACAGGACACTGACTAAAATAGATGATTCGATATCTCTTCCTATAATGAAGTGGGAAAAAGATTTATCAGGCACCTTTGAACAAAATTTCTGGGCTCAGACATGTCTAAGAACTTTCAAATTGACTAGAAACACCAACTTACAACTAATACAATACAAAATCCTTCACAGAGTACATTACACAGGACAAAGATTATTCAAGATGGGTCTGGCACAATCTAATATCTGCCCACACTGCATAGGCAATCATCCTGATAATTATTTTCATGCGTTATGGTTATGCACACCAGTCCAGAGGTTCTGGACACAGATATGTAAGGACTTATCAAGGTGCTTGAGCTGTAAGATTACACCATCCCCATCAGTTTGCCTGCTCGGTAATTTTGAGGAAAGTCCTCTGAAAAAAGAAATAGTTTACATGGTTTTTACTGCTTTATGCATCGCAAAGAAAACTATCCTCATGAATTGGAAAAGTAAACAAAATCTCAGTATCAATCAGTATAGAGACCTTTTGTTGGATCATATTAATCTAGAGACAGCATCTGCTTCCACATCTGATTGGTCTTTTTGGGCTCCTCTGATCAACACCATCACTTAGTGGAATAGGGGGCGGTGGGTTGCTTCCTGCAGGGCGCAGTGGCTGGATGGAGGGGTTCCTGGGGCCCTGGGGGCACTTGGAGTAGGGCGCCTGGTGGATCCGGCTCCGGGGTCTGTTGCCCCCATCTGGGAGGAGTTTGGGAGGCCTACGGGTGGCCTACAGCAGCCGCTTGCGGCGCTCTTTGGGAGCTGCGTGTTGACGGACGTGGGTTACTGACCTGGTGGCTGTGCTGCCGCTGGGTGGGGCCGGGGTGGGTCTGGGGGTCTGGGGTCCCTGGGGCGCGCCGCCCTCGGGCGCGGGCCCCGGCGGGGCCTCGGGGGTTCCGGTTCCGGGGGGTGTGCCGCTTTTGGTGTGGGCCGGCGCGCGCCCGGGTGTCCGCCCCTGCACGGGGCCTCTGGTGCGCTGGGGGGCCTCGGGGCCCGGGGGGCATGGTCATTAACACCTCTGGGCAGATGCTCTTCTCCTTTATTGGAAAGGCACTCTGCCAGTGGGGGGAGGGGGAAAGGAGGGGGAGTAGGGATCTACCCAGCCTGGATGTCTACTGTCGGATGTATGGTGAGTTGTTTGAACGTTAATGTTGGGGAGGGATTAAATCCACGGGTGGGGGGGGGGGGGGGGGGTTGGGGGGGGTTGACGTTCTGGTGGGCTTGTGTCCGGCCCCCTGTCCCGGTCCTGGTCCGTGTCGTCTTCCGGTGCGGGTTTCACCTGGGGGGTGGGGTTGGGGTGGCTCGTGCGGGCCGGCTGGCCAGGGTCCCCCCCTCTTATTATTATTATTATTATTATTATTATTATTATTATTATTATTTATGTATTTATTTATTTATTTATTTATTTATTTAGTTTAAGTAGGCTTGGTGGGTGGGCTGGGGGGGGCTTAGGTGTTGGTCCTGGTGGGTGGTTGGCTGGCGGGCCCTGCGGCCTCTCCCTGGCCCCTGGGCTACGGTGGTGCCGCTGGCGAGGCCCCCTTCTCTAGGTGGGGCTTTCGGGGAGCGGGGGTGCCTATTGGAGTCAGTAGGGGAGCTGGCTCCCTGGGTTGGCTTCCCAGTCATTTGCTCCCCATCCCCGGACTCCTCCCTCTGCCTGCTCCATCACGCCGCCACACATGTAGGTCATGAGGGAGGGGGCGTTACTGGAGGTTGCCACTTTCTGGTGACGCCCCTCTCCCCAATTTTATTTTGCATCTTAGACACTTTCACTTCAAACATTTTTCACATCACACACTCATATAGGCCATGGTAGGGGGGGGTGGGGGGAAGACGTCTGGGAGGGGGCTTATGTTGTGTGGGCCTCACCTCGGACGGCTCCCTTCACCTCCTCTCCCACTTAGACATTGAGGGCTCTGGGCAGTCACACGGAGGGGGTGCGCTGGCAACAGCTACCTTCCGAAAGGGGGGTGGGCTGTGCCGTGCATCCCCTTCGGCGCTCCCAGTTTTTAAACGCACTTGAGAACAACATGCAACAACACAACATTTGAGCGGGCGTAGGGAGGGTCGGGGTCTTCTGCACACCCCCGTTCTCCGATGGAGGCAAGGAGTCTGGGGCCTGGAGGAGGTGCGGGCCACTGTGTCCGGGGTCTTGGCGGGGGGCTGCGGTGTGCAGTCAGCGGCCTACCAGGTCTGGGGCTGATGCCTCCGCACCCCCCAGGGGACGGGGGGCAGGGATGGCAAGGGTAAGGTGGGGGGAGGGAGTGGGTTTATTAGGTATTTAGGGGGAGGGGGGGGCTCTGGCCGGGTGGCTCGTGCGAGTCGTGTTGGCCCGCCCTCTTGGGGGGGCCCGGTCCGGGGGGCGTCTGGTCGGGGGCCGGGGCCGGGAGTCGGGCACAAGCAGTCGTATAGTCGATTTGGGGTGACCCCCCCCCCTTTGGTCAGTGTTGGATGTGAGTGTTATGTGGGAATGTGTGTACAGCGTCTTTTTTTTTTTTTTTTTTTTTTGTGTGTGGCGAGTGGGGCACAAGGGAGGGATGGGGTGAATGAGTTTTTTTTTTTTTTTTTTTTTTTTTTTTTTTTTTCAGGTATGGGTGTGGTCCGCTCCCTCTCCCAAGAACATCTCAAGTCTCCGATAGGTGCGGAGCCCATCCCCCCACGTCCTGCCCTCCTCCACTTCGTTGGCGGGCGCCTTGGCCCCCTGGCGCGTTAGTTGGCTTCGGGTTTGGGGCGGGTTCCCGGGCGTGCGCCGGCCCGCTCCTGGCGGCCTCTTCGCGGGGCCTGGCCCCCCGGGGGGCGGCCGGGGCCCTCGTCGCGGGGGCGGGGCGCCCCTGGGGCCTCTGGCCCTCAGGGCCCATGGCCGGGACCACTTCAGCGGGGCTGGCTGCCGGCGGAGCCCACGGGCTCGTCTCCGCGGCTCTTGAGGGCGTCGGCATTGCGGTGGCTGGGGGATTTCCTCGGGGTCGTCTCTGCTCCTTCCTTGGGGGGGGGGTTGCAGATATCCTGTGTCGGCCCCTCCTGGGCGACCTGCTTTAGGGACCCCTTTGGGAGTCCGGGGCTACGGGTCCCCTGACGCCTGCCTCTGTGCTCGGGGAAGGTGGGTCTTCGGTTCTCCACAATCACTATCAAGCTATTTCTGGATAATCTTCACCTAAACTAGTGCACTTTCACATCTCCCACTGGTGCTGGGTCCCAGGTATTAAGTGTTCACTTATATACAGTAATCTTATAATTTATTTATTTATTTATGTTGTGTCACTTTCTTTTTTCAAATATCACATTACACATGTCAGCTTACATAATAATATATATGATTTAGCAATGGCACCTAGGTGTTATTCGAGTGTATCTGTTGCTTTATGTCTGTTGGTTGTGCTGTTCTTTTTGTGTCTCTTTCCAGGTGATGGAGCAGACGGAGGACATTTTATCATTCTCTTCCTTTTATCTCCTCTTTCTTTCACCTCTACTCTTTTTTTTTTCTTTTCTTTCACTTTTTGTTCTTCCTTTAAAAAAAAAAAAAAAAAAAAAAAAAAAAAAAAAAGAACTTAAATGTCAAAGGGAAAATTATGTAATTTAAATTAACATTTAAACATTTTTGAAACACGTCCAATAGAGGAACTGTTTTAGGAAGGCATCCAACTATGTTTTTGAGTCCAGCTTTATGTAAGATTAGACAAAAATGGCACAATTTTTTTTGTTACAATTATTAAAACAATGGAAAAGTGAGGAATTTTCTACCTTTAAGCTATCTCTGCAAATCCCCCACTCACCCTTCAAGTTGGAGTATGTAGAACCTGTGGTAAGTATCCTGTGTTACACCAGCCTGATTGTTTTTTGTTTTAATAAAAGTCTTTCATGGTTTTAGGTGAAACTTTATTAAAGCTAGTTAAAACTTCATTCTGGGACCAAAAATTATAACAGAATGAAATGCTGGCCCACTCTTCTGGACAAATTTACTTAAAGCAGCATGGTGTTAACTTTGACCTAAGTATTAGCTTGATTTGGCATATATCAAATGATTTTCCAGGTTAATATACAACACAAATCAATGCTCCATGCAAGCTGCCCTTCTAAAAAAACTTGCCTATGTAACTTGAGAAGGTAGGATCTATCACTGAATGGTTGTTACAGCAGTCTGAGCTCAGAATGCTGAAACAACTAAACAATACAAATATGATACTTACCTGATCAGACAAATGGTTCTCTGATGTAGGACTTAATCTAGAGGGGTGAATGAGGCCTCGTCTTTAGAAGTAACTTAATGACTTCTGGTCCAAAGTGGTCTGCTATCAGATTCCAAAACACGGAGGGAGACTGCTTAATTTTGCGACAGTGCAGTGTTGCCAGTGGGCTTCCAGGGAGCTACACCTGGAAGTTATAGATCTAGCGCCGCTAGTGGCTAAAAGTAACACGGTGCTGCTTTAATGATTGCGGGACACTATAATCCTCTGGTGATGCAGATATGTGATACTGTGCCATCAGCACGAATACAGTAAGAGGTGTTGTAATATAATCCAAGTTCAATCCAAGTTAAGGGGAGCATGTAGCTAATAAATAAAAGTCGTCCAAAAACAGAGCCCCGATGAACTTTGGACTCGATTAAATGAGTAGTCATATAAACAATGGTCTTATGTAAAAGTTACAAGCCAAACAAAGCTTTTTATTCAAAGCCTGGCCAGCCAGACTGACTTATGCCATAAACACGCCATTTCAGTCTGGAAAGCAGCGGTTAGAGCTTAATTTCAAAGGTGGAAGCTGGGCAGGACTAACAGGGTCAGCGAAAAAAGGGTAGAACCAATCAGATAACTACAGATGTGATGCAAACTCCAAGCAACACGCTTTGTTTTAGCCCTTAGAGCAGCCAGTTGTTGAGGTTTTAAAGATATATCCAGCTCATTCGGGACATAATAAAGGGCGTAATACAATCAGTTGTGACCGCCATCTTGACTGTTATAGTTACAGAAAAGTGGTGCTGCATTATGGGTAATTCTGGCGCTAAGAATGACGCATCGTAAACTCCTGCCTTCCAAGCTTTGATAGGGCCGGTAAGTTTTGGCCGGAGAGTCTAGGCCTGCCCAGACTGATAAGCTGTGTATTGAACACACATGGTGTAGGCCAGTCTGGCTTGGCAGGCTCATTTATTCTCTCTGAAGTAACTCAGGCTCTGAATCCAGCTTTAAGCTTCATTCCTCAATAAGGATTTTTTAATGTTTCTCCACCTGAGGCCCGTCTGGCTGCATTTTACAGCAAATAGTCATTGCTAAGCACACCTCCACACAACCCTACACGTTCCAACCAATACTATACTATCACTTTATAACTAACCTACACCCAATATATTAAAGCATTTTCCATATTACATAACTGTGACAGCTGTCAAGATGATTCAACTCGGGCTTACTGAAGTATTAATAATCAAATGTGCCATGTGCGTTATGAAACAAAAACCATTTTGGAGATCCTTTATTTAAAAGAAAAGTACAAAAGAGGGATGGTTATTTAAAAAAATATTTTGCAGGTCAAACATCCGGACTCTTCTATAGAAAACCTGCACCTATCAATTAAAATAACAAAGCGCAATTAGAATGATAAACAGGTGACGCCTTTGTTGACTATAGTCATGACGAAAACACACCTGTAGCAACAAGTACAAACATACTCAGAACAAAAATATGAATTATTTTGTGATCTTTATCTCGTAAATGGAGCAAGAATCAGTCTGCCCTACACGACAAAAGGAAATGTTTAAAAATTATATATATTTTCCACTTAAGTGAATGTAAATACATGTTGTAATAAACTGTCAGTCATAATCTCATTATATGGTGGTATTCCTTAATCACTGAACTTGTTTATATTCTGAATATAAGGACTTGCCTGATTATTAATGTGGTAAAATTTGATAATTAGAAATAGTGTATAACATTTGAAAGCATTTTAATAATATCCAAAATAATTCCTTTTTTTGCCTCCTGTTTCAAACTCAGAAAGTGTGCAGGACCTTCTCTTGATGTTTTGTTCCACAAAATCAAGACAACAAAATACATTTTTTTTAGATGTTGGCGTTTGATAAACTCTCTAAAGAGACAAACACATTTGTAGTGAGGCAGAACGAAGCCCGTTTGAAGCTTTGAAACGCTATCTGATTGACTGTTTAGCAGACGGTGTTGTCATGCCATGCCATGCAGTTAGTTATAGTTAGATCAGATCTACAGCCCCTCCTCTGTGACGTCACGCAGCTCGCTGAGCGTGCCAGCTTTCTGAACTGGTAGAAAATTCCCGCATACATTGGCACGTTATTGTTGCATGCTTGATAACCTGGCTAAAGCCGAGACACAGAGGTGATGAGTGGAGCTGATAGGTGGCAGGAACTGCTCCGGTGGAGCTGATCTACTGAATGTACTGACGGAGGTGAGAATGGGAGCTCTGATAATATTGTTGGTTCATCTCCTGTACTGGCTGTTCTTAAAGCACATACAAGGCAATCTAACATGTCTACTTTTTCTCTTTAAAGTTGCCTTCAGTTACATCAAAAGTCTCTGTTCAAAGCAGGACATACTGGAATATATTGTGAATGAGTCTGACATAACAGGAATGTCTCAGGACAGAAAACAGAAAAAGTTTTTTTTTATCATCTACTGCTGTTTTTTTGAGTATAACATTCCCCATAAACAGTGTCCACCGCACTCATTTAGACACCCCTCGTACTCATATTTAATAGACATGAAAGAAATTTTAAAAATTATAGCAGTCGCATATCTTTACGTCAACAAACTTGGAAAGATCGCTGGTGATACTTTCTAAAAGAAAAATTCTTCTCCCAACAGGACAGAACCTTGTCTTCTCCAAGGACATTTGAGCATACGGCGGGAGTAATCTTCTCACTATGCTCCCTTCTCTTCAGCTCAAATTGTAGGTTTTCTATTGGATCTAGATCGGAATGAGTTGGTCGCAGATAAAGGTTAATTTTGTTCCTGTTGAATCAGTTCTGTGTCGGTTTTTACTTTGTTTTGAATCACCATCACGCTCAAAAGTCAGAGGCCGGAAGACTTAAATTTAAAATGTCGTGCTTTTTTAGAGTTCATGGCAGCATGCACAAAGCACCACTGACTTTTGAAAGAGAAACCAACCCACAGAATCTGACACCCCACCATACCACCTGAAGCCAAAAATGGCTTTAGGTAGCCTCTCAACAAACTGAACCTTTGTTTTCCATGAGACCCACCTTAAGTGTTTATTACCAAAAACCTCAGTCTTAGTCCTATCTGACCATAGAAAACCATTTCACTTAAGGTCCCTGCAAATTTCATATATTTAAATTTGTGTTGGCAGGACACAAAATGTTTTTACCTGGCATGAACAACCATCATCCGGTTGGCATTATCATAGTGTGGAATGGTTGCTACAAAGATTTGGTGCTAAGATGCGACTCTGCTCCATGATCCAAGGGGGGAAAAAAGTGGGTTAAGGGCAATACGTTTGGAGAGTGGTTTCATCTGATTGTCTCTGTGGGCCTTCCTTTTTCTAATTGTTGTTACCCCTGTTTATATGTCTTATTCCACATTCTATTATACCTTTGTTTGAAATAAATTAGCACACAACCATGCCATAAGCAATTCAGCATTTAGGCCCCACAAACATCTCAAACATCTGAAATCTCAACATATAGGAACTAAAGGGTCCATGACACGATAAAACCAAGACATTATTTGAAAGAAGAACTACTGTTCTTTTAATCGTTTTACACAGGTTCAACTGACACACTACTGAAAATTGCATTGCATTGCAGAATTCGTTTGTAGTAATAGGGGCAAACGGTATTTTGTAATGTAACTGGGGGAAGCAAAAACTTAAACACCTCTGGCTTGGTATACTGAAACGGATGAAGTTGTGATTGATTTCAGCAAATATTTGAGCAATTTATCTGAAGTTTTGGATGAAGAAGCTAGATCAAGTGATGAAGAAGAGGAAGCTGGTTCTATTGAAGACCCAGGACTAGGGAAAAGATCAGCAAAGAAGTAAAACATTTTCTAATTTGTTGCTGCACATTTATCTTTACTTTTCGTAGCTTTTTTTTGTTGCTCCTTCTTCACAGTTAATGGAGACTTTTTTAATGTTGCTTATAGCGTCAGTAGTTGACGGAGAAAGGACATGAGGCGCTAGAGCTAAACTGAACCCCAACCCTGTAGTGCTTGTTTTCGTGTTTACAGGTCCACTCCGCCGCGGCGAGCTGAGCAGATATGACTTGGAGCGGAGGAGAGGAAGAAAAGGCTTTTGAGGACAGGTGGCGCCACAAAACAACGGCATTACTGGGGCCAAACGGGACAGTACCTCCACGAGCTTGACAGTAACAACTGATCTACTAACCCACCGGACCCCCGAGGAAATCCTCGGTAGTCCCATATTCCAGTACACCCTTGTCCCACCAACAAAGTCACTTACTCTTTTCTGGGTGACCTGAAACTGTAGCTTCTATGCACTGTTTTGATGTGCTGGTATCCTCTCCAGCCGTGGGTTTTCGTTTGAAAATCATGGGGATAGCAGCTGCTTTTAAAACCCATTTGTAATGTTCATTAAAGCTGAAAGACCCCTGTAAGCCAAGTCCCTCTTCAAAACAGTCTGTAGTGACATTATCGCGAAAGAGTACAGAAGAGGGAGTAGGGAGACATTTGTCCTTTGTTCTCTGTACTGGCTTCATCCATCTTGAAAATGTTTATGCTTTGGGAATGAGAACAGGCTATGTGCTCACTGGGGTAACCAGAACATCCAGCCGCTACGCAACGTTTTGGCATTTATCACAGTGTATTACAGTACTGAAGACAAACAGCTTGCTAACATGAGCAGCACACTGGATATTACTGTCTTTACATCGTATCCTGAGGGGCTGTATCACCGAATATCCTGTTATCATAGCACAAAGCTAACTTTCAATTCAATTCAACTTTTTTATTCAGTTAACATTTGATTAAAAAACAACAAATGATGTGAATGATATAAGATCAATTTATGCTGAGTATTTATGCATAGTTTCAATATCGTGTCAGGGACCCTTTAAAGAATTCTGTCCACAACATGAATTATGAATGCCTCTAAAACACAGAGCGTCTTGTGCACAATATCCCCTTTAAAACAAGCATTAAAAAGTTTGGACCTGCACCCATAAAACACAGAGTGTGGCATGTGGCATTAGCCTAATGGGGTATTACATGTATCAGACATCTTTTGTAATCACTTTGTGCTCTATTTGCACATTTAATTCACAAAGCAAATAGCAGTAACTACAAGACTGTGCAAACATGGCCACCATTTGCAGTTTGTGTTTGTAAGTGGCCTTTTTTTGCATCGGGTTATTGTTGTTCTTGTTTTACAATGTTAATATAATCCTCTGACCATAAACACAGTTTGCTCAAAAACAACAGAGCGAAACAAAACACACAGGAATGGACGCAGACAGTGAAACGATGCCGCTCTTTAAATGATGAAAACATTAAAGTCAGAAATCTATATATTACAAAATATATACTGTCTGTACAAATGTGTGATGTACTGATTTGTGATGCTTTGACAAAAAAGTTCAAAATCACATAAAAAATAGAAAAACTTGTATTTTTGAAGGAAGCCTTAGCAGAGATGCAGTGAGTATAGGGTGTGTTCACACAGTTTATGAATTTGCACTGATATACATGTGCCATTATTTTTGTTTGCTGTTTTTACCTTTTCTACATTCTTCTATGGAAAAGGAGATGGATTATAAATTTTGTGACATTGCTGCCCACCTTTTTTAAAGCCAGTGTTGGCAAAGTTCACTTTATGATGACCAGCTTTTAGGAGACGGGAAATGTTTTAAACTGATTGTGTTTTTGCAAACAGCAATTAAATAAATATTTTAAAGAAAGTTTTAAAATAATTGCCCTGGCAGTGGTTTACATAATAATCTAAATAGGGGCAACTATTCCTATCTTTGCCTCTTTCCAATTTGGGAAAAGTGACTTATTGCTATGCAACACTGTTTGTTGTGCTATCTGCCGACTGTGCCTCAGATTGTGCAATCTGATAGACCAAATTACCTTTTTTAACAGCTTTGCAACCGTGATGTTCAGCAATTGCAAAACAGATTTTAGTAAATCTGTCTTTTAGTGTTTTTGAAGACTTTTTTGTGATTATAGTAATACATTACTAGATTTTGTTTAAAGCTTCCCTAAAATACTGGCTGCACATATTTAAATCACATTTCTGTAACTTCCGTGTGAAGAACACTTAACACCACAAATATTTCTATGATTCTTGGGATCAGCTTTTTGGGACGAACATTCAGTTCTCACTGACCTATGTTTAAAAGGTTAACTTCCACATGTTACAGTGTTATATAACACTATTAACCTTCACATGACACACAGAAATATTTAGTTTCTGCTATCAGAAATGTCTTATTTTAGCAGCACTATAACTACTTTTATCTGTGATGATACATAGAAGAATCTAGGACTAGCTGGATGTGTTGCAAGTGATTTGCCATAACACAAAAGATTTGAAACCACCATTTTCAATGAGAAATACCTAAAAGGTTTTATATATATAAAAAATACAAAAATGTAAGTATTTAAACTGTATTCTGGTTGTCTTTATAAAAGTTTGTGAATACATGCTGTTTTAATGTAGAGGGCACATAATTCTTTGTCTCAAGAATAAAGTAATGTTTTTCTTTAGGTATTTCTCCAGGAAGTAAACACAGGCTTCACACTGCACCAAAGTAGTTCCGCACCGTACCTCGAGGTTAGAAATGAGAAAAGCTTGACTAAGACATTGTTTAACTGTTTATAGGGAATGTTACTTTCATCCCGGGTGACAAATGAGAATGATTTGGATTCATTTTAAAGTAAATTTCTCACTTATCGCCCCTTTAAACATTTCAGATCACTGCCTCCGTTATTAATCTTCAGATTATTCAGCACTCCGTCGTTAGAAAGCTGCAGGCACCAAGAAAAAATATACAATAAAGTATCTAAACACCTTCTGATATCTCACTCTCCTCCAGAGCCAACTTTATCTTTAATGTTTACTAGAAATTTACTTCCAGGTAACGTTTACAGAGGACTCTTCCAAGGACTTGCATGTGGTGAAAACAACGTGTGTCAGAATTCTATTTTTATACAATGTAGCATTTTTCTTGCAACTGATTAACAACTGAGGCATAGTGACTGAGAAACTTTAGTAACAGAAAGAAGTTTTGGTTTGGTACTACTGCTGGCCTATATCTGTAAATATATAAAGCCTCTTAGTGCAGTCATATCTCCGGGAAGATTTTTATTGACAATTAAACATAAATTCTGACTTGAAGTCTTACTCTGCATTCAGTTTTCTTCTGCCACTTCTTTTTTCATGACACTCAAGCAAATAAACAGAAACAAAAAAAGCCAAACACTGATGCAAGATGTTCATGTGTTTTGACTAAGATGAAAACGTCAAAAAAAATTTTTAATCACATTTCAAGACGGATGGTGAAAAGGCCTATCTCTATCTTGTTGGAAACAGGTTTGGAAAATTTAAAACTTTGCTAGCGCAAGGAATTTGGCTAAGAGGTTTATTTATTTATTTTTTATTTTGCTGGCATTCACCAAAACTGTGGCTATTGTGTGCCTGACTGGCTGTTTTTGTTTTTTGGGGAACATGCCTAAACGTTGTACGGGTAAGTTTTGTGGGAACAATAAAGTACAGTATACATGAACTCAGCAGTCTACATCCCTGCTCCTTACACCAGTTAAGACTCCGGTTTTAGCTGACAGATGCACCACAAATCTACCCGGATTAACAAGCAGATACTTGTTGTTTACACCTGGTAGGAACTACTTACTACCAGGTGTAAAGAACCCATCCTCCTATCCTCAAAACAACATTAAGTTGGAAAGGGCAAAAAGGCAAAAGAGTTGCAATAGCAGGATGCAGTTAATCTGTATTCTAAACTGCACGTGGTTAACAACTATGTTATCCAGTAGCTTATTAACAGTTATTTCATTCGGTCTTCTTATTAAGCTAATGACCAACAGAGAACAATATTCATTCTCTGCCCATTCTGATTCCGACTTGCTTTCCTAAAAACAGATTTTAGGAGCATGCTGTAAAGTGGTGGGCTGTAAATGCCATTTCTGTCACAGATCCTTCATGACAGCCGATGCTTTTTGTTTACATAGTCATGAGTCGTTAAACCTACTATTATTACTATTACTACCTATTATTCATTATAATACAGTTCACAAAAAAGAAAGCCACCACAGAAACAAAACAAAATTGTCATCTCTTCTCACTTAATCAAAACCAGAGCAATGTAAAATTATTTGCAAATTAGATCATAAATAAACACCTGAATCTGAAAACATACTCTGGTTCGCCCAGGCAGCAGGTCTACCAGCTGCTCAGTCAGCTCAATTTTCCCATTGTTGTGGCTTCTACATGTACCGCTACAACCGGTATGGGTCCTGACAACAATATTTATGTTATATATCCCAATCTGTCCCCTGATAAATCCTTGCAGTATTCTAGCTATAATTCTCCTCCTCGGACTTGGAGCTGCTTTGAAGGTCATGCATTTGGCATTTTGCAAGTTTTATTGTCAGATATTCAGTGTTGTCTTCCTAATTAGATTTGTCAAAGTGCATTAAAAATGTGAAAACCAAATGTTAATTTTAATTACCTGATGTTGTTGATCTCCCTCTGCAGACTGCTACAACCTCAATGCACAAAGCAGCGTTATCACAGATCCTTCCTCACAGCAGCTGTTAGATTATATAACCATCACTGCTCCCAACAATGTCAGAAAGTGTTTATCCTCTTTGTGTTTTTTTTTGTGCAGTCTTTGCATACTTGTACATAATCTGTTGGTCTTTTTTATACATGAATCTACATACACATTTTGCGTATTTCTTATAATCACCCTACTTAGTTACACGCATCTTTAATTTTTTTGGTTATACAATTTTAAACAACTGATATCTGTGTAGCATTTTGTTTCTTATGTTACAAATGTACTCTTACTGCACAGTCTCCTATTCCAATTGTTTTATATTTTTACCTTTGTGTGTATCTACACAGGTTCATTTACGTTTTACTTTGATACTAAGACACGTTAATGTTCCCACTGAGGGACAAAAAAAGGTCTTTTCCACTGTATTCCATTCAAGCAGAACCAGCCAAGCCAACTTTATTTGAGTACTTTAAAAACAGCACAGCTGATCAAAATGCTGCACTGATATGTACAGCATCAAAAACAGAAATACATAAAAGATGTTATAAGTAACTTAAATAAAATGGACAAAATTAGGTTTATTCATTATTTTTACATATTGTCCAGCTACGTTGTTTAAATTGCCAAAAAGTGGTATACTTTAGAAGGACTCGCGAGGTTGAAAGGATATTTTTCATGTTCTTTTATGTAGTGGGTTCCAGCATAGTCATTTTAAAACAAATGACTGAACTAAAAACAAAAGCCCCAACAGAATTTGCACAAAAATGTAAAATTAAAACAAATAACATTATATATTTTACATTATTTAAAACAGAACATTTATATTCTTGCGGGAATGCTGTCCATAAGGTTTAGGAGTGTGTTTATGGGAATTTTTACCATTCTTCCAGAAGTGCATTGTTGAGGTCACATACTGATGTTGGACAAGAAGGCATGGCTCTTAGTCTCCGCTCTAAATCATCCCAAAGGTGTTCTATCGGGTTGAGGTCAGGACTCTGTGCAGCCCAGTCAAGTTCATCCCCCCCACCCGACTCTGCCATCTCATGTCTTTATGGACCTTGCTTTGTGCCCTGGTGCACACTCGTGTTGGAAAAGGAAGGGCACAGCTCCAAACTGTTCCCACAAAGTTGGGAGCATGGAATTGTCCAAAATGTCTTGGTATGCTGAAGCATTCTGATTTCCTTTCACAGGAACTAAGGAGCCAAACCCAGCTCCTGAAAAACAACCCCACACCTTAACCCCCCTTCCACCAAACTTTACACTTGGCACAATGCAATCAGATAAGTACAGTTTTTTCTGGCAACTGCCAAATCCAGACTCATCCATCAGATTTCCACTGCTCTGGAGTCCAGTGGCCATGTGCTTTACACTGCTAGACCATGTAAACCCATTCCATGAAGCTCTCTGCACACTGTTCTTGAGCTAATTTGAAGGCCACACAAAGTTTGGGGTTGTAGTGATTGACTCTGCAGAAAGTTGGTGACCTTCGCACTGTGACTATGCACTTCAGCATCTGCTGACCCCGCTCCGTCACTTTACGTGGTGTTGTGCAGTCAAGCCATGAGAAAAAGTCAGACCAAATTGTAAGCCATAAAGAAGTTTGAGACTTTTACAGCATCAAGCTGAGTACATCCCTGCCGGTTTTCAACATTGGAAACTGAACAGACGACTGCCATGAAACAGACTGCTTATGATCTTTCTAAGCTGTGCAGGAGAAAAGCTGACCCGGGAGCGAGCCACACCTTTGCCGCACAGAGATCCACATGCTGCAGCCATGCAGCACTGAGCTTCCTATGGCCTGAGACCCGCATAAAGGAGTTTGAGCCACCTCCTCACAGCCCTGCTTCGAGCTAGCCGCCTGCTCGATGTTGCTGCTCAGACAACCAGCCTTCACCCTGCTTCAACTGCTTCCAACTGGATGCCCCAAAGTGAACTGAACTGAAACAGAGGTACAGAGGTTTGGGAGAGTTAGGCAGGGAAAGCCAAATGGTTTATTTAAAATGGTTTTACTGTTTTGTTTTAAGGTTTGAGTTAGTCAAAAGCCCTGGAGCCTACATGCTAACTTCTGCTAGCATTATGGAAACCAAGTTTTGCTTATGTGTTTTTACAGTTATATGACTAACTTTATTTCCATACGGGTTTTAGACACCGATGGGATATTAATGTTTGTGTTGTCCGGTCTGCTCATTACAATGAAACGGACCTGAAAAGTATTTTAAATTAGCGCCGAATGTCTGGTAGCATATTATTACACACATTATTACACACATGCTGTTAGCTTTCCAGAGTGCTACCACGAGTCAACGCAACTACGGTTTGTTTTAAACATAATGCTTGTTTTTGTTCCACTCCACCATCGTTCGATAGTGCTATAAGTGATATTACCACATTAATATGGAAGATTAATGTTGATTTAATGGTGTTTTGCATAACTTAAGGATTAATCTAACAGGCGACCGAAAACTATGGCTCCCTCTAGCATCCCGGAAGAAGAATTGCATTAAGAAAATCAAGTCCCCTAAAGATTACTGATTTTCATTGAGCAAATAATTATTTAAAATGTTATTTTCTCGAATAATGTTTTTTTTAACTCTGGATTTGCTTTGTGAATGGATTGAAACACATACCAATTGTTGTTCTAAATTAGTTAAACTAATCTAAGCTCATTTCACGTTCTTTAAGAAGAACTTCAGTTCTCTAACTTAGATCTGCGGTGAACCAGGATTCACTGAATCATTCTGATGATGGGTTTTCAACTATTTTTATTTGTCCTTTTGTTTCTTTTGTGTGTACATAGTTCCTTAGCTTCTTTTATCTTAATTTTG
Source organism: Fundulus diaphanus (assembly GCA_037039145.1). Taxonomy (NCBI): domain Eukaryota; kingdom Metazoa; phylum Chordata; class Actinopteri; order Cyprinodontiformes; family Fundulidae; genus Fundulus; species Fundulus diaphanus. The sequence continues at coordinate 18,029,099 of CM073128.1, read as the reverse complement.
CTTAGTAGTTTTAGTTAAGCTTCACTACCCTAGTAGTGAGGATTTGTTGATTGAAATATAGTGTTAATTCAGATTAACAGCATTATATAGTGGTGTTCTCTGAAGTTGTCACTCATTTATTCTATATGTGTGTAGAGTTTGCTGTTAAAATAACGCCAGTGCTCGAATCATTCCTTTCAACTATTGTCCTGATATCAGCTGTTTGGGCTGATATTCACCAGACAATACCTAACAGACCGAGAATTATTTATTATACATTAAATAACTTAAAACAGTGAGTAATAGCACAACAGGTGCTAATACAGAGAGTTGTTGTCGTTCCCAAACTCTTCCATTTCCTTATGATACAGCTGACAGTTGACTGTGGAATATTTAGGAGCGAGGAAATTTCACGACTGGATTTGTTGCACAGGTGGCATCTTATCACAGTTCCACGCTGGAATTCACTGAGCTCCTGAGAGTGACCCATTCTTTCACAAATGTTTGTAAAAACAGTCTGCATGCCTAGGTGCTTGATTGTATACACCTGTGGCCATGGTAGTGATTGGAACACCTGATTCCAATAATTTGGATGAGTGAGCAAATACTTTTGTTGTTGTAAAGGACATTTTGAAGAACCAGAAGAGGCAAAATTGGTGAAATGTCAAATCCAATGTGTTTTTGTGAAGTACAACATCTATATTCACAAAGTTACTTCCAAAATTAATCATACTTCTCGAAGGTTTGTATTCAAAACCATTTTCCTTTTGACAGGAAAAGAGATGAACAACTTGAGCAAAATGTGTTAACATTACTTATAGTCAAAATCATATTGGTAAGATTGCTTTAAATTTAAATCTGCCTGCTAAGTAAATAATTTTTGGGCTTGACTGTATACATCTAATCAAAAGTCAGTGATGTAGTTGGATTAACGTCTATGTGTATTAACATAACTGTTACATGCCTCTAGGCGTACCTGGGCGTGGCCCTGTCCTAATAGAAAAGAGGCATGAGAGGCGACAATTTATTTTTCGTGCCGCACCTCAAATACCTGAATTACCAGAGGCGCCATAAGTAAACTCTTTATTGTTAGAGAGGGCCTTGACTTCATGTCGTCAGCTGAAGTTTCCATAAAGTCACCGCTTCACAATCAAATCGGTTCTTATTGACATCAGAGGCTGCATTCCTGCACAAATCTGACGAACTGACAAGCCGTATAGCGTCTGTAGTACACGTGAAGAACCACACACACCCGTAAATAGGCACAGGTGCTCTAAAAGATAATTGGAGGAGGGAGTGGAGAGAGGTGGGGGCCTTAAGACGAAGCCATAATTATGGTCTTTGTGTTATTTTTGGAGCTGTAGTCAGAATGCTAGCATGTCGAACAAAAACAATAATAGCACTTCTGTGGCACTTAAGCCAGAGACAAACATGAACCTCTCAGACAATCCAAACCAGATGAGTAATATAAGCCATGTTTCACCTTACCTGATGAGACAAAATACCCTAAACAAGACAAAATAGCAGCATGAAAATCCCAATCATCTCTTTTTGTGCCTGTGGAGGGAACCCCCCTCCCTGTTTCTGGTGATCCTTGTGCAGTGATATCTGTCATAACAACATTTCAGAAGAACCAGTTTTTCCAATTGTACCCACACAGGCATAACCTCAACTGCTCAGCATGCACGCGATGGCATACTCTCAGCTATGACTCACAGCTATTACCTGACACTATTAAGCGTTGCGAAACATAAGCCGGGCTACCCTCGCAGTTACATGCTGACAGTTTCCTCATATTTCCACCTAATCCTTTTCTCAGACAAACATGGTCGAGCAGCCGAAAGGCACAAATACGTCGGGGCATGTTGAGGGAATGACCAGGCTGGTTCTGACAAATGATCTGTCATGTTTACTGTACATAAACCATCGCTGGCGCACACAGGGACTTACAATAACTCAGCTTAATGTGATAAGATGGAAGATAGGGGCTTTGTTACCAGAAGAAGGGACAGCAGAGCTCAAGATTAATGACATTCATGAAACAAGCACCTCCCATGATAAGGAAAGCCGCAGGAGCACACTTGTTATGTAAAATAATGCTATCTAAACAATCCATTAGGCAGTAGGGTGTCTGGCATTGTTGATTTGAGCCCTCACCTGTCTTCAGATTAGAAACACGCTTGATGTATGATGAGCATGTGGGTGTTAGGAATGTGTTTTTCCATCGAGTAAATCTCGAGCTGTTACAGTGTTGCCCGGCGCTCAGGAGCCTACGTCTGTCTGTCTGGAGCAGCTCCCAATGTAAACCAGAAGGTACGAACAAGAACAGGCCGGCATGTATGCAGCATTTACAAACGCGCATTTCAGTCATGCTTAAGAATCAGATATCGCCGTGCTCTGGGGAAATTATTTCTTTGTTTGTTTGAAAATCAGGATTCAAAATTAGTGAAAAATATGTCTTTAGCCAAATACAAACAGTCTATTCCTGATGGGGGATCCACAGGGTATGTGAGAGGTCACCCATGAAAAAAAAAACAAGCAGTTTTTTTTTTTTTGTAATGTAAATACCAAGACCATGACAAACCAGTTCAAAACGTTTTCCACCTTTAACGTGACAAATCTCCAAAACAATTTAACTAAAAACAAATAAAACTGTCAGACTTGTTTGCGTTGGTGTGCTTGCCCAAAAACTCACAATTTGCTGAAGCAGCTTTTATTAGATTTTAGCATTCAGCCTTCTGTCTGTCTCCTTAATCTCCTTTCACCTTTTGAATTACCCGCCAAACCTCTGGGTTTGTGAATGTCTCTTGCCCACTGACCTCTTCAGGAGATATCCTCAGATTTTCTGTCAAAATTCATTCTGAACTCTGGCTAAAATGTACCAAATATGTAATATTCATTCAATAAAAGCAATTCATTTACTGGTTTTGAAGTATATCGAGGACTCACTGTGTAGCATATTTTTCGGACTATAAGGCGCACTTAAAATCCTTGATTTTTCTCAAAAATTGATGATGCGCCTTATAATCCGGTGCGCCTTATATATGATTACCATTCTGCTTACTGGCTGATATTATGTGATACAATGTGCTCAAAAATCTGTTAGAATGTGTAAGTATGGCTTTGGTAAGCAGAGAAGCCGCTCCACTCAATAGATATTCGGAGCATTACGGTACACTGTGTCACTACCTGATCGGACCCCTGAGCTGTCTACAAGACTGCCTGACTATAATGTCGAAACTAGAAGTGCATTGATGTAAGGCAACCCATGCCTGGAGTATGCACTAGCAACAATAAACCTAGTAAATTAATTCAATATAAAAGTTACATTTATTTTGGCTGTTAGAAACAGGCCAGTGTAGTCCAACTATTCTGTCTTCCCGACAGAGACGGACAGCTCTCTCTCTCAGGAGAGAACTGTGTACGTAAAGGGGCGGAGTGATATTACACACTTGGGAAGTGTTAGTAGTTAGTGCGCTTATATTCGGGTGCACCTTATGTGTGGACAAAGACACACATAGACACATTATTTCACAGTGCACCTTAAAATCCAGTGTGCCTAGTTGAAAAATAAACTTCTTCATCTTCAGCTTTATAGCAAACAACTAAAGAGTCAAAACTGACTGATATTTAGAACAGTCATTGATTTTATACATAATTGACAAAATGTCTTATTCCAAATGAAGAAAAGTACTGTAACTCCACAGCATGATACTGCCACTGCCATGTTTCAGCTAAGTTATTTTTGTGATGTACTTTGTTTCTTTTAATCCAAACATAAATGTTGTAAATGTCACCAAATGTTCAAGTTTGGTTTTACTGGATCACTGGTCATTCTCCAACAGGGCTTTAGGACATTTTAGCCAGGTCTTTTTCAGCCCTACACCTTAGTCCAGACACATGCAGAATACAAAACAAACGTAGTAACCAGAAATTCCTTTAGCTCCTTCAGTGCTCTCAGGATCTGGGTCCACCCCAATCAGTTTCTGCCTTGTCTTTTCCACAACGTTCGCGAAACATCCTGCTTTTGTAATCTTGCTGTTCCATATTTTCATCGAGTATTGAAGGATATCTCCATTGTGCCATTGTGAAAATAAAAATTTCCAGGATGGTTTTTGTAACCTCATCCTGACTGATACATTTGTCCACTGATATCATTTTGTATATTGTAACCTCTTTGAAAATGATGGCTTTATCTGGAGGGTGTAAATGAGCAAATGTTAACAAAATACTACAAAGACAGCGACATTATTCACAATTAATCAGATTCCTCCTACGGTACTTAATTAGAGGTGTCCATGAAAATAAATATTTGCTTAAGAATGTGCACACATTTAATTCATTGCAGCAATTTTATTTTTCATATTTTCCCCTCTAATATATTTGTGTTTTTTGTTAAGTTACATTGGAACCATGAGTCACATTAAAGGTCATAAAAGTTTAGAAAAGACTGATCACTGCCTAATTAAGCCTCTTCTCTCTAAACTAAACTAAAGTGTTAATTTCAATTAAATAAAAAGATGTCTGGATCAATTATACCTAGAATCACCCCCAATTGAAGGTATCAAAATAATTTTCAGAGAAAAGAGAGGAGTTAAATATGAGAGGAATTTCCTGTTTAAATGATCATATTTAACAAAAGGAGTAATTGCTCATTATAGGAAAGCAAACTTAACAAACTAGATGGATTTTGCAAAAAACAAACAAAAAAACATTACAATGTTGTAAACAGTGTTGAAGACGGTGACACATTAACCAAAACACCCTCTACTCATCATATTTTAGCTAGAAAACATATGAGGAACCTTCTGAGGAAGCATATGTAAACATAAAGAAGAAATCCAGGATCACAGAAGTCAAGGAACCTTATATTGAACTTGAAATCTGGAATACCTTTCAGGAGTAGACCACGCCAGCGTCTTGGGGGTTAACCACCTACTGGGAGAGTCGATGAGGTCAGATGCAGAATAGTCTGGGTGGCAAATGAGGGCAAGGTCAGATCTGGTCAAGATACATGTAATATCACCTTAGTGGTGGGACAGAAGCCAAATCTGGTTTTCCAGATGGAACAATTCCAACTAGATATTAGTTGGGCCCACCACGACACTGGAAGCATCTCTGAAGCCCTTGAAGTGAGTCAGCTTGGGATATAAAAGCATCTGTTTGGGGTGCTTCCTGGAAGCCTCTCACTGAGAGTTTTATGGCACAAGAAAAGACGATGGATGGCTGGATGGCTGGATGGATGGCTGGATGGATGGATGGATGGATGGATGGATGGATGGATGGATGGATGGATGGATGGATGGATGGATGGATGGATGGATGGATGGATGGATGGATGGATGGATGGATGGATGGATGGATGGATGGATGGATAATTATCTTGTTTGTGAATTATTTTAATCCAATTAAAAAAATCTTCACAGCATTAAGAGTGAATAGAGGACAGTGAACAACTAGAGTTTCTATCGAAATCTGATACAAAATATCAACTCTAACTATAAAAATATATATTCACCAAAGAAGCAAGATATATAAAATCTAGGAATAGTTTTCTCTTTTTCATTGTATAATATATTATTTAACCAGTGGGAAATTTAGGATACACTGGACATTTTATCGAAAGGTTTTACAGGTAATTAAAAATGCTTATGTTTCAGTGCGTTCATTTCTTCATAATGCTGTTTGCAAAGGAAAGAGGCGGTTTCAAAAGATTTCTCAGCTCATGTCTCTCTCCTTGTGCATTGACAAGCACTCATTGTTCAGACACCTGGAAAAGCTTCAGATTGTCCTTGCTTCAGCAGAATTTCCAACTGATCCTCGGTGAGCCATTTATTGAAATAAGAAAACGCACAGCTGTGATTGCAGCAGGAGCAGCAGCAGCAACAGCAGGCCTCTGCAGCAGCGCTGCAGCCCCGCTCTCACACAGGGACCACCTGGGTGATCTGTTTATCGAAGCCATCCTGGGCTTCTGGCCCCAGAGCACATTCAAGCAATTCATGCCTCTTTTGTTTATAAGTCAATTTATAAAGTCTACTGCACAAGCAGCATGCAGATCAGAAACAGAGCTTCTCGTCCAATCAGCACAATGCTTTCAATCTGGACATAAGGAAGCTTTTTTCTTGAACAAAAGGCTCGTGTCACTGTTTTAGATTAATGGTTGAGATTGTATAAACTTTACTACATACATAAAAAAATAGGTGGGGAGAGCAGGTATTACGCCTGTGTTTCGTGCGAGGCCAAAGTGTTTCCAAAGGTTAATTTGAAGGGAGCAGCTTCTGCTGTTATCATCCACTGCGCAACACTTTGTTTTGCTCCTGCCATGAAGAGTGTGTTTGAGCTAACCCAAACACGGTCTATAGTAACAGTGATATAATCTACCTGAGTACACGGGGCCCACCTGCAGGGCTCTGACACAGCAGGAGAAATGTTTTACCTTGTCGGCACGAATGGGCCCGGAGCAGAGGCGGGAGGTGGTGAGGAGGGGGTGTGGAAGGAAAAAGACATGGAAGGGAGGAGGGACGCGGGGTTTAACTAGCTAACACGCATGATGCTGTTTGGGCAGGTTGAGCCTGCAGACTCGCTGACTTTTCATCAGCTAGTTTTTCTTTGCCTTAACGGCCACACTGTAATTAATCAGATGTCTGGGTTGGAGTGGCACGCAAGGGCTGGGTTCAAGACCTTTTGTTTGGATAGATGCCCGGTCAGGTGTGGTTCTCCTGTTTTCTCACAGAGAAAGTTAAATCAAAAGCCAAAATTATACTCTGACGCGTGCAAGCCTCACTGTGCAGCTATATTTATTTTATTTTGTTTCTTTCTTTTTCTTTAGCATATTATTAAGACTAAAACCACAAGTGCGCTGATACTTCTGTTATCACAACACTGAAAGCGTAACAAGCCCGTTCTCCTAAGGAGACCAAGCTAAAGAGGATCAGCTGCTAACAATCACAACAAGTTGTTTCTTATATAATCTCTGAAGGCGTTGAACTCTTGCTTGGTAAATAAAATCATGGTTAAGAAATATTTAATAAATTTAATATTTTTAAACTAGTGTTTTACAGAGTTTAAATAAATAAATATACCCTAAAATCCCAAAACTATTAGTTACTGTTAATGTTAGTGTTCGTCCAAACATTTTTTTTAAATTGCAATTGTCCATCCGTCCATCCATGTCCTCCAAGTCCTTCCCAGAGACGTTCTCCCAGTGGGACGCTTTAGCTTGCTATGAAGATCTCCATACTAGCTTGACCAGCTTCTGAACAGCAAACCACCTTCACCTCACATTGAAAGCGAACCCGGTAATCCTTCTTCCAGGGGCTTTCATTTCCCACCACATTCTTTAAGTTAATGTCCAGCAACCATGATCACAGGTGAGGGCCAACACAAACGCTTACTGGCCACTTGCTATCTCACTTGTACTGGACGTGTTCCCCTTCTGTCTTTAGACCTAATTCTTCGTCACATAGGTCCAACGAAGGTGTCTGAAACATTCTTTGCCACAGTCAAATGATAAACCACAAAAGAAAAAATCACAAAACCTGCCGTTCCCCACCCCAAAGGTGCTTGTTGGATTACGTTCAGGTGACTGGAGAGGCCCTTGGAGTAAAACAAACTCATTGTGGTGTTCAAGAAACCAGCATTTGGAAGTTGTAAGCTTTGTGATGCGGTGCAATATCCTGCTTTAAGCATCCATCAGAAGACAGGTACACTGTGATCATAAAGTAGGACATGGCCATCAACAAGATTTAAGTAGGCTGGGGTGTTGAAACATCCCCTTGAGCAGGGATCTTTAATACCAGTCCTCGAGGTCCGGTGTCCTGCAACCTTTATGTGTCTCTGCTTCAACACACCTGAGTCAAATAATCAGGTAATTAGCAGGACTCTTGAGAGCTTGACTGCACACTGAGGAGGTAACTCAGTCATTTGATTCAGGTGTGCTGGACAGAGGTGGGTAGAGTAGCCAGACGTTTTACTCAAGTAAGAGTAAAAAGTACCCAACCAAGAAATTACTCAAGAGTTAAAAAATTATTTGATGAGAAGGCTACTCAAGTACTGGGTAAATATGTATAACTTATTTAACATTTTAAAATGATGTAATTGGTTAGGCAAAAAATATTAAATTATGTACAAATTCTGGTATTTTAACGACTAACATAAGACATTTAAAAAAACAATAACAATTACAAAGTAATAAATTCAGGCAGAAGAAACACTTTTCTAAACAATGTTTCTCAACATAAAACTTATGAGGCCAAGCGGTTTATGTATAAGCAGTAAGTTAGGACAGTGCAAAGTACTTCCAATAACAACATCTACCGTTTACTGTAAGGTTATTTGACCTGTAAATGGCTTGATGAGGTCAGCGGATAGAAAATACCATAAGAACTACAACGCTTGTGTACAAACACCTCTCACCTTAGTATAAACTGTAGATGTGTGTCTCTCTGGTGCATTTTTGGTTGAGACAAGTTTGTTCTTTGTTCAGTGAAGCTACTCACGGTGGATAGAGTAGCCAGAATTTACTCAAGTAAAAAAAAAAAAAAAAAAAAAAAAAAAGAATTTACTCAAGTAAGAGTAGCGATACTTCTTCAACAACATTTAGTCAAGTAAAACTAAGAAGTACAATGCCGTAAAACTACTCCTAGAAGTACATTTTGTTCAAAAAGTTACTCAAATAAATGTAACTCGTTACTACTCACCTCTGGTGCTGGATCCGGGACACATCTAAATGTTCCAGGACACTGGACCTCGAGGACTGAAATTGAAGGCAATGATTTTCCTATCTGTTGTCCAATTTTGGTGAGCATGTATGAATTGTAGTTTCGGTTTCCTGTTCTCGGCAACCAGGAGTGGCCCCCTCTATGGGTTTCTGCTGTTGTAGCTCATCTGCTTCAAGGTTGAATGTGTTGGGCATTCATGTCATAACTTAGTAGTAACAAGCTTCTTTGTCCTTTCTATCATATCAAACCAGTCTGGCTATTCTCTTCTGACATAAACAAGCCATTCGTGTCCACACAGCTGCCGTTTACTGAACATTTTCTCCTTGCAAATCCAAGATATGTTTGTTTATGAAAATCCCAGTACATCAGCAGTTTCTGAAATATATTTAGATGAACCCATCTGGTATCAGTTTAAACGTTAGCAATTGAGCTCCACCACAACTACACTCCAAAATGCATTTATCTGTCATGTGATTGACTAATTAGCTGTTTGTGTTAACTAGCACTTAATCAGCTGCACCTTAAAAGTGGCCAGTGAGTGTCGGTTGACTGGTTAATTTTGTTTTTAGACACCTTCTTTTGCCCATCAACTGCCCTGGTGAATGAGAACCAGATTTGTGAGCTGCTCCACTTGAGGCAGCAGCTCTCTGATAACCTACAGCTGGTTTTCCACTCTTTTCCAGCTGAGGATGATGGCTTCTTGATATGAAGCGCTGATTTTGCCCCTGGTTGTTTTTCCACTCAGTTATAAGCCTCTTAAATTTCTGCAGGGGATCCTTACAGGATGAGGCAAATGTGACTTCATCATCTATAAAAAGAAACACTGGAGTTCAAAGCCATGAGAACTAAAACCGCTGTCCCCTCAACCTTTGGCTACCATTTCTGAACATACAATTTATTTACAGGGGAGCACTGGTAAAATTAAATGACAAAAAAGGTCTAACTCGCGTCTTGCAAAACTGAATGATAATAATTAAAGTCAAATGGCATTAAATATGTTGACTTTGTTGATCTGAACCTCTATTCCTACAATTTACCAACATGGAAGCTAGTTTGTGATTGACTGGTTTGATAATTTCACATCATTGTCCATCCCAGCAATAAGTGATTTTCGTTTTACTCTGTTTTCATTCCCTGGTTGTCCAAATCACCAAACCTGTTTCTCTGGCTTGCAGGGGGAGGTACTGAGTCTCAGAGGACCTGAAGTACTCCAGCACTCACTGGTCAGATCAATTTCCAAATAATAGAAGAGAATAAAAAAATGTGCCAATGATGACTGTATACCTTACGTTCCTATCAGAGGTGGGTAGTAACTAGTTACATTTACTCAGTTGTATTTACTGGAGAAATGTTTTGAACAAAATTTACTTTTAGGAGTAGTTTTACTGCACTGTACTTTTTACTTTTACTTGAGTCATCATATGACTCTTACTTCAGTAAAAATTCTGCCTACTGTACCTGCTGTGAGTAACTTCCAGAATAAAGAACAGACTTGTTTTAACCAATAATGCACCAGAGAGAAAAAAAACCTAGAGTTTATGTTAATGTGGGACTTCCTGTTTGTATACAAGCTCTGTTATTTTAATGTTATTTTCTATCTGTTGAGCTCATTGAGCCAACTGGAGGTCAAGGGACCATACAGTAAACAGTAGATATTGCCATTGGACATACTTTGCACTGCTCTAACTGTAAACTGTATGCTGTGTATACATTAACTGCTGTAGGTATTGCTTTCAAGTTTAATGTTGAAAAAAAATATTTAAAAAGTTTTTTTTTTCTGCTTGAATTTAGTTTGCAATTATGTTATTCTTTGTATATTATTTCATTTGTCTCTTTAAAATACCAGAATTTGCACATAACTTTAAATTTTTGTCTGTCCAATTACATAATTTTAAATATTAAATCACCAGCTGTTATAATTAGTTACTCACTACTTGAGTAGCCTTGTAACTGAACACTTTTTTACTCTTACTTGAGTAATGTCTTGGCTGACAACTTTTTACTTTTACTTGAGTAAAAATATGTTGAAGTAGTGCTACTCTTACCTGAGTACAATATTTGGCTACTCTACCCACCTCTGTTTCCTATAGCTAAACACAGTAACCAGAGCTCTTACAGGTAGGATTTCTCTCAATAATGGTGGGATGTTTTCTTTGTTTTTGTTTGTTTGTTTTTGTTTTATTTAATTCAGTAAGTGTCCGTAAAATGTAGTGTGATTAAATCAGGAATTTGTTTTTAACTTAAACAAAAACAAAACAGTTTTTGAGTTTGGAGGATTTCTCATATTTCTAAGTTCAGAAATAGCTGTTTGATAGCCATTCACTTTTGATGTCCATGAAAAGAAATGTAAGCCAAAGTCTCTGCATTCGGAGAACTTTATCAACTCGTTTTCATTTAGATGATCATCCAACTTGACAATGAAGCTTATGCAATACAATGAGATATAGAGGGGTAGCTCTGAAAGCAGTAACACGTTGATGGGAAATACAGTGCCTTGCAAAAGTATTCACGTCCTTGGCTTGTTACCTATTTTGATACATTCCCACCTATAAGTTAAATAATTAAAAATGTATCCTGTGTGATTGATTTGCATAAAATACTCTAAGTAAAATGAGAAAAATACATTGGCATGTACATACTGTATGCATCCACCCCCTTTGCTGTGAAACTCTTAGAATATTCAGATTCAACCAATTACATTCAAACTTAAATAATCTGATGAAGTCAATTTGTGTGCAACCTAAATGTCACCTGATTTGTCAGCATAAACACATCTGAAAGGCACCAGAGGCTGCAGCACCACTAAGCAAGAAGTATTGCACCATGAAGACCAAGCAGCTCTCCAAACAAGCAGTGTTGGGCAAGCTACTTGTCCAGTGTAGTGAGCTAAGCTATCAGCTACTCAACAATAAATTAAGCTTCACTACACAAAAGCTACCACCTATAGAAATATAGCAAGCTAAGTTACACAAATGTGTTAAAAGTAGCTTAACTACATTAGAAGCTACTTAACGTTGTACCAACCTAATGTCAGATCAATTCAAAATGAGTCTGATACACTGGTTAAAACATTTATTAAAGATCAGCCAATGACCTAACACAGTGTAGACAGTGCTTTATGAGCAGCATAATAAAATACAAACTGAAGTAATTACTGCTAGAAATAAAACAAAAAGGTTATTGGCCTAGTACGTGCGGTGGCGTTAATAACGTTTGGTGGCGTTTTTTGCATATTATATTATCAGGAGGTTGTCTTTTATGTGCTCAGCCACATGATTTAAAGGTGTTTTACCCAATAAGAACACTGCAGCACCAGACACAACCAGGAGGTCCCTGATCGTTGGGGAAAGGCAGGAAGAAGATGCACCATAAGCTTTTTCATATTTCTTTTGTCATTTTAAACATGAAACTACCAAAGCACAAGCCAAGTAGTAGAACTAAATGTTGAAAAGAAATTAAAAGCTAAATAAAATAAACCAGGTCACTTAATAAAGCTGCATTTTCTGTATGCTTTGTATTTATATTCACATGATAATATTTTCAGAATTAATAATAACATTTCTTTTAAAGATTTCATTTATCTTCTGCACCAAGGGCATAAGTAGGGAGAACAAGCAGAGTGAGTTTTGTGTAATATCAGACTTTATTATTGAACTAAGCAGGATTTAGACAGGATCAGAAAGGAAGGTGCATCTTCTTTCTGCCTTTCCCCAACGATCAGGGACCTCCTGGTTGTGTCTGGTGCTGCAGTGTTCTTACTGGGTAAAACACCTTTAAATCTAGTGGCTGAGCACATAAAAGACAACCTCCTGATAATATAATATGCAAAAAAACGCCACCAAACGTTATTAACGCCACCGCACGTATTTTACGCGAGCGCGCGTTTTTTACGTCACCGCGCGTTCTGGCTGGAAACGCGCGGTGACTAAAAATGCGCGGTCGCGTAAAATACGGGTTGGAACTGCACGTTATTGTAAGGGCGAGTATTTGCCTAATCTATGGGGTTCCATTAGTGCCAAAATTATGTTTATGAACCCCATACTAATCGGCTTGCCATAAGTTCCACTGCCGTATGCATGCGCATGTTTCGATAGATACAGACAGGAGAGGCAAAGTAGAAGCTCGCGCATGAACATGTCCAACCAACAACTCTGATTGATTGTTCACTCTGAATGTTGTTTCAAAATAGCAAACCTGGTTTCATTTCTTAGTTATGTCCTGGATTTTGTAGCGTTTGCGGACGCTACGTCGCTACTTGATCAAAAAAATAACGTCACTACAGGAAAGTTACTTGATTCATAAAGCAGCGACGCTACGGTCAAGCTACTGGAAAATGTAGTTTAACTAATAGCTTCGCTACATGTAGCGGCGCTACTGCCCATCACTGCAAACAAGTCAGGGACAAAGTTGTTGAGATGTACAAGTCATGATTCCCCGGAGCACCATAAAATCAATTATTCAAATGGAAAATCGATTATTCAAATGGAAAACACATGGTACCACAGACAACCTGCCAAAAGAAGGTTACCCTCCAAAATTCACAAACTGAGCGACAGTTAGCCTATGCGCACTGATGTTTTCTGTTGTTTTGTGATACTTCTTGTTTGCCTCACAATACAAAAGGTTGTAGGCATGTTCTATAAATGAAATGGTGCAACCTCTCCAACAATCTATTTTAATTCCAGCTTGTGAGGCAACAAAACATAAAAATGTCAAGGAGGTGAATACTTTTGCAAGGCACTGTAAGTGTGTTAGGGTTTTTGCCTCAGGACAAGAAGTACAACCACCAGATAACTCTAGCACTCTTGTTCTGTTTTATTTTATTATCTAACTTGTTTTACAGCAAATGCACCATGTGGCCCTCTTTACACTCGAGCTGCTGATGTTTGCGCCAACGGATCAATGGTGCACCGGAGGCAGGAGGACATTACGACCCCTCGGACAGCTGGAAGAGATTAAGCATTTTGTGTCAGACTTCCGATGCCTAATGATATTCCTATAAGTATTATCACCAAATCAATATCTAATAGCACATAATACAAACAGTCACAGCTGGCCAACATTGCAGGTTTCTAATTACCCTTGCAGCGATCCATGTGAATACACATAAACGGAACGATCTAAGTTTAAATCAACATTTCCTATTATAACTGGAGGAAAAAGCTAATATGAGAATTGGACTATCATAATAACTCAACAAGAAAAGAGTACAAAGTTTCAAAAGCAACTAAAATCAGAGTGCAGACCACAATCGTGAGGCCAAACAGTGGCAACAAAAGTGAATGATACAACACAATGAATGGCACGCTCGTTCAGAAACTGCCTTATTTAGTTTCTTGGGACATTTTGATGTCTGCAGACTCTGGAGCATCAACAGTGATGGTTTGTCCTGCATCTTACATCCGCCTTTGATACTGTTGATCACAGTATTTTGATTAATAGGTTCTGCTATGTAGTCAGTCTATCAGGTAAGGCTCTAGAGTGGTTTAAATCCCACCTCTCAGGAGGATCTAGTGTTTTGTGTAGTGTTTTGTGTTTGGAAACCAGTTCATGTCTTACTCAAAGTGCCTGCTATGTGGGGTACCACAGGGCCCTGTCTTGTGACCTTTTCTTTTTCTTTTATATATTTTCCCCCTTGAACAGATAATCAGACAATCCCCTGATGTATCTTATCATTTGTATGCTGATGACATTCAGCTCTATTATTCTTTCAAACCCTCTGAATATTTTAAGCTGTCCTGCTTGATAAACTGTGTTAATGATATTAAACAGTGGCTCTGTGAAAACTACTTGCAGGTAAACTCTGATAAGACAGAAACGCTAATCATTGCTCCTGAGAACCAAATAACAGAAATTAAGCAATTTCTGGGTGCATTGGCCTCCTCTGTCAAACCAAGCTTCAGAAACCTTGGCATCATTTTTGATTCTGCCATGTCACTAGAGTGTCATTCTCACAGATTAATCAAAAACTGCTTCTTTCAGCTAAGAAATACTTCTAAGCTTCGAACTTTTCAAAAGCTCAATTAGAGATGATTATTCATGCTTTTATTTCATCTTGCTTTGACTATTGTAACAGCCTTTTTTGTGTTTGAATAAGAAAGATCTTGGCTGTCTGCTGTTAGTGCAAAATGCTGCTGCAAGACTTTTAACCAACACAAGAAAAAGACAGAGCATTAACGCAGTTTTAATCTCTTTACATTGGCTACCGGTACATTTAAGAGTTCATTTTACAATTTTTGTGTTTACTTTTAGAGCCCTGAGTGGCCAAGCTCCAACTTATATTACCAACCTTTTACAACCATATTCCCCTTCTCGTAGTCTGAAATCCTCCTGCCAAAGGCGTTAATCATTCCACAAACTAATTTCAGCAGAGGGGATCTGTCTTTTAAAGCTGTGGCCCCCAGACTGTGGAATGCATTGCCTTCATCTTTACGCTGTCTTGACTAGGTTTATTCTTTTAAGAAGCAGTTGAAGACCCACTTGTTCTGATTGGCTTTTAACTAGTTTTTAACAAGTTTTATGTTATGATGTTGCATTTATGCTGTTCTATATTTTTTAATTGTGTCAGCAATGATTACCTCCAAATAAAAGCCTAAAGCCATCATAGCTTTGTGTAAAAAATGGCTTGCATACAAGAATCTACTGCTAAGAAGAAAACTTCTAGGCCATCTCCTACTGAGGAGTTTGTAAGAGCCTAGTTAGCACCAGTGCATTCGTTAATCAACGTGGGCAACAGTGAATTATGAGTGTGTCTACACAGATGTCGGAAAACTCTTTTGGACAACAGTGTTGTGGCAAGAAGAGCAGCAAAGAAGTGACATCTATCCAAGAAAAATCTTAAAGTAGGGATGGAGAGAAGAAAACTATAGGGCACAGTTATCTTCTTTGATAAACTCTAATTCTAATAGTTTGGGAGATCTGGAGAATCACTATAGTGAATGTAGGGAGTTGTTTCCCATTCCTGTCAGTCCCAAGGATTAAAAAATGGGACCAAAATAATCCAGGGACAGTTTTCAGATGATCAAAGATTGATCCAGGATCAGAACATTGAAATTTAGGACCTTGCGGTCTTCATCAGTAAAGTTTTGGTCCAGCAGTTGATGTCTAGCATGATGGAAAGTAACTGAAGTTACTGAAGATTGGGTGGGAAATGTCAGCAGGTACACTGGAATAAAAGAAAAGATTTCCATCTTTAAGTAAATGTTGCTAGACATTCAATTTTATAGCGAGTTATGGTGTTTTTTTCTGATCTGACCATGTTTTCACCTTACACCCCAGCTCTTGGCAGTTGTGAGCTACAGGTTTTATTTTTAAGTTTAGTGAATCAACCTTCTAACCCTCAGGCCTTCCTCAGGATCAGTGTTTATGAGTGACAAAAGGCCATGATACCTTATAAAGGCCACACCAGCGTCTTTTGTGCCACGAAAGATAATCTTTAGAAAGAAAAGGGTCAGTCTGAACATGTTGAAAACACATATGAGCCTTGAGTGTGTCATACTTTTCTTTATTTCATTTCCATCTTTCGTTTCTGTTTGTTGCGAATTTTCATGCCCGAACCTCACAACTGATGTCTGCCTTACCAAAGTCAATTCTGGATCCCAGAACTTCCACGGAGACTTTGCAGAGGAGAGGTTAACCCGTGAATGTCCAAACAAGAAAAGGAGGACAAATAGACTCCAAGTTCTGCCTACAATGTTATTCTCCAATAATGGTGGTGATAGTGGGAAACACTTTGTTGGACAAGGCAGCGAAATGTGCTGAATAACCAACAAAGCCAACCACCAAACCCCTCGCCCTCAAAAGTAGCAAAGCCACACGCTAATGCAATCCATCAGCAGTGTTTGTTGGGGTTGTTAGTGGAGTGATTCCTTGGTAACTGCTCAAAATCAGTGTTTTGTTTGCAGTCAAAGCCCCAGAGCTAAATGTTCCACCTCTCAATCAAAGAAATAAGAGGGGTGGTTAAGGTTCAGACAGAGCAAAAATAGCGCTACGGAGCCCTGTGGTAGGTTGGGAGGCAGGGAAAGCATCTCGTGCAAACTGCTATGCGTGAGTAGAGTGTTTGGATCCTATTTCAAGTTTAGACAGAAAGGGGCTGAACGGCTGCCAGGTAAACAGAGCAGCACAGGTACTGATTTGGCCCCGTGTTTTTGCTTACACAAAAACAGCCTACAGCATTGCTGAATGGAGGTAGGTCCTATCAGATGCAGCGATAAAGTGAGGTGTCTACGGCTGAGATCAATCATTGCTCCTTTTTTCTTCTTTGGCCCCCACCCTATCCATCCCTGCCCCCTGAAAACCTTCCAAGCCTCCCGGCTCGACGAGATAGGGGGACCTTAGCGTGTGAAGACTTTAAATGTACGGCGGCGAGAGATACAGCTATAGGTCTGGGAGCCTGTGTGTCCCGCATGGCAGAGGTTCATTGACAGATATGCTCGTGTAGTAACATTGTACAGGCTGGATGAAGGGGTGCAGTCGGGTCTGATTTCTTCCTGAGTGGCTTGTTTTGAATTTTTGGAGATCACAGATTGTCATCAGATGTTAGGAATTGACAAAGCTCTTCAGAGGCATTGAAAGTGTCCTAGTGATTGTGCACTATACAACATATTTACACTCTGGTTCTGAGGAGCCAGTGCAGGCCTTATGAAATTTGGCTAGATCAAGTGAGGGTTGCGGCATCTTTAGGCTCCTGTCTCAAATCCTTGCTGGACTTGTTTTCCAATTCTGTGATAAATTACTTTGAGACTATTTCCTGCTGTAGTTAGTTTGAACACACCCTGCACTATATGCTACTATGCTCAGGTACAAGAACTGGGCTGAAAATGTGGGGGGAAATAATAGCTAAAGTCCAAAGAAATGATACTTTGAAGGATCTTTAGCAAGTCTGGAGAACATTTATTCCAGACAATTTTCAAAATATTACAGAAAAGCTTGGAAAAACCCTATGCATGATTGTACATATAACTGATCAACATCAGTGTGATGGAATTCATGCATATAATGCTTAAATAAAATAAAGTGGTTGATTACACTGGTTTTAGTAGTGATTGTCACTTGGCCTAACGAGATGAACAAAAATCCAAACAAATAGGCCAACCAAGCCTGACTTTCATTGTTTTTGCACGTTAAATTTGGACAAATGTGGATATTGACTGGCCAATCTGATATGCCTATACATTTCACTTTCACTGTCTCCATTGGTCAGCAAGCAGTGTTCATCCTGAACATGTCCCCAGTCCTTTACAGGACAACAGCGGGACACACAGGGCAAAGAACCATGCATACACACACACTCAGGCCAAATTAACTTTTTAGAGTCTCCTAATACCCAGGCATGCATGTTTTGGGGGAGTAAAGGAAAATAACCTATGCATGCACAGGCAGCCCATTTTCTCCAATAATCACCTGGCCTTCTTAGTGTGAGGAAACAATGCTAACACCTGCACAACCATGCAGCCCCAAGCTGAAATAGACATTTTCAAAATCTCCATCGACAAGCATCGTTTGCTTGCATTGAGGCTGCTAAAAAGGTCTAACCTCTGACCACCTCAGTCTGACAATTTGTTTTGTTGTTGCCTTTCTGTCCATCAGCTGTTTTTTTTTTGTAAATTTTACCTTTAAAGATGTATAATATTTGAGCAGGGATCTTAAACTACAGTCTTTGAGGGCGAGTGCACTGCAACCTTTAGATGCATCTCTGGGACTGCTCCATTTGAATCTGTTTGGGGAAAGCAGGAAATTTCAGCAGAACTCTCTAAGCTGATTGGGCAAAGCGACACCTAGTGCCCACCTACCAAAGGTTGGTTCTAGCCAATCATGTTATAAAATTAAAAAGTAAGCAGCAGACGTCATGAGAAACCACAACAAGTTACGCTGGTCAAGGCACTTCTTGCTGTTCTACTATCAAAGAAGAAATCCTGGATTCTGACTGAACAGATGTGATAGCAGCAGCAGCTACATGTGCGTCCTCCTGCGCTGCCGTGTTTGTGTTGGTTCGGCGGGTGTGGGCTCGGCCGCCCTTGCTTTCATCGCACCAGTTTGTCCCACCTTAAACCTCAATACTGCAACGTGATTGGCCCAAACCGCTTTTGGTTCTGACAAAAACGGTTGAAGCCAGAGCTGTACAAGATGGATTCTCGTGTGTTTGTGAACGCAGAAATACCGCGAGAATTCATCTTGCAGGCTAGGTTATATACCACCAATTTTAGCATGATTCAGCCACCATGCGCACATGATTAGGTTGTAAAACGGGGGAGCACATTTTGAAAAATTCAGACAAGACTCAACCACTTTGAACCAGGTTCAAAATTTGGACCAACAAAAAGTTGTTTGGATTTTTGCTCAACAGAGAAGCACTTTGGTGTATTTGGGTCTGCTGCTAACAAGAGGAAGCTGTGTTTTGAGGATAGCATCAGCCAGGTTCTTATTCAGCTAAGAAAGTTGGTGAAGTGGCTAAAAAGACTAGAAAAGCAGCTTTAAAAGCCAAATAATGGCAACATTTCTTGAAGTGTAGAGACAAAAAAGGAGAATCTCCTCTGTCCAAAAAAATCCCATAATTTAAGGGGAAAAAACTGCCTAAAAATGTACTTCACCTATTAGGACAATAAGGAGCATAGCCCTCAGTCTGGCATCACCAAGCTGTTCCACTGCTGCTTCACCTGTACTTCAACTCTCCCCTTAATTTCTTTAATTACACCCCTGTTAGGCTTGGTGTGTTTGTGTGTATCTATTTTTTTCCTCTCCCAGGACCTGGCAGGGTGTGAGCACCTCAGTTAAGAATACAGGTGAACCAAAATAGCAACAAGCAGCTGCCAAGTGACTTCAGGATACGCTGCTGTGTTTCAACAGATTTCATTTATTAATTGCTGACATAAAGGCTCGAAGAAATTCGTGCTTGCCGAACCACACATGTGCATGCTTTATGAGTCAACGAGTTTACCGATAATTTACGGCCAGATTATTGATGCTTTGC
Source organism: Fundulus diaphanus (assembly GCA_037039145.1). NCBI lineage: Eukaryota > Metazoa > Chordata > Actinopteri > Cyprinodontiformes > Fundulidae > Fundulus > Fundulus diaphanus. The sequence goes on along the minus strand of CM073128.1, from coordinate 18,009,431 downwards.
ATAGCAGCTTTCTGGTTTAAAAACTTGGAAACAAGCTGAATGGGAACTTTTTTCCTCAGGTGTGATTGTATGAAAAGAGAGATATTAGATATGAGCCCCCCCCACCCACAAACACACAATTCATTTTCTGTTAAATATAAAGGTGGGATTCCGCAGGAACACCACAGAACAGACAGCGAACATTTCGACAGCCTGCATTTTAGGATAATTACAGTAATCACCGTTTGAAGAATAAACTAGATGGAATGCTTGCATCTTCCATTTTTCAGCAGAACATTTTCTCACCCTTCCAAGCACCCACACCTGAACAGACAAACAGCTGCAGCCTGAAACACACCCCCACAAACAGACCACTGCGCCGTCGCTTCAGGAACGAGTGGAATTAAGGTGGAATGCTTGAACTTAAGGTTGTCTTTGGAGCAGACATGTGGCTGTACCTACCTGTGTGCCCCAATGGAGCATGTCGGATCATCAGAGGCCTCCGTCAGAGACCAAATCTGCTGCAGGGGAATCTCCGGAATCTCAGCTACGCAGAGATCTTCTGGCCCTGCTCACACCCACAAACATATGCGCGCCCACACGCACACATGCACACATACACAGCCCACACTTTGTTTATACAAAGGCATGGGGGCTGGACACCCTTCACTCACAGAGAAGAAAGAAAACAAAGACGAGATACAGGTAAGAAGTCAGCCATGCAGACAGGGGTTAGCGTGTGAGCGCAGATCGCTGCAGAAAGGTGGGGCTATTTTTGGAGCAGAGGATTCACCCAATGAAATTTACATAACTGGAATTCCACACATGTCAACACTTACAAGAGATTTCTCCTGCAGCACAAACAGAAACGTCTAAATGTGAACTAAACCAACAATATTTCAATTTTAGGAGACACATTAAGAGACTGTGTAAGAGCGGTGGATGCTTTTTAAGTTTTCATGTATTGTGTTGGTGAAAAGCTTGCATACAGTTCTCCTGGGCATGAATGTTATGATCATTTTGGGCTTTTGATTATGCTTTTTTTCTGTGTGGAATGACAACACAACAAACACCTTCAATAACTTTTTTGGGGGGAAAAAATCATGTCGACAAGTTTGCATTGATCAGAGATTTTCTCTACTCTACACAGAGTCAACATATGTATGTACCGTACATGCACCTTCCTAAATAATAGCTTAAGGAAGCTACTGAGAGACTGCTAATTCTAGCAGGATATTTCACCTTTCTTCTTATCAGAAATGCAAACAGTTTATTTAGTTTGTTTATTCACACAGAAATGGTTTTCCTGCAAAATGTGCTAACTTTCAAGGGGCTGAGGTCAACGCCATTTCAGCGTTTTAATGTTTGCCTGCCTTGTTTTGATGTGTTTGGGAATCATCATCCTGTTGTAACACCCACCCAGTTGAGTCCCAGTGACAGTTGTTTACCTGTTGGGTTGGATGTAAAGTAAAATAATTTTGAGGTATTTTTCCTTCTTCATTGTTCAGTTCATAAACACTCCCCCAGCATGATATTACCACTGCCGTGCTTGACCGTTGGCACAGCATTCTTAGGTTTGAAAGACTTGACTTGTCTCCTCTTGTGATTTTGAACAAACAGCTCAATTGTTGTCTTTTCAGGCCATTAAATATTTCCCCAGTATTCCCCAATATTTCCATCACCGTGGACTGAGAGGGTGCCAACCTAGAATTAAACCCTAGTGTTGAAATCAATTTAAATACAACAAACATTTACTGCTGCCCACATGAACCAGCCAAAGGACGTTTAGAGAAAACATTCCTGGACAGACAAAGCCTCAAAGCTCAGAAGTGGGGTTGAGGAATCAATGTGAGGTTTTCCAACCTAACAATGGTGTGCCAACTATCAGACATGGTGGAGGTAGCATCATACGGTGGATCAGTTTTGCCACCAGCCATACCTCTGCATAGTACAAAGTAGGAATATTAAGAAGGAGGACTTCCTCCAAATTCAACTGCATGCTTCTAACAAGTCAATAAGATCAGAATTGGGTTTGGGATAGAGGAAAGAGGCTAGTTATAAGCTTTTGGGGTAGCACTGATCTAAGTTCTATTAAAATATATTTATCCAGAAGTTTTGGGGAAAGCCTTGTCAATGGCCAAGGGACATTTAAGCAAATATTAAAGGGGATCTATGCATATTTGTGTCTGGATCTGTAGATTGTAGAAAATTGCCAATAAATTAAAACTTTGTCAGCCAGTTCTTGTTTTTTAAAAATCTTTTGCAGCAGTTTGTTGTTTTTGGCCACATTAGCTAAAGATCAGCAGTTCGAATGCATCCTCAAAAAGTAGCAAGACATATAGTATCGTATATCAGCAGAACCTAAAGTTAAAATCCTGACTCTTTACTTCTTGAAATTTGTGACAGATTTAGATCTACCTTAACCCAAAAATCCAAGTGGGAAGGATAATGTGATACTGCACTGATACCTGCTGTGAAGCTGCCTTTCCACCTCTGATCAAACTGAGAACAGGTGTGCTCTCTTTAAAGCATATGTGTGTGTGTGTGTGTGTGTGTGTGTGTGTGTGTGTGTGTGTGTGTGTGTGTGTGTGTGTGTGTGTGTGTGTGTGTGTGTGTGTGTGTGTGTGTGTGTGTGTGTGTGTGTACAGTCATTCTGGCAGAGAAAGTGAAATTAAATCCAGCTTCACAGCAATTTTGCAAAGAAATGTAAAAAACAAACATTACAGCAACACCCACCATCAGCCAAGCTGTGTGGGACCGTCTCTCTCTTCGCCTCCTCTGCGCGGCGATAATGACGGTTTCCTCAGCTCAGGATTTAGCCTCACAGCGGTTGTCCTCATGAGTTTCCGTGAAAACGATTTTGTTTGTGTGGGTTTTTTTTTAACTCTCAGCTACTCCAGAAAAAAAACAGAGAGTTAAAAGATTTAACTTTGATATCTGACTGCCTTTGATTCCTCAGTCATTCATCATCCTGCAAAACAGGCAGCGATAAGGACACTCAGAAACACGTGAGGTTTTCGTTTGACTTTAGCTGTTTTTTTTTCTTCCTTCTCAGCCAAGTAGCTGACCATTTTTAGAATAATGAATCACTCAGCCACAAAAAGGCCTCAAAACCTAAGGATTGAACGGTTGTTGTGTCTACTCATCATAGAGAATTTAGCAAAGAGCCCGCTTTAAATTGGACCCTTACAAACTCTGCTTGCTTTCAGGCCCACAATGAAACAGTTCAGAATATTGTCTGTAATCTGGCCTTTCACGAGTTTCTAAAGGGATAAACTTAAACATCCCCGGGATGCTGCTCAGTTTAACCTGTCTGCTCTTCTGAGGGCTGTGGATGTTTACAGTGGCCACGACATACTGTAGCTATATACTCAATCCAGTGTTCTCTTTTATAATCATTTGTAATATGTAGGTGTAAATGCATGATAGTAACGGAAGGGACAAAGTTTGTGTTCAGGGTCCCCTATAAACAGCTGAGGGAGAAGGAGTGGCCGAGACGACAGTTTAACTACACTGAAGCTCATAACTCATGTTAACTATGCGCTGCCTGCTTTGTCAGCCTGGCTGAGGTGATGACAGGAGAGGAGTTAATGCCACTAAGGGTTGGTTTACGGGCGTTGGTGGCATGGGTTTACGTAAAACCTATTCCAGCTACGGTCCCTGTGAGATTTCAGAGGACAAAAGTAAAACACGGCCACGAAAGGTCCTTTCAGCTACATGTTAAAAGGGCCGAACTCAGCTTGCTGCAAGGTGGAACACGATAAATTTGGTTCTAGTATTTTGGTAATTATTTAAAATGAGTTAATAAATGTCTTGAACATTTAAAGGCAATGTGGAAATGTATTTTATGCATCAGATTCACCTTGTATGTCTCATTCATTTAAAGCCGTTAGGCGTTTGAAAAGCACATAAACTGGCAGTGATGTTCTGCTCAATGGCACCATAAGGGAGCAGGATGATAAAATTGTTCAAACCTGAGAACCCAGCAAAAGCCGTGCATGCTGGAGGAGAAGGTGCAGAATCCAAACAGAAAGGCCCGGGCGGGGCCCATAACTGGCTAACCACCTACCTGGTTAGCCAGTTATGGGCCGAGCCGCCCTTGTAAACACTTGAGGATCCAGTCGTCTGTTCATGTATTTTACTGAAGAGTTTTTAAGGTTTCCGTTGCTACAGAGATAAGAGTGAGTCAACAGCCACCTTCATTGATTAATGTGAATTACTTTTTGTGGACTTAAAAAAAAGACTCACTCTTATCTATGAGGGAAAATTGTGAATGTCAAGCCCTGTAAGGTACGTAATCAAAAGGAACGTGACTGATAAATTAATCCAAATTATTGCCCATAAAGTAATAAAGTAATTTATCTTCCCCAAAAGTGCAACAGTTTCTTTCCAGTTCTGATCCAGCTTTTGTACATTTACAGTGCACTTAAACTGCTCTGAAACATACTATACAATGTTTAAATTAGGCCTTATGACACATCTCTTCAGCCAACCCTAGCCATGGTAAAAGGAGGACACACCCTCTTTCATTTCTTTAGTTTCACATCTGAGTTTTGAGCGAATAATGTCGTCTTTAGTAGGTTCTGAATTCATTGAAACCTAAAAGTAAAACTAAAAGTACAAACCCACGCAAACAATTCCACAAATTAATGGTAGAGCAATCAAAAATCGAAATCAAAATAGAAACATTTTGCCTGGGGGGGTTGATTTAGGACAGAAAGCAACAGCAAGGTACTGCTGATAAAAATGTACTTGATAGATTAATAATCTTTAGTGTGATCACCTCCATGAAAACCAGTCTGCTGCTCTCGAGCATGCAGGAGTCAGATGACATCAGCAATAACCTTGAAGAAGCAATTTTTGCTGGGACTTATGCAATTTCCAAATTATTTGTAGTCCTTTACTTTGTTGAGCAAAAGAAAATCACATTAAAGATATTTAAAGTAGCTGGACAGTGTGTTCACCCCAAGTAAAGACTATGAACTGCTCAAAGAAAGTGCACACAAAAACAACCCACCAATAACCTCCATTACAAAGTGGACCAGCCTCAGCCTATTAAATGTTAAAATTCATGTCACAACAGTTATTAAATTGGGAAGGTAGAAACCTCTTTCCTCTGAAGAGAATTTGGCACCGCAACTTCGGTTCGCAAACTCGCATCTGAATGAACTCCCAGGCCTCGGGAGCAATGCCTATTAGGACAGGTGAGACCAAAGTGGAGTTGTTTGGCATCACTGAAAATTGCCATCCTTGGAGAAAAAAGAACACAGCATATCAGCACAAATGCCTCAGACTATCAAGCATGAAGGTGGAAGAGTAATAATGTCAGCTTTGTTTTGCAGCCAGATGACATAGACCCTGCAGGCCCTCCATATGTATGTCTGACAGCTGAATCCTGGACCAATCGGGGTCATGTAAATAGTGCTCTATAAGGAAGAGAGAGACCAAGTTCCTCCTCAGCCTTGAGAGAGGCTAATTGAAGAGGTCAATTCGTGCCTTCAGTCACCATTACAGTTTTTAATAAAATGCCGGCTGCCATTTAGTAAAAATGCTGACTGTCTAATTGGCCCTCCCCTTTGAACTTAAGGTGACCTCTCAGAAAGTCAGTGAGTGAGTTTTTTTCCTCATTCTCTACATCTTGTTGGCTAAGCTGTGGATTTACATAGCCCTTGTGTGTTATGTGGATGCCATCCAATTATATTTTCTTTAATATCTGTGTTGTGATTTCCTTTCTTCCTCGTTCCGGTGATGGATGACAGCAGTTCAGGTAACAAAATAAAAACACAAGCAGTCTTGTCTGTTTATCTGGTCTGTCTTTCTTTATCTGTCTGGTGGTTTGATGCAAATTAACCTTGTCCTCTTCATTAAAATAATCGGATAGATCAATATGCTTTTGACTGTGAACATATTTGTTCCTGCCCTGTCTCGCTTCTTTTATCCACCCTGTTTTATTTTTCTCCTCCTCCCAGATGTTGCATGCCAGCCTCTAATTGTGAACATACAGTCCATCGATTTACCATGACGTGAAGGTCATGACTGATGATTCACTCTGGAGTCAGTTGCACAACTATATGAACCTAAAATAGAAGCTTGTATTAATTTTGACGCTGATTAAAACATGTCGTTGTTTTCAAAGCTGTCAATGACACTTTATTCAATACCATATTGTTTAACAATACATTACCAAGAAAGACAGACAAATATTTCACATAAGGTCAAATTAGATTTTTTTTTCTATGTAAAGTTTCTTTTTTGGGGTGGGGGGCGGTGATCTCTCTTGTATCTGTATTTGTAGATGAAGTCTGTGGAGCCAGGTTGCATTGGTCAAGTGTGGATGTCAAACATTTTCAGTATCTGGCTTTGAATGTCTGTAGCCGATCCTTCATGTTTGCTGAGACCCATTGGTAAATTATGTCACAATATTCTGCGTTGGTCCAAACAATGTCAGGTTTTGAAAATAAAAGGCTTGGAAATCAGAAAAGGCGGCCTCTTGTACCCCAGCCAACTCAACCAGTGTTTTCGGGTGCACACAGGTTGAAAAGAATGGTTTAGTGTGCTGTACAGACTTATTCCTGCCACCCCCTGCATAGAAGAAGAGCCCCAGTTACATCCACTTGTGCCCCTGGGGCTCGGCACTGCCCCCATCAGCGCGGTGCGGTACTTTTTGCATGACACCATGCATTTCCCTTGTGCATTTATGGCAATGAGGACGACTAATTATGCATTCATTTAATATATTAGACAGACTGTGTAACGTCAGCATGTGTAGTACAAGTGTAATCCAACATGGATATAGATATAAAGAGTGACAGAAGTGGACACGCGCCAGCTGCTTGCACCAGTCAGTCGGCGTGTGACACAGCGCCACCAGAAGGAAGCCACAGCTACATGGTGTCCTAAAAGGTACACCGTAAACAGCTCGTCACTCCCTCGTCTCACCTTCTGCGATCTATTTGAAAAGGCAATGCGCAAATTATGATATTCTGAATTTCTGACCATAAAAAATGCTGAAATCATACAGGAAACTAACCTATAGGAGTTTGGTGGAAATGTTTGTTTTCTCTTCTCGTTGGGGTTTTACTTCTTATGAATACAGGTGAGGCAGAGCCTCGTCTGCCTGCCCTGAATGCACGTCACTGCTACATACATACCTCAGCCGCTTCAATTGATTTGACGTGCAAACCCCGCCCGTGGGCTGTCCCTTGTGGAGGCATAATATTTAAGCAAGACAAGCGCGTCTCGGGAGACAGATCCGTGTTCTGCAGCTCCACACTGCCTGCAGCACTTCTAAAAACACCCCAGACGCGGCTGACGGGACAGCTCCACCTGCTCCGCTGATCAGCTGAGAGACACAAGCTCCGACTTTTCTTGTTTGTTTTTTTTTTTTTGCTGGGAGGAGATGAAACTAGAAGTTTTCTCCGCGCACCACTTTGCGCAGAAGCCGCTGGAGCTCTGCATGGAGCCAGACGAAGGGCTTCCCTCTCCTCTGTCCGGGGATGAGCTCGGCTCAGACGGAGACTGCATGGCAAACAGCCCGGCACCTGTCACTCAAGGCAGCGAGAGCGCCAAAGGGAAGCCCTACACCCGCAGACCGAAGCCCCCGTACTCCTACATCGCCCTCATCGCCATGGCCATCCGGGAGTCCAGCAGCGGTCGCCTGACCCTGGCAGAGATCAACGACTATCTGATGAAGAAGTTCCCGTTTTTCCGCGGCAGCTACACCGGCTGGAGGAACTCCGTGCGTCACAACCTGTCACTCAACGACTGCTTCCTCAAAGTGCTCCGGGACCCGTCCAGGCCCTGGGGGAAGGACAACTACTGGATGCTGAACCCACACAGCGAGTACACCTTTGCTGATGGGGTCTTCCGGCGCAGGAGGAAGCGCATCGCCAAGAGGGGCCCTAAGGAGCAGGAGATCCCGGACATGCTGAGTGAGGACACCCGGCTCCCCGCCCCGGAGGAAAGAGTGGGGGCCAAGTTCTCCAGCTCCTTTGCCATAGACAGCATCCTCAGCACCCCGTTGATCAGAAGAGAGGAGCACCACCCAGACGCACAAAACCCCACCCCGCGGATGTACTGGCCCCCAGGGGCCCACACGCTGCCATACGCTCTGAACTATCCGGTCCACCATACATATCTGTCCGAGGCGGTGTACGGCAGCACGGAGCCTGGCAGGGATCCGTACCTGCTGGCAACAGCAGCGGGCAGGGCCGCACCTGCGGCCACCTTCAAGGTGCCCAGCAGAACCAGAGGCTTCCACATAGACTCTCTGCTGTCATAAAAAAAAAAAACACAGACAGAGATGGCCAGTCTCAGCCTCCAGCGCTTCACTTATTTAACTGTGCTGGACTCATGGTGACCAAACTACTGTAGAGTCAAAGCAAACGCTTTGTGTTGGCAAAACAAATCTGTGTGATGACAAACTAAAAATAGTGTCATCAGCTTTTTCTCTGTGTGTGTGTCCGTGTGTGAGAATGTGCGTTAGTTGTGTTTGTCGTTATGTATCTACGGTTCATTGGTCATTTCTTTTGTTTCTTAATATATATATATATATATATATATATATATATATATATATATATATATATATATATATATATATATATATATATATATATATATATATATAACTTTATTTATATTTTAAAGTTTTCTATGAACTACTGTAATGTATAATATGTATAATATATTAAATATTGACAAGGTCGTATTGCATTTATGCGGCTGCCCCAGAAAATACATGGAAACATGGAAATGTTTTTTTAATGACTGATTGACTGGAGTGTTGATTGATTCATTGACAGATGCATGTTCAATATTTTTATGAATAAAAACGTGAAACAATGGGACACTGATGTTTGGTGACTTTTTTACTGAAGAAATTAAAGGGAATTGGCCGAGGGGTTATTGAAAGAAGAACAGGTGCGCATAAGTTAGGGAGGGAGATGTAGATGAAGCACCTGCTCTGGATCCCATCCCATGTGGCTATTTACTGATGCTGGAAGTGTAACTTCAAATCATGTTAGTATAATTTAGTACAATCCAGTTTTATGTACATTTTAGTGTTTTCTAAGAGAAAAGAAATAACTTGAGGGAGACACATAATTGCAATACACGATAACGATAAAATTAAAATACTGAATCAAAGTGTGAATATTAAACATAAATATAACGATGTTTTGAATATTACCATAGGTTGGTCTTTTTCTATATAAAGTGCCCAGCGCAAACTGAGACCATGCATCACAATTGCATCTACGCCATTTATCGCGATGGAGCATTATTTGTTAGTCTTCACGCCACATGTCAAACAAGCAACTTTGTTGGCTTTCAGGGTCGCAAAAAAAAGGTCTGAGTCAGACTAAAAGTTTAAATGTTACTGTAAAGCACTACATATCATTTGTTTTTATCCAGAAGAAGGTATGAGATCCTTTTAATTGAATGATTGCTGCTAAATTATGTTGCCATGATCACGCTAAACATGACAGATAAACACGTTAATTATAATGGGATGAAATAGGCTTACGCCATTTATAAAACCGGAATACAAAGGAATACTCTTTAAAAGATAAGTGATTATGCAGAAAAATGTTAATTAGATGTCTGCACTGTGGAATCAGGAATCAATAAACTTTATTGTCACCATGTGTTACCATGGTAAAATTTATATATATATATATATATATATATATATATATATATATATATATATATATATATATATATATATATATATATATATACATAGTCAGTTGATAGCACTGGCCAAACACACTTCCTGAGAAGCTTAAAGCATGCAAAAATTATCCTTAGGGTCTGCTAAGTCTCGTACCGAGTTCGGATATCAGTCCTATTTTCAGTATAAAAAGAAAGACAAAAAGAAGGAGAAATAAACTTGTTTTTCTTCGCTTTTTGTCCTGCTCAGAAATAGAGAACTATTGACGGGACACGTTCCCGCAGCTTGTTAATAGTTCCTGTCCGGAGGGGCTTCAGTTGCTCTCCACGGTCCTGAAACGGACCCCAGTCCCCGGAGCCAATAATCAGACATTGGAAAACAAAACAAACAAACAAAAAACATCCAAGGGATGGGCTTCTTAGAAATAACTATCAGAACGTAATGTAGAAGTCAATCCTTTGCAAAACTGCACGGCGGTGAACCCATTTATTAAATGTTGAAGTCATTACTCCTAATAGTGCCCATGCAGGAATTATTTATGTAACGTCAAAACAACAAAGGCCATCTCAAAGGCAAACCGGTCCGATCCACGCCCATTTACATACAAACTCAAAACGGTCTAAATTCAGTTGAAATAATTCTAAAACCTTCAATCTTAGTTTTTCTCCAGATAATAGCTCTGCTGTGAAGCTGCCAGCGTTTGATATCCCTGCAACGGTAATAAACTTTGCACCATGTGGACGTTCATTTAATTGCTTTAGACTCAATTTTAAAAGAAATGTAAGCACTGGAATTGTAGCACCAAATAAAGAAAAATATGAAGGAAATTCAATGCAGCATTACAGATATCTTAGGTAATTCCTGTAAAATAAAATACGATATAAAACACGGATTTGTTTTAAAGAAAAACATTCGTGTTTGTGTGGAAAACAATTGTACTAAATTATCGGGTTTGTAGATCAACAGATCTGTCCGGGATTCACATATGTGCTGTAAACACGTAACTTTAGACATTTAGTGCGACGTTATTTGTGTTAAGGGGCCAATTACTTGATTCAACCCGCAGTTCGCTTGTACACATGCGCAACACTTAAGGCAGCTGAGAACCGAGCAGATGCGAGCAGGGGGAGGAGAAATGCGCCAGGTGACAGGTGAAACTCCTCTGTTTGCAGTGACAATGCTGCAACCTGCAGGGGAAACACCGCAACAGCACACCTGTCTCATAGGTGCGGTCACGTGACCCCGGGCGTCCACAGCATCTCGCGTTGTTGGCGTCCAATTTCGCTGCGCAGCTGACGCGCATGCTTCAAATTTTGCATCCATGTCGGCGGCTCCGCCTGGGCTGAAGACGAGGCCTAATCGAGCTCAGAACGGGAGGCAGAGAGAGGTTTGAAACTGAACTGTAAGGCAGGCACAATGTTAGGAAGTCCAAACAGTCTGTCACCCCGGTCGATGTGAACCGCGTCTGACCTCCCAGAGTCCCGGGGAGGCTGCTCCAAAGCTCCCGGCACCGCTGCAGGAAACACAAGCAGAGAGGCAGGACAAAAGCACAGCAGCCAAACAAATGTTACACCACTGGCCACAAGGCGTGAACATGCTGTACTTTATTTGATTTGAATTTACTGTTTTAGTTCTAAATGGGATATGGGAAATTAGGCTCAATTTAAGGCAAGAAGCAACTTTTTTTAAATTTGTTTATTTGGCCTTAGGATATGACAAATAGATGAACTATATAATTTTCTCAATTTAAAATAAAATATTTGCGCAAAAGCGAGTCAGACTGTTACAAAGAAATGAATTCACCTGAACCACGGCAGGACCGAAGCAGTCTCTCCAAGTCCCCCTATTTTCCTGATGACATTTAACCACTAAAACATACCGAAGTTCGAATTCTGATGGGATTGGGTTTATTTGGGTCTCGGCCGTGATCGTATAGTACACGACCAGAACGCCCCGTCACCAAAGACCTCTGCAGAGCTGTGGCCGTTGATCGCTGGGATATTTCCGACAGACCAAATTAGAACCGAGCTGAAGCTGCGGTCCGTAAAAAGCGGCCGGATCAGCGTCTTCAAAGCGGACCCCCAGAACAAAGATTCCCTCTGCAAACCGAGGCATCCTGATCTCAGCGGGGGGCATAAGTTTTTTGATGTCGCAGGAAATTTCTGGAGCCGTTACTGGTGTGTGTGTGTGTGTGTGTGTGTGTGTGTGTGTGTGTGTGTGTGTGTGTGTGTGTGTGTGTGTGTGTGTGTGTGTGTGTGTGTGTGTGTGTGTGTGTGTGTCGTTGGGGGGAAAATGATTTTTATCCACATGCACAGCCTTTTGTTTTGCAAAGTGCAACGCTTGGTGCAACGGCTGTGCTTAGAAAAGAAAAGAAAAAACATCAAAACTTTTAAAAGGCCTTGAAGGGTAAACGCACCTCTGAGGGCACTGAACTAATCTGAATGGGTCAATGTTCCGGAAACTTGTGCAAAGGCTTTTTTTTTTTTTACAATAAATCTCAATCTATGGCTTTTTATGAGAATGATGCACAGTCACATCCACTTAAAAAGCCCAAGTGTCAAAACAGTTTCTGATGACGTTGTGCTCTCCATCGCTCCGTTGAAGCGCGGACGTTAATATTACCTTTACGGGATATTGAACTCCATCATGTCGGACAAATCTGTGTGTGATGTCTCCATAGGGGCGGAAACTGTCGACGCCCGCTCGCCTAATTTCGCTTTTCTCTCTCTAATGAACGCGGGGCCCCTGGGACAAGCTCCGGCCCCGGGGCGGTAAACTGACACTGGCGCGCTGTGTGTGGTATCCAGGGCCGAGCTTGATGGAAAAAGCCTGCTTCCACTCATGTCAAAGTCATTTACTCAGAGCAACCCCCCCCCCTCTCTCTCTCTCTCTCTCTCTCTCTCTCTCTCTCTCTCTCTCTCTCTCTCTCTCTCTCTCTCTCTCTCTCTCTCTCTCTCTCTCTTTCTCTCCCCCTCTCTGTCTGTCTGTCTCTCCCCCCGCTTACACATGCACGGTAAAGACCACCACCTCCATCTCTCACACTCCTCGCCCCTCTGCAAGTCCGGCACCGCCACAGTTTGTTTTTGTTATCCTCTGGGCCATTTTGAGAGGAAATTATGAGCAAAATAATACAAATAACACGGAGCTAGGCATTCTTCAGAAATGGGGACGGATTGCATGAGGACCTGTATATTCTGAGCACTGTGGTGGATTTTTGGAGATGTTGTCAGGGGACTGTTTTGTGGCTCAAATTGCGTCATTCAGAAAGGAGTTTTTTTTTTTTACTTTGTGCTGAAGGCGTGTGGCGCTGTTGATTGGGATGTCTGGGGGAGGTTTGATAAATCGCTTATTTGCGTGTAGTCCAGGCTGGGGGAATAAGCGATGGGAGGGGAAAAGGAAGACAAGGAGAGGAGAGAATGTGGGCGCTAACGCTGCTCAAAACGGTGAGTGGACTCGGGCCAGAGCTGGCGTGGGTGTGGGAGGGGCCGAGGGAAACTGTTTTCGTCACTGAGAGTGAAGCTGAGGAGAAAGGGTGGGGGGCACCCGCAGAGGGAAGAAAGATTTATGAAATGATAGGTGGTCAGGATTTGTTTGTCTGGACTTTTGCGGGCAATAAGACCCAGAGTTTTTTTTTTTTTTTGTTCTTCCTCCATTAAGGAGGTCAATGGCCACCCGGCGCGTCACACAGCGCCACTTAGCGCCGGTGTGACACCCAGCGGAGCCCTGGACTCTCAGTCTCCAGTGGATAACCAGCTCCCCCCACTCTCCCTTCCTCTTCCTCTCTCTGTCAGCGCGTAGCCGCTTTGCGTTCTGCATGCGTCAAAGGAGCACCGTGCGTAACGGGAGAGTCGTGCGTAACTGGAGACAGATTTCTCTCCATTTTGCGCTCAGATTCTGGGGACCACTGGTGGTGCAACGCTCACTGACCGCTGGAACTCTGCACATTTTTTGCTCCCGAGCTTCTTTCTCCCTCCCTCTCTCCTTTATCTACGCCAGCTGTACGTCAGAGCTGACATGACAACCGAGACCACTCAGCAGCAGCTGGACCCTCCGCCTCCTCTGAGATCCAGCCCGGCGTCCGGCGTCCTGCACCCCGCTATGCTGAGCCCACAGGCCGCCACGGAAAGCGCTTCTGCGGGCGCCAAAGGGAAGAAGAGCAGCTCAGGTTTGAGGCGACCAGAAAAGCCGCCGTACTCCTACATCGCTCTCATCGTCATGGCAATACAAAGCTCACCCACCAAACGGCTGACCCTCAGTGAGATCTACCAGTTTCTGCAGGCTCGCTTCCCGTTCTTTAGGGGTTCGTACCAGGGTTGGAAAAACTCAGTCCGACACAATTTGTCACTGAACGAGTGTTTCATCAAGCTGCCCAAAGGACTGGGCCGGCCTGGGAAAGGCCACTATTGGACCATCGATCCGGGCAGCGAGTTTATGTTTGAAGAGGGATCGTTTCGGCGCAGACCCAGAGGTTTCAGGAGGAAATGTCAAGCTCTGAAGCCCATGTACCGGATGATGAACGGCATCGGCTTCGGCACCTCCATTCTACCGCAGAGCTTCGACTTCCAGGCTCCATCCGCCACCCTCGCATGTCACAGCAACAGCTACAACCTGGACATGATGAGCAATTCAATGGCTGGAGGATACGACGGCCTGAGCGGGGGCCACCACGTCCCCCATATGTCCCCCAGCCCCGGATCTACGTACATGGCGAGCTGCCCCGTCCCTCCAAGCGGAGAGTACGGGCCGGACAGCAGCAGCAGCCCTGTCCCGTCCTCTCCGGCCATGGCCAGCGCGCTGGACGGCCACTCCCCGTACGCCTCCACGTCCGCGCACTGGGCTTCCTCCGGCGGGTCACCCTACATCAAACAGCAGCCCCTGGCCTCCAGCAGCCCGGCATCCTCCGGTTTGCACTCCGGCATGTCGCCCTACTCTCTGGAGCAGAGTTACCTCCACCAGAACGGCAGGGACAGCCACTCAGCTGATATATCAGGTACCAAAACATGGCTCAAACTGGGGAGCATAGTCTGATATGGTTCAGTCAGAGTAGAAAATAAATGACCTTTATGTTAAACCTCGGATTTAAATTTTATTTGAAGGCGAAACTAAAAATGTTCATTCCAGCCCTAAAAGAGAGGCGCTTATAACGGTTCAAATATCATGACTGGCAAATGATAAAAAAACATTTAGAATACAACGGTTTATGAAAAATGGTGATGATTTTGTACATTTGAGATAATATATTTTTGGTTTGGAGTAATGAAGTTTTCTGATTCTCTATATTTTGTTTTATCTCTTTACCGATGTTGGGGTTTGAATGCAAGTTTGCTCCACAGTAACTTTCTTAGTATTAAAGTTATTGTAAGGTGATTGAATGTGGATTAAATTACATTTTACTGCCTAAGATCAGCATGCATAAAACATACAATAAAACAGCGGCAGGTTTTTGCCCATTAAATTTAGAAGACGAAAAATCAGCCTTTAAGTCTGCGTCGTGCACAGTTTGCAGGAATACTTTCTGACAGCCGTCAATTTGCCTGCTATTAATAAAATAAAGGAACCCCTTTTTGCGTCTGCAGCTCACCATAGTTTACCCTAACAGGACAGAGTGAAGCTTTACTAAAGTCTAGGGATTTCACGGGGGCGAGCGAAGCGCGCAGGAGCACAGAAAGGGTCCCAGAGGTTAACCAAACAAAGCCTGCGCAGGTCGGACCACACCGGCGGTGGATTTAAACCGCGGCGCATCCGCCTTGTCCTACTTTACGCAGAGGCTGAGAGGAGGATGCAGGCTGCGGAGAAACGGTGCTGTCACTCACAGCGGCTGCTTGTGTTGTGTGTGGAAACAGGCGCCGAGCAGCGAGCTGTGGCCCGCAGCACAAAGCCTGCAGCCTCCCCCTGAAAAACACTCACATCTGGAGTCCTTATGACCCCCGATGAAGCCTCCTCATTTATTTTCTCCGTTTCTGGAATTAGAAACTCACTCTCAGACCCTAACATGATGCTCACCAGATCAGGTTTAAAAAAGAAAACATCGCTGAGATGGGAACCTCAAGGGAACTACTCACAAACATATATTTCCTAATTCATATCTGGACCAAACGGATGGAAATAAAGGTGTTAAACGAGCGGTAAATATCGCACATCGAGATAATCGGATATGTTAGCTTCCTCAGGAAGGACAATGTTTCTGAAAAAAAAACCATCTGAATTAATTTCGAACCTTTAATCATTTATTTTTTTGTATTTTTTTAAGTAATTTCAAACTTAAGTTAGGGAAACAATACCCAATGGTTTGGAAGGCAAATCCACTTTCTATTATCATATCATAAAGAAACAGTAAACCTGATTTGATTTATTATTTAAGTAATAATAACGAAACCCCGTTTGGGACAATATTTCCTGCAGAATCATTATTTACCATGCATGCACGGTGATCCCACTCCTGCTTTTTCTCAGCCATCCATCTTACAACGATCATCGGATTTCCCCCTGATATTAACAGATGTGCAAGTATTCACAAACAGATTTCCCCCCCACCCCCCAAAAAAGGCAATTAAAAGATCAAATAATAACAACAAAAACCACGGCATGGTGGGAAACATCACTGGAAGAATAAATGAACGAAAACTGGTATACAAGCAGATAAACAGAGGCGTTACTGCGCTTTCAGGACACTGTTGCTCATTTTCCTTTAAAAATGTTCCTACATGCTGAAAAATATATATATTTCTGTAACTTTATAAATTAAGAGGAAATGTTTGGTTAGGTTCTTCTTGTTATTAATATTATTATTTTCTGGATCAGGTTATTTTTATTCATTCGTTTAGGCTTTATGTTCATTTTCAGAACCGCAACCACTCCTGCATTTATAATTTGGCTTGTTTGGGTTTCATTTCGGTAAAAGAAGAAAATTATATTGCCCATTTAAGTAAAAAAAAAAAACATCACCATCCAGGCCTACAACAGTCCGTGCACAGCGCTTAGAAGCAGACCTGCGCTGCGGATTTCTACATTTAAAGCTCTCTCTCCCCCCCGTGTCTCTCTCCCCCCGTGTCTCTCTCCACAGTGGGCATTCCGCGCTACCAGAGCCACTCCTCGGTGTGCGACAGGAAGGACTTTGTGTTGAACTTTAACGGCATCTCGTCCTTCCACCCCTCCGCCGGCGGATCCTACTATCACCACCACCACCACCACCACCCGCAGAGCGTGTGTCAGGACATCAAACCGTGCGTGATGTGAGCTCGGACTCCCCGCAGAGGGAGGCATGGACGGAGGGAGGAGCGCCGACGGTCACAGTCAAACTGCAGCTCCGTCACGTCTGAAGAAACAGGAACAAAACCAG
This sequence comes from Fundulus diaphanus, assembly GCA_037039145.1. Lineage (NCBI taxonomy): Eukaryota > Metazoa > Chordata > Actinopteri > Cyprinodontiformes > Fundulidae > Fundulus > Fundulus diaphanus. The sequence continues at coordinate 17,992,437 of CM073128.1, read as the reverse complement.
CGGACATGTCGGGTTTTGAAGGATCCGTGGACGGCATCCCCGTCCACCATCACGCGTTTTTGCCTTTCGAGTGCAACTTAAATGTGTCTATTTCTGTTGGACATTTTCTGTTGGAAAATGCATTGAAGGGAAGAAATGAAGAAACCCCAGAGGCCTTTTTAGTAAAAAAATAAATCAAATAAAAACCACTTCGCCTTTTTATGAACCCTGACGAGCTCTCTTGCTCTAAAGAAGCCTCAGAAACACGACTGTTATAATGTTTGCCTTTATAACACGCGCAAACTGCTTATATCCCATGTAACGATGTTTTTTGTTTGTTTGTTTTACAATATTTGTATAAGTACACACACAACGCTTTCGACTTCCATGAACTGCAACAAATCTTGCACTTATTGTATAACCATTGCCGACTTTTATTTGTCTTGTAAAAGGTATCAATAAAGCTGATATATATTTTAGGATATAGGCTCCTATATGTTACAAAGTGACACCAGAGATGTGTCCCCCAAATCCAGGTAGAGACTATAATCACATTTATGTCATTCTTCGGGACATTGTAGGTATATAATGTGGTTTAATCACGTTCAACCCAAGCAAAATTTCGTTAAAAATACGTTATTTTCCGTCTAAAAATACGGCTAAATAAAGACGTCTAGTGGCGTAAAATGTTTTTGAAAATCGGCCAGTTGGTAATTTTTTAGGCTGAACCTGGACTGGATACGTGGGCCTAAAAAATAGCAGTTTATTAAGAATTTATGGCCAAAATGACGCCCTTTACATCTGGTGATTTCAGAGCATACGATTTATTTTAAAATATCCTGCAAATAATGTTAATCTCAACGTGTTATAGAGGCGCAATCTTCACGACGAGTTAAATATAATGTGATCGTGGTGCTCTTGCAGGGCAAGTGTATTTATTTGGGACCATTCATGCACAAGGAAATTCAAAGTGCTTTACAGGAAAATAAAGGGTCACAGGTGACGAACATTATACTAAATGCAAGAATTCCCCTAAGGTGATTATTTTAATAAGCAAGCATTTCATAAAAAAAACATTTGAAAACAAGTTACTAAGATATGATGAAAATGAACTAAACCGAAAATAAACATTGATTTTTATGGTAAAGTTATAACAGTAAACAGTGATGTCTTCAGTTCAGATCTAAAAGACTATAAAGTCTTTGTACATGTCAGGTTTTCAGGGAGTTTCTCCAAGAGCTGAGGAGCATAGAAACTGGACGCTGCCTCTTTCTTTAGATCTGTTTAACATTTGCTCTTTTGGATATTTTTCTTTTATTTTTGTCAACCACTCATGATTGCCATTTTTTCTCTCCTGAAAACAGTAAAAAAAATAGAATACCACCAACAAAATTCTTAAACTCGTTTCTTTAGGGGGATTATATATATATATATATATATATATATATATATATATATATATATATATATATATATATATATATATATATATATATAAGATCTGCACCTGTGATTACAAAAGGCGTGTTTCAGTGACAGTTATATGACGATATGTAATACTCTTAGGTCTTAAGGAAAACATTCATCCTTTTAAAGTATTTCTAAGTTTCACCTTTTTGCTTTTTACCTTTATCCTGTCTTTCTACAGTGATTTTCCAGGCAGAGATTCACTGACACGTGTAGCATTTGAATCCGGTTGCCACTTCTGGCATTTGAATCCGGTTGCCACTTCTGAAAAAAATGTGTTCAATGCAAATTTCTATGTAGTTATTTTCCCCCTATTTTTAAACATTTACAAGTAAGGGGATGCTATTTATCTTTTTGGAATACAAGCGAATTTTATCAGATTTATATTGAAATTTGCACTTGGATGGAAGAGATGGGTTTCAGCTGCAAGCATATTAAGATATTTGGGTTTTGAAGAATTGCAACATTTACAATTGTTTGTTAGTTGGTGCACAGATGATTCTCTTCAAGAAGTACAGAAATACATGTGTGCAAAAACAGAGAACATGTTGCAGTTATAAAAAGAAAAAACAATAATACATCAACTTTATTAGTGTAATGTGAGATTAGCATGAACTAATGTACATCCTTTAGAGTAATCCAAGGCAAGGCAAATTTATTTGTATAGCACATTTCAGTACAGAGACAATGCAACGTGCTTTACATGATTAAAATACAGGGGAAAAAACAGAATAAAAGCAAGAAGGAATAACCAGTCTGAAACTGGTTAGTTTAAGGCCATTAGATAATTAAAGTGTAAAGATGTTCTAAAGTGAGTTCATGCTTTAAAGAAATCTGTCAGATTAAAACAAGTACAAGAAGGAGTTTTAAGCATGAAAAAAAGAACAAACGTAGAAGTGCATGCCAGTTCGTTCATGGCCACGTTTGCTTGGTTATTTTCAACCAAAAAACTGTTACAAATAAAATAAATAAAAAGCACTTTTCTACTAAGCCGACAGTCAAAGCAGAAGGACTGAAACGTATTGCTGCAATGTGTGAACCTCATGAGGTCAAAACTCTTTCAGAGTTGATGTCTAGAATTTTTTTTTTATTGAATTTAGACACCACTTCAATGACTGTAGTCAAAGCCACCACCAGGCTGTTTTGCACAACTGGAAGTCTCCATGCTGACCATCAAGGACTGTCAACGTCTCCAGACGCCACGTAAACAAACGAGCCACCCGAGGCCCTGGAAATGCAAGGACTTTATTTTCAGGGTGCAGCAAACAGATGACACTGACACAGAGCTGCTTCGTCACCCAAACACAAAGCAGACGTGGCTTTTTCTCTGGGTTTGCTGCATCACAGCTATAACGCAGGTATGCAGATGGTTTACAGGCTGCAGGTCTAAATTAAGCCGCTGGCATCTTCAGCTTCTTGCTACATGTGAGAAAATGTTTTCCCCGTTACCTCATTGTTTATTTGTCAAACTAAACTTTTTCCAACCGGGAAAATAAAATAAAAAAACAGGCCTCTGATGTTGTGTGGCAACACAAAAAATATCATGATGAGTCAATGTAGGAAGCTGGCAAAGAATAAATTGGAAAAGGCCCCCCCTCCTCCCCTCAAAAAAAACAAATAAAGAAAGAACTCTGCAGGTAATACTGCATGTAGGATGGGGGCAGAAAAGATGGGGTCAAAATCTGCGCCAAAATCTGATTGTAATTAAGTTTCAGTCAGTATGATCAAATAACCCAGAACAATATAGTATGGAGAGTGTTGTGCTCAATGAGTAAATCAAGTTTCAGTGGATGCTAGGTCAAAAAGAGAGTAAGTCTGAATAAACATTAAGTTATTTGTGATTTTTATCCAATAACATAGAAGTTGCTTCCACAACTGCTGGATTTTTATGAAACTCTTCCTCTGATACATAAGGCTAGACTGCCATCTAGTGGCAACAGTGAAAAACACAACTGCAAGAAGTGAAGTAAAAAAAACATCGAGATGTCTTTTTTTTAGATTGATGAATAGAAAACAAAATTATTGTAACAATGTTAAAGCAATCGGGAAAAAAACAATCGTTTATATCATAACATAATTACCCATCTGTTCATTTGACACACTATGACATTAGTCAAGCCCTGATGCTAGACAAAATTTTCAAAATTGTTCCTGCTCCAACACATCTGATTCAAATGCTGAAATAACCTCCTCGGCATGTTATCACATCGTGCAGAGGCCTAGGAATGCAACATTCACTTGATTTGGGTGTGTTGAACCAGAGTCACCGTGAAAGTAAGCAGGACAGCAGTACTTGAGGCCTGACATTGGGCAACAATAGTCTGGATAAAAGAGGAAGGCTGCAAGACAGCATTGTTTCCATCAAAAAAATGTATTGAAGCAGCAGCTGAAGTTTCCCAAAGCCTTTAGAGAGAATACATTGTGGTTTGATAAAATAAACTCAAACCTTTGGGGCAAATTCCAAAAGGCGCTGTATGTTTAGTACAAAAACGCATATCACTGACAGAACTCCATACCCACAGTGAGATATGGCGGTGGCACCATGATTTTCTGGGGTTATTTTTCTTTTAATGGAACTAGACTTTTTGACAAGATGAAGGAAATTCTGAACCATTCATTGTTTTCTAATACCTTTAAGTCTCCATTAGACAGCTCATGTATCAACATCACAGTGAGTCCAGGCGTACCTCGACATCAACAAAAGATGGATGTCACGACAGGAAGGTGAAACTATTGGAACGACACAGCCAGAGTCTCGAGGGGAAAAAAAGATAGAAAATGCATAAACGCACCAGCAGAGGGCAGCAACACCCTCAGTATCCTCAGTGAGAGATTTGGAGAACATATGTAAAATAAAACAGGGTAAGCAAGAATAAGCTTTGCTTCAGCCTATTCCTTTTTTGGTAAATTGTGGGTTTGTTTGTTTATTGTTGTTTCTTTTACTGTTTTCTGTGTTTAATGTTGTGTAATTTACCAAAAATAAAGTAATTGATTGATTGATTGAAAGTGGGCCACTTAGGTTAGCTGAAGATGTGAGATGCCGATAGTCTCCTTCTAGAGACTGAATGCCAAAAACAATCTAATCAAAAGCTGGTTCAGCATACATATGCAACCAGCTTATTGCAGTGTTTTTATTTGTTATATTTTTCTTTCTGAACTACTTGTTTGATAAAAATGTTGTCTGGTGAGAAGGGTTTGAAATCATTTATCAAAGTCTCATTTTTTAACATGAGAAATGTCTGGTATTTCAACAGGGGTGTGTTGACCTTTGAAATTATTTGATCAGCTTCATATAAACAGCTGAATAATTAAAATCTTAATTTGAATGCAAACAGCAAATTTGAAGAAAAGCTCAGAAAATCAAAAATGAACCTGGACACCATAAATGCCGCAATGATGGAAATTTAACATGACTTTCTTTTAGGTTTATGAGGTTTCACGAATAAACATATACCATGTAAAACATACCAAATAATTTTAAGTTTAGATTATGTGTTGAAGGCCTTGAACCTGATTGGAGCCTTGTCAGATAAATCTCCCCTAACCGTACAGTTAGTTTTAAAGTCCATGGCATACTTTGCAATTTGGTTATAGTAACTGAACAATGCAGTCCACTTCAGTTTATCATTTAAATGTTCTCCCTCTAAGGAAGCCCAGCTGAATGCACCGACTCAGTGATTTTGCAGAACTCCTCTTTGACAGGAAGAAACCTCAGGCAGAACCAGGGAGCTCTCTGTTGCCACCGAGTGGGAATTTGACCAGACAAAGCTGATACTCAAAAAAAAAAAAAAACACACAAGGACTAGGAGTACTTTCTATGTTAAAAGGAAAATAAAGAGTTAAAGGCATACTATGCAACATTTTTCAGTTAATTAATGTGTTCCATACCGTTTTGGATGATTAAATGAGTCATTTCAGGTCGAACAAAGGTTTTCTCGGCCGCCCTGGGGGTCTGTGGGGGAAATACCGCACTTGCAATGCAAGAGCCCTCGGCTCGCACACACAGAAGTCTTGCTTTACGGCGAGAACTCCATGTGTTTTTGCCCTGCCATTCACTATATGCACGCGCGAAAGCAACAACAAAGAACCGCGTGTTAACGTCAAATAAACATGCAAGCATATCGAATTTTATTATTATTATTATTATTTTTTTATTTTTATTTTTTATGTTGGCGAGACGCTACCGCGGCGGCTGCGGCGAGGTGGCGGCCGCGGCTGCGGCTTGGCGAGGCGGCGGCTGCGGCTTGGCTAGGCGGCGGCGGTAGCATCTCGCCAACATAAAAAAAAAAAAAATAATAATAATAATAATAAAACTGGCGAGGCGGCGGCGGCGGCGGCAGCCGCGGCTTGGCGAGGCGGCCGCGGGAAGCTTGATGTTCATACCTTCACTGTGTTAGTCATTGTTTGTACTGCCGTTTTTTCCACTTTTCGTTGCGTTCGCCTGTCTGCTAAGCTCAAAACAACCGCGCCTGTCTTGACGGAGAAACCAGAACAGCTGAGCATCTTTACGACAGTGCACTTTTACTTTCGCCCTCTGGGGGGAGCCTCGCTGGAAAATCAACCCCGGTTGCATAGTATACCTTTAATGGCAGCAGTCGTATTGAGAGGACCTTTAATCACTTTATCACCAAAGAGACTCTAATTTTCTGTCCAAATTTTTTAGCAAAATTTTTTATTGTATGCATGATAAACTATTAGTTTGGACCTATATAGCTTCTTTCTTAAGAGTCTTTCAATATAGTGATGTTTTTCTGACGTTTCAACAATCATAGCGACCTTTAGGTTGAGGCCTAGCAAGCCCCAAGGTCTCAAAATCGTACACTGAAGAGATTATGAGACATCCTCCGCATAGACAGATAACCGTTCGGACTAGAACTGGAATGTTAGCTAACCTCCTTTATAAAAATAACCCAAGGTGATCTTCAACAAAGTAATAGAATTTGAAATTCCACAACAAAATTTAAAATTCTCCTTCTCACATATAAAGCCCTTAATAATCATGCCCCCTCATACATCAGAGATCTGATTGCTTCATATGTTCCTCACAGAGCACTTCACTTCACTAAAAGTAGACTGGGAGGCAATTTTCTTTGTTATCAGGCTCCTCTCCCTTGGATCCAACTCTCAGTTTTAGTCTGCGAGGCAGACACCCTATCTACTTTTAAATTTAAAAAGTTACTTTTTGATGAAGCCTATAGTCAGAGTGGCTGAGGTTATCTCTGTAGTTATGCTTCTAAAAGCCTACATGACTAGCATGTGAATCCCTGCTGATGTTTCCATTCAAGGTTTCGAGTTGACCCTGATGGTAGAGCTTACATTATGATGTCTTGACTTTTATTGTTTTTCAACAGCAACATCTAGGGGTTAGGCTTTTTTAATACTTCCAAACCTTAAGATGCAACCTAAATACTGCAAACCTTACTGTTCTGTGTTCCCTTCCCTCCCCTCTTTTCTTTCTGTGTTATCACTGAGGGAGCAGAGGGGCGCAGAGTGTGCGGCCCGATCCGGCTAGGGAAGATCAATCGATTCTGCAATCAAAATAATTGGCTTAAACAATGCCTTACTCTAAATTGTGCTTATCCATGGTTTGTGATATAGGATTAAAGGGGATATATCATGCAAAATCTAGGTTTTTAGCCCTGAAATACATTTTGTTGTGTACTTGGAGTCTCTAGTCAAGTACCCAGTTCTGTCTGTGTACTTGACTAGAGGGTTTTGATCGATCACTATGGGGTTCAGACCCCTTTTTACCCACTTGTGTTACAGTGGGTTAAAGGTTATTTAGGTGGGAGACAACAGTATATAAAACTGGTCGATGTATGCTCGGAGTGTTTGGGCAATGTGTGGTTCCTCAGAGGTCAGTACTTGACCCTAAGTTCTTCATAAACAATGTAAACAACCTATGCAAAAATAATGCAATTTGTATTATTTACCAATGACAACTTTTTCTGTAGCACCAGCCACAGCTATTTACGATAATACTATATCCTTGTTGTTTTATCCTACCCTAAATTCAATTTATATATGGTTAGTTAAAGGACATTTGTTTAAAAATGTCAACATTATACCAAATTCTAGGTAAAACTGTTTATTTAGGGCTTTGTTAATTCATGTGCTACAATGGTAATTATGCTAGTTACTCTGAATCTTTGCAAGACTTTTGCCTTGTTTAAAGCTGACATTTAGTTCGGAGTGCTCCTGTTGCAGATTATGAGTCTGGGAATGGATTTAAAGAGGTCTCAAAAGAATTTGACACATGACATTTTACTGTACGAAAAAATCCTCAACAAGTGGAGGACATTCAAATAAACCGATGTGTCCAACTTGCCTTTCCAAGTTCAGCTTCAAAGCAGTCTGTAAGATGCCAAACTACATTTTCAGCGCCCCGCTTGGATAATTTATAGGTGAAGCATTGCAGATATGTAAAACATTTCTGCTTTTCCAACTTAAACACGGCCATCTAAATCCTGACCAATCACAGAACAGTCGTCGGACACCCTACGAGAAACAAATTCTGCCCAGTTGTGTCCAGAATAAGCAGCGATAGTCCCCAGAGCAAAGCTACAAATGTATCACTTTTCATGGAGTATGTTGCTGCCTTGTGTGTGTGGGTGTGTGTATGAACATGCGAAATACGGCACAGTTTCCACAGTCTCATATTAGCAGCGCACCGCATGGCTCTGCCCGCTTGTGAGTGTTTCAGGAGCATTTTGTTTCAGGCCCAGCCCGGGTTCCTCTGGCTCTGCTGAAGAGCAGGGTCTAACCGAGCTCACTTGAGAGGAGTTTTAAGTGAATACACTGCTTTTCAGTAATTGGCCGAGGGGCGTGGAGAAATGAGAAGGTTTTCTCTGAGGAAGACCAGAAAAACTGAAGAATGACGACAGTAATATTAAGGACCACTGTGAGCAGAGTGGGTCAAATCGAAATACAATCTAATTATTTGCAAACTATGAGCCACGCCTGAAGCTTTCAGCTTTCTATACCCAGACGTGCTGTATTAGATCCGTGGATTTATTGTGGCTTTCTCTCATTTTACATTGAAAGCTGTTAAGTTTTGTCTGTGAAGTGTCCATCCATCCACCTCATGCGGTAGAAGGCAGCGGCTGTCTGCCTTTCAGACTCAGAGCACCCGGGGGGAGCAGCTGGGTGCTTTCGCAGTGGTGGCAGATGAAGGGGAGCTCGTACTGAGCGAAGCCTGAAAGTTCCCTCCGCTGCGTAGCCGTGTAGTGAGCACAAAATCAAAACTATAAAAATAATTTCACTGATGTTAAAAATCGATTAACATGTTCTATTCGCCCCCTGGCATGGCTGAAGCAAAATATCTCATATAAAGCTGTAGATCTTAACTCTGTCTACTTTGGCAGGGGTGGCCTCTATACAGATCTCTCGATCAGAATAGGATTGGTGGAAATGTGCCTTATGTGGTGTAGGTCTTCTCTAACCTGTGCTCAGTAATGGGAGCAGAGGGTCAGCATCAACCCTCTTCCAGGGATCAGCAGCGAGCAGAGAAGACACTAAGACCCAGGAAATCAGCAGCCCTAGGGAGCACAGAGGCCCGGCATCCCATTCCACAGGGACACCATGCATTCAACCAGAGGACAGTAGATGAAACAGACCCCCACCCGCCACCCCACCCCTGGTCACCCAGGCACTAGTCAGGGGCGGAATCAGGGTCCCTTCTTCTAATGTGCCCCTAGCCCAAAGCAGTACTGCCCAATACCTTAGAGGACCATACCCCAGACAGACAGTCGGGATGGGTCAGCTTGCACTGCAGTGTCCACAACACCACACCCCATGAGTCCATACCAACCTCAGGTAGGTCACAGTAGAGAGCAGTAAGGAGAGTCAAGGAGGGCGTTAGCCACAGCCAGGGACAGCATTAGTGAGCCAGAGGGCACCAAGCCCCAGACCCAGCCCCATTCACAGTCCACCACTTAGCCACACTCCACTCCATGCGCTTAGTTTTTCCAAAGCTGTTTTTTCCCCTACCCATCAGGGTTTTCTCGACCCTACACAGAAGGTGGTACGGTGGAAGTCGAGTAGAGTAGAGCTCTTACATGAGCAGACTGCTGGTCAGTGATTGGCCATGGGTGTGGCCAGCCAGCCGACAGTGGAGTGGACTGTCTGCACGATCAGCGGCCGTGAAGACACAGCCACTGCCAAGCCCCAGGCAGCTGCTCCCGAGAGCGCTCCCTCTCTTCTTCCATCTCCGCTTCTGTCTCACACACCAATATTTGTCCAGGACAGACAGAGAGAAACTGAAACTGTGCATTATTAGTTCAGCCTGATCTGTGATCGAGATATTTATCCTGGAGGATTTTTTATACTTAAAAATATTCAAGACATTGTTGCACATACAGTTGTGTTCGAAATAATAGCAGTGCCTCAACAGCAGCAAGAAAATCACTGGTGTTATTAACATTTCAAACTCTATACCCCAGATAAGTTTCTGGGGGGTAAAATAAAGGTATAGAAAACCAACAAACCCAACAGGACAGCCATGCATACTGTGGATTCTGTGAAATTGAATGATTAACTGAAAAGGGTGTGTTCAAAAAAATAGCAGTGGTGAGTTCAATTAGAGAGGGCATCAATTAGGGAGGGTATTCTGGGAAAAAAGGGTGTTAACAGGTGATCCGTATTTAAGGATCAAGACAACTGGCATGCTGGCTGTGCATTTGTCCTGAAAAAACAAGGAAAATGGGTCGTTCAAAACACTGTTCTGAAGATGAGCGTTTCCTAATAAAAAAATTGATTAAAGAAGGGAAAACATACAAAGAGGTGCAGAAAATCATTGGCTGTTCAGCTAAAATGATCTCAAATGCCCTGAAATGGGAGCAAAAAACTGAAAAACGAGGAAGAAAAAGAAAGACAACCCCTCGAATGGACAGAAGAATAGCCAAACTGGCGAAGACTCAGCCAATGATGGGATCCAAGAGGATCAAGCAAGACCTTCAGTTGACAGTGAGTACTGTGACAATCAGAAGACGTCTTACTGAGGTTAACCTTCCAGCAAGAAGCCCCCGCAAAGTCCCACTGCTGAGAAAAAGACATGTGCAGAAGCGTTTACAATTTGCCAAAGAGCACATTGACTGGCCTGAAAAGAAATGGCATAATATCTTGTGGACAGATGAAAGCAAGATTGTTCTTTTTGGGTCTAAGGGTCACAGGCAGTATGTCAGACGCCCTGCAAACACAGAATTCAAGCCACAGTACTCACTGAAGACCATTAAGCATGGTGGTGCAAGCATCATGATATGGGGATGTTTTTCATACTATGGTGTTGGTCCGATTCACCGCATACAAGGGATCATGGATCAGTTCCAGTACATCAGGATCCTGGAAGAGGTCATGCTGCCATATGCTGAGGAGGAAATGCCTTTGAGGTGGACCTTTCAACAGGATAATGACCCCAAACACACCAGCAAGCGAGCAAAAGCATGGTTCCAGATGAACAAGATTCAACTGATGGAGTGGCCAGCACAATCCCCGGACCTTAATCCCATTGAAAACTTGTGGGCTGACATAAAAAGTGCAGTGCATGAGGCAAAACCAAGAAACGCTGAGGAATTGTGGAATACAGTGCAATTATCCTGGGCTGCAATACCTGTGGAACGATGCCAGAAGTTGGTTGACTCCATGCACCACAGATGTGAAGCAGTCATCAGAAACCGTGGTTTTGCAACAAAATATTAGTTTAGGATACTCAGCTAGGTTCACTTATCAAGAATTTCTTTGTTTGTACAGTACATTTTTGAGTTTCCAAGGAAAGATGGCAACACTGCTATTCTTTTGAACATGCCATTTCTTACTTTATTTGAAATATTATTATTATTATTTAAGTTTTGATGACTTTGCGCAATTGTTTTGCTTTGGAATAGAATGTACTGTGTCCCCAATGTATCTGTGTTCATTAAAGTACAATTTCTTTGAAGAATTTTGACATTTACTCATTTTTCTAAAGGCACTGCTATTATTTCGAACACAACTGTACAATAATACAAACATTGTTTGTAGTTTTTTATTTGCTTTTATTTATAATGATTTCTTTATGTTTTTATTCTTTTGTTTCTCACAGATTTCTTTAAAGTCAATGCCACAGAGCAATGCTTAATAGCAGCAGGGTGCAAAACACTGACCACTGAAGGTGGGACTCAAAGCCACCCCCAGGAGTTCACCAACCCGCTGGCCTTAACCAGGTCTGTGGGAAACTAACAGGAGTACAGTGGAGCAGAGAGGGGGGGGGGGGGGGGGGGGGGGGGGGGGGGCAGGGCAAGTAGAGTGGTGTGGGGTAGACACCGGCAGTGGAAAATGGGCAAGTGAACTTGCTCACTCTCACACGCAGGCAGCAACAAACCCCCATTCGGTCATGGCTGATAGCCGTTCACACTGAGCCTGGTTGTGCTGGAGGTTTCTTTCTGTTGAAAGGGGAGTTTTCCTCTCCACTGTCGCAACATGCATGTTCAGGATGAGTGATTGCTGCAACGTTAACAACACATTGCCAGCGACTGTCCACTGTGGCTTTGGGCTCTTTCAGGAGGAGAGAATGCTGCTTGTCAATGAACCGATGCAATCTGCTGGATTTGCCTAGATAGAAAACATGTTAAGCAATAATCTGTTTACGTGATTTGATTAACTTGATTTTGCAAAGTGCCTTGAGGTGACGTGTTGTGAATTGGCGCTATATAAATAAATTGAACTGAGTTGAATTGAAGAAGTTGCCCAGCAGCTGACAGATAATGATGTCCCCACCCTCCCTGTGCCCACTAGCAAATGCACAACACCCCCACCCCAACGTCCTTGTGTTTTTGTGCTTGAGGCGTGAGAGTGTAGTATGTCATGGTGACCAATGTGTGATTAAAACTGAGGGGCTGGTGGCCCAGAAGTGCAGCAAAGGGAGCCTACCATGCACGGACCACACATTCCCTCAAAACCCTAAGTGTGTGGGCCCAGGGTTGCTGCCACATTGCCTACTGAGTCACTGAGCACCCCTGGAGCACCCACCAGCCTAACCAAGAGGGGTCGGGGAACAACAAGAGGCAAGGGGAGAAAAAAAACTGTAAGCAAACTGAAAATTAAATACATAAACGAGTAATGAAAAATAAAAATATAATAAAACTAGTCTCACCTACAGCCCACCTACCACCCAGCCCACCTAAAGCAGCATGTTTGGCATAAACCAAATAAAGTATTCCATGTTTCATATTCCAGCATCATGTGAACTGTGAAGCGCAGAGGTGGAAGTGTCATGGGTGGGAGACATTTAGATGTAGCAAAACCTTGCCAACCTAGCGCTGTAGATGCCACAGAGTGGCTAAAGAATTATGAGTGCAGAACAGGACCCTGCAAAATGACCATAATCTAAAGTATATCAGCAAATCCACACAGGACTGGCTGAGAATTAAGAAATTGAAAGTGTCAGGTTAAGTCAACGCCTAGATCATGAGCTCATTGAGCTGCTTTGACAAAGGCTGGGAATGGAAAAAAAAAATGTAAATTATCACAGCTGAAAGTTAGCAATTTTTCTGACTGAGGTCAATGACTGGTGGATCTCTACAACCGGTCTCAGGGAAAGTTATTCCAGATAAAAGGATGTATACTTCATATCAAAAGATAGGATGCCCAACTTTTTCTCTATAGGGACAGACCAAGTCCTTGTTGATTATCCTTTTGTTGTTGTTTTTTTAAGTGCAGGTAAATCTCTTTTTCAGAGATGGAAATATCATTAGGCATCGATATGCGAACATTTCTCACTAAAGGACGAAACATTTACAGGGGTGTCGTAAGTCTTTCACATGACTGTACGCTGGTATTACAATGGCCTGTGTTGGTTTGCAGATACGAGCCTCTGCATGGTCTGTAAATAGCTGTGGTTGTGTTTCTTGGGTTGTTTGTCTCCGTCTCGGTTTACCCCTCCATAGTCCTGTTGTAAAAAATGGTGGTGATGGTGGTAATGTCTATGCCAGGGGAATCGGACTCAGCATTTTCAAATGTATTTCAGATGTATTTTGGAAAAATCTCCAGTTAAAAAAAGTTATAGTATGTATACCAATGTATACTATACTAATACCAACTAGTTCTAGGTATTAAGTGCAGCAATTGTTTGCTTTTTCTTCTCCAAACTCTGCGTAAATCTTTGTTACAAACAGCAAAAGGAAATCCTGGGATGGAAGCCTGCAACCCACAGACCCTTTCTGATATGCATAAATCTAAAGATATGAAGACGTGTGGCTCAAAACAGCTCTATAGATCAAAGTACCTCAGTACCTCAATCTGCCAGAGGACAAGTCAGACCATCTGACAGAAGCATGCTCCAGTCAATGATGTGGTGAATCTCAAAGTTCCCCGGTAAATAGCTTCCAGAGCATGTGGGCTTGGAGAAGAAGCGTGCTTATAAATCATACCACCACGTTCCAGCAGAGACATAGATGAAGCAGCACAGAGCCTCTCTTTGCTCTCAAAAGGCTCTCTGATCCCATAACACGGAGGTTAAAGAAACACTCGGTTGGTAAGAAAAGCCAAACCAGGTAGTGAGTTACGGAATAATAAATTCTTGTTCCTGACAGAAGAGATTAAATTGCTTGGGTCCAGATAATTATTCCCTCAACCAAATGTAGAAACTTTAATTGTTTTAAGCTCTAAAAAAATGTGATTGTGAAAAATCGTCATCGTGCGTCTCCTGTTGAGCTTTAGAAAATAAAGCTAACATCAAACTGAACAAAGGATGGCTACTGAAATGCTCACCTTGCCGAATGTTTGACAATATTATTACCAATGATAATTTGTAATTAGAGCAGGGCGTGGGAAGTGATACACTTTACTCAAAAATGATACAAAAGAATCTGAACTGTGTGGCATATATTTGTTTTCATGCCATTATATTATGACCCCCTAAAAAAATCCAGTGACGGCAACTGTCGTCACAAGTCATTTATTTACCAAAAAGTCATCTAATAATGTTTTGCTTTATTGGTTTATCCCACGTTCAGTTCCGTGTGTATTCTAGTTTATTCCCCTTTGGTCAATATTTGTCTCATCCACTTGTTTAAGTGTTTCCTTGTGTCTCAGGTCTAGAGTTCAATGCTGGCCATTTTCCCTGCTGGATCCTCCCTTTAGACTTCTCCTTATTCTCCCCATTTTGCAGCCTTTGCCTTTAGGTTTCGGTCCTGCAAACCTATGTCACATGACAGAAACCCCGGCTTAAGAACCAAATCTTTGCAGATTTTACAGCTTTTACAAATGTTTTATGTCTTTTGTTGTTGTTTTTCCATTAATTTAAACAGACGTTCGGATTCATCCTTAAAGATGAAGATTAAGAGAGAGAGAGAGAGAGAGAGAGAGAGAGAGAGAGAGAGAGAGAGAGAGAGAGAGAGAGAGAGAGAGAGAGAGAAAAAAAGGGAATTAAAATTGGATGTTCCTGTTTTTGGAAGACACTCCACTAGATGGCAGCATTTAGCTAAAAACATCTGGATCCCTCTTTGACTAAATAGCTTTTTGTCACTGATTAATAAAATTGGACATATCTCTGATAATGGTCACGCATTAGGTAGAACAAGCCAAGCAATCATACATATTTGTGTAATTTTAAATAGAAATACAATTTTGTATTTTAGCAATCTAGTATAGTGTTTATTGTGTGACCTGTAAACCAGGGGTAGATAAAATGATGCTGTCACGGCAAGATATGAACAGACGAATAGATCCGGAACGGGTCAACGTGTGATTTGATTTGATTTTGATTTATTTATTTCAAAGGGGACAGTGCAATTTAATAAAACACATGACATGACAATTCATGAGTTAAAAAGCCAGAATTAGGCAAAAGCTATTTTTTTATCTGTAGTCCCCTGGCTATGATGGTTAAAAATGCATTAAAATACAGGAATATAAGCAGATAAGAGTTACTTTGTAAATCAAGCAATCTGCTAATTTATACAAGTCAGTCCAATTTAATCATACTTATTTAATATATCACAGTGATTTTTTTATCCATAACCTTAATGGCTTGCTTGTACAATATTTCGACTGCTTTCATTGTACTATTTGAAGCCTGTGACCTGGTGGTTAAACAATAATTAATGTGGTTAAAAATCACAGACTGTAAAAAGCTGTTTGCCGCCTCAGTTGATATTATCTTTCCAATTGAATGAAAATTTGCGAGATTAAGCTTGACTATTTCACATATTTTGTTGACATGAACTTTAAAGGGCCCGTCCAGGAATATTTCTCCCGGGTCCTCGCATTCCCAAGCACCGTTTTTACCTCAGCTGTCTGATCTCAGATGTCCAGTTGGGGGTAAGAAGGGAAAAATCCGCCATTCTGAGAGGCCCTCGTTGTCCTTGAGAACAGCTATGCCCTCCTCAACCCGGTCCCAGCCAGACCACCACACACTGGAATAATGCGCTGCTCGTGAAGGCAGCTATTTATTTGAAAACCAGTTCCGAAGCGCTTTCTGGGTGCACAGCTCGGAGGAAAAGGGGGCTTTCAGGATTTTTTTCCCTGTCTTTAATTAGGCAGTAAATATAAACGCGGGGGGTGACACTGAAACCCCTTCAGGAGGAAGTTCATAATCAATTCCTTAGGAGTTACAGACTCTCCTGGAAAGAGCACAAGCGGTAAAATGTAATCAAACCAGCAGAGGGCGCTCTTACACACTTTCTTTCCAGTGGGCCATCCTACTGATGAGCAGCAAGAGGCGGTAACCGGTCGCCAAAACACAACCTGTCCCTCACGATGCATGCGGGGTCATTGGCTGATTGGTTTCCCTGGTTAAAAAGCGACAGATAGCCACGTTTTAGGCAACATGTTAAGCGCAAGACTGTTCTAACATGAATGGGAGCAACAAAAAAAAGCTAAACATGTAATAGACAAGAAGGATTCGGTGTCTGTTGGTAAAACACCTGACAAACGGTGCAGCTTAATGGCTAAAGGCGTGTTTGAGTATGTATTTAAAGTTAGTCACAGTTCAGTCAACAACTCAGGCACATCTGTCAGCAAGTGCGTCGTTGGAAATCAAATGTAGATTTAGCTAAAAAGACAAATATTGGTTTACTGTCTGCGCTCAGCCAAAGAGCGTCATCCAAATTAGAAAACGCAAACATTAACGCATTAAAATAGAGTAATAATAATGTATTTTTCAAAAATCATCCATCGTGTATTTTTAAATTCTGACCACTAGGGGGCACGAGTGTGCCGTTGTAATGAGCGGTTCTTGTTGAACCCAATAAAAACACACAGTTTTATAATTTAGTATGTATATTTAAACGCGCTTCTTTACTGCGTGGGTCAATTTGGTGTGATTTGTGTGTTTTTTAGCAGAATATCATCACATGCCGCGTCTGCCTTCCCCGAACCGTCATCTGGGGGGTGGTGCTGATATCAGGAGCTGACTGTTTTACCAGCCCCGTCACACCGACACACGCTGCGTGCGGCGCAGCTGAGGAGCGCTGCGGTCAGCAGGGGTCCCCGCTAGTCGGGGCCAGCTGCGGAGCACTCACCGTGCAGGGAAGGGGGGAGGACCTCACAGGTGACGGCTTTGGTTTCCACGGCCTTCTCCTCCGGCTGCTGCTGCTCCTCTTGAGGGCCTACATGCAAATCACTGAATAGACACCAACATATATATAATATATATAATAATAATAAAAAAACACCCAGGGAAAATTAACTGCGTTTAAGTAGGATCTCGAAAATGTTAAGTACCACTAGTACCACTTAAATAAATCAAATTTAAATTTAATAAGAATTTCAGATATAGTTTATCGAAAATAAAACCATCAGAAGACACTAATACGGATCAGATTTCATCTTAGATTAATCTGTTTTATTTATATATTTTTTTGGAACGGCAATTAACCCGTTTTTATAATTAATTCTCCACGCATTTTTGTGTAAATACATTTTGAAATATGTCCATCTTAATTTGTACTTTCTAAAACGCAGCTGCATGCCATTTGTTTTTTTTTTACTAGTATTCTAATAATTTTAAGGCTACATGGAGAATTTCCCAATTATACCGCATAATTTAAACCTTCACGCTCTGCAAACTAATGGGAATTATAAAACGTTTTAAAAGGTAGATAATTTATGATTTTTGTCGCCCAACAATCATAATAAATAAACAAACATTCTTTCACTTTCAGAGCGCACTGGCAGCTTCATAAGCAGCTTTGGCTTTTTTGTTTACGAGATACAAACAACAAGAATCTGGATTTATTTATTTTCCTGCTGTCACTGATTTATAACAAATGTAAAAATGCACCGACATACGGTGGCAGGCGTCATACTAATTCTGAGTCATAAAACTGGAAAAATACGGATAGAAAAAGTTTATTTTATCCGTTTGGGCCCACCGACTTGGAACAGACTTCACGCTGTTGTTTGATTATTTTATTTATCCACTTTTTCTTATTAATGGATTGGTTTAATGTGTGAATTTTACCAGATTACATTCTTATGATAGATACAAAAGATTGCATTTTGTATTTAATTTTATCCCATCTGCCTTTTGCCGGAGTCGGTTCTGGTTATCTTCAGGCTGTCTGGAAGACCAGATCGCAGCTCTCCAATAAACCTTTAGTGCGCCTTAATGGCTCGGTTGCCACCCTGTCAGGGCGTCTGTGCTGGGACATTTGGAGCGCCTCGCCTCCCTCTCATCACCCAGTGAATCCTTTCTCACCCAACCCGACCAAATGATCTTCGTTTAACCCATAATTAGTTCCCACACACCACCCACCGGCACCGTGGGTGTGGAGGAGGAGGGGGATCGTCACTTCTTCACTCTTTCATGTGCGTTTTGTTTATTCAGAGGCTCAGCCGCAGCTGGAAGACCTCTCAGACGGAAGACTGATTGGTTTGAGCGCATTTTGCATCCTTAATCTATAACACACAGGCTCTAATTGCAGGTTTCATTAAACAAAGTTATTCTGCTAACGTTGACACCTCCCCCCCTCTGAATCTTATCCACAGATCTGACAAAAAAAAAAGATTGACAGAATAAAACTGCTATTTGTTTCGAGCCGTCAAGTCACAGCTACACTACAACCCAGATTTCTTTCTTTTTTATTCTAAATATATAACTTTGTGGTTCTTTCTTTGCGGGTTTTAGTGTAAAATAAATCCTGATTTGGGCCATTTATTGAAATTTTCAGCACTTTGGGCACACCCTCAGAAATATTTTAATAACTCCATTTCTGAGTTGACAGAAGAGGGAAGCAGGGAGAAGGAGGAGGGGGGAGGAGGAGGAGGGAGGAGGTGGGGGTAGAAACTTTTATCGCCGTGCTCTTTTCCACAGGTTCAGTTCGTCCCCCATTGGATGATGGAGCACGTTTGGATTCGGGGTGGAGCAGCTGGAGGAGCCAAAAGGGAGGAAAAATGTGAGGCGTAAAGGAGAGAAAAAAAGGAAAAAGTTCCTCGCTGTGTCAGACGCATGCTCCTCCAGCTTTCTTAGTTTCCCAAATGTTCCCTGCTGCAGCGTGCGCTCTGTCCGCGTCACCGTGGCGAGCTGCGGCTTGAAGGACTCCCGTTCTGCATAAGAAGAGGAAGAACAGAGAACCGAGGGAGAACAGAGAACCGAGGGAGAACGAGAAAGAGGGAAAGAGAAAGAGAAGAGAGAGAGAGAGCAGTCTACAGCCTGAAGTTGTGACACGTTCAGCGGGGAAGTGGTTTGGAGAGGCAGGATGCAGGCGCGCTACTCCGTCTCCAGTCCCAACTCTCTGGGAGTTGTCCCCTACATCAGCAGCGACCAGAGCTACTACCGAGCCGGCGGCGGGTACACCGGCATGCCCGCGCCCATGAGCGTCTACTCACATGCGGCCCACGAACAGTACCCGGCCGGCATGGCCCGCGCGTACGGACCGTACACCCCGCAGCACCAGCCGAAGGACATGGTAAAGCCCCCCTACAGCTACATCGCCCTCATCACCATGGCGATCCAGAACTCCCCGGAGAAGAAGATCACCCTAAACGGGATTTATCAGTTCATCATGGAGCGGTTCCCCTTCTACCGGGACAACAAGCAGGGCTGGCAGAACAGCATACGGCACAACCTGTCCCTCAACGAGTGCTTTGTCAAAGTGCCCCGGGACGACAAGAAGCCCGGGAAGGGCAGCTACTGGACCCTGGACCCGGACTCCTACAACATGTTTGAGAACGGGAGCTTCTTGCGGCGCCGCAGGAGGTTCAAAAAGAAGGACGTGCAGCGGGAGAAGGAGGACCGGGACAGGCAGGGGAAGGATCCCTCAGCGCGGCCCGCAGGCAGGGAGCAGGAGCCGCAGGGCGCCCAGCCGGTGCGCATCCAGGACATTAAGACTGAGAACGGGACCTCCTCGCCGCCGCAAGCCGCGTCGCCCACCCTGGGCGCGGTGCCTAAAATCGAAAGCCCGGACAGCAGCAGCAGCAGCAGCAGCAGCATGTCAACAGGCAGCCCGCACAGCGTCCCCTCCACGCGGTCACTGAGCACAGAAGGAGCCGAGCACCATCACCACCACCACCACGGCCACGGCCAGGTCCAGGCGCAGGGCTTCAGCGTGGACAACATCATCACCTCCTTACGGGGCTCCCCGCAGGCCGAGCTCTCGCCGCCTCTCATCGCCTCCTCTCGGACAGGTATCAACCAGTCACTGTCGCTCAGCTACTCCCCCAACCAGACCCCCGCCTACAGCTCACCCACCTGCAACCAGGGCCCCATCTCCTCCAGCTCCAACGCCACCTATCACTGCAACATGCAGGCCATGAGCCTGTACGCCGGGGACCGCTCATCCGGGGGCCCCCTGGCAACCTCCACCACGGTGGAGGAGGCTCTGCCCGACTATTGCATCACCACGACCACCGCGTCCCCGCTCGGCCAGGCGGGCCAGGAGGGCCACCATGCGCACCAGGGCAGGCTGGCGTCCTGGTACGGAGACCTGAGCCACCTGAGTCCGGCCTACCCGGCGCAGCAGCAGAACTTCCACGCCGTGCGGGAGATGTTCGAGTCCCAGCGGATCGGGCTGAACGGCTCCCCGGTGAGCGGGAATAGCAGCTGTCAGATGGCCTTCCCGTCCGGCCAGTCCCTGTACCGCACCTCAGGAGCCTTTGTTTATGACTGCAGCAAGTTCTGAGAGCCAAAACAAGCCCTTTAAATTAATAACTCGAGTATATATCTGCTCTCTATATTTTTATTTTTTTTATTTTTGGCTGTGCTTTAACTCTCCGAGTGGACATGAGAGATTCTGAGATTTTTTTTTCTTTCTTTTGTCGTGAGCTGTGTAGCACCACAACACGTAAGTTTCCTTCCCTCTCACTTGGAGAATTGCTCCTACCACCTTTTATGAATAGACTGTAAATTATAGCCTAATATAGTAATTTATTCAGGAGGAAAATGTGGTTGGATGGTGAGGACCAAACTCTTTTTCCCAGTTGTTTTTTGCTGCCTATAAACGTGTTCCTGTTGTATAGAAATTTACGGGGAAAGACTCTGTAGCCTGTACTGGCCTATTTTATTCATTCTGTAATTTGTTTAAAAAAAATCTGAAGGCATTACAAGTTGTTTTGTTTAATAAAGTGCCGAATATTTGAGTTTAATTGGAGTGATTTATTAGTATTATGCAGCAGAAAAGGCCACAAAACTAACCCAAAGGTAAAAAAAGAAAGAAGAGAAAATCGCCAAAAGTGTTTATGAAACGCTAAATCCAAAATATCGATTTGTGTTGATTTAAAGTTTACTTATTGTACTTTTTCAAGCATGCGCAGTAAGCGTGTTTGCGGAGGCGCTGTTTGTGCACGTGCATGTTGTATGATTAGTAAGTATTGGGATTTTTCAAAACTCTTAAGAGTGTTAAACGTCGTTTTTAATACCGTATGTAGCTTTTTTTTTTTTTGCACTGAAATAGATTTTCTCATAAAGCTTTCCAGCTCCAAAGCCTCCAGATTACCCTTAGATAAAATGACCCCGTTTCCCCTTAGAAGAGGTGAAAGCTGCAGTCCTCTTCTCTTGTGCAGGCCGCGTATTTTCAGCGTGTGAGCGTAAACACCGGAGGTAAACAAACTCACGTGTGGCACCAACGCGGTCGGAGCTCACTAAGAGGCCTTGTCAGCAAAACAAATCAGTCAAGTCACAAAGCGCACATCGGGCTTCCGTCTGGCTTCTGTTTCAAAACGATGGGAGAGTTTGGATGCAGAAAAAAATGTGTGCAGCTGCATTTGTGTTGGACGTCTTTGGTTGGAGAGCTTTTTTTTTTTTTTGCTGCAGGTCCAGACCCTAAAGGTCCCTGCTGACGCACGATGCGTGCGCTCTGATGGATGTAATATCTGCCCGCAGGGATGAGCTGGAGTCCAGTCTGCTTTACTCTCGGCCCTCTGGACTCTGAATCCTGCGGCTGATTGGAATATGGCAGCTGTCAGATGTTTATTTTCCTTTTTTTTTACTGCTTCCTTAATCAGTGAGGTGACCCCACCCCCCACCACACACACACACACACACACACACACACACACACACACACACACACACACACACACGGCGGCCCATCTAAAAATCAGACATACATTTCCAGCGTCTCTTAATTTGTTTTTGTCATTTTTAGTTTGCCAGAAAAAAAGTCATATTGAGCGTGTCAAATTCTAACACATTGGGACGCTCAAATGTTTAAACAAACCGAAAAGTGGCTCATTATAAACGGGCAAAATAATATAAGAGCAACAGGATGGACTATTGTTGGTATTATGATCCTAAATGCTAACGTTAAAAAAAAATCAAATCAGATGCGAACGCCTTTTTGGACTAATGTTGCGATTAACTGTTAAAAACATTGGCTTAAATTATTGGCAATAATAGCTAATAATAATGAAGGATGGGGTTAAAAAACTCTTAAAGGCTGACATCTGTAGAATTATGCTGTAAATAGGTAAATATAATTTCATAATCATAAATCATAGTCATGTAAATGATACTGCTACTGTTATTACTTCTACTACGAATAATAAAACTATTAATAATTAGTATCCGAGAAATAACATTAAAATAATCTTAGATGCTTTGACTATTTTAAGACTCATGATGGAAATAAGTAATATAAATGCATAATATTCTGGCCAGGGTTAAAAATAGTGTTGCTCTTAATAATAATAATGATGGTAATTTACAGATTAAATAGTTTATTTGCTTTGCGTATTTGTACTCGCTCTGCAGCCTGCAGGCTTGGCCAGGGGTGGCTGGGGCATGAACGGCAGTGCGTGTTGTGTGTTAGGAGGCGATCGTGAGTGTGTATGCTCGGCTGAACAAGCCGCAGTGAAAGCTGACAGTCGATTTCAGGCCTGTGCGGTTGGGATTCTGCTGTAAAACAATAAATGAAAGTAATTTCCAGCGCGCAATCGCTCCCCTAAGGCCACGGTCTGACGAGTCAGGATCAGCAGAGTTGTAACGCAAACAACGCGTTAATTTGGCTTCACGTCGACACTTTTCACAACAGATAGAGAAGGGGGCGTTGACTGTTTCAAATGCAACCTGTAATCCCCCCCCCCCCCATTTTACAACCCTTCCCCCTCAAAACAGAGCGTGTTGTGTGAAGAAAGGTGCTCTAATGA
Organism: Fundulus diaphanus; assembly: GCA_037039145.1. Classification (NCBI taxonomy): domain Eukaryota; kingdom Metazoa; phylum Chordata; class Actinopteri; order Cyprinodontiformes; family Fundulidae; genus Fundulus; species Fundulus diaphanus. Next base: position 17,969,430 of record CM073128.1, on the reverse strand, counting down.
TACAGAGAAGCGACTTTTTCTGCGCCCAAACAAACGTCCGTGTGATTGATGCGGCTCTCCTGGGGCAGGAAGGGAAATCCAGGCACTCCGGGCGAATCGTTTTTCATCCCGAGGACAAGACAGAAGGGGGTGATGGAGGTCAGTGGAGAGGATGTCAACAATGCACTTTAGGAAAGGACGGTGAGAAGCCTGTCACTGGCTTATCTTAAAGCACCTTCTCTGGACCCGCGTTGCTGTTGATGCGGCAGCTCTGCGGGCCCGCGGCGCAGAAAACCCCGAAAGACTCCCAGAGGAGCCGGGAGGCTCTCTGCTGTCAAGCCGCTTTCTTAAGCGTTAGCCTTCGTCCGGGTAGATTGATTAGGGAATTAACGAGTGATGTTGCGCTGGAGGTGTTGCTTACTCCCCCCCCCCCCCCCCCCTTAAACCTGGAACCACTTCCTTCAAGGCACCGAGCGTGCATCTAGGTGTGTTTCTGCGGCTTCGATTGCGCGTTGAATTCAGAGCTGCGCGCAAAACCACAATCCCACTGACGTTCTCTGCAGAAAACCCCCAATAACACATTAAGTTCTTGCAGGTTTTAGGATCTTTCCAGAGGAAAAGCTGCTGTGAAAAAAAAGGCATTTTTACATATATAATAAGGGAGTTTTTTTTTAAATAATTGGACACACCAATTGTCTTCTTTTTCAGCCAAAGCACAACTTAATGTCGTGGAAATCTCAAAAGCAACATGGCATCGTTGGACTCAAATGTGTTTTATTTTTACTGCAAGATGATCATGAGGCCAAAGAATAAAAGCTACAGCTTTGTAATTACTGGTATATCTTCTACGCGTTTAATGTCCAAATTGGGAGAACAAAAAAAAGGTAAAACGCAAAAGTTTTCTTAGCAAATATTTGTAAAAACTTTAAATCGGAACCAAAATCCCGCTCACATTTTGATGTTAAATGTGTGGCTGCTTAAAGACTGGCTCAGATGTGTTCTAAAATCCGGCTGCTGATCTTCTGGGAAGCAGAGCTGAATATGCACCCAGCAGCAGCAGATCGCTTTTTATCTGCCTTTATTTGTGCAGGATTCTCTCATAAACGCGGATTTTATTCTGTTGGTTCTTTGGATGCTGCGAAAGAGTCCTCCTGGGGGCCAGATCTCGATCAGCTTTCCATATCGGAGCAGTTGAAGGCCCCGGGGGAGTGGAATCTGCGAGGTTTAATGTATTTCGGATTAAACTCAGGCGTTTGTTTGACGATTCTGCGCCTGGGCCTGGGCCATTTTTAGCGAAGCGGCACTTCTTTGGCATTTAAAGAAGAGGTGAACACCTTCACGGAGTTTAATTAATTTCCTTGAATTGCAACCTGAATTTGTGGTAAATTAATTTCAGCTCGGTGCATTTATTTGAACACTTTACGTGCGTAATGATGCGTTTTTACGCCATATATGTTCAAACTATATTTTCAAACACCCCAGATATTGTCAAAGCAACATATATTTACACTATTGGGTATGATTAGTGAAATATCAATATTTTGATAATGAATGAGGTTCACGTTACGCCAAGTTCAGTCCATAAATGCTCTTTCAAAGTGATCCAAAGTTCAGCCAGAGCGCATGTTTACCTGAAAGCCGCTATTTGAGGTGGGGGGTGTTTTAAACGCGATTTTACAGGGGTTATATTTTTCTTTTAAAGACTCGTATTTGAAAACTCCAAAGCATTTAAATTCCTTTAATCTTCTAAAACCTTCTTTTTTTTAGCTGCCTGGCCGCTTTCATTTGTACCTCCTCCAGCTCCAAAGTTCAGTCAGCTGCCGTTTCTTTGTGCGCAAACAGTAGACCTGATCACAGGACTTTGCGTTAATTGTTGTTGAGGGATACACGATGCACCTGTGTGAGGCCACTGGCTGTGTGTGTGTGTATGTGTGTGTTTTGAGGTTACAGGGGGCCCAAACAACGCCAGGGCCACATCTGTTTCCTATTCGGGCTTCGCGCAGACGCAGCGACGTCCAGGACCATCACAGTGAGAGTTTGAGACGTGCTTAAGGTGTTGTCCCCCGGTTTGCGGGGTGGTCCTTTTGCTCAGAGCCCCTCTCTGACGCCTTCAGGGCTCAGCTGAACGCCAAACCTCCCTCCAACTGATCTGTAGACAGCAGCGTGGAGGAGACACGCCATCCAATCCTGCAGATTTTTTGCTTCTTCACTGCATTTCGCTTGGAAACCATTTAGTATTTTCAAAGCAACTTATTTTTATTATTAATTTAGCTAAACTGGCCTCCAGGAATAGTAATAGAGGGCTAGAAAATATGACAAAGTAATAATAATAATAATAATAATAACAATAATAATAACTGTAAAATTCAGGTAAATTTTGAACATCTATGTTTAAAAGTTATATTTCAAATTTTTAGCCTCTGGATTCATTTATTAGAGATTTATTTTCAGGACATATTTAATGTGCTACCACCTTAAATAATCATATACATCCATAAACAAAGAAATGTTTTTTTTTAAATCGCAAATAGTGAAAGGATGCAGGATGTTTTCAAGCTTTACCAATATTGTTCCGGAGAAACACTGATCTGAGTCCTTCACGTTACAAAAGGAGCCGTGAACTATAACGTTTTTGTTTTAAAGAGATAAATATAACTGGTATGAGAAAATAGGTTTTAATTCTATTTCCTGGGGAGGGTGGGGGGTATGTTTGAGGAACCAATATAGCTGCTGTCAGCGGTTAAGGTTTATTATTTAAGCTCTTATTTAAGTAAAATAAGAGAAAATGTGTAACTATGCCGGAAAACCATCTGACAGCAGCATGACCAGGGGCTTCATGTAGGTTAGGACAGAAAGCCGCCTGAGAGCAGGACTCTGGTAGTCCGAGGGCCGGGAAAGGCGCGCTTCCTGCCGGATAAAAGAGCGTAGAGAAAGGAACCCTGGAAGATCAGAGGAAGCAGAGCAGAGATAAAGAAGACGTCTGCAACAGCGGAAGATGGACACAGGAACAAAGGAATTAGTTTCCTTTTTTACAATTCCTTTCAAAAAAATGCTAAAAAGACAAATGCACATCAGTTCCTATATATTTTATTACCCCCTCATAGCCCTTTATCATCTTCATAAAGTAAAAAAAACAAAAACCTTAAAAGTACAGATCCCATGAAAACAAAGGTCTCATTAACATATGAGATAAAACCATCTTGATTCGTTCTTACACCGATCGGTTCTTTTTTTTAATTATAAAAAGGAGCAAACTGACCCGTTAAATTAATAAAATCACAAGTGAATCAAACACATAAATAAACCCTTAAAATTTGCCTTCAATATAAAACCTCACATGATCAGAGTTTGCATGTAAATAATAAAATAAACGTCATAAATCAATCCGGCACGGTAAACCAAAACCAAAAAGACAGAAAGGCAACATCTGGCTCTAGGTTAGAAAACAAGGAAACGACAACAAGCTTCATTTGTGGAAGAAGAGATTAAAAAAAAGGCTCTGCTGCTGTCTGACTCAGTGGCAGAACCTCGGAGTGCTAAAGTATCTCCATCACATCCGAACGAGCCCATCTGGCTTCAAGCGTTTGGGTTTTTCCTCATGAGTTCGATGTCAGAGTCCAGCATCTCCTTCACCAGATCCTGCAGAGAAATCGGGAGACGGGCTTCAGGGGAAATATTTGGATTTATTTTGACTGGAAGCGGGGTTCATTCTGGGCCTGAAACGAACAAATGTCCCGACTCTCTGCGACAAGCGGCGAGGAGCATGGCTCAGTTTAACATGTAGCAGCAGATCTGTTCAAAAAGAGTAAGAGCTGGGGAATGTTTACAGAGCCCTGGGAATATTTCTTAATTAGTTCACAAGACAAACACATTCAGTAAAATACAAACCAATAGAGTCTTCAGTTTTAGCAGATAAAAATGTATGTTTAACCAGTTAACTTTCTCTAGATGATCTTTGATCAGCTGGAAAGAATTACATCTTTTTATCACATTCTTTTAGGCAAAATTCATCTTTAAGTTATTAAACCAAAAACCTTTAAGTCGTATTTTATATGCTTATTTAATTCAGTAAAATGTTTCAATTACTTGTATTGTTACTGCGTCTGTAAGATTTTATTGTTTTATGTTGTTGCTTTGCCTTATCGCACAGGTCTCTCTCTCTCTTGAAAATGAGATCTCATTGAGAATACCTGTATAAATAAAGGTTAAATAAAAAGTAAAAAGCAAGCTAAAAGTGCGTCATTTTATAGTACTTTTTTAACCAACAAAGAGGATTTAGCTATTTTACTGTATTTACATCATCCTATAAAATTCTGAAAGTTTTTTTATTCATTGCAGGTAAAAGCAAGAAACTCAGTTTTAAGAGAGTTTTTAGGGAAATGAGTAGCGTTATAAATTAATTAGCTACCTTTATAGAGAACTAATGCTCTCAGGTGTAGACTACCTCTGGTCTAATGTACTGAATCTGCTCCATAATCAGTGGATTTCTGTGTGAAGATGTTTTATCCGTTTGGCATAAAAGTCCTGTAATACCTAAGTTACAGTAGAAAAATAACTTAACAGCCTGCAAAAATCCCTTCTTTATTTCCCCTCTCTTTATGGATGCATTACATTTCACTAAACCTTCCTGTTATTAATGTTTCTGTTTTTTTATTGGTGGACAAACGCTGCCTTTGGAACATTTGCGTGAAGCGGATGATGGAGACGCACCTCAAAAGTAACCTGGGGCTTCCAGCCCAGCCTCTGATACGCCTTGGTGCTGTCGCCTTGCAGGAAGTCCTGAGAGAAAGGAAGGATAGTAGTGAGGGAAGAGGGGAAAGGGAGGGGGAAGAGAGAAGGGGGTGAGGGAGGGACAAGAAAAACAAATCATGTGTCATGTCTGATCTGATGGCTGGGAGCGAGCAGGAGAGTCCTGCAGGAAGCCGATGTGAAGACGTTCAGCTTTGAATCTTCAGCTGGACGGAGAAGTTTGAGGGTGATTTGTTTCGCTGTCTTTATGTCTCTCTTCTATATTCATACATTAACACACAGACACACACGCCATCTTCTCTCATGGGGGGGGGGGAAAGCGGGTCACAGAGTCTTGCTGGCCATCAATCCCCCCTCCCGACTCCCCACCTTGGACCTGTCCAGGCGGCCCTCGTCGGTGCCAAAGCACGATGAATTGTGGGACTCTGGTGGTGTAACCTCCAGTCCACGACCCCCCCACCCGCCCCCTCCTTGAACCCCTAACTCATTTCCCCCCCTGTTGTGTTTTGCTCTGGGTTCAACATCCAGTTAGACCTTCCTTCAGACCACCAAAGAGTCAGAAACAGAGCAGGGAGGGAAGAAAATAGGTTTTCTCCTGTACGTCTATGTTTTTAAAGCTCCCCACTTTTTTTTTTTGCTGACTCCTCCTTCCAACTCCATGTTTCTGGGGCCCTTTTTTCATCCATCATTCATCGCTCATTTATGTTAGTGTCAGAAAACACTGGTGTCTGAAAGTAGCGCGACTAGAACGAGGATAGTGATACTTTATGCTCACTAATCCTGGAGCAAAGTTAGAAATGTTGGACTTTCCTGCACATTTCATTTTTAATATTATCAAAACATTTTTATGGCGGATTTTAAAGAAAGATTATTATAAGCTGACCAAATAAAAAAAAAAAGAACCAAGAAAAATAAATAAATTTTTTTGGTCAAAATTAATTGATGTATAATAATTATTATCTGGATCATTGTCTTCAGTTTAAAAAAAAAATATATATATATATATATATATATATATTCAGAATTTCTTAACATATTATTTAACACTCTTTCATCTTAATGCACATTATTTGTAATTAAAGAACGAACACATAGCGAAATAAATAATTATAAATACCTGACATGAAAACAAATAGTTTACAGGAAGGGTTGAGATTTATAAAACAAGATCCAGCACGTCGGACGCTTTGTGCACATGTCGTGTAACGATGAAATCTGATCTGAGGCGAAACACGTGGATAATGTGTTGATGGAGGAAGAAATTAAGAGGATTTAGGGACGAGGCTCACAATAATGTCGGACAGTTTGGTATATTCTGAGTTTAAAAGAGCTAGTGCTTTTACAAAGTCAACCATCTTTGTCATCCTTTTTTTTTTTTAGCGTATTGATAAGTTCATTCAAACCTTTGCACCACCAAACTCCAGCCATAAAGCACAGATCTGCATATTAAAGAAGCTTGAACTATTTTATGCAACACCTAAGATTATAAACTGAGTCTTTTCAGTACAGTCGGCTTCATTTATTCCCTCTCACATGATGAACCCAGATTCATTATTTGTTTCATAACAAATAAAAGTAGTTTCTTGTCTTTACATTGGAAAGCTTATAGTAGACAGCAGAATAAGATATGGCCTCTCAGGGATCATTTGAAACGTAAGGGGAACAGGTAAAGGTGTAAAATAAGCGTAATAACATGACGTGGACACGTTTAACAGCAGTTCAGCATTTAAACAGCTGGAAGCAGGGAGCTGTGCAGCGACCAGTTAAGGCTGTTTCTGATGCTGAGGTACGTGGCCGTTTGAAATCTTTATGGAGAAGCCTCTGACAATGTTCAGAGGTGGAGACCAATACCTCTTACAGCTTCCTTCACTAGCCTCTGCACCTTTTCTGCTTTTTGTTTTTCATGTGTTGCTCATCACTTTGATTAAATTAAGAGTTCTCTACGGCCCCTACTACGAATCCCGTTTCCTAAAATTAGCCCTACGACCAGCACTCCAACCTCTTAACTCAAGCAGTTTAAAAAAAAATAAAAAAATCTGCAGCAGATATGCATATTATAAAAAGGAGCAAAATCATAAAGCAAAATCTACCTTACAGAGAAACAAATCTATTTTAATGTATCTAAATCTTTTTTAAAACTTTATGCAATATCACGTTTCACTGGGTTGATCCAACACAATTGCAGTATACTTTTCAATTTTGTTCATGACACAATTTATTTTGAACAGATGTACTACTGCAATATATTTTACAACAAACGTTCATTAAATTAAAAGTGATATCAGATATGACATACTGGGAAATTTTGAATTGGAGCTTTCAGGGGGGGGGTATTTAAACTTTACGTTGCGTCTTTTAACCGGCACCATGAACGCATGATCAGAAACAGAAAACATTAGATTTTGTTTTTGTTAATCAGCCTCTAACTTTCCTAGAAAACACTGAACAGATCTGTTCCAGCACTAAGGTCCGGCACCGACGATGGATGATAAGACCGGTTCGAGGGTCAGATGAGCTCACCAAACCCAGTGAACTTGTGCGTGAAGTAAGCGTCTTATTTAAACAGGATGAGCTCGCAGTGTAAAGCTCTCTGCTGCTCACAGCGGCGGTTTCAACTGTTGGTAGCCGGGGCGCTTCGCTCCAACCCTGAAAAAAAATGGCCTCGCGCAAAGAGCACAAAGTGTGAAAAAGAGAGCGGCGTTGTTATCTGGCTCTGGACCTCTTGAAAACGTCTTTTCTGGGTGATCTTATTACAGAGGAACGCACACAGCAGCGCTGGCATAGCTCAGCCTTTGAGAGAGCAGGGACCCACATCTCGGAGAGGCTCCACGGCGCTTAATCACACACTTCTGATTACACACAAAGGCAAGAACACTGAACACACACGGCGGGAACAAGTACAGGCCGATTCTGACTCTGACGCACTTTGGTTTAAGATTATCCGGCCGGAGCTGAAAACCTGGTTCAGTTCCGGGTGAGCTGTGTTTTTTTTTAAGACGTATTTTTAACTGTACTCGGGCTAAACGCGGCTCGGCACACGGAAGGCCTTTTTTTCCGCCCCTCTGCCCCGTCTGTAACAGCAGGACAAACAGCTCTTTCTCATGTGAGCAGCTCTGTACATTACTCACGAGCGTTTTGATTTCTGGCTCTGAAGCCATAACTGGAAACAGTTTCAGACTAATTACCTACAGCAATGAGACATAATTCATCATGGACCTGAATGCAATTATAATTGGGTGACTTACTCCACAATTACATTAAATAATCCACTTGCTTCATAATTATATTGATTAGGGCTCGTAATGGAGAACATTCTGCAGCTTGGCGAGGTCTCGTCACGAACGCTGGTCAGAAGCTGCAGACACACCTGCTGTTCACATTCATTTTGGCATCATGTTGGTCGCACAGACTGCGACGGTTTGCTGAAAGCAGAAAGAGAGCAGCTCTTGTTTTTTAGTATCTGCTTGGAGATGTAGGTCAGATGAACTGGAACTCGCTCCATGCAGAGTCATCCAAGAGAACAGAGACAGCGATCTGCTGGATGGGAACGGGGTTTATTGTGGCTCAGGTAGCTGAATGTTCCTTGCCTTGCAGATGGTGACCGACTGCCCTCTATGTTGTAACTTGGGTCTACAGGACTCGATTTGCTTCTAAGCAGTCAGGGCTTCTTGAATATTTTGTTTTTTAAATTATCTTAATAAAGACTCCTCCAGGCTGTCTGAGCCTAAACTAAATCATGAGACAGTGTTATTTTCGCATATAACAACATTAAATTATTTGAATATCCTCAAATAGTCTTTGCAGTCTGTTGCAAAATGACAGTTTGTTAATATTTCCAACGCTAAACCTAAAAAAAGCCATCAAAGATAAACTCTGACAGACAGAAAAAGTAGATTCCCAAAGAGTTATCAAATGAACGCTATGTGTATACAGATGAATAACTATAGGAGGTGATTCACTAGATTAGAAATCCTAAACAGATGACTTTTAGATGCTCTTCATTTACTTTATATACTTATTTTTTCCTCATTTCAGGCCCACTCTGCATATACATGGAACCATTGCATGTTGGTGTTTATTCTAAATATCTGCACATGTCCAATGCATTAGATGGACACTCAGCACAGAGAACTGGTATAGCACTAAGAATAAAACTGTGCAAACATCACATTTAGAAAGGATTGCTTATTAACGGTATTTTGATAAATTAATATATTCTATTGACGGACAATTTTGTATGTGGTCAGATCCATATTATATCCCAAGATATTGTTTAAAAGGTGTGGCAAGTTGAGACGACATTTCCTCACTTTATCAACTAACCAGGACTTTATTAATAAAACTTTCTGAAGTCTTTTGATGTTCAAATAAGTTTTATTCAAGTTTTGTACAAGGTGCATTAAATTTTGAGGAACCAGAGGACACGCAAGGTCGCGAAAAATGTTTCCAGACGTTTTTGAACATGCCTCATGAACCAAGACTGGACCCGCCCACTACAGCACGAACGTGGTTGAAGTCAGAATGTAGAGTTATTTGTGGATCATAGATTTCACTAATGATGCTTTTAATGACAAACAGCTCTTGCAATGTTTTGATTAGACAACAAATACATAATAAAGCATGTACAGCTTAAATGTACATTTTAACCTTCAGAGCTATCTCAACCCAATAAATCCAAATGGTCTGATAGAAACTGGTTTCTGAATGGTAGGAAAAATGCTATAAACAAAGGTGTTAGCCTAGTAATACATTTCTTCTGTTTTGTTTTTACACTTTAGTGTTTCAGGTTATCAAGCAAATTCTAATATCAGACAAAATTAAAAGTAAACAAAAAAATGCAGTTTTTAGATAATTATTTGATTAATTAAGGGGAACAAAAGCCACACAGCTAAGCTATGCATTGGGTGTAAATCTACATAAATTATAGCATTATCTTTTATTTTAGTTCCTCTAAAGTTTCTAAATTTATACTTAGTGTCTGTGCACACAATCTTGGCCACTAAAGCCTGCTCTGTTCTCTTCTATTTTATCTGGGCCTATGTGAAAAACAAATTGTCCCTTTGTTAAGCAGGTATTAAGTGTAATTAACCACATTTTTAGAAAGTCACACCCAAGCCTGATTACTCCGACCAGTAGGAAAAAAAACAATTCTGTAACTGAATCTGCGACCAGATTAAAGATTTCATAAGCAAGACATCGTGGATCTAAAGAAACCCAAGAACGGATTTAAAATAGTTATTTAAATCGATCAGTCTGGAAGGTTAACAGACCATTTCGAGTCTTTGGGACTCCAAAGCGTTAGAATAATGAGAGTCATTTACCACAAATAAAGAAAACATGGAACAGCGGTTTAGTTTTCCAGGAGCGGCTGGCCTACCAAAAAAAGGGCATTAAAATATCATCCAGAAGGTCACAAAACAACCCAGAACAATTAAAAGACTACAGGCCTCACTAGTTTCAGTTAAGGACAGTGTTCATAATTCAGCTTTGCACAATTTTTGTATTTTATTTGACGAATATTTATATTTTTATAAATACTTTCCTAAATAATTCAACTCTGGTATTTTTGAAAGGTGTGCATCCTGTTACATTAAAACACACTGTGCTTATGGTCAGATGGTGTTGGTAGTGTTATAATCTAGGGCTGCTTGATCATCATAACTCTGCCTGATTATCATTATTCTTTCAGATGCTGAGGTACATTTGCACACGCCGTAGCTACTCCGAGATTCATGCATATTGCATATTGTACCGTCCCAACATCTGTAAATAGGCTGGTGTTTTTCCACTGTTTAACTTGAATATTTCATCTTTTTATGCCGTATTACCAGTAATTGCGCAATATTTACTCTGGTATTTCTTTTTACTTTTATTTTGGCCTTTCTGATGAGCTTATTCTCTGTTGCTTTAGAACTAACTTAGATCAGATTAGCTTTTTTTTCATTACTGTAAGTTATGTGTAACGCTGTCTTTTCTACTGTCACACCCAAATTTCCCCATCATGGGACAATAAAGGAATTCTTTACCTTCTTTCCTGCTTCTGGTCTTGGACGAGTTGTCGTAATTAAATGAACAATGAACTCTGCTCTCCAGCAGAAAATCCCGAAAGAGAATCTTCGGCTTTCGATTAGTCAACTTAAAAGCACATAGATTATGCAACATGAATTATCCAAATAACACCAACATGTCCACCTCAGAATGGCAAAAAAAAATAAAATAAAAATGGAGCTTTCAGAGCGTGATTAAAAATCAGAATAGTTTTCAATCAGAGCTGCCACAGATTTCTTCCCACAGATGTAAAAGACTGATTTTCAGTTATTACGAGTAGAGTGGCACAACCATTTCCTTTCCAAGCTTTCTGTTCTTGGACCATTTAGGCATTAATATTCAGAATTAGGTCATAAAATCATTTCCTTTCAGTTTGTGAGAAACGGATTTGAGTGTTTGTAACCAGTTTAAAGACACAATTCTTATGGGGACTACCACACAATAGTTGTTACTGATATATAGTATGTGCTAGTTCATTCATTCATTCATTCATTCATTCTCTCTAACCACTTGTCTGTTCAGGGTTGCATGAGGGATGGGTGCCTATCTCCAGCGGTCGTTGGGCGAGAGACAAGGTACACCCTTGACAGGTCCACCAGTCCAATTAGACCAATAGACCAGTTAACCTAACAGAAATGTTTTTGGACTGTGGGAGGAAGCCAGAGAACTCACATGTGAGTGGTGAAAACATGCAAACTCAATGCAGAAACACCCCAAGCCAGGATTTGAACCGAGGACCTTCTTGCTGCACCTTAGAGTGCACCATTTTGCACAACTTGTTGTCGTTTTATATTTTCTGGGCTTTGCGCTCTATTAATATGTGGTAATGGTGTTTTTCGGCAAATTAAACCTACCCAGAGTTTAGCAAGCGCTCATGATCTCACTATGCAATGGCTCTATACACTGGAATAAGTGAAACAGTAACCAAAGTCCTGCAGAAAATCTGAACCATTGAGCAAGACCAATTTAAAAGAATGTCAGACCGCTTGGAGACAATTTAATCAGCAGGTTTTTAAGGCTCAGATTCGACAATCAGATCTGACCAAGTAGTGAACACAAAAGTATTGATGTCACTTTTTCTCCGAGTGAAAAAAGGTGTTTGATTTGTGTTATTACCTAAAACAGAAACTTCCATGACAATAATATGAAGTCCACACAACCTCAGCTCAAACTAGACTCCTTTCGATTTTGCATTGCACAACGAGCAGAGCAGGACAACAGCATGGCAGGCCCTAATCCACTATGATCCAACTCAAAATGACCTAACCACAAAACTAACTGAGGAAATTGAGAGGGGTGATGGAAACATAGAGCAGCAGTGCTGCTTTGTGTTGGCTGCGGTCCTTAATGTTGGTGAAGTAAGCTAAACTATGTTTGACCCAAAGCATGGCAGAACCTTATTTACGGCCAACCAGTGTGTATGATTGCTCCGGTGACAAGAGAGACATTTTTACGATTGAAGAACAGCCAACCACGGCACTATTTTAATACTCTGACTTTTTCTTTTTTCACATTTATCATCACATATAATGCACCAAGGCTCTCAAAAGGTAATAAGTGGACTGTGCATGGAGATCAGAGATTAAAAACCAAATTTTAACATCAAACTGTAATCTGTAGCATTGTATAGTACACCATGGACCTGCAGTCTGAATGTGACATATTTTTTTAACAACCAGCGTTATCTAAAATTCAGGATTAAAGGTAGAGTCGGCAAATTTTCTCGGAAGTTTCCCCAAGTCCCTTTTTGAATAACTGTGCATGCACAAGACCGTCTTACTTGCTTTTCCGCTCCTCAAGGGAATTGTGTGAAAGAAAATCTCCCAAATGCACTATTATTTCCTTCTACTGAGCCCTTCCTAGTCTTCTAATAAACTTGTACGCGGTTTGCTTCTTAGGACTTTCAGCCATGTTCAAAGTATACGGTGAGGGCAGCGGAGCTACAATGAGCGGCTAACACAGAAGCTAACTGCTAAGCTAACTGGACACAAACATTAGAAGTGTGCGTGCGTTACATGAGCGCATCAGAATGATTGGCATGTGGGACAACCAATAGATAAGGTGATTCCCCAGGAACTTGAGGGACAGAGGGAGGTGAGAGCAGGACCAAAACTGACATGCAATTTGGACTGAACAGCAGCTTTAAGTCTTTTAATTGAATTCAATAAAATGAAGCATCCATTTTATTGCATTTCAAATTTTTTTTAATCAACCAGCAAAACTTTATGCATGAAATAAACTTTAAGACATAGTGCATCTACATTTAAAGCCTGAAAGCAGCTACAGCTTTCTGACCTTTCCCCAGAACTATAAAGGCTCATCCAGGGTCTTTGTCATTGAACATTTTCTTTATTTAAAAACTTAAATTACTAATTAAAAATGATTATATATGTTTTAAATCTGATTACAATAAACTACATTGGAATCAAGGGATAATTCTCTTCACTTTGATCAAGCTTCTTCAAATTGGCATTTTCTTCATCCATAACAAATGAAATCAGCTCCAACAGGTATATATTTAATGAGTAAGTCAGGTGGACAGTTGTATGATGAAATCAAAGGAGTAAAAAAAAAAAAACTATCAGTGTCATGATGTCTTCTGACTTATTTACTGTAGTCACATTAGCCCCACTTCCACTGACCCCGCTTAATTTGACCCGCCCGGTTCAGCTCCTCCTTGCTCGGTTTTACTGTGTGCAACCTGCCTAAAAATGCCTGGAAGAGAGAAACGCCTCCTGGTGGTGGCTTTCAATATCAACCAATGAACAACAAGCAGTTGTTAGAAATACAGGTTCAGCTTTGGGCTGAGAAGACTCCATCCAGTCCAGAACAAATCAGAAGAAAAACTAATCATACATTCAATCAAGGGCGCAGCAGAGTCTGGACAGGTTTGCAGCGGCCTGCTGATTAATTTGATCCATTTGTGAGTTAGGTTTGCATTCAAACATTCAAAATCATCAAACATTAGAATCACAGGCCAGTATCTGGTTGAGTCACAGCTGCGACTCAGCTCTGCTGGCCTGTCTCAGTTGGCCACCTGAGCTGGTGCTGCTACAGGTTTCTGCTTTACTCCTTGAAAAAAATTATTGACTTTAAATGTGTATCTAAAAACGCCATCAGCTATTTGTGTTGGACGCAAAACCAAAAATGATTCAAACAAAATGACCTGAACTGCTGTAACTTGGATTTTATTTATATCCATGTGATCTAGAGATGCACAGATGTTAAGACAGTTACATTAAGGCTTAATTCATCAATTAATTATTATTGCAATCTGGGCTTCAAACCTTGTTGAACAAGAACTAGTTCATTTTTGAGCTTTAAGAATAGTTCAGAATGTTTAACAGACGAAACATGAACATGAAATAATATATTTCCACCTCAGTGAACTGAATTTAGACCAAGGTCCTATTATGGGTGAAATGGCTCAACTCTGGCCACAAGGAACCACTGAACAAATACCACCTGGTTCTAAACAAGTGCTTAAATAGTTGTGAGCACTTTCTAAGGAGGTTGTGTTCAGACGCTGGTCAAACAGAGTCAGACCAGTCCGCCTGTTTATTTTGTATTGCACAATGCAACAAAAATTCGCTGTAAATTTAGTACTCATACGAGTTAGTGGCACAAACTTAGGGCCAAAGTAATTGGCCTTAACTTCAGTTTTTTATTAGATCAGATTTAATGAAATGTTTTATGATTTAAAAGGCAAAGCATGGAGGCCTCAGTCCTCGATGTGGTCCCGGCCTGAGGACCTTTGCCTTGGGTCTTCGTCTTCTTTCTTAACCCCATTTCCTGTCAGCCTACTGTCAAATAAAAGGCTACTAAAACTAAAAAAGCAAGGTATATAATAAACTGTAATTTAGGTGCAACGTTCCAAACCTACTCATAAGCCCTCAACAGGAAACCAGTTCAAAACGGCAGCTGATGCAAGGATACTAGAGCAGTTCCCATGTCAAGTCTGTATTTCTATAAAGACCGAATATTACAAGTAAAGAGAGTGAAAAAAAAAACCCAAACTGAGTTACATAAGCCAGAACAACAACAGAAGCAGTTGTGCCCTGTTCTGTATTCATCCTTCTTGTCAGTTGCATTGACAAACCACTGAAATCTCCATCTAAGCTTAGCATCTGTTGAAATCAGACTCCTGTCCTCTAAGTCTGTCTGCTTAGCACACAACCACACAGTTCAGCATTCAGGAAGTTAATCCTGCATCTGGTCTTTGTCAGACAGGATTTCTACAGGTGACGGACAGTCTCTTCGTGGCAGACCTGCCTGCGGAGAGTCGCTCTGCGAGAGAAAAGCTGACTCCGAGCTGCTAACGAGAGTGTTCTGCGGCCGAGTGAACTCTCCCCAAACAGAGCATGTAGCGAATAATTCAACATGAACCACTAACAGATGCGGGCACATTATGATCTTCATATGGATCCAATTTGGAAACAAACCCAACGCTTTTTTTTTTTTTTTTTTTTTGCACCCAGTTTAAAGCAGCCGGCGAGTCAGAATATGGAGAAGTGACAGCAACAAAAACTTCAGCACAAAGTGAAACGGTGAAAATAGGAATGGGTGCGGAGGGAATTAATGTGCATGTTGCTCATTTTTTAAGAGGAAATGTCGATAAATTCTCTAAATGCTCCATATGTGAGACTAAAATTAGGGCCGAGAGTGAGCATCCAGGGCTTTCCGACCGGCATCAGGTAAAAAGTACGAAACAATATTTGCTTTCGAAGAAACAAGAGACATCGGCACCTTGCAGCATGAAGGTTCCAGGTTTGAATCCCGGCTTGCTGTCTTTCTGCATGGGGTTGCATGTTCTCCCTGTCCATGCATGGTACCCTCCCAAAATCCAAAAACATGACTTTTAGGTTCCTTGTTCTTATTAAATTGCCCTTACAGGTGAAAGATCCCTTTTTTGCCAGGATGTGTAGCGTTGTCTGAACTATATTGTAAAAGAAAGATTTTCCACAATTTCTTTTTGTAATATTTTTTTTAAAAAAAGGACTCAGTTTTATACACTGGAACGTGCAATCTTTATTCACGATGGCAAAACTTTTTCATCACCAGCATCCGCAAGTATGCATCTTACCATTTCCCGTATCTCCTTGCTTAAAGGTTCCCTGATACCATCAATTCCAATAAAGATGAGAAGCCATAAAAAAAAAATAAATCCACAGAAATGTGGAGGTGAGAGACAAATAGAGAGCGATCATGGTCCATAAAGCACAGAAGCAGTAAAAAGGCCCTTAGAGCAGGCATTTAACGCAAAGGAATTCTGGTATCACTGCAAGGCCTTTCAATAAATCACAGAGCGCACAGGGGCTGACCTCAGAACGTATCGGGGCACACACACAAACATGTCGCCGTATGTGAACACACACACACACACACACACACACCAGCATAGGTGGGAAAATGTCCCTAAACTGCAGTTATTTTTTCTCCTTACTGCAACCCTTCCCACTTATGGGAGACGGATCACAGATTCTGCAGAAAGCCACTCTTTCTTCTGCCTGTCTCTGAGGGCTGCATGCTGGGAGAGTGAATGATGTGGTTTTTGAAGTCCAATGGTGTCTCTGGTATTTGTACAGTAGCGGACGTGAGGCTGCAAATACACAGACTTCAAAGGAAATCAGATAAAGGATGCTGTGAGAGTCTGGAGCCCACGGTCCCTGCGTGTCCCCCTGCAGACCCAGCTGTTCCAACCAGACCCACATGTTCCCATCTTTGACCTTGCCTGGACATGGATAAAAGAACTCAACCCCGATCCTGGGCTTTTTATAACCGCGAGGGAAAACCCCCCCCCAAAAAAAACGGCACGAATGACGAGGTGGTAAAGACGGGACAAAGAGGAAAAGCAGGTCCGACGTTCCGTTCTGTCTGCAGGAACGTGGCAGCCGGACATGTTCTTGGTGCCAACAGGTGTGTGAGCCCATACCTGTGTGCAGGTGTGGACACATTCGCAGCAAACAGAGAGGACCTCATCAATCCGTGGCTGCTCGAACGTACAGTCGCAAATCTGTCACTGGTCAATTTCTAACACACCTCCGCCTGCATCACCTCAACTTATCACTTCCTTTACAGCACAAAAGGCCCTCAGTTTCAGCTGGAAGGAAGTGAAGACTGAGGGAGAGACCTGAAACCAGAGACTTAGTGCTCAAGCGCGTCACAGTAGATGTCTTTACAATAACATTTCTCAATATAATGATATCCTCATCATAATCTAATGCGATGTTTCAAATACCATTGTAATTAACCATGATTCTTAAGGAAAATATTAGTTTAAGTTCCTAAAATGTGAACAAACCTTCTAATTGGCAAAGTATGAATCTTATTTGTTTTATAGATTAATCACAGCCTAATGCAAGAAATGTTTTCATTTATTTATCACGCGCTAACCAAGACGATATTACAACTATATCTTTAAAGAATATTTAAAGATGTAGTTGTAATATCCAGCTGTTTAGAGATGAATCTCGCTGTAGATCTGACCCTACGGCTCCTTCTCGGACTCGTCGGGGCGGAGTCAGTTTTTACAGGTTTAATGATTGATGTAATCTTTTAAATTGAACATTTGTTATTTTCTTTCCTTTTATTTTTTTACCCTTGTTTGTAGCAGTTTGACACACTTAAAGTACACTATAAATGATATTCATAATTGGTATCAATGGTATTCCATCCATCCGTTTTCTCAACACCACTTATCGGGGTCACATGGAGACTGGTGCCTATCTCCAGCGGTCCATGAGTGAGAGGCAGGTAAACCCTTTACAGATCTGTGTTATTTTTCTTTTTAAAAATAGTCATTATCATTATTACCTCCAATGACCAGAGGGAGGTTCACATTTGACATGGGCACCGTCATTGATACACAAACCGGTGGAATAATGATAAATTGGGGTAAATCTGATTTGTCAGCTGTAATATTTTCTTATTAAACTCAGAAATAAAATAAAAGGCTTGTCCTCCGTTTTGTCGTTATGACTTTCTGGAGAGATTATGTGACAGCGTCTGACTGGCATTGCATTCAGAAATACAAACATTGCTTTGAACTTCATTTTTCTTTTACAGCAGCTCCCAAACTGCCAGTAGTACATGTAGTTTATACATTTAAATGGGGCGGACCAAACTGGTTTGGGATGTTTTATCCCTTGGAGACACAATCTTTGAAGATCCCCCACAACATGCCCACTTATTGTGCCGCTATTTATTCCTGCCCCCGCAATTTAGCGGTCCTTATGTGGGGGGGGGGGGGGGGGGGGGGGGAAGAGCAAGAAATAGAAATCAGAAAAAAACATATAATATAATAGATAATTGGGTTTCATGAAAATCATTATATTTTGAGGAGTTTGCTTAATGTCAAGACAAAGCTACATATGTTTGTTATTTAAGGAAGTTTGTCTAGTTGCTGCTTTTCATTTACCTATATTTAGTGAATTTGTTTTTGTGGTTTGTCATCTCGGTTCAATAAGAAATAAATTATCTTTCCAACACCATGGAAAATAGTTTTTCTTCCTACATTTTGTTCTTTTTGTTTTTTAGTTCTTTATCTGTCTTGAATTTTGGGCTTCCTGCCTCTGACAGTCACGTCTCATTTCCTCGAAGCTGCTGCTTTCTATAACGGATGAATAGTCTTAGATAATCATATGATCAGTTTTTGTTATCGCAAGCTGAATATAGCAAATATGAAAATATACACACTGACAGCTAAAACCAGATATTTACACTGAATGTATAAAACCAAACATAACGTTCACTGCATTTAAATTCAGAAGTTTAAGATTATTGTTTAAACATTTTAGAAAAGCCCGAGCATGATGTCACTGTCTTCTAAGCTCCTGATTGGTTAATTCTCAACATTTGAGGTACACTTGTAGATGTATTTTAAGGCAACACAGCAAATAAAATGATTGTGTGACATCATTAAAAGATGAAAAACTGACAAGATATCAGAAGGAGAATTGTGGACCCCCGTAAGTGTGGTTCATCCTAGTTTGCAATTTCCACATGCCTGAAGAGGCCGCATGCATCTGTTCAAACAACTATGTGCAAGCATACAGAATGGGAAAGTCCAACCATTCTACCATTCTAGAAAGACTGGATCTGCTTCCGAGAAATGAACGTGTTTTGCCGCTAAAGTGTGCGCATCCACCCCAGACAAATGCAAAAGACCATGTGAAGAGGCTGGCTGGTGAAGATAACGGTGTGTTATTAACCACAGAGAAACAAGTTATTACTGAAGGAGGGACGGATGCACTTCCCAAAGCCGTCAAGTAATGACTCTATGCATATCCCACCTTAGTTAGCAAACAGCTTAAGGGTAGCAAAGTCAATGGTTTGGAGTGGTCATCACGAAGCTCTTCTGATCTTAATCGTATAAAGCCCTTAATAATCAAGCTCCATCATATATCAGAGCTCTGATTACCCCGTATGTTCCTAACAGAGCACTTCGCTCTCAGACTGCAGGTCTGCTGGTGGTTCCTAGAGTCTCTAAAAGTAGAATGGGAGGCAGATCCTTTAGCTATCAGGCTCCTCTCCTGTGGAACCAACTCCCAGTTTTGGTCCGTGAGGCAGACACCCTGTCTACTTTTAAGACTAATCTTAAAATTTTCCTTTTTGACAAAGCTTATAACTAGAGTGGCTCATGTTACCCTGAGCTACCTCTATAGTTATGCTGCTATAGGCTTAGGCTGCTGGAGGACATCAGGGCCTATTTTTCTCACTCTACTGATTTCTACTGTTCTCCAGTTTTGCATCACATTGCATTGAAATGTCATTTCAGCTTTTAACTTTTTGCTCTCTCTCTTTTTTCTTCATAGTAGGTACACCTGGTCTGGCGTTCTTTTAGCTGTGACATCATCCAAGGAAGACAGCTCTCCTGCTATTACCATCTAATGTAGAACAGATTACTGGATCAATGTGTGCTTCTGTGCTTGTTTGTCTCTCTTGTTGTGTCTCTGCTCTGTCTTCTGTAACCCCAGTCGGTCGAGGCAGATGACCGTTCATACTGAGCCTGGTTCTGCTGGAGGTTTTTCCTTCCCGTTAATGGGGAGTTTTTCTTTCCGCTGTCGCTTCATGCTTGCTCAGTATGAGGGATTGCTGCAAAGCCATGGACAATGCAGACGACTCTCCCTGTGGCTCTACGCTTCTCCAGGAGTGAATGCTGCTTGTCGGGACTTTGATGCAATCAACTGGTTCCCTTATATAGGACATTTTTGACCAATCTGTATAATCTGACCCAATCTGTATAATATGATTGAATTTGACTTTGTAAAGTGCCTTGAGATGACATGTTTCATGAATTGGCGCTATATAAATAAAATTGAATTGAATTAATCCCATCCTAAATTTGTGGGCAGAGTTGAAAAGGTGAGTACAAGCAAAGGAGCTCACATATCCTGAGTGAGTTACACCAGTTCTGCCAGGAGGATTGGGCCAAACATCCAGCTAACTGCTGCGAGAAGCTCGTGGAAGGGCGCCTAAAATGTTTGAAAAGGCTGCCATACCTTACAGCAAGGAAACGTATGAACATTTCTGACTGAATTTACTAGGAAATCACTGCTGCACTGTAATTCACTGCTATTTACTGTAACTTTTCAAGCTGTATGCAAAACGAAATTTCGTTCTGTACGCACTCTGTGCATACAAAATGACAAATAAAGTTGTCTAAGTCTAAGTCTAAGTGAATTTTAAACAAAGTAAGAAAACTAATCAACAAGCCAATAGGTACGAAAAATAAATGAATGAACAAATATTTATTCTTATATTTTATATTTCTAATAAAGTTGCTTTTAAGCAAAAACCAAGGAGTGTAAGTGATATTGTAAGAGTTTGTGTTGTGCCGGCCTACACATTAGAACCTGAAGGCATAATAGACCATTAGGCTATTCAACACCAACTCTAGTATAAGTATCTTAACTAAACATATTTTGCATTTAACTTGTTTCAGGTAGGTTGAAACGAAGACCTGACCATTTGACTTCTGTCTCCCTTGGCAACACAAATCAGGTGACTTCTTGTCTATCGTTTCATCAAACTAATAAAGCATTAGTGTTGTAAATGAATAGCGAGCCGCGGGGTCTTTGGGAATTCAAGACAGTTATTAGCCACTCCCAGCTACATGCCAAAAGGTCGGGTCCAGCGTGTCTCTTTCTGTCCGCGTGTTTGCGTGTCTGTGTGTGAGAAAGAGCTGCGAGAGTTACAGCTCAGGTTTCCTTCCCTGGCTCCCCATGCAGCTTGGCCTCCGCACAATGTGCTAAGTGACCTCTAAGGGGTGGCCCTGTCACCCTGATGGGTATGCGCCCTGCTCACATGACCACGCTCACACACGCAGAGAAAATATGTAAAAGCTGTATAATTAAAACATTTAAGTGAAAGGAAGCAAGCGTTTTACCTCTATTACTTCTCCATATTCTCTTGTTTTGACCCTCTATAAAAGAAAACAAAAAAACAAAGCAACAACCATATCGCACACGCAGGCCCTAGATGGAGGTAACATCTATCCAGGGACCAAGAGTTGTCTAAAAAAATAAACAAATACAATTTTTTGGCCTATCTTTTGTGTGTGTTTTTTTTTATGTCTTTTGACCTTTTTTTGCAAAATGTTGGCAAGGTGTTAACTCCAGTCAACATTTCTGGAAAATTTGTACAGCTATGATGAAAAGATGAAGCTGGCAAAATGTAAAAAAAACCATAAAAAAATGATGAAAACAAAAAAACAAGACTTGCACAAGATCAATACACACAATGATAAATATAATGTGCAAAATGCTTTTGTTATAAGTGCAAAAAAAAAGTGCTAAAAATCTTCACCAGGCTAAAAAAAGCCCCTTTTTTGATTGATTAAAAAAACTATTTGAGGGAGGACAGTGCATGAAAATGAGGAGAAGAAACTACTGCTGTGCAACATGTTCTGTGGACAGGGCTAGATTCTCCACAGCAACTCGGTACAGACAGGGTTTGACGTGAAAAAGCCAAAACTCGCGCTCAGAAACCCCTCGCTCTCCGTCTGTCCGTCCTCTGGCTTGGCCGTGTTGACTGCTCTCCATCAGTGCTCATTAAAATTCCAGGGGTAGCCGTGTGATAAATATTTACGCGGCTGAGGACACACTCCTAACACACTCCAAACACACTGGAGTGGCTGGATCTGACTGCCGATAGTGTTAAGTGCCCAGAGGCTCTGGCGGAGAGAGATCCCGCCGCCTGTCGCGTGGTTGTGTACGCGAGGCGTTTACTGTCAAGATAACTAGAGGGAGGGCAAAGATTTACGAGCATTAACAGAGGCTGAAAAGTGTGGTTCTGTCTCCGTGTGAAGTTTATGGAAATGAAAAGGAAAACGCAGCATGTTTGCACATCTGGATCTGAATGCATTCTGCAGACACACACACACACACACACACACACACACACACACACACACACACACACACACACACACACACACACACACACACACACACACACACACACACACGATGTAACCACAGTAAAGCTGGACTCCTCACTACTGTTCCACAGAGCTGTTGCTGACTCCCCCTTTCCTCCCCCTCCGTATTCTATTATTCCCGCCGACGGGAAACGGATCATAATTCCTGGAGTCAGCAGAAAGCTGCAGACTGAGAGATGGAGCGAGGGAGGGAAACAAAGGGGGGCACATGGGAGGGGGGGGGAGGTGGCGAGAGTGGCAGGGGGGCTCAGGTGAATGTTCACTTCCACCGAGGTCAATCTGAAGCTGCGCAGTTAAGTAATTTCCAGTGAAAAGTGAAATGTGTGTTTAGTCTGTTTGTGTAATTGGATAATAAAGTTTGGCTGAAGCAGTGCTTTGTGCAGCAGGACGTGTGTGTGTGTGTGTGTGTGTGTGTGTGTGTGTGTGTGTGTGTGTGTGTGTGCGCGCGCGCACTGTGGGCATTCTGCAATTCTACGAGCCTCTGGGTGTTTCATATTTCCGAAGACATCAAAGGCCAACTTAACTTTCTTTCTATAAACAGGTTTTAAACAAGATTCTTTCTTACAATCACACCACCAAACGACGAGAGCGAGAGACCCAGCGAGAGAGGAAAACGTCCTCCAGCCTTATCTTAATTGTTGTGTAATCTTAGTAAAACACTGAGGGGTTATGACACCCAGACTCACTGTTCTCACACAGATAAATGCTGTTAAAGCGCCTCATACATAAAACTGTGCAAACGTTATTTGGGAAAATTTGCCGTTTTACGTAGGGTCCTTAAATTTCTTTTCTTTCGTTGCATGTGCAAGGAAGGAGGAAGATGAGCGACTGAGTGGCGTGAGAGCAATTATGCAACCCTGATGTGACTGAAAACCCTGTTTATTTATAGGATCGATATCAGGAGTTAAAAAATGAAATCAAAGACTTAACTCTCATCCTTCTGTTGATCATAAGTTTTCAAGTAGGATTTTTAGGAGCCACCTTTAATGGAGCAAAAATCCTGCTGTTTGTCAAACTGTGTAATCCTTGGAATTTATTTTTATAGATTCAGTGAAAGAACAGCTACCAGTTGTACCTCTGATGTGGTGATGGTAACAACATAACTGTTTACTTATGAACTTTTATTAGTTATTGGTGAACAACATACAGTTTAAAAAGTCACAAGCCTGCATATCCTCAAACAATTTGAAACGTGACAAAAATCTACAGTTTTATCTACAGTGCAAAAAAAACCAAAACAAAACAAAAAGACCTCAATGCCCACTTTTGCACTTGTTAATGCATTTATTGCCTTTTGCAGCCAGCATGCATGCATGTCTTTATCTTTGCTTTTAGCAGTAGAGCTTAAAGTGCCGATTCAGTGTTGGAGTTTTCCTCCAAGGTTTTGCAGGATTTTCCTGCCCAGCACTGCAGATGAAAATTGTGGTTCTGCTTTTCAGGATTTGGTTTTCAAAACAGACCAAATTATCATCAAAGCTGTGTTTCATTTTGCAAACTGTTTGATTGTGTAGCACAAACCAACTATTCTGGGTATCTTCTTTGGTGAAACTAGGTAAAAAAGGATTTGATTCATGTGTATATGCAAGCATTTCTGCAAAGAACTGAAGTGTTTTCCTTTTTGCACAAGTTTAGCTATTCAAGTGATTTAAAACCTATGACTATCTGCCAAGTGCTTCTTTCTGATAAGCGGTTCATTTGGAGTATTATTTAGGGTTTATGACAGAGTAAAGTCAAAATCTGGAGTTAAACTTGCAAAGAACAAAAAACGTAATAAGCAGGTTGTAAACGCATAAACACTATTAAACTAAAACTATGTTAAAGCTCCCTTGGATTAATTTTTTTATTCAGTCTTCTTTAGTAGCCATCTATGCCTAAACCACAAATCAGCAGACTCTGCCTTGCAAAAGTTATTTCATATTTTTGTGCAAATATCTCTTCTCCATAGCCATCTTCAGGTCAGAATTTCTGTCATACTTATTCTGAAATCTTCCAAGGCCATTCTAAAATCAGAATCTTCTGTTGGTTAAGACTTTGTTTTGCACGTTTGACTGTATGCTTGGCATTACTGTAATATTGAAACAGAAAACTCACTTTCATCCTCAGCTTAACAGCAGACAAGCAAATTTGTGGACAAACCGACCGTTATTTGGGAATGTTCATAATCTCATCCACCTTAAAAAAAAAAAAAAAACATTTCTATGTGAAGTTAAGCATCCTCAGAGCATGATGCTGCCACCACCGTGCTTTATTGTGTGCATAGTGTTTAGTGTGGTATGGCCTTTTTGGTGATGCTAAGTGATGTTTTTGGCTAACTTCATTTTTGGACCTGTGATTTAAAAAGTTAAAGTTTGGTTTTATAACACAACAACATATTCTTTCAAAAAGTACACAGAGAGCCCTTACCCTTCAGCAAACTATGAAGGGTGTAAGTGAGCAAGGTGATATATCCCACTATATCAACTGAAGTTTTTTTAAGTTATTTTTTTCATCAGATTCTCAATAACTGACTGCAGGTGTTACATCTAAATGCCACGAATTGAATAAAAGGAAGCTTCAACAAATCCTTACGCGACAACGCTATGCACTTTTTTAAAATTAAATGTTTAAATTTCCTCCTTCATAGATTTGGGATTTAAAGTTGAATTGTGGGGGATAAATGTCACATTAGAGATGGAAAAAATGAAACGATTAATCATGATCAGATTTTTTTTTTTTTTTTACAATATGTCACAAAAATCTGCCATTTTACCACTTTCAAATCCACCACAATCCTAGTTTTCTCTGAGCTTTTGTAGCCACTTTGATTCAACACAATTTAGATGAACTGCACAGTAGAAAAGCAACTGAATCAAACAGCTGCCATATTGCTACATAGACTGAATTTAAGAAAAAGAAATAAAGTGAAAATCAGCAAACAATATACCGCATGTACAAGAAGAGCAAACAGGGGGAAGACAGACTTGATCCGGGATGTTTGTATTTATCTGTGGCTTACGAGGAGACAGAAATAGAGGCCAAAGACCAGCGATGGTGGTATTAGAGGCTGTTGCAGGACATGTATTGTAGACAGGGAAACAGTACTCTGTAAGCCACATCTCATCCAGAATGGAGTTTCCTCTGCAAGCAACATTCCTCGTCTTATCAGCCCCAATAATCAGCCGTTCTCATCGTGCCCAAACAGGGAGAGGAGCCAAACCTGAGAGAGAGAGAGTGTGAAGTCTCTTCTCGGATTGCTCTCCAGCTCCTAGCTCCCTCTGTCTGTTGGCGTGTGATGGGGTGATAAGATGAGGAGGAAAACAGCAAACTTTCTGCCACTCAAAGGAAGTGACTGCTCAAACCGGCACACTGAGCATGCTCCAAAATCCAAAAAAAAAAAAAAAAAAATGCATGTAGAGGCGAGTAACAGAGGAAGAGAACTAAAATTGTTTTGATCTAGAACTTGGTAAAACTGACAGTGTGTATCTGCTACCACATGGGGTCTCGCGCTAACACAGGAAAAACTAAATAGTTTCAAGCTATGATATATACATTAAAAATGAAAGTGGATATTTTCTTCACACTACTTACATAAAACATTTTTTGTTGTCATGCGATAATTAATTTTCTTACTCTTACAGGCATTTGTTTTTACTTTAAATTTTTTTCTTATTTTAGCTGGGTTTGTGAGCATCAGAAACAAATTCAATTTAGCTGTATTTGTGATGCCATTTCTCATATTAACATAGTATGAAGAGAAACGGTAGCCAATTATACTAAAAATTACTGTTTACATAAATTAATGAAGTCCGAGAAACACACTAGACAGGCCCGGGATAAATTTATTGCAAGACCTATAAGACAGTAAGGTCATAAAACAGTATCCCTTTGAATGATTTGAGAAATTTGATTTGTCATCTCAAAAAAGAATCAGTACGGTACCAGTGAAAACCAACTGAGACTAACTAAAGCTGGGGTGTCAAAAACCTATCCTGGAAGGTTAGCGTCCTACTCCGTCTTTCTCTGGTCCAACATACTAGAATCTAATCCAGTAAGGTTCTACAGAGTTTTGCTAATGACTTCATTCACCGGCACCCGGGGACTGTTGTTTGCCACGTGGGACCTAAACTGTCAGACTAGGCAAAAAGAAACAGGAAAGAGACTCATGACAACCCTGGATGAGCTGCAGACATCGGCAGCTCATGTGGGACCATCTGGTGACAGTACAGCTATTAGCTCAGTATTCTAAAAAAATTGCCTTTTGCAGAGAAGTGGTCCCAAGAAATGTATTGTTAAAATAAATCCCAATTGAAGTTTGTAATAATCCATGTAGGGGACACAGGAAACATGTGGAAGACCTTGCTCAGTCCATAAAGCCAACCAAAATACATTTGTATGACTTCATGATAAACTCTATGCTATACGGCCATTCCCACGGTGGTGGCCATATCATTCTGTGGGAAGGCCTTTTTTCAGCAGCAACAGGAAAGCTGGTCTGGGTTGATGGGAAGATGGACGACAGCAACTACAGGCCAATGCTGGAAGAAAACTTGCTAGAGGATGGAAGCGACTTGAGACTGGGTCAGTGGTTCACTTTCTAGTATCACGATGGGTCTAAACATACAGCCAGACATGGAAAGAGATCTTTTAGATAATTTTCTCAATGTCCCACTCAAAGTCCAAATCTAAATAGAATATACATTTTTTGACCAGACCTGGAAGCTGTACTTGCAGTAAAGAATGGTTTACAAAATATTGACTCACGTCAACTGCATAAATATGTACACCACGCTTTCCAAAATCTTGTTTGTAATAAAATGTTAAAACTTTATAGCATTTTCCTTCCACTTTGCAATTCTGCACTATTTTGTGACAGGAACATAATAGTCATTGACATTCTCTGGTGATCTGTGTGGGAAAATTTAAGATGGTACAATATGTAAGTCAGTATGAAGGAAAACTGTATACAAAACTATGTCATTTGGTGGTGCATGGAATAAACAAAAAACTGAATTAACCAAATGGTTACAATAGAAGAAATTAAACTCAAAAGCATTTTTATCTTTTTCCTTGCTTCTTTCATAATTTCTGGATTAATATTCTGCTAGACTCTCCATATTAGAACCTGGTTGTCATGATTGGTTTACTGGTGGTTCCTAGAGTTTCTAAAAGTAGAATGGGAGGCAGATCTTTTAGTTATCAGGCTCCTCTACTGTGGAACCAACTCCCAGTTTCGAACCGTGAGGCAGACACCCCGTCTATCTTTAAGACTAGGCTTAAAACGTTCCTTTTTGACAAAGCTTATAGTTAGAGTGGCTCATGTTACCCTGAACTATCACTTTAGTTATGCTGCTATAGGCTTAAGCTGCTGGAGGACATCAGGGTCTATTTCTCTCACTCTGCTGAGTTCTCCTACTGTTCTCCAATTTGCATTATTTCAAATTTTAATTTCAAATTTGAACTTTTTGTTCTCTCTGTCTTTTTTTTCTCTTGGGTACACCTGGTCTGGCGTTCTGCTAGCTGTGACATCATCCATGGGAGGCAAATCATACACTATTACCATATAACATAAAAATTATTCCTGGATGAATGTGTGTTTCTGTACTTTTTATGTCTCTGCTCTGTCTTCTCTAACCCCCAGTTGACCGTTTACACTGAGCCTGGTTCTGCTGGAGGTTTTCCTCCCTGTTAAAAGAGATTTTTTTGTCTCCACTGTCGCCTCATGCATGCTCGACATCGATAATGCAGATGACTGTCCACTGTGGCTCTATGCTCTTCATGAGTTGATGCAATCTGCTAGGTTTCCTTAGATGGGAAACTTTTTGACCAATCTGTCTTGACGATTTGATTAAATTAGTGTTTGTACAGTGCCTTGAGGTGACATGTGTTGTGAATCGGTGCTATATAAAGAAACGTGAATTGAATCTGTGAAATTTTCATATAGTTTTGTCTGTATAGAGTTATTCATGAATTTTGTTATTTACTGTAGCTATCCATTTCTTTTTAGTTAGTTATTTTTCTCAGTATTTCCATGAGTCAATATTAAGCAATAATTGTATCTGTGTCTTTATGTTTTATGATTTCTGTGTTTATCTTCAGTTAGCCTCCCTCAATAGGCTAAGTTCAGCTGCATCACATTTGTTTAATGACGTTCACGTGTTTATTGTACCTCTGAGTAAATATGCTCTCCATTTCATTTACTATAATCATCTGTTGTTCCTGTTATGTTTCCTGTTGTTCCTCTAATGGATTTAGAGTCCCCGCTGTTTTTTTTCCCTCCCTGCTGGAGGATTTGGACTTTCTGTTTTATCAAACTTCCTGTTTTACGTGCTTTGGCCTGCCTCCTGCATGTGTTAGGGTCCATTCCAAAAACAAAACTTTATTGAAGCTGCACCGCAGCAGATACAGAGAACCTTCTTCAGTTTGAAGGCAATCATGTCGCTGCTATGCTCTTTGCAATTACAAATACATTCTCCATCCTGGAGATGCTCTTCTACAAGTTCTATACATCAGATGCATGCAACTGATTTCAATTTCTCATTACCAAACCCCTTTCAGTGTTATGAGGCCCTAGAATAACACTTCCCTAGGTCTGGAATTAAACTCCAGACCCAAGTACAATGCTACCATGACAATAAATCACCATTCTATCACATGTCAGAGGGATGCTGACGTCCTTGTTACATGTGAGAGAGTATTTCTTGCTTTTACTTTTCTGTGTCATTGCAGAGGTTCACACACCCAGGGGGAAACACCTTTACAATTCAGGTTCAATTTAACTCAATTGTACCATCAAACTAAGACAGCCATTTTAATAAATCTGGCTAAATAAAAAAATTTGTCACATTGTTTTGTGTTTGAAACTTGATCTGCACCCCAGTATTATTGCAAAACACATGTTTGTGCCTTTTAGTCTTGGTCTCAAATCCTTAAAGACCAAGACCGCAAATTAAACAAATAAATGCAAATAAATGGAAACATTTAGAGTAATAAACAATGCTTTGGTCTGAATTCCTTGTTCATTTACTCCACATTTCCCCTCTTTATACCTATTCTGAGGTGTGTCTAAGAACTTGTTTTGGTGCGGTCTCTTTAAATCGGAAGAAGGCTGTTCACATCCCACCGCTGCTGTTAATAGAGATTTTACCTTAATTCTTTTGATGCACCAACTGATCGTAATTGGACAGAAATTAATTTTTTTTTATTTCATTTTGCAATTTCAAGAAGATTATAATGTAGAATTGTTTCAAATTTACATGAAAACAGAAAATGTTTATGTAGCATGGAATATATAAAGTTTGAAAGTGGTATGTATATATATATATATATATATATATATATTTGTGTGTGTGTGTGTGTGTGTGTGTGTGTGTGTGCATGTATTACATGTTGTGTGATGCTTCTTTAACTTAAGTAAGAAATTTGACTCTTGGGCCAACTGGTGCAATGAGGTGAGAGCTGGGAGAGAGTTTGAAATGACGGATGAAAACAAATATAAATTGAGCAAGAGTGAGAATGAAGGAGAGTAAGGGAGGGAGTTTAGAGGAGACAGAGAAAGGAAAAGTAGTGCAACAGAACTGCCTTAGGGATATGGGAATGTGAAGGTTCTTGAGTTCAAGAGAGATCGAAAGAGTGTGTATGTGTGCGTGTGTTTGCATGAGTGTGAATAGTGGGGCGACTGAGGAGAGCAACCATAGAATTAATTACCCAATCAAGATAACAAGCCAGAGAAAGACATTAGGGAGGTCACTGGACAATTAACCTCTTAGTCTAAATCTCTCACACACACACACACACACACACACACACACACACACACACACACACACACACACACACACACACACACACACACACACACACACACACACACACACACACACACACACAGAGTAACTATCAAAAAGTGAAGGAAGAAAAGGTTGCACAAAACAGTGCATAATAATCCCTATTACTAATTGTAGGGTTTGCAGGGCTTTTATTTTGAAGCATTTCTTCTAACTTCATTATTTTTTTTCTAAAGGTTGGGGGGCAGTTAAAGTCACTCTACCTGTCCTGTTCCAGAAACTTTGGCAAAGCCGCATTGTTTACAGTGGGATATTGAGTGAGGCGCGGGGCTCGAGTGGAGTGGAGTCGGATGTGGTTCACACATTCCACCAGAGACTCAGATTACACTGCAGGAAACACCGGCCCTGCAAGACACACACTGCCTGACTCTGTGATTTATAAACACACCGCTCTATGGGACACACAAACTCTCAGAGACGCACATTAAAATCTCAGCCGCTCACTCCGAGCCAATTCTGAAACTCGCTCCACAAGGAGCCTTTCTTTCCTTTCCTCAGTTGTGTCTGCCAACAGTAATAATGAAAAACTAGAATGCAGCTTAAGGATAAAAGTAAGAGTAGAAAGTATCCACAAGCAAACTTCAACAGATTTTTTTGTTTGTTTTTTAGATGGCCTAACACAAAATAGCACATAATAGTGAAGTGGATAGAAACATCTACATGGTTTTGTCAATAAAACTAAATACTGTCGTGCCCACTGGTATCCAACCTCCTTTGCTCTGACAACCCTAAACAAAATCCTGTGCAAAAAAATGCCTTTATTAGTAAAGCGAGTCCAACTGTACGTCATTTCTTCTCAGTGAAAACAAAGCTGTTCGGTGAATGGCTGAAAGGTTTCAGAGAACATTAGTGAACAAAGGGCACCATGAAGACCAAGAAAAACAGCACACAGGTCAAGTTTAAGGTAAAACCTTAACGGTCTCAGTTACTCACTCCATCATCTGAAATGGAAAGAATATGGCACAACCACTAAGAGATCACTTTTACTTTCATTGACAGGCCTGAGATCTAAAGTAACTCTTGAGGAGCTGCAGCGATCTATAGCTCAGGTGGGAGACTCTGTTGTGCACAATTCAAATCTGCCCTGTATGGAAATGTGACGAGAAAAATGCCATTGTTGAAAGAGAACAACAAGACGAAATGTTTGCAGTTTTCCAATACACCATGAAGGGGACACGACAAACTTGACGAAAAAAAGATGCTCTGGTCATTATATATTTTTGGCTCACAGTGCAAATACCTAAACAAAACAATACACCCACAATAAAACATGTTGGTGGCAGTATCACCGCAGTGAAGACGCTTTTATTCACCTGGGACAACGAGGCTTGTCGGTGTTGATGGGGAGCTGGATGGATGCTAAAAAAAGGGCAACCCTGGAAGAATATATGTTAGAGGCTGCAAAAGATTTCAAACTGGGATTCACCTCATAGCAGCGCAATAATCCTAAACATACATCATGCATTTTCATGTCCATTCTTTATGTTGGTTTATTATATAAAATCAAAATAAAATACACAGACACTTGTTATAACATGCCAACATTTAGATATTGGGCAGACATACTTATTCATGACACAGTACCCGTTCATTTATGACAATGTTACATTTCCAGAAGCAGAAATAATGGTTTCACTTAATTAGAATCTCTGCCCTATTATACAATAGGGATATTATTTATTATTAGCAGCGCTAAGACGCCATTCTAACATTACAAAACAATTTTTGCTGCCAAGTGCTTTGTTTTGTGTCCATAAATGTTTAGGTGGGTTTCACCTGTCAAAGTACCATCCCCATGAGTGCCAGGAACCCAAAGCTTTTCCAACAGAACAATAACATTGTAACCCCCAGCAAGTCATTAGGGCTTATAGATCCGATGCAGATGTTTCCTCTATGTTTTAGGAATACACAAATTTTGTTCACTCCACCTATCTTGGAGATGAATATTCAGTTAACCATCTATCTTCTAGAACTGCTGAACCCCGGTCAGAGTTGCAAACGAGCTGAAGCCTATGGTAGCAGTCAATGAATAAGTAGTAGGGGCTACCCTCAACAGGTCGGCAGTAACTCATAGCGGCAAAGAAGAAAGACAGCCATACATGCACACACTTGCACATTAGGACAATTTAGAGTTGCCACCTAACTTAAAATGCATAGCAAAAACAAACCATGCTTGCGTGGTAAGTGCATACATACTCTACAGCAGGGGTTCCCAAAGTGGGTCTCACGAGATGATTTGATGCTGATGTGCTAAATTTTTTTATTAGAATTTAGTATTTCCTTCTCTGTAAAACGGATACCAGAGTATAGCTTTACACGATGCTCCACATTCCTTATTTTAACACAGGGGGAAGAGTGCACTTTTTTTGCTAGAGTTCTTAATTAATTTTACAAATTTAATGGTAATATTATTAATTTGTTTTCAGAATTTCCAACAAAAAAAAAATCCACCCACCAATAGGGGGTTGCCAGTCTCTGGTGCTGTGATTTTGGGGGTCACAGGCTGAAAAGTTGGGGAGCCCCTGCTCTACAGGAGTATCTTAAAAGCAAATTATAATATCTAAAATAATTCAAAACTATTTTACCTGTTACAGGGAATGTTCGATTATTTATTTTTATACCATGCCATGTATTAAACAGTTACAATGCCTTGCAAATGTATTCATACACCTTGAACTTTTATACATTGTCACGATATAGTTAAAAAAGCAAGCAGGAAGTAGTACCATTCATTTCTGTTGGAAACGTAAGCACTGAAGTCAACACTGGAGTAAACATTCATGCTAGGAGGGTTAGCTACGGTAGCTAGGAGCATAAGGAGCAGAACCAAGCACCGAAATGGAAGAAACTTGGAATAATTGCACGCAGAACGGAAAACTGCCTTGTTCTGATCCTTGTGCTCCTTAGGTGCTGTAGCTACCTGTCCTAGCATGAATTTTTCTTCAGACAGTGTTCATCCTGACATCAGTGTTTATGTTTATCAGCGCATATGCTTATGCTTGACTTTTGAGTTAATTGAATGGACACAGCACTGACTGATCGTTTCGAGCCCAAAGACAATGTAAAACCCACCCAACTAAAAAAAATACAAATCTCAACCTCTCTTGAACTCATGTTAAAAGCATAGAACTATTAAACACATAATAAAGAACATGGCATTAGCGCACAGCTGCACTGAAGCAAAGAAAAAACGTTGCGCATACAGGCTC
This sequence comes from Fundulus diaphanus, assembly GCA_037039145.1. Classification (NCBI taxonomy): domain Eukaryota; kingdom Metazoa; phylum Chordata; class Actinopteri; order Cyprinodontiformes; family Fundulidae; genus Fundulus; species Fundulus diaphanus. The sequence goes on along the minus strand of CM073128.1, from coordinate 17,936,182 downwards.
CCCACAAGATGTGCAGTCAGGCAACCAAACAACGCACAAGATCACTAACAATCACGTTATCATTTCAAATGATGAGGTTTTTTTTTTTTATCAATAACCTCCCCACATGAGTTGAACATCTAACACAATATAACATTCCTTTCTCTCACGGAGTATCCACCTTTTTTTTCGAACGCGGAAGTAAATATGGGTCCAAGTTCCATTTTTTTCTGCTGCACTTCTGTTTCAGTGCCTCCCTAGGCCAACTACCATTAGCTTGACTGACCTGTCGCGGCAACATTTCCAAAAAATGCAGAGCAATTCAAGTGGCAGGTCAGTGCCAAACCCTCAACCTATTCATGACTGAGAAGATGATACGAAGAAGTGGCCTCATATAACGTACAAGGACATTTTTAACTATAATAAATGACAAATAAATACTTTATAGATATATTATCAATTAATCTGTAAACATTTTATAGCTTTTTAACCCAGCCTAACCCTAACCCTGGTCAGTTTTGTCTCTTGCTCTTGCTTTGCAGTCTGCTGTAGTGTTTGTTTCGGTTCCTGGACACTTTGGAAGGTAAACAAATGTCAAGTCTTCTGTTCTGAATTTAGCTCCATCCTAATTCCCATCAACTCTGCCCAGCTTTGGGGATGGGATTCTCAGGGTGATATGCAGTCTTAGTTTTCTGCTGCACATAGCATTTTGTATCAGAGGGTAGGCCATTTCGTAGGTTTGCAATACCCCTTCACTTTTTGGATGATGGATTTAACAGTGCTCAGAGAGATGTTTAGAGCATGGGACATTGTTTTGTAACACGATCCTGTTTTAAACTTCCCCACAACTTTACCACTGACCTGCCAGGTGTGTTCCTTAGTCTCCATGATGCCATTTTGTTCACTGAGCAAAGCTCTGGGGTTTTCAAAAGCGCACGTCACACTCCCCTGTGACACTTAAACGTAAAGTAACTTTTACTTCAGACTGCTTATATAAGATACTGTCGACTTCAAACGACAATGCTAGCCCAGCTGATTAATGTCTGTTATGGCCATGTCGATGAACCAGAAATGCATTCATTATAAAGAATCCTAACCAGTAGCAGAAGCGCACCTCATCTACATTGATCCCTGCACTTTTTTACATTATTCATTTTTGAATAATATACGTTAAAGCTGCTTAGCAGAGACCTTTAAATAATTAAATCCAGCTGGGACGAGGAGGCAAAGACACAAGCTGACAACTCACCTTTCTCTCCCTCACCCTGTCAACAAATCTCGTTTGCGCTCACATCCACCACTGCGTTTCCTCCTCATCTGGCAGGTTTCTCTCGTCAGGCCTCACTACGGCCTGCTGATAGCACAGGAATCTCATCCCAGGACCCTCGATGCCCGTTTATAATTACTATGGTAGACTGCAGCTGACAATTTACTATAAAAGGGAGCTAGAAGACAATTCTCTAATAAACCACAGACAGAACAAACATAACTGTGCTATGGTTCAAACTTTCAGAGAGATGGAAAGCTTCCCAAAGCCTTAAAAAAAAATGAGACACTGCTCCATCTTGGCTTGACGAGTCTTCATGTCTCAACAACAACCTTCTTATCTGTTTGCCACTATCTTTACCAATACGTCTTTATGTTTGAACACCTTCAAATCCAAAGTGGCCACGTATCTCTGCTTTTCTCTGGGAGCAGTACCGGGTCAGACTTTGGGTTGGACTGCCGAGGGGCCCAGGGTGGTTCCGCTCTGACGGTAGGAGGAAACTCCTTCAGGAAATACCAGACTGCCAGACACACACGCTCTCTCACACACACACTCACAATCCACAGTCTTTCTTTCTTTTCTAGTACAAGCAGACCTAAAGTCTTTGCATAAACTGTTCAGGTCAAAAGCCCTGCACTTTTTTAGGCAGTGTTGCACTGAAACAAAAAGAAGTACACCGTGTGGTCTCATATCCACAGGTATGCCAGTGCGCAAGCTGAACCTGCGGGATTACACAACCCAGAGTTTGGCTGGCAATCAGGCCTTTTTATGGCATCAATTACAGCTAACTTAAACGAGTCAGCTCAATTAAACAATAAATCACTGCAGAGCCAAGTTTCTGCCCCTGAGAGCAGAACCTCTCCACCAAGTCTGCTAAAACATTGAGGATGTCACGGAAATTAGCATGTAAAAAAAATCTGAACCCTTCTTCAGTGAATTTAGAAGCTGCTTTTCACTTTATTTTGTTAAGTGTTTACAGCAGTATGCTACCACGGTGATATATGCCCGATTGCTAGACCATTTTTACTCAAAATGAAACAACTATCAGCAGATTAAAGTGAGGGGGACATTGTTTCAGAGGTCTATTCACTGATTTATCCCCCTCTTGCTTTCAATGGGAGGGGGGCAGATTCGAAGGGTAGGGGGAAATGTCCCACCAGTACCCCCCGTCCGTTAAGCCCTTGCTTCAGGTGCATCAGATTTCAGGAGGATTCTGAGCAAATGAAGAGAAATAAAGGATATAAATGCTGCCAAAAACCAATCACATCTTCCTTGACATTATTTAAATCCTTATACGTTTGCAATGACGCAGGGATAGCAGCCTGTTTTGCATGCTTTTGATCGCTGATGTTACTGACGCTCGGCTCCTCTTGAGGATGAAAGTTCTCTGCAGATAAGCTGTCATTTATTTTCATACTTTCTTAAAATCTTATTGACCTAAGTAAAAGAAATAAAGGTCACAATTGCTAACTTGGAGAGAACAGATTTATATCACATCTTCAAACTTTCTCATAGATACTGATTTCATCGACATGTTTGTTTAGAGTAAAATGAATTTGTATAAATGCGGTCATAACCTGGGTAAGTTGTGTGGATGTCAAACAGTTAACCAAGGTAATTATCAATACTTTGATCAAGACTTATGTGATCTTCAGTTACTGACAAAAATGGAAAATGGACATAAGGTACTAGTGTTCAAGATGGGATATTGGTATTTCATTGTTCCTACTCTAGAATATCAAGAATACATACTTACCCTTTCAAACTGTGCCACATGGTGGTTTACATATTGTATACAATGCAGCAATAATACAAAAAATGCAAAGTGTCACATTTGATCATGTCATGACTTTAAAAGAAAGTGTATAATGTCCCCACAAACGATCTAAAAAAATATTTGCAGTCTCAGTTGTGTTCAGAAATAAATTTAGTGACATTTTGAGATCATTTTCTTACTTCTAAGACAACTGCTGCAGTTCAAAAGTATGTATGTATTATTATTATTATTATTATTATTATTATCAAAACATATCCTAAAGTAAAGACTGATGGGCTGGATATGCATCATAATTGGTCTCTAAGAAAAATACAACAAAGGGGAAAATTGTGTTCTTCTGATTCCAGAAGGTCTCAACAATCAGTGACAACAAATGAATGGAGGTATTAGGGATATTTTTGTGCACCATGGGTTCCTACTTTCCTTCAGCAGATTTTTTTTTGTAAGAATTTCCTGGAGTGAAGTTTTATTACATGCAAAATTCTACATATCACACAGTATTTGGCAAATCAAATGTTTGAAGATCAAAAGAAGAAAAATAAATGCATTGAGGTTTGTTGCAGTGCTTAGAATCTTGGCAGAAAGTTGTCTCAAGTGTTGCATCGCTTGTGCACCTTCATCGTTTGTGTGATTTTCAGTTGTAGGTCGGCTCGGCTGATCACAGGAAGTTCTAATCAGCAGCGTGGCTTTGCTGCTTCCCTTTCCCCTGCTGACCTACTCCCCATCTCTCGCCTCCACAATAGAGATACCGGGATCACATTACCGGCTCCGAGGGTTAGGGGTCAATCCCATTTTTCAGCTCTCCTCGCCCTCTTCCCCTTACAGACTCTTTCCCAGGGGTTACAGGCTCCTGTCACCTAAATTCACATCAGTTCACGCGTGGCGAGGGAGTGGTATCCATCGGAAACCCTCCATCTCCTCTCCCACAAGCTCTCCTCCTTTTTCCTCGCCCACACACCCACTTTAGTGTCCTCTTGATAGACAGGTCTGTGATCTCTGAGATCACTTGCACAAAGATGTAGACATGGTTAATAACATGCTTAAAGCACCGATGGACTCTCTGTGTTATTGTGCTGATGTCTTTCTGTTAAAGTTAGAGTCTAATGAGCAGAGGGTCAAGTTACCAACTTCCTGCACAGAAACGGGTTACTTAGAAATGTAACTGAATGAAAAAAGGAGAAGAAACTAAGACTGAGAAGTCTTATACTTTATAGAAGATTCACTTGTATCTAAGGGTGGGACTCTCTTAAAGGATTTTTTTTAAAAAATAAGTTAACAGTTTTCTTGAAGATCTTTTCCTTTACAAGAGAAACATGTTTATATGTAGCTCAAAATGAAGGAAAAACTGGATGTTATGGCCGGCCTTCCAAAAATAGATTTGATAATAATCTCTAAATATAATATCTATCTGCTGCTGGTGAGAGTAGTTCTTGAGAGTTCAAAATTAATGGTGGAAATATGTGAAAGAAACCTTAAGTGATTCTGAAACTGTGACTGTTTATAATGTTGGTATACCAAATAACCCTAAACAGGCTAATGGCTAGAGTTTAGTTTAAAAAGTTTTTTCATTGGCCATGATGTCAATAGTTATACATCAAAGCACCCAAATCCTCAACAACTGATAGAACAAAACAAAAATAATTACTCGGGCTACAGGTTGCAAAACATGTCATTGAATTGCTCTAAGTGAAAGGGGGTGAAAAGTCGGCTAGTTGCTGAGTGTTGGAGCATTAACACAACAAGGGTGGGAAAATAATCACTTGGATCTCAACTGTTAAACAGAAAAAGATGAGAGTCCAACATCTGGGAACATTACGGCGAATAAAATTCTAATCAACGAGTACTTTCAAAAAGGGTGTTGTGGAAAAGTATTTGGGCTCAGAGAATAAATCAGCTATTTTTGTTTATTTTTCAGAAATAATGGGTTATTAGTCAGAGTCAAATTCCTATCAAGTTGATCAACCACATGTCTGTGTCCAAGCTGACAAAGAGCATGCAAGAGCATACTTTAGATATGGCTAGATGTGGAAAATCGTGTTAAACGTGTCCGAAGGCGAGGGAGCCTCTCAAATCACAGAAAACAAAACTCAATCTTAGCATGCATGTTGGTAAGCTGGGGTAGAGAGAGGAGTCCTAAAAGCATATATGCCTTTGATCCTGTTGTGGTTTCTCAAGGACATAATCTGTTTCAATTATATCTTCACTGTGAATAAAACCTGAGGCTAAATTGACTTTAATAACAATTAAATGGGCAGGTGATCATTAGCTGCACTTCCACACAGAATCCCTGAATGTTTAGATACAATAAACCAGACTGTGGTTGTGTCAGTTTTATTTCAGCACTATATAAAAGAAACTATAAGGTAAAAAAGTGCTAAATAATGTGTAGAGAGGAAGGAAAGCAGAATGGTGTCAAAACATTGATGCACATAATCAGGAGGGAAATTATTATCTGGTCTGTGATCATCAGATTAGTAGGCCTATGGAAATGTCAGTGCTGGGATGACGAACATGCCGTCCAACAATAGATTTAGGCTCTTGCTAGCTTTCTGGCATATCATTTTGCCCATTTTTTTGTTTCAGTAAATCCCTGAATAGACATCATCCTATTCTTTTTAATGTTACATAAACTAAATACTGTATATTTAAGAACATCCAAAAAAATTGAACAAATCTAAGGGCCCTAACTTGCCAGAAGACAACTTCAAAAATTACAAAAGCAAGATGTGTTGCAATGACAGCATTGCAAAAAAAAAAAAAAATGTTTTCCCCTATTACGAATTTTAAATGACGCATTTTGAAAGCATTTAGGGCAGAGGTGTCCGCCCACCGGCCATTTGTGGCCCTCAGAAATTGTGGGCGGTTTTGGGCAATTCAAGAATAGCACAAATCTAACAGGCATGAACTGGCAGTTGATCAGCTGCAGCAAGCATTTTTGAAGAACGAGTTCCTTTTGCTGAGAATCTCCTATAAGAGAGTCGACCCGATAAGTCTTTCTTTTAATAAATACACCATTTTTTGAGACTTTGGATCCAACATGAATTACAGATCACTTTTCAAAAAAACCAAACAGACCACTTTGCTTCTTTCATTAATGAAAGAAATTAGCATTTGTGTTTTTATTTAAAAAAAAGTTTATGACGCCTGTGAGTATCTTCCACTTTCCTATTATTGCCCACGTGTTTAGACATTATAAATTCTGCTCCAAGAGCAAAATGCATCTGATTCTCAAACGCCAGCGCTGTTTACGACATGCAAACTGAGCACTTTAAAAAGTCTGCTCAGAGCTAGAGGTGATCTAGACACAGGCATAGATAAAGGTTTTACAAAAATCAGCAGTAATGTGATTCGAGTTATCACTGATTCTGTCTTTCTGTGTGTGAAATAGGAATGGGAGATACTTCTTGAAGGTTTATCACAATATTTTGTGGCGATTATTGGGATAAAGATTAACTTTATGATAAAAAGTATTCAAAAATCCACAGCTGTTGTTTTGGGGAAATGTCTTAATTTTCTTTTTGTAGATTTTATGCTAGAATGATAATTGCTTATTGTAGTGTACATGATAATGTTGTAAATTCTTAAACCTCAGCTAAAAATCTAGTTGCTGCTGTTTCTATTCAGAATGAAATCCCAGATTTGACAGAACATACTGATACATGGTATGTTCATGGTAAATAAATAATAAGGAGAACTCAAACACATGACCTCCTCTTATTCACAGAGCAGAGGGTAGGAAGCATACAGCCACCATCCTGCAATAAAAACCGTCTTTTATTCATAAAGATAACAGTGCATAATTATATTCCAGAAAGTAATTTCTTTTATTTTGACAATATCTCTACAATAAGGTTTTCTATTATATATCTAAAATTTTAGACATGACCCATTTTTAGAAATGACAAAAAAAAAAAGGAATTAGTAAAAAATAAGATAGATGTCATGTGACTCTGAATAAAAGAATGCTTACAAAACATGTAGTTAAACATCCACCTATTATTTAAAGAAATTATTTAAAAATATGTGTTTTAAATGAATGTTATACAATGCAAAAATAACAAATGCATTATTTATTTTCATCTGCTACATCTATTAATACCTTTTTAAATGTTTTGGTCACATTCGTTCCAACATCCACATTTTAGGATATAAATAGCCATTGTACAATAATATTATATGGCTGAATGCGCGCTAGTCACTCCATGAAGCAAACGAAGAAAACTATGAACCCTAAATAAAAATTCTCCTTAAAATATGTTTATGATTTCCCGTGAAGATACAGTTGAGCTCATTTTATTTGGACCCCTGCAGGCCTAGATGTAAAATAATTTGTATTTAACAAAGAAGTTTATTTCTGATAGGGAACAAAAAGGGTGTATAAAACAATTTAAAAAATATATCAATTTGGGAAAAAAAGAGAATTTATCTCTATTTATATTTATATAAATATTTATATTTATGTCAAATAATAATACCCATCTCAGTTATCAATAAAAGTGCCATTAGAGCAGTCAAACCTTTCATAAAACTGCTGAACAGCTTTCTGCATATTTCCACTTCTATTTTGACAATTTAGATTTTTTGATGAGCTCCAGGTCTTTGACATTGGAAGGCCTCTTTACCATCTCCCTAATCATCGGACCCCTCCTCAGATTCTCTCTCAGCGACTCCAGTTAGGACCCTGGCTGGGGCCACACTAAAACGTTAACATTGCTTTCAGTCAAAAGAAACATGTTGGTCAAATGAAAGATTCCTTAAACCTAAACCTGCCAGAGGTATGACAATTTGTGGCCCTAACTGTAACTGGGCATGAAATGATTCAGACAGTAAGGGGAAAAACCCTCCCATAAGTATAAAATCTGCCTGAACAGTTTAAACTGTCAATGAACTCTTCAAGCATGATTGAAAATGTGTAACTGCTTGTAGTGCGTCTTTAACAACTCTCCATCATTTTCCCTGCAACCCACGGTATCTCTGGCTGTCAGCGATATTTCCAGGCAACTAGTGGCTTTCCAGGGAATCATCATGAGAAAAAAAAAAAAGAAAAAAGGAAAACCAAACCCAACGACACCCACTGAACCTTTGGGTTTACGAAAACCATTTCAAATAATGCTTAATTTAATGCTTCTTCAGTGTGAAAGTACTGCAGGCCTCTGTCAAGCACCAGACTCAACGCCGTTAACCCGTTTTGTGTGTCAAGTCCCATAAATTCCAGCGGAGGGGCTCGATAAAGCTTGTTCGGCAGATAAATCACGCTGCTCATAAAAGACATTTGCTTCTTGTCGTCTGTCTGGCGTTCAAACATTCACCTCCATCCATCACCGAGCCAAGCGGTTGTCAGAAGACTAACGCCTCTCTCCAACTTCTTTTTCTCCTTATCGCTGGCTTATAACGAGAGGAATCTTAGGAATCCTGGAGCACCGTCTTTTTCCCCCCCCCCAACACCCAATATGACAAGGTGAAACACAGACTTGTGCTTCTTTTAAAACACAGACTAATTTTCTGGCACATAATTCCCACAAATTGTTTCCAGATGTTGGAGCTAACCACTGTAGCGAGGCAACAAGTGTGGAGGAAAGAGAAAAAAAACAAAAAACAGAATAAACGACTATAATGTGTGAATCTGAGCACAGGGACAAGGTCTACATGATAATAAAGTCAGAAGGTGGCTGGCGGCCAACAGTCACCTCCTCTTGTTTTAAGACCTGTAGTGCACTTTAGGAACCGCACCCAGTGAAACGGCTCGAGCTCGCTGCCTCAGCACTTCTCCATCCAAATGGCTGCGGTTCAGTTAGAGGTCTCGCTGCCTCGGTCCTGAGATGAAGCACCTCGGAGAGCCAGCAGTTCTAGCCGGCCCCCCTGGCTTCCGCCACTGCCTCTGAATGATGCCGCTGCACAGCCAGAGACGTAAAACTGGATAATAATAGCTGCTCATTCCTCTCCGCCCCTGCCGCCCAGACAGGGTCAGAACGTCAAAGACCATATTTAAGTGAATGATAACTGACAAATGAAGGTGAACGCTTCAGCACACAGCCTCAGTGAAATACGATCTACGACTCCAGTTAAACATATTTAGCGGGTCGTAATCTTGGCAGGTTACTGAATCTGACTGATGGATTTTGTGACAGCTTTGTAAGAAAGGAGTCCCTTTAAATGAGAAGCTTCTGGTCTAGTCATTATAGAGGAGTGCAGCTCAATGCATCATAAAGTTGCTTGTTTGCAGGTGAAAACGGTGAGGGAGTAAAAGAATAAATGGGTCACTACCTTAACTGCATGCCAAGTCATAATATTTTAAGGGAACAATGGTCATTTTTTTAAAGTTTTGACTTTCAAATCTCACGGTCTATGAAAATGTCTCATCAGGGTGTTGCTCATTTCGCTTCTTAACCATTTCATAACCGTGATTGCTTTGTAATGACAACATTTTGTACAGACTACACATCAATTCAAACCTGCCAGATGGATGTTTGGTACCTACTTTCACAACTGTCAATTTTAAGTATTACTTTATTTTATTATTTAGTTCATTACTATATCCAAGTCTAAAAACCTTGCACCATTAAAACTTGTGTTTGGTTTTTAGATCAACAGAAACCTAAAACATATGAGAACAATTATCTGCAAATCAGTGGTTACTTATTTCAAGTAACACCACGAGTAAGGCGAATTACTTCGTCACAATGTGATTTGCCGTGAGCTGGAAAAAAACTTTACATTACTAACTTTAGAAAATTTACTAGAAAGTTTGACCCATCATTAATGTTTTTACTTAGTTTTGTAATGAAGAGAACATGAAAGCATGAAATCCAAAGAACCAAAGAAGCGAGGTTCTGTTATGATACAGACAGCCGAACAGCTCATTGGTTTGGGAGCCTATTTTTCTTTCAATAAGCTCTGAACTGGATACCCCAGCACATTTCTAACCGAATACTGGAAAACTGAAATGGCCTTCATATTTCAGGCTTCATTAAGTAACAAATATTAGGCAAAAACAGCAGACCAAAATCTCTGGTGCACAGGGACAGTGTATGAGTTACTGCCTGCCAGGGGCCATAATATTATTAGCACGCATGCACACGAGGCTGTACCTGTTTTTCTCATTGTTAGGATGAAGACTGTCCACCATAGAGGGCTCTGACAGTGTGGTTTCCAGAATCTTAGGGTTTCGTGTTACGTCTGAATGGATTGTCTCAATCGTGGTTTACTGATTGCATCAGAAATTCAACGCTGTGATTCGTGTGAAGATGGGTTTGCATAAAAAAAGTGTCAGAAATGTTTGACATTTGCTCAAATGAGCTCATATTATTTTGATTTTATGTAAAAATGGCATTGCTCATTTAGTGTATTATAGACTGCACTACAAGGACCCTGGGAGGGGATTTATGAGGTCTGGACTGCTTGTATGAAATAAAACGAAATTCAAAACCTACTATTCTTTTTTTTTTATTCAGGCCCGAGCACCGAGTGCTTAACTTCTGCTGCTACCTAAAATCCTGTAGTGAATGTTGGGAAGCTCTAACACCCTGCCTTAACTTCCATTTCTATCAAAGGTTTCTATGCTCTTTGTCATGGCAAAAACATTTAATTTAACTCAAACATAATAAATCAGAAGTTTATCATCAGCTAGTGATTCAAATTTTGTCCTATTGCATAGTGATATCAATGTTCAGATGTATCAGGTTAAACAGTTTACCACCAAAACATTTTTAAATATATCCTTACAACATAAACTAGTTATTGTTCATTAATCAATAAAAAAAGTTCAGGTTGTGACCTCAGGCATGAATTAACAAATAATTTTTTATCATTAAAGAGTCTTTGCAGCCTGGCCTTTGGCAGATGACATACATCTGTTCTTTTCACTGGGCACATTAACAGAATTTCAACTTGGCAAAAGCTATACTTCATGTACAAACAACATTAGCCATGTTTCCATCCAATTGTCACGGGAAATTTGAGCAAACTTTTAAAATGTCGCAAAAAAGAAAATGCGAATTAGGCATGTTTCCATCTGCTGGTTTGGAGCGAATTAACCAGGCTACGCAAAGTGTCATTTTGTCAGGGGTTGACGTTACACATGCCTGTAATAAACAGGAAGTAGAAGCCGCAAACTAGCGTGGACCACAAATCTAAAAAAAGGGAAAGGTTTTCCGGAGTGTGTCGCTATCGGGCAAGTTGTAATTGATCTGTCATGTCAACTAGTATTGTCAGTGTTACATGCAGTCCAGTGATGTTGAGAAAGAAATGCAATTCTAAAATGGGGGTACGAAATGCGAAATGAATTAAGTTCTTCTGGCATGCAGGTTAATGTTGAACTTGGACATTCTTATAAAACAACATTATTAGCAGCTGATGGGCATCCAACCCTGGAAGGTTTTGTCTGATGTCATTTTATCCAAACATCTTTTTAACACCAGTTACAAGCATTGTAATGTGTCTTATGGCATGTGTTAGGGTTGTTGGTTTTCTAAAGTCTACTGGTAACACTTCTGGTCACGCTTGCTAAAGAAAAAACAAATAAAAGTTTCCTCCCACACGCAGGAAAACAGTCAAAAGCATTCTTCGTGAAATACCTTTGAGATCTCAAGCCAAAGGAGAAGAGGCAGGTCAAAACACTTCGTTTGAACGCAATAAGGAATGCGTTCAAGATCACCGTTGATATTTGACTGCATACAAGGGTGCAATTGTACTTTAGATTGAGCTACACCTGACAGTGCCAAACATTATTTAGAAACTACATCAGTCAGGTATGTCTTTGTCTCGCTGATTACCTCAACAGGTGGGTCAGCTATGCTGCCAACTGTCATGAAAAGTTACAACACTTAGCGTTCTTTATTTCACTGGATCACTGGAACCATTGTCTGAGTTTCTCATCATGTGATGACATGACTGATGACGTGAGAGAATATGCAAGCGGGAGAGGCTCTGCTGAATTCGTTAAGCTCATCTCACTGCAGGTATGACAGCCATCTGGGACAAGAAGGAAGTTTAGGGTTGGGAGTTTCGCACACGCGGACCTCGACAGGCAGTTGACAGGTGCAGGGGGGCGGTATGTCAACAATGCTATTTTTAGGGGTTGATGTGAGAGCGTTTTACTCGTACCTGCTCCCTGGGTTTTGGAAAAGGAAGGTGGAGAAATTCCTCAGGCAAAATGTCACACTTTGCCACGTGTTAGGTCAGCAGGAAGAAGCTGATTTTCGTTATTTTTTTTCCAGGATGTCTTCATTGAAGTCACATTTACTTCACAAAAATAAATCAGAATTCAAGCACTGTTTTTACAAGTGTGCTTTTTTTAAGCAATGTGATTAGCGCTCAAGGACTTTACACTTGTAGCCAATAAACAATGAACAATGCACCACTAAGCAGCTACAATGCATCTGATGTTGCTGCAGGATGTTGCACAGGGTGACAGCAATGATAAGAACAGGATTTATTTCATGAAATACTTTTTTTTTGCATGGAAACACAGATACAATTTGACCTGCTGTTAAGAGCTGTAAGGTCTCACTCAGACACACAAACTAAAAGATGTTACATCAGTGGTATGTAGCACTCCTTCAATTCACACTTGTTTGTCACTGCACAAGCATAAACTTGTTTGCAAACTTGTTTAAAACAAAAGAACACGCGATCATGCATAGCCAGCACTAAAGGGAATGCTGGTAAATGACTATCAAAAGCCTGATTTGCATTTAATACATGGGAATCTTGATAGTACCCTCCCATCAGTCAAAACATGCCACAGAATAAAAGGCCTCCCACTCATGTCCCTGCAAACTGGAATTTCGATGTGATAATGCAATCCTGCTGTGATTTGGATTTACACAGAGTAGCTTAACTGAGTTAAAGGAAAACAACTAACTGCATCTCTCTTAACAGAGTTAGCGCTGCTGTGTTTTGTCTCAAAATTTAAGAACTTATCTTTATTGGAAGTTAAATGATGCTTAAGATACTTAAGATGTTCATTTCTTATGATTTAACTCTCTAGAAAGCAAAAACAATCTAATCAATAACAACACAATGAATGATTTTGTATAACCACCAACCTCACATTGCAAGTCAAGAACAGGTGCTACAGCCTGACACACCCAGCTGCCAAAAATACTGATGGCTCACAGATGGAAATCTCCCCAATCTGTCAATATACCAGTATGACGTCTAGATCCAAATGATAGAAACCACAGTGAACTGAGATGAACTGCTACTGAGCCCAATGCTGGACGATTTTATACGTAGAGCATTCTCTTACTGTAAAAGGCTACGGATCAAGTCTAGATGTGGAAAAGCAAGGAAATGCCATTTTAATTTCAATGTTGTATCACAAATATATTAAGCAATCGCAACTCAACTTAACTGAACAACAATATGTGGCCTTTGACTGTTAAAAAAAAAAACTGAGCCGTGTGTGAAAACCTAAGCACACCCTATAATTAAATACTTTGTAGCAGAACCAACATCACCAGTAACAATTCCAAGTAATCATCTTATTTCTTCTGTCCTTTCTGCTACATACCTCTGAAATCCCATCAACAGATTAAGGGATAATTTAGTTAATTTCAGATGACTCAAGCTGACTGGGAGGCAGGGATCTTTGAAGACACTCAATGTGAAAGAAGCTTTATATGATATTAATTAATTGTTTTTTAGATTTTTCTTACAGCAACAAACCCATAATTTCAAAGGTGACATTTGATTTAAAAATCATATAAGAATGTAAAAGTACCAAATCTGTTTTAAAAGAGCACAGATAAAAAACTGTTTCAAAAATGTTCACAAGAAGCACAGACGGCTTTTTGTCATGGGGTCCAAAACTCTTCAAGTCAAAAAGTCAGGAATAAAAAAGAAAACAAACCTTATATCACAAAAAATTATACTATGAATTTAATTTATTCAATCAAAAATACAATAAGAATGAAAGATTTTGATTAAATAACGTGGTCAGATTTGGTGTAGAAAAGGGATGAAAATCATTGTGGGTCAAAATCTTAAAAGGTGTTCTACAAATTTGCTTTATGAAAAGAAAGGCATGCAGACACCTTTTCTTTTTCTTTGCTTTCAAAGCTCCTGGGGGCTTGGGCACTGTGGCTGCTGGGGGTGGGTGAGTTCCTGGGGCCCTCCTCTGCTCTTCCCTGGGATGGGGGAGGCAGCTATCCCTGTGTTGGTCCTTCTTGGGCTCCTGTGTTCTGGGGGCCCTTTCGGGCGTCTGGGGTTCTGGTCTCCCTGGTGTCTGCCTTGGTGCTCTGGAGGGGGAGTCTTTGGCTCCTCAAAACCACTACTGAGCATTTGTCTTATAGATAAACCTTACTATTGAAGCACACTCTCACAAACTCCTACAGATGCTTGGATCCAGGTGCTTACAGATTCACTTCTATACAGATAAACCGTATAATTAGCTTTGGCTGTCACTACATACATGTATTAAATAATACTACACATTTTTCAGTGAAGTTATCAAAGGCATTGGTTGTGTGTACCTGTAATACTTTTTGTTTGCAAAGGTTTTGCATAAATATCAAGCAGAGCACTATAGCAAAAGCAGTAATGCTCCACTTGTGAAAGTAAATCTGTTGGGCTCTCTTTGGCATTAAGACAGCAATTTTTAATGAACCACAGCCAGACAGGACACATAAAAAATAAAGCACTTGCTGTACTTAGCCAATAAATTAATTAAAAGCAGATGTCGTCCTGTTCATTATTAAATCAAAGAGAATGCAAAAGCATGGTTATTTAGAGACATAGTTTGTGTTGTACCTAACATTTTCCATTGTACACCGATTCAAATTTGCATTTAATTATTTTGCCCAGTTGAAAAAATAAAAGTCCCCATCTGTAGCAACCCCCTTTGCTGGCACATTAAATTTGTGTCATGCTTGAATTGCAGTCGGCGGCAACACACAAGTCCAGTGGCCGCACTAAGAACATCCCTGCTTTAGAACTATAGCAAACATCCAGAGAAACCAAGCAAGGGCACTCACTCAGATGTCAGGCGTCCGCTGTAATGACTGACACATAGCCTAAAGGATGATTATCTCATCCTTTAGGTGGCAGTTTGACTGAACAAAACGCGGGCAGAAATTTGCTAAACTGAATTTGATCCTGAAAAAGATTAAGGAAACCACTTGAGGTGTGAAAAGACAAAATATGAGGCAGAATGTAGGCAGATGTCCAAGCATCATGTCTGGAGAAGTACTAATGTGTATCCATCTAAGAAAACCCCCACAGGGGAAGCATGGTCGTTACAATCACATTCTTTAACACTGCTTCTCTGCAGCAGCGTTAGAAACAGAGTTTCTGAGAGGACTGGTCCCAGTAACAAACAAATAATAGAAAAATGAGGGACTGAGTGGGTTAGCTCAACTCTGAGGCTACATCCACGTGAAGCCGAATACTGCATCTGCGCAGAAAAGTTTGAGCATATAGATGAAACCACATGAAGCCGGGGGAGCAGTAATAGGTGTTGCAATATCTACACCATGCCAGTGAGTACTGCTGCTACTGAAGTAAAGAAGAAGAGCTGAAGAGCAGGGAGAAAACAACGAATGCAGGCGAGAGAAAAAAAACATTTGGAAGGGTTCAGACTTTTCCACTCTAGGAGCAGGTTTCAAATGTAGTCGATTTCGCCGCTGCTTCATTTAGATGACCCCCTAACCGACCAAGACGTTAGCCAGATACAGCCAAACCCAGCTTCCTCTAGATGGGGTCACAGCTTACTTTGAGGCAAGTTGACAAGTAGTTGTGAAGCAGTGGGGGGTAGGGTGCAGCATGAGGCATTTTAACCAACAACACTGTGAATTGGTTGGTTTTGCCACAGAAGAGCACAAAAACAGAGGCTGAAGAGGATTTTGCATTACCAATGGCTGTTACTAGCCAAAACGACTAAAGCACCTTCAATAGCGTCATATGTCGTCAGCTGGTTCAGTAGGTTCACATTCTTGCTATTAAACACACAGTGTTAGATCTGCTACCCAGAAAAAAATTGGGTTCATGCAAGCTTGAATGGCTGTGGGAGTGGCTCCAGGTGTTGACTTGTGAAAAATAGAGGAGATGGGCTTGTCTGTGGATGTATCATTGCACTATCCTTTAAAATGTGATAAACAATCAGCCAATGGTTTCAGTGTATTTTTAAGAGAGTTTGACAGTATCTAGCTCAATCATAGCATTGATCCCAGATATCTAACTCTGCAAAGCCTACAATGAGGCAAGCAAAACATTTAAAGGTGCAGTAGGTAACTTTTGTGAAAATATATTTTTTACATATTTGTTAAAACTCACTCTGTCCTAACAGTAAAATATGAGAGATAATTTGAGGGGAAAACAAATAAAGCTCTTCTGGCTCCTCCCAGTGGTCCTACTGCCATTTGTAGAAATACACCGCTCCCGGTCAGAAACAACCAATCAGCCAGGAGGAATGTGCCAATCACTCTCGTGTACGCGCTGCTCACACACCTCCACCACACAGTGTGTATTGTGATTCAAGCTCAAAATTGCCAGTGTGCTGCAGCTGTGTAAACAAATGATGGAGAAACAACCTAACGTTACAGGAAAATTTGGCACCTGCTCAGAAAACTGAGACAGGTATACAGAAGAAGGCCGATGATGAAAAGTAAGCTAAAAAAAAACAATTAGACCGAGCACAAAATTAAATGAGGGTAAACATTGGAGTAGCACCGCAGACTCCGTTGGGGGGGAGGAGCTTTGGAGTAGCAGAGAACAAGCGGAAGGGACCTAAGGTGTGCTTGTTCAAAGTCCATGGTTTTCTCAGAACTCCCTACGACGCTAGACTAATCTGAAAATAATAACATGTTTTTATCCATTATGCCTGAATTTTTAGTTTATAGTATACTCTAGCTGTGTTTTATTAATTTCAGATGTTAGAACTGGGATTTAGGAGCAGCATATTTTCAAGTTGAGTGTGTTCACAATTAGCTAGTTATTGTAGCTATAGCAGATTGACTGCTATTAGTAATACAAGCCTATATGGATTTTTCTCTCCATTTTATTAATTCAAAGACTAATGATATACTACATACTAAACATGTTGACAAAAAAGATGTGGAATTCATAACTCTGCCTTTTCTTAAACTAATATCAGGTATTTTGGTGTTGCACACTATCTCTTCCTTTGCTCCCTTGTTTCAGACAGAGACAGCAGTGCAACTGAGTAAGCTCCACAAATGGCAGTGGAAAATTGACCTAACTGACAAGATGGGGAGGCGTAAAGACAGATTGAGAGACAGCTTCCCATTTATCACCAGTCGTCCTGCTCGGCAAGAGACGTTGGACAGAATCCATGGGGTTGTCACTCAGCCCACAGCAGGTAATGCCCTCTGGCGACACATGAACTATGAGATATGACTGCTAACCTGTATTAGCACAGACACGCACAAGCGTCGGCATGCAAGCACCAAGTGAAACACCCATACTCAGTAAAACAGAAAAAAGGCAGTCAACATGATCTATAACTGAGTGCAGGTCAGTAATTAAACCTTAATAAAGTATGAAGCGTCACTTGACTTTGGTTTTCATCTGGTCATACAATCTTCCAGATAAAATAGCCTTAAAATACGTTTAATGATCCAGTTGTTGTGCTTCTGACTTGATAGCAATAGATAGTTGTGCAAGTTTTCTCTTGATCTCCTTTTTTATTGTTACTTGCATGCCAGGCATATTCTGTAGTTGACTTCCCATGTCAAAAAATGTATGTGTTGGCAGCTAATCAGCCAGATGCATGCATATCACAATTTTGCAAATATTTAATGCAAAAATAAAGTTGTTTTTTGTAAAATGCAATTTTCTTCTGGATTTGTTTTGGATTCATCTTGTGTTCTAGATCCTGTGTATTAGATAATTGAGAATTGCACAGACATTAATTTTTCCCTGCCGTGCAAAACTTGAAATAAATGTTCAAAAGTAACAATGACACAAAAATAAAAACAGTGAAACTTCACAAATGTGCACAGTTATGGTGCAATAAAATGAAAGTAATCATAACCAGTAGAGCACAGGCCAGAGAGGCACACCTGAGGCTGCTTACCGGAGCCAAACCACAGTGCAGGTAAAACCCCTGCAGTATGTCTGGAACAAATGATGGCTTTTCAACACCCTGACAGTTGGAGCAGTTTGAAAAATTCAAAACAAGTCTGACAGCTCATGTCGCACATCTTTCGCTTTCACGTCTGCAGAAAATGTGGGTGGTTCCATGTCTTCCAGATTTAACATTAATGCATTGTCTCAAGTAATCACTTCCACAGTAAAACACAAAGTCGATTTAACCTCTGTAAGAGCAGAAGAAACACACAAGAAGAAAGTTTGGAACAGAAGCCTTTGCTTTTAACCCCCTTACAACCACCCCTTCTTGTCTACCTCTGTCCCCAGGGTTATTAAGTACAAACACTGACAGGGCTAATGATGAATTACACATATTTTAACTCACAGCCCGAGGTGACAATGCACCTACACCACGCAATCCTTTTTTTTTTTTCTTGCAAGTCCCCAAATGGGAGCACGTCCACATCTTCTGAAATCTAAACAGCAAACGTGACACTGAAAGCGTCTGAGTCAGCTGGAAGCTCAGGACACACATGGCACCCACTCGATGACAGGTATTTCCACTCAAGGTGAGCCACAATAGAGAAGCATGAGCCCAGTGTCAGCCGCTTCCTGTCTGAGGGTTCAGAGGTTAAACTCTCTTCGTTCTCTTTCACTTCTAGAAATGAGGAGACAATGAGAGTCTACCCGCTGTAACTGAACCGTCCTAACCTTGTCGTCTCTACAAGCTTTAACCTCTGAGCTGCTCAGGTGACAGAAACGCCGCACAATTGTTCTTGATTTTTCTGATAACTGCAACAATTTTTAAATAATTTCACATTTTACAGAAAAGCACAATTTAAGGGTGGAAAAATTAGACCACCTCAATAAATATTCAGACCTTCATACAGATTTGTTTCTATTCTAGTTCACTGTCATGTTGCAGGGTCAACACACAATGTCTCACATTATCCTAAAACATTAGCTGACCGACTAATTTACTGTGGACATTATTGTCTTGAGCTGGCCAAATCTTGCTGAAGAAAAACATCTCCAAACCGTGACACTTCTACCTCCGTGCTTCACAATTCATATGCGTTAGTTGTCTGTGATTCTGAACTGCAGAGTTTTAATCCAAACTTCTTTGTTATGGTGTCCAGAAATAAAAGTTTTACGCTTATCTGTCACAAGAAAAAAAAAAATCCCTAAGTCCTGGTCTTTGTCCTCAAGGGCAAACTTTAGTCTGGCCTTTATGTTTTTCTTACAGAGTAAAGGTTCATTCATTTCACTCGTCTATGTGTTTGAACAAGCATGCTTTCTGATCGGTAGCAGGAGGCAGCTGTGGGTCCCAGGACAACATTTTAGGGTTTTCTGCTTCTAAACCTCACTTGCTTGATCAGTTAGACCTGGGTATGTTTGCCGTTGTTATGTATGCACAGTATTTTTTATACAGTGAAATAGACGATTTCAAAATCTTCAGAGATCTATTTAAATCCATTACCAGACTCTTAAGCTGCTACAATCTCCTTTCTGAAGGCTTCAGTCAGGTCATTTGATCTCAACACCAGATAAGACTTTCAGTACATACTTCAACATGTGTCAACAGTCTACCGAGCAGAATACACAAATTTCCCTCGTTATGGTCTGAATTTTTTTTATTTTCTTTTACCCTTAGGGTTAATGGATCTTCCAAAGATCCATTGCCATTAGCTTAGGGTAGTCTGATATTTACACATAGATTGTTTTAAACCCATCTGGTCTCAGAAACGGCGAACCAGGATCAACTGTACAGGTGATACTGCCTATATACTGACATATCACAAAAACTACATGTTTTCTTGGCCAACAGGTCAGTGTTTACTCAATCAATTCAAGGTGTAGTTTTCAGTGTGGATTCAGGGTTAAGACCCTGAATGAATAGGCTGACATGCACAAAGAATACAGGCACAGGTGTGTAACCAGTGCTGCCATACCCTCAGCAGTCAGTCAGCAGGGCCTCCTTTTTAATCCCCTGCCGTCACTCAACTGAATCTCAACCTTAATCTCAGAGGACCAAACCTCAGGAGACGGGGGCTTCTGGCTTTTAACCAAGAGTTTGATGGCTAATCTGAGCCACAACACTCTAGCGTAACCTAATACCATCAGCAGAGAGAATCTGCAGCACCTCTGGCACCCCCTAAATGCAAGGCACACCTTACATCTAATGAGAGATAGATGCCTGAAGTACTTCCTGTTGCACAAGCTGACTTGTTCATGCACAATTTTGTCTCTACAGTGCCCACAAACCAGCTCCTCATTGATCAGGTCTACCCCTTAAAAAAGTGGCACATTCTGATACACGCCCTCGCCATTAAAGGGATGTGTTTTGGTCGGCCTTAGTGAATATGTGGAGCCTTTCTGCATTCACAGACAGGATACAGCCGACATTACTCTTAAAGAGGCGGGCTGGCTTGTTTCCAGCAGTTTAAAAGCGCACAATGAGCCGCCTGGAGCTGTCAGCTGCACCCTTTACGGCTGATAAGTGCATGGTCTCGGACACAATGACCGGCAATGGGCCACATGTAAAAACAAACCAAAACCAAAACACAAGACTCGCATGGTAAGGTCAAATATATAGAAATATTCACAGTGCTATGTGATAAACACAGCTAGATGTATTTCACAACTTCTTAAAGCAATGTCATTCTCCAGTACCCACTGCAGCGCGTCAACACGTCTATGTGCTACACTGTGCAGTCATGACACCGACAAAAACACTGCGAGCTGGTTCACAGTTTTGTGGCCAGAAATTGAAGAACTGTAAATATTAACTGTCAATTAGGTAACAAGTTACCAAAGCTTTGGCTGCAGTTACAAGGTCAAAGGTCAAAGAGTTTGACATGGGGGTCATAATGGCAAAACAGAATCAACTTCTAGCTTCCAAAGCGGCAGATATTTGTTAAAAATGTCTATTATCACATTATTTGAGAAAACAGCAAAAACATCTAAGAACAACAAAGTTGTTGATAACACAGCAATTCACTAAGGGTCACATTAAAACAGAATAGTCAGTTAACTCAAACAGTTGAGTTAATTTATGTCACCTATTCACACCAAAATGTTACCTGAAGGCACTTCACAAGACAAGCAGGTCACCTCCAGAAATATATTCTTACCGTAAATCCAGTGCAATCCAACTGTGTGGATCATCTGTCTCCAAATGGAAGAACCGTGGTCCGTATCTAGAGCCAAATGAGATCCTAGTGGGGGAGTGGTGGCCTAGTGGTTAGAGCATTGTGCTCGTGTCCCGGAGGTTCTGGGTTCAACTCCCACAGACTGCCACTCTGGGTCCCTGAGCAAGACCCTCAACCCCAGATTGCTCCCCGGGCGCCGCACAGTGGCAGCCCACTGCTCCCCGAGGGGATGAGTTAAGATGCTGAGAACAAATCCCATTGGAGTGTATGTTCCAATGACAATAAAGGTGATTATTATTATTATTATCATCATCATCATCATCTGATATCAGACGGGTCATATTTATTTTTCAGTGTAAATATATTGGTTGATTTAGAATAATTAATTTGAATGTTTGCAGCTAAACATGATGACATGTGTGGTAACATGTCATCATGTTTAGACGCAGGCTTCTGGTTAACCTGTAGAATCAGCCAGCAGAAAGGCAAAAATACTTAAATTCAAAGAAGAAACTCTCATTAATTGTCTTTTAAAAGAATAGGATTCAGAGGAGAATGAAAGCAAAAAATGTTTTATTCAGGTTCAACTGACTTGTACCGGTTCTCTCCTTTTGTGGAGAATTTAAAACCTGTTTGTGTTACATTTTTAAAAACAGAAAAAAATAAAATAAAAGTTGAACTTCGGATTGTTGAAACTCCCAAATGAAACATAATATACTGAGGGAATCATTCCAGGAAAAATCTTGATTTAAAGCACATATAAGTATTTATCCAAGAACCCAATTTGACATCTATCAGTATGTTAACATAAATAATCTCACTAAGTAGTAAAGAGAGCATGACAAGAGCATCTTTATGAGTAAATAATGGTGAAAGCAAACAGGGGAAATGACTTTCCAAAAAACTTGCATTACATAAAGCTTGTAATTATAACATGGCTCATAATCTACCTTCAAATGCAAACCCTTTTTTATTTAATGTTTAAAAAAGATAAATCATTATACTTTCTATTGAGTTAGAAAAGTACAATTTTTAAAGTAAATCAACACCCAACTACAGCATTATTTGTGCATCTCATTTATAGTAATAAGCATAGTGGCAGTAGTTTTATGATAAGTGCTGCAGACTATATCAGAGACAAAATACAAACAGAAGATCCTGGATTATAATAAATATTTCCTGCTATCTTTGAATGAGCACTGGTTGAGGCAGGATAGGATAGGTTTCTGCTTTTTCACTAGTTATTTTTCATCTATTAATTATTTCAGAGTGCGATACACTTACCGTATTTTTCGGACTGTAAAGCGCACCGGATTATAAATCGCACAGTGAATTTACGTGTCCATGTGTGTCTTTGTCCACATATAAAACGCACCGGATTATAAGGCGCATTACATATCACTCCGCGCCTCCAGTAGGGTGACCAGATGCTCCCGATTTCTGGGGACAGACCCCGTTTTGGATGACCTGTCCCCGGCAAAAGCTGTCCCCAGAAATGTCCCCGATTTCAGTGTATTATGATGGAGTAAAAAAAGTTTAGTGCAACAAGAGTCCTGCCACCGGTCCTGCCACTGTCCCGACGTAGTAGAGCTTTTCCAAACGCACTTTTCCCGCCCCCCGTCGGCGTTGCAGTTCAGACAAAACAAACCAACCCCCAGTCAGAGATTCTGTGCTTAACAAAATCAGAGACGTCCACAGTTTTTAACTTAAGGAGAAAATACACTGGCCACGCAACGTAAGCAGCACGGCTTACAGGCGTGTTTTTAAAAGCGTAAATTTACACCAGTCGGTGCAAAGTTTACAGCTGCAACTTTCGTAATGGAGAAAGACAAATTACCAGTAAAAAATCGGTAAGGTATTTAATTACCAGTAATATATCTTATGTTTTGATCACCTGAAAGTCCGTGTCTTGACCATATCTGATTAGAAATTGCATATTTAAATTTTTTAGCTTGTTAGCTTATCCATGGCACTTTATTTTCGACGACTCTTATTTTGGGATACTTCCGGGATGTTTTCCCGTTTATTCCCTGCCAAACAGGAGCGTATCCGTGTCTGAAATTAGAATTTCAATCTAATTTAGCTGTCGCGTAGCGTTATGCTTCTGGTGTATATTTATTGACTGACTAAAATGAAAAGCTAACCTAAGCGTAGGATGCGCGTATGCTGCTTTGCAATGCGTCCTGTGTGTTTCCTCCTTAACACCGCTCTCTCCTGAGGGGAGAGCTATCCGTCTCTGTCGGGAGGACAGAGTAGTTGGACTACACTGCCCTGTTTCTAACATAAGGCCAAATTAAATGTAACTTCTATATTGAATTAACTTACTTGGTTTTTTGTTGCTAGCACGCACTCTGGGCGCAGGCTGCCTTACATGAATGCACTTCTAATTTCGACATTACAGTCAGGCAGTCTTGTAGACTGCTCAGGGGTCCTGTTATCCGGCTGATCAGGTAGTGACACAGTGTACCGTAATGCTCCCAATATCCATTGAGCGGAGCGGCTTCGTACTTACACATTTTAACAGATTTTTAAACGCGCCTAGTACCACATAAAATTGGTCAGCAAACACAACTTTAATCATATATAAGGCGCACCGGATTATAAGGCACATCATCAATTTTTGAGAAAATCTAAGGATTTTTGGTGCGTCTTATAGTCCGAAAAATATGCTACTAAACCTCGGCCCTTAATTTAGCTTTTTGATTTGCTTATCGTGTTTTTGGTTGCTCTTCTATTTCAGCATTTTCGGTCACTGCATGGACATGTGTCTGTTTTCAGGGGCTTGGGAGGGTGGGGAGTGGGAAAGGCAGTGCTAAAGCTGTTGATCAGTGGTTACATGTAATAATTCTTTATTTGCAATGGACTAACTTGAACTCTACACAATTTTTCTTTTTTTTTTTTAAGTGGGTTTTTTTAATTTCTTGGTGTTAACAGATATTTTGTTGTGAAGGAACTTAAAATGAGCTCATGTTGGGACACAAGCCTGCCTGCATCCTAAAACGTAATCCTCTTTGGAAGAATGGATTAAGATTCCTCCACAGTTACGTGCAAGACTGATAAATATTTCCCAGGAGTGTTCAGTTGACGCTATCAATGCACAAAGTACACCATTTGTTTCCCCAATAAGTCTATTTTGGTTTAATGGAAAAACATGTTTGTGTGAATTCTTGCATGTCAAAATACGTTACTAGCCACACAATAATAGAAGAAACCTGACTTACCACTTCAGTGGGGCGGAAGTATTTTGGGTCCACCCTCACATGTACCACCCTGGTCTCTTTGCAGCGGCCGATCTCATTTTCATCCTTCCCCTCCCACCTGGAATATGGAAAAAAATCTAGATAGAGAAGCTTATTTTTTCCACATTTTCATTTGATATTTTTTGTCCTCTGATATTTTTGCAAGGTTTCCTTCTTTGAGGCTTTTTAAGTCAAACTGGCACCAATTTTATTACGTTTTCCGGTGGTCTAGAAAAAACAGGAGCTCTGAATGAAACTTTCATTTTCAAATTCAAGGTACTAAAGAAAAGATAAAGCCTCTCGGGTTGTGATTCGCCTCATTATGCTGTAGTAAAAGTGACCTTTGTTGTGTGTGTGTATATATATAAACACTCACACAATGGTCTTTCCCACATGTTTGAAGGCCCTCTCCACAAACTCCCTCACGCTGTGCACCTCCCCTGTAGCGATGACAAAATCCTCTGGCTCCTCCGACTGCAGCATCAGCCACATAGCCTGAAAGAGACAGAGACAGAGACAGGGAGGTCAAACCACAGAGAGCTCATAAAGACAGTTTGGTGCTCCACTCTGGACACTGCCCAGCTCCAATCTGACAGACAGGAAGTGAACCTGCGACCTCTGAGCGGGGCATTTGCTTCTACCTCTTTCCTGACGTCACCAAAGGGACTCGTGGGACACAAACTGTGGGAAAGGAGGACAGAGAACTCCCACAAGCCCACTGAGCCGCTGCCACACACAAAAATGCACACTCGGTTAGAAAAGCTCGAGCATTAAAAGGAAAGCTGCACGACTGCGATTTTCCTTAACGGCCTTAAACGACATGGTCAGACGCAAAAAGTGTTACTATTCCCAAGTCTCCACAAATACCCTGTTCTATGTGGGGGCAGCGGATCAGAACTTCAGCCCCCTGGGACATCCGACACGATAAGAAGAAACTCACAAGAGACGCAAAGACAGACAGATGCTGATGTCTCTAAAAATCAAGGATGGTCACAAAAAACGTTGGAGATGAGCCTAATTGTATTTTGCCTGTTGTACAACAGCATTGAAACTAATCTTAAATTTTAAAAATAGCATTTTATTCAGTTTGATATAGCATCTTAATTTGCTTTCAGTTGTAGGGATCAATAGAGCATAACCTTAAACTGACTGGGTTTTTCTGAGGTTTTAACATTTAAACGTAACATGAAATGAAAAAAAAAAAAAAACTCCACATTTTCCCTATTAATTAAACAAAAAAGAACTGAAAATGGTCAAATATGAATGTAGCAGTTAGGTGCCGCTAATAAAGTCCATCTGATCATCATCAGTGTGATCACCTCTATTAAAGTAGGAGTGTCGGCTCATTGCTGGTCTGCAGCATCCACGTGTGTGAACACAATGCCAAGATGGAAATAAGTCAGCAATGAACTTAAATAGAGTAACTGTTGCTACCCATCCATTCTGGGAATGGTTAGGTCATTTCCAAAAAAAAAAGACTGAAGACCATGATTCTGCAGAGACAAATATTGTTTACCAGTGGAAAACATTTTAGACAGCTGCCAGAGTCCCAGGAGTGGGCATTCCACCTTGAGATCATTGAGTGGAAAATGAACTCCTCAGTATGTCCAAGTAATCTAGAGTCAAATGTGAGGTTGTCTGTCCGAGAACTGAGGTTTGGTCCAAAGTATGATGAGATAACTTTATTGATCGCACAATGGAGAAATTCCACTGTTACAACAGCTCTTGGTAACACACAAGTGGAATGAAAATAGTTAGGGAATGTAGAACAAAATCATGAAAAGAAAAAGAGATATACACTCACCACCCACTTTATTAGGTACCCCATGCTAGTAACGGGTTGGACCCGCTTTTGCCTTCAGAACTGCCTCAATTCTTCGTGGCATAGATTCAACAAGGTGCTGGAAGCATTCCTCAGGGAGTTTGGTCCACATTGACATGATGGCATCACACAGTTGCCGCAGATTTGTCGGCTGCACATCCATGATGCGAATCTCCCGTTCCACCACATCCCAAAGATGCTCTATTGGATTGAGATCTGGTGACTGTGGAGGCCATTTGAGTACAGCGAACTCATTGTCATGTTCAAGAAACCAGTCTGAGATGATTCCAGCTTTATGACATGGCGCATTATCCTGCTGAAAGTAGCCATCATGGGTTGGGTACATTGTGGTCATAAAGGGATGGACATGGTCAGCAACAATACTCAGGTAGGCTGTGGCGTTGCAACGATGCTCAATTGATACCAAGGGGCCCAAAGAGTGCCAAGAAAATATTCCCCACACCATGACACCACCACCACCAGCCTGAACCGTTGATACAAGGCAGGATGGATCCATGCTTTCATGTTGTAGACGCCAAATTCTGACCCTACCATCCGACTGTCGCAGCAGAAATCGAGACTCATCAGACCAGGCAACGTTTTTCCAATCTTCTATTGTCCAATTTCGATGAGCTTGTGCAAATTGTAACCTCAGTTTCCTGTTCTTAGCTGAAAGGAGTGGCACCCGAGGTGGTCTTCTGCTGCTGTAGCCCATCTGCCTCAAAGTTCGACGTACTGTGCGTTCAGAGATGCTCTTCTGCCCACCTTGGTTGTAACGGGTGGTTATTTGAGTCACTGTTGCCCTTCTATCAGCTCGAACCAGTCTGGCCATTCTCCTCTGACCTCTGGCATCAACAAGGCATTTCCGCCCACAGAACTGCCGCTCACTGGATGTTTTTTCTTTTTCAGACCATTCTCTGTAAACCCTAGAGATGGTTGTGCGTGAAAATCCCAGTAGATTAGCAGTTTCTGAAATACTCAGACCAGCCCTTCTGGCACCAAGAATCATGCCACGTTCAAAGTCACTCAAATCACCTTTCTTCCCCATACTGATGCTCGGTTTGAACTGCAGGAGATTCTCTTGACCATGTCTACATGCCTAAATGCACTGAGTTGCCGCCATGTGATTGGCTGCTTAGAAATTAAGTGTTAACGAGCAGTTGGACAGGTGTACCTAATAAAGTGGCCGGTGAGTGTATAAATCTGAACAAATAAAAAAAATAAAACATATACATACACACACACACACGGACAGCTCCTCCCCCACAGTGGAGCCTGCCGTGCTGTTCCAGTGTTTACCTGACTTTATTTACTGAGCCAGCGACACTACAGAAATTGGCAGTTTTCCTGTAAAGCAGGTTGTTTCTCCGGCATTTGTCCACACAGCTGCAACCCATCAGGAATCTTGAGCTTGAATGAAGGCAACGCTGTGAGGGGGAGGGGTTGTGAGCAGCGAGTACATGAGAGTGATTGACACGGCTAACAACCAATCAGAGCCAGACATTCCTCCAGGCTCTGATTGATTGTTTCTGAGCGGGAGCGGTATATTTCTGCAAATGGCCGTAGGGCCATTGGGAGGAGCTAGAGGAGCTTGATTTCATATTTTACTGTCAGGACAAAGTGACAGTTTTAACAAATATGTAAAAAATACATTTATACAAACGTATATAAACCTACTGCAGCTTTAAGCAGGTATTAAAGATACTTTTCATTAAGGCCACACTTCTATATCAGAAATATTTTTTTTCGCTCATTGGTCTGCTATAATAGATATTCAAATTTAAAAAGACGTGTTTTCATAAACTGCGAGCGGAAAATCATCAGGGTGCGTGTAGTTAATCTGGATATGTTTCTCAAAGCAGGTCTGTTATGGCACTAAATAACTATATCAAGAACTATATGCACTAATTGTGTTATTGGATAAGCACAAGGAATGCAAGCGCACACAAACACACACGAGCAGAGATGGAATGAACTTCCTCAGGGAGGCGCGGCTTTCCTATCTGAGGATCGTTCAGGGTCATCCGAACGCTCAGCACTGATGACTCCCCTGAGCCTGACCTCCGACCTCTCACTCCTTGGCTCCTGATGAACAAAACAGATTCTCTCACACTGTCACACAGGCCAAATATGTCACCTAAATGTTTGAGTGACGGAGCGACAGACCAATCAAAGCAGGCCGGCATACTCTGCTTTTCTATCCAGCAGAAAGTCCTGTTAGCGCGGTGCTTCTGTGTTTAGCTGTGTCTCGTTCATGAATGGAGTCATCGACTGAGTCAATATTTCTATTAACTATGTGTACGTTCAGTTTCTGTGTGAGGTGGGGAAGCGCAGAGAGGGTGCCCATATGCAGAGGTTATTAATCCTTTATCCAGAGATGGATTCTAGACCTTGGGACCTTTCCTGCATGTCTTCCCCCTTATTCTTAGGATAAGGAATTGCTGGAAAGTTAATCACTCGATGTAGTCATTTTTTACCAGCTGGCATTAGCTGATCAGCTAAATTTGACTGTTGTTTATAATTTGTATTTAAACTGTCTGCATTTAACTGGAACTGATTCTATGTGATAGGACTGGAACTGACTGGGTTGAAATGAACAGCATCTGGAAATAATTAGATTCTATGTAACCGGATATGAATTAAACCAGTTTGTCTTCTAAATTTCTATGAGACGATATTTATTGTGAATTGGTGTTACGTAAATAAACTGAATTTGAATTGTGTATCTCCAGTGATAAACTACAGATTTATGCTGTGAAAGTAGCCCGAGATGTTCGTCAAAAAGATGAATTATAGATGTTAAATCTGGTCTGAAAATGTCCATCTGCCGTTTTGAAAGGTTTCAGCTTCTCTGTGTTCTGTGTGAACAGAAATAATTATCACTGGAAATTGTAAAACATCAAACACTGACATCTACACAGTAATACTGTTTTGATCATCTGACTGGTTGATTATTTGAACTTGTAATGAAGCAAGCTCTTTCCTTCTCCCTTTCCTGCAAAGCACACTGATGGATGTGTAGCCCGCAGTAAACTGGATGGTGGTGATGATGGGAGCTGGGAACGCGGCTCCGCTTCTCCTGCAGCCAGAGAAAATGTTTACGGCAGGAGCTGAGTGATATGGCCTCCGCTGATTTCTAACCAGGAAATGTAATAAATAATATGTGTATTTATAATTTATAATATGTAGCGGGAAATAAAGTGAAGTGAAATACGTGCAGACTGTTTTATTCCTCTCGGAGCGTTGTAATTCTTTGTAATCCCACTTTTTAATTTTTTTAGGCTCCCAACTCCACCCCAACCTCTGTTTTTTTTCTGTCCCTCCACATTCTCAGGGGCTCACAAGATTGCACTGCTTCATTAGCTATCTGATAAACAGCTCAGAGGTTCAGCCACACTGAACCCATACTTCCCTGTTCACATGACCACAGGATGACCCCCATCACACACCCCACACTCGACCGCAGCTAAGAGATGGACCCCGACCCCTGCGACTGTTACCGACCCCTTTACCTGAATTATACTCCAGAGAAACACGGGAAAAACTCAGAGACCAGGGTTCAAATGCTGGCAGAAAAACTTGGAAGACTATTTTACAACTTGGACTTTGGTTCAGTTCTCGTCACCATGTGTGTCATCTTGACTTCCAAAACAAACAAATAAAAATGAAAAGTTTGAAATTTGCTAAACCCGTTCAACAAACCACTGTGCCAAGTTGGACATTATTATATTAGCGTTCATTAAAAACAACCAAATGCATTCAATCTTGTAAAACTGAAACATGGCATTATACAAACCTAAAGAGAGGTTTTAGGAGGGAAGGATCTGTAGGGATTATGCAAAGAGGAATGGTCATCGGTATGAATCCAACCTTGTAAAAGGCTGCAGACCAAGTCAAACTTCTAATGGAAAATGAAGATTTTGCAAGGCATTACAATCATATATTGATTATATGTAATCTGGACTGTATCCAACATCCCCGATCTACACTGTTCAAACAATGTCATCATTGTTATCCCCTTCTGATAGAAACCTACAACTTAGTGACCCCATAGACTTACTAAAATATTACTGGAATACATATATTATTATCATTTAGACAGAAGATGGAATACACATTAAGACGAGATGAATATAATGTCAATCTGCTAGTTTAAAAATAAGCTTACTTATCTTAAACAGGAATAGGCTTCCACGGAAAACAACGCCTGGAGGGCATAAATCATGTGTACTAGTTTACATTTTAATACGGCTTATTAAATTAAAATATCGTCGAAAAACAGAAACAGCATTAATTTGAGGGAATATGGTTAAAAGCTAAGGGCAAAAGTTACAGAACACCGTCATCTTAAACATGTCGGATTGATCATGACCTGGATGACTGAGAATTTTTACCAACATCCTGTGGGATAGGCAACAATCTTCTGTACTTATCCTCTCTGAGGTCAGACTTTACTGATTTATGGAGCACAGCTCAGTGAATGTGTCTGCCAATGGTGCATGGTGATAAAATGAGCACACCTTAAGGAATAGGCACAGCCAAAAGCCTTTTTGCTAATAAAAAATGCAGTATCAAAATTATGTGGAAGAAAAAAGTCAAAGTATGTAGAAATAACCTTGAAGCTGGCCTAAGAAAAGTCAAAAGATGCAAATATCAAACTCTCTAAACTGAATAAAAAAAAGAGTATATAAATAAATAACAACAATGCTTTGCATCCAGAAGCTTAGAGAATTCAAATATTGAATAAATAAAAGTGATGCGAAGTGTTGTAGCTGAAATTTACTTTTTTCCCCTCGGGTTGTGTTTTATTTTAAATCCTTGACAGATCCCCTGTCAGAGAGAGCAGACGCTGCACAACTAAAGGTTGCGGGAAAATCCCGGATACAAACCAAAGGCACCCAGCTAACTGGAAACACTCTTGAACAGGTCACAAAGAGCAACCTCAGCACTATAATTCCACAGGCAGAAAAAAGCAGACAGACATGCAGTGACAGAGGAGAAACAGAAAGGTTCTATTTTATGAAATGTAATTACAGAATAACAGATCTTTGGGCATGAGTGTCGAACCTGGGAGTCCTCAGCCCTAGAATCAAATCCAACCACAGCTTAGGGAAAATTACTTATCAGACCTCCCTCCTCTGTGGCCACCTGACCCCTAAGTCCCCCCCCTCAGTCCCAGCCTCCCCGAGTCTCGCACCTCCTCAGTCTTCTCCCGCGCTGCTTGACTCCAGCTGACATGTGGAATTGCTCACAGTAAACACTTAATAGAGTTGCTATTATGGCTGCAGTAAGCCATCAGGCCCAATCACAGCCTGCTAATGCCATTAACCCCAGGGTTTCACACACAGGTATCCACATGTGGCCAAACGCACAAAGCTTCTACTCGAACCACACGTGCAGTGTCAAGGACAAACGCGCGCACACACACACACTCACAAAGAAAACAGTACCTTGCAAAAATATTGATACCCTTTGAACCTTTTGATATTTTGCGTAAACACAGACTTCAATATCTCTTCAATATATCTTACTATTATTGTTGAAGAAAACCCCTAAGATGTCAGTCTTAAATATTTTTTGCCACAAGTAAGGCATATGACCCGAGAAAAGTTGAA
This sequence comes from Fundulus diaphanus, assembly GCA_037039145.1. Taxonomy (NCBI): domain Eukaryota; kingdom Metazoa; phylum Chordata; class Actinopteri; order Cyprinodontiformes; family Fundulidae; genus Fundulus; species Fundulus diaphanus. The sequence goes on along the minus strand of CM073128.1, from coordinate 17,904,283 downwards.
GGTGATCTAGTACGCCATGTATGACAGAAACATAATATTACACTACAATGAACAACGAGAACCGCTACATGGGGGTGGCAGCATCATGGTATGGTGATACCTCTTCTTAGCTCATAAATTGAAGATAGAGAAGGTTGGAGGGAACATGCTAGAAGTTGCTAAAGACTACAGATTGGTGGTGGAGGTTCACCTTCCAGCATGGTATCAGTCATAAACATCAACCAGAAAGGCAATGCAATGGTTCAGCATTTTCATGCTGGAAAAGTTATGGCCTAAATACAATTGAGCATCTGATGTAAGAACCGCAACACAATGTGACAGACTGATTTCCTTTGCAAAGCAGAACTGGCTTCAAGATCAAACTGAAAAGTGCAATGCTGTTGGAGAAGTACCTTAAAAGACTTGCAGCCGCCATTGGACTAAAAGTTGTTCTACAAAATACTGACTCAGTAAGGTTACCGATTAATATAGGATGTATTGTTTACACAATGGTCGTTTTACTCAAAACGACCATTGTGAAAACCCTACACACTACTTTGTGTGGTTTTATTTTATAAAACCACAATAAAATCAGTTAACGTTTCGGTTTCTGAAAATGTTCAAATGTTGAACAGGTGCGAGAACATTGGCCTGTCGAGATAAAACACAGCCCTCGACTGTGGAACGTTCTTTTCCAGATCATTTGTAGCTTTAGACTTTCTCAGCTCAGTTCCATAGCATGACTGCACAGCTGCCAAACAACAGCGTTAAAGCCAGAAAAATAAGTTGAAAAATGATCTTATTTTGCTATGGACCAGATCTGTGTCTGCTACCAATCAAGGAGCAGACAGAGCTCCAGTCTGCCGGCCCCACCTCTTAGCACTGATAATGAGATTAATGACCTGCACTTACGGCCGTGATATGAGACATTCGCGCGGATATCCACCGACGTGCACGGTACCAGAAGAAAAACAAATACGACGTCACATTTAAGGCGAAACAAGGTCATTGTCATGTACGTCACGAGGCGGTCTTATCAACCGCTCTTTTCAGGCAGGCATTCATCATATGCCACAACTTTCCAGATACACTGGCAATCATCTGCAGCCATCTTGCACTGGGATTAGGCAAACAGTATTGAAATTGCAACTCTAAAATGGCCTATATCTTCGTACCAGACTGATGCCAGATAACCTCTTCCTACAGAGGATGTTTATGTTGTATAAGACTAAGGCGTAGGCTTACTCTTTAACAGGCTTAAGATTCATTTGTATCACACAAATTAAGAGGGTGCCAAAGACCACGCAAAACGGTCACTGATCACTTTGAATACAGCTAATGTTAGTTAGGGGCCAAGAGCTAAGTACAGCTTGCAGAATCACCTTCAGCTGCAAATACCTGAAGTACTAATTTTCTGTGCGGCTTTATCAGCCTCTTAAAATGTTGTGGAGGAGTTTTATGCTTACTGTTCTTGATGCTTCACTTAACCGCCTCTATGAGCCAGTCTGTGCCAAGATTCAGCTGTCAGACAGACGGCCTCCCACTTGCCTTTAGAATACTCTAATGGCCCTTTCAGATAAGACGTGATTTGCACTGCGATGGCTGCCTGGCGTCACTTGCTTTGTTGTCAGCAGAAAAAACGGATCTGTTCCATGCTAAGAAGCAAGTGCTAGCACTAGAACTGCTAGTCAGGAGGACTATCAGTTCTCCACTTGGCTTGTATTCGCCAAGCGGTGCGCTGCGCTTTGCTTAACGCAGCGATAAACTTCCCATGGTGCAGCGCAAGCCATAGAAAACCATGGGTTTCACAGCGCAGCAGTGCGCACTTCACTTCCTGTCTGAAAGGCCCTTAAGACTGCAAGGTGCCAAGTTCCTGTGGCAGCAAAACAAGCTCATCATGCCTCCACCACCATGGCTGACAGTTGGTTCGACATATGCCGATAGCTGGGTTTGACTTTCTTCACATTCTGCATTGTGCACAAACATCACTACTTTGCTCTCATCACTCCAAAGGACTTTGTTCCACATGTCTTGTGTTTCAATCAGATGCAACTTTGCAAACTTGAGCCGTGCTGTCATATTTTAGTTTTAAAAAGAAGTCTTTCAACTAGCTTTCTTTCCAAATAAGAAAATTTTGTCATAGGATGTTATGTTACTGAGCTAATCTGCCTGCACAGGCTGAAATTTAGCTCTTGGGAATTTTGCATCATCTAGTCTGACATGGGTGAATTTGCTTGAGACGGTGATCAGTTCATCTCTCAGTTAAACGGCATTAATGAGCAGCACCCTACTGTTAGGATTTAACTCATAGCTGCAGATCTTTAAAGGCTCAAAGTTGCAGGAAAAGGAACTCAGTGCTTTAGTGGAAATTATTCCAAAATGTAGGCTAATTTGTATTCAGATGCAACGTATTGCTGCAGTTGCCGCTAAGGTATCGTATTCCTGAACACAAAAACATTATGATAGCTAAAAGCCTACTGAAACTCCCAAGAGGTGGAGAAATACACAATATGACCATATATACAGGCATTATAACTATAACAAAGCGCATTGCAAAAGTTGAAGAATTCTGAATTAGGTGATTGGTTTCTGTTTTGAGGATATAGTATTTTTTGTTTGGCACTCTGACCGGGACTTGCTGACTTAATAGAAGATATACACATTTTACTACTGGAAATCAGTTTCATCAGCCTGAAGAGGATGTGTATGAATCAGGCTATAACCTGGTGTGTGTGTGTATGTGTCAAACAGCATTCCATAGCAGTAGAAGATAATCTTAATGGTTGTTTTAAGAGAAGAAAGAACTTGTCAGACAGCTGCCTGTGACATTGTGAGCTCAAAGGATTCTTTTGCTTTTCGTGGCTTTGTTTCTTTTGACACTTGCACTTTCCTTCTGCAGTTCTGGTTAGGTGTTAGCTGAGAAAACTGAGGTCTCCTTGCCTTTCTAAACAGTGTTATATGACACCACTGAACAATGGCACACACGCAACAAAATGGCAAATATTATGACGGCAAAGTAGTGTTCAGTATTCAGTTTAGGAAGTTTAATAGGAGAAAGTTTTACAAATGCTAACTTGTTTGCCAGCAAATGTTCACAGTTCACAGAAATGATTTTCTAGAAATATAGTGGAGAACTCTTAAATTATTTTTAGCAACTTATCAGTTTTATTTATTTTGGAAGCAGTATTAATAATTTAAGAGGGACAGAATATTAAATTTAAATTACAACAGCAATTATGAAAACTGGCTTTATATTATGCAAAACAAGGTCTCTGCTCGTTTCACTCAAATCAGTTTAGCACCTTTTTAAGAACCCTCTGATTTTAATGTAGGAGCTACATAAAATTTTGAAAAATAACGGCATGCTTAAGCTCTTACTTACTTAACAGCGTACACAAGTTAATTATAGCTGTCAATATGGATTGGCGTTTAGCAGCTATGGGATGTGAGATACCAGTGCTTTTAGACTTACAGCTCTTTGAAAAAGTATTTCCCAGTTTGCAGATTTCTTCCGTGTCTCTCCCCCCCCGTCATATTCAATATTTTGATATCTACAAAAAGATAACCTAAAGAAACAAAATGCATGGGGAAAATCGCAACCCAACCAACCTTGCCATAACGAAAAAAGGATAATTTGTTCCTTATGTTTAACTGAATGTACGAAAAATGTGTTGCCATATTTTCAATGATCAACTACAGAACTCTTTCTGTTGCACACTTGACTTTCAGATACCCATTAATTGCTGCAGATAATCCTTTACGCCTAACAAGTTTCCTTTTGATCTACCAGTTTACCTATTTTGGAGTGCTTCTCGCAAAATATAATGTCACGTTCAAACAAAAGACTTAGGCAACACAGGTATATCCGCAAAGGCATTTTGTTGTTTAGGCGTTACTTCCACACAAGTCTGGCACTTTGGGAGATCATAGGCAAACATTTTGGAAACTAGGAGCCAGGGTGGAAAAGTTTCAAAACGCCAATTTTGCATTTCCATGTTTACGTGAGAGTCGTGTCTTTTGTTAAACAATGATGTCGTAGCTCCATCTCTCTGTAATCCACATGTGCCTCACTCTCTAAAATTACAAAACAATTGGTGCCGTTTGGTGTTGCATTCATGCTAAGCCAAATACTGCCGTTGTTTTGGTTGCTACAGCTGAATCTACAACTCCTCTTCTATAACTATGAGCTCCTTTTTTGCAACAGAGAACCACATGAACTCACTGTTGCCAACTGAGCAACTTTGTTAATTTATCTAGCAACTTTAGTGGAGACGTGTTCTCTCATGTGGACTTACATTTTTTCTTAATCGTTTATGAAAATTTACAGTGTTGGTCTTCGGATGGACTAGGACTGAAGATAAATGAAAAAAGCAGCCAAAGTCCAAAGAAAATCTGTGAAATACCTTCCGAAATTCTGGAAAACTGTTGATCAAAACCATATAAAACATTTAAACAATGTTCGACTCCTTGTAGCAAAATTTTTTTTATTTTTTTTTTTTAAAGCGCTGTATTTCTTTTCACTTCATCCTTCTCTTGAGGCCTCTTTTGCAACCTCCAGATTTCTTTTGGTATCTGCTTCCCACAAACCTCAAGGAGTGAGTAAAAGCAAGAGGTGGATCTAACAGAAATATGAACCGCTGCACTGCAGGCCAAACACAGAGGAACCAAATCAAACAAGCTTAAAGCAGGGCAGGCCAAATGGGGCACATTTGTAGCAGACTAGGCTAAATAAGCCCATACTAGATTACTTTCCAACCAGTTTCTGCGTAAAATCAAGTAATAACCTCAATCTTTGAATTTGGGACTACATTTACACACACGCACACAGTAACATGTTAATCATCGAACTTTCCCAGGCTCCACCTCAGGGAAAGCACATCATCTAAATTGCTGCTTCGGAGCTGTGATTTTTAGCAGAACAACTTTTTTTAGTTTTGAACCCAGACAGCTATTTTTAGAGATGGTTGAAAACACTAACCTCCCCCTTGTCCCCCGACCTTCAAACACGCATTCCCCTCCTCCACTTCGTTCTCCCTTGTTGCATTTTTACCAAAAAAGTCAGAGACTGCAGCGTTTTTCCTTGTCGGACAACCAGACTGTCTGGCAGTTTAGGTTGAAGACAGAAGAGCTATATTTACAGTCTGACCTCACCCTGAACACACACTCTTTACACACATGCTGCTTTTACATGGTCAGGAATGACGCAGGAGCGACTGGACCCTGTCTTTCTCCATTTCATTTTGACCATGTTTCTGCTGGCCGAGCTTCACACAGGCGATTAACTTCACAATATTCTAAACTGTATATAACTGTACAGTCTATACTATATCTTACTTTATGGTATGCTGCTTCTAGAGGCTGGTTTCAGCCTTTTTTTACCTTTGTTTTAGATTTAGTTCAATTCATACAAAGTCCAGATGACAAGTCAAAGCCTTGGGACCTTGTTTAGTGCATGGCATCATTAATTCTTTGAAGTACGAACAGACTTAAAAAAAACAAACTGAAAATGTGTTACAACTGGTACTATTAACACGGTAATCATCCAAAACATGCAGACAAATCAATTTGGAAACTGAAGTGCGGTAGAAAACGTGTGTCAGAGAATAAGAGAGTTTGTTCTGATTATTGTTTCAAAAACAAGGTGGCAAAAACTTGGAAGATAGTTTATTTATACAATGCATGTGGTTGAATCTTACACAGCAAACAGCAAGTTTTCTTAGGATATGACAAGCTTTCGCTGATTCACTAAGAGTTGCGTGCTTTTACTATTTCTGTCAGCTATAACTGACAGACACTTTCCAGACAGCTATAACTTTCCATAGTTTTCTGAGTGTGAGAAGCTCTCTGTGAAACATTGGTGATGCAAAGGGAAAGACCAAAGTCCCTGTCTGAATGTCAGAGCTGGCAAGACTTGAAAGCTACAAGGGAGTTTGTGTAATGCTGTGTTTCAGAGTAATGTTCACCCTTTGGCTGTTGCTGTCTTATTGGAGAACTATATCTGATATTACTAGGGAGATATTTTCTGTTAACGCAGGCACTGAGGTGAGGCCAATTTTACGTTTTTAGTGATAATGTAATTTCGAATGAGAATTTTCCAATATTTTTTGTCCATGCTAGGCATCTGTTCAGGTACGTTTCCATATTTTATATGCAGTACTAAGGAGCCCATTTCTCCTTATTATTAAACCTTTTTGGCAAAATGTGAAATAAAATTCATAGGAGACAAATAAATTTAAATCTGACAGCAATAATAGAAGTTATTGGTGCAGTAAATCCAAAGCGGTGACATCTCAGGTCCCAAATACCAGAACCTTCCAACTTAGGTAATCACTAAACCCCAAAATTCGCTGGCTCTCATAGAGACACCTTCTAATCCAATAGCATCATTCTCCTGCCAAGTCAGGCAGAGAAAATAAAGACTCATTTTTTTTACAATATATTTCTGAGGCATTTATTCTTAGAATAATACGACTTTACGCACATCAACATTTAATTTAAAGGAGATAAAAAGATACTACATAAAATAAAAAAATGAAAGTCAAGATAATTTAAATAACAATACATAAAAACACACTCAGGTTTACACAAGTGACATAGTCTAATGGCATGAGCTCGAAAGCTATTGCTATGAGCCTCGGGCATAAAGGCGAGTGCTTTAAAAGCCTTCTCTCAAGACTATGTCTCTCTTTCCAAAATTAGTGCATTTTTGACCTAAGAATACAATAGTAACACTAGTGTAACAGGTAGTGCACTGGTTTTGAGGAAAATTTAACAAACAAAAAAGCAAACTGGACTTAAAATGTATGCTTCAGATCATCTTGTTTCTTGTGGCTAACGCTCAACCCTGTCACCTGTTCAGGTAGACCTCAAGTGTAGCTCACAGCCATTGCAGTGCTGCAGCTGCAACTCACAAAAGAAGGCGATGCAAATGTAGAACCATAGCGACAGATGAACTGTTTTTTTGCTACTTTAATCCTCTATGTAAACACGGTGGGTTTGTTTTAGTGGTTGGCGAAACAAAACAAACTATTCAGTGTTTGCAAAAGCAGAAAATCCCTGCTGAGAGCATACAGCTGAAAAGACTATAAGTTAAATACAGTTGCAGACTTTGCCTCCTTAGTTGGTGTCTTTTTTTTCTTGCAAAAATAAAAAAAACTTTAGTAACATTTGCAGATTTTGGTAGCCATGCGAACGCTGAACAGAAAATGAGGCAATAATAATATGATAAGAACGAGAGAGCAAGAGAGTATAGAAATGATGACATAAAAAAAAACTATTTTATATCTACCATGAAACTAAAATTACTTCACTCTCATAAAACTGATAGCATCTCCATCAATCAAGTCTGTGCTCACTCCTGTTATATTACCAGAGGGTTTTTTTTTTTAAATATCTAAACACAGCCACATGCAAGGGGAAGTCCACCGACTCGCAAACACACACACACACACTTGAACTTGACTGTGACCTCTGGCTGTATGAGCAGTTCAGCGATCCCTCCGTGTTTTTACCAGAGAAATGGGTCTCATAAAGACTGTCATTCACTATTTAAGCATAAAACACACATTGCAAACTAAATTGCCCATGCATGCTGTCACAGTGAGACAGAAACACACACAGACACACGCGCGCACTCACACACATAGGCTGGGCCTGGGCCATGTAATGAGGACAAAGCTGCTGATTCTTGGAGCTTGGCGATAGCGTCATTTTTACACCGTGAGAACACCAGAAACACATTTCTCAAAGGAGCCCTCTCAGTTTGCTGTGGGTGTTTTACCATTTTTGGGGGGGAAAGGGGGACAGCGCACACACTCACACACACAAACACAGAAATCAGTTGAGTAATGTTAAATATAGCAGAGGCAGGCTAATCTCAGCTGGATTCTGAAATGGAGAGACGGGGCAAAAAACAAAGACATTTATATCTGTTGCTTCACATTTTTTTGGCCTTTTTTTAAAAAGTGACCCTGGTATAGCTGCAGTCTGTACGTGTGGAATTAGATGCATTCATAGACACATTTCCTCATCACTCAGAGAGAGGATATCAGTAGCAGAGAAATGAGTGATGCCGGGCCAGAAAAGCTCTTTATTTATTTAGCCGACTTTTAAAGGGCAGGAAGAAAAACAAACATCAGCTGGAGGAGGAGGAAGATGTGAACACCGCCTCCAAACTTAACAGACCAACTGACTGTTTAGATTTACTTATACATCCTTCACCAAGCACCACTAAGTGTTAGCAAAATGTCAAAGAATTTCCTCCCCCCCCCACAAAAAAAAGACAAGAAGGCAGATCTGTGGAGAGCTGGATCCTGTGACGTGCTTGGAAAAAACCAACAGAGGGGAGTCCACCCCTCATAAATATGTAATCTCAATTAATGGCTATGCATAATTCCTTCAACATTTATTATTGGTCACTTTGTTAAATTTATTCAGAGAGAAAAAGACAGAAACATCCTTACTTGAGCTTTTCATTTGTGAAGAAATGCATACAGTTCCTTTCTGAAGAGAAACCGTTTGCACAGTTGGTCATGCTACGCTACAGCCTTTTACTAGGATTTTAGGTGACAGACTAGCAAACTATTGTATAATTATGAAGTCATAAGAATGTAATACGTCGTTCAATCAAACTTGTTTCACAGTTTCCTCAAAGTGATGAATAATTTTAAGTTTTCCTACACAGAGTTTTACATAAAGGCCACTTTGTGGCCTTTTGGTTTTAGTTGACCAGTCTCTCATTAATTTGCTGTGGTCCCTACATGGCTTGTGGGACTCCTCGGGGCTTTGTTTTTGCCATAAGCACTAAATTTGTAGTGAGAATATGATTACTAGTTGACTTATCAACAGTTCTGAACTATGAATCTTTGGAGCTTCTTCAGAGCCAGTATTGGCCTCTTGTCTACTTCTCTTTAATCCGATCTTTTTCTATTCATTTTCTTTATATATATATATATATATATATATATATATATATATATATAGTGAAAATATTTTCTTGTTTTAACTGTTTGTTAGGGTTTATACAGGAGCACCACAGGGGACTGTGCTGGCACAGTTTCAGTTTACCCTCTACACCGCAGCTCCCCAGGTTGCCGTCTTTAGAAGTTCTCTGACTACTCTGCCATAGTAAATCTCAGAGTACAGACAGTGGACAGAGAGCGTTGTAGACTGATGCCAGCAGAACTGTGTCATGTCAAATGCAGGAAAAACACAGGAGCTGGCGGTGGACATTCGCAGGTGCAGACCCACCCTACTGATACCAGTCACTATACAGGGAACTGACGTTGACTGGACTGGAGTCACAACATGGACGCTCTTTACAGGAAGGGTCAGAGCAGACTCTACCTGCTGAGGAGGCTGAGGTCTTTTGGAGTGCAGGGGGTACTGCTGAATACCTTCTTTGACTCTGTAGTGGCATCAGCCATATTTTATGGTGTGGTTTGTTGAAGCAGCAGCTTATCTGTAACTGAAAGGAAGTGGCTAGATAGCCTCATTAGGAGGGCCACCTCTGTCTTATGATGCCCTCTGGAGCCAGTGCAGGTGGTGGGAGACAAAAGCACTGTAAGTAAAATCACATCACTGATGGGCAATGTCTCCCACCCCATGCATGGGGCTGTTGCAGAGCTGGAGAGCTCTTTTAGTGACAGACTGCTGCATCCCAGATGCTCTAAGAAGTGCTTCAGCAGGTCATTCCTCCCCGCTGTTGTTAAGACTTTATAATCTCGTTCTTTCTTATCTTTTCTTCAGGTGCATTAGAATAACGAGGGCTATAAACCATGTATTCTTTTCTTTTAACTTTACAAATGTGTGTTACTTTGGTTTGGTCCATCACAGAAAGTCCACCATGCAGGTGTCAAGCTGTTTCCAGGAATTGCATTTCCAGACTTCCTTGATGGGTTGAGTTTGAACTTTAGTGCAGAGGCAGGCGACCTCTGCCCTTGAATGTTAAAACCAGGGGTAGCTTTGCCACAAACACTCTCTGTTTACACTGTAAACAGCCCTGAATGTAGAACAATAACTGTTCTCCTCTCGCAGCTGAAACAAAGTTGGAAGCCATGAGTCAATGTCGAGTTCAGCCTCTCCGTTTGGAGCCAAGGTCCCGCCGCGATGACATCATTTGAGATGCTATCCACCCGTTTACGCGTTCTCAGCTCCCTTACGGTCGCTACATTGCGTAAAAATTGAGCAACCGAGAACAGGCGTGTGTTTGCGATTCTAATGTGTGTGGAAATTAAAACTAGAGTGGTGCATTTTTAGTTTTTATGAAGCTAGATTCCTTTCTTTCCAACTCACTGAAGGCGGAGCAGAAGCAGAAGGCAGACAGACACCCAGCAAACAAACTTGTTATCAGAAACAAACAGATAGTGATAGAAAGTGAAGGGGACAGATTTAAGATACAATTTTAAGATGAGTAATAAAATAATTGCCTTGTAAAAATTTTCCCCAATAGCTAGGTAACCACCCACTTTTTATGGATTATCCTTATTCAAGTCATAACCATGGACACCCTGGAAAATTTTTGAGGTGATGCAGTAGATGAAATCCCAAAACACAGACCTTGGATTTTACTTCTATCAAATGTAAAGTCAAAACTGTTTTTCAAGTCTGAATTTAATAAAGAAGACACATTTTTGAGAAAAAAAATTTAAATGAGAGGTACAATACAAAGAAGATAAAAACAAATACACAAGTATAAAAAAAAATGTGTCTGTGGTGGGGCTGAATATTTAAGTGGGGTAAGGTTTTAAAATCAATTAAAAAAATAAGCAACTCTTATGCAAACCTCGCTAAGATTCTGTGGTATGTCTCATATTTCACCTCAAAAAACACTCCCACACCAATCATTCTGAAGGGTTTCGATTACATAAAGAACTTCACATCGATACTTGGTTTCACTACAAACATTCTGACATGTTTGAGCAGGTGTAATTACTAAAAGCCATATATGGCTGCATGCCATCAAGGTGGGATCATTCCAGGATCCTGATATCATCGTATTGGCTCATTCACATGTTGGGACATTTGGATGAACAAAGCCACTCCAAACCAACTCCGTCCCTGTGGCTTCTCGCTTTACCAACTCCAAACATAGAATGTGGAAAAACTTTAAAGATTGAGAGCATGGCTTTCTTTTGGAGAGAAAAAGTAGATGTACCATTCGGAAGGCTTAGAGGTAAAGGTAGTATTAGAAAATAATAAGTTTGATCTGATAATTTGGGTGCCTTCATGTCAAGCTGAGAAAACACTGATAGTTTATGGTGTGACATTGGTGAAACCATATGGGTCTTTAGGGACAGCTGGGAAACTGCGCCTTCATCATTTTCACAAAACATAAAATGGGCACAACATATTATTTCACAAGCAGATAAAATCCTCGTCTTCCTCTTTGCCCTTTATCTACCTTTTGAGTGCTTGTTGATTTGTTAATGTTATCTGGCCACCGCAGCAGGAGCGAAGGGAGGGAGATGTGCAACACACACACACAAACACACCGGCCATTTCCTGAAGCGCATGATGAGTTTCCTGCGATAACTCATTTTCAAATCAACTATGGGCTACTGTCACTGATAGCCAGATTGTCCTGTTAACGTCATCTCCACCAAAATCTCACATGGTTGGTTACGGAGATGAAGGGATGAGAACGCTAACTTTTGGGATGATGAGATAAGATGTCAAAATAACAGACAGATAAGGTGAGAGAAGCAGCAAAGTTCACAAAAAGAACAGAATACGCATAGGAACTTTTCTTTAGGGGTTTCTCAATTTTTCTTTACATTGCTTGAAGTGTGAATTTTAATACTTAATACGTTTTAATACTATGGATTTGAAGCACATGTATACAATTTTATTAGATTTATTTTTGAATAGGGAGTGTTTTCTGCTACTATTTGTTCTTCAGTTCAAATTATAGAAAGTATACCTTGAATCAATGCTAGGATTTTAATGTAGCAATGATCTGGTGTTTATCAGCTCCTAGAATGACGGAAACTTCAAGTGTTCAAAAACAGATTTCAAGTTGGTTCTAGTTATTTAACAATGTGATGCAAAAATAGAAAGCTTTCTGAAAACAGTTGATGGGCGGATAGATGGACCTGTCACAAGCCCTCTCCTTTTGGACATATAGAAGTCAGTCAGAGAGAAGAATCCAAATAGTTTCAGCAGTAATTCTGACTAAATTGTTGAGAACTAAGTGGTTGGAATATGGAAACACTGAACTAAAGAGTGGCTGTGATATCTGTTGTTGTCAAGCAGGCAGCACTGGGTGGCTTTAAATTTACATCACACAGTTGAGCATAGTTAGCAATATAAAACAGCAGCTAGCATGTTGTGTGATCCAGACAAGATCAACAAAGGAAAAGCCTATTCAATTTCAATTCAAAAATAACGTATTAATCCCAAAGGGAAATGATATGTTGTTGTAACTCATACTAAGCAGGTTTCTTCAAAGTGCTGTTGTAGATGGTGACGGCAGGGGCAGGAAGGACCTTCTGTAGTGGCCTGTCTTACTGTGGGTCTGAAGAAGCCCCCGACTGAAGACACTCTAGTTGTATGAAAATTTACGGTTTCTAAGTTTGTAAATTGATCACAAAGCAGGATTTAAAGCCAAATCTATTCAATTCTATATTCTACTATATATTTGTGTAATTTGATGGTTGTAACAAGCTTTTTAAAGATACACATTACTACCAACACCAATGCTATCCGTCATGGTTCAGCTTAAAATATTAGTTAAATATAAGTATTTGAAATTAGGGAGAAAATGCAGTAGAATTTTTCCCAATAAGCTCTAATTAGATTTATGTAAGTGATATGTTGTTCTCCGTCACTGTATTAGTGCCAGACAAAGATTAGGTAGTCATAAAACTGCTTTCCTACTTCAAAATGAGTTGTTCTCTGTTTATACTCAACGGGCACCGGTTTCAGCCTTGACCATCAGCAGATGAGATCAAGGAGAATAACGGTTAATACTAAAGGGACCAAAGGGCCCCCTTTCATCCCTGATTAATGGAATTGTTGGTGTTGCAACTCTCCTTGTGTTAATACCAAACCCAATCGCCCCTAATGCATCCTTGGAAATGTATCTCTTGTAAATACAAAATTATTTCAGACTTTATGTAGCAAAGAACGCCAGTTCAACACAATGCAGTTAAACACCAGAAAGAGCAACAGCTCCCACACTCACGTAACTCCAATGTCTCAGAGTGTGCCAACTCATCCACACAGATGAAACACTCAACTGTTTTATCAGCAGGGTGAACACATCAGATGAAGGTGCCATCCCTGTTCATGCTAGGCTGATAACATCAGGTGATGGACACAAAAAGTCAGGGACAAATAACAGAAAAAAGGACAAGGGATTACCTTTCGGTGTCATCAAAACAAATCACAGGGCCGTGGTGTAGTTGCATAGTCAAAGACCACACAAATCTCTGAACCCATCAGAGGTGTGTGCCTTTGAAATGTTTCTGCAATGTGTCCGGTGACAGTGAGATAACGTAGAGGCAGTGTAAACAGCACAATCAGGTCCGTGAGAGAGAGTCTGTATCAAATATTGTTCTCCCACATGTTGTGCATAGGAAACAGATGCCTCACCCTTGGCTAAGAGAGAGCGAGACGGGCATTCTTGTGGTTGTTGCTCCACATTGTTCCACAGTCAGACACCCAGAGGGGTACGCGAGTAATAAAACAGCAGCAAAGTGTGGTCACTTTCAGCCGTTCATGCTGACCTCTGTGAATCCCTCGCATATGGCAATCTGCACATCAAAAGGCTTTGAAAAGAGGCTCACATGCTCCTTATGTGCTCCTTACTAAAATCTGCAAAGAGTAAGTTTGAATGGCGCTTTGACAGCAACATTAAGGTCAATGTAGCAGTGAAACACAGCATAACTTCGATAAAATTTTCACGTACTTACACCATATGTCCTAATTAGTAAAATATTAACAAAAATACAAACTAACATCTAACAAAAAAGGGATTTCTTGCTGCTTCTAATATCATGTCTGAGTAAACACAACAAGAGATGGAGGAGTCCCTAACTGTTGTCAGTTGCTGCTCCATTGGATTATCTGTACTGCCGCCCAAACAGACCAGAGGTTGCAAGGATCGCTAATAAGCTATCCAACTATTAACTGCAAAAAGAAATTAAGTAAAAGGCACACAAAAGTTCACCTAGAAGAGGAATCTCAAACATATCAAGAGTCGCTTGTAAATGTGATGCAAAATGCAGGGCAGCAGCCTTTAAGGACTGCAGATAACCACCTCAGATCTGCGTTTCCAATTCTGACATTCCAAACTACATTTTGTTGTGGAGCATGTTTTATTGCAAATCCTACTGTTCTTCAATATTAGACATTGATCCATCATTCTATATGCAACAGAAAGACACAGGGAAACAACTAAGGCAATACAATTATTTATTAATCAGGGATTAATAAAACATATTGTTGACAATAAAGATTGGGATTATCGCATAACCTGCAAACTTTGTTTTCCACTATCAATCTTAGCAAATCACCCATCTTGACCTTTAGCATGTAGGTAACTTAGACCTATAAGGTCTAGGCATCGAAGACAGTGACAGTCCACCAAAATGGCCAAATATAATAATGGTAAGGGGATTTTGGATACATGGCATCTGGAACACCAACCAGATATTACATCTAAGAATGACTTTGCAATTGCAATGCACATTTTGAAATTGCAGTAATAATAAACAGTATATACATAGTGCTTTATAGACCAATGGCAGAAATAGGGAGCCAGAGAAGTGACTTAGATCTGGTGTGATGTGAGACATTTTCCCCATGTTGGTCAGGACTCTAGCAGCAGCATTTTGAATAAGCTGCAGCTCACTATTGGAGTGATCTAAACTACTGAAAATAAAGCCATGTACAAGATTTAGTCTCTCCCTGGTTGACATGAAACCTTTTATTCTGGCAATGTTTTTTAAGATAATAGTACACTCATGTAGTACCAGACTGTATGTGGGTGTCAAAATGTAGATACAAGTCCAAAACTATGCCCACGTTCCTGGCATGCTCTGCTCTCTTTAGCCCCATGGAGTCTTGCTAAGCTCTAATAATGCAGATAAGAAAAAATAATAAATCTTTAGCTGCATTAAGCTGGAGGAAATTCTGATCCATCCAGTCACTGGACACACTGACTCAGTGCGTGTAGTGGGCTAAGGTCATGCAGTGACACAGATATAAAGCTGTGTAGGAGGTCAAATCTCCCGATGACTGTATGCAGTGGCGCGCACAGACATTTTGGAGGGCAGGTACTCAAGTGAAGAAGAAGGGCACCACGTTCAGCGCCATCACATGGAGCTGTCAGCTGCCTTTGTAGAATGAGATTTATTACAGGAACAACTTGAACGTCCCATCTTTCTACAAAGCTACTTTTGAATTCCCATTATTATTATTATTATTATTATTATTGTTACTGTAAAACACATTAAACCAAAACAGTTCAAAGCTTTAAGATCGCTCTATCCAGTTTGTTCCTTAACATGAACCTGGTATTAACTCTGACCTTTCTTCATAATTTTTCTCCTCCTCCTCCTCCTCCTTTGTATTAGCTGCTGGTTTGATCCAGGAGAGTAAGGCGCTGCTTCCCTGGGCTGCCTGTTGCATTTCTTTTTCTTTTCTAAGCCTTTCTTTTCTCAGCATGATGCTGCAAATGGTAAATGAGCTACATCAATGTTCTGCTTTGTATGATAATAAAGGGGTTAAAGGGGCCTAGTCAGGTACTATGGAGCCCATTTGACTCAGCAATACCCAGGTGAGGTGCAAAAAGAAAAAGGAAACATGAAATGAGTGTGAGAAAGCACAAAACAATACGTAATACCAAGAGAGATAAGACAAGAGTAGCTCTGCTATTAAAAGATGAACTTTGGTGTTCATAAAGCTGTGTGTAAATTTTAGGTGTTTATGTCGGTTGATTAAGTCATAGTATGTAGCGAGGTCCCTTTAAAGGTGCAAAATGAAACATTCCTCATAGCAAAATCAGCAACAGACAAATCAACAGGAAGATTGTTTGGGCTAAACTCCCACGCAGCCTGTAGATATTCTTGTTAACATAAAGCTTGTTCATTCCCCAGAGAAAGTGTTCATATCGGCAACATTTTGGTGAGGTTGTGTTGCCATACACCTGTACTCGAACTACATGTTTGAGTGCAGGTATAAATGAGTGTTAACTACAAAATCCCTATACCACCTTTTACTAAAGGTCAGGGTAAGGTTTGCTCAAGCTCGTATCCGACTGGTATGGAGCTCAAATAAAAGAGCAAGCACCTCAAATTTAAAGGCATAAACGTTGACTGCCATCAGACCAGATTGAAATAGCAAGCAGATTTTGTTTTTGAAACAGCTCAATATAAACATCATTTCCACACTTCACCAACGTCCTCAATACATTTCCAAACAGAGACAGCTCCTGAGGGTGCACTCATTCTGCCTGGACACCGCTGGTCCTTACTCTTCCTGTGGAGCGACAGTGGGAGTCGTTTCAGACAGCATTCCTCCCACAGGACAGCAGCCCACTTCCTCTACAGAAAAAAAAGGGGATGGAGTGGAGGCTTGAAGGTAAAATGATTCAATTCCCAATGTTTAAAGCCACCTCACAACTTTGTGAGGTGGCTTTAGATGTTGGAAAAAGAAATAACTCATGACAAAATAGTTATTGCAAAAGAATATGTGAAACAAAGAATCGTTATCCATCTTTATGTCTACAGTCTAAATTATGTAGTAGTTACAGACCAATAAAATAATGAGGATGTATATACATTTTCTATTTTTAAGTATAGTGTGTGTAATGTGTAGTTTTAGCAGTTTAGTGTCCTGAATTATTTTAGATTTTGAAAAAGAAAATGGAAGTGGTTTTCAGATATCATATGAATTATAAAGCTGCGTTCACAACAAACGCGTTTTGAGCGTCAAGGGGCATCAGGTTTGTATGCAAAGTCTATGGTGGACGCGCCCCTGGGAGGTCAAGAGGTCCAAGGGCGCGCTTCACCCATCGGGTGCTGCACATTCTGAGCTTGAGCATCAAAGCGGTAGACGCTAGAGTTGGAAAATCTGAATTTTGCAGCTGGATACAGAGCGTCAACCAATCAGAGAGACCCCGCTATGTGACGTAGTGGCGGAATTTCTAACGGGACAGAAGGACCATGAAAAGCCGGGAAGTCGACAATGGAGGAAAAACTCCTGTTATCTATGATTAATCGAGCTTTCACTACAGAGTCAGTATAAAAGAACCTTGCCTGGAGGAGGATTAATGAGGAAGTTTGGATCTCGGGTAAGTTAACAAAACCGTTAACACGGGAAATATTTCCCTGCATTTGAGGAAAGGAACACGATAGCTCCTCCTAACGCACGTCAGACCCGTCTGTCAACACTTTGCTGACGCTCTGCACATGCGTCCAAGTTGAGGCACTGGATGCCTTTTTGACACTCAATTCCCGTTTTGTGTGAACGCAGCATAAAGCTTTCAACAGATAGTGCAGGGGTGTTTTGTAATCTTTTAAAAATGCAGCTCTGCCATTTCTACTCCTTGCTGCTGCTGAGATGTAAATGAGTGAGGTGAGTTTTGAAGCCACTTGATTGGCCAACTGGGACCTCCGCTGCCTTCAGAGCTAATGGTTGAGCTTTGGGATGAATTTCCCATCATAAGAAAGGTGGTCTGTCGGGCAGTTGATGAGGGTGGTTATGTGTTCAGTGTATGCGGGCATGAATCCAATAGTTAATTTGACCCCAACTGTTTCATCAGGACATTCAAATCCACAGCCTGGCAAACCTACTGCAATGCAGTATAAATATTAATATTTCATCAGTTGCTGGTTGACTTGGCATCCAAAGGCCCGGATTTCCACTGTTTCAGCTGTATGAGCATGCATTAAGTTCATGGAAAATGTGCACCTGCATGCACAAACACGCGTTGCTTATAACTAGGGCGCATGCTGAAAAAGACTCTATAAAGGCAATCAAACAGGGTTAAGATATTCGTTAGTCTGCAAAAAAAGAAACAGAACCAAAAAGCCAGTGTGATGAGAGGTATGCAAGAAGGAGGAAAATTAATTAGTTGTTAATTTTGTATTTTTTCTGTGAACTCCTTATGTTTTTTCAGACTTGAAAGATTCTTTTGCATACCGAGTGCAACACACCTAGCTGTGGATGTAGGAGATTTAGAGGAAACAAAAGCGTGTTCTGCATGCCAGATTCGATTGACAGGGATGACATCACCGTTTCGCATTTCCCCCGAGGCCCAAGTCTTACAGGGAAATATGTTCCTTCCTACACAAAGATACACAACACACAACTGCTAGAAGGGATTTCCCTGAACCTAAGCATTGAGAGAATCCTTTGTTTTGATAAGATAAACGTTTAGAGATGGAGAGACAATGAGCCCGAGTGTGGCACTAATAAAACAACAACAACGTTTCCTGTTCCTGAGCACCGATAAAAGGCTCTCTCAGTATGTGCATGTGTCGCCGTTGGGTGCAGAATGCACCCACACTCCATAAATCCTTTCATCTTACTCTAAACAATAACTTCTCCAGTTGGACCCACAATGTCACTGTCTGTCTCCCTTACTCCAGTTATCATATTATCCAATGGAAACGTTTCAAACACCAGACAGAGCTGGGAAAGCATGTCAACACTTTTATGTAAAAAAAAAAAAAAAGTCCATATTCCCACTATTCTCTCCATAACCGCTGGATGTTAATGACTTTATTCATAAAACTTAAAGTATAACGTTAAACCTAAATATGACCTTTGTATTCCTTCAAACTGTGGGTTTATATTAGAAACACACACATCCATTCAGGGATGAATTTTGGAAGTGATTTATGCAAATCCCAAAACCCAAATGGACGACGTGAGAAATGAAAAAGGGATGCTTTTGAGTGTATAGGGACATAAAGGGGAACCAAGGGAGATTTATGTTCTAAACGTTTAAATATGCCATAAAGGCTTGTGTGTTATATTTAAGCTACTTAACTTTTTTTAGTCAACAGTGAAAACGTTTTTTAAACACTTTCCGAGTGCTACAGGGCTACAGGGATTTGTGTTTGCACACCATTCTCTTCTGAATTTTTTTTGCACAACAAATGTGTGTAATGTCAACTGATGGTTTCAGATGACCTTACACACATTTTAATCACACTGGTGACATTCAGTGAGATTAAAATGGGTGCAAGGTCAGAGGGAAACATGAGGTACTATAATATGTCCTGGTAGAAGGCTGTGTTGACTGTGGACTTCAGAAAACACAGTGGACCAACACCAGCAGAGGACATTGCTACCATCACTGACTGGAAACTTCACACTAGACCTCAAGTAGCAAGGATTTTTGCCTCTCCTCTCATCCTTCAGCCTGTGGGATCTTGATTTCTATATGAAATGCTAACTTTACTTTCATCTGAAAATAGGACGATGGACCAGTGAGCAACAGTCTAGTTCTTTTTCTCCTTCGAACAGGTAGGATGCTTCTGATGCAGTATCTAATTCAAGAGAGGCTTTACAAAAGGACTGCAACATTTATAGCCCATGTTTATGATTTATCTGTGCATAGTGACACTTGATGTGCAGACTCCAGTCTCAGTAACTCTTTGTGAAGCTCTCCCAAATTGTTGATTGGATTTTGCGCGACAGTCCTCCCAAGTTTATTGCCATTACATAACAATTATATGTTAAAGAACACTTTAAGAAAAAAAACAATTCCCGTTGTTTAATATTTTAGTTTTCTGAGAAAATCTATGATTTTTTTTGTTCATCAAACTATAAGGAATAAAGGCTTGAAATATTTCACTCCATGTTTAATGAATCTTTACAATAAATTAGTTTCACTTACTGAAGAGAGTGACACAGTATATTGGACTTTTTCATGATATATACATTTTTGTGATGTAACTGTACAAAGAATAGAAAATGATCGCTTGATAGATGAATTAATTGAGGTTAAAAAATAAAAAGCTTTTATAATTATTAAATAAATATGTTAATGTTTAAAGCATGAAACTTAATTACCTATTTGCTTAGTTACGTTATTACCTACTGACTTAGCAGTGATTGGTTAAGTATGTAGGTAATTAAGGAAGTAGGTAATTATGTAGATAATTAACTGAACATGTAGGCAAATAAGTTGATGAGCAAATAAGTAATTAAAAAAACAATTAAAAGTTGATTTAAATAGAATGGAACATTGTCATTCTGAAATGGTCAAACATTTGTACAACAAACACATAACTACAGCTTAGATTGGAGGTTAAGATATGAGCTGATGATAATGAGATTCTACTAAAGTTTCTGCATCAAGCCAGTTTTTGAATGATTAATACCATAACGCTTGGGTGGTGGTTACGGAGGATGGAGACGTGGAGACTGCAGGCTGCACCTGTACAACTGGACAAATTTATTTATTAGTTGTTATTTGTGAATAAGCTGTTGCAATTGCTGTAATGTGTGCAATGTGGTGGCCTATTTACTATGTTATCATGAGTCTCAAATATCTGTCATTGTATGCAATTTACTGGCAATCAACTACAATCGAAGAGTACAACCAAATATTCCATCCCGTCACCCCAGAGCGATTTTCAATTAAAAAATAAAAACAAAAAATCCCTCTGTTCATTCATAGCGCCATTTCTCCCTGTCATTCTAGTTCACACAGAAACATATGCACGCACGCTCAGACAGAAGCGCACATACATGCCAGTGGTGCGTAGGTCCACTAGGACCACAGGTACTGTAGCCTCTGTTGCATGACTCAGACGTCGGGCAGCAAAACTGATTAAGCTCATTGCTAACCTGTAAAATAAGCGATAAGGAGGTGGATATGATTCATTTTTCTCATTCTGTAACAACCTGCTGCTGCAGGGAAGACTCAGGAATGGTACCTGCATGATAGCTGGCCCCGCTATTCTCTCAGAGTTTTGCGTGGGGTCAGGGGCAGCTCATGCAGATGGAGACGACATGACTCTTTTATGGCTTTATTTAACACAATACAGAGTTCTTGTCTTCAGTCACAACTCAGACCACAAACCGAAAAGTATCAAGTGACCGTGCAAACCGGAAGTTCTTAGCAGAAACCGACAAAAATGGTGGCTCCCGTAGTTCTGGCGGACTATCTGTAGGAGGACACTTTTTAAACTACAGAGGGTAATTTAGCCTATGCATAAATATGTTACAGGAAATACAAAAAAATATGCTTGACTGAAAAAGAGGAACAGGGTAGTATATGTCCTGATCTGGATGGGATTAACCTCAAGTGTATCTGCAGGTGGGAGGTATAGCACCCCACTAGCTCACTTACAAAGCTGATTTAAAATCTCGTTAAAATCCAATTAGGGAAAATAATAATCCATGCCAGATTAAACAAAAACTCTCAATCAGCAGCCCTGCCTTCAGTCAAAATTAAAAAAGAAAGATTGCTTGAACGAAAGGAAATATGATCTTAAGTAACAGTTTTCCCCTCGGTGGGTTTAAGTAAGTCTGAGCAGAGCGTGTTTCCCAGGCTTGTGGACCACCGGAGAGACCGGGTTGAGCTCAGAGGCAGTAAAAGCCTCAGGCGCAGTAAAAGAGACAAGCTGGGAGCTCGGAGCTGGACCGGCTCCTCTTTTAGCGGAACAGTTTATGTGATGAAGACGAGGGGCCGTTGTGTGTGTGAAATTTAGGGGAAGCTAATTGCTGAAATTCCAACAGCCTCAACAAATAAAGCAAGTGGCCATAAAAGCACATGGTAGTGATTAGGCCATGCTGATACATATCTACAGTTTGTTCTTCTGACCTTCCCCAGCTCAAGTGCACACCCACAAAGCTGTTTGGGAAAACGATGCAAAACTGTCTAACAAGCGCACACTGTAAAAAGACAAGAGGAAAACAAGTGCTTGTAAAATCATAAAGGTGTGGCGACGGAAGTCATCTTCTTAACAAGGCTTAATTATTTTCAGTGTCTAATTCACTCATGGTGCTGTTGTGTCTAAAACCCGTCTAAAATCTAAAGCTGCTCAATCTGGAAATGGTTGCAAACCAGAGCAGCCATGCTGCCAAAAAACAAGAGCAAAAGTGCAAACCAAACAAACATGTTAAATATAGGACAGATAACCAATGACTTTCACGGTACATCAGAAAAATGACATGCTTGTCTTTTAAACTTTCTCTGCTTTTTCAGTTATCAAAGCTGACTTTTTATCCAAATGTTTATTATATTTATGTGAATCTAAGTGTATTATTTATATGTATAGTCATAAACCACACACACACACATCCTTGTTTTATATACATAGTGAGGACCGTGCCTTTACTTCCATTCATCTTCAAGCCTTTCTATGGCCTAACCGTGACCCTAACCGGTTTACACCTAACCATTACCGGTTTATACCCAACCCTAACTTAAACCTAATTGACACCTTAGTCCTAAACCTAACCCCTAGCCCAGATAAAAGTGAGGTCCTTTTTTCGGTCCTCACTTTACATCAAAGTCCTCACTTTACTAGTAAAACAAGAAGAAAATGTTGTCGCTCAGCTGCAAGAATAAGAACACACACACAGACACACACACACACACACACACACACACACACACACGATGGAATTGGAAGTATGGAGTAAGATAACTGTTAATAAAAACGTATGTGTAGGCGTATGAATTTGTAAATGTAAGTCGATTAACGTGAACACATTTAAGATTTATATTCGTTCCTTGTTGTTACCGTATACATGCGTGTGAAATCAGATGTTTCATCTGTGAGAGTACAAGTTTAGAAGTTAGAAATACAAGTTACAAAGTTACAACTTTGCAACAATACAAGTACAAATCTCAAATTTACGAGTACAAATCTTCAAACCCTGAAGAAACTGTTACAGTCCTCATCAGTTGGTGGTGGTAATGACGTGATAGCAGATATTTCATCTGTGAAAATACAAGTGCTGTTTTCTTTGTCTTTTTCCTCTTTGTTGGTTGGTGAACAACTTTCAGGTGCATTAGCACCACCAACTGGAACAGTTTCATAGGGGTTGTGGATTTGTACTCATAAAGTTGTAATTTGTACTTTTATTTTTGCAAAGTTGTAACTTTAAGCTTTGTATTAGTACCTTGTTGTCAACTCATATGTGACAACGAATGCTTCATCTGTGAGAAAACAGTTTTAGAAGTATGAATACAAGTTACAAAGTTTATTGGCTTACATTTATAAATTCAGACAACTACGCATACGTTTATATTGACAGTTATCTTGCCCCATATGGAATGATCTACACTGGTCAACAACATATTGTCAGTTACCATTTTTAGGTTGAAACTACATCCACGCACAATTTTGTTGGTTAGAGGAAGGAGCGCTTTGAGACTTTCCTCAATCTGGCCACCATACTCTCCATAGATAAGGCACTGTCTGAGAAATCTGGGGAAGACAAGTCCAACACCATGACAGACGTCGGTGAGGTACTTAACAGGATGGCCAGGATTTGTCTAAAAATGTTAAAAGCTCCAGATATTGTTAGGATTTAGTGATCAACATATTTAGAATGTTGCATCCATGACTGGGACAACGGCATTGGAAGAACAGACTGGGAGGTGGTCCAGACTGTGGGAAGGAGGCTCTGACAGTAACTCAGAGCTTGAATTCAGGAGAGGCAGAGGGAGTTCTGATGTAAAAATAGACAAAATCTCTCCCACTTAGAAATTGCTGCATCATTATGAGTTTGGTTGTCTGGTCCACATGTTTTGTAAATCTGGAGAAGGCCTACTGTAGAATCCTTTGTTTGCCAGTTGCTGTGGGAGTAAGGAACACCTATATAGTTTGCTTTCAAGGGCTCTCTGGTCTTTGCAGGACAAAAGTAACAGCTGTCTGCATTCTTAAAACCAAGTCAGGATAGTTCCCTGTGGCTGATGGACTCTGCCAGTGCTGCCTTTAGAGCCATTAAATAACATCTTGTGTGCGATGAAAATGGACAGAAGGAGAGTAGATAGAGGTAGATGATAGTATGTTGTTTATAACCTCAGGGTCCCATGTTTTGTTTTTACAGAACATGTGGTTCTGTTGGTGGCTCCAGACAATAACATTCAGAACGACTCATCAAATTGAATTGCAGGCACTATTGAAAGCCTGTACTTCAGGGCTTTTCAATAGTCCCTGCAATTCAATTTCATCACATGTCTAACCAGTTAATAATTTTCCACAACCTGTTGAAGATCTCAGAGAAACAGTGCAACAGTGAGTTGGATTTAGTTAGTTCCGTACAAAAATTCTTTTAAGAAATTTACTTGACTTGGTTTAAAATGTCAGCTTTAAACCAATTGGTTATTGAAATACTTCTACTGGACTTTATGAGAAGCTGGTAAATGTATTTACAACCTTTGAAACACGTCTTGGAGCAGGGACATTTTTAAAACAAGAATACCTGTATTTGGGAAATACTGTTGGAGGCTAAATCACAGATAGAGATGATTTTTTTTACCATGATCTGGGATTTCTAGGGGACCACCATGGAGTTAACCGGGATTGAGAAAAAGTGCAACCTATCTTTGTAGATGCTTTCAAATTTGGTCTTTCGTGTGATATTTTAAACTTTTGGGGTAAAACTCAGTGTATGTGTGCTGTTCCAGTCAAATAAATCAATCCATTCTACCAGCCATTGTAAAGAGGATTTGTAGCTTTATAATAAAACTAATCAGGATTATGTTTATTAACACCATTTGTTAAAAAAACATAGCAGTTATCAACAGCAGGTGTTTGTAAATGCTGAAAAATATCCGAGACTAATCAATTCAGTCAAATGGAAAAACGTATGAATATTTTTTCCTTTTTTTTTGCATCCAGTGAGCTGGACTTTTGCTACTCATTTGTTGTGTTTAAATAAAAAATACTACAGGAAAAAGGTGAAAAAACAAGAGAAAAACTGGTAATTGTCTCTTTGTCATATATTTATTGTCTGGTTTTCTTGAGAAGACAGAAACAAGACAAACCAGTTCAGATGGTTCCATTACCTCTTCACACTTGGCACAGAACACGGTCTGAGGAATTATTAGGGAACAAAAATAACTTCTGAAAGTCTACTCAGACAAAAGTACAACATAGTTTGAGCTCGACAACCTGATGTAAATGCAAAACAAAAGGAAGTCAGTCATTGCTAAAGATCCAATCAACTATGTAATTTACAGCTGCTTTGTCTGTAATAACTGTAGCTAATCATTTACCTCAGAACAGTATTGTTGTATATGATTTAAGAAAGGTTTTCTGTCTCTAGAAGATACATTTGTGCTAAATATAGATTTTTTAAAAATCTGAAACAAAGGATTGCTCTTTAGCACATACACATTCGGTTGGACCTGCTTAACTGCATTTTAATGACCTACAAACGTAACTGAAAAACCTTTCAGCTGTTAAGGTGTTGAACTCGACTAACTCAGATCTCAAGCCGATCAGGCATTTGTGGGGTGTGCAAAATTTATTTTAAACAAGTCTAATATGTGGAGGCCAAGCCAAACAATTTATGACCTTAACATCTTCATGCTAGACACCAAAGTGTATGCAGGGATAGTGATGTAAAAGGGAGACAAACACAGTATTAGACAGAGGCCATAATGTCTCAAAGGAGAAGTCCGGTCAAAATCAAAATTAAAACTGCTAAAAGTACTTTACATATAAAATTATTACATACTTTTCAATAAATGATACGTTTTTTTAATTAAGAGTAATTTTCATTTGAATGTGCTTTAGTGGAGGCATTCATGTTGGTCAAGAACAGTACTGCCACCTCCCAGTTTGTGACGTCACGGTGCGGGATCGGCTATTGAGCAAGTCCCAATGCCCTATATGTCCCCTTGTGAATCGGAAAGGCGAAATAACTAATGTTTTTTTCACTTTTACCCGATGTTTTGGAACATCCAACTGCCATCCACGTGGGCATTGTTGCCTCAACAATAGCTCTCGTGAATTTCAATAGTGAAGTCCTCTCGAAATCTGAAATAATTGTTGTTGATCGCAGCTGTGTACAACAGTTCCTATTGAATGAGCTTGTAAAGCGCGGTGCCTCACCGCACAGAGACGTTACAGGATGTGATGTCAGGCGGCCCCCAGACTCAGTGATCGAGACGACCATTTATGCTTTTATTTTTTTACTGATTAACGCTAAATTCATTAAATCATCACAAACGTATTAGTTTTAGGTATAGGTAATGATCCACTGATTTTTCCTTGTTGACCGGACTTCTCCTTTAAAGCTACAGTAGGTAACTGCTTGTAAGATATGCTTGTTCAAATTTTCAGGCTAAGTCCACCACCTTCTCAAAACTCCCTACTGCACCTTTAAGGTATATGTCCAGTAGTTTTTGGGTTTCCCCTGGCTCTTCTCCAGTTAGACATGCTTGGGAAACCTCCAAAGGGAACCTTTTAAGAACCATCCTATCAAGATGCCCAAACCAGGGCTCCATTAAGATTGTTTCTCACAACAGATTGAAGAAGTCCCCCGGCAAACAAAGCCTAAAATGTCCCATGCCGTGACTTATGACTAGGACACCAATATTTTTGAAGTCCTCTTCGGAAGCTAGGTGTGTTCCTGATGCCACATCCATTGCATCCTAATATAGCGATTAATTTGTAGAGCTAATTGATGTTTATGTGTTTTAAACTTTCAAAAACTGTGTCATACTGTTCTTAGAGTAATGGTTATGATGTTAGAGCCACCTATTTTCTAGCTAACTATAAAACCATTAAAAGTGTTTTACCTTGTTTCTCATCATTATTTGGTATACAAACATTAGTTCAACAGATAGTTTATTATCCAGATGTTCTAAGAGCAAACATTATTTTTCCAAGACAACCAACCAGTTCTAGGAACGTTTTTTTTTACAAATTCTTAAAATTTTCAGAAGTTTCTGCAGGCTCCGTTCTCAAAGATACCAGATTTTTCAGGATCTGTGGGAACCTTGTGACTGTTCATTAAACAGGGGATCATCACTAACAAGCTAAATCAGGACCATGTGGAGAATGGGGAGCCTCCCTGCCCTCTGCCCTTCCAATATCGTTAGATGAACATCAGAAAGGATGGGCTGACAAGACACACATGTCCACATGGGCATGTACAAGCAGCGGTCTCTTAAGGTCAGGGCTTTCACATTTTTTCAGGCTGAGACCCTCATTATGTCAGAAAGTTGAACAAACTGAAACAAGAATACATGCTTTTTTCCCGGTAAACATAAACATATAGGCAAGTTTTACCAGAAAAACACACAAAATATTAACATTAAAATGTTTGTGACATAAATCTGGAGCATTTCTTTTTACTGATACTTGAACCAAAGTTGTTCTCCACAGTGGTTTTGCCAATATGGCTGTCATTTTAGCACATTTCAGAACTTGTAATGCATGCTTCTTCTTCAGTATCCTTGCCTTTGTTAGGTAATCAGACAGCACCACAGCGAAAGTAAGCCCTGCCTGACCAGTGCATACCTTCGGTGTGCTTCTTATTGGAAAACTGGGATATCACACAGAGGAAATGCCTGACATATTCCCAGAACAAAAGGAGCAATCTAGACATCGGGGGCAAGGAGGAAAACATATTGAGTTAAAATTAAAGACATTTTTGTCATTTTCAATCTGCAAAGTAAAAAATCAGAATCAGATGAGGTTACGGAGGTCGGGGGATCCTTTCAGCCTGGTTTGGCTGAAGCTCCAAGCGGTTCAGACCCATATGTGAGTGTGTAAGTCTGAGAAGTGTTGTGACGTGTGAGTGGTGTAGACGTTAAGTGGCTGACATTAGATCCAGTATTTGCTGCCTGGTCCACTTGCATGGCGCCTTGTGAGTGTGTGTGTGTGTGTGTGTGTGTGTGTGTGTGTGTGTGTACGGTTCGAATGCTTTCCAGAGTGTGCACCTGTGTCATATAAATCCGCCAAGAGCTTGCTCCTGTAGCAGTGCTACATTTCCAATAACAGTTACAAAGAGGGCTGCAGGCGATGGGTGGAGAGAAAGCTACTGTATGTTGCAGTAATAGAGCACAGCTGTGAGTGGATAAGGGTGTCGTGTGCACATGTATTTCGACCAGCAGAGGTTCCCTACTGATGAAGGGAAAGGGTGCATTTGAGTGTCTTGACATTTTCTTTGACAAACATTTGAAATATTTAAAAGTATAATAAGTGCTTGGTAGATTACCTAATGTTGTAGATGAAATATGTAGAAATCGGAAATGTTTTTTACTTTTAGAACAAATAACCATCTGCTAAAATACTTGAAATATGCCTCTGTTGCTCCACTCATTACATTTTACTCTCCTTCTATTACTTCCATTACTGAAAGATCTTTGATACATCACCCAAAAATAACAGCTAACCTCGGCAACACATACAATATGCATATTTTAACAAAAAAAATTTGTATTCATCAAAATGCAATCATTGTGTTCCATTTAGCTATCCAAGTTTGCTCTGCCACATTATGTACATTGACATAATGTGGAAGGGTAGCCTTACAAAGTAAATGCTATGATTCAAAAGCTTGTAGAACCACCTATAGGACCAATAGTTCTCAGTAAAAATGTTCTCTTCTTATCCGTCTCTCTCTTTGTTTTGGAGGAATGTTGGCTCTCTGTTCTGTACAAAGTTGCTTCCATTTATTAATAATTGCACGCAATTGTTTCTGCCGAACTATTAGGCTCTGATCTCAATATTTCAAGTCAGGTTGAGTTGTGGAGTTTGACTGGGCCACTGGAACACATTATTTTCATTTTTCAGCAGTTCTGTTGTGCATTTACTGTTGTGTTTGGCATCACTGTCCTCGTGACTTTGTCTGGACCCAAATTCATTGTTCTAATTATTCCACATGCGACTCCAAAACACTTTACACAGAAAAGTTCAGGGTCGACTCAATGACAGCAAGGTGCCTAGATCCTGGAGAGCTAAGGGTGCTTTATGCATGACGCACGTACGTTCCGTGCATAAATTAGACGCCCGGACGCAACGTCTGCAAGATTTATGGTCCATGCGGCTTTTCCTCTGAGGTAGCATCATTCTCCTAGACTCTAGAGGGCAGCGTTGAACTCCTGTGCCAAGTGTACTACACCCCACTAAACGTAGAAGTAGAAAACACAATTGTTTGCAACATTTTAAAGCCTCATATTTTCTGTCCAGGTACTGTTAATTTGTTGATCACTGTGATGTTTTCGGGCCGAATCATAAAGATGTCTATATTTTCGAATGTCCGTCAGAAGGAGCGCTTTCCTAGGTGTGAGGAGCAGAAACGTTTGGCCGCGCGGAGGGGCGTGGTGGCCAAAATTACATAATATGGCCCTGCAGACCTCACAGATGTGTCAAGCATAAACCACGCTTTAGTCCCCTGAACCAAATCACATTATAAGTCATTTAAGGCCACCTTCTAAACAGAAAAGGTCAACACATTGTCCTGTTATTAAACAACCCAAATACCCTGGGTTTCTTCTTATGCATGACAATACCAGACTTTATGTGGCTGAAGTGTGTCAGCAGTTCCTGCATGATGAGGGAATTGATGTGGGAATGGCCCGCCTGTTCCCCAGGCCTAAATCCAAATTGAGCACATCTGGGACATCAGGTTTTGGTCAATCCATCAATGCCACGTCGCACCACAGAGTGTTCAGCACCTAACCAATGCTCTAACCCAGGTCTGGGAAGAGATCCCTCAGGAGAACACCCACTGTCTCATCAGGAGCATGTACAGGCGTTGTTGCGATGTTATACAGGCACGTAGAGGCCACACACTTTACTGGGCCTCATTTAGACTTGTCTTGAGCAATGTTCACTGATGTTGGATCAGACTGTCATTTTCATGGTGACACAGTGCCTCTCAGCAAGAAGGTCCTGGATTTGAGTACAAGGCTTGGCAGGGGCCTGTCTGTGTGGAGTTTTGCATGTTCTCCCCGTGTCTTCGTAGGTTTCCTCTGGGTGCACCGGTTTCCCCTACCACTAAAGACATGCTGGTCAGGTAAGCCATTAGTGGCGACGCGCTCAGTCGCAGCGGCTCAGGCTAAACCTCCATCGCTCCATGTAATTTTATAATTACAAATCAAGTACTTTACTTTATATTGAGTATGAATTCAAATCTAGATCTCCATGGTGTAATAATTGTTATTTACATTGACAGTTTTTATGTTATTTTCCTCTCAATCAATTCCATTGTGTTAATAAAGTTTTTCAATGAGACTATTTAACTAATTGAGATCTAGGATGTGGTATTATAGTGTTCCCTTTAATTTTGTGAGTAGTTTATATGTTATTTCCGCAATGGCATGTAATTTCTTTCTCTTTATGGTTGTGCATTTACTTGTCTGTGCTCATGCATCTTCCCAATCTGGCTCGCTTCAAGCCTTTACTTGGGTAGTAGAACAAAAGGGCATCAGTATCTGTTAATGGACTGCCTTCAATGGAGAACTACTTGAAGCAGAGCTGTCCTGTAATCGAGGAATCGACATTGCTACGAGAAATAAGTTCAAGGTTTCTGTTTCTTTTTTAGGAAATGAGAACAATGTAGTTACATTCATATTAAAAGGAATAAAAACAAATACCAGGCAAGAGGAAAAGATAATAAGAACCGAAAGAGAAATAAGAGGAAACCGTCACCATCTTAACCCAGCAGCAGGCTGTGTGGGGGCCCAGGACGCCTCTCAGTGTTTTAACTCTGTGGTTCTTCTTCTCTCCTGGGAAATAAAAACATTCCTGTTTTCCTTCCAAATGAGCATTCTGGGGGCAGCCAGATGTGCAAGAGGGGAGCTGGAGGAGATTCCTCTCTTCTGAGACTAAACCAAGAGGGCTGGGCGAGGGGACCTCCAACACCAGCCCCTCTCCTCCTGGAAGTGCAGCCCACAACCTCGCCTTTCACCTCTAAACCCCCACCCCTGACCTGTAGGGATACAGATGGGAGCGGTTCTGTGAAAGGCTCAAAGAATGTAAACAGCTAATCACCACATACATAGCAATTTCCATAAGTAATGTGTTGGTCCTATTGGAACAAAGCCCGGCTGATGATGCAGCCATTGTTTTAGTAGGCTTAAATTGATTTGCACATATGAATTACACATCCATGCATGCAGAAGAGGCGGTGGGGTTGGGGGGGGGGGAGTCCTCTTATTTTTGTCTTCTTCCCTCCCTGAAGTGTAATTGCGTCAACCATCTATTCCAGCCTTCTGAGAGCCGAGGAGGATACATCAATCCTTTTGGGACATTTCGAAAGACCACCGGCTAACTCAGAGAGGATATCATGGAGGAAGAGTAGGAGGAGGACATGGGTTCGAGCCCTGAACCATGGGTGGAGAGACAGAGGGCTGGAGGGAGGGAAAGATGCAGACAGATAAGAAGGTGAGGGAGAGTAGAGGGGAAAGGAAGACAGGAGGGAGAAGACATGAGGTGTTAGGAAATACGGGATGAAACACGGATAAGGGAGTGGTATGAGGTAAAAGGAGAACAGAGAGGTGGGGAATGTAGGAAAGGAAGGATGGAGGAGGCCTTGAGGGAACAAACCAAGTACGGAACGTCCTAATGTAGAGGAATGCAACTTCCATTTCTAATATTTCACTAAAGGACTTAGTCTGGTCATCCTACACGTAGAAATATCTCCATTTGGTTGGCTAGGTGCATCTGCCAGAGGCTTTACGGATCACATTAAGTGGGATAGTAAAATAAAAAAGCATGAATAACTGAAATCTTTCTGTAAGCAAGGTAGCAGCAAGGCATTATTCAATTATTTTATACTGCCTATGCATTTCTGAAGGGCTTGTGTAAATTTTGTTGGAATTTGGCAACAATGTCAATCGATTTTAGCTCTGTTCTTGTATATCACTATTAAAAGCATACTTTGCAAAAGTTAGAAGAATGAAGAAAAACTATTGTGAGGGCTAAAAAGATGATCTATATTTGAAAATCATATCTTAATCTTTAAACAGGAGAACAATTAACAATAGTCACCTGTATTATCGCATATTGCACGTTTTCCTGAATGATATATACTATAACACTGGTGAATAAACAAATACTTAAATATAAAATGTTTAGTGCTCCGATAGTGAGTAATCTCTCCACATATTGAAAATAAATACGTTTTCATCCCAACAACATCATTTACTTTAGCAAGGAAAGAACATAATAGCAGTTTCTTAACAACTTTACCAGAGTATGCATCAAAAACCAAAAAAAACCAAACATGCATCACGAAATATGCTATACAGGAATGCATAGGAGAATTTGCCAATATTTATTTCACTGCATAATAACGTAACGACAAAGTCATTTTGCAAAAAGCTCATTTTACAGTTATGGGGAGGTATTGATGTAAACATCATATGATTTATAACAAAAAAAAAGATCTCTAAAATACACATCTACCATGTTGTGCTGAACCCACAGGCCAGTGTAGCATGGTAGTACATGCCGACACTGCATGGTCCTATTCCCCAAACAAACACTCCGCCTCAACCTGTGAGCTATACCTAGAGACTGTAGACCTAACTTCCTCTGCATTCACAACCTCTTACACGAAGAGTGAAACTGTCGAGAGTCAGATAGCCAGCATGGCATTCTTCTCCACAGGAAGTGACTCTTTTCTCTGCACTCCCAGACCTGGTATGCTAGGAAATCAATGCACTGCCCTCATAAAAGCCCTCACTTCCTGTCTATACAGGAAACAGTCACTTGTTCCCTCGCTCCTGATACCCTGCAGGTCTCGGGCTGTCTGTGATATTGTTCTGCCAATCAAACCATGTTTATCAATGAAAACAAGCACAGGAATGTGGCCTTATCTGTACGTCATTTGTTGTCTGAGGCTGAATGCTGAGATTGAATCACGTCGTGCGATGAATGCAGAGTAAGGCGGTAAAAAATCCTATTGAACCTAAACCGTCTGTTAAAATGGTTGGAAAATATGTCTTCATTGAATGTAAATTATGTTGAAATGTGGATACACCTTTTCTTTTATACTGTAATCTCCACCACTGGGTGAACAGACTTCGAGTTGTTTTTTTTATATTGTTGTTGTTGTTGTTTTTTTTTAATCACACTCACTCCAACTCATCTGATGTCATTTCTTTTTTTTTTTTTTTTTTTGTTTCCAGGATTAGTCTCATGTCACCAACATGAAAAATGGCCCCAAAGCAAGATTTGTTTTGTTCTGTCATCGCAATAATCTCTAAATTTCTTCTCTCCAACTGCTTCCAAGCACCTCCCACCCAGGAGGTGCTAATCTGTCTATGGTTATAAACTGGTTGGAGGGTTGACAGCTTTGTTTCCTCTTCAGGTGAAATATGCCCTTTCCCTTCAAATCAATTACCCCTCCTCCTCTCTCTCCCAGCTGTCGGGCTCTTATTTAAGGGCTGAACCTGGAGCCTGGGATTATGGCAACATTTGACCTCCCACCTTCGACCCTCAAAGTCAACCTTGTATACCATTAAACTGCCTCTCTCCAGCTATTACCCAATCTGATGACTCACTTAAGGGGGATTCCAGGTAACACGAGAACAAGATGGCAGCTCTACCTGATGTAATAGCCCTGCTTGAAAATTGCAGAAAATTTGAGGGAGAAAAAGGGGCTTTGGTAACCGCTGAGAACACCAACATCTGCATATCAAGTAAGCAAGCACCAATCCACAATATAAAAACTCCTTTCAATAAGGAATCAAGTTGTTTGGCCTAGATGTGTTTTGACAAACTAATTACATCAGTATAGTTTGAAAAGTGCAAACCACACCAATATAAGCCACAGGCAATCAGTCTTGAAGAAGTCTACTGCCCTGCATCAAGTATGCAGTGCTCTCCCTATTTTGCGGGACATAATATGAGAGCTCCCGGTTTCAGCATCAACAAAACTGGGGTGATGTCCTGGTGATTCATTATTGGGGTGGAAGCAGAACATGTGTGTCCTTGGTGCGACGGTGAAGCGCCTAATAACAGCAGTGGGAGCTTAACATTGAAGTTTGGCTTAAGTGCATCAGTGCAGAGTTGTCACCAGAGAATTTAAAAGAAGACTAGCCACACTGGCCAAGGGCTACAACTCTTCTCACTGAGCTAGCAGCAGTCCAGTTAATTTATCAAAGCTGTTCTGTTTTCACACTGTTGTGAGACGCATTGCTTCCCTCCAATGCTCCAACATCAACCAAAAGGATAGGATTTCAGCAGGTAGCTAAAATAAACAATCCAAAATCTCCAAGCCATAGAATGCATTGTCACAATCATGCACCTTGTGCATATAGATCAGTATGCACAGTATAGGGCTCCCAAGCGGAAAAGATACAGACATCAAAATTTCACAAATAAGCTGGTTGACAACAGAGACAGGGAATCTGTCAGCTTCACAGGCTAAGGTTCAAATACAACATGCATTTATGCATGATATTTAGCATTGCTAAGAGAAGAGAAGAGAAGAAGACTAAAAGTATGGCCATCAGTTCATAGGTTTAATAAAATCACGGAAACAACTTTAAATTTTTGAGTTTCAATGTGATCAACTCAGTGATGACTGAAATGACTTTGGATTTTGAGTGTATGGTTTTGAGCGCACTCAAAATATTACATACAGATGGCAGTGTTTCCCTTCCTGCAGCAAGGTGGAAACTGATCCGTAGTGTCCACCTTAGGGTCCTCTGTGAAACTTCTTGAAGGATACCTAATTATTTGTCAGCTTCTATTTTATTCAGGAAAAATTAACGATATTTAAGTTACTTTTGCAAACCTTTTGCCTGAGAAACTTTGAGAGGTCTATTTTTAAAGAGGAAGAAAAATTGCCACAACTAAGGAGCATTTTTGAAAGCAACACTAAAGATGCAAAAAATGACGTGAACAATTTTCAGGGGGAAAAAGAGAGAAGAAAGGGATCAAAACAAAGCTAGTCCCTTCACCTGGCCTCTCGATGTTTATTATTACCGTTATTCAGTGGTAATGGGTAAAAGTTGAAACAAACACTGGTGCACCTGTTAATTCCACCCCCAGGCAAGTGGGCCCAGCCATTTCCTGTGGCCTTTAGGGAGAGGAGGGGGCAGGATGGGCAAGCAGAACCAGATGATACAAGCGTTTGGAGGTTGCTGTGAGGCAGCAGGAGTGGGCGTGCAGCTCAGTGTGTAGCGGTCAGCAGGGTGGTGGATTCAGACAGCAAAGGTCAGGGTGAAGGGGCACACCCAGTAGGACACAAGGAGGCTGGTAAGAGGGAAGTAAGGTGGGGCTGAGAATGGGACCTGAACCCATCAGCTAAATCTTTTCCAGACGCAGTTTATTAAATCCAGACCTAAGACACTTTAAAACAATGTCCACATTCTACGTTTCGAATCATTGTCCTTACATTTAGACCTAAGTGTAGTCAAACAATGTTAGCACCTAAAATTGCAACTATCATTTTAAAATATAAAACTTAAATGCTTCCACTCTTTGATTAATTGGTCTATCTTTAGGGACTGCACTAGTGTAAAAATGTAATAACTCACCATTTATATGAAAACCCTGCATGTTTGCAAAAGGCAAAGGCAAAGTGTAATTTATTTGTATAGCACATTTCAGTACAAAGACAATGCAAAGTGCTTTACATGATTAAAACATTGGAAAATAAAACAGAATAGATGCAGTACTTTTGGAAAATGTGTTTTTATGGCAAAACATACAGGGAAGAAGATTTAACACACTTTATGCTTACAGCTTAAATCAATGTTAATTGCACAATTATTTTCACAAAAAAATACGTCATTAATATTGTGCAAGACATGTTTACTATGATTGCCGCAAGAATGGTGCAAAGGCTTTGTAAAACTCCAGAGGGAGGACTGTGTAAGTACAAGATTCCTCCTTCATGTGCATTTATCTCAGATGTCACAATAACCTTCTACTGACATTAATCCCAATTTATAGGAAGTAATCTAAGAAAACCTGGAATGTCAAACTGGATTTAATGTAATCATACACAAAAATACCTTTTCTGGAAATCTCAGGGGTGTGTACATGTGTATGCACACATCCTGCTAAACATTTTTTTTTATCTAAGCCAAAGAGATCCATCTTTAACACGTCAACAGATGATCAGATTCCTTATTCAGCGTATTGTAAGAAAAAAAAAAAACAGCAAACTGAGTGTTGCAACAATCTGCAGAAAGCATGAGAGCAATACATTACCTTCTGATAAAACAAGAAGAATGACATTAGCACAATTTATTTGTCTGTTTGGATTCACAAAAGTGAAATATATATTTTCAAAGTTGTGGTCCAGCCCATCTTAGTTTGCTATTGCCCTGAATCTCCCTGTTTATCACTTTTCTGGGAAGAACCAGCAGTCACACATCTTTAAAGCTTTCAATCACCCTAAAAGTGGAGATTAGAATGTTGCAATCTCTGTTTGCCCAACACTAGTCTTCTATTTTTCATGGAGAAATGCAATTATATAGGTGGAAAAGAAAAATACTTTCCAAGAATTAAAACTTTAGGAGGTTCCAAAAAATGTAAATGACCCAGCTAGTTTAACATGGATTTATTCTGTAACATCAAATGATCAGGATTCAGAGAAATCAAACTGGACTGAGTCAGATGGTAACATTTCTGTCACTGAACCACCTAGCGATCAGACAATATAAGCATGTTCTTGAATTACTGACGTTACCTCAGAGAATTATAACTGTAACTGTGTATGAAAACATGCATAGCTTTTAAGATATGTATCCTTTTCTCATTGGATTTTAGGCTTTAACAAAAAGACAACCCTTGTTCTAAAGGGAAATATTTTCTCCCTCCATCTTCCCAGGAGCATTTATGTAAAAACATGACTCTCATCATTCTCTGCCCAATTCTTTCTCCTTTTCTCTCCCCTTGCTGTTCTGTGCTGAGGGGAATTAGAAAGCATAACAAGTCGAGAGGTCCACTGTCACAGAACACCCATGTTGCTACTTTTATTCCCTCCCCTTTTTCTGTCTGTTCCACCTCCTCAGGATCCCCACCTCAAACAGCAGGCCCATTCTTCTCCTAGGCCCAGGTTTCAGGGGCAGCCAGGTCAGCTGCATGCTAGTAAAGCCTAGGGTGGGCCGCTTAGCCAAAAAGACCATGGAGGCAATAAATCCCACAATGACAGTAAAGGCAGATGCAAGAAGGCAGCTTAAGGACGATGGATCCTGAATTAAAAGCAAAATATAAAAAGAATATAGCCTACAGCAGTAAATCCCAAGATTTGTCCGTACCTCGATGTTGGGCTAGACATCTTTAAAGTGCACTGCCTTATGACCATGATCATTTCAGTAAAATATGTAATTCTTATGCTACTAATGAACTTCCAGGAACAATATCAATTATTAATAATGCTGATTATTTCGATTTCTTTCCTTCTTTACGATTTTGCAAGGTCTCCACAAAACATCTAATGTTCAAGAATATTAAAAAAATTCTGAGGAATAAGGAGATGCAATCAGAGCAAGGTTTGTACAAAGAATACTTTATTAAAATTCAAAAATCAGCGGTGATTATGATTCCCTCAAGTCACCTGAGTAAACTCAATGACACATGAACTCATTTATCTTTACATCTCACGCCATTCCGTAAATAAATAGCAGCATTGATCAATTTGAACCCCTTTTTGGTTCAAAAGTTTGTTTTGAAATTACCTTGAACTCCAGAATCTGGATCATATCACGTCCACCGTCTGAGTGACCTGCTCCAGCACTCATTAATCACTTGTAATGCCTCCTCAACTACCTTTAATCACCAAGTGCCTGATAAGATTAAGTGTAAAGTTAATAGGAGCTCTTTACTTCTTGGCTGAATCAAGCTTTCTGTGCTCCGCTGGGTGAAAAGAGCTCACATTGTTCATAGAGCTACCTGCATTACAAGAGACATTTTTTCAAGAAAGATTTCATACACAACATCCTGTATGATCTTTATAGCTTTAGGCAGACTCATACTTTTAAATTGTACCAGAGAGACATCACCCCCATGCCATCTATTATATTATAGTACCATAAAAGCATAGGTTTCCACCCATGAGTCACTTCTACGGCATAACACATAATTTTCTTCTTGTATCTTTATGAAGGTTTTTGGACAACTTTGATGTATCATATTAGGATTCTATGGCAAAGACAAACAGGGGAGAGCAATGACACAAGTGAGGAAAAAGATAAAGATTTTAAGGGTTTTTCAAACAAGAATTGGAAAAGAGTGACATGCATTTGGATTTAATCCCTGATACTGTGAACAAATCACCTTCAGAAGCAATCTAACCATTGAAAAGAGTCCATCTGTGCCTAATTTGATTTTAGTATACAGCTGTTCTGTGAAGGTTTGCAAGTAAAGATTTGTGATCATGATGACCAAGGAGCACATCAGACAGGGTGGGAATAAAGTTGTGGAGAAATGTAAAGCAGTAAAACAACATGGCAAGTTTTGAGCGTATCAGAGCACTGTTTAAAACTCTTTTATCCTGATAGGCCAGGGTTACCGTGGCTCAGACTGTGGAAGAAGGTGCTCTGCCTAATTTTGAGCCAAAGTTAAACCTTGGGGCCAAGATGTGAAAGATCATGTGTTGCCAAAAAGCTGCGCATCACCTAAAACACACCATGCTCATACTGACAAATCGAGGTGGGAGCTGCATGTTTCAGGGAAGCTTTTCTTCTGAAGGGAAAGGGCATGTGGTGAGAGTTGATAGGATGATGAAAGGGGCCAATAGTAAAGAAATCCTGGAAGAAAAAGTGCTGCAGCAGTTCACCTTTCAACAGGACAAAGACCCTAAACATACAGGCTGAGATACAATGCCATGATTTGGATCAAAATATACTTGTGAGATGAAATTCATTTGGGCCAAGACCTGTGCTTGACTCCATTGAAACTGACCGGGCTTCAGCAACTTTGCAAAAAAGAATGGTAAGTATGGTAAATTATATGGTACGTCTGCAAATATTTGACAACTGCCTACCACACTATGTAAAAACCATGTATTGCTTTCCTTCCATTTCACAGTTATGTACACTGTACATATTCATGACAACATATTTCCAGAGTCCAGTTTACAAACAGCTGCTGGAACTCAAACAAAGACCTCTTGAACAGCATGACAGAGAAGGGCCTAAAAGAAAAAGTGCCTCAGGTCTCAGTGGGTGAGTGTGTAAGGAAGCTCATTAAGTCATTTATCACCTCATCGGTGTGGGAATCGAGGCCACTATGAGCCACTGGGTCCTGTGACAGAGCCTGAGTCATAGCCTCTATGTCTTTCAGTGAGCGAGGGGCCTCAGCACTGACAGAAAACTGCATGGAAGAGGGCACACTGACAGACGGGACAGGAGGAAAGAGTGTGAGGATGGAGGGGAAATCAAAAGAACTGCAGAGTGAAGAACAGTCGGCGGTCAGAAAGACAGCATAGACAGCGAACATTATGGTATGCAGTCTCAACTTAGGGAGGGGGTGGGGGGGGGGGGGGCAGGAGATGATTTAAATGAGCTGGGTGAAGTCTTTAAAACGGTTTCTGACCAGACGAGCACAAATCATCGTTCACTGGACTACAGCTATCACCATCACAATTTAACCCCTCTCCTTCAGACCAGCAGCGTGTGCAAATTCATTTCAAATTGTGAAAAAACAGGAGTGAATTTTGAGGGCTATTATCATATGTCATATTGGGGAGATGAGCCAGAATTTGTTGTAGCAACGTATGAAAGTGTATCACCGTCTAACACTGTGTACAGGAAACAGACTGCTCACTTGACAATAAAATACCTTTGTAACAGAATTATAGTATACGCGTTGAATTAACAACACTGAAAGATTATACAATGAGCACAATGGCAGAAAGATCCACTATGTAGGAAATCTTCAGGGGAGTAAACAGGTAAAGAAGACGGATTTTTCCAAACACATAAACAAGTCTCTCCATTGAAAAACCTTTTTAAACCAGGATTATTTAATAACAGTAAATGCTGATTTAAGAGGATAAAGAACCCAAAACAGAGAACACAAAAAAACTGTTCATTCAATTGCCAAACAATTACCCTGATCAGGGAAGTCTGCAGCCAGACCATCGATAAAACGGCAAGTTGTTCTAGCTGAGCAAAATGTGAATCAGGTAGGACATGATTACCATTTGACAGCAACACTGGGGTGTAGTCAAACCCTAGGGTTTAGTGGGGTTAACTCTAACCCATGAATTAAATATATGAAGAAAAGTAAGACTCACAGAATCCACAACACTTCTCCTGAACTATTCCTCTTCACTGAAAAAAAACATCATAGATTTTTTTTTCTTTTATAAACTCACAATTAGACTTTAATGAACTCCAAATGTAATATAATTAACTTTGACAATTGTTGGGTGTTTCCCCTGCTACCCTGTGTTTGGTTTTTCTGTTGAGTTTGTTTTTATTAACATATTTCTTAATATCAGATGCAGTAAAGTTATTGTGAGATACTCAAATGCATATAATCTCAAAATTGACAGTTTTTCTTTCTGAAATGTGTAATCTGACCACTTGTATATTTACCATATTGCACAAGTTTCAAATGTAATGTTTCTTGACCCCCTGCTGTGTGTGTTCATACGCTTGTGTTGCTCATAGGAATGCGAGAAGGCTAGTCAGGATGAACATTACTCTTCAAGGATGATACAGGCCTTGAGACCCTGGCACCAGCTTCAGTGCTGTGAAGATTACCAACCCTGATTTATGACCCCGACCCTTAAACAGGAATCCTGCTGGTAACATCACTCACAGTGGCCAACAGAGACAGACACACACCTGTCTCTGACCAGCTGTGCAAAGAAACCTCTACAAATGGTGTCTTTTGTTTTCTTTCCTGCCTCTCTCCCATTGGTTGTTGCCAAGAGGGGCTTCAAAAGTTAAACTATTCATTTGATATGGGAGGTTGACCATGGGAATTTACAGTATGTTGGCAGCAGATTAATGTTAGTGGGAGGATGAGGTTTGATAGCTGGGAGATTAAAGATTCCCCAATCATTCCTAAACAGAGTTTATTAGAAAACACATGGTCCACTGGTAGTCAGCCCTTTGGAACGGCAACATTTTAAGGTTAAATGTCAAAGAGTACAATGCCGTGTCTTGGGTTCAAACTTGACGGCCTTTCCTTTTGACATGTGCTGAGGGTAAACTGTCCTTAAAAATGTGAGTGTGGCCTTTGACTTTAGGGTTGGTCTGGTTGAGGTGTCACGATCACACTGCTGCTACTTCTGAGGACAGGATTTCACGGTGAGGATAAAGACAGCACATGCAGCACCAAATGGCAGACGTCAGCCCTGTTGGCCTCCGATAGTATCCCGCACGTCTTCACCCTCAGACAGGGAGACAGAGAGAAGAGCCCGGAGCACTTAAAGACAGTGGGGATGTCTGAAAGGTAGGAGAGGGCGTCATGTGCAACACAACCTCTACCAACCCTAAATCCTTTTTACAGGGAGTAACAGAGAGACGACAGATGGTGGTTTGTGTTGCACACACTCTGTGGGGCAGGCATTCTAACGTTACAGCGATCGGTCGTGATTCATGCGTTGTGCATTCCCGTAGGAGCGACTAATTCATCGGACACACTTCGTTCGTGGGTCCTGAGACCAGCAGCTACAAAGTTTCTGTTAAGAACAATTCAGCTGCATTTATAGAGTACGCCCTTAAAAAAAAATGAGCGGAATGGCAGAGCCACTGCGTTTTGTCATAGCAAAATGTGATACTGTTCATTTCAGACTGAAATTACCTTATTTTGACCCAATGTGGGGGTTATATGATGCTTTACAGTGTCTATGGTGAAATACAGAGTATTTCAAGGAGGGGGAAAAATCCAGAGAT
This sequence comes from Fundulus diaphanus, assembly GCA_037039145.1. Lineage (NCBI taxonomy): Eukaryota > Metazoa > Chordata > Actinopteri > Cyprinodontiformes > Fundulidae > Fundulus > Fundulus diaphanus. The sequence goes on along the minus strand of CM073128.1, from coordinate 17,862,549 downwards.
GTTTGTGTGCTTTGAGGAGATTGTTGAATGTCAACATGCTTTGCTTCAGGCGACTTGTCATCAGTTCTCTCTGTGGCAAAGTGGAACATTGCCGAGTCGACAGAGAGGTGCTAATACTCCAGACAGACATGGGACTCGGTTAGCCGTCACATTTCACTGGTCGGCTTTCAGCACTCTGGATTCTGCTTGAGGCTTCTTCACACACCACTCAAAAATGCTGCGCACAGAAACCCAGTGACAAGTACTTTTATGGTGCATGGGCTTAGAGAGCAGTCCATAGACATGTCTTCACTTAATAAAAAAAAATAGACTAATGATGGTGGCAATACATGGGTAGAGGAAAAGATTTTCCCTTAACAATGAATGAAACATTAGCTTGGAGTTCATGAAATGTAATCTAAACTGACGCTCAAATGTCAAAAGACTTCCATCTTGCCGTGAAACAAAAACAGATGGCAACATAGAGGAGGACAGAAGACTAAAAAAAAAGATAAAATTAGGATATGGCTCATATCAGAAATCTCCAACACTGGCATCTAAGTTATGAAATCATTCTGAAGTCCTAAAATAGTTTGATCTGGACTTTCTGATCTTCAGCGATTATTGATGCAAGAGGTGGGGTGATATAAACTTTGCATTTCAATAAAAGCACAATTGATTAAATTAGAAGATAATATATTAAAGTAAGTGACACCAGGAAAGAAGAAAATGTCAACATGTTTTGCACACAAGTATAATAAAACTATAAATTAAAAAAAGTTATTGCATTACATGCTGATTTCACACATATTTTCCAATTATGGGTGTATTCAAGAAATTAAGATCAATAAAAAAGATATATATAAAATAACTAGAAGTGCAATGTAATTATTATATAGGGACTGGAAAGGATTGCAGCAGGTACTTATCTATTTTCCTTTTTTTGGTTTGGTAGCCTAAAAAGTTTAAAGAGAAATAAGCAGTAATTTAATAAGGGAGTAACCAGATTTCTTGATGAGCAGACAGACAGCTGGCAGCAGACAGCATCATACCAAAAATGTTCACTCCGCCTTCATCCACATCAGTAATCTCTGTCGGTTCTGTCTGATGCAGGCTAGTTCCACCTCATTGGTTGTGATTAATTGTAGACCACTTTTTCCCATGATTCTCAGCGTGGTCAGCAGAGATCGACTCCAATAAGGAGTTCTGGGAGTGGACCCTGGCAGTGCTTCTCAGCAGAGCCATGACCTTTTCCTGCATCCCTCACCGCTCGGCCTTTTTAACCTTTCCACTCTGCCCTCGGTGGACACGGCGTGGACTGGCAGGACTTGAGTGAGTCGCCCGCGGATGGCGAGTTATCGCTCAAGCCCAGACATTGTCGACATGCCAACATTTCTCATGCAGCAATTACAAATATACTCAATAATTGAAGCCTAATGGAGATGGATGGGGTCAGCAGCAAATGCAGCGGGGGTCGCATCACAGGCTAATTTACAACATTTGTTTCAGAATGTGGCCATTAAACAGCTGGAAAACAACAGGTGAATGAGGGTAACCAGCAGAGAGCCAGTAGTCAACTTGGAAGTGGCTCCGCTGAGGCATACAAAGATAATTCAAAGCTCTCTTGCAATAGTTTGCAACACTACTTGCAATGGTTTTTGGAATTTCCTTCTCTAAGGAAAAAAAAAAAGAATAATCCCCTGCATGACTTTTTAACTTGGGCAATTTATTGCTGCCGTCATTCATGAACTGATACTTCCACAATAAACAGACTTTAAAGGTTCGACGTGAAAAAAAAAACTGTATATGGAAATCCTACAGAAGACTGGAATATATTTTTAGAAGAATGATTTTAGCAACTTCTTCTGCTATCAGCTGCTCCCTGTAGGAGGCAGCACAGAGGACTGTCTGCCTCCATTTTATCTTATCCTTACCTTCCATGTCTGCCCCCCAAATTCATTTTGAGGAGTCCTTGGTCTGAAGAGCAGCTAAAGCCACGGTGATACCATCGCTCTGTAGCTGTCTCGAGACAATTTGGCCACAATGAACATCCCTTTGGCTTTTATACCTTCACTTCATGTGAACGCTAGGCGCTGCAGTTCTTATTTCAAACAGGTAAAAAATGGTCATGCCCTCCATGTTTATGTTGAACCGTGCATATGACTGTAAGCAGGAACAACCTCTCAGAGCTTGCGGTGCTGCTCTTCCTGTTCAATGATCATTGCTCGTGCTCGCCGAGGACTTTTTGAAAAACGGGAATGTGAACCACCATCAGGACATTCCCCCAAAAACAGTGGGTGTATGTATGTGAGACGTTGTGCGTTTGGACAGAAACTCTGAGTAAAACGCACGTGTGAGAAACACACTATTATAAACTTTAATATATGGGTGGTTAATTATTAAAACCTGTCATCACAACATGGGTTGCTCTGTTTATTTTGAGTATAGATTATCGTTGAACAGAGGAATAGACAACCAGATGTCGGGAAAGTCAGATAGATAGGCATACGGACGGACAAGCAGATGGATGGATGCCATTAGGACAGATGATAAAGTCTGAAATAGCAATATTTTGCCAGACAAATATTTTCAGATTTAACAAATACTCAGATTCCATACGTTGGAACTTCATGAGGGCCCTCCACTACTCTGTGAAACTAGAATTGTGCCCTTCTGTCCATCCATCCATTTTCTAACACGTCTATCCCTTGTGGGGTCGCGAGGGGTGCTGGTGCCTATCTCCAGCTGTCAATGGGCGAGAGGCGGGGTACACCCTGAACAGGTCACCAGTCTGTCACAGGGCAACACAGAGACAAACAACCATTCTCGCACACACTTAGACTTAGACTACTTTATTGTCATTTTGTATGTACAGAGTGCATACAGAACGAAATGTCGTTGCATACAGCATACGACAGTGTAATGGGATTGCAGGTGGAATAAGGCAGCATTACAATATAAAGTGCAGCATTGATCAGATGTAACAATACAGGAGAAAAACAATGTGCAAGAACAGTGTGCAGAGAATGTTCAACCATTGTTTATGTGCAAAAATAATGGTACAAAAAGGCATTTGTATGCAAAAGTATCATGCAGTAGAAATAATATGTGCAAAAATGCAGTAAACATTGAGTTGTGTACTATTTAAATGGACAATAAAAATTCGGCAATGTTGGTAATGCCAAATAAAGACGCAAATGTGATGTAGAGTCCGGTTTAGAGTCACTCACACCTAAGGAGAATTTGGAGAGGCCAATTAACCTAACAGTCATGTTTTTGGACTGTGGGAGTACCCGGAGGGAACCCACACATGCACAGGGAGAACATGCAAACTCCATGCAGAAAGACCCAGGGCAAGGGTAGGACTTGAACCCAGGACCTTCTTGCTGCATTGCAACAGCACTACCCACTGCGCCACTGTGCAGCCTTCCCTTGTGTCTTAATGCTAAAAGGAAATATCACATCAGGCCACATCGAACTCAGATATGACTATTATCTGCACTGCCCAAACCTCCTTATATCTCAGAGTCATTTCAAACAAACTTAACATAGGACTAGCTTTTAAGTTTCTACTATTTGAGTAAATAACCAAGCTGTTTTTTTTATGTCTGACCAAATCATACACTAAGATCAGAGTGTCTGTTGATCTTTGGAAGGTCACTGATGACTTAGCGGCTTCCCGTGTGTGTGTGTGTGTGTGTGTGTGTGTGAGACCCGGGTAACCCCCGGCCATGCCGTAACCAGAGGAAGGAGCTGAGTGGGTAATCTAGAAAGGTTCAATGGGATCTGGTTGTGCCTGAAACCACAGGTGGTCTCAAAACAAGTTGATTTAATGCAATTCCATACTCACACACAACTAATAATCTTTCTTTAATCAGGTTTTTGTTAACTGCAAGAAAAAAATGTCCAAAAAAATCTATAAACAAATGAACGCAGATGTGCATTCGGGGGGCGAACTGGACCTGAACTTGGCTCAGTGTCTGTTTAAACTAAACCTTCCAAGTTAATGGGAACAACTATCCACAGAGCTGCTCGGGGTTTCTTCATATCCTGTCCTGGCCCACACACACACACACGCACACACACACACACACACACACACATACACACACACACACACGCACACACACACACATACACACACATACAAAATCATTCCCCACCCCAACACGAGGCCCCTCAGCTACTGTAACAGTGTAAAATCATTCCTGTAGCAGTCAGATCTCTACATCAACAATGCCCTTTGTTTCCAGGGTGCATTTTTTATTTTTTTAATAGCACCTCAACTCATTTCTCAAGATATTTTTTTTTTTTTCTTCTGGCCCTAAAATTCCCCAGCGTTTGCTTCTCACCAAGACTCTCAGGCAACATGAGCATGAGTTCACCGAGGGTTCCCGAACGTCTTGGTAAAAATAAATGCATAATGCCGTCTGAATAAGTCACCAGTTCCTTTTTTGCTAGAAGCTGCCAGCATGTTCCTCCGACAGTGACCCACTGTGTTTAATACACGTCTGGCTGCCAAGGGTCACTTTCCATTTCGCTTCAGCGGCTTGAGACTCAAAGTGAGAAAGACATGGAGAGAGTGAGAAAGAGAAGACGCAGACGGAGGAGGCAGCAGGACGGGCAACTGCTGGTGCCTGAGCAGGAAACACCCTTCCTCTCTGACAAATAGGCCGGCGTGCCAACCTCACACTTTTCCCCTAATCAATAATTCAACACTGACTTCATGTGAATATAAACAAGCTTTGGAAATATATTAGGCACAGTTTGGTCTAGATCAGCTAAACAGATGTTATGTGTCTAGAGTTTGGAGTTCATTTGGTCTTTATATGTGTCTGAAGATTGAACGACACAGGAGGCTGACACTGATCACTGCAATGGTGGTTTGCAAATCAAACTTAGTTATTTATTCTCACAGGTCCAGTTTGTTTCACTTCAAAAATGTCCTTCCCTGTAACTCTGTTATGACTTTTTTTTTATAACTCAGCTGGGGCTCAAAGATATTTGGTTGTAGTGTACTTCAGCATTTATCTAACAATTAAGGAAAACTAAAAGACGGGATACACAATTTCTGTGGACATTTAGCCACAGTAAAGGAGAACAGCCTGGTTTGCACACCTCTTTTCTGAGCTTTCCACTGAAGGGAAGACCATTCCAGCTGAAACAAGCAAAGACAATAACGTACACAGTCCCTTGCAAAACTACTCATATATCATGCACTTTTTAAGATGTGGGTGTATTTAAGAAATACAACAAAACAGGAGATCCACAGCTCAAGTGGAAGAATCTGTCCGCTTGACAACTATTTAGGCATAAACTTAAACCTGGTCTTTGGCAGAAAGCAAGCCATTAGAAGTCCTGCTTAAATCTTTTTCCACAAAATGTAGGTAGATAGCAAACATGTGGAAGAAGGTGATCTGGACAGACAAGACCAAATAAACATTTAATCTACGTTTATTCCACTCATCATCCAAATGAGCTACTTTGCAAACAAGAACTGGCCAATAATTTGGACTTGAGATGCCCACAGCCAGAAGAGGCACACTACTAACGACTTGTAACTACAATTCAACCAAGTATTCACTCAGGACTACAGACTAGAAATAGTGAAAGCTAATAGTCAGAGATGTAACCATTTATTCCATTTAGTCCAAAACATTAAACTCAACAGAGAACTCAGATAAAATAACCTGTAAGTAAACTTGACTATTCAGACCTAAAAAAAAAACAAACACAGGCTATTTTAGGCTAAAATATTAAACCGTTTATTGGTTGTTGTTTTTTCTTCAATCCCACCGTTATGTTTAGTAATTTCGGCCAAAAGCTGCAGCATTTTGATTTAATCCATCTGAATGCAGTATTTGCAAACCCTATGGAAAGAAACCTGTCTGTGATTGGCTGGTGAGGTGGACAGTTTTTGAAGTCACGAGCGCACAGCTGGTGTTGAGCGTGGAAGTAGCAGGTGACGGGCAGACACGGAACCGAGGGCGAAGATAGTGGGTTGCGAAGAGTTTATCAGTTTTGAGCGCGCGTGATGTTTAAATGCTGAATACCTGTCTCACTGCGCGCTCAAACGAAAGACACAAATATCGCTCCAGAAGTGGGTATACGTAATTCTGACTGAAAAATAAGTGGGTATACGCCGTACACCCTGGACTACACTGTCCGACTTCATGTGAGACCGTGAAGCATTGACACCCATTGTTCAAAGCTTAATTTTTTTTACAAACACGACAAAATCCTTCGTCATCTTTACCGTCGACAGGCTGCAGCCATGTCCCCAATTCCTCGTTTTCCATCCACTTTTGTTGAAATTTGCATTTTCCCATTCTCTAGCTCTTTCTCCGCCTCGAGCTCCTTTTCCGAACATTGTAAAAACAGACGGCTTTACGATCAACCGGAAGCAGTTCAGCGTGTTTGGTTCCGTGCAAACACGCGGAATCAGTTATATCTGATATATCTGACGAAACTGTTTTATTAACGTATTTTTTTTGAAAAAAAAAAGGCATTTTTAATGCCACAGATAATCACATTTAATGACTTAATGCCAATTAATGCCTTAATTTAAAAAAAATTCATTTAATGACTTTTAATGATTTTTAATGCCCCGCGGAAACCCTGTCATAGATTAAACCTTTTATTTGGGGGAAAGCATTACACACCCAAATTGTGTAGATAGACTAGTTGCTGACAAAAAGACACAGGTTTTAGGATATTTAGTCCACAGTTCAAATGGATTTCTCGCTCTGGTGAAGTGATATATTTAGCAATTCACACATTTAGAAGACCAAATAGTGGCTGATGGGGTATTTGACATAATTTTAAAGTAGTGACATAATGACTCGTAACAAACAATTCAGAACCTGAGAGCATTCTGCTCACAGGTGCCTATCCCACTCACATTCTTTTCCTTGGATATAGATGGGTTTCATAATTTTGGGAAAGCTACAACGAAGTCTAGTGTGAATTGTAAGACAAAAATAGCTTATCTATCAAGTCAGACAGCACACATCTTAAATCCTTGCTTACATTGATATGTGGGCGTGTTATCAGAATATGCAGTTTTTGGGATCAAAACACTGAGAAGAAAAAAACTTTACCATCTTCCATCCATCCATCCATTTTCTAACACGTCTATCCCTTGTGGGGTCGCAAGGGGTGCTGGTGCCTATCTCCAGCAGTCAATGGGCGAGAGGCGGGGTAGAATGTACCATCTTTCAAAGAATAAAATCAACGAATGTAAGATAACTCAATACCAGCAATAGACTCACAGAAACTCTATCTCCACTTGTCAACTTTGCTCTGTCATTCTGACCAGATGCAGACCCCCCTGACGGCACCACCAATCACTTTATTCTCCCTCTTCTCCAAACTGAACTTATAAGAAACAAAAACGACATTCTTAGGATAAGGAAGTCTGTGTTCTAGTGTGTGAGCGCCTGAATTATGAATAATGTATGAGTGGCAGGCCTGATTGATGTGGGGTATACGGTTTCCAGCCAGCCAACGGAGGGGCTGCTTGTCCACTGCCAAACCCCAGCACACTGCGCAGCCGACTTCAAAGGGTGTGGTCTGGACTCGCTCATATACAAACACAAACTCTTTCTCTCTCTAACACTCACACACACAGGCAAATCTTCTGTTGGCATGTGCGTTTCAGGGCTCTCAAACTGGAACACACAGGGTGTTGTGTGCTGCATGGAGGCTGTGGGCTTTGGGTGGAGGGCAGCCTGGCTTTCCACACCTGTGTTTGCAGCGGTAATTGGGGGTGCGTGCTATTTTGAGGCGGTTGGCGTTCATGAGCTCGCGAACCCAGCACAGCATACAGAGAGCTCTCAATGGCTGAGGTGTACAGGGCACGTGGGGTGGCGTTTGCTGCGCAGCAACCTGTGTTTTCTCTGGTTACAGAGTGTGAATGCCAGTGGAAAGCTCTAAATGGCGTGTAAATACAAACAGCCAGATTTCCAGTTCTAGGCCATTAAGGAGCTCATCATGGTCTGCCCACGCAGACCTTTATGACACGACAGGCAGCATCCTACATCCCTAAGGCGGCCACATAAAGAGGCTATGTCTCTGAAATTAATGCTAACTATTTGACAATGTATTTTACACTTTTTCTAGCAGTTTCATTTGCTACTTTGTCATGTCAGGTAAAGCAGAGACCAACACATAACAAAAAGGGTAGCAGATGCACAACCAGTTAAAACAATAGTGAATACAGCTCTAATACCATCAGAGATGGGGTTGTTTGTACCAGAATTTCCTTGTTGACCCTACTCCAAGACTCACTGAATTCTCTCATCTTCTCCAATTTAGTTGAACAAAAAGTAATGGCACCAAACACCTCCAAAATTGCTGAGGAATGTTTCCTACATCTAGCTGAACCCATACCATAAAGACCAAAGACCATACCAAAGACAAAAGAGGTCCAACCCGGTACTAGTTAGGTGGATCTTATAACGTTTCTTGTGAGTGCATTTCCATACAAAAATATTTCTTTCAATATTGAATTCCACAGTAAATCTATAAAGCCCGGAAGACAACATAAGGTGCTTAACACAGTGTGAACATGATTAGACAAGATAACCCTTCTGTTTCTTTTTGTTCCTTAAAGGCCCAGCAAGATTTTCACACTCGCTATATGTATCACAAATGACCTTTCCGTTAAGCGCGAGTGTCACAAATATGATAATGTCAACATGTCCTCCGTGTATCTGGTAGCAAGCTACTGGAAATAGCTACGATCATCGTGTCGAAATGTTTTTTAGCACTGTTGCCAAGTCCGCTTGTTTTTTTTCTAAAGTCGCTTGTAAATTCTGTGAGTCGCAGTTTTTTGGGCACGTTTCTGAATGTTTTATATTTTCTCTTCCCTCTCGCTGGGCAAAGAGTATGAATGGTCCTCCATTTCAACACAAAACAGGCTAAATGATCTACGGTCGTCTTTGCTTGTTTATACTCCTCCACTGACATCATGTCCTCATATAGAAGACAGGCAGGGAAAAGGCGTATGGCTGACAAGTTTGTCCCCTTTCAGCTACTGAAATCAAAACATGCCATCCCCCCACACCACCAGTGTGTGTACCGACACCTGTGTGTCGGTGCACATATAAACTACTAATTCTAAGTTATGAAAGCGCTTACATTTTTCATATGAGGTTATTAGAATTTGATATGGATACCTATTTATAAAAGCACTTGATTTTTGCTATTTAATTTTCATGTTTTTAATTAAGGCTTGTGGAGTAAAAAGTCAGGAGAAACAAAGGTGAATTGTAGCTTGAAAATGGCAGTGTGGCAAAAATTAGAGAAAATGTTGTTGTTTTCTGATTTTTGCACAGCAATGCATTTTAATTTCTGTATGTGTGTGTGTGTGTTTTTCAATGTTTCCATTCATGTGGCCTTTCCCGGTTGTTCAGGTTGCAGCATCTCATACCCGACTGTGACTCAAAAGCTCAAGTGATTAAACCAGTGTGACCACAAAGTATAGATCTGGCATATTGCAGACTGTCATGGTCTGAGTCTTGGTGAGCTACTACTCAGTAAAACACTGAGGGATTTTTGAAGACGGGATGTAAATGCGTGCTGAGGTTGAAGTGTGCTTGCTCATTCTGCTTTCCTCCTCGTGGCCTAATCTCAGCACATCCCTGTGGTAATTACATCTCATTAGAGCAATCGGGGCCTTTCATGTAGCTGCGGAACATGACCACCGTCTCTTCCTTCTGGCCCACAGGCATAAACAAACACTGGAGCTGGCCGGGCCCCTGGAGCCATGAAGCCTTTGGAGCATAGAGAAGTGAAAGGGATCCCCCTTCCCAACATTACGCCTCCACCTCTCAATATGAGGCCCCACCCACATCTCTTACTTCTTCTGTCTCCAGCCTTTTTTCTAGTTATTCCTCAGTTCCACAGAAAGCCAAAATCGGGGAAGCAAAAGCCAGCTAGCTGTCTGGCTCTTGTGGCTCTGTGACGATGTAATAGGAGGCCTGCTGTATTTCGTGCAAGACAAATTTTATTGCAAATGTCAGGACAGATGTGCAATCATTCAGAATCAGAATCAACTTTATCTGGCAAGTTTGTGGGTACAAACAATCAATTTGACTTTGAATTGCAACACTCGTACCGTGCAAAATCCGGCAGACAAGTACAGAAAGCAGAACAGCAAACTACAGTCTATAATAGAACAGGGGCAGCATGTACAGGGGAGGTTCTTTCCCATACATAGGTACTTATCGGCCCTGTTGACATCTTTCTCTTTCTTAGGTGCAGGCAGAGGTGGGGAGGTGGGGTTTGGAGAATTACTGGTGTGGGACTTGGGGGTTTTGTGTTTTGTGTGGGAGTGAGGCGAGAAAATCTTGATGATCGAACCTGCAAAAGAAGTGGTACAGATCCTAAGCTAGGCAGTGAGGATCTTCTGACCAGGATGTCAGAGAGGCTCGCCGGTTCAATAAAGGACAGAGCAAAACTGCCCAGAGTAGACTCCCGGATGTTTAGGAGTTGCTCTCTGGTAAAAGTAGCTGCAGTGTGGAAGAAGGAAACAATTGAAAATTGCAACAACAAAAAAACACAGAAAACAAGCAAGTGAGGTATCAAGACAGCCATCTGCGGCAGCATCTTTAAAAAAAAAACAAAAAAAACTTGGTATGGATATGTGTGCCCACACCCCAACACATGCTCGTGAAGGCACAAGCATGAGTGTCCACACAACATGCAGGATGACTACGGTCAGGCGCAGGATGCAGGAAGATGAAGGACCGGCGAGGTTGGCAAAAGGAGTGCAATGAGTAAATGAAGAAACAAAGACGAAATTTGGAGAGGAGAAAAGAAAAAAAAGACACGGCGTTCAAACCTTACCGAGCAAGAGTGAAATGGAGGTGAGGCCAGGTCAACAGAGGTCATAGAGAGTGTAAAACCAGTAACTCTGGGGTAATTTTAGAATAAAACAAAACCAGCGCTTTCACTCCATGCCAGAAACAGGGTCTCCCCTCAGGTTACACACACACTCATGTTGCAGGAGATTCTTGATTTGAAAGGAGATTACGAGCGCTCTCTTAGAAAGTGGCCCCTCCTAAAAGCTAATAAGCAGCTCTAAAATGGAAGCTGTTTTAATAAGGATGAAGTGGAACATGAGCAGCAGTGACTGGATGAGTCTTTGTGGCGCAGCTCTGAATGCAGCATCAGTTCTCTCCTCATGCATCAGAGCAACGCCTCCATTAAGTATTTCTGCACCAATTATGAACTGGTCTCAGTGTTTACTGGACATTAATGGACATTCACATGCAGCTTTATGTGAAACCAGCATACGTTTATAAGCGCCATGCATGTGTTCTGACGTGTTTAAACTGATAAAGACGGGTATAATGTTTAGTACAAATTCATCAACCTGTCTTCATGTTTGCTTCACCATGAGGATCAAGCGTCTGTAGGGGTGTCTAGGACCACTAGATTTAACATGAGTGTGGATTTACTAAAAGTATAATACAAAACAGACAACATGAGGTGGCAATGTGGCTTTGTTAAAGCAGGAAACTGTGTTTTCAGTGCTGTGACCCGACAAATGTTTCCATTCTCTTTAAGTCATCAGCGGCATTTGAAGTGGACTACTGGGGACACTGTCCTAGGGCTGGACGATAATTCAATAACAATAGATATGTATCAATCGATAGACGTATGTAGATGATAGAAAAAAGCGTCAATAAAAAGTTCAATAGAATAAAAGTTTTCCTTATGCATTTTAGCCATATACGTTAATAATACAGTCATTACACCCTACCAACCAATCACAAATGCAGACCCAAGAAACGCTCTGTCACCAAGCTCCGCCCCCTTCAAAGGGTTCAGAGAGCACTTGTTTTTTTTTCTTTTTTAAAAACTTGTAGTTTTGGTAAAAAGGTGGTTGAATAAACGGTTGAGTTTGAATTCAACAGCATAAAATAACCAGGACTGCACTTAAGATATACGTTTGAATTTGTTGATAATTATCGATATCGATCAATATGATTTCTATTTTATTGATACGTTCTTTTTCTATATCGTCCAGCCCTACACTTTCCCTGCCACACTCAATAGAGCACAGACAGCTCTCAGCGGGGCTGAAGGGGAATTTAACTTCTACAGCTGTAACCCCTTAAACATAAAAATACAAACAGAAATATTTTAAAGTGCGAGATTAACATTTTTTTGATTGAGTTTTAAATGATTAAAACTTTGTGATTGCTTCTACTAATGAAGAAATTCATGACCATTGACAAACATAGGAATTAAAATATTAATATTAAACTAATAGAATCGTGTTTACTGCTTCTTTTTTTCGTGAAAGTAGTGAATGAATTTGATAACAGTTTGTATAATTAACAAAAAGAACACACGTTAAAATCTTAGATGTTAAAAATAGGCTTGCCTTTGCAGTCTGAGTCGCCACAGGGAGGAAATGGGGCTGAGTCAGATTAAGACCCGTTTCAGTCCTTGTCTAACTTGATTTGAACAACACTTTAGTAAAAGCATAAAACACTTTCTTTTGGTGCAGTGTATCCAGTGTTGGATCCCTAATTGAGAAATCCCTGTTTTTTGCCAGTTGTTAGATATTTGCTGATTTTTTTTTACGGAAGCCTACTTAGAGATTTTACAATCATGTTTAGTTATAAAACAGTCGCTGGGATACAGTTTCAGTGAGAGGGAGTTTCATTGTTGCATGTATTCACTTGCCGCGGCTGTAGAGTGAGGGAGATGCAGCACTGCTGAAACACTTAAAACGATTCTGATCCATTTCCTTTTACAACCAAGAGCTGACTGGAAAGATTACATTGAGAAGAAGCCACTTTTATTTCAAAATTTGACTGTGGTGCCTGGATTGAGTAGGACTGAACAAATTCACAAGTGAGAAATTAAAATGTCTTGATTAATACTAACATCGTTGTTTAATTTGCTACTTAAAAAATAATAAAAAAAGGCTTTGAAGATTAGTCAGATTAGTTGAGGTGGTAAGACTTTTTTTTTTAAAAATAAATGTTTTGGGGGAGCAGCTGCTCCCTTTGCTCCATTGTTTAGACGTAAACGGTCTTATTGAAATCCAGATACAAACAGCTCAGTAACATCCAATTAGAACACATCAAGTTTGATTTTTTTTCGATTTTCTCTGGAAACATGTTAATTATAAGATATTTGGTCCCTCTGGCATAGATGGTGATTCAGATTTTTTTCCTTTGTCTTTCAAATTATTAACCAAGCTCCATAAAATATGTTCCTGTGTAAGTAGAAGAAACACTATACCCTTGTTATACTGCATGATTTACCGTCTACTGTTTCACTCTCACGCCTAATACCTAGGAATAGTATGCCAGGTTGTTACCTGCATACCCAAGAGCTAAGATATTTGTCTAAGATATCAACATAACTTTTATATATGAACTGTTCAAATGAGGATAACATGCCTCTTGCACAGACATCCATATCAAGTCATGCGTGCAAAAAGCCACGTTAGGAACCGAGAATGTTACACTGATAAACTGAACTAACATCAGCCAAAATATAAACCTTCCCTTGTAATAAAATAGGCTTGAAATATGAGTTCTATCCCTTAGTCTCTTTCTTCTGCTTGTGATCATACTTGCCATCATATTAGTCTGTCGTGTTTTTGGCGCCACCTTATGAACAGAATTATGATTGGTAGAGAGGATGAAATATATGCCACATGGGGTCTAATGATTGCTAAAACAAGAATCCCTTTTAAAGCCTAACAAATTTACTGCAGTGCGCTGCAAAAGTTCCAGACAAATTGCCAGAACGTGACAAGCAAGGGCCGTGAACAAGCTTGTTTTATTTATACGCAAGGAGCAGCAGCACTGACGCTCCCACATAACTACACACATGCAGAAAACATTTACAGTTCCCATTTTATGCGAACGTGCGCAGTCACAAAGGTCGGCCAGTCAGACAAAAATGTAACCAAGACAAGAAAACAGACAGAGAGCTGTGTGAGAGAGAGAAAAGAGCTGATAGTGTCCCTTAGCTTTTGTGATATTTGGCTTAATTTCGACAATCTGGACCAAGAATCTTCCCACGGACCGCTCGACCGTCTGACACAGAGAGACGCAGAGAGCGAGGGAGTGTGAAGGCGCAGAAGAGGAGGTCACAAACATTCCAGTCGCAAAGAGTCTGCCAGACTCCTCAGACAATTAAAACGAGATGACCCCGCTGCCCCCAACCCTACAAACATCCCTCAACTCTATTAGCCCTGTCTTCTGCAGCACTGAGGGCCTCTCTCACTCCCTGCATCACGCCGATACTCCCTTAAATATCATGACACAAGACTCAGCATTTTTTACATGACAAGTTTGGAAACGCATCCATCAGAATGCATGGATTAAAAAAAAAAAAAAGTTGTTTTTTTTATAGAACAAATCACATGAATTCTTCATACTCATGGAGACTTTCTTTTTTTTTCTCCCATTCACTTTTTATTGTAAAGGATGAAAACATTTTAACTGGTAGCTGCAGGTACCTTTTACATATTTAATAAGAAAAACAAATATCTAGCCATCCTATTTTCCAGGTTCAGGAGGACGTATACCTTGCCTTTATATAGTTAGGATCCAAGAATTATAGAAAATCACTTTGAAAGGGGGATTTGAACCTGATCCGTTTTATTTTTTTTTCAAATATTATAATTTGTTTTCCCTCTGGGTTCTTAAAGAAAATATCAACTTTTCCAAAATATATGCTTACAAAATCATTGCAAATATGAACCTTAAAGACCTCTTTTAGAGCCTGGTGAATTCCTGACCAGCATTGATTTAACGTCGGGCATGACCAAAATACATGAAAATGGTCCGCATTTTCTCCAAAATTCAGCGTTCAAATTATTATGTTTACTCTGAAGCGGTGCTCTAAAAAAAAATCTTATGTTTTTCCTACAATGCTCCCTCCGAACTAGGGGAAGTCCACTGAAAATACACATTTTCTCCCAGTTCTCATTAGAAATAGCTACTCCTGCTTCAATTTGCCACTTTTTCTTAATGTGGTCAGGGAGACCTTTACTGCAGAACAAGTAAAACACAATTGTTTTAAACTTCTGTTACAAGGTCTCCCAGTGTCACACCGATATACACTAGGAGACCGTATTTACAGTGTGGCTTCTTATATACTTTTGCATTTCACTCTGAAAACTGGATATCAATGTTGGGCTCCTCACTTGATCACAGTTGGTTAGCTTTTGTAAAGCCTCCTGCTTTTTGACAACCGACACAGCAAAACATGAGCAAATAATCAATCAAAAATCATTTCATATTTTGAGAAATCTACATAAAACTGGATTTCTGCCTCTGACGCGCTACTTTCTCGCATTCTCTCATCTCTGCCAGCTGACTCCTGCCCTCATGTCTTAAATGCTCAGCAGGATCTCTAACCTTCCCACCAGCTTTTCTTTTCTGGAGACGTCAGCCCATCCATTATTTCCTCCTCCCTAACCCTCTCACTTCATGCTCCACTCCATCTTTCCAGGTGGGAGGTTTCTCCTTCGCATGTGTGACGGACGCCACTCCAGCTACAAACCCATCATCTATCAAATCTGACGAAATTCAGCACTGAAGCTCTAAAAAGGTGGCAGCGCTGCTGCGTACTCTTACAGCGCTGTTACAACTGCATCCATTTTTAAATAAAGATACCAAAATGCTATTGGGTCTGTCCGGGTGCCTGCTTTCTGCAGGATCCACATGAAAGCTGAGGATTCTTGCCACATAAAACGTTGAAGAGAAAGCAGAGGAAAAACACACCAGAAGAAGAGGGAGCAGAGCATCTGCTTTCATCCTCAACCCAGCGGGGGAGAATTTAGGCCCGTCGGCCTGAAAAAGATCACCAACTGCTTCAAAACACATTTTCGGAAACGGGAGTTAAAATTGAAAAGTTTATCGGTCGCTTTATTTTTTTACGAGATTTTTGTAATATTTAGCCAATCAAATAAACAGGGAACACTCGTGCTGCTAGTTTAAGATTGCAGTGGAAAACTATCTGCTCCAACTGCCTTGAATTAAATCTAACAAAACTGGACCCCCCCCCCCCCCCCCAAGTTTATAAACTTGAAATTGCACAATGTGTTTTAATTTCCTAAATTTTCCACAAACACCTATAGGGCCTTTCAATCTCAAGCCAAGCTGAATAGAAGACAGACAGGCGGGCAGATGCAACTTGGACTCGGAGAAACTTTCAGGGAGGCACTGGAGGAGACATGATGATAGGAATGATGAATTGAATGACTTAAAATAGATCTCGAGGGAGGCTCGCTCGCCCCATCTGAGTCCACGTCTTAAATCACCGAACATTGGCCGAGTGTTTTCTGTGGCATTGTACCAGAGGGACCGAAACAAGGCATGGAGAAGTTAAAAATGTTCACGATGCAGAGGATGCAGCAGGGAGATAAATAAAGAGTGATTGTGTAAAACTGACTCCCTCCTGCTGCTCTAACAAAAAAGAACGGATCACAGAGAGATCCACGGCCTAATGTTATTTAATACCTTTCATGAGGAGGCCATGTTAATGCAATGTGTAGAATATCAGAATAATGGAACTCTACTATTTAATTCGTTTTTTTTTTTCTAGAGTCACTTTCAAGATGCCCTTCTAAAGGTTAAAAGTTGACCCTAATGTGTGTGACTCTTGCAATACACAATTATCAGTCTGATTTGGTTTCTTTTTTATTGTTGTGTTTTTACTATAAATGTTACTTTATGTTTTGTTTTGTTTTTTTCAGGCTATTTCAGCGTTAATCATGATTAAATGGACCTTATTACCAGATTAGGTTATCACTCTGAGCCAGTAGACTGATAAACTGTTGTTAACTAAGCTCCTGGTTCGAGTTTAGGGGTCAAATTTCACCTTTAAATAGAATCCCTCATGAACAAACACGCACCCACACAACAGGTGTTGTTGTTCATCCTGCCTGTACTGGACGTCTCATCAACATGACAGTCGCCTCAGTCACAAGCCGTGCCTCACTGAAGCATCTAACCTGGGTTGATTCGGGTGTGCTGTGGCAGCGAGGGTTCAGAGGTCAGGAAGCTGTCGTCATCCACAGGGAGGTTT
Organism: Fundulus diaphanus; assembly: GCA_037039145.1. Classification (NCBI taxonomy): domain Eukaryota; kingdom Metazoa; phylum Chordata; class Actinopteri; order Cyprinodontiformes; family Fundulidae; genus Fundulus; species Fundulus diaphanus. Next base: position 17,845,497 of record CM073128.1, on the reverse strand, counting down.
TGGTGATGAAACCTAATCTCCTCAGCCCTCTTAGCTCCATTGTACATTTTTACCACTCCAGCTGTGTTTATTAAAAACCTTACATGGCAGGGAAAGGTATCCATCAGACCTGATTCACAGTTATAAAATCTTATAATAGAAAACATATAAAAGGAAAGAAAAGTTTGTCAGCTTTTTTAACCAAACAAGATACAGTTTGGCGACCTTTAGTAGACTATGCAGCAAAAATTTGAATCTCCCCAGCATTTAACCAGAATGTTTGAATTTTTACACAGGCTATGTGAACCTGTCGACTTCATGACACATATTAAGGGCATGTGGACAACAAATGCAGTAAAATGTCGGCAATTGAGAAAATCAGCAAAACGGTTTGTTGCCAGGTGAAGAGCTAGCAGCGTCAATAACACTGTATGTACGCTTATTTCCCCACACCGTACAGCTAATAAAGGCAGGCGGTTGCTAAACTCCAGAGAATCGCGGCTCTAATACTACTCCTACTGCTACATGTGACCCGTCATCCCACAGAAGCTTGTGTGTTCAGATCATGTCGGGGTCACCTGACATGGAGGAGTAAGGAAGGATCACCTCATTTAAAAAAAAAGTTAATAAAAGATGTGAATAGGCAACCATCATCTGTGATTGGACCTGATCTGCACTGTGACTGGTTAATTAGCCCCATCTGCAGTGATTACTGAAAAGAGAGGCATCAGTGGCTGAAAAAATAGCAGAAGAAAAATAAAAGTGGAGTAAACTGACACCTCCCTGGTGGTAGTGTCACCTTATTGGCTCAACGCAAAGCCAAGAATCAGACGAGGAATGCCACCCAGGCAACACCACCAATGACTCACCTTACACAGACCAAAGTTTTCCTGGTAATAATGTTTTACAGAGAAATAAGACAAAGGGCGAGAGTTTTCTGGAGGTCAGCTTCCAGTCCAGAGTAATAGCTTCAAAGAAAACTATTTAGTACTGCAGAAGATGACATAGAAAGTAAAATCCACAACAGGCCTCCTACGCAATCTCCATTTCAAAGTTCCATACGTTTCCAGACAGAATTTTTTCAGGCATCAAAAAATACAGCAAAAAAACTAAAAATTGCAGAGTCACGTGTTACTGTTTGAAGATGCTACAAATCATGAAGCAACACGATGCTACGGTTGGCTACTTTTGTATCTATAACGCGTCAATCTGTCAAATCTGGACTGAAATAATCCTCCAAAACATGATTCAGAGTTTTTAAAGCACAGTTTGCATATTTTGATACTTTTATTTCTTTGCAAAAGCAGAAAAATAAGAAGTCGTAGTGCTTTGACGGGGTAAACCAGAGACAGTTTTAAAACACCACATGGGTCCAGTCTACAATGGTGATCCAAGAAGGTCTAGATGCCTAAAACTGCAGCCAGTATTTTGTTTACTCATTACGTACTAATCTATAAGCCTAATAGAAAAATGAAGTTACGAGATATGTCAAAGATAAATCATTAAAAGACGCACTTTTCTGTGATCCAGAGATACAGAAACAAGGATTCATATTTTTTTCTAGCCTGGCCAGCCAGACTGACTTACGCCGTACACACTGCTTATCAGTCTGGTAAGGAGCTGGTAGAGCTCGATTTCAAAGGCGGGACTAACAGGGTCAGCGTCGTAGGGTTAGCACCAATCAGATAACTGCGGATGTGACTCAGAAAACTCCAAGCGACGTGCTCTGTTTTTTTTAATTTGTAGTCCGTAAAACACATCATGCAGTCGAGCAAACTTTCCAGTGAATAATGTTTGCCGCTTTTGTCTAAAAAATATAAATGCAAGATAAATGTTGTACTCACATGTACTGTACACTCCAAAGGCACCAAGCAACAGAAATATCCGTATGTATCTGGACTGTTATGGTTACAGAAAAGCACTGCTGCATTATGGGTAATTCTGCCGCTGAGATAACACAATAAGGCATACAATCTGAAAACTAAGATTCTATTTAATATTCTTTTTTTGATGTTATTCATAATTATCCACAGCTATAAATGGAAAAAAGTAAATGTGGTCATTTCCAGATTACTCAAGACATGAACCCTGCAACTAAGTGGCAAAGAAGATTTTCAGATAATGAAAGTGAGGCCTAATGGAAAAGAAGAAGCCGAAAACATAAAGCCCTTCCAGCTAGCCCAGCTTTCTTTTCTGTGCAGGAAATGTCTTTCAGCAGCCAAAAAAAGAGGAGCTGCCTGTAGAATTTGGGGATCCACACAGCTGTACCAACCATGGATGGCCTGCTGCTGTGCTCATGTAGAGCATTAAACGAGTAATTCCTGTGGCTTTTTTTTCTCTTTGGCAGACTCAGAATCAGGAATCTGTCCTGTATCACAGAGCCGTTGAACCAAATTAGGCTTTAAACATAGTCAAACTGAAAAATTCCAATCCCCCTTACGGAAAATGAGATCAGGGGGATTTAAATTATTTTATTTGCAGATTTTATACTAAAGCATTGAGCTCCTGACATCTATTTCATATTACGATAATCATAAAGGGCTCCACAGAGAGTGACTGGGCACACTGAGGCCTGTCTGCCTGGCTGGGACGGTCACCCGATACCCGGCTGAGACGATGCCCAGCCAGCCGCACGCCTTCAGACGTCGTTAGAGCAGACACATAGCACGCCCCTCCTGCCACCCACAATCCATCCACAGCCAATTAGGAGCAATTTCCCTGTCCTGGGTGGGGTGACGAGAGGGAGACAGAAAGAGAGGAAAAGCAGTTGTCAGCCCAAAGCAGACACACATGGTTCTGTTTACTAAAAGGCAGTTGTTTGGCTGCGCTATTGTGACACAAGGCTGGTAGTTCTGCATGGGCATTTCAAAGTGGAGACAGTCACCGTGGGGGGCGTTAGTGACAAATGCGGCCTTTGGTGGTCTGGTGGGTAGGCTGGACTTTCAGCAAGTGAGATGGTTCAGTTACATATAATGTACAAAGCTCTCGCAATCTCTGCACTGCATCAGTTCCCCCTCTGTACCTCCAGCTTCTGTTTGGCTTCCTGGAAATAAAGAAGACAAAAAAAAAAAAAAAACTTTCCGAAACAGGAGGTGCCTGATTCACCAGAGCTGGAATGTTGCGGTTCCCACAGGAAACCTGGTGCATCTCAACCCACGGTGTCCTGGACAAGCAAGTCCTCACACACAAACCTCCCGACAGAAGGTTGCACGTATAAGATAGCAGCCAGAAGATCATATCGAGATGAAAAAAAAAAAAAATGCTCTCAATGAGATGCAGGAACTAATGTTTTCCTTTCACAATAAGAACATTTATGCTTTTAGTCAAACTTGCATTTCAAGATAGACTTTACATAAGAGTCTCAAACTTGCATGGATAATTCACCTAAATATGGTTAAGAACGACTATTTTTTTTTTCTTCCTTTGTTTTTGCATTACTGAACGCCTTTTAATACTACAACTGGACAGAAATATGGTTCCCTGGAGACATTAAAAAGTCTGGATGCCAGGTTGGACTTGCAAGTGGCATTTACATAATCAGAGTCTAAGTGGAGATTAATTTGTGAGCAGCAATTCATATTCATGTATACTTAAATACTTGTTCTTCTTTTTGACAGTTTCAATCTTCCATACAATTATTGTCTGGTCCTCCCGTAAAAACTACAGTGACCGAAGCTTCACTTCCCACTACAGCCTTCACACTACCCCTAAATAGCCTTAACCAACGTTGTAGAGCTAGCTAGCTCAGACGCATTGACCCCACACTGCGGTCTGCAGTTCAGCTGAAGAAGTACTCCGTAACCCTTTCACCCTCACTCTCATCTTGAAACCCCACCCTCCTTCCTCTGTCACGTGCACCGCCATCACATCCCAATAACAACACAGTCCGCTGCAAGAGTTTTGCTGTTAGACATGGCAACCCATCGAGCCTTTCATCTCAATAGCCGTGCACACGTGTTACGACCTTGACCTATCACACACTTCAACACACATGCAGGAATGCATGCTTCCATACACACACACACATGCACATGGGGGAACACGCACTTTCAAAAACACTCAGCTGTCTGCTCCTGGACGAGGCGACCCCACTGTTCGTTTCATCTCCCCATGCCTCTCTCTGCTTGCTGCTGGCACCATTACCTTAACACAAACACAGTATTTCTGTCATCGTCCCCAGGACGCGGTGTTCTCCTAATATCTCTCTTTCTTCTGCAGCCATTAGGGGATGGCAATGTGGGCCTGAAGGGATCTGGGACATGGGTGAGTTGTGGGAAACCAGAGTAAAGTCTGTGGCCTCACAGCAGGCAGCCCTCGCTTTCTCCTTCTCTATCTCAAAATCTCTTTTGGCAGTGAATCATAGGAGGCTTCATGCTGATCACACATTACGGCCTTAAATGATCTGGGAAAACATGCCCCGTTAATACTTTGTGCACATCTGAACACTGTTCAGCTTTGAAGCTGTGCACAGACGCTTGCGTGGACTTCTGGGTTGTGTGTTTGTGTGTTTTACCTCCACATAGTCCTTGGCATGGCCCCAGTCTCTCTTGGAGTCCAGGTTGCCGAGGCTGAAGCTCTCCAGTTGGCCCAGGTGAATCTTTGCCACAGAACGGCTGATCTTACGCGTCACAAAATTTGCACCTGAAACAAATTAGGGTTCAGGATGTAAAACAAAGGGTTCAGTTCATTCTAACAGTCACCAACTGATGAGCAAGAAACAAGGAGCAAAGGCAGTGCTGAGGAAAAGCTTTTGCCCTGTTTCAGATGTCAGTCTTCATCACACTGACACGTTTAAGATCATCTGATAAATTTTATTTTCAGAAAAAGGATAACAAGGGTACATACGAAATACAATTTTGCAATCATGATATAATTTACATTAGAGGGGTAGCTATTCAAACCACCCAAGTCCGATGTGTTAAAGTAATCACCTTCTTGGTAAATCTAATTAACTATGATTATCCACATTCTCTAGTGAAATTGAAGTCGAGTCCGATTGCACGAGCCAAAGTAATGGCTGATCACTGCATGACCTGCAAGAAAATCAAGAAGTCACCTAAATGGTAAATGGCTTGTACTTGTATAGCGCTTTAACTAGTCTTGACGACCTCCAAAGCGCTTCACACTACAGTTTAGTCATTCACCCATTCACACACACGTACACACCCTGACGGTGGTGAGCTATGTTAGTAGCTACAGCTTCCCTGGGGAAGACTGACAGAGGTGAGGCTGCCATACACTGGCGCCACCGGGCCCCCTGACCACCGCCAGCAGGCAATGCAGGTGAAGTGTCTTGCCCAAGGACACAACAATGGAGACAGCCAGAGCAGGGGATCCAACCGGCAACCCGCCAATTGCAGGACAAACTCCCTAACCTCTGCGCCACCGTCGCCCTAAACTTAGAACCCATCTCACAACATTAAGGCTAAAAGGCTGAAAGACCTCAAAAATGCTCTGATCTCTAGAAGATCACGTAAGAGTCTGGCATTCGAAAATTACTCCAGGAGGGTGTCAACAGCTCATCCAGGAGGACAAAAAAGATCCCAGAAGAATATTTGAAGCACCACAAATGGATAACTTGATGGTAGTGTGATTGTCTAGAGCTGCTTAGGTGCGTCAAGATCCGGACAACTTGCCATAGTAGTTGGAACCATGAGAATGTCTTAAGAACAGTTTACAACATTCAGCTACAGTGCACATGGGTTATGCAGCTGGACAACGATCCAAAGCATACCAGTGAGTCTACCTCTGATTGGCACAGTCACCTTAAAAGCATCAAGCAGTTATCAAAAAAGTTTAATGGTACTAGGTGCTGCCAAGGGAGGTAGCGCAAGTTATTAGGTTTGGGGCCAATTGCTTTTTCACATAGGGCCAGTTAGCAGGCTTTTAAGCCTATACAATTACTTGTTATTTGAAAATGGGGTTATATTTATCCAAAATGTAAAATCAATTTGACATTCTCAAACATTTAAGCGTGACAACAAAACAAAACAGAATTAACATGTTTGCGGCAAATGTTTCACAGCGCCGTAAGTGAACTCAAGATTGTTGGACATAAAAATTCCAGAGACGCATACTAATATACTGCATATTTCTCCTACACCACACACGCGCTGACATATACAGACTTCCAAACCTCCGATACTTTTCCGCCCCCCTCTCTAGCCAAAGCAAGAAATTCGAAATGTAACTCTGAGTCAAATCAATTCGTTACCAACTCGCATTACAGCCGCAAGACCTTTTTTAGAATCCTTCCCTCTCATTTTCTTCTCTAATTCACTGTTTTGGTGTCAAATCTGGGCTTGATGCCAACACAAATCTCAGGCCATCTGTCTGTAAACATAAAAAAAGGAACAGGGACATTCCACATGGGGGAAAAAAGGAAAAAAAATTGACCGATCCGGACCACCGTGGCGTTGCCCGTGTAGCGTCAAGTCAAAAACCACCACAATGACATCTGCCAGATCGGCACCACGGTGCTCCTCATCTGAGCCGGCACATGTGGCGATTTTATCTGCAGCAGGACAAACAAGCTTCTAATGAGAGTTTCTGTGCGGCTACAACGGTTAGACGTGCTTTTGGGTATTTTGTCTGGACGGAGTGGGTTGGTGTCGTGTTCTTTACTCGTGCTGTGGCGAGTCTGTGAATAAATGGCGAAGCCCTTCCAACTCAAACACAGCATTATATTGATGGCAACCAACATTAAATATTAGGGTGTCATGTTGAATAAAGTCACCATCTAAGTTGAAGTAGCTAAAATAAAGTTTGAGGAGTTGAACTCATCTGATCCGCCAGTTCAAAAGGCCAAACTGGAAGATGTGAGAGTCTAATGTCAAAAGGTGCTGCGCAAGTGTATCAAGCAGCATTTGCTATTTTTCATTTATGCAACATATCTCCCACAACCTCGTGCTCACCTCTCTGAGAGCTGGTAAGAGCTGCTGCATGCAAGCTGAATGCTGCCTTTAAGCCCCGAGTCCATCCAGGCTGTAACAGCTCAGCCCTTGCTCCACACTGTATCACTGTTCCCCTGACATGGAGCAGAGCCTCTATTTAGACACAGGAAAATCCCATGTACCCAATCATGCGAATGCACTAAATTTGTAGTAATTATTTCATAGGAAAGCGACAGCCCTGGGCAGGCTGAGCAGAAACAGACCAGGGGAAGGGTAGACAAGCTTGTTTAAGAAAATAGAGCTTGTGTGTTGGTGGTGGGTCACATGGCCCCCTGTGTCAACGCCTCTTTGTTGCCAGGTTGGAATAAGGTCTAATGAAGTTTATATAAAAAAAGTGATAATTTGTTTTACAATCGATATTTGTGACAGATACATTCAGAAATAGCACACGTCCACACAGCATAGATGAATTGTCAATGGAAACCCCCTTCCATGTTCGACCTTTCCTGTCTTTGCCTGATCATGTATAATCTGGCCTCAGGGCCTGTTTCTCCAACCTGGCAGTTCATCTGTTCTGGCAGATACCAGCGCTCCCGCTAACTGTAGGCAGACGCTAAGCAACAATTACTCATCTGCCGCTGACACAGACGTGGATGTCAGTTTTCCTCTCATCCATATCAGCTAGACAGGCTCTTATTTCATCGCAGAGAGTGGGACATTCATCATACACCTCCACACACAATAGGTAATAAAGAGACACTGTCAGGTTACATTATGTGAGGTGTATGATCCAGAGATTTGATCTTTGACCTGTTAGAGTGTCTAAAAGTCTATACTGCTTGGATTATTAACTGCCTGCCTTTCAAAGCCTACAGTGTCAGCGTAAACCGACTATGAAAAGGCATTAAAGCAGAAACAAAGTGGCATTAGACGGGGACTAAACTGAAATACCAGCAAAGACAATGTAGTGATCTGAAAAGCATTGCAATTTTTTTGTTGATTGTTGTTAACTCAGAATGAACGACATCCATTCAAAGATAATAATTTGTGAACGTAAAAATGTCCAGAGCAGAGATGCTTTGTACTATTGGAAGACTTGGGAGACTGGTTTTAATAGCTCGGCACAAAGTCGACTCGATGTATGAAATCAGTTCTCAAATTTACTGAGAGCCAGTGAAAGAAGACTCTCCTCAGCTGAGTTTTGTAAAAGATTTTCATCAAAATATTGTAGAATCAGTAGCAAAGACTGAAGTGAGAACGCTGCTGAAGCCGAGATAAATTTGAAAGTTTTTTGCATCCTTAAAACAACATTTTTTTTATATTCATTGGACACTTATTGGGTCATGAGAATAACATTGAAACCAACCCCCTTTTGCTGGATAATGATGTGGGAAGAAATATAGGGAGCATACATTTAATTAAATCTGTTGTCCTTTTATGTTTTAAACAGACCATTTTTACATATAGATTTATTATATACTGTATATATTAATCTTGTACTACAATCATCTAACTTCCCAATCTTTAACTCAAATCAGCTTTAATTGTATATGCCTTTTTAAACATACGTCTGGAAGTGGCAAGCAAGAGACTAATTGCTTAAGAAAACTAATTCCACATTTACCCATTTTGTTAGAAATATTTTTAATTCTGTCAACTCCAAACAGCTTTACCCTTAAAAGACTTTTGTTTTAACAATATTTGTATTCAATTACATCATTGTGTTTTTTTCTTTTCAATCCCCATATTTTTTGTTTTGTTTTTTGTTAATCACGTCCAAACATACCAGAATTAACATGTATGTATGTTTTTTTTTTTTTTTACTAAAGCACCTCATTTACATTAACTCATTTATCAATTAAAACTATGAAGCACTTTTATGAAATAAAAATAACTTGGATGAATGTTGATTTTAATATCTTGTCAATGACCACTTTGACATAGAAGGTATTTATACCAAGGATGCTAAACTTTTAGCATCTTCTTTGTGGGATTTTGAGACCCAGAACTTATTTCCCTACAACATTTACCTTGGCTCTTTTTTGTAGCCGTTTCTAACGTTGAGCCCAAAAACGGGCCATTGCAGCAGAGCGGGTAACTTTTCCTACTACAGCGGTGTTGACAACTGTTTAGTTCAGTGTGGGAACTAGAGTGTGGGACTACAACCAATGTTTGGGATTTTGCAGACACAAACTCCCTTCTGAAGCAAGAGAACCGTTAAGACAGCACCGCTCAGGACTACAACACAGTTTAATAGGCTAAATGTAATCTGATCACTGCTAAACTGAATTATAAATCATCTCAGTGTCAGAAGAATGTTGTAAAATTCATATTTGATTCAGATATGATAAGTATGGGCCAACAACACTTGCACACCAAGCAGCAGTTCCTCATTTTGAATCTGTATTACGCCACAGTTGGATGCCTTTTTTTATTCATGCGTCATCCATTTAAAACCCAAAAGTATTACTTTCACTAAAGCATTTACTCCCACTTGCACCACATACCGCTGTAAGCAGACACCAATGATGTAAACTTTATCACAGTTAAGGTTAACAGAAAACATGAGCTGTAGGCTATTTTGAGCGGACTGTAGTGTAACACATAATTTTTTTAATTATTCTAAACATAAATCTAAAATGTAAATTTCCATCAAAAAGTTCCTGATTAAAAAACTAAAACCACAAAAAAACTCACCCTGGTTCCAAAAAAACTTTCCTCAGGTCAAAAAAATAAATAAATTAACTTGACATTTTAAAACTGTTAGGGGACTAATCTTTTCGGTTTATACTGCTTTGTCTCAATATATCATAACTATGGTGGGAAACCTCCTAAGCTGCCCAAAAATGTATTAGAATCAACCCTTAAGAGCTTTAGTCTAAATATCTATGCAAGTTCAAATTGATCATTTAAAGTTATTGTAGGAATTGTATCTGTTTTTATCTTTTATCTATTTCGTTTAAGTTGTTAAAGCTAGACTTCAAATTTCATGGGTAAAATATCTCGGATCAGCCCCCCAAATTTACTTTAAATTTAAAAATCCAGTTTGGTTGACACGCATTACCCAATAATGTATAATGAGCCAACTTATACACCTTTCCTATAAACTAAGAGACAGTGTGTTGTGTTCTGTAGTTTGATGCTGCACTGTTAATTTGGTTCTTCAATAATTCTACCAGCAGTTGAAATCACATAATTAAATCTAATGAATGCTTACAGATAAACTTCTATAAAGATAAACCCTATAATTAGCTTTGGCTGTCACTAAATACATATTGTATTAAACAATACTGAGTATTTTTCAGTGGTTATCAAAGGCGTTGGTTGTTTGTGCCAGTGATGCTTTTCTTGGATGGCTTGCTGTTCTTTTCATATCTCTTTCTATCTTATACTCTGTTGTTCCTCTGTCTATTTTTGTTGTTATGCCTCATCTTTTTCTCTTCCTTTCTTTCTCTTTTACCTTTCTGTTCCTGTGTCCATTGATCTAATGAATGCAAGTTTGTCCATGGAAGATGGATTTTCCTGTCAATACCAAGAATAATAACAGTGTTGTTGGACTCCATAGGTGCCTTAAGGTAGGGTTTAAATACAAAATCCTTAATTATATAGTCTCAGCGTGCAATAATGCATTCAGTGATGTGAATTTAATTGCGTTTTACTTGATTGAATTAAAAATACTTAAGGGTTTCAAAATGATGAGCAAAATTATTAATGTTATAAATTATACTAAACTTAACCAAAAGTGTTTAGCTTCTTTAATTTAGAACTAATTCAGAATAAAAGTGATGATAATATTATTTACAGGAAATACATTAAATTGGTCTTCTATTTAGTAAAGCTCAAGTCAATCCCACTATAATCTTTTTTTTTTTTTTTTTTTTTAAATCAGAGCCAAGAAACAATTTAATCAAAAGCTCATTAGGGGCAGCCCTCTGCATAGTATATATCATGAACTTGTGGGCCAAGGCTATGTAACCAGAGCCCAGTTTGGAAACTAATGTGAATTGGAAAGCTGAGGTTTGATTTGATCCAACGTCCAAGGGAAACTTGAGTTTGAAGGTTAAACACAGGTTGTCAAAACTCTGAAAAGCCTGCTTGGCTCTTAAAAAGGTGTCAGAAGTACACGGTGCTACACAGTACACCAATCAGCAATAAAGTCCATTATTTCCCCCAGAGCACACCTGTAGTCTCCTTGTAAAGCTCGCACCTCTGTTTAGAGTGGCTCTGCTCCCTCCCGTCTCTAATTGGTGTGCCATAGAACCAAACGTGGGGCTAATGGACGGGTCTGCCCGGGCCCGGACAAAGCCTGCTCTGTTACAGACTCTGGTGTTAATGTGTTTCCTTTACTGGCAGCGGCACTCCAGGACAGCCAGAAGGAGGTGGAGGGGAATGAGGGGAGCTAAGAGGGGAGCTGACAGGAGGTTCTAAGCCCGAAAGGGGCAGGGGTGGCCGTTTAACCTTGCCCGCAGCCTGGCGGAAAGTCTAATAAAACCGTGGGCCGTGAAAACTGAGCAGACAGCAAAACCTTCGCCAGAAACTGACACTCACTTTCTCTCTCCCACTCTCATTTAGCTTTTTATCCCCCCCCCCTCCCCTCCATTCCTTTTCACTCGTTGGCCCACAGGAAAAACGTAGCAAACAGAATCCGTTGGCACAGCTGGCCTCAAGCACGGGGAGGAAAAGGAGGAGGAGCAGGGTGATGAGAAATGTATGGAGATGTCTCCTATCCCAAGCCAGACCATGTGGGTCCAGACAGGATGGGGACAGAACCTGTCAGCTGGGGGCATGGGTCTGGAGGAGGAAGGGACTGTGGGTTTGAGGAGATTTTGGCTCTGGAGGCCATGGTTACTCAACAAATTCTGTTGTTAGAGGTGTTTTGGTAAAAAAAAAAAGGAAAAAAAAGGATGACTTATAAAGCCCAAGACTGTGTGAAGGCTCAACCTCACACATTTACATGTCTGACTCACACACATTTATATTACTGTCTGTCAGTATATTTATGCACATTTACTGAGACTAAACCACAATGTGATTTATTCCCATCTTTCCTCTGTAACATTTATTCTGAAGACATATTGTGCGGTTGTGGCAGGGCCGAGTGGTGCATTAGGCCTGGAAAAACTGAAAGGCTATAAGCTGCAAAGCTACACAAACGCAATGGATTGATTCATGAAAAATAACCAGCAAGATGATCTTTGATGGAATATTTGTACATGTAGAACATCTATGTCCTTCCTCTGGCAAGTTTCTGCTTCTAGACTGTTTTAATGAGTGGCTATTTTGATTTTGTTTACATTTGTGTAAAAAAAAAAAAATAATAATAATAAAACCGCATAGACTCATTTTGTTCAGATATTTGAGTCACTTCTATAACAAGCTTGTCTGAACTGGCCTTATTTTGAACATAGAAAGTGAAAAATAGGCAAGACAATTTAATTTTCATAGTGTTATCATAGAAACCTTTCAATTCAAAACCTGTGTCTACACACCTGTTTTGGCACTCAACCAGAACTGCAAATCCCATAATCCTGCTCTGTCTGTGAATAATGACTGTGGGGAGTGAATGGCTCTGTGGATGGAATTAAAGAGAAACATGTAACCCTTATTTTCTATCTCCACTCCCACTTAAGATTTAGGTCAACTTGTTTACACCAGCCTGAATGTATATTAATTTCGTGTAACATTTCTTAATCTGTATTGAGTTATTAAACAAAATACCTAGCTAGTAGGAGTGATATTGAAGCAGGAATCTTCCCTGGATAGGGGGAGTTGGCCATAGTCCAACCTAACTAAAGCCTCTCCAATGCCTGCCATCGCCGTTATTGCGCAATTCACTTTCTGACTGACTTCTGGATCTTCAGCAAAGGGGGAATATGCATGTGTGCTGCAACCAAGACAAGTTGGGCACTCTTCTAAGCCAACATAGTGTCTATTCACACCTGAAACACCACTGCCCTCATTTAAAGGCTGAGAGGGATGAGGCAGGCAGGGAGAAAGAAATGTGATCCAAGGAAATCTGAAAGCAAAACTTATAGCAAAAGTGTGGGTGACAGGAAAACTAATCAGATTGTGGAGAAAGTCAAGTACAGTAGATGCATTCATTAACTTAACAATTAAGGGTGTGAGTACTTTTTTCATAGCATTTTCTAGTGACTTCCTTTTATCAGAAAAGAAAACAAACTGAAGTAAATTGATTATAGTATAACTCTTATTTAACTTATTGTATGATTTAAAATAAGGAAACCCACTAATTTTCAAATATGTCAATCACAACAGTACTGTTTGGGGAATACATTTAGTTTATTTTCTGTTTTTTACATGTTTGAAACAAACTCCTTAAACTAAACTTCCTCCATAAAAATTCCCATTCCTTTCATTCTGAGTACAGATCTAGAATAAGACCATATATTGAACTGTGATGAGGCATTTCCACTGACTTTCAAAAGTGTGCACACCTCAGTTAAAATGCAAGGTTTTTGGGAGGTAAAAGAAAATTTGACCTTAATAAATCATTTCAGGTGGTTTTTTGGAAGGCTGTCCTACTATCAAAAACTTAAACATATGAAGCTTGCTAAACCTTACTGGGACTTTAATTTAAAACATGTGCCTTGGTCAGTTGTGTTTGAGCTTAAGATGAAAAAAAAATAATTTGCAATTCACTCTCATTTTGACTCTTCAACCCAAAACAGAAATTTAGTGGCGACAGCAATGCAAAATCTGAAGATGAATTGATTTTTTCAGATTTGCTGACACCATGGGCCTCATGTATCAAAGAGGGTGCAGCTCTTATGCTAAACATTGGCAGAAAGGAGAAATCCTGAAAATTCTGATGTACAAACCCATGCGTAGACATGTTATCGCATGCAATTCTTCGTTCTTCGTACTGGGGCCAGTTCAGAAATAATTGCCCTGCACCATCCAAACCGGTTACAAAAACACTAGGGATGCAAGTTATGGATTAATAAGTTGATTGATCTTATCCACGAACTAACGATTAATTGGTAAGCGTCCATTTTCTCAAAAACCCCAGTTTTCTCTTGTATCAACAGGTTCTGTTGATACAGAACATTGAAGGTATAATTTGTTTTTTATAATATGCTGAATTTTAGAAGAGGCACATCGTGATATTATAGTTTATTGTCTCACCTGTATTAAATACTGACTGAATAAACAAAAATTGTGGTTTTCTCACACACAATTAAGTTTGGACAAATTTATAAAATATAACAATAGAGGATCCTATTAGGTTAATGAATATAAATAAATAAGTTGAATAGAATAAAAAATATGAAACTAATAATCCCCACGAAAACCCTCACCATCAGCCGTGCTTTTGGCATCATGTCTTTTTCTATCATGATACAATTTTTTTGCGTATTGCCTTCCGCTTTTCTGTCATCAGATCCTTGCCTTCTGAATTTTTGATTGAGAGTGCAATGCAGCCCAGCTGAATGGGAGCCATTTAGCTGACAACGTAAGGAACTAGTTGAGTGTTTATATTTAAGAACGGAACCGCTGTCGTCAGTAAACAGCGCAAAAATAATCCTAACAAAAATAATAATTTTTGTTAGGAATTAATCTGCTGAACCCCTGAGATTATTCATATGCATTCTATCCCCTCAGCGCACAGATCGATGCTCGTTTATACAGTATGTGACAAAAACAGAAGAATATTCAGTTTACATCTGATTGAGGTTGTTTCCATCCTTTTGAGGTGTGCTACATTATTCTATGAGGCTAAATGTAATTTCTTTGTATGGGTTTAAAGCAGAAAAGCTAAAAACTGAAAGAATGTCAGGTTTGATGCTCCTTGGGCTAAGTAAAATTGATGGGAGTCATATTTCAGTGGATTTGGGACTGTTTTAATATTTAGTGGTTTGTTGCTGTTGATTGAGGAAGTTTGCGTGGCTGTCGCACATTTTCCCAGCAGGTCAAAAATGTGCGTGGATTACCGCACACTTTCATGCAACGCACATTTTTGTACATGTAAAATTGGGCGTTAAACATTGCACCGCAAGTTTTTTTTGTGCGTGCGTTGCTTTACACAAGGCACCTGCACAAGTTAATACGTTTTTGTTGTTATTGATTGTTTTCAATCATTTTCACCAGTGGTAGAGCTGCCATAATTAATTATTGTTTCAGTGATTGAGTGTTAAGAATTAGTGTACAAATCAATTATCAATTGAAACATTAAGCATACAGAAAATATGATGCCTTCTATTAAAAGAAAGTTTATTTTGATAACTGCCAAACTTTTCTTCTCATCCTCTCCGTTTTGTTTCTACTCTATCGTACAACATTGAAATTGGATTCAACCGTATTCCATTGACTCCAAAAAGTCAATTGCATTGCATCTTTGATTGTCAAGCTACAGCACTACTAAAAGAAGACATTTATACACCATAACTCCAGTTACAGTTCTTTATACCATGGTCAGTCTGCACAGAATTGATAAAAATTGACCTCTTAATATGTAATATGATATGGTGGTAGAGGAACTGAAGATGACGTTGCACCTATATCTCTTACTGGAGGAACTAAGTGAAAAACATAGGCGCAGAGGTACAACCAGTTGAAAAAGTTACTCTTGAGCACAGCACAGTAATAGAGCAGCACCTTGCGGTTCAATCAGCCTCCTTCAGAGCTAATGTGTAATTTGACAAAGGTTGAAAGACAACACGGTGTTCTTAACGTGCAATTAAACCGCTCCATCATCGAGATACTTGGTCGCCTTGGTGATGGCGCACAACAAACACTGATTGGAAGGGAGGTATAGGTATGAGTAAAGGTAAGGACAAATATGATATGCCTGAAGCTCAGTTTAGATCCGTCACTGGCTCATGACACAAATCTCTGCAAAGCGTAAAAGGGAGCATAGGACTCTGTCATCAGCTTCACTTTGAGACTTTAGAATCCTCCTCACCTGGCCAAAGTTCAGCTGCTGTTTAGGCTGTGCTCTTTCAGTTTTTTTCTCATCAACACCAAACGTAACTAAAGACCAAAAACAAAAAGCAGCACCTTCTTGGTGAGATCCATCTTAAAGGACACTGACAAATCCCCTTGAAATCCACTGACCGAGTCATTCCCATCTAAAGATTCCTTTGAAAATAACCTTCTCAATAAATGGAAAACATATCCTCTTACAAATCTATCATGCGATCTGACCTTTTGGGCTCAAACTCAACAAAAGCAGAAAGACGAAGCCAAGGCATGTGAAGGTTGAGCGGCTGCATGTGTGTTTGACTTCGGCGGTGTTATTCTGACTGCTCTTCTCTCCTGACATAACAGTATATTATTCTGTACTGCCAAGCGTGAACCACAATACTCTCTGGGAAAAAAGGATGGATGGTACTTCCCCAAATAAACCAGGGGTAAGCCTCCAACTGGAGCTGCTCACTAACTTTGTCTGCAGAAATAAAAAATAAATAAAAAAAACATCAATGTGCTTGTTCATTACAGCCTTAGACCAA
This sequence comes from Fundulus diaphanus, assembly GCA_037039145.1. Classification (NCBI taxonomy): domain Eukaryota; kingdom Metazoa; phylum Chordata; class Actinopteri; order Cyprinodontiformes; family Fundulidae; genus Fundulus; species Fundulus diaphanus. The sequence continues at coordinate 17,829,155 of CM073128.1, read as the reverse complement.
CAAACTGAACGCCAGCTTTTTTTTTTCTTCATGTTCCAGAGCTGAATTTCTGGTGACTTTCTGGTGATGGGTTGTGAAGAAAATGACCAAATAAACAAAGATTTCACTGCTAATCCAGCTTTCAAAGAGACAGGCGAACTGTGCTGGCTCACATTTCACAGCTATGCGGAGTCCATTTAGCACCACTGCTAATGCTAATCCCTGGCATCAGAAACAAGGTGAGAAATGTTTGTTATGGCTAACAGCTAAGCTAACCAGAGAGCAGCGAGCGGCGGTGTGGACCAGCCAGCAGATACAGATTTCTGTTTGATTTAATTTACGCTGGATTTACACCGGCTTATTTTTTTTCCCCCTACATGACTGTATGATTCAGACCTTCTACAGCAGAACAATGAAAGTCCCCTGTTTATTGGTAGAGCGCTCATATATTTACAGGAACGGTAAGAGAAACCAGAAGCACATTCCTACTGAGATTAAGTCATCAGCAGCGCAGAATGAAAGAAATTTTTGCCGGACGCCCACTTTTTCATGTTTTTCCAAGAAGCACCTACAACAAGAACAGTTGGGTTAAATCCCTTTGGGAAATACAAAAATACAAAACAAGAAAATCTTCAGTGAGGCTTTTATTAGGGAAACAAACACACACATCGAAGTCGTAGAACGGTGGCACCACAGTTTTTTTTACCACTATGGTAAGTGAAGGTGACATTACAGATATATTAGCACACAGTGACAACAGAAAGTAATCACACAGCCCGTCCCCTTTTCCACATTACAGACTTATTTTTAAAGAGAGTGCATTTTCCCTCGTGTAGATCCTTATGAAAGATATCCGAGTTATTGGAGGGGCAGCATCAATAGACAACCATTTTTGGTCTTTCCTTTGATGTCCAATTAGACGTAAGTGCAGGCACTGGCTGGGCTACAAACTTCTCTTTAAGCCACTTCTTTGTTATCCTGGCAGGGTACATCAAGTCATTTTTCTTTTCTTGAAGAGTCTCTATACACCAGACATACAGCATGATGCTGCCACCACCATGGTTCACAGTGGTCTCTGTTTTTCCCCAGATGTGATGCTTGGGGTTCCGGCCAGAAAATTCTGTTTTGGTTTAATCAGACCAAAAAAATGTGTTTCTCGTCATATGGTACTCTCTAATTTGGGTTCTGCTACTCTGTCATACATGAATGATTGATGGAGTTCCTTTAGCAATGGCTGAGCCTTCCAAAAGGTAACCCTAACCCCAACCACCCAAGTGATCATTAGATTTTTGGTGACTTCGCTGACCAACACACCCCATACCACAGTGCTATCTTGGATGTTCGGTGCTGCAAACATTTTGTATCCTTCCCCAGAGTTCTGCATTTATACAACATGGTGCTGGATGTCTACAAACATTTGATTTGACTTCCTAGCTTGGTGTTTGTACTAATTTGCACAGGCAACAGTGCAATGTATACAAGAACATTCAAGATCATGTTACATTGACAAAATTGACCATATCTGGACTCCAATCAAGTTGCAGAAGCATCTAAAACTCAGATGCTAGTGTGCTCAAACACAAGAGTCAATGCAAAAGATGTGAGTAATTATATACCTGCAACATTAATCTACAAAAATGTATGTAAACAGGTGTACTGTAGATTCTTTAAAGGAAAACTACATCGTTTAATTGGTTTTCTGTAGTAATAAATGAGTGTGCTACATGATGTGTAAAGCTCTTTGACTGGTCTACATCAGTGGTCCCGAAACGGTACTGGTCCACTGATCACTTGATGCCAGTCCGCACAGAAAGACAACATAACTTAAATTATTTCCTTTTTATTTACGTATTTCTTAAACATACGTAAGGATTGTTGCTTACTCGGGTTGGCCATTAAGAATCTCTCCAAGGTCTACACCTATGAGCTTTTATTTGTACTGGAAATTCCACAGCAGTGGAACCTTCTTCAGGGTCAAGCTGAAGTTGACGATATGCTGGTCAAAACCATTCAGCTGGACAACACAGGCCTTAAGGACTTAAAACCAGATACTGTACCCAAACATATTACACCTGAATCTGTTGCTATTAGGACAATTATGGTTCTGTATTTAATGCAAGGTTTTATAACGTGTATGCTATCTAGATATTTTTTAGAACTGTGAAAGACTGAATAAATAACTGTTTCAGCTTGATTTATTTTACATTTTAATGAGAATTGAAATGAGCAGGACTTAGGCTACGTTCACACTGCAGGTCTTAATGCTCAATTCCGATTTTTTTGTGAAATCGGATTTTTTGCGTGGTCGTTCACATTTCCAAAAATATGCGACTTGTATGTGATCTCCTGTGTGAACTGAATACGTTCAACCTAAGTGTCCCGCATGCGCACTCGAGGACGCAATGACGTCACACGTAGCAAGCGTCCTCAGTGTTTGCGGAAGTAAACATGGATTATAATGCTGGCGCGCATTTTGCGGTCATTCATTTATTTTCTAACCGGAGCTTTCCCTCCATTGACTGCTCTTCTCATTGAAGTCCGCCATGGGTGTCGTCTTTCTTCCCGCTTCTGCATAGCAGGACGCAGAATAGTGACGTTTGTCGAGTATCGTGACGTACAGGTCGGATAAATGCGACCCGGCCGTACAGACACAGGTCGCATCTGAAAAGATCATATACGTATCGGATTCAGGACCACATATCCTAGTGGCCTGGGTCGCATTTGAAAAAATCCGATCTGTGTTGTTCAGACTGTCATAAAAAGATCAGATACAGGTCGCATATGGGCAAAAAAATCGGAATTGGGTCACTTCAGGCTGCAGTGTGAACGTAGCCTTAGATGATACTGACCTCACTTAAAAGTTTAATATGTTTGATTGCATGGGTTTGAATATTGTAATTCTAAGTTTAAATCACAACACATACACACACACACATTGAGCATCATGAGATAATCAGTTAAGTTTTTTGTGCTACACTTTAAAACGTATCGGTGTTGCCCTTACAAACAATCTGCTGAGAAAGACTATTAAAAGGGACACAACAATGAAAGAAAAAAAACTGGAGGGACTGGTGAGCAATCCTGCTTTTGTTTATTGTACACTAACTACACTCAAGACAAAATTAGATGTTTGCAATATCCAGTTAGAACAAAGTATACATTATCAAAGTGTATGATTTAAAGTACAACCTTACAATCCAAACAAAGTAAAAAATATGGCAGGATCATTTTGCATCTCACAGTACCAAATCCTAAAAAAGGATCTTCTTGTGAGTAACAAACTGCAGAGCCAAAATTCTCCTTAGTATGGCACCGCCAGGATCATGACGGACCCTGGGGGCCTGGGTAAACACTGGTCAATCGGCCAAAGACAAGCGCCACACTGCAATGTGCAAGGCACCACGTTCCTGCTGCATGAGCCACATTAGCCTTAGGTCTTAGAATAGAGACAGGATTGAGACCTAAAGGCCTGCTAGAGAAAAGAAATATAGTCTGTAAAGAGAAAAAGAGGAATATACAGAGAGAGAAAGAAAAGGGAAAGGAATGTGTGTGAGAAGAATGGGCAGGTAGAGGAGAAAGAGCTGACATTTACCAAAAGGCTGACATCATGTTATCAGTGGGCAGCAAGCTTTGCCCTTAAAAGGTCGTACTACGTGTGTAACAACCTCGCACACCTCAATTTCTGCGATTTCACAAGTGTTCAGATTGGTTTTATATCTAAAAGATAACAATTGGGAGTTATTTTCAATCAATTCATCAAACCAAATAAAACAGTTGATATTTTAACAACAATAAAAACTAACTTCATCTTAAGCAACTATTTCTTCATTATAAGACCTTCATGCAGGCACCACATCATCTCCGCTGAACTGTCAGTAACCCACACCAGTTCCCACATCTATCTGTCTGTGGTAACCCATTATGGTTTACCGGATGACCCCTGACCCTGGCCGGGGTCGTGGCCAGTGCCTTCATTAGGGGATAAATCATAAACACCTGAACGGCTGACCTGGGCACGGTTTCGGGGCTCCAGTCATGTGTTATTAATTTTGAGTCATGGTGGCGTGTAAAACGGGTTAAAGCAGCGCCTGCGACCCTCAGGGCCCACAGCACATATTAAAAATGGGACCACAACCCGTTCACTATGTGTCCGAATGTGTAAGAGTGTGTGCCAAGTGGTTATGGGAAACCTGGCCTCACCAGTAGATGATTAGGACTTTATATTGAGCGTATAATTGGATACTTTTACACAATCTGACAATGGATTTATTTGTGTTTTACTGTGTGCTATTACTATTAGGGCTTTAACTATTGAGGTTAAGTGTTGTCGGGGGGCTTCAGACTTGTCACTTTGTCACACATGGACAACGCATGAGAATTACCCCTGTACTTCTTCTTAACTGAGATGTTTTACTACATTGAAACAAATTAAAACAATGTGATATAAGGCTTCTGTCTGAATAGTAGAGAATAGCAGAGAAATGAGAGAGAATAATCAGTTAAAATCCCAAGGTATTTATATTCAGACTAACTCAATCGTCAAACCATGAAGTGTGGTGATGGATGGAAAATTCTACACATTTAATTTGGAGTTTGAAAACAGCATACATTTTGTCTTGCTTTTTCTAGGATTGGGAACTAAGTTAGAGAGTTTATCGAATGGTATTAAAAGTTTAAAAGATTGAGAAATACATCACAGTTCCATAAAAATGGAAATTAGTGTTTCATTTTGCTGGTGAAGATTCTTGTTTTAAAACTTTTTCGGAGTATTTCATTCTCCTTGATAAAGATTGTTAATATATGATTTGAATAGTAATGGTCAAATTAGGGATGGGGCCAATCTGATCCAGTATCAGGTTCGATACTAATGTATTTTACAGATCAGAATCCAGTCCAGATGCCATTTCTGTCTTTTCTGCTAAAAAGTCTCCTGAGACTCTGCCGGCTGCTCTGCTAGCTGATTGCTAACGGATTTCCTAAACAGAGCCCTGTTCCTCCACCTCTCAAGAGACCCGCCTCCATTCAGGAAATCCACGATTCCACGCTTAGCAGCCAGCTAGCAGAGGCTCATTGAGCCAAGCGCTGTGGCTAACCAGCTTTCAATCACAACATATCCGCTGGGCGGAAATATTTTACAACAGAAACATCCCAAAGTAAGACTGCAACGTAAAATGTTTACAAAGCCATGTACCAAGTGGCAGAAGCTGTCGTGACGTACAATACAGCAAATTTATTGAGGAGCACAGGGATGTTTTAGCCAGAGGGGCAGACTCTCGCTGTCATAAAGAAAACCGTTTAATGTGGCGAGAAAATTTAGCTTTGTGCATTTTCATGACCTTTAACTCAATATGTTTTGACTAGACAGCGGCTAACGGCTGTTAGCATCTCCCAGCGAAACAATGAAGAATGGTCCAAGATCCAGTGAAAAAAATGCAAAGACATATATGATTCCAAGAGGGAAGAGACTGGAATGTCGCTGGGAATACAGTATGAACGTTGGTGTTCACTAAAGCGGATGCTAAACCTGATGATTGCTCAGATGTGACCACAGAGTTGACTGACGTTCTGATATGAGGCTCTTAAAGTTGCTGTAGATCGGTGTATTCAATTAATAACGGTTGGTCTTCGATCACGCCGAGCTGCCGCTTTACTGCGAGATCACACAGTTTTGGTCTTTTTTAACATGGCTATATACCTTTAATAGGTCACTCCAGAGAAGATGTGCTGGATATTCTACAGTTCAGTGAGGGTGAGCTGTACACCACTGAATCTGACACTTTGCAAGTGTAAATGGGTTTACATAGCTTTGCCATGTAAACCCATTGCATGAAGCTGTCTAGTTACTGTTGGAGAGCATGGAGTTTGTAGCTTTGTACCTGTTAACTAGTAATACCAGATAGATGTTATGATTTTCACAGACCTCTCCTTGGACTCTCATGGTTGAAGAGGATCCCGTTGACGGCGAACATGTTGTAGGCCTCGCGGAAGTTTACCACAATCCAGTAGGCATAGAGTTTAGCAGCTCCTGAGAGGATAGGCAAAAGTGGAAGAAGATAGAAAGGAATACATGAAATATATGACATATAATTTTCCAACCTCTTAAAAAACGTCCTTTAATTCTGTACATAGGAGCTCCTACGACAGGTTTGGAGTTTCTTGGGAAAACCAAATATAGCTTTGCTTAGTATTATGTTCATTTTTGGTCTACCCATTTAAGCATTATTATTAGAACACATACACGTCTGATCAAGATCTGGGATAAAAATGTCAAATGATAAAAAGATAATATTAATAAATACACTACTCAAAAAAAGGTCAGGAACACTTTGTAAACTTGTCAGATTTGGACTGGGTGGCGTGCTTCGGTGGCGCAGTGGTTAGCGCGCACGACCCATGTACGGAGGCCTTAGTCCTCGGCGCGGCTGACTCAGGTTCGACTCCGACCTGTGGTCCTTTGTGGTCCTTTGCCGCATGTCTCTCCCCCTCTCTCGTACCCAACTCAGACCACTATATGAAAAACGAGCCACTAGTGCCGTAAAAACCTCAAAAAAAAAAAAAAAAAAAAAAGATTTGGACTGGGTAATATGTTAGGTACAAAATGATTTAAATTGATGAAAATGAAAATAATCAACCCAGAGAGGGCTTAACTTAGACAACATTGGCCATGCTCCATGTGAGATGGCGGATGGTGTCCTGGGGCTATCCCCAGCCAGATTCTGACCGGGGCATCGCTGAGCTCCTGGACAGTTTGATCTGCAACCTGAAGGCATCAGAGATGCTCTATGGGATTTAGGTCAAGGGTGCGAGGAGGTCAGCCAATGGTTTTAATTCTGTCAACCTCCAGGAAATGCCTGAATACTCTTGCCACATGAGACCGAGCCTCATCATGCACCATGAGGAACCCAGGACACCAACAAAGGGTCAGGGTGTTGTTTCTCCTTTACAGGTCTCTGCATCCTTCCATGGATATGCCTCCCCAGACCCACACTGACCCACCACCAAACCGATCACGCTGAACAATGTTGCAGGCGGCATAACATTCACCACAGCTTCTCCAGACACTTTCACGTCTGTCACATGAGAGAAAAAGAACAGAAAGAATGGGCGCCAGAGCCTAATCTGCCAATTCTGGTGTTCTTTAGCAAATGTCAGTCGAGCTGTACGGTGCCTGGCAGTGAACACAGGGTCTACTAGAGGATTCAGGTGACCAGGCCACCCTCATGAAGTATGTTTCTAATAAACAATATAATTGACTGGAATCACATCACAGATACTCTATAAAGGAAGGGTCGGAGCAGACTCTACCAGCTAAGGAGACTGGGACCTTTTGGAGTGTAGAGGGCGCTCCTCAAGACCTTTTTCGACTCTATGGTCACATCAGCCATCTTCAATGGTGCAGTATGTTGTAGCAGCAGCTTATCTACAGCTAAGAGGAAGCTGCTAGATGCGCTCATCAGGAAGGCCAGCTCTGTTCTGGGATGTCCCCTTGCCCCAATGCAGGAGGTGAGAGAAAAGACCCTGGCAAAGATAACATAATTGCTGGACAATATCTTGCACCCCATGGGTGAAGCTGTTAGACAGTTCCTTCATTGACAGACTGCTGCATCCTAAATGGACAAAAGAGCGTTATTGCAGGTCCTTAATACCTGCACCTGTTAGACTTTATAACCACCATTGCTCCCATCAAACTCGATAATCATCTCTGCTCTTGATGCAGATTTTTTTATTGTTTTATATATAGTCGGTTAGGGTGTTTTATGTATAAATATACATACATGTCTTTCACATTTTTTAAACTACCCTACTCAGTTACACACTAATATTTTTGAGGATGCTATCTTCAATAACTAATAACTGTACAGTATTTTTTCTTATATTGTACATTTTACCTTGCACTACAGTCTCTTATTCTCCTCAATTATCGCCTTTGTGTGCATCTACATGCTCCTTTTATTTTGCTGCAACTACACCTAGATTTCTATTCTAATGGTTGGGTCAGAGGCATTCACACCAGTGGCCCACTGGAGGTTACTTAGTAGGGCTCTGGCAGTACTCATCCTGTTCCTCCTTGCACAAAAGGAGCAGATATCAGTCTTGCTGATGAGTTAAGGCCCTCAAACGGCCCTGTCCAGCTCTCCTAGAGTGACTGCCTGTCTCCTGGGATCTCCTCCATGTTCCTGAGACTATGCTGGGAGACCCAGCAAATCTTCTGGCAACGGCACATATTGATGTACCATCCTGGTGGCATTGAACAGTCTGTGCAACTTCTGTAGGGTTCAGGTATCGCCTCATGATACCATTAGTGACACTGACCCTGGTTAAATGCAAAACTACTAAGAAGCAGTCAAAAAATTGTCAGTTTCCTCCACCTGCAAACACATGCCTGTTTTTGTGGTTGTCTCTTGTTTTCCCTTTAGGGCACCTGTTGTTAATTTTATTAACACCAAAATAGCTGACACCGATTAAAAAAAAACCTCTACTGAACTGACCAGATCAATAGTCCAGAAGTTTAACTGACTTGATATTATACTCTGATTAAAAAGTGCTGTTTTATTCTTTTGAGCAGCAGAGAAGTATTTGCATTTCAGTGGCTGGTGAGTTGCATTATAGCTGGTGGCTCTAATGCAGGTTGTAAACAGAGCTTCAGAATGCAAAAAGAAGAAAATGGAGCAAGAGGCAAAATAAATGTAAATTGTAAATGTAAATGATCGAAAACTACATTTAAAAGTGGTTTATCGGCTAATATTAGTGTTAAGAGCATAGCTTAAAAAAATCAATCTGGCATTCGTGCTATGTTCTGTCAGTGATTCATACTTTCATAATGATCCAGAGAAGCACTGCAAAAAGGGAACTAAAAGTAAAAATGTCTTGAAATTAGTGTATTTTTCCTTGATTTGAGCAGGTAAATAAGACTATTTACCAATTAAATACGGTTTTTGCACTTAGGAGCAATTAATCTCCATCATCTTATTTCAAGTGTATGATATCTAAGTATCTTATTTTAGGGGTAAAATACTCATTCCACTGGCAAACAGTCTTATTTAGCTGCTCAAATCAATGAAAAATATACACATTTCAAGAATATTTGCTGTAAGGCTTTCTGTAGTCAAATATGACAGGATTGTCGAGAAGCAGATGCAAGGCCTCCTACAACACTGCATCACTGCCAAGGTTGAAACCAACATAAGAGCTATTTTAAAGTTCTTAAAAGATCTTGAGGGTTATAGGATAAAAAAAATGAAGTGTTAGACCCAAAAATGTCGCCTGAGCAAAGTTGGAAAATCCAACGAGCTGTCTGTGAAGACAGAGTTTAAACCAAGATTAGGGTTCTGACTGACCAAAGCCTAACAAACTAATAACATGGATTCTGCGAGAACGGGGATCAAAGCACAAAACAAGAAAAAAAAACATCTTCATAGGCCACGACTCCTTCCACCCCACAAACATATAGACTTGGACTGTCTTTAAGAGTAAGAAAGTTTTACTCTCTGGAGAGAAAAAAAATAATCTGGACGGTCTTGATGGTTTCTAGCATTACTGACAAGACAAGGAGATTCCAATGGATATGTTTTCTGTTCAGGGCCACAACGAAGCTGTTGTGAACGGGCGTCAGACAGCGGCACATCTCTTACCTGAGGATCTTAGTCTGAGCTGTGATTACTGGATTCTTAAACTGGACAACACGGTCTAGTTCACAATGTCTATCTCACAAAAAACTGATATATGGTCACATTTTTAATTCACTGACAAGAAATTAATTAATAATGTATTGGTGTCACTGATTGGTCTTAAAGAGAGACTGGAACACTAACACCCAAAAATCTAAGTCAAGCTTTGCAAAAGAAAAAACTGAAACCAATGGATATAAAAGCTGTTCGAACTGATAATGTAGAGCATGCAGAGAGGGAAATTCTTCTTCGATCAAAGTTGCACAACCAGATCATGAAACCCCACCCTGTGGTCAAAGATAGATGCTTTCTTCCTCTCAGGAGCCTGAATCTAAGACTCTCACTGACTGACCAAGAGCTGCACCATCTCTAACCAAACTCCTCCTCAAACTCCCTTCTCCTGTAATGAGTGAAATACCAAAGCCAATGAAGGGAGGTGCCTGTTGATTAAGCTGTAGGTCAAGCTATATAGTAGAGGTGAAGGGAGTTCCCCATGGCAACCTCTGCCTCCACCTTCCCAGGTCTAATTAATGAAGGACCAGCTTGGTACATGCCTCCTATTCAGCTTCAGATTGAGTGCTGACAGATGGAGAAAGTGTCAGGAAGGAGAGCATTGAGACAACGGAGAACATTAAACCTGATCGCTACCACACGTGTGCAGCCTGTGTTTATGTGTGTGTGTGTGTGTGTTGAAGCTGAAAGTGAGAGCGGAGTGCTGTGGATATAAAGGTGTCTTTGTTAAAGAAGAGAGCCACTCCAGTCTTCAATCAGACGTTTGGCCTCAGGGTGTGAAGGGAGCTCAAAGGGAGCTAGAGCTCTAAAGCATTCCTCTATTCACTCACACACATTCCTAAAGACATGTATTCATAAATGCACAAAGATAAAGTGCAGTAGGGATATCATGTAATTTGTAGGTGCTTTAATGATCACGTGCAAGACCCTGACAAAAATAAACAGAGAACATACTTTATGCTTGCTTCCTTGTGAAGTAGCAGCTTTCAACGTATTTGTTAGTTTTACCGTAAGGTGAGCGGGGGTAAAAAGGTGTGGTTTCCTTCTGTGGGATCTCCTGGACTTTGCCGTACAGCTCACTGGTGGAGGCCTGGTAGAACTTGACACTGCTGGTCAGACCACATGTCTTGATGGCATCCAGGAGACGCAATGTGCCCACACCGTCCACGTTAGCGGTGTACTCGGCCAAGTCAAAAGAGATCTGGGGAGAAAAAAAAGTGAGAAGGGAGACATTTTCAACACCAGTAATGAAATCTCTAACAAAAAACTAAAGCTTCTCTTTATTTCTATGAAAGGACAGAAAATCAATCATATTATACGCTTTGAGCTGTGAGATTACAAATAAAGGTAGAATGCCAGAAAACGCACAAAGAAACCACTTCCTCAGTGATCAATCATCCATGAAGTTGTAAAACATGCAGCCACTTTGCACTTAAACTAGAATTTACAGTTATCCAGAAAGATGAAAAGTAGTTTTGCAAGATGTGGATCAATGGCGCAATATCTTTGCTGCATTTAAAGAGCTACTCGGGCACACATACAGTTGAAACCAGATATTTATATACGTTGTACAGAAACACTTTTTTTCACTACCTGGCATTAAATCTGACTAGAATAAACTTTTCTTGAACTACATCAGTCAGGATTACTGAAATTATTTTTCTTTGCTCCATTCCAGAATGATGAGAGAGAAGATTTGAGAGATTTTTTTAAACTTTCTTCAGAGTCAGAAGTACACATACATTTACTTATTTTGTGGTGGAATTGCATGCAGTCACTGTACGACTTCGGTCCATTATTATGGGTATCCTTCCAGAAGCTTCTCAGAACGCTTTGCTGGTGTAATCGAGTGATATTTGTAGCCGCTTGGCTCAAACAATTCTTTTCAGCTCATTATAGTATTAAAGCCTCTTTGTAGCTAATTTGGTGGTCCTTGTACTTTTGGAATACTCAATGGTGCTCCAGCTTTAACTTCTTGACAAAGGTCATGAGACATTGCTTCAATATTCCAAATTAATGTTCTTTCCTCATGATGTCATCCATGTCGTGAAGTGCATCAGCCCTTAAACTACATGATGCTGCTAGCCCTGGACTTAACAGTTGTATTGATTTTAATTTTCTCTCTCTCTGTTTTTTTTTTGTTAAACCATTTAATTTTATCAGTTCTGTAAATTGCATTGTGCAACCTGTGTCTAAAACTTCTATTCCATTGCTATGTCTCTGGGGCATCTTGATTTTGTGGTTATAGTTTTGATTTCTGTTAACATTTTGATTCGCTTTGTATTTAATAATTTTAGTATAGACATTATCAAGGGAAGTAGAACCTTAATGCATGTGCATGTTAGTGTCATTAATAAATGTGATTTTGGCATTAATGTATTTCACTAATGGGAATTTATTTTAATTTATACATTCTGGGACATGCTCTATTGTCTTGTGCCATTTTCGGAAATGTAGCCTTTATGAAATAGTTTTGTATTTTGTTTTCCATTAATTGAATTAGAATTTTGGCTTAAAAAAAAGTCACAATTGTTAGAAAACAAATTTCAAAACAATCCACCTGAAATAAATGTTCTTACACAGTTAAACGGTAGAGAAAATCAGAAAAGCATGGAGCTTCTATTGAATTCCTACTCCATCTCCCAGAATCCCTCCTTCCACTGCAAATGGTGAAAGGTTAGTGAACTTTATAAATACTGGGGGGGAGGATTAAGGAATGGCCTGACTGTGTATGTGACGACGTGTGCTGTGAGTGTGTAGGCTTGTCGTGTGCCAGCTTGGCCTCAGGCTCCCAATCAGGCGTGACGGTTAAAAGCCGGGTTGGTTAGTGGTCACCACACCTGGTGCGAGCCGCGTGGACCACATCTAAATGGAGGGAAACATGCTCCAACCCTTTAGTGCGTTCACACCAGCGCTGCACACACGGCCAGATAAAGACCCCTTATTTAAAGCTGGAACCCGAGAACACTGGGCCTCTATTACCCTTACGACGTGCACACACACACACACACACACACACACACACACACACACACACACACACACACACACACACACACACACACACACACACACACACACACACACACACACACACACACACACACACACACACACCATGAGGAGTTGTAATCAAGTTCAATCACACTCTGCAGCTCAGTGTAATTACCTGTGACGCTCCACTCATGCTTTTACTTTGCATTCTGGCATTTTCATTTATATTTACATCAATTAGAGGAGAAAGTGAGAAGGTACTTTATACAGAGACACACAGTGCTCGTTACATAATAGAAACCTAAACTCACAACACAAAACGTGAGACATTTGGGTACAAAATCCAACAAATAAAGCATTACATGATATTCACAGGGAGACGTGGAGTTTTATGTGGGACTTATTTTACAGCTGCAAGTTTTGGCAGCAGGTTCTTTGTGTATTTTACTTGTTTTGTATAGTTTTCTACTAATGTCATAAAGCTCCCCAAATTGCTTCTATTGTGGTCTACGTCTATTTTCTTGCACTTCACATCATTGTGAAACACAGTTGCTTGATGAATGTTGGCTCGTTTAATTAACATAAGCGAAATGATGAGATCAGACTGGGCTTTTTACCATCAATTATCTAGGATTATCTAGGATAAATAAAATCTCATGTATTGTAAACTTCAAAAATTTTCAAAGTCGCTAGATGTTTTTCAGATTTTTCCCCCAATTTTAAAACACAAACTTTAATGCTTTGTAATGCCATTTTATTCACGTTAAGGGTTTAAATGTACTCTGTAGCATAAAGCCCCACAACTGTTTTAATTGACTCTACACTAAAAGAGTATAAATGTACTCAGACGCAGTGTGTGTATCAAGCCCTTATAGAGTCTAACTAGCATAGATGGTACCAAAAATCGGAGGTTCGTGTTTGTAGATTTAAATTTAAAATGTTTTGATTCAACAGCTGGAAGAGGAGCCTCACAAAGACGTGATACAGCACATACAGACCACATAGAGCAGGGGTGTCAAACTCATTTTGGTTTAGGGGCCGCATACAGCTTAATCTGATCTCAAGAGGGCCACACGAGTAAACTCATTGCAAGATTAAATAGAACTAATAAATGTGGACTTGTTGTTGATTTTTATATTAAATTAATTTCACTTTTACACAATATATTATGAATAACCTCAGCGTTTATAAGAACAGTATGCGCAATTTCAACAATACTTTTACTCAGTTAAACATTTACTTAAGTGCATTATGCATAAGAACTGATCACAGTGATCGTACAATGTTGAAAAACATTTATTCACATTTACATTTATTCACATTTTTTGGAACTTAAAAACACTGTCCTGCATGACAAAATACATCAAACAGATAAAAATTAAGAAATTATTTAAATTTTTCCACACCTGAAGCTTAATCTGCTAATTAAAACACAGCGCCCCTCGTGGACAATATAGGAACTGCGGATTTTCAATTAAACGGAGTACATGTTCTTTTTCAATAATTGTTTTATCATTCTCTTCCTTTTATCTCCTCTTTCTTTCACCTTTTGTTTTTTTTTCTTCTTGTTCTTCATTTCCTCTCCTACTTTCCCATTGTAGTGTCCATATCATTTGAGATATTTCCCGCATGAATAATAATAAAACTATTCACATTCATAAATCAAGCGGAGCACTATGGCAAAAGCAGTACTTTTCCACTTGTGAAAGTAAAATCTGATGAGCTCTTTTTTGGCATTAAGACAACAATTCTTATTGCCACATTGCCAGACAGGACACTGGAATATTATTATTATTTTTTTTTAATAATGATAATGCATTTAGCCACCAGGCCGGACTAAACTGTTCGGCAGGCCGGATCCGGCCCGCGGGCCGTATGTTTGACACCCCTGACATAGAGGGTAAACCCACTCATATATTTGGCTACCACATCCGACAATAAAAAGTCTTTCCCAAACAAATCGCTGTGTGTGATTCAGCCCTTTCCCTTCAGTTTTCCTCCAGAGGCGAAGTGGATGAGACACACACATGCAGCGGGTATCAAAACCAGCTGAGAAGGGCATGGCCCAGGGCTCTTTGACAACTTAAATCAAACAAATTGCTGTAATGCCTCCATTCTCTATCATTATGTAAGGCCCAGCCGGAGTGCTCACGGTTTAAAGGACGGACGTTTGTGTACACTACTCAGTGAATATGTGTGTGTGTGTGTGTGTGTGTGTGTGTGTGTGTGTGTGTGTGTGTGTGTGTGTGTGTGTGTGTGTGTGTGTGTTTGGGGAGCGTGTCATTGTGACTGCTGGGCCTCTCAGACAATCTTCCAGATATTCTTGTTCTGGGAAGTCAGCCAGGCTCTGTCAGCATTGGGGGGTGGCCTCCATCGACAAGCAAACATTTTGCCCGACAGCAAGGCATCCATTTAAAAAGCTTCTCGATGTTCAGGGTATAAGTGCTGCATTTGACGGTTTCAATTCTTTCGAGCTCACACAGAGGCCTTTTGAAATGCATGCCTGAAATTGTGAAATGGGACTCGATAAACAGCTGAAGGTAGGTAAGTGTTTGCTTACTGACACCGGTGTGCCCAAGAATTGTGACACATATATAAATATGAGCTACATTAATTCAGCTGTGGCCTCTGCCTTTGTGCGTGGGTTCCCATAAAAAAAAAATCAAATGGTGACATTCAGTTGCATATGCACAGGTACAGGAGACTTTGAGAGCTAAAGTTGAAATGTACAGTTTATTTAATTATTCTACTTGAAACAAATTTAAAATTGCACCCAAAGGTTCAAACTGATATGGCGTTCTTAGGCCTTACAGCCTCATTTTGACTCCTTCAGACATACGTCTTTTCTTTCTCGTATGATAGTTTAATATTAAGCTCAAGTGATGAGAAAACCTTTCTCCAGAAGAAAGTATGTTTGTCCATGGGGGCTACTGCAAATTTTAGCCAAGCTTGAAGGTGTCAATTTTCTGGCAAGTTGTTTTTCAGTTGGTATCCTCTCAGTCAGGTGGTGACAATGTGTTTCAGCATTTTCCAGTTAATGACAGGCTTGGGCCTTGGTGGTTCCTGGGTTCTTTCTGAACATTCTGAACAATGCGGTACCGCGCGCGAGCTATTTTTAGAAACACAACGTCACGATGACGTCACATCACGTGGTACGCAGTAGGGCAAACTCCCAAACGCGCCGCTGTTTTGGTGTGGAAGAGACGTGCGTTAGCCTAGGTTTTACTCGGTAAACGACTGCTTTTTCCAACATCTAAGACCATGGTTTATAAACATTGTTGCTATGGGACGTGCAACAGCGACTCGAGGTACGCTGATCGGCCGCATATGAAGGATGTTTTCTTCATTAATTTCCCGAAACTCAAGAGTGCCAAGGAGAAGTGTGTGCGTTGGGTACACTTGTGCGGGCGGCCTACACAACATTTCAACCCGGAAAAAGTTACCAAATTCACCTACATATGTAGCAAGCATTTTGTCGGTGGAAAGGGCCCAACTGAAGAACATCCTGACCCAATTCCAGCGACATCAAGCAGTGAACAGGTGAGAGTATTTTGGTGTTTTACTGAAGCTTAAATCTGCTCAGGCGTCGAAGAGCTAAGGACGAAACGAGCTATCCTTTGTTACACTTTTGTTATGTCTGCGTGTCTATCCTGCCGCGCGATATTGACTTAGGCCCCTAAGTTGACCATAGATATACAGATTCCTGGACGTTGATTGCAAACTAACAAAAAAGGCCGACGTGAACGGAGCACGGTGGAAATCATAACAAAGGCATGAACGCCAAGCAGGGAAAAAAACAAAGCTTACCGTCAACTCGGCCCGTCTTCCGTTTTTTTTGAGCCCTTGACACTCAAGCCACCGTTTCAGCTGAAGGTTGGTGTGCTCTTCCACAGTGCGACCAGTAAACCGTGCGCCTGGGACATCGTCTTGGGTAAGTTTAATGGCTGCAAAGTCGTTCATATCGCTGGTTCTGTTGCGCTTGTAATGGCTGGTTTGTATGTGCGTTCTACGACTGTTTGCCCTACCGGTGCGGCAAAAGGGGCGTTACTCTTAAGGCCGTGACGTCACGTGCGCGGTACCGCATTCATTTAATCTGGAAATTTTACATCCATCATCGGAGGTCACAATTTGGGTTGGGTTTTCCAGAATTGTGCCAGAAAATTTGACCGGAAACTGGAGGAGTTTAAGTATCGGGGGGGGGGGGGTCTTGTTCATGAGTGGAGCGTGAGACCAACAGACAGATCTGTGCGTATGGTGCACCAATCCGAAGGGTGTAATTTGGGTCTTGACCCGAAGAATGCCCCCCACAAAGTTGTGGGGGGCAGCAGACTAAGCAGAGACACCCAGAATTATTTCTGCCCAGACACCTCCTCCAGCTCGTCTGGGGAAAGCCCGCTACATTCACAAGCCAGCCAAAAGACTGGCCTATTCCATTGCCAGAACTCTCATTCCTGAACCAGTTTGGTGTGGGTGCTCTAGAATTTTTGTGCTTTGTTGAAAGCCAATGTCCATTTCCACCTGTTTGAGCACCAAGCATACCAACGCTATTCATTGGTATGCTTGGTTGTCCCCTAGCCTCCTCCCGGTAGGACTTGTCTGGAGCATCTCCCAAGGGAGGCGTCCAGGGGGCATTAGGAGCAAATCCCAGAGCCACCTCAGCAGACTCCTCTCGATGTGGAGAAGTGGCTCTATTCTGAGCCCCTCTCAGATGGTCAAGCTCTTCACCCTTTCTCTGGATTCCAAACTTTGGTGGTAAAGTCTAAACAGTGAACCTTACAAGTGCTTCATTAATTACAAAAGACACAGTATGGTAAATAAAAGAGTAAATGAAAAGGAAAAGAAGAAAAAAATCAAAATGGGAAAAAAAGGGGAAAAAGAGGCTAAGAGGAAGCTGTGGGGAATAACCAGGAAGGACAAGAAGACAAAAATAAAGAGGAGAAAGGAGTTGGTAAACAAAGGAGAAGGAAGTGAAATAACAGAAAAGAGTAACAGCAAGGGTCACAAGGGAGAAGCAGAACATCAAGAAGGAGTAGAAGTTAAACAGAAATGAAAGAAGTACGAGATGATAAAACAAAACAAGGGACTAGTGAAGGAAAAAAAAGAGAAGTAGTAAGAACTACAAGGACAACAAATTTATTCAGAAATCCAATATAATCATCTTTGGCATCGATCTGCACTTTGGAACAACTAGGAGCAACACATTGATGTAAACATGAGAATGGACACAAGGTAATGTTATGTCTAATTATTTAAATGGTGCTGGGATGTCTCAAAGCTTTTAGGCATCTGATAAAAAGATTTAGTATGTTGTTTAAAATGTTGGTGAGCTCAGTAACTGGGATTATAAGTGAGAGTTCCTGGCGGTGCTCACCTGAGGCTTTTTCTACTTCCAAACATTAGCAAATCGCTCTCAACTGCAAACACTTAACTAAGAAAAATTTCAATAATATCGCCTGAAGGTGGAGACAAGGAAAGGGGAGAAAAGGTGACAGAATCAGGAAAGGAGTGTGTTTATGCTTCAGTGTGCGCAATGGAGGTTGCGGTATGAAACCACAGACAATTACACCTTTACTCAACACGTAACGGGCCGGTCCAAATTAGAGCAGTCATGCGTTCTCAAAGACAAACAGACTGATTTCCCTCCAGGACCGAGCCAAACCCATGCAGTGCAGCTCAAAGTCAACACCAAGTGTCACAATAAGTTACGAGAGTAACAACGATGGAGGCCAATCTGACCTGGACTTTCTGTGTTTTCCCAAACTGTAGCCTAAGCTACTGTTGCTGTATGTGAACCCACACTCACAGCACACTATGCAAACAGAGCAGCATCCCCATCACCAGGAACTGCTGTGATGTGATGAAACTCCAGGAATCGCTGCGCCTTCACCTCCATCTTGTTCAATTCAATTCAATTCAATTTTATTTATATAGCGCCAAATCATGAAACATGTCCTCTCAAGGCACTTTACAAAATCAAGTTCAATCATATTATACAGATTGGGTCAGATTATACAGATTGGTCAAAATGTCCTATATAAGGAAACCAGTTGATTGCATCAAAGTCCCGACAAGCAGCATTCACTCCTGGGGAACCGTAGAGCCACAGGGAGAGTCGTCTGCATTGTACATGGCTTTGCTGCAATCCCTCATACTGAGCAAGCATGAAGCGACAGTGGGAAGAAAAACCACCCATTAACGGGGGAAAAAAACCTCCGGCAGAACCGGGCTCAGTATGAACGGTCATCTGCCTCGACCGACTGGGGTTACAGAAGACAGAGCAGAGACACAACAAGAGAGACAAAAAAGCACAGAAGCACACATTGATCTAGTAATCTGTTCTACATTAAATGGTAGTAACGGGTGAGCCGTCTTCTCTGGATGATGTTAAAGTTAACAGAACGCCAGACCAGGTGTACCTACTATGAAGAAAAAGAGAGAGAGCAAAAAGTTAAAAGCTGAAATGACGACAGTCATTTCAATGTAATACAATGCAAAACTGGAGAACCGTAGAATGAAGAACAGTAGAAATCAGTAGAGTGAGAAAATTAGACCCTGATGTCCTCCAGCAGCCTAGGCCTATCACAGCACAACTATAGAGATAGCTCAGGGTAACATGAGCCACTCTAACTATAAGCTTTGTCAAAAAGGAAAGTTTTAAGATTAGTCTTAAAAATAGATAGGGTGTCTGCCTCACGGACCAAAACTGGGAGTTGGTTCCACAGGAGAGGAGCCTGATAGCTAAAGGATCTGCCTCCCATTCTACTTTTAGAGACTCTAGGAACCACCAGCAGACCTGCAGTCTGAGAGCGAAGTGCTCTGTTAGGAACATACGGGGTAATGACAGCTCTGATATATGATGGAGCTTGATTATTAAGGGCTTTATACATTAGAAGAAGAATTTTAAATTCTATTCTTGATTTAACAGGAAGCCAATGAAGGGAAGCTAAAATTGGAGAAATATGATCCCTCTTGTTGATTTTCATCAGAACTCTTGCCGCAGCATTTTGGATCAGCTGAAGACTTCGAACTGCATTTTGTGGACTTCCTGATAGTAAAGAATTACAATAGTCCAGCCTTGAAGTAACAAATGCATGCACTAGTTTTTCAGCATCACCCCTGGACAGAATGTTTCTAATTTTGGCGATATTCCGGAGGTGAAAAAAGGAAACTCTGGAAACCTGTTTAATATGGGATTTAAATGACATGTCTTGGTCGAAAACAACACCAAGATTTTTAACTTTATTACCAGAGGCCAAGTTAATGCCATCCAGATTCAGTGATTGATTAAGAAGTTTATTTTTTGAGGACTCTGGCCCAAAGATTACAACTTCTGTCTTGTCAGAATTTAAATGCAGGAAATTTAAAGTCATCCAGCTTTTGATGTCATCAAGACATGACTGCAGTCGAAGTAACTGATTGGATTCATCAGGATTTATGGATAAATATAGCTGAGTGTCATCAGCATAACAGTGGAAATTAATCCCATGCTGTCTGATAATTTTGCCAACCGGAAGCATATATATAGTAAATAGAATTGGTCCAAGGACTGAACCCTGTGGTACTCCACAGGTGACCCTAGAGTTTGAAGAAGATTTATTATTAACATGAACAAACTGGAATCTGTCCGACAGATAAGATTTAAACCAGCCTAATGCTTTTCCCTTAATCCCTACAGTATGTTCAAGTCTTTGTAGGAGATTATTGTGATCAACTGTATCAAATGCAGCACTGAGATCTAACAGGACAAGTACAGACACAAGTCCATTATCTGAGGCCATGAGAATATCATTGGTGACCTTCACCAGAGCTGTTTCAGTGCTATGATGAGCTCTAAAGCCTGACTGAAACTCCTCAAGTAGGTCATTACTTTGTAAATGTTCACAAAGTTGATTAGCAACTACTTTCTCAAGAATTTTAGATAAGAAAAGAAGATTAGATATAGGTCTGTAGTTTACTAGCTCATCTTGATCAAGAGAAGGTTTCTTAAGTAAAGGTTTAATAACAGTTACTTTAAAAGCCTGTGGTACATATCCATTTACTAAGGATAGATTAATCATGTCTAAAATAGGACCACTGATCAGAGGGAATACCTCCTTAAACAACTTGGTTGGGATTGGGTCTAACATACAGGTAGAAGGTTTAGATGAAGCTAAAATTTTAGATAGCTCAGAAAGCTCTACTGCTTTTAAACAGTTCAGACACTGCGCAGGTTCTAAGGATTCCTCCAATGCTGCCTCACTTACTGAGGACGAGGTAATCATGTTTGGGAGGATGCCAATTATTTTATTTTTAATGGAATCAATTTTATTTATGAAGAATCCCATAAAATCATTACTGCTAAGAGCTAAGGGGATGGCTGGATCAACAGAGCTGTGGCTCTGGGTAAGTTTGGCAACTGTATTGAAGAGAAATCTAGGATTATTCTTATTCTCCTCAATTAATGATGAAAAATATGCTGCTCTGACTCTGCGAATGGTCTTGTTATACAACAATAGACTGTCCCTCCAGATTAGGTAGGATTCCTCTTGGTGTGTAGAGCGCCATTTTCTCTCCAATTTCCTAACATTGTGCTTCAAGGAATGTAGCTCTGAATTAAACCAAGGAGCCAGCTTCCTGTGAATAATCACCTTCTTTTTCAAGGGAGCTACATTGTCTAATGCAGAACGCAATGACAAAGTCATACCGTTTACAAAGACATCTATTTGTGAATTGGAAGAAACAACATTGCTGCCATCTACAGGGCATTTCTGCAATACGGAGGATATTAAAAAGGGGACAGACTCTAAGTTTTGATACAGCATTATCCGATAAAGATCTACTATAATGGAACCCTCTTTTGGGGGTGGAGAACTCCGTTAGATTAAACTCAAATGTTATTAAAAAATTATCAGATAGGACAGGGTTGTGAGGAAATACTGTTAATTCTTCACAATCAATGCCATATGTCAGCACAAGGTCTAAAGTATGGAGCCAAGAGTGCGTCGGTTTATGCACATTTTGAGCAAAACCAATTGAATCTAGGATAGTTTTAAAGGCTACACTAAGGTTATCACATTCTGTGTCAACATGGATGTTAAAATCACCCACTATAATAACCTTATCAGTATTTAACACCAAATCAGATAAGAAGTCTGACAGCTGATCCAAAAACTGAGTGTAAGGGCCTGGTGGACGATACAAAACAACAAACAGAAGAGGTTTTATTGCTTTGCAGTTTGGATGAGGGAAACTGAGGGTTAAATGTTCAAAAGAACTGTAGTTATTAATTGGCCTGGGACTAATTAATAAATCAGACTGAAAGATGGCTGCCACTCCTCCTCCTCTTCCCACAGATCTGGGAATGTGGAAATTTGAATAATTGGAGGGAGTTGACTCATTTATACTAACGTAGTCCTCTTGTAGCCAGGTTTCTGTGAGACAAAACAAATCAATCTGTTTATCAGAAATCAATTCGTTAACTAACAAAGTCTTTGGAGGGAGAGACCTTATATTTAATAGACCATATTTAATTGTTTTATTTTTAGGTTCAAGGTGAACCGTATTGATTTTTATTAGGTTTTTATGATTTGTTCCTTTTAGATAAGTTTTTGATCTGTTAAGTTTTGGCCGTGGGAAAGACACCGTCTCAATAGGATAATGGGTGGGTAACAGTACAGAAGCTGCAGAGAGGTGTGTTAAACTACGGCTCTGCTTCCTGGTCTGGACCCTGGGTTGTCAGCATTTAGGAGAACTAATAAATCCGGCCAGATTTCTAGAAAGAAGAGCTGCACCATCCAAAGTGGGATGGATGCCGTCTCTCCGGATCAGACCAGGTTTTCCCCAGAAAGTTCGCCAGTTATCAATGTAGCCCACGTCGTTTTCAGGACACCACCTAGACAACCAGCGGTTGAATGATGACATGCGGCTAAACATGTCATCACTGGTCAGATCAGGCAGGGGACCAGAGAAAATTACGGGGTCCGACATTGTTTTAGCAAACTCACACACCAAAGCAACACCAACTTTAGTGACCTCCGATCGGCGTGACCGGGTGTCATTACCGCCAGCGTGAATAAAAATCTTACTGTATTTACGCTTATCCTTAGCCAGCAGTTTTAGGTAAGATTCTATGTCGCCCGTTCTGGCCCCTGGCAGGCATTTAACTATGGTCCCTGGTGTCTCTAGTGCCACGTTTCTGACTATTGAGCTCCCAATAATCAGGGTCGGCTTCTCAGCGGGTGTATCGCTGAGTGGGGAAAATTTGTTAGAAACGCAGACGGGTTGGTGGTGAACTGGGGGCTGAAATCTAGAGCTATGCTTCCTACGAACTGTCACCCAGCCGGCCTGCTTACCCAGCTGCTCGGGTGCTTCTGGAGGACCACTAAGTGAAGTAACGCTAGGTCTATGTGGCTCCGCGCTAGCAAAGGGGCGGCTATCAGCTGGTCTTTCCATAGCACGGAGCCGGGTCTCTAATTCTGACACCCTCGCCTCCAAAGCTACAAAAACACTACATTTATTACAAGTACCATTATCACTAAAGGAGGCAGAGGAATAGCTAAACATCTGACACAGAGAGCAGGAGATAAGGGGAGACTTAGTAAGAGACGGAGAAGCTGAAGTAATAGTAGGAGAGGAAGCCATTGTGGAGCTAAAGCTAGGCTAGGCTAAAGCTAG
Source organism: Fundulus diaphanus (assembly GCA_037039145.1). Lineage (NCBI taxonomy): Eukaryota > Metazoa > Chordata > Actinopteri > Cyprinodontiformes > Fundulidae > Fundulus > Fundulus diaphanus. The sequence continues at coordinate 17,805,849 of CM073128.1, read as the reverse complement.
GCTAGCGCCCTTCTACCACACCAAGAGAGCAAACCGTGAAATATGAGGAGTTCCCAAGCGTGATGTGCAGCAACAGAAAATGTTTTAAAAGTGCTTATGTGTTAGAAACAGATGTTACAGCAAAGAGATTAAAGATAAAAGCGAGAGAATCTGGAGCAACAAACCGTTGCTCACGCAGTGAAAACAGGAAGTGATACAATACGCCTTACCGCAAACAGGAAGTGACGTCAGCCACATGTTGCAATGTGTCACAGTACATAAACACACACCTTCTGCGAAAAACAAGAGCTATATTTTTCCCCTCACTCTGTGCCAAACGGCCTTCCCCTAAAATGCAGACACAATGAGAAATAAAAAAATTAAGTAAATCAATCAATCAAACCATGAGAAGTATATTTTTTGTCAGTGAGTGACATGAGTGAGGCGAGGATGCAGCAGTGTATCATCCAGCTGAAATTTCTCCTCTGGTGTGCTGTCGCTGGGAACCAAGAGTTTTTTTAAATGGATTATAAAGCACAATATCCCTCCCCATTCTGATAATCATCAGGTAAAACCACAGGCATGAGTACGTGACGAGAAAACTTTCAGCAAACATCGGTGTACAATACAGGCATAACTAAAGATGCCAACCTAATGCCAAGAGTTTCAAAATTAAATTCCTAGTCACAAATAACTGTCTAGGGCATGAAGATTAATAGGACCTCTGTGACATGATTTAATGAGCTTTAGTTAAAATGCAGCTGCAGAATACTGAACAATTAATTTATTTAGAGAACATCCATTCCGCAAGAACTTTAACAGCAGAACTGACCCGCTTGTCACATGAGACGTTGTATGCCTGGATCAATGACAGAAGTACTTGCCCACTCCCAGACTTCTGTTTTTTCTTTTTTTTCTTCTACATTTAAATGCTTCAGCTCATCAAACCAAGTTTAATGTCAATCAACAAACTGAGAAAATACACAACAGCAATAATTATAATTTAATTTATTATGGGAAAAAGATATCAAAACCAAATTAGCCATATGTGAAAAACTATGTATTTGTTCAGTTTCACGAGCCACACCAAAGCTTGATTACTGCATGACCTGTATAATCAAGAATTCACTTAAACAGGACATTTCTGTCAACATGAACTATGCAGAAAAATCTCAAAGAAACATTTCATGCCAAGAAAGAATATATTAAAGACCAATTTACCTCTATCAGTCTGGAAAGAGTTAAAAAAAGTATTTTCTAAGGCTTTTGGACTCCAGCAAAGCAAAGTCAAACCTTCAGGGGAGTGGCTGGCCTACCTAGTTAATCCAGGAGTAAATAAACGACTGATGCAGGTCACAAAAATACCAGAAATTTTAAAAAGCATAACAAACCTCACTTGCCACAGTTATGGTCTATATTCATTATTCGACAAAAAGAAAGGGTCTGGGCTAAAATGGCATTCATGGAAGCGGGTAAGGGTAAATACCTTTGCTGATCCAAGAAAACACAGAGTCTAATGAAAATGTGATCATCTTGGGTTTTCATTATTGATGTAACCATGAATTCTGCTCTCTAGCAAAAAAAGCAGAATGTAAATGTCTGGGCATTAATTTATGACTTTAAGCCCAAGTACGTTTGGGTTGTGTTGCAGGACAATGAAACAAAATGAATGTTTTAGATTGGCCTAGTCAGAGTCTACTTTAAATTAGCTCAATGAAAACAAGCCTGCAAAGAAGCCAGGGGCAATATTCCTCCACAGTGATGTAAACATTCATACCCAGTGATCATAAGAGTGACAGTCAGCCTAAACCAGACCTTTGTTTCACCAATAATATTGGTGAATTAGCATTTTTTTTAAATTGGTTCATGGCTGGCTAGCGCCATAAGAGACACAAATAAAAACTGCTTGTTCTGTGAACTTGAATCAGGGAAAAAATGACAGTTATGTGTGGAATGTGGACTGGTGACACTTCTAAGTGTCTTTTATATTACACTAAATGAGCAAATTAAGTTGTTTTTCAGCTATTTTTTTAGGCTTTCTGGTAGTAATTTTATATTTTGCATATTGTTTTATCTTAAACTATGACAGCCATTTGTAGGCTGCAATGTACCATTGTATGGAAAGCAGTAAATAAAAAATGTATTTCATTTTAATTTGGTTCAGGATTTAGAGCTTGCAGATTAGCGTGACCACTAATATGTAGATATTTGTGATAAATTACCAGGAAGATGCAACAGAGGCTGTAACACATAGATTTATGTTTTTTGAAGCAAACGCAAGCATATCACTTCTCAAGCCATCTAAAAAAATGCACTTTCCTATGTTTGGATAGTAATAGGCTATTTTTAACAGTTCAATAGTTCGTCCAGTGAGAGCACAGGTAAAGTTCATAAAATAGCTACAAACCACTTGTGCTAACAGATTTGTCCAACAACACTGCAAGTCTGTTAAAGTTCTATAAACCTAGCTGGCAAACAGGGAAGTAGAAGAAAGAAAAAAGCCTTTTCAAAAGGTAGGTTTTTATTCAAATCCTAGAGGTAGAACTTTGCTACTTTGTGCACACATATGTATTATGCACTAAGAAATAAATTACCTTCATATAAAATCATCCTATGCAGCCCTTTTACTTTTGATCTGTGTGAATGTTTGCAAGAACCAAGCATCATTGTCTGTGCTATGTATTAAACGGAAGTAATTATGTTCCCAGACTCGTTTATGTTTGCTGCAACCAGCCAAAGTCCATCTTTACCACAACTTTTAAACCTCATGTGTGTTAACAGGAGGGAGCTGTGCCAAGTCTTTGCAAATGGTAACTAATAATAGTCTCAGACTGGCTTTAACTCCGCATAGAGATGGAAGTTTTCACAAATGATGGTTTTTGTGTTTCCTAGCAACCTTCTAAAAAGACATGAATTGCTTCAACATAATTTCAAAACAGTTCATCCCTCATTTGTTCAGGTCTTTCTTTTATTGGGGCTCTTTATGTTCAGACAGCCGTATGATGTGATGCTAAACGCAAAACTACTTAAAGAGAGCTTGGGAGATGGGATTTAGAAGATAAACTTAAGTGCTTGAAACATAAAGGAGAGTTCTGAGTGAACATTAATTGTTCAAATCTCGGATCGGCGCAAGGCAGAACATGCATCCACCCGCTAATCCTCCCGCCCTCTGATGTTCACTCATCATTACAATCACATCTCAATCCCAGCATTTTTGTGCCTAATTATAGGCGTCATCTGCTCAGTGAGTGCAAGTGTTGCTGCAGCTATGGCAATGAACAAAAACTTGTACACAGATCAGGCGAATCTGAGAGACAGAGGGGTGGAGAGAAGAAATGCAGGGAGAAGAGACTATGTCAGGGCAAGTAGACAAAAGGTTGCAGATGGACTGTCAAATTCAGAAGTTTTGACAACGAATGTGGAAAGTCCCTCATCTGTCCTACGGCACTCTTAACCTTTTTCACTCCTTTTCTAGTTGTCTGCACGCGTTATTGTCAATCGATGACATCATCTGAACAGGTGGTGGTTGTTCACTCCACAGCTTCTAATAATTTCAGGGAGAGTACAGATTATGAGGTATATAGGATGCTGATTTTTTTTGTTTGTTTGGATTTTGCATTTATGATCGCTTGCTTACTCAGTAATAAACAATCAGTGTTTTTGGTAGCTTCATTTTAGTGGAGAGATGCAGAAAAATCATTGAAAACCCTTCAGCGGCACATGTGAAAATAACAGTTTTCACCTTCTCGGGAGTGTACTGTAAGCACTGCTCCCCTGGTGCTGTAGACATGCGTAATCGCACACTGCATCTGGATTCAGCGCGCACAGCAGATCTATGCAACGCAGAAAATTAAATCCAAGCTGAACTGCGTATAACATGATCATAAACCAAGTTATACTGTACCACTTTGCCATTCTGGTGCTGATCAGGTGCTGGTCAGGTGCTGATCAGAGCGCACCACTGATTGATGGGTGGGGCTGACACCTTTCTAGTTGGCCAGGTGGCGGTGTGCGTCTTGTTAGCTGCTGCTGCATGTCAGCTGCTTGTGTGGCTGTGTTTTGGGGATCTGTTTATGTGAGATCGTAAGTGCCGTTTTTCAACCAATTAGGGAGCGCTACACCTGCTGTTTGTTCCTGGAGCGCTGTTGCGCCGCCACAGCTGAAGCCTTTTGCAGCGCACGGCTTCTGCTGGTTTCTGACCAGCCTTCTTGTTCTACCTCCGTTTTGAAAAGCAACTCGGTTTATACGTTTCTTATTTTATAAGCGCATGCCTGGGGACTATAGCAATTTATATAAATGGCTTGTTCGTGTACAGCGTTTTATCAAGTTCGGCGACCCCAAAGCGCTTCACGCTACCGTCAGTTATTCATCCATTCAAGCACACATTCACAGTCTGACGGTGGTGAGCTATATTGTAGCCACAGCTGCCCTGGAGCAGACCGACAGAAGTGAGGCTGCACAGTACCACATGCTTGTGCTAAATCTCATTGCGCAAAATGTAAATAATTTAATTGCAATAAAATTTTAACTGTGAAAGATGTACATGTCAGTTCTTCCTTAGCAGGACACCTACTCTGACATAAAACATGCTATACAACTTATTAAAAAAAAGATTTTTGTCTTTTTCATATAACAGGCTAAATCAGTTGTATCTAAACTAAGTAATATGAAATAAATTACTTCTGTAATTTGATTCTTTTAGTAAACCAGGTAACTTCTTATAATCTCAGGTTTTGGACAGGTGTAACACTGGTGTATCCTGAAGGGTGCACAGACATATGAAAAATTAGAGGGAACATTGGTTTTAAGTGTATGGAGCACTCTAGGTCATATGACCCATTCTAGGTGCTGTAACAACAAAGTAAAACAGCTATGACGCCTACCTGATCAGACATTTTGGTTCTCTGATGTAGGATTTAATCTAGGTGGATGTGACCTTGTCTTTACAAGTAACTCAATGACTTCTCGATTTGCTGGTCCAAAGATGTCTGCTTTCAGATTCCAAAAACATGGAGGGAGACCGTTTAATTTGGCGACAGAGCAGTGTTGCCAGTGGCCTTGCAAGTCTAGCGCCCCTAGTGGCTAGATTGTGCATGCCAATGCTTTAAATCAAATCAGGGAGAGGTTAAAACCTTAAATGAAAAGGGTACCAATTGTTGAGCCTGCTATCAAAAGCTTTGCACAAGTTGGATGGAATAACAAAGAGGGAGGACTACATGAAATCCTTCAGTGTCAGCTAAAATCCACATCTAGACGGTTGAAATTTGGTTCCATGAGGATAATCAACTCAAACACATGAAAAATCATCTGGGAAGTGTATGTTCTGTGCCAGTAAACAAACCTGAAACAAAGGGCAGTAAATTATCCAGCCAAATGTATGCAAGAAGTCTAAAAATCTTTCGTCTCTCCCCATAATTTTGCTTTGAACAACTCCATCATGGTGACCATTGCTGGTTATTCAGAGAGCAGACAGCAGACGATGGATTTCTACACTCCATTCCTTAAACATTGGATCAGAGAGCCAGGAATAGAAACTCCCTGGAAAAGTCATTCAATAACAGAAGAAGCCTCACATTCTTTCTATCCTCCAGTCTGCTCATCTTCCCTGCAGACATTTACCACCAATCACTCATTGCTACCCTGCAATCATAAATACACATGTAAACATAGCAACAGGTCCTACAGCAGGGAGTTGAGGTCATGCCCGTAGGTTTCTGTGGAGGAGTCCTCACTATGGGAGGTTATTGATATGCAGGTGGGGTTCTGGTATCTCTGACACTTCCTAGGAATTTCACAGCCACGTAATTCCCAGGAGTGGTTTCTTGTGGTTTGTCCCAATCAGACCTGTCTAGGGCTACGTTTACACTGCTGGCAAATGAGACCCAAATATGATCTTTTTGCCCACATAAGACCCGTATGTGTCTTTTTCACAGCAGTGTCAACGGCCCTTTTCAACCCCCCAAAAAATCCGATCTGTACTAGTTCCGTACATGGTACTGATTCGGATACGATTTTTTTTCAATGTCCGCAGTCTGGACGGTGATGTCGCGTTTTATCCGTCTTTCATGTCACTCTTCTGTCTCTCACTACACATCCAAGCACAGTAGTAGCTGTTAGCGCTCCATAAAGGACCATTATTAATAGCTGTGCTGCTTTCTTCTTACCTTACTTCGTCTTGCTATGATGTGGTCTTAATATTGTGGGTTCCTATTGCTCAACAGATTTCTAACAATAACGAGGAGAGATGCCAGCCGGTATCCACATTTTTTTTTCTTTTTTAAGTTTTTTTTAAACAAAATTTTATTTAACACTTCTAGAAATGTTTACATTTACCATTACTTCAGCAAACAGTGCGCTGCTCTGTGACGTCTCCTACTGTTATCTGTGCGGGTCACGAAATAAAAATCCAATATTTCTATATCAAATACAAAGTTTTATTAAAAAAGTTGCTTCTGTGGGGGTCTGCTTATTTGGCATTAAAACAACTTGTAGTTTCTTAATAACTCCAGCACCTTGTTATCCTTTTTCCTTAAAAACTTTTTATGTTGCATTAAGTGTTACCAAAAATATCAGTGGCATAGAAAGTCCAAATGCAGGGTACTTGCAGTCCAAGCAGTGCTAATGCAACATCCATATTGTGACCAATGATGTTGCAGTAATGATATATTTGCTATAAATCGTTCAGCTCTGAGATTGAACTTCTCTTTTTCATTGCAGAACAGAAAAAAACGAATTAAAAAGCAAGTCATGTGTGGAAACTCAGGTGTTAATATTTTTTTAGAAACAGATTTACCAAAAATAAATTTTGCACACGCAGAAATCAACACAACTTATTAATATATTTTTGGCATGGACGGGCGGTAGTGTATGTGTGTGAGTGTGTGTGTGTGTGTGTGTGTGTGTGTGTGTGTGTGTGTGTGTGTGTGTGTGTGTGTGTACAAACTCAACAAAAGCTAGATGGACTGTTTACAATGGTTCCAGCACATATTTCTAGCGAACGATTCTACTGAGTAAAAAAATGAAATCGAATATTTTCTAAAGTCATTAATGCGTCCAAAAATGAAGTTCGACAAAGCACAAGACCAGCAAGAGGCTGGGACAACATGCGTTTCACGGACCCCCAACCCGTGGTTCGTGGACCCCCGGGGGTCTGGGGACCTCAGTTTGGGAGAAAATATTACGTCGGCTGTGTTACTCAGAAAAGTTTGGAAATCGGCAACGCTGTATGGGTTACTTCAACTAGTGCATCTCTTGTTTTTCTCCACGCCTTGTTCAAGTTGAATCATAAAAACCTGACTGAATAGAAATTAGCTGCCCCAATATTCACCTGTTTACCATGGACCATTATACTAATTAGATGATGAGTACCGGAAAAACGGAAGGCCCATCAAGGGGTCTTCAATTTAGCCCCTCCCCCGACGGCAAAACAATGCCAGCTTGTGGTGACGTTGCAGCTGAAGGAACTCTGCAGTGACACTGAAAACATCTCTCATTAAAAAAAAGCTGCATCATAAAATGAAAATATCAAGTTTTTACTTTCTAACAATGTTTGACTTTTCAATGTCTAATTTTCCAATGCCAAATCTCTTTTTGGATGTCATTGCAAGTGATTTTTCAATGTTTAATTTTTCAGTGTTTGATTTTACAATGCCAAATCTTTTTTCAATGTCGCTACAAACCGTCACTGTTTTAGCTCCATACAATTGTAGCATTACACTGAATCGAATCCACATAGCAACACAAGTCTAACAAGACTCTAACACCAACAAAAGCAAACGTTTGACTCACCTGTTCGGAGGAGAGTAGCTAGCTCAGAGTCAAACTGGAGCTGCTTCTGCTCTCAAAAAAGCTTGCCACCTTGAAAAGGCGAGGCCAATGTTAATCCTCATGAGGTTGTGTAATGTAATTCAAAGGTGAATAGATTTATAAAAGGAAGCATACTACATTTTGTTACTGGTTAATTTATTATTTCTGAGGTTTACTTTATAAACATTGTATCTTGTAGTTTGAGTTACATAAAGACATTTCTGTTTCTTAAATAGTTTTTTACGTATTTACATTGCTCCTTATTTTAATATCACATTTCTGATTTGTGTGTTTAGCAATTGATCATTATCCGCTGTTTTTGCCTCCAGTTTTGATCCTTACCATTTTCATTTCCTTTTCTCATCGAACCCTATGCAAAAACTAACAATGTAAATTTGAAAAAATGAAGATCTACTATTCTATTATGTTCTATTTCCTGTATTTTGCTCTTTCTTTTTAAATTAAAGCTAACTAAAAAACCTGCTGGATCCTTTTATGATTCCCCCCCGGTGTAACTTTTCACACTTTCTTTTTTTATCAGCAGAGCAAGAGCAGATTACTTCAAAGGGAACTTTTTACTGTAGAGGCAATGAAGGACATCCAATATATGAGACCCCTTCTCAGGACCTCGTTCCACCATCATCTTTTTTTTCCCATCATGGCATTTTTCAAAATGGGTCGGGGGCAGAATTATGCCTTTAAACCGAGGTGAGTTAAACTTTAACAATTTATGTTTTTTTCCTCAAGAAACTCCACCTTTTTACTCCATAATTCCCTATCTTCTTTCCCTCTCTCTCCAGCATCCACCAAGCTCTCTAACATCTGGCAGCATCCCCAACCCTTTAATCCAGCATTACTCACTGGATAAAGGCGACCCTTGTGAGCATGGAGTCAGATATCAACCCTGCCCCTCGTCTTCCCACATGCACACACATTTCATCCTTGTTACTTTCTATAAACTACCTAAAAGCTGCAAGGTATTATTATTGCTGTTGATAAAGCCTGGTGTTTTTATTCTGTAGTTCTGTCAACTACAGGCACTCTCATTGCCACTTAACACTTGAATGACACACCAGCATTAGCAGCTTGCATTAGGTCATGCAAGCTGCCACCTATCCTTTCATCACACTAACACACACACACACAAAAGGACGGTACAATTTGTTATGAGCAAGGTTTCAAAAACTTTTTTCTGCCTGACACCTGACAATATATACATTTCTAAAGCAGGCAAACATTGCTAAATAACCAATTTAAAAAATGACAAAATAAACAACATAAATATGATGGAGTTCACAGCAATAATGTGGGAATTATGGCACCAGATTTGCACAGCCTCCTTTTCCGGGGCTCCTTCACTTCCTCACACCTCTCCACCCAGGACCCCCTGGTCAGAAGCAGCTCGACAGCTGCGTGCCCATTGTAGAGACCAAGCAGAACAAGCAGGATCCAGGTGATGGTCCAGCAGTTTCACGATGGTTATAAATACCTTCCTGTCTGTCCTTCAGAATCATTAAAGGTGTCTGGTTGGTGCTGTTTAAGGGTGTGTAAAATGCAGGGTTTTAAGTCATGGAAAAGAACAATTTGAAAAAGTTCTAATAAACATATCTTCAACATATTAACACATCTTTAAAATGTGCAAAGAAATAAGGTTAAAACTCCTGATTGATTATCAATGATGATAACATTTCAAAATTAAAAAAAAAATCATTTAAAAAACAGAAGGAAATATAAAAAAAATTAGCTTAGAATTGTTGTCTGAACTTCTTTTTCAACCACTAATCTCCTGGGTGATCAAACAAAGTGTGAGTGACACGGTGTTAAGATTTCTTCATGCTGGGACATCACTAACACAATGCCAGAGTAAAAACACCACAAACGCTTTTTTAATGAAACTAACGAACCACCTTCACCTTCCAGCACCGCGCGTTTCTGACCATGTGTCTTCGTTTCTATGGGTACACCCCATCTCTCATCATGAGGAGACTCATTAAAAGATGGTGTGATGTGGGTGTGACCAACATTTCCCATCATTCCCAACCCCATCACTCCAACAGCTTTCATCTGGAATGGATTAGAGACATTAACACTTTCTTATCTCAAAGTCCTTCCCCTGTGTATTTCACCCTCTTCTCCCCCGCGTTCCTGTTTCTTTCCTCTCGCATAACAATACTTACTTCATTTTTACATCTACGTACCCAAGCGCTCTTTAAATACTCTGAAAGGTAATAGATCAAATTAAAACATAAATATCTATTTTTACCAGGTGAAGACGGATAGCAACCAAAAATACCACCACACTTGACAAACTTTCTTGTTCAACTAGAAACAGCTGGCTGAGACTCAGACCCACTGATCAGAACACAGCGGCTAACCCTTGTGAATGAAGGCTGGCAGAGTTCACTTTCTTCTCGTTTGAAAATGATAAATATGTAGGGCGATTTAAGGGGGGGAAGAGGATGAAGTAGAACTTTGTCTCTGAAGCTCATGCCTTACAAAACATTTATGAGAGACCTGGCCATTTGTGTGCTGCATGCAGGAAGTGCAACAGGCTTGTAAATACAAGAGTATTTGCGCAAAAGCTAAAATTAGCTCAGTGTGTATAAACAGACGCAGCCGGTAATCCACATTAAAGCCGGTCATCAGTCCTAACATGATGTTGAGGAGCCTGGGCAGCAATGGGAATTTAATCTCTGTCATTTATCTTTATTATAACGGCTTCAGATACCTTACAGGTTTAACACTGCTCTGACACAACATTGTCAACTCTATAGGCTTAAGTGCAGCTGCAACATCAAGTCAGCAAACAACCTTACAGGCACACAACGAAGTATTTCTGATTGAGGTGGGGAAAAAAAGCCCAAATGTTTTTATACCTGGGCCCCAAACACTCTTGGTTACAATCCCAGTCATGGGATGAGTTCACCCAACCCCAAAGAGTTTGATCAGTTTGCAAGCAACTTTGGCTGCTCGTTATTTTGGGGAGATTTTAAGGGCATTCCCAAACAATCCGAAGCCCATCATTGTGTGGAGAGAATTATTCACACGGTGGAAAACATTTAAGACGGCTGCCAATCTTCCCATAATGCGACATACCAGGAAATATCCTGGGATAACATATGATTTCAACAATAAGACTTCTGGAACACTGACCTTTGGAAAGGTGATGGCACAGTAAAAATATTTCACCATAATCAACAATGTCGTGTTCGAGGAAAGTCAATCCCAGCATATCAACACGTACCAACATCATACAACCTGTGAAGCAAGGTGTCGGAGGGGTTATGATTCGGGCTTGTTTTGCAGTGACAGGACCTGAGCAGTCTGCATTTAGGATGAACTCCTCTGTCTACAAACGTATTCTACAGTCAAATGAGAGCCTGTCCATCTGACAGCAGAATCTTGGTCAAAACTGGGACACCAACAGGAATACAGTCCCAAATGCAGCAGCAAACGCTCAACAGCGGGTGCAATGGAAGGGTTACGTCAACCTGTTTGAAGGGCAGTGGAGGGCATTGTCTAAAACAGCGGCCCTAAAACTGGGGTACCCAGACCCCTGGGGGTTCACGAACTATGGGTTGGGGGTCTGTGAAACGCATGTTGTTGGCCCTGAGGAGGCACTGCTGAGGATGGGTCTGGGTTGAGCTAAGTAACCCAATGGACAAATATTTAACCCTGTCCACATCATCAAGTAAGGTAAAAGCCAAATCAGCTAAAATTAGGAATTATGACAAAAGTTACATCAAGTTTGGCTTTATTGAGAATGAGGATCTAATCTCCACCAAATCTCTAATATTAGGTGTATTTGTGCGTATTTTTTAAAAACATACATAATTCCCAAAGTATTTAACAGTACAAAAGGCTGTTTAAAAAAATACTATCAGCATGAGGAATCTAAACGGGTCCTTGGAAAGATTTTACCACTGCTAAGGGGTCCCCCGCCACGAAAACCTTTAGAACCCCTGGTCTAAAAGATGAGCCAAAACTCCCCCACAGCGAAGAAAGAAACGGCTCAAATGAGACACAACATGACTAACAAAAGTAACTGTTGCTGAACGAGCTTCTACAAGCTGCTGAACAGGGTGTAACTGACTTGGTTGCCTTTTTTTCTCCCTAGCTGCAGCGATCATTTTAAAACATGAAGAGGATGTTTAATCTTACTTTTTTAAAAGTGTGAATATGATGTCAAATTGTGTATATTTGGCCACCTATTGTTTTATCTTATTGGAAAGACAAAAGGTGTCGGTGAGAACAGCAGCTTTGGTTTGTATCATTTCTCTTGTGAATGTTTGTGACAATCATTTAATTTGCTGCCTCTTGATTCTCCTGATCTTCTTAATATGTTTCAATAGTCCAACATACGCTACCATTTTATTCTGCTTTTAATGCCTTCTTTATCATTAATCCAACGTAATTATAGGGGAAAGCAAACAGGATTGACGCTTCACTTTGTCTTTGCTGACATTCAACCAACTTGAACATAATCTTTTCCGAAGCCACTGCCCTATTACTCATGTATTATTACCCTAACAACGGACCATTCCCTGTGTGTGACCCTCTGTTGGTCACAGGGCCTTAAATACCAGCAGCATATCATCAGCACACACTCACGATTCACACTTTCACAAATCCACGTGGAGATGCAGACACACACATACCAAGACACAAAGAAAGGTTAGCAAAAAACAATTGCCTGTCCCACCCGCCTCGCTCACCAGGGCGGGAACACGGGAGCAAGGGTCGGCATGCCGGGTCGGCCCGTAGCGGAGAAGCTGGTCTTTGAAGAAGGCCCGTGGTAAGGAAGGATTTTTGGGAAGGGGAAGTGCTCTACTTGAATATCAGTGGAAAGCCTTTCTCCGCCACGCATGGCAGGAGATTCCTTTATCCTGCAACACTTTTCCGACATCAGCGGAAAGACCGTGTCAAAGAAACATGTAACTGGATTATTTCCAGGAAAGGGACGGCAGAAACGGCCGCAATACAATCCCAAAAAGAGAACACGAGTAGTTTGTTGATTGAGATTGAGAGTTGAAGTATTACTCTTTATTGCAAAACTGCAGCACAATTATGGGACTATAGGAGCTCTGTGCCTGAAGTGAAAAAAAAAAAAAGACTGATAAGCCAACATGAGCACATGAAGGAAGAAAGTCTGCTGACCCGAACTATCCCACGATCCAAAAGCAACCTGTCGAAACCACAAACTCAACCTCTGGCTATCCAGCTGCTTGCTCAAGAACACGGCGCGATTATTTTCACAGAAACTCCAGCAGGGGGGGAATCTGGGATTTACTCTCCAGTTACACTTCAAACTAATATGCATGTTTTTCTTTTCAGAACAGGAGCTGACAACGCCTTGTCCAGTCAACAATGAAAAATAAAATAAAAATAATATTATTGTGTATATACAGAGAATGCTTTCAGACCAGAATCTTGTGAGCATAGTTCACACATACAACACTATGAGACTGCACCACCAAGACACAGGGAAAATACCTAATAGCATACAGACTTCTTGGTAATAATGGCTCTGATTTTGCTTTCCAATTTCGGAATCAGCCCCCATCGATATCCAGGTTTACTCCAGGGAAAATTCAAGCGCTGTCTTTGGTAAACACCAAAACAATAATCCTTTTAATCAAAAGTGAACAAAAAGTTAATTAAACTAGACAAAACATTGCTCTAAGGTTGTCGGATCGTAGGAAAAATTTGGGAATAATAATCAAAATAAACATGGACCATTAGAACGATTGTCCGTATGGGTTCTTGTTCAAATGAGTTCACTAAAGAGCTGCACCTGATTAGAGAATCAGGCGATGGTAATACAACCGGTAAATATTTCCATGATAATGTGATAGAAACCACATTTACCCATCCCCGGCCTTTTTCATGTGTGGTTCCAACACTCTCTGTTACCACTGTAATCTGTGTCAGCCGTGGGCACATTTTTAAATATTATTTCACTGATGTAGCAAAAATATATGAAAACAAACTAGGGTACTAGTAAGTGCCTGAAGACAATTTTTAATTGCTTCTGTGCCAAGTTGTGGTTTTCTGCAGCAACAACATTTCTATACTTCAACATCCTCTAACAATAAACAAATGCAAGCTTTATAAACCGTAGAGAAGAGCTGCACAACACAAAAAAAATACCACAAAGCCTGGCTTTTTTAAACCTCAACTTCAGGTATATGCCACTGGGGCTGAGGAAATAAACACTTTGTATCCGTTGCTTCAGTTTGGGGCGGCACACACTAGCACAGTTGTTGGCACTGTTCCTTTGCTGCAAGTCGAACTTGGCTTCAAATCCCAGCCTGGGCTCTTTCTGCATGGAGTGTGCATGTTCTCCCTTTGCAGGTGTGGGTTGTCTCTGCGTACTTTGGGTTCCTCCAGCAGTTCAAAAACATGCCAGTTAGGTTAACTGGTCTCTTTAAGTCGCCCGTCGGATTGGGCGTGTGCATGCATGGGGTGTCTCTGTGATGGTGTCCAAGTGCTAAATACCTCATCTCTGAAGATATATCGAAAAACAACTAAAACAGAACTCAATCACCAAGTCTTTCCATTCAGAGTACACGTTTCTGCTGGAGTGAATGCACTGACATTCCTGTGAATTGTAAACCATTTCTGATTTTGGACTTCTTCAAGTGTGCTACTCCTTTCTCTCCTGCTCCATTTTGTCCCTTTGTAGTCTTGGTGGTTTTGTATTGTTCCTTTTCAGGAACAAAACTTAGTCGTCGGCTGAAAGACCTGTTGTACAAATTTTGCGTTATTAAACCATACTTCTAAAAAAGTCAACAGGCCACAATATGTGACTAGAACCAAAATCTCATAAGGAAGATTTGAGCTTTTTTTTTTAACTCTTTTTCTCAGTTTTTACGGCACTAGTGGCTAATTTTTCAGATAGGCTGACAGTACAGGGGGTTTGAGAGAGGGGGAAGACATGCCGCAAAGGACCTCGGACCGGAATTGAACCCGGGTCAGCCGCGTTGAGGACTAAGGCCTCCGTACATGAGTCGCACCCTCTAACCCTACACCATCGGAGTACGTCCACATTTGAACATTTTTATGACCAATTTATTCCATAATTTATGGAAATACTAAATTACATCATAAAATAAATTAATAAGAAATGGTTTAGGGACAATGGAACAACATGGTTTGTTTACAACCATCAAGTGGAAGTAGGAAGGGACTGAACAGCGATGGTTAAATATGAGTACTGATTTGCATGTATTCCCAGAGGCCTATCCATTACAAATGATGCATGAAGAGGGCTACGCTCTGAACAGTCCATCAAAACTCTGCTTTGCAATTTAAACCGCATTTGATCAAGTGATTCCAACAAGTTCTGGTAGAAAACCTTAAGAGTGCACTACCGGTCTATGCAAATGCAAGTCCACACTCATATCTGGTGTCCTGTCTTGTTTATGTTTTCAGAGTTCTCTGTCCTCGCTTCGACAAGGCTATTCCGCCCAAGCAGCCAAACTCACAACGACGCTCAACTCTTAAACCCTCCGCTTTCCCGGTAAGGCTGACCGCAACCAGTCCGGCCCGGGTCACCTAACCCCTTTACCGCATGGGAGTGGGTACAGTGCTTCTGCACACAGAGCGCTATTCAAAGCCTTGCATATGAAATTTCTTCCGTTGCAGAGATACGTTACACTTCTTCTGCATATTCACATATTCATCACCCTGTGTTCACGTCCTGTCTGGTTGAGACTGAAGGAAAGCCAGGCACAGAGACAGTTTTCATAGGTTCTCAAAGAGTTTCTGTCACTGAAACATAGAAACCAAACAAGGTTCTGTACAAACCCATCAAAGCTGGCAAGCTTAGGCTTAAAAAATCTTGGCCTGCGTCAGGCTTTACTGACACAAAATGCTACATCGGACCTGATAAATCCTGCCTTTTGCCTCTCAGACAAAGAATTGTTGTTGAATTTCATCAAGAAAGTAAAGATGCTGCCACAGAAACTGACAGTTGAGGAATTCTGCTGAGACCTGCCAGTCACGTAGCCGTCATGGATCATCTCTCAATCTGACAGCAAGTATCAACAGACGCTCACATGGAGAAATGAGAGCTAGTATTGTGTCTGTGACGATCTCCTTAGTGCGGTTACACTTGTAAGCAAACAACAACATACCACAGTGACACGACCGGTGCTCTGCCAAGTCTGCGTTGGCAGCCACTCCTGTCGGTTAATCCCAGGCTCATTGAGGTTGATGGTTTTTACACTGTTTCTCTTCTGTTTTCTGAGTGTGGAAAAGCTCCGCGATTGTCTGAAGACATTTCGGTGGAGCGTGTTTGAACAGACGACATGTACAGTCGCTGACGGCATCCATTCTTTCAACAACGTCCTTTGGGATGGGATTATCTTCCGAGTTATGACAGGATCTTTAAATGTGTTGGCAGATAAAACAATCACACCTCAAGGTGGAGGCTTTACATAGGCTGAGAAGACATAATACAGTAATGGCTAAATAAGAAAAATGCATGTTAAATAAATGCCTCCAGTTCTCAAATTTAGAGCAAACAAAGTAAAACTGACAGAAAATTTGATTTTTTAAACTACTTTATTGTGTATGCATATTTTCCATGTTGGTTATATAAACTGCTTCAGATTGCCTGGTTGGATTCTTATCTTTTTTTTTTTTATTCAAAAATAACACCGCAAACTTCTCATAGAAAAGTTAAAACTGTTTTCCTGTCCTGTGTAAGGAAGGCTGAAATATAGCCAATTCTTTTAATCTCTGTTATAGAACCTTAATATTGGTCTGTTTTATCTTTTCCAAAACCCACTTTTGATGTGTGTTTGTGATCATTGTCCTCCTGGAACCCCAAATTTTGTCTAACAATTTGAAGGAAGTTCTTGTTCCTTTTCCCTTCACTTTGTACGAAAGGCAGCATCACATTCCCTCACCATACTCCACCCATCTTTTTCTAAGACCTTTACTGAGTTTCTTGGAATTCCTCATTCTTCAATGAATTTTTTAATCTAACAAGTACTGCCAAGAATCTAATTATCATGCTGGCAAAGATAAAAAAAAATAAAATAAAAAATAACAGCTACGATAAATCATGATCACTGAAACGGAACCTTGTCAAGGTAACGTTCTATTAGAAGATTTAGGTGAAGGTGTCTTTATCTATAATTATCAATCTATACGGATCAGCCAAGATCATCAATAAGTTGACACAGATGTTTGCACCCAATTCTTGTCTTTAGACATTACTGCACTTAATGTTGAATAAAAATTTCTTCCACAAATCTGCGGAAGTCACAAATGTATATGACATACATGGCCTTGATGAGAGTATGCAATTTGCTATTGTACTAAAAAGTACTAGAAAGATTAGGTATATTTGCAGAAATAATGTGTTTTTAATTGATGATTCCTAAAGACATAACACACACGCCTTTTAAACCATAAAATGATACATTTATTTTCTTTTAATGATTTTGATAACCCATTAAACTTCCGGACTGATGCTATGATTACTGGGGTATTTATATGGTGTGGTTGTGCCAATAAAGTAAAATACTTCCCAAAAACACTCACTTCTGTTTACAACCTACAAAAATAATAATAAAAAAATCCCTCAGTTAGCTTCCAAAACCACATTTATGTGTTTTTAACCACTGAGTAGTTTACTAGAGTTTAAAGATAGTCGCTACAGTTCTGTCTTTTTAGCATTGTGGCTAAGTGTTTCTTAGAACAAAACTTAGACAGAATAAACATTAAACTGATGGTTCATTTCTAAAGGTTTTAACACTAATAACTTTAAATCAAACCAGATACAGGACTATCCCCAGTAAGATCCATTAATCTGTAAAATAAGGAAAAGTAGCGCAGAATCTCCTTGTGTGGTTATGGTGGGGCGTATTTTCTTACTTAACCCACCCGTCAAAGCCAATAAGTGAGAAAAGAACCGAGTGGAACCATGAAGAACGGCCGCAACAGTACAGTTACCCATAGCTACTCCATGTAACAGCCTGTGAGTGAGTGTTCCTGTAGATCTCCCTGAGGGCAGTGAGGTGGTGACTGACACTCTGGTAATGCCTTCATGTCTCCTAAGCCTGAGCGGGGTCTATATGTGCACACTGAATGAAGACATGTCAAAGAGGCGCAGGGAAAGAGAGAAACATCTGTTCTCCCTGGCTCCCCGTCCGAGGGCTCGGCTTCCATAACCGTACAAGTTACAGCACAAACCAGGGGAACAAAAGACGGAGAGGCGGACCTCTCTGCGATGGCAGGCATCAGCAGCTGTGGATGCTCACGGTGGACTTTGACATTCCCAGCCCTGATCACACTTGTTTTCCTTAAAATCGGAGGACGTCCTGTAACGCGTTTAAAAGGCAGAAGCAAAGCGCAAACCTCCAACCAATTTTTACTAAATTTACTCTGATTGCTCGATGTCCAGGACCAGAAAAGCAATGATCACCCGTAAATGGAGTGGAGCTGCAGCTTGGAGGGCAAACCTTACAACACCGCTGTAACGAGTGATGAGTAAAATGATGAGTTGGGAATAAGAAAACCTGCAATTATTCCTCTAATTTAATAATTACAAGTTAATTCATAACTATAAGATGTCATATAATTCTTGGAAGAAATTAGCAGGAAACGGGAACATGACAAACCCATGCAAATAAAAGACCACCGCTCAGTCTTATATATTTGCTGTCCAGGGACAGCGAATATATAAATGTAAATTTAAAAAAAGGAATGGCCGAGATCACTGCAGAAATTCACTGAGCCTAACAAACAAATTAAATTACAATTATCTGCTCCATGTTGTTGATCCTTCGTGGATAGTTTAGTTGTATAACTGCAGGGCTAGGGTTAGTCGCCACATAAACTGTATTTGTTTCGTTTATTTTTATGGTTTTCATTTATTGAAAAGAAAACTATTAGTGAATATGAAATAAATAATAAATTAAGGTAGAATTAAATGGATAAAGCTTACCACTGAGTAATTACACAGTAAATATCTTTCAATTGAATTTGAAACCATGTCACACATTTAGAGGTTAGGTGCTAGAGCAATGTTTTTGCATTGTTTTCTGTTCTTAGATTAAGTTACTTTAAATTTAATTAAAAGGTGATTATTATCATCCAATGGGTTGAAAAAAGTTAGAGGGGAAAAACGTTTTCATCCAGTTGAAAATGTAAAATCCTACATTTAAGGCAGTACTTTCCCGTTGCACATACAGTTAATCAACCCAAGTACCCCGACATAATTAAAAGAAAAATAATCCAGAAAAAATGTCAATACCTAAGGCAATTAATCACCATTTACTTATCATTAGAATATTCTGTCTAAAATACATATTTTTTTAACTCTGTCAAAAATAGTTACAAAATGTAATAAAAAATAACTTTCCCCTGCTTCAACCATTGTGCAAATAACACTGCATGATGTTAGTGTTTTGGTTTAACAGTTAAGGAACATTTATCAGTCAGTATTACTTTTTTGTATTATTATTATTATTATTATTATTATTATTATTATTATTATTATTATTATTATATGTAAAACACCTTTAAAAATGTTTTACTAACAGTACTTTCTATACCCATATTCACGTTGCTGAGTTTTAAGGCAAGCTCAGCCTAAGCTATCCAGGCTGAAAGTTGGTAACATAGACCAGCTGATTTTACAATAACAGCAGAGTGGCCAATAAATCTAATGTGCAGTTTGCAGGCTGTAGGCTGAAGCAGGGGTATCAGGAGAAAACCCGGTTGTGCACAGCCAGAACATGTAAAGTCTAAACACATAGGCCCTGCCTGGAGGGGAAAAAGACATGTTGGACAACTGTGCCAACAACTGAGCTAGAGAGCAACCTGAAAAAAAATTAAATATGATTAAATGTCCAAAGTTTCTATCACCAAGTATTCAAAAATATTGAAGAGTTTGAATTGCTTTAAGAAAATAAGATATTCAGATCTAAGATTATATTTTTTTTCCGTCTTTCAACCTAAAATGAGGTTGTTCTGTTGACGCTGGTAAAACTCTGGATTTCCCAACAAAAATCTCATCAATGCATCCTTCTCTGTGAAAAATTAAATGTCAGGTCTTAACGTTCCTTTTTTAATTAGCTAAACTTCACATCATAATTCAGAATCTTGCGTTTGTTCTTAAACCACAACCAAACCAATTCAAATCTAAAGTTTTGTATTTTATATCTGCAGTTGTCAAGTTGCCCGACATGGAACGACAGACTCAAATCGAATGGGAATTGCGGCTTGCACTCTGCAACAACAAAAAACAGCAAATCGGATTAAATCAACGTGCAAACAAAGTGCCTCCACATGCTGTGCTGGCTCTCTTTCCAATACACAGAAGTTTCACGCCTGTGTTTGATGGCAGAGAGGGTTCTGCCATGCAGGCTTGTGTTTTGTGTTGAAGTTCCACAGTTTACAGCCCTGCTGCCCTGGGCACGACACTTTCATTTGAGCATAATAAGATCACAGCACAACAGACCGGTTTCGCTGCACCAGGCAGGACGCTTCGGCTTTCACTGCAGCGGCCATTGCTTGGAGAATATTATTGTAAACTCCTTGCTGCGGCGGCCTGGGCCAACCGCACATCTATAAACAGTCCGAGCTGAGCTTGCTAGGCGCAGCCTGATGCCAAAGCTGATATAACCACAGAGTGGCAGTAAGATGCTGGAAAGATTTATCATGGGAACATTAAAACTCCCAGGTGGCTGCATCGAAATGACAACCTCCTCAGAGGAAAGAGTGAACCCTGCTGCCCTGGCCAGAGTTCTCCTATTAGCTCCGTAGTTATGTGTGTAATTAAATGAAGGAATAGCCAAAGTGCTGGAAATGTCAGAGGGCTCAAGCTCTTTGCTACATTGTGACACACTGATTAAAGCTCAACTACGTCATTGAAATAAAAGGGGGGAAAAAAAAGGAAAACAGATGTACAGGGAGGCAGAGGAATCCAACCACCACAAGTTCTCACACAAAAATAAAACACGCAGCCGTCCACTCCTCCCTGTGCCATTTCGTGCATGATTCTCACTGATCACTGTGCGCGAGTTATGTGGGCTGTTGCGTAAAAGAGACAGCGTGAAGAGAGCAAAGAAAACATTGGAGTGTCGTTGGGTTTTTTTCGGAGTTTGCTCACAATGAACGCAAACGGAGGGGAACAAATGACACTTCCTGTTTCCTGGTAGATGCCACTTGTCATCAGCAATCACAAATCCACCCCTCTTCGCGATGATCATCTTTATCGCAGCATGAAAAAGATGCAAGCGGTACACGCAGCGTATCAAGCCTAGCTCGGGGTCACTTGCAGCAGTTTGAGCATGTCTGTGACGCGCCATCTGCAAAGTGGGCACTTTCCACGGCTATTAACGCGCCTCAGAAGAGGCCTGCCATGGCTTCATTGTAAAGAAAACAGCTGTGGGGTATTTCTGAACTAAATGGTTTACTGAACATGCCTGACTCAGCTTTACAGTGCCGTATTCTGCCACATCCAAATTCTAAAGCTGACCTGAGAGAAAATTGATCAACAAAATAAACCGCCTGAAAATCCTTTGATCAAAACTACTTATTATATGCTTTTATGAAAAAAAAAAAAAAAAAAAAAAACCTATGGAGAGTAAAACACTAAAATGTAAATTTAGACATTTTGGCAAATCTTGAGTGTAAAACTATAATTCAGAGTAAACAAAGGATTTTATCAGTTTTGTTAGCACTTACTCTCATGTCTTCTAGTACACAGTGAGACTTAAACTTTTGGTGAAGCATCTTTTCCTTAGATGCTTCATTACTTTAGTACATTAGTATATGTCAAAATACATTTTAAAAACTCTGAAAACTAGAATTAAAAAACACATTTTTTGTGTCATTAAAGTGGTATTATAAGATATCCATTCAATTCAGAGCCAGAAATAAAGTTTCTGACATCATAACAGACAGTAAACAATCTGCAAACAGTTGAAAGCAGATATTCGCTGTATTAAAAGACTAATAACTTTCTTCATCACTGTTTGACAATAAATCATTAAATTACTGAGTTAGTAAATCACTAAACTATTCCTGTTTTAGGACAGTTAGAAGCAGTTTGTTAATCCTATTTGGTAAATGCCAGAGTGTTTCTTCAAATTCAGAAGCTTACATAAGTTCCTCTAGTATTTTATAGAAATCCAATTTGACTGAAAAACTTTGGTATCCCCTTCCACAAGCTTCTTACAAATATTTGCTAGAATTTAGATCCATTCCCCTCAAAAGATCTGGGGTAACTGTCACCTTTTCAGCTTTGCTTACACTTTTTCTAGGATTACAGTATTTGTGGACTATGAGCAGTGTTCCCTCTAAGCTGGATTCAGTGCGCACAGCAAATCTATGTTGCGAAAATAAAATCCAAGCTGAACTGTAAACAAAATAATAATAAACCAAGTTATTTTGTACCATTTTGCAACTCTGGTGAGACGGTGCTCCACGGTCCCGCTCTGTGAGCGCCAGGTGCTGATCAGAGCGCACCGCTGATTGATGGGTGGGGCATACGCCTTTATAGTTGGGCAGGTTGCGGTGTGTTCTGGAACAAAAAAAAATTGTTCTGGAACAAAAAAAATTACCGATCTACCCTGAGTAGAAAGCTGCTGCTCTGAGTAGTTCTTCCTCCCTCTGTCATACTCGGGTTTTCGGTTTCAGAACAGGTGATATCAGTCAGGTAACTAAACTTAGCGTCCAACCAGACATGACTTCAACGCGAGCAGGAGCATGAAAAAAGCCCTGATCAATGGAACGCAGATAACGTGCTTCACCATGGCAACGACAGGAAATAAGCCTTAAAGTGCGCATTTCCCCCGAGTGGAATTAGAATTTTTTAATGAAGGCATATGGAGAATATTTAACCATAAGAAATAATTCTGTTGCTGCTGAAAAAGCGAGTTGTCTTGCTATGAGAGTTATTTGATGGAGAATTAAAGCTGTTTTTCTCACACTTCAGTAATTGAACACAAAAGGGGGAAGTGGGGAGGGTGCATTGATTACAAAAAGCATTGAAAGGACATGGCAACCAATCTTGATGAAGGTTAATCAGGTATGGTTAAGTTTTAAGTTTTCTTATGTTTAAACATAACCTTAATTGGCTATATTCAACATATGCAATTAATATTGGGATGGTGTGAGTTATTGAAATAACTGATATGTTCATTTTCTTGCCAGCATTGTTCACCCATCCTTCTAAAATGAGTTGACATTAATTGTCTTGTAGGTGTTTAAATTGTGCCAACCTCACTTTATATTAATCATATAGGCTATATGTATATTTTCAGCTGAAGTAAAGGTGGTGCAATGTAAGTGAAGAAATCTGCCGTAGCCCTCTGACTATGGAACAACTCTAAACATGCAACAGTAACATTCCTGATAGTACGACATACAGCTGCCTCTGAAAGATTTTCTGTGTCTCCTATGTTATTAAAAAGCTGTCGTTGGTATGTAAAAAAAGGAGCAGCACAAAGAAATTGTTCAGAATTGAGAGCGTTCCCTCGTGTTAGGAAAGCGATGTGCGAGCTAAATAAAGCTGCAGAAAATGTAAATAATTTAATGGAAATAAGATTGGAACTCTTCCTTAGTAGGACCCCTACTTGTAAATAAAAATATGCTACACAGCTCTTTAAAAAAATCCAAGAATTTTGTCTTTTTCATGTAATCGGGCTAAATCAGTTTTATCTAAACTTAATAACCTAAAAGAAATTATTGCCGTAACTTGATTCTTTAATTAAGCCACGTAACTTGATATAACCTCAGGTTTTGGACAGGCGTAATGTACCCTCAGTGTGCTCGTGTGATGTTGCTCACAGAGGTCAAGTGAACGCTCAGGGAGTTTGTGTGTTTGCTCAGACACGTGAAAAATTAGGGGGAACATTGACTATGAGTCACACTTTTTTCATAGTTTGGCTGATCCTCGACTTATAGTCAAGTGTAATGTATATAACATGTTTTTAAGTGGTGATTTATACTGCCCAACATGAACCAAGGAGTAGAAATTGCCGTCTACAGACGCAAGATGGCTCTCTGGGCTTGTAAAAACTATATGCTGCTTCTGTACCACTTAATTAATTGAAACAATACCTTATAGAAAACAAAGACCGAACACATGCTTGTAGGTTGTTTTGCTGTTTCAGTATGCATTTATGTAGTGAAACGTGTTGTGGCGCAGCTTGGAAGGGGAGTCCTGACCGCGACAGAACCTCGTCATTGGATTGTCTGTGAAACTATTAACAGCTAGCGTTTCTATTGTTGTGCTTTCAGCCATGTGGGACAAATCAGACTGTAAGTTTAAAGCCACTGAAATGTGAGACTTTTACAGGCCCCCAAGGGACCGCCCATCACAGTGGGGGGTGCCAACAATGCTATGTACTAAGACCCCTTGGATTCATCTTTCTCTTTGCCTGTGATCCCTCGGGACGAGTGGTTCGATTTAATAGTGTTTCGTGTAACTTTAAGTTAAACTCAAGCTAGTGTAAACAATAGCCACAAGAAGTGCCCGGACACGCCATTTCCGGTCGATCATTGATAATGGTTTTGAAATTAAATTTTTTAACCATATATTTTTATTTGTATTTCATAGCTTGTCCACTGTAGTGGACGGCAGAACTCAAGTCTGAAATTACAACTGACTTTAAAAATTAAAAAGAAAAAATGAACACTTTCTGATTTTAGAATGACATTGACCCAAGAAAACATTAATTTGATAAAAAAAAATACAATTCTTCTTCATTTTGGTAATCTTCTGCTGTTTGTTACGTGTAATCAAAATAGTCTATAGATTTTGTTGAACTCTATAAGATTAACAAATACCAGAACTCTTAATTTTTTTTGCCTGGATACTCTAACTGTGATAATCCTGGAAGCATGTTTCTTCTTGGTAATGCAGAGAAACATTTTGCATTTGGTACACCTCATGTATGTCTTGCCACTGCATCACTTATTCCTGCAGCTTTCTGCATGATGAGCGCTTTACTGTCAGACTTGTATTGAATCCAAGCATTTGTGATGGCAGCATTAAAGAAATGAGTGATCACACTCCGTCCATTTCTTGGTCCTGGTTGACATGCGATAAAAGCTCAGCATTCAGTCTCCTAAAGGTCTCCTAAACCCATGTTGTCATTATATGCTCTGATCACTGCTGGTCTATCTCTGGATCTTTCCCATAAATGGTGGAAGCCATCACCACTGGTTTATTGTCAAACCATTTTGAAGCTGCTGCTTCTTCAACCCTGAAGTTGTCCTTTCCTTGATATACCCTGAAATCCAGTACCGAACAATTTGGAAAGGTAAGGACAAAAACCTTTAGGTCAGTGGGTTTTGGCTTCGTAGGAACATACTGTCTAATTGGACAACAGCCTGTGAAAGGATGATTTGCTCATCAGTGCAGACCTTGTTATACCTGGGAAGGCTGAGACAAACTTGCCTCATACACTCAAGCAATGGTCTGACTCTCCAAAGAATTTCTGACCCCTTGTCTCTTCAGTTACACTGAGGTCGTCTTTTGTGATGGAGTATTTACTGGCATTATTAAAAATCTATAAGATGTTGCAAAGCATTTATGGCATGTTGCATACTAATAAGTGATAAAACATTCAAAATGCTTAGTGTCCCATTATAATCAGCCATTCATGCATTGGTTTGGCGTGAAATGCTTAAGACAGATCTTTTTCCACTAAGCCTCTGTTTTGCCACTAAAATAACTAGCAATAAAAACCCATGTAGATATACTCCTGAAGATTAGAATAGCAAATCCGTGTATTGTGACAAATCAGCACAAATACATACAGTTTCAGCACAGATACTCGAGTATTGTTAAGCATATTTCATCCATCAACAGCTGTCGCTAGCAAGAAGGTATAAAAAATTGGCTTCATCCCTAAAGATAACCTCAAAATAATATAAATTATTGCACCACAATTGGTTTATTTTTGTGATGATGATGAGGAAACCAGGTTGCACTGAAATAAAAACAATTACAGGAATCTGTCTGTGTAACAAGCTCAGAGGGTGCCAAGAGGTTACAGGCTTTAAGTCAACAGTTGGAGGTCGGAGGCCTCCTGACAGTTCAGCACTCATCTGCCTCAGCCTGTCCGTCAGTCAGAATAACCTGCCCCACCAGACGCCAGCACAGATGATTGATGATGCCGTGGAAAACTGAAAAGCCCTCTTCCCAGTGACAAAATCAGCCATGATAAATAACACAGACAAGCCCATTTATCTCAGTTTGTGGTTAGATTCTCACAGTGCCAGAGACGTTTCTTGTCACTCCACAAGATACCTGTGTTAATGATGATAACGAGGAAGAAGAGATATCATGATCTAACCATTCTACAGTAGTGCCAAAGGCAATGGGCAACAGACAGATTTCAGGAGCACTGGCACACCTGCTTCACCTTTTCTGAGGACATGAGAAGCACTCAATGAGTGCATTAATGACTCGGGTTGGAAACGACCACCGAAGCTTTCAAGGGCAATTACAGAGCTAATGTTACATCTACGTGACTGTTAGAAACTAACAAAAAAAAGTTTTTAATTGACCCACCTGAACAAGCAAATAACACTTCGTAGAGCTCTAAAATATCCTGACAAGTTAGAAGAAGGAACCTCTAAACTTTCCACTGAGGCAGAAATGGAAAAATCGAGGAGAAAGAAGCCAAAGTAGGAGGGCCGAAGGAAACAATGAACATGTGCTGAGAGTTTGATTAATGATCTTTTTGCCATTTGCCACTCATGTGTCTGGCAGGGGAACACTGCTGGACCGAAGGCACCAGCAGAGAGAGTGGCCAAACAATCACCTTATGACGCACAGTCATACACACAGAGACGTTAGCTCAAAGACACCAAATTATCAGAAACTGAGCAAAGTAAAGCAAGTATCTCTATTTATTATCAATATTATAATATTAATCTACTGTTTTATTTAAATTTGTAACTCTTAAATCCGTTTTTTTTTTACAAACTAGCATTAACATATTTGTTTTAAAGTTTCACCAATTAGCTTTCATGTATTTATAATACTTGAGCAAATCTAGAGTTACGTGTCTGCTAAAACTTGAAAAAAGTTCTAAGAAAACTAAATTGTTCAGGATGAGTTTACGTGATAGTAGAAGATTGTATAAGGACTGGGATTAAAAACAAAAATTGACATCCTTCATTGTCCACGATGGGGAGAATTTAACTTGGGTAATAATGGTACACATTGAACAATATGTCTTCTTTTGTGTCTGCGTGTTAAGAGTGAATTCTGAGCCAAAAAATTGCCATTCTTCAGATTCTTCATAGCAACAGACAACATTAGCCAGGTGATGAACATGTCATTGTAAGACACAGAACAAAGGATTGGTAGCACCGATGAAAGATTACACTCTTAAGGCTCCCACATACTTGGGCGTACTGTGTGCTTACTGTGAGCTGGGCGGACGCTGCGCTGACTCCCTGGGGACGTTTTACCCTTCATAGTCAAGCGTACATATTGCCTACATTTCTTGTGGTCATTTCCTACAATTCCCACCCTTTTGGCCAGCAAGATAAAGCGGGGGAAGGGATGGTAAAATGTTTGATTAGCTAGCTGAGCACCTAGAGCCGCTTCTTTCCCAGAGGACACCCATCGCACATCTGTCACTCCGAACAGCTTGAAGCAGCGCCGTGAAGCAAGCTCCGTGTCACATATAAAACAGTTTGATGTTTGCCGCTGAGCAAGAAGTGACACCAACTCATGTCCACGCAAGTATGCGGGGGGCCTTTAGAATCAATGCATAATTATTCAAGAAGCATATTGTGTAAGATTCATGGAAATAAAATGAGTATTGCCAACGAGCAGGAAGTTCCCCACAGCTGCAGCAGCACCACAGTCTCCAGCAAGGCAGCGTCAATGGAATATAAAGATTTAGCCACTTCATGAAAAAAACGGATCACAGCTTACAGTTATAAACCATTCACTCACATATTAATTGATTGAAGTACAAAAATTCTTCTAGATCCAATTGAGTATAGCTTGGCATTTACCCACCCATCCAATTTTCTTCACTAACTTAATACTTGTAGATACGTATGGACTTTGGTGTCGATCTCAAAAGGTCAATTGGACAGATAACCACATACACAAACTCACACACAAGGACAGTTTAGAGGGACCAGCTGATCCAACATGAACGGTTTTAGTAGGGTGGGACACAAACCATCCAATCATTACAAGAACCTACAAAGACCACACAGAAAGGTCAAAGCCTGGATCCGAACTAAGGATCTTACAGCTGTGAAGCCCCAGTATCAACAGCTGCTAGACCATGCAGCCTACGTGTCATTAACGGTACATGACGTGAGATGCATGACCCAACAACCTTCAGGTGGCAATGAGAATCCTTCATGACCTTGTAATTAATATGGGACCTTTAAAACTACTGTCTTTCAGCACAGTCTCTTGCAGTACAGGTGCAAAGGCTAGAACCTTTGGGGGTTTCCATCAGATATGAAGGTGGATGTTGGAATTACAGAGAAACTAAACCTGTAGCCACATTGCTTCCTACCTTGCAATGTATGAGGCTATTTTGAAAAACAAATTTTATGCAGATCTAACCGTAAGAAAAAAAAAAACCCAACACAACGTGTTTGGCAGCATACCTGTAACTTTTAATACACCCTTGATGCATGCACGGATCAAGGGCGTGGAATTCAATATTCTGCTGCATCAGGATAATTGAGGTGTGTTACTTTTGCCATGATATTACCACCTCCTTTTTATTATTACTTTTTTCATATTTAAGGATCAACTGGCCATTTGAGAATTACATGTTTATTCTCTACGAGCGCCCCCAAGTGGTTAGAAAAATATTAGCCAACTTAATCAGATAGTAGGTCAAGACGTAAGTTTCACTTTTAGTTTCAAGCATCCAGCATTTCAAGGTCAGTAGAACATCATGAGTGTAGCGAGAGATCAAGTAGTGTTATTATTGGGTAATTGCTGCAGTATGTCACGGTTGTATTCATACCGCAGTAGCACACGTCGGTGCCTTTCTATGCCATTGAAACAAAAAGCAAATACACATTAGTGCGACAGGGGTGTTACATCCAGACGATAAATACTCCCGAGTCTGAGGTTATTTCAGCTGGATAATTTAGACTACATTCTACAAAATCTGCAACAGTGTGGCTTTGTTGCCACGGTCTACATCTGTCTCTAAAGATTTTTTCAAAAACAATTCAACAATACGGAGTATGAGAATGCTTAAGAAGAATAGCTAAAGATTTAGATATGAATGACATAAATCCGGACATGATTTGCAATAATCTGAGAGTAAAGAAAGTTATTTGGACTTGGGTCTAAAAACTAATGTTCCAGCAGCAGGGTTGACAGCACAATTTAAAAGCAATTTCAGTCTTTACGTCAGGTTTTCTTTGCTTTGTGGAAACAGTTTAGCCATGAGTTTCTGTTGAGCCGACGGAAGAATCCGGAAGAATACCTAACATACACAAAGCCGTGCCAAATAAAATAATTAGTGCAGGAAGTTGACATGTCTGCACCGAGCAGGCTTTAAGCCAAGCACTGACCAGGCCCAACATGGCATGGATGTGGAGAATTTGTTGTCTAAATACGTTGAAAAAAAGTTATCTTCATCACAGTAAATAATTTAAACTAAGCACAAGCCACAGAAATTAACTTTGTACCGGTGTTCTGTTAATTCCATTAATCTGGTGTTATACACCATTGTCAGAGTGATCGCAGATTCCTGCACATCGACAGATGCCAACATCGTTGAGCAGCTCCTTGCACCTGAAGGGCCCGCTCCCTCTGAGACTAAGAGCTTGTTTGTTTGGTTGACAGGAGATGAGGTTAGGAGTGGCTCATAAAAAAAAATATGACAGCATGAGTTAAACCTTTAATGAATACGTGCAGGTAAAAACAGCACAAGCGCACGCACGCACACACACACACACACACACACACACACACACGTTTAAAATACAAAGTGAGGACTGTGCCTTGACTTCCATTCATTTGCAAGCCTTTCTTACCCTATCCTAACCTAAGCTTAATTGACACCTTAGTGCTAAACTTAAAACCTAGCCCAGAAAAAAGTGAGGACTAAAAATAGGTCCTCACTTTACATCAAAGTCCTCAGTTTACCAGTAAAATGAGCAAAAAAGTTTCTCGCTCAGCTGCAAGCACAAGAACACACACACACGAGAAATTCCAAGTCCCCTTTATTAAACAGCAGACTAAAACAATTACAAACTATCGTCGTAACTCATTCCCCTATTATTGAACATTTCTCATCTCTGTCCTCATTGCCAACGTTGCCTTTCCTCTCTTGCTTTTTTTTGCTCCAGGATCATCATTCCACAACATCCAAACGAGTGAGATCATAGATCATTACATCAGGATTTTGCAAACTGCCTGCAATCCTTAAATTATCAAATGACACAAACTGCAATGCACGGACCCACATGTACACGCCACAAACACTTTCAGCTAAAATAAGAAATACATACTCCCTCTTGACACAATTACGAAATGCCTTCATTAGGGGATTTACAGCTTGTAAAATAACAAGAACAACCTAATTTAATGAGTAGCTTCTGTTAACATTGTACTTTTCTTTTTATAACAAAGTTAGGAACAGTAAAGCTTCGGCTCTGAGTGCGGGTCTCTCTGGGTTAGAGGACCACCAAACCGATGGCAGAATTGCACCAACATGCCAACAGCAGTGGAAGTGTGTGTGTGTGTTATCTGTGCGGGCGTGAGCAAAAAGCAGAGAAGGCAGCAGCAGTCAGGACTTGTGTTCACAGATCAGCAACACCGTTTACGGTGAGTAATGAGCTTATGTCACTTATGGAGGGATTGAGCGAGGCTGCATCTTCTCGCTGTCTGTTAGGGCCGCATTGGGTGTTGGTAATACGGCGTAATTAGGAGTCTGCAACAGATGACAAGAGACTGATTTCTCTCAGCGAAACCATAATAAGGAGTGGGTGCTGCCAGACAGCCACTACTGAAACAAGCTAGTACAAACACAATCTACAAATGCGATGCAGCTTGACGAAGCGTTTCGGTTTGTCAGTACAAAGTTGCCAAGTCTCTCACTGGAATCCATTGGTACACACAATAAAGCTCAAAGTCAACTGAGCTGAGTATCTTTGTGCTCTTTGTGTAAACCAAACTGACGCGGGCTTTACACTGGAATTTGTGTTACAGATGTAGCTAAACGGTACTATAAACCAAGAAGGCCTGATAGTATTAGCATATTAGCACATGTGCAGATGGTACAGCGCTGTCGTGCCACAGCAGGAAGGTGTTTGGATGAAATCTCTGCCGGGGCCTGTCTGTCAGTAGTCTGCATGTTCTTCCTGTGAATGGGTTCCCTCCAAGTACTCTGATGTCCTTCCTAATCTGGAAACATACACGTTCAGTTAACTGGTGATTTTAAAGCCCTGCATTTAAATCCAGTGTAAATTAAAACCATTCTAGTCTTCTGATGACCTGGTGACTTGTCCCAGGTGTTTTACGTCTCTCAAAAGCTGACTAAGGTTTAACCAGGGATTTAGGTATAGATGTTTGTATAAATGCAAGGACAATGGCTCTCAAAAGTGTACAGCCGTGGTAAAAGGACAGATTTCTGTCATGTCAAAACAAATTACCTTTGCAAACTGATTTTCCCTGCTTTTCACATTTAATCTGACATTTATGGTGTATAATTCAAGTGAATGGCAAATACATGTATTAGAGAAGAATATATAAGAAGAAAAAGTTGCAATAACTTTGTTGCAGGAATGTGCACATCTTTAAGCTAACTTTCAGTTTCACCTTTTATTCTTCTTGAGTTCGCATATCCCATGAAATATAGTGAATGGGATTAACCCTTGATAAAGTCCAGTTGCCTGGGTGGGATTTCCCTAACTTTTTCTTAGCCATGATTTGGAGACAAATAACCAAAAGCATCTCATTGTACAACATAAGTACAGAGAAGGGTATAAATCCTCAGCAGAGTGAAGGCAATCGTCAGTAAGGGTAGTAAATATGCAACAACAGCAACATTACACTAATTCGACACTTCCTATGACAAACTGGGAGAATATGGACTCAGATCCAGGACTTCATTGCTGCAACGCAACAGCCCTAAAACTGTGCCCCTCTGCAGCCTCAAATACACTAGTCCCATAAATGAAAGTTATAAATAGGTTTAGATGAGCCTCCAAAGGTAAAATTTGTGCATATGCTTCTTGACAATAGTTTTAGCAAGAATAAATTGTTGAAATAATTAGGTGATTAATCACAACAGATAAGGAAGATTAAAAATTAACTGAAAACTTGAAACTGATATCTTTATGAGAGAATGTCAGTACAAAAAGAATATTTTTTTCATTATGAAAGGACGAAAGTACGCTCATTCTGGAGGAGTGAACGCTGCTTGTCAAGACATGATGCAATATGGTGGGTTTCCTTAGATTGGAAACCTTTTGACCAATCTGTCTGGATGATTTGATTGAATTTGACTTTGTAAAGTGCCTTGAGATGACCTGTGTTGTGAAATGGCGCTATATAAAAAAAATGCATTGAATGAAATAAAACTTAAAAGCAAGTTAGAGATATCAAATCATAATTGTAATCGCAGGAAACGGCTTGAGTGAAATATCTGCTTGGGTGTCATAATTCAAGTGCCAATCATTCCCACTCTGCATGTCAATGATAAGCTCAGCCAGTTGGATATTGTCCAACTACCCTCCATGCCTACATCATATGTATATTTTTGGTGGTTGTGATGCTATAGCTTGCAGCAAAGGGAGCTATGACAGAAAAGAGTCTGTAAATGTGAGTTAATCGTTAAACGATACTGTGGCAATTACATATTTTCATGATATCCCTAAAAACAGTAACGAACATTAACAGAATAATAGTACTGCATATTAATATCACCATAACAAAACATACATTTTAAAATTACAACACCCCTTAAGGTCTGATGACAGGGTAGAACTGAGGGTATTTAAAAGATATTTACTTCATGACGTTATTTGATTCCAACTTTGCTGTAAGAACAATTTTGATTGCATCTTAAATTCACAGCATTATTTATTTTGGCCTAATAACTGCCTCCCTTATGTAAGTACATATTTAGACAGATCTGAGGCCATCAAACCAAAGGCTCGGTGTGTAATTATCCAGAAGAAAAACAACATGCAGCAATAAGATCTTGCAAGGCAAATCACGTAGTATTAGCTGAGGAAAACTCCAAAGGAAAACACACAACAGCAACTGCTTCTGATAAATCATTAAGGGTGATAAAGTGTAAATCTTAAAGGCTGATTACTGCTAATGTCTCCCTGGAGGACATAGCAACAAGCGCAGGAAGACTGATGAGTTTAATAAATATTTAGCGCAATCCCTGGTTACAGTCGTCGTGCCTCGGTACTTGAAGCGCACAAACCAAACCAATTACCACAAACTATCGCAGCTTTGTTTCTGTTAAATGTCGTAAGCCTCATAACAACTAACACACCGTGGGCCACTGTCAATCACTCATCATGCTAATTAAAATTTGACAACTATTTGAGAGTAAAACTGAAAAAGATTCACAGAAATAATAATAAAGCACAAGACGTAGCAACATGGTTTCATCTTTCAACCAGAACATTAGGTTAACTGTGCTCTGCTCTCCAGATGCACTCTAAATTTTTCATTTTTAATACATTTGTATTGAATTTAACCCTCTCAAATGAGATGTACCTTCTAAGAAGATCTGTATTAATTAAAGCAGCCAGCAGGGGGGTTTGTTATCAAGTGGTTTTAAAACCCAAAAAAGAAAAGAAAATCCTCTGTAAGAAATAATAAAAGTAAGACTGAAAAATAGGATGTTTAAAAATTAAAAATTTGGGATTAAAAACTAAATCTTTAGACAAAACCGCACTTCTAGATGATTATGTTGTACTTCACCTAAGAACATAACCATTTTCATATTTAGCCCAGAAGGTGCACGTGCAAAAGAAATAAGACAATATGTTTACTGCTGTATCTATTACTGAAGTTATAATTTAATATTGAATATAAACTAAATGCACTTAAAAAAGTAGTTAATAGTTAAGAACACCAAACAACATTAACATTTTTGCTTGAAGTAACAAAAGGACTGGAGTTATTTTGCAAATTACAATCTATTGCAATTGTCCTCCCTGCATGTTTTTTTTAAGCATGATTAAAAAGCAATAAAAGGAATAAAACTCTCCGGATATTTAACATGTTAGTTTTAATCCCGTTAAACCTTCCCAACTGCAGTCCATTGCAGGTCTGTTTATTTACATTTCAAGAATCAACAATTATTACAATAAGTATTTTCTTTTTATTGATAGAAAAGAAATGCAATAATAGTTAAAAGGATTAATTGAAGTAACTGTGATGGCAGATGAGCACATTAGTGAACATTTCATTCTCACACATCTGTTTTATTGCTGATAAAGGCCATGACTCACAGCCACAAGGGAAAGTCCATGGTGGCTCACTAGTGCCATCTATAAATCAAAAGTAAAACTGCATCTACACGGCTTCTTTTGGCTTCTATGTATGAGACGACCCAAAGGAAGACAGCAGAGGTGGAATGTTTGGGGTTTGATTTAAGACACAGATGCAATTATATATAGCTTTGTGATACTATTTATTGACTCCGTTATATTTAGTTAACAGACCTCTGAAAACTCCCCTTCTGTCCTTCCTGCTTCCCTTTATCTTTTCTCCCACTGCATGTTTCCATGTGTTACAATATCATAAGAAAACAGAAAAGGGACTGACTCTTGAGTGGAGAAAAGCATCTGACCCACAAAACTCAACCTGTTTCTTTTGGCACAGGAGACTATGCTTAAACTGAAGTTCACTCTCAAGTCGATCGAGGCTGCCTTATATGTACAGTGGGCCTAATTCAGGGGACCACAACCTGTGGCTCTTAGGACCTCCCTCAATGGCTCTTAATAACCTTGTCAAAAAATTACAAAGAAAATACAAATCTTCTTCTATATAGATGATACAACAAATGCCGGTTTTAGCAGGTTTTTTTTCATGATATATTTGCATTGAATTTCCACAACAGGAAGGCATTAAAAGTACCAGATGTGTTTTTAGATATGTTTTTTCTTGTCACCTTACATTGGAAACGGCTTGCTGTTTTTAAACAGAATTTTCCAGATATCAACACCCCAAAGCAGTAAATGTATCCATCCTCTTTTTTTTGCCAAAGTTTTACGTTTATCTTCATTTTAAACCATAACATAGAAATAAAATGCTGGTTCTTAAAAAAAATAACAACAGATTCCCTAAGCAGTCATGTTCAATAAAGTAGGATATTATTGAAACGCTTACTTATTTGACTTAACTCACTAAATGAAATAGATCATATAAAACTACACACAGACTGATTTTTTTCAAGCCCTCATTTCTGCCAGTTATGATGATTTACAGTTGCAGGTAATGAAAGCACAACCTTTGAGATCAAAATATAGCATCAGCCCCCAAAAAAAAGAAATGTGGGCTTAATAAAAATTACATTTAAGACCTACTTAATGGTCATTTTCAAAAGGTACTTCCAATCTAACAAACAATACTCAGAACACATACTACAACTTATTAAATAATATTGTAGATATTTATCAAATCTGTTTTATCTTTTCAAAAGGTTATGCAACAGTTGTGGCTCTAAAGGTTTTATTTAGCCGGACTGGGACTAAAACTGGCTCTTCGGATTGTAAAGGTTGCAGGTTTTTTAATTGAACAACTAGCAGCAACAATTAGACATTTTAAGGGCATAAAATGCATGAATATAGAGCTTAATGGATAATGTATTTCTCTATCTCCAGCACTCAAACACCTCTTTCTCTCAGGTAATTAGATTACTAGAATATTTCTCAAGAGTTGCAGATTATTCTATAAATTGGTCAAAATCTACAGTACTGCCCATTAACTGTTCTTTACAGAACCCCCTATCTATACAACTACAATCAGGGAGTTTTAAATATTTGGGTAATACTATGTCACATAAATTGGCAGATTTAACTAAACTTAACAATATCCACCTCGAAAAGAAAATAGATCATGATATTACCAGATGGAAATCTCTACCGATTTCACTAATTGGAAGGGTTACTTCAATTAAAATTATGGTTTTACCTAGAATTAATTACTTATTCTCAATGATCCCCAATAAACCATCATTTCACTGTTGGGGGGTGGGGGGTGATAGGTCTTTGGCTCACAACCACTTTTGAGCATGGATAAACCTTACATACACAAGTGCACTCTCGCAAACACCAACAGGTGCTTGGATTCAGGTGCTTACAGACTCACTTTATACAGAAAACCCCTATTATTAGCTTAGCTGTCACTTAATACATCTCATTAAATACTACTGTGTACTTCTCAGTGATAGTAACAAGGCGTTGGGTGTTTGCACCTGTAATACTTTATCGGTTGGTTTTGCTGTTCTTTCTATATCTCTCTTTGCAGGTGTAAAAACAGACTCCGAGGATGTTACATTGCTCTCTCCCTTTCCTCTCCTCTTTCACCTTTTCTCCCTTTTAGCATTTCGTCTCATCTTCTCTTCGTCTTTTTTGTTTTCTACCTTTCCGTTTCAGTGTCCATTGAACATGAAACAGTCCCAGAATAAAATCTAATAAAGCTTTATGCATATATAAATCAAGCGGAGTGCTATAGCGAAAGCAGTAATGCTCCACTTGTGAAAGTAAAATCTGTCGGGCTCTCGTTGGCATTAAGACAGTAATTCTTAAAGCTACACTGCCAGACAGGACAGATTAAAAAAAAGGAGTAAAATAATTTGCATATCTGTTAGTTTTCCCTGGGGGGATGAGGCAGTGCCGTTCTGAGGGCATTAGAAAGAATGACTGTTTAGCCTTCTGGAGCACCCACTTTTTCCAGAGGGAGCTCAAGTCTGTCAGCTGTACTCCAGTAATCTTGAAGCAGATTTTAACAATGCTTCTGAGGCTATTCATGTCCCTCACAGACAATTCATAAAACCAGCAGATAAAAGAAAACGTAAAAAGAATTTCAATAAATGAATAATAAAAGTTGCATAAGATCCTCTGAGATACATTCAAAGAATTTATCTTCCGCATCAAGTGGATTCTTTGTTGTCCCCGCTTAGTGATTGATTCTGTGTTTTTATCAAACTGTCTCCTATATGAAGATGTGCTGCTGCTATTAGCTATGGTCCCATTTTAGCTGTGGTTTAGAAAGGTCAGATCAGAGACCTTAAGTTGTAGCTTTGAGGATTTTGTTAATGTATGAATAGAAACAATTAAGCTTTGAATTTTTAGTGATGAGGCTTGATCCAGTGAAACAATGAGCCTAAAGTTATTCTAGTTTTAGCTTTAGAAAAATTGGACAAAATTACTTTAGATCAGAAACCCCCAAGGATAGACCTAGCTTATTCCTTATTATGAATAGAAACAATTAAGTACTGTGATTTTATGCTTTCTGCATGTTTGTTAATGTATGAAGTCTCATCAAGAATTTACATAACTTATTCCTTTGTTAATGCAATGTTTGTCTTTTCCTATGTTCTAGTTCCCTCTGTAATGTTTTTCTGCTCATGTACAGCACTTTGAATCATTTTGTTACTGAAAAGTAACAAGACGATAAATAAACTCGTCTTACCTAATACATGGAGGACATGTCAACATTGTCATATTTATGGTACTCCGCAGCTTCCATAGAAGTTATTACGCGCTTAACGGCAAGGTCGCTTGTAATTCATTTAGCGCACCACTCGATAGTGCACCAGTGTGAAAATCTTACACACTGGGGCTTTAAACTTATGAAACCAACACAACATGTTGTATATGTTAGAACAGGGTGAAATCATTCCATTGACAATATCTACTGATAACTTTCAATTGACCTCCAGATGGCACATTAGGCTCACCAGATAGAAAAAAATATATAAAATGTATATTAAAGGAACAAGGACGTTTGTGTATAGTCAAGAAAGATCACTTTAAGATAAACTGTAGTGCATCTTTTGACTTTTAGTTAGAACATGCTTGTTCTTCATTTAGTGAAGTCACAGTAAGTAGAGTAGCAAGAAATTTGACTTGTATAAGGGAAGCAGCACTTCATTATATTAGAAAAAAAGTAAATGGTACGGTGCAGTAGAACTCCTCCTAAAAGTACTTTTGTTTCTCAAAAAGTTACTGAAGTAAATGTAGCTAATGTACACCTTGTTAACACCCAGCTCTGAGTGCTTATGAATCTATGCTGTAGTAAAGTGTATTCTCCATGTAACTGAAGTCATTTTTAAAATCAGGTTTCACTTTACCTAAGGTTTAACAATGTATTTTAATTAGTAAGCTATAACTTCCTTTTTATCCAGCCAAACAACAGGACGTGAAAATTGTTAACATTTACAGTCATAGCGATAGTCGTAACATTTAAAATAACTGTAACGAGATTATTTTGCTATTCATGCTCAGTGAGGATTGTGATCAAGGAGATAAAAATTAATACAAAAACAATATATTTCAGTGTGAAATTTTAAAATAAAAGATTAATTCAATCACATATGGTTATGCAGTATCATGACTTGACTTGTTGTGCATTTAGCCCAGCTCAAAGCCTGGGAAAATGCTTACGATGTGGTTGAAAGTAAAGCTCATGTAGGTTGTTTGTGATGAACAGTTGATCAGATTAGCAAAGAGACATGTCTCCACATCTTCCCTCATGGAATTCATCCGATAAATCTTTGGCTTTATAAAGGATATAAGTACTTGGAGATAAGCAAAAGTCGTCCACCTTCAGGGCCCTATTTTATTTTTTTTGTAAGAGTTTATGAAAAGGGTAAAAGGCAAAGAAGTACTAAGGAATTTGTCTGACATCCGTAACTTATTACAATATATTCATAATTAAACTCTTACGTTGAAAGAGTTGAGGCACAAATTCAAACAAAACTACAGAAGGCAAAAGGATTTGGCATTTTTCCAATACATAAAGAGATTTATTAGAAAGTTATTTCAAACCGCAAGGAAGCATGATCGCTTTAGTGTTGGAGATTGTCAAATCCTCTGCTGACACAAACAGCAATTAAATACAGAGGAGTCAAAACAGCTAAATTCCATTGTTATTGAATCACAAGGGTTGCATAAGAAGCCCACAAACTGTAGTAAGCAGATGTTTCATTACCCCTGTACAAGAGTAAACTGCTGCCAGGCTGCAGAACAGCCATGACAGGCCTATAAACACATCAACACAGCAAAGAAACAGCGCCGAGCTTTGTGGGGAAACAGGCATGTTAAATCCTGTGCGTTCTCTAGAATGGGAGCCTCTCCAAATCCGGATGGGGGAGAGACCAAAGGGTTACCAAGAGATGGAATTGTCAAAGTAGATAATGGGACGATAGTAAGCCATTTAAGACATTATTTAAATTAGTATAATGTTGGAATTACATAAGGGAAGTTTGTCTGCTTAGTATGAGCCCTTATTTGTCTTCACAACCCGCAAAACACAAGTACCTGGAAACCTACAGCTACTCCTCTACTCAGTACTGTACTCTTACAAGTTTAAGGTTCTTTTGTGTTCCCTCATCCCCCCTACTCTCCCTGTTGTGTCATTGTGTGTTAATAATTCAGACTGTCTGCTGGTGTGTCCGTCGTGACAGCTGCAGGTGGGAAAACTTGTGTGCAGAAAGCCCCATTAAGGAGTTTTGTTCGTACCCTTCCTGTGAAGCGCTTGACTGAGACAACACAAAAGAATTGTGCTGAACCTTCAGATTCAAAACAGATTACTGTGAACACTTCCCCATAGGAGAATGTTCTTTATGTATATTTCAGGAGTGCAAGCTCCAGAATACCCAGCTGTTTTTGTTTTTTCCTACCACCTCATCTGAACACTGTATAGAAACAGAAATATTTGAATACACATGAAAGCATTACCAGGCTTGATCGGCAGGCTTCCTTTATTTAGCTTACCGTTAAGTGTAACCAACGCCAATCCTCTCACATCAGCTGGGGTAAGCTTTAGTTTCTTACAACAATCACACAGGCATAGCTAATGTATGAAGATCCCAACACGAAAGGTGGGATTCAATCAGACTGATTTACTTATCACTCAGAAGCTCACAAGAGAATATAGCTGCTTTTCCACTACAAGTCCCAGGATTTAAAGCCCGACGTTTTGGTTTCCCGGGGTAAACCAAAGTCTGGGACTTTCAGGTCTGTCGTGTTTCCATTTGCAAGGGGCCATTAATTTAAAACAGCTTAATGATGTATGGGGACGTTGTGAGGAAAAACAGCAGTACCACTCCAGTCCAGCGGGTGGCGGCAAAAAGACAGCGGTCAGACAAAGGCAAAGAAGTTGTATCCATATCCTGCCAATCATGCTGCCACTCATCCGGACTCCGGAGAAACAGGATAGACAAAGCGCAGCTGATGCTGTTACATCTCCTTTTCCCCTTTTACACTGGCCCTACACCATTTGTCACCGCCGAGCTCCACCCTATTCTACTCCTGTCGGTATAAATAAATAAAAGTAAAGCTCAGCTTCTTGCTGCTTGCGCAGCACAGGGACTGCAGTGTTGTGGGGGGATGTGACAGAAGCGGAGGGTAGACGAAACTGTGATCTGTGCTCTAAAGTTCAATTAATTTGGCAAACTTTAGAGCTTAGAGTATAATTTTTCCTCAGCCATGGCGAATACGATGAAGATGATTTTTTAAGAACAGTACCGCAGACTTTTTAATCACAGCTAAATTATATTTTTAAGTTATAGGATATACACACTCCTCTCCTCTCTCTGCCACAAAAAGAGGAAAGCAGTCCCTTCTGCATCTAGAAACCCGAAGTGTCTTTTATCTTTTCTTTTTTTTTTCCATGGTTTATGGTTTGTAAATAGTAAAAGAGTTCACAGTCCACCAACTTTGATTTACACGAAAAGTCAGTCTTAGGGAAATGTGTGATGGTGTAGATGGTTGTGGAGGAAAGTCCCAATAGATCGGCAGTTTTTGATACACTCAGACTAGTCTGTCACGCACAACCAACCATGCCTGGTTCAAAGTAACTTGAATCCTCTTTCTGCCCCCATTCTAATGCTCAGTTTAATCTGCATTAGGTGTAGATACCTAAATGCTGATTTGGTATTTCTGATAACAAGCAACTGAAAAGGCGAACCAAATGAGGCAAGTCAGTGAAATTTGGAGCAAACTGGAGCATAAATAAGAGGATTTGAATCCCATTGCATGATTAGATTGTTTCTACATGACTGGGACTCATAATTGGACTTTGTCTTGTAAAATGCGTTAGAACATTTGTTATTAGTGTCATAAATATAGTCTGCTTTAAACTGAAAAGCGATAACAATAATGTAAAAGAATCTACTCTAACACCTCAGTTTACAACCAAAGACAAATTCATTAAGATGGTGGTTTCATGCATGCTTTATATTATTCCCAAAGGAAAAAGTTGTTTTGAGGAATAATTATCCATTTTAATGTGAAACAGACACCACCCAAAGGAAGCAGCTGAGTTTGTAATTGACTGTAAAATACTAACAGCAAAAAAAAAGTTTTAAAAAAGTGACCCGAAGACCAATGGATGACCCCAAATGTTTTGTTAACAATCAAACAGAAATGCAAGCAACAACTACATTTCAATTAAATTGTGACAGTATAAATTCAGCAGAATCTTTTAAAGAAAAGTTAGTGTCCAAAAGAAAAGATGCATTCATGTGTACCTAAGTGTTTCTAGCTATCTTCAGTTTATTATGAACTGTGGATATTTAAAACACAACTCGATCCACATAAAGAAGAAGAGTTAACCTAACAGAAAAAAATACAGCTCAGTCTTTTTGCAAATTGTTTTCGCTGTCTCGCATGAAGCTCTGATTATATACAGATTCCCAAATGGGGAATTACTCCTGAGCACAGAGATCAAACTTAGGCGAACAAGCACAAAGGCCCGTCTGTTTAACTTGGAAGATACTACAGCTGGCTGTCTCTCATCTACTCCAGAGTTGGTTCAGCTATTCCCTGTCCAGCCTCCGCCCATGCACAATTAGGAAATAGGCTTCACTCTGTTGCTGATAATGACTCCATTTTGCGGAAACCAGCACCCACACATCCTACGTCAAAGCAGAACAGCGGCTCAAGCTAAAAGGAATCAGAAGGGATTCCCTGTAAGACGGCAGCAGGAAGAGCACTGGTGGGAATGAGACGGGGTGATGCTGGGCAGCTGCTGTGACTGAGCTTTCCCTCTGTAGTGGAAGAGACTGGAAACTGCGACACACCGCTGCTGCCAGTAATCTGGCAGGCTGAGCTGTTCGGAGTGGGCAGCACTTGGCAAGACGCCCATCCAGAGCTGGGTTTATTGGTGTGGAAACTAATAAACACAAAAGAACCTTAAACAGGTGGAGGGATTTTCAGGCCTTTTTCTGTGTGTGGCCCGAAGATGATCATCTGTGTGGGAGGCGGACGAAAAGTCACGTCCTTTCACCAAAAAAGGATGTGGCGAGTGGAGTCCTCTGGTCTCGCCCTTACTTTTTCTGCCCTATTCTCGTGTTTTATTACTTTAATATTTGATATCATTGTATTTTCATTGGTATTTTCTCTTCACCGCTCAACATTTTGAAAACATAGAAGTCCCCAATTTGCATTAACAAGGAATTGAACAAGGGTACAAAATGAAGCCCAGGGGAGTATGCAGTAGATTTGTCTCTGTAAAGGAACCGCCTAATGGATATTTATTTCAGCTCTCGTTGTTTCCTCTCTTCTTTTAAACGTGTTGTATTTTTTCCCCAATATCTTGAAAATAATTATAACCAAAATTTTCTGACTCAGGCCACAACCCAAGTTTGTGAAATACACTTAAAGGTTCAGAGGATCCTTCTGCTGGTTTGTGATGTTACAATTATTACCATACAAGACTTCAGAAAATCACTGTTTTAATTTAAGCAACCATAAAAAAACCTCCTGAAAATGTGTTTGGTCAAATGATCTCTAGATTCTCTTTTCTTTAAGTTAGACTCTGAATCACTGTTAAATGCTACCAGTAGCATCCAATCAATAAAGCAGACTTCTTCCTTCAAGTCGAACACGTCGTATAAGGTAGTTAATATGAATATACTGAAGCCAGGAGGAAACTGCTGCTTTGAAGAATAAGAAAGTACTGTAATTACCTTCAGCTGACACCAGCAAACAAGCAGCTAAAACACAAACATTATAAAGCATTTCAGAGTTAACAGTGCTTTTCTACCCAACACCAGAAAAAAAGGGAAAATGTCTAAGGCTGTGGTGGTATTATATTCGTTTCTCAACAGTTCATAGTCTAAAACCAAGAAAACAGAATGATACCACAATTGAGAAATTTGCCAACTTACTCAACTCTTCCGGTTAAACTGAGGTTAACCAAAAACTCTGCGTCTAAATTTAGACTGACGATTAATTTGATCAAAGAACTGCCTTTACTCAAAAGTTTCATGTTTACATTACATGAAATGCAAGACTTGGCTTTTTATTGCGAGTCTGAATCGACTCCTGTCTGCTCCAGAAAGATGAATGAAGATCAGTTTTGTGTGGGGACTGTGCATGAGGTCGCAGAGGGACGGAGGCTTTTCAGACAGCTCTCCTGGGATCCCCGTGAGGCTCACAGACAAAAGGAACACTGTAGCACAGACTGACCCTTTCGAGAAAACATTACTTCCTGTCCCACCAGCCTTCAGCCTTTCCTGCATTTCAGACGCTCATTCCCCGGAGTTGAAGAAATGAATTTTTCTGAAGTAGACTTCTCTTCTTTGGAAAAAGTCGAGAAAACATTTTCAGAAACATTCTCACATTAATCGTAACTAATTTGGTGTTATAATTAGGGGTCCAATCTACGCCCACCTCCAACTTCCCGGCTAACGAGTTGAAATTGCTGCTCCTGGTGATGCCTTCTTTTTTGTCAAGTGCATGAGAATATGGGATGGGATGGTGTCGTCAGGCTTTCCTGTTTTTCCTTCGATGTGACAATGGTCATAACAGATAAATGCTTAAATTTTTGTTTCATCATGTCATAGGACATACATCCAAAATCTACGGTCTTTGTCCCGGAGTGTATTTGCAAACTGTAATCTGTCTTTTTATATTGCCTGAGTAATAATGGCTTTTTCCTTTTGTTTTTTTTTACAATAGCGCCCAAATGTCTTGTAATAAGCGTCTCTACATGTAATAAACCTTCCCCTACATGTAATTATCAGGGGCACACAGCCACAGCAAAATAAAAGCTGCCACACATTCAGGATGAAGGTTTATATATATATTAGGGCTGGGCAACGATTAAAATCTTTAATCGTGATTAATCGCATAATTTGCCTGATTAATCGCATTGTATGCGCAAACTCCAAGAATTAATTCAAAAGTAGTGTAAAGAGCACTTTTATTTTAATGTTCTGCTGCCATATGAACAAAAGTGTTGTAACATTTGTAGCACTTATCAGTAACACATATTTAGTGTAAAGCTCAACTTAAACATGTAAAACAAAAAATAGCAATAATAATAAATTAAAGCTTATTGTCACTGATGGGAAATTCTCTTTATGGGGAAAAAATCTACCAAAAACAGGCAATTTCTGAGGTAACAGCAGGGAGCAGCATTACCATTTTATGTTCAATACCAAAGTGTGAAGCACAAAAAAAGGTCTACAGTAGCTATCCACTTCGCCATTACATTGGTTAGCTTCTCAGAGTCATTGAATTGTTTGGTGATGTCTACAGTGTGTTTGGCATTTAAGTGATATGTTAAGCTCAAGGTGCTCCGGTGATAAGAAAGTTTAACTTGGCAGTGGTTACAACTAACTTGTTTCTGTCATATTCGTTGCTGGAAGAACTTTAAACTGAAATGCTTGCTAACTCAATATGCTTGCATGTTTATTTGACGTTAACACGCGGTTTGTTGTTGTTGCTTTCTCGCATGCATATAGTGAATGGCAGGGAAAAAACAGGCAAAAATACATGGATACTTTGAAGCGAGA
Organism: Fundulus diaphanus; assembly: GCA_037039145.1. Classification (NCBI taxonomy): domain Eukaryota; kingdom Metazoa; phylum Chordata; class Actinopteri; order Cyprinodontiformes; family Fundulidae; genus Fundulus; species Fundulus diaphanus. Next base: position 17,761,078 of record CM073128.1, on the reverse strand, counting down.
TTGACAACTTTCAGCGTAACAGGCTGTTACTCTGAAATGCGCTGGGTGTAAACCTGATACAGGGAAGAACCGCACAACCTTTTTACTTTCCTGTGAGATAAATGAAAGAGGCTGCTGATGAACTGCACGGATAAAAGTGAAAATGTTAATTAGAAGCAAGACCAAGCTCGCAAGGTGTTAAAAACAGGACTGAAGTATTTCAGCGTTGGTGGTAGCATCTAATCAGAATAAAAGTTAAAAGAAAATTAAAGCCACTACTTCTTCAAGCATTTCCTATTAGAGGAGGGTTAGACATTTATCTGGAAATATTTTAATCATCAAGGAAAGCCATCAGAGCCACAACGCCTGGAGCATCTTTATCTTTTCTAAATTACTTTTCTTAGAATATTTTCCAAATCACATTATCAGTGATATCGCATCAACACTTCCGCGTTCCTTGTTCCAGCTTTCTAAAAAAAAAAAAAACCCAATGACAGTCCAGGAAATGAAAGATTAGAGTGACAAAATGGAAAGACCAGTCAGTCGGTTTATCTCGGTGTAAAGGCACATGAGATGACAGGAAGTACGTTTTTGAGATCACGCTACCTTGACGTGGCTCTGAGCCCCGAGGTTGTAGATCTCTGTGGGCTTCACCTCGTTGATGATCTTCACCAGACAGGTGCTGTCCGTCAGGTCGCCGTAATGCAGCTTCATGTCTTTAAAAGAGAGGCACAGACAGGTGTCTTTAATTCTACGGGTCATTTTTCTCAATGTTTCAGAGTCATTCAAAATCAAGGGTGAAACCATTGAAGTGCCGTTTGAAATACATATCAAAATGGCCTTCATCACAAGTTTGCAAAAAGATCCTATTTAAATGCAGTCTCATATATTTAGCTTGAACTTAGATAAAAAAAAAAAAGCTTTTATGTTTAACAGTTGTTCACAAGTCGCTGTTGAGGGGTTTGAAGATGGGATTAGAAATGGATTCTTAGTAATTTACCGGGTTAAATAAAGGTTTAATGAAAATAACATGATGCCACCAACAGGTTTTACAGACCAAAGTTGCTATTTTATCTGACAGAGCACTAGTCTTCATCAAACATCACGATAACGAGAAACCAAACAAGATACTTACTGCCCTCCGTATGCGTCTGTGGGTTTTTGTAAAGGTGTTCGATGCGACCTGTGTTGAAGGAACTGGAACGGCGCAAAATACCATGAACCTGAGGAACAAGGGGACAGACAGGACTGGTACTGCAAAAGCACGGTGGGCATTAACATACCTATTCATTCAGACAAGAATAAATGAAAAATGTCACAAACACACACAAACGTATGAAAACGTTTGTTTACTTTATTCATTTATCTTGGATCTTGTTTCCAAAGAGTTTCTAAAACTATAAATACTGCTTTTACTCCAGCTCAGTGTTTAGTTGTTGCCGTCTGATCTGTGATCTTTACTCCACATTCTGCGGGGGGTTTATGAGGAAGCTCTGCTCGGGAAGATAACAGGACCTGCTCCAATGGGAGTCCATTAGCAGGAGGACACTGTGGCCCGACCTCACTTCCTTTATTCACTGTGCTCTTCCTGCATGCCTCTGGACTCCCCTTTATTGCCACCCCCATCAGTCAACCACCCCCCTCACAACCTGGACCTCATCCATTTCCTGCCTGTTGTCCCTAAGGCTGGCAGCAGATGGAGCAGTTCACACAAAAGCAAGTTAAGATGAAGGTGTGCATTTTCTTTAACCAAGTTATAGAATCTTTATACATCTCATCATCAAACATTTGCATTCTTGTGAATTTGCTTTTTTAAGCTATACTTTAATGTGTCACAGCAAACAAATTTCTATTTGCCATTTACACTTAAGACGGAATCATCCCAGCATAGTTTTTTTTTCCATTAATAAATGAAAGCAGAATTTCAGTACTCTGTGATGGACTGGACCTGTCCAGGGTGTACCTGCCTCTCATAGGCGCCAGCCTACCTACAACCCTGCACAGATAACTGGGTACAAACAATGGATGGATGAATGTCAATACTCCGTTTTCTATTTACTCAGATTATCCGTGGTCAATATTAGAAGTTCTTTTGGGAGCAGAATCCAAAAACTGAAGAAATCTGTTCGGGGCAAATAGTTTTCTCAGCACTGCTGAACTTCCCCCCAAAAAACCATCAAGTAGCAGAGGAAATTTAGTGACTTCACTGTTATGGCTGTATGATAACAACAACTTCCTGGGAATTACTTTGACCCTGGGAATTACTTTGACTTTCACCCCTGACCCCACCCCGGTCGTGAGTGAAAAGGTTCATGCAACAGGAGGGTCTTATCAGGGCGAGGTGTGAGTGAACCAGTGTCTGTACAAGCTGTCCAATCACGTCACAATTCCCCCTAGAGTTCCCCCAGACAGCAATGCCTGGATGCAGCTTATCGAGGGGAATGTTGCTGTGTGGATGTTGGCCTTCGTGGCTATCGCCATTTATTTTTTTGTGCGTCTGTGTGCATGTCTGAGCGTCTGAAGGGAAAAGATCTGGTGGTTTATAAGGCTGCAGTGTGCGTTGCGTCACTCTCACCTCGTAGCCTTTTGCAAGCAGGAACTCAGCCAGGTAGGAGCCATCCTGAAAAGAAAGAAAACACCACTTAGAAATAATTTATGAAATCCAAAGGCGCTTCACCATGTATTGCATTTAGATTTTTCACTTGAGGAAGAAAATCTCTGACTTTAAAATATTATTTCTCAACAAGGTGCAAACAGTTCTGCAGACTAGAAATTGCACACACTCAAGGCATTTTCATTGCCATTTTTTATCCGCTACAATGAAATGGTTTTTGTCACCAATGTCACGGTATAGGCTGCACGTGTGTATGGATATCTACATTACTCCAGACATGTGAGCATCGTCATCACCATGAATGTACAGCATTTGACAACACCATAATTCAAAGCACACATTGACGGTGAGCATTTTAATGTATTTCTGGTCTTCACAAAAAGATTCAGAACACTGCACCAAATTTCCTTGCAGCTATATTAAACCAAAACAACATATTGAAAACATTGCATTTCAAACCTGTCATGTTCTGTTTGGGAATAAAAACAAGTTACTCCTAAAGCTTATTGTAATAAACAGCATTTCACTGTTCCCCTGTCTGTACTGCATAAACTACTATAGATCAGAAGCAGAATCAGCATTATTCGGTCATGATTGTGCACATCCAAGGAATCTGGCAGCCACAGTGCTCACAGTGTGGTGAGCTGTTTTTTGTTTTTTATTTTGTCTGCTTTTTGCAAAAAAGCATTCTGCAGTGCTGACCTAAAGGTAAAAGTCTACAGAGCTTGTGTGCAGGAGGTCTGCGGGATCTGCAGAGATGTCAGCAGCCTTTTTCCTGACCCGAAAACTGTACAAGTCCTGGATGAAGGGAATGTCCGCCCTGAGGATCTTCTCGGCAGACCTAATTTTTTCGTTGCATTTTGGACCTGTCCTGTGTTGTGTATGAACCAAACCACACAGTGACGGATGTTCAAAAACAGCTGAATAATGGCAGCATAGAAGATAACCACCAGCTCCTGTGCACGACTCTACTTCTTGAGTTGCTGCAGGAAGTACAGTCTCTGCTGCACCTTCTTATGAACAGTGTCTATGTGTGAGGACCAGCGCAGGTACCGAGAAAGGTGGTCACTAGGAACCAGAAGTGATCCACAACAGATGCAGACTCGTTGAAGATGGTGAGGACAGGCAGTGTGGGGGAAGTGCTCCTGAAGTCCCTCATCTCCACAGTCTTAAGCGGGCTCCAGGTGGTTCTAACTGCAGCAGGGGACCGGCCGATCCACCTATCTATATGCGGACTAAACAATCCCTAAAGTAAACCAACGACAGTGGTGTCATTTGCAAACTTCACGGGTTTCACAGACGGCTCTGCTAAGGTGCAGTCATTGCTGGAGAAGATGCTCTCAAGCCTCACCTGGTTATCCACCGACATGTAGAGGCCAGTCGGTGTCAATGGTCTATATCTACATACTGGATCCTGCTGTACACTTGTGGGGGGTCAAGGAGGTGCAGGATAAAGCGTAGTCCCAAATTGACTCAGTCGTCTGCGAACCTGTTTGCCTGGCAAACTGCAGAGGGTCCAGCCGGCGGCTTGTGACCTCCTTCAGATGCTTTAACATCAGTTGTACAAAGTATCTCATGACGTCAGGGCAACAGGTCTTTAGTCATTTAACCCCATTGTGATGAATTTTTTGGGGCCCGGGATAATGATGAAGCAATTTAAGCAGGAGGGAGCCTTCACACAGCTCCAGAGACTTGTTTAAGAGTGGGCCAGTTGATCAGTACGAGCTTTCAGGGAGAATGGGGGAACACCATCAAGTCCTGGGAATTTCCTCGACTTCTGATGCTCAAAGAACCTAATTACATCTTCCCCGGTGATTCTTTAGTGCCAGTAGGGGCCAGAGGTAAGGGAGTGGTTGTTGGTGGAGGGTTGCAGGTCATCATTTTGTGTGGGAGTGAGATGGGAATGGCTGGTTTTCAAACCTACAGAAGAAGATTATTCCTGGCCTGCTAACAAAGGGTGGTCCTAACTGCTCTTCGTCAGCATATATGTCCTCAAAGCTGTTTAACAGTGATCCAGGGTGTTTTTATCCCTGGTGGGGCATCTTATATGCCGTTTCATTCATTCTCTCTGTGATTAAAGAGCCTTGCAGTTCATAAGAATGACTCCAGGTGAGGACCAGGTGTCTTTTACAACACTGAGTGCTGCAGCCAGCACAGAAGTGAACTGTCCGAGGTGTGTTCCCCAAGCCAGGTTTCGGTGAAACAGAGGGTAACAGATGCAAAAATATCTGAGTTTCTTGTGCTGAGAATAGGGATGTACGATTTTGCCAAAAATCTAAATTGCAATATATTTCAACAATAATTGCAATTTAATTTTGACTTTTCTCTGCATTAACCACAAGCAACAAAAATGGCATGTAAATAAAGATGTTTGCAAACAAGGACAATTTAAAATAAGAAATTTAACAGTTTTTATTCATCATTATTTTATTCATATTATTCATGAGAAGAGCTTATTGAGTTGGACATCAATCCTTGTTGAATATAAAGTGCAAAGTGCAACCAACAAACAAGTCTATGTACTAAATAGTTTGACCGGTACTTTATGCTATGGTGAGATTCCTGAAAGTTTTTGGTAAAAAAATTATGATTATATAAACTCTAAAACAAATAATAAAATAAAACGATCTCACTGCTGCAACTCTCTTCCCTTCCACATGGAGGAAAACCCACTTTAAACAGGTTACCAACACCTGAAGGACGTGTCTTATGCATTAATTGGTACGTAGCCAAAAGTTGCAGACCTCTGCGATTTGGAAATTGCGATTATATTGCAAATGTCATTAATCGAGCACCCCTAGCTGAGAAGGAGCAGTTTGTCCATTTTGTTCACTACGGAGCAAACATTTGCCAGGTGGATAAATGGGAACGGAACGCACAGTCCCTGCTGTTGGAGTTTGACTAGCCTGCTCATTTTCCTGTTTCCATATCTCCAATGAAAACCACAGAGAGGTGCTGCACCTCCAAAGAGGATCTAAGAAAAACCTCTCTGTATCAGTGAAAACCAGGGGAAAATTGTCCATAGAGGACTGCCTGATGCTTAGAAGTTGCTCTCTGGTGAAAGTGACTGCAGTACAGCAGCAAATGACGGTGGAAGCACACATAAAGAAACTATTTAAGAGCACTTATCTAGAGTAGGTATAAATAGACAACATTTTATATTTTAATTTGGTAAATCCATTCGTTGACGGTTATGCAAAGGCATACCACATTTTGTGGCATGAGGTTGCCTGGCAAAGATCATAATACTCGAGATAAAAAATTACCATAAATTAACTTATCATAAAGTTGTTGTGTTGTCTTTTTCTGTAAATAAAATGATTGAATGGTCACAACAGTATATTGACATCTTTAGTGCTGTTGGATTACAAGCCGTTGGAAAGCTGTATGATACAGCCTAGCAGTTTTGTGGGAGTCATGGGATCAGTGGATGTAACATCCACATGAATCTTTAGCTCTTGGCAGAGCTGTGTGTGAGCAAGCAATGACAACAAAGTCTTAGTTTTTTCCTGCTTAAACTTTCCGACTCCACTAACTCAAAGACTCAGACTAAGTAATGGCATTAATCTCTCAATACGCCTTCATAAACTACATAGACCAACATGGACACACACAAATACACGTGCTTTGGTTCACATGGCAGCCCTATACTTCATCTCCAGGTCTGAACAGAACTGCTCAGGTGGTAGCCAAAGAGAACAAGAGGCGGATTTTGGAAAATAAAAATGTTAGGAGACTGGATATATTCATCAATAAACATAGATTTCTCTCCAATAGTCTATTGGATTTAGGTCACACAGATCAACAACGATGGCACTTGTGGAATAATCCCAAGTCAACATTTGCAGTTGGAGTATTCATTGATCTAAAAAAAAAAAAAAGCCTTTGATAGAATTAATCACGAAATTTTAATCAGTAAATTGGAACTTCATGGTATAAGAGGAGTAGTTCCGCAATGGATGAAAAGTTTTCCTAGCAACAGGCAATAATTTGTACAAATGTATGGCATGCAGTCATCATGCTTGGACATCGTTTGTGGTGTCTCCCAGGGGTCAATGCTAGGACCCAAACTGTTTATTTTATATGCAAATGATATATGTAAGGTTTATTACATACACAAAAATACTTAATTTTGTTCTGTTTGCAGAAGACACAAATAATTTATTTTCTTCTGGTGATAATCTCGTGGCTCATGGTAGAAATCAATTTAGAGCTATGTAAATAAAAAAATTGGTTTAATATTAACAAATTATCATTAAATTTAGATAAAACCAAGTTTTTGTTGTTTGGGAATTGTAAAAAGTAACAGTGGGCACAGAAGGCGTGGTTGCTGAAATGACATAATTTGACCTTGCGGACACGTCAAGCATAAACCAGCCTTTAGACTGCCAAGGCTAAAACTTACCGGACCAATCACAATGTGGGAGGCAGGAGTTTCTGATGCATTACTCTTAGTGCCAGAATTACCCACAATGCAGCAGAGCTTTTCTATAACCATTACAGTCAAGATGGCGGTCACAACAGAGTGTTGTTTAATGATGCTCTTCATTGTGTCCTGAATGAGCTGGATATATCTTTAAAACCTCAACAACTGGCTGCTCTAAGAGCTAAAACATAGCGTGTAGCTTGGAGTTTGCGTCACAGCCGAAGTTATCTGGTTGTTTGTAACCTTTGTCCGCTGGCCCCACTAGTCCCGCCCTGGTCCTGTCTTTGAAATCGGGCTCTACCCGCTGCTTTCCAAACTGATATGCTGTGTTTATGGCGTAAGTCAGTCTGACTGGCAAGGCTAATTATCTGTGGATCTTTGTAGTAAAAACAAATCCATCTGATTTATCTAATGACATAAGAAATGAAAAGCATGAGATTGTTTTTTTAGTTCTTCATGGAATGAGCTTGCTTTACCTTTTGAGGATTTAAAATGTCAGAAATAGATCATGTTGCTCATTTTGTACATGGCTCTAACACTTCTTACTAGGGATGCAAGTTATCAATTAATGACTTCATCTAAAGATGAAACCTTCATTTTCACTCTAGTTACTTTTGTGCGATTTTAAAAAAAATTGTGCCACCTGTATTAAATACTGACTGACTAAACAAACATTGTGGTTTTCTCACACATTATCAAACTTGAACATATTTAGAAACTATAACAAAACATGATCCTATTAGGTTACTGAATAGAAACAAAAAAGTTGAAAAGAATAAAATATATAAAAACACTGATCACTGAACACTCATCAACCATGCTTTTGGCATCATGTCTTTTTCTATCATGTTACAATTTTCTGCGTAGTGCCCCCCGCCTTTCTGTCAGCCTATCCATGCCTTCAGAGCATACAAGTAAGTTTTGGTTGAGAAGTTGACATTGCTCCGCCATGCAGCCCGGCTGAACGGAAGCCATTTAGCTGACAACAAAAGGAGCTTGTTGAGTGCTTAAATTTAGAAACAGAAGCACATAAAGAGCATTTTGCAACCTTGTTGTCATTAAACAGAGCAAAAATAATCTCACACAAAACTCTTTTTGGACCGCTTCATGAGCACTCTGTCTTTTTTTCTCTTACTACTGTGGTCTGGCTCCACTTTAGAATGATTGGCAGCGCCCTCTTCTGGATGGTGGCCATACTACAACACTGAAAGAAGGTCCGTATAAATTGATGTTATCGTTTGACTGGATGGAACAAACTTTAATCTAATCAACCATTAATTGACAATTAATTGTAATCAATTAGTTGTTTGCATTCCTACTTTGTAGGGTTCTACACTTGGAGAACGTTACTGGCGAGCCTGTCATTCAAGTTCCAAACTGCACAGAGTCCAAACTAAATGAGTTTATAAAAGGCAGAGAGCTGATTCTGTATTTGCTGTGGCAAAAATAGTCCACAAATCTTATGCAAATACCTGTAATGATTATTTTCTTAAGCAACTACAGAAATGAAAAAAAATTAAAAGCCAAAAAACAAGACATTTCATATTGCCCTAATATATGATCTTCTGTGATGGGAAACCGGCTGGTTTAAAATAACAAATAAAGGGTTTGGTGCATAATTAAATTGTTTTTTGTAACTGCCTTCGGTCTTACATTTTTATGATCTCTTTTTAAGATAATTCGTTGGATCTGCAGGTTGAGCACCATGAAAGCCAGTTGGCACTGCGAGCAAGCCTCTTTCTGCCTAAAGCAATGGAGTAGGGGGAAGTGGCGGGGTGGTAAACTGAGCTTTGGCAACCCCTCATCCATCCACACAGCGTTCAAAGCTCCGGCTGGTGTCATGTTTTCCTGTCCTTCTGCCAGGGTCAAAACGTTCCATGCAAGTACAAAACGGAAAACAAGCCTAAAGAGCTGCAGCCCTGCCTCTAAACAAGAAGCTCCTTTGAGGCCACATTATCCCATAGACCCTGGCTTCACCTCCCCGTTTCCTGTTTTGGGGAGCTGTGCGCTTGCTGGAAGCCACAGAGGCAGACGTACACACAAATACGTAATACAGTCACCTGTCAGACCCGCGGCCACACCACAAACTCCCCAAAGGCTCATCTCGGAATGTCACTATATAACTTTGCTATACAAACCAAAGTCTGGTCAAGTGAGAGCTAGAACTTCAAGGGCTCAAACATTAATCTAATTCTAATGAAGAACTAAAAGTAAAGCTCATTAGGCAACTAAAAAGAGAAAGATCTCCTTAAGGAAAAGCAGCTACATTTTTTATTTAACTAAATAAATCCTGAACTCTGGACAAGTAGGCAAGTGAGCATTTTGAACATGTATTTCTATGGATATTTTCCAACTCCAAGCTGTATAAACTTAAATGCCTATTGAACTTAAACATATTCAGTGATGCGTATTTGTGGAATGAGGAAGAGTGTGGCCTGAGGAGACAAACACCCTGTATCAAGGTGTCCATAATTAAACAACTTTTATTTCTCAGATAAAATTAATAAAAAAAAAAAAAAACGATTTGACCAACTCTGGAAAGTCAAAAATGTAGAAAAATTAAAGAAAAAAAAATATTTCAGACGGATGGACCCCTCTTAAAATCGTCAAGTTTCTGAACATAATCAACATGGTTGCAAGAAACAGGTTGGAAACAAAAGATTTAAGCTAAAGCTAATCAAGTGTGGAGATTCCTGGAAACCATTCATCTCCGGCACCGTCACATTCTGGAACTGCAACCTAGCTGGAGGGCCCCATAAGTACAACATGTTCAGTTTTCAGCGACATCGCCAAGGCAAGAGAAGCTGACAGCCAAGCACCGCTGAACTGCACATATACAGTAGGTTGAAATATCAAGACTGAGCCGAGAAATATTTGACGTGAGATTCCCCAAGGTTTCTTGGAGTGATGAGATGAGAGTGACTCTTGACAGACCAGACGGATGGGCCTATGGCTCCATCAGTTTACATGTACAGAGCTCCTCTTGGACTCATACACCAGTGAGTTAAGGTGGGTTACTAGTATAGTTTTACAGATAAAATAGATGAGCAAGAAGAGCTAGATGGACCCTTTTGGATTGAAGACAGCCACTCCCAAAACTTAGAAGACAATTTCTTGAAACGGTGGTAGATGAAAAAGTCTGCATTTTCAAAGAAGATCACGAGTATGTAGTAATGCTGCATCACATGTGTCGATGTAAACTACTGTGTAGATAGCCAGTAAAGGCCTTAAAAATTAAAGAACAATGACATGGCCCCTTTCTCAGCTCTTATAAACCCTATTGAGAACGTATGGGCCCTTGTTAAACTGAAGATTTACATTGGAGGACAACAGTCCAGCTTTTTGAACAGTGTTTGAAAAGATAGAATAGGAATAGAATTGATATAAAAGAAAGAATCAAGGAGCTGCAGTGGGCCAACAAATGTTCAGACATTTACTTGGCTTGAATACTGTGGTGGGACTTTAAGAGAGCTGCACAGAAACACATCTTTAAACCTCAATGAACTGAAGCAAGTCTGGAAAGAATGTGAAAGACTGATACGGTCATACAGAAAATGATAACAGAGTTTTTGTTGCTAAACCTTTAAATTATGGGAGACAGATTGCCAAAATGTCAAAGCAGCACATGAGAAAGCAGACTTTGTGTAAAATGGAAAATGTTACATAGGAATACATAACATGCTGTTTAGATGCAGTTTTTTTACTTCAATGTAACACCAGATTTTTTTTTCATAATTTTATAGACATTAAACCAAAGAAAGAAAGCTTTTTTATATATTTTTATTTTCTATATGATGGAAGTGGGAAAAACTAAATCTCAAAGTAACTAAACTGAATGCTGCCTATCGCAATGTCTCAATTAAAATGTATATGACTCATTTGATATATAAAGAGAAATTTTACAATATTTCAAACAAAGTAAAATGTAAAACAAGAAAAAAGACTGGCAAAATAAACTGGTTTTAATGTCAATCTCCAGTAATTAGCTCAGATCTAAGTTAACTTTCTCTTCACCACTATCATAATCATCATCATCATCAAGCTTTAATTAAACGGCTCGATATGCCTCAGTGACAGAGGAACACATGAGTACAAGTTTGTTTTTTATTCATTTTATTTTACATTAGGATTTGATATTCCTGTGCAATAAAAAGACAGACTAATTATATGAATTTGCAAATATACCAAGAGTCTGATTAAATACTCAAGATGTACAGATAAATACTTCATTTTAATTTTACATAGGGTCTCAATCAAATTTAAGAAACATGAGAAATATGAGAGTAAAGCAGAGATACTAAAGAAATAGTGTATGAGTTGGCTGCCCTCTGCTGGTGAAACAGAAAATTAAGAAGATAGGGTTTCTTTTATAAACATACTGCCATCTGTGTGGCTTTTGAGTCACAATCAGATAAACTGTGTAATTTTCTGGAGGAAAAGGAGCCAGCAGGTCCGATTTGCAAAGAACTCTGATAATGCCTGCAGCCATGAGGCATACATCTATGTAAACAGAGGGGCCGGGCGTGCATTAATCCATCATTGTGTGCAGACTGCAAATGAATCACTTTAATGTGTTTTCTTTAGACCGCAGGCAGAAGCTGGCAAGCAAGGCACTGGCCTGCAATTATGTGTGATACAGCATAATGATGCCGCAATCACAGACCTCCACACACACAAGTTCGGCTTTCTAGCCTTATTAGGACATTACATTGACTTCCATTCATTTTAGAAATTCCTTTAGAGCCTAGTCCCAAAACGAGCTCTAACAATTGTTATTAGTCTTAACCGTAACCTAAACTCAACTCACTCCCTAGCCCCCCAACAAACAATGATCCATTATCACCAAGCTTTGGCCCCCATATAGACCCATCTCTCTTAACAGGGTAGGTGACAGCAAAGGTTACTGCACATCAAAATGAATCAAACTGACTGAAGGAGGAGATATTGCTTATTTTAAAAAAATATGTGGAAATTATCAATCTGCTGCACTGCACCAGGGCATTCAGAGCTTTAACAGGTGTTTTTCTAGTTGGATCCAAGGCGATCATTTCTCAACACCAGCTCCGTAAGCTGACCACAAAAACCTGAAAACCCCTTAAATAAGCCTTCAATGATTCTAATTTTGAAGGTAAAATGTCCTAAAAACCCATTTAGGCACACACTTCCAGTCGGACCCATGCGACCAGCGACAAGCAGCTCTGGCAATCCTCATTCTAAGGCAGAACACCTAATTTGTACCTGTTATAATATACAAAAAAATATTACACTGGACTTTGATTCAGCCATAGTATAGAACCAAAAAAAATATTACATGCTTAGATTTGTAGTTTGACAAAAGAAAAAGAAATGGTGAAAGAAATAAGATGTGCTTTTTTTCACTACTGTTGGTGGGAAATAAACAACCTGCTCCTGCTTAATAGTTACTTAGTAATAAAACGTGGTTTCATTTTTAACCAATACACACAAAGCCACACAACCAGCTGTTTTTGTGGGTCTTTTAAAGAATGTACCTCAAAGTACAGTCTTGGGAAATAAAAAAGGTTCCATGACTATAAATACAGTCATGAGAAAATGTAAGTACACCCTTGCCACTTCTTTAGGATTTAAGAAGAAAAGTAGCAGCCAGGAGCTGCTGATCATATTAACTTGATTAACTGATTATCTGGATGAGCAACTCTATAAAATAATACTTTTGGTTGACTGCTGCTCCAGGTGTGTGCGTCAACACGATGCCACTTAGGAAGGACATCAGCAGTGACGTCAGTTATTGTGTTCAGCAATCGGGGGAAGGGTTACAAGGCCATTTGAAACACTCAGAAGTCCCAGGGTGAGAAAGAATCACAAGTACAGTTTTTCTAAGAGAGCTCCCAGTCTTCTAATGAGTGGACATCAAAGCTAATTTTCCCCTAGGGTCAGTTTGTGTAATGAAACGTCAAAAAGCTCAAGAGCTCTGTTATCGACTCTACAGACATGGTGGAAAAAAAAACCCAAATACAGCTCTCTCTGTTGCCATCTAAGCAAATTTGCTGATATATTTATCGACTTTTCAGACCCTTTTAGCGGCTTTCCTATTTAAAGAAGCGACTAGCGACAAATCTAGCTACTTTTTTCTGTTATTTGAGACTTTGACGACTACACGTGAAAGAACCAATCGTTCTACAGTTACTGTAGTGAGCAGCAAGTGCTGCCATAAGCCCCATCCCACTTCCCAAGCACTGTAGTCGGTTTCACACAGTGTTAACCTGGCAAGCCACATTGATAATTTGTAGCAGTCTACGTTCTGCACATTATCAATCTGGGCCTGCGCCCATGAAATCTGTTAGGGAAAAGGAGGGACATTCAGCAGAACTTTCCAAGCTGATTGGGCAAAGCGACACCTAGTGCCCACCTAGGTTGGTTTTAGCCAGTCATGGTATCAAATAAAAATATTGTTAGCACAAGGTGCCATGAGAAACCATAACAAGTTTACGCTGGTCAAGGCACTTCTTGTTGTTCTGCCTCAAAGAAAATGTGAATTCTGACCAAACAGATGTGAGAGTAGCAGCTACGCGTGCGTCCCACTGATCTCTATTTATTCACTGGATATCCGATTGGCCGTTGGTAGTACACGCTGCTATGAAGTCACCAGCTGCCATATTGGTACTCCCTAGCTACGACCAGTCTGAATGTAAACAATACGTGTGCTACAGCATCGAACAACGATGATTTTCTCATTTTCAGGGGGGGCTTAAGACTTTTTAAATGAAGATAAATTCATCACTTTGACACACACTTGCTGTTTCATAGCATCAGTAGATTACTGTCATTTATGGTAGAAAATAGGCACATCACATTGCATATTCAGTATGAAGTCTGTGAAGTCTATATATCATAGATTAGTGTGTTAATGGAGCATAATAATACTGTACTTAGATATTAAGAATATTACACACGCACACACACTATCTGACGATGTGCCAAAAGTGCTAAATTGATGATGTACATGTACTGTATATGACATGTATTGATTACATTGTTATGGTAATTACATATAATATATAATTTCAAGATTTTACATCAAGACTAAATTACAAGTACATGTCTGTTAATGCTATAGTATTTTTCTATTTGCAAATTGTGCATGCATGATGCCACAATTTGCTAATTTATGCTGTGTCTGTGCATTAGCCTATAAATCTGACATAGATTTACAATAGAGCTAAATTAATGAACCAATTTAATCACTCCACAGAGCTTCAGTTTGTACACTAGGAAAAATCACATAAATTTGCAAAATAACAGGCAACGTCAAATTCATATTTTGCTTTCTGCTCATAGTGACAACAACAAATACACAAATACACTATTATACTTCAATGTCCAAAAATTCACAAGGAAACTCCCAATAATAGAGTAGAGAGTACCAAGATGGCGGCAAGTGACTTCAGGTTGTTGGCCAATCGGATAGTGAATAAATAGAGATCAGTGGTGCGTCCTCCTGCGCTGCCATGTTTATTTTGGTTCGACAGCTCTAGCTTTCGTCACAGTTGTATGTCCCGCCTTAAACCATAATACTGCAACGTGATTGGCCCGAACCGTTTTGGTTGGGTACCAAACGGTTGAGGCGGAAGCAGGACAAGACGCATTCTTGTGGGTTTGTGAACGCACAAGTACTGCAAGAATTCAGCTTGTAGGCAAAGTTACAGGAGTGTCGCCTCATCCTGCAGCAAAGCCAACCTGCATATGAGGCGTCAAACCTTCATACCTGCTGTCAGAGCAGATAGAGCGGAGAGAAGACCCACTTCACTCCATGGACTACAAAGCAGACTGCAAATCCCTTTCATTTGTAGATCTAAAAATATATAGAGTGTTTTTGTACACATTTTCTGTCTTGCCAAAGTTGATATTCCTCTTTCCAAGAGTCTGGACCACATGACCAAAAATGCAAATTAGACGATGGCATCTAGCGACTTTTAGGACAGCCAATAGCTACTTTTCTTGCTCAGGAGTTGGCAACAGTGAAAGCTCATTCTGAAGATTTGAAAAAGAAAGCCTATTTTCTTTAAAGTGTAGCTCACCCCCATCTAAACGCATAATCCCTAGACAAATTCGAAAAATTCCATCAAAGTGGGCTGGGATACGCAGGAAAGGGGGGGGGAGCAGGGCTGTGTTCGGGATGGAGGGAAAGCAGCAGCTAGCTGGATTTGCAATATTTAATCATGGAGCGTGAGCAAAGTTACAGGATTGTCAACCCCTCCCCTTGTCATCGGAGGTTGAGGGAGGCTTTGTGCAGCCTGATCAGTTTGAGCCGCTGGAAGACATCTTCATGGTGGTTTTGCCACGGAAATGTCTTCCCCCAAAGCAGGGCTGTGGTGATGAAAGCATGTACCGTGTGAACCAATAGGAAAGTTCAACTGCAATAGCCACCGTTAAACCCTGAGAGTGCAGCACTAACACGGTTTTAAGACAAATATTGCAAAACTGAACAAGTTCACATAAGATTGGAGGGAAAGAAACTGCACAGTAACATTAAAACAGCATCGTTAGGCCCAGGTTATACAGTTTAACTGCAAAAAAATAAAAGGTTGATTATGGGGTTGGGGTGAGTTATACATTAAAGGACGGCGGCGTGACTTATGCTTGCAAAGTTGCATCCGATCAAACCTGAGAACTTCTGAAAGAAGTTCCTTTGGACAAATGAGACCAAAGTGTGTGGTCATTACACGTTTTTTTTCAGCACACCAGCACAAACGCATCATACCAACAGCATGGTGGCGGGGTGATGATGCTTTGGGCTTTTTTTTACAGCCACAGGACCTAGATTGCCAAATTTCAGTCACTGAGCGAACATAGACACCTGTGTCCGCCAAAGTATTCTGCTGTAGAGCCAGACACCGAGCCAACTGCCTGATAGCTACAGTAAAGTGAAAAAGTCTTTGCCCACAAACAGATATTAGGGAAAATATCCTGAGGATTTATGAAACAAAAGCGGCAAACCTGGTTTAAAACTAAACAAAGCATTTTCAGAAAAGAGAACATCCTGCCGACTGTAGTGTGATGGTAAGTTCTGGCTTTCTTCTTCAGGAGCAAATGCTGCTTCTAAAGCGCTTCTCCCTTTTGGAATAAAGTGGTCCGATGACCCCCCCACCAGCTTACTGCTCCTTCCAATGTAATAAAGTCAGCCATTCTCACTTTCACACAATTCTAGACTTAGAAAAACATACTTATGAATATCATGTTGCTTTTCTACCGTGAGATCAGCCAAGAATATTATGCTTTGGAACTTTAAAACTGCCGGCAATTTCCTGTGGTGGAAAACCCCCTGAAGAGAGCATTTTGTTAGGTTACATTTATATAGTTCATGAATCAATAAATCGAGTTTGTACAAGAGATCTACTCTGGTAGCAAAATAAATTTAACTTGAAGGGATTTTTTTCCCCTAGAAAACCAGTCACTTGCTCCTTATCTGAAATCTAATCCTTGTTTTATGCTTAAGAAAAAAAAAATCTAGCAAAGGAGGGGTGATAGAAAGAGTATTTTTTAAGTTTATATATATATATCTGGTTGATAAACTCCACTTTGAGAGCTTAGTGTGCAGCTAATTCAGTTTTTTACAACTACAGCTGAACTCGTATCTCCTCCTGTATCAACAAAGGCTGCCAGACTTCAGTCGGAGGTAGAATCAGCCTTTAAAGAGCCATCAGCAGCCATTATGAGCAACAGAGGAGGTGTGTGCATGGATTCTTAGCTTTATGATTATTGTTGCTGGCACTCGCTCAGACTTTATCCTGTTTTGCGAACGGTGGAGCGAGTGGAGGGAGGCGGGGAGGGAATGAGCAGATTAAACAGGAACGGGGAAGAGAGGGCGACCAGGAGGAACATCAAAAAGGTTTGAGGGGGTCAAAACTCAGACAGAGAGTTGAAAAGAGATGTGTGTAAGCTCCAAGGCAGAGTAAAGTTTTATTGTCACCCAGAGAGCTTAAAGCTGTCCTTTCTGTAACCCTGCAGCATCATCCAGAACTCCCCCCGCCAAAGCGGCTCTGCAGCTTTGGCTTGGCACTCAGGTGGTCTCCTATAACTCACACCATCCCAGCCCAATACTTCACGGCGAGACAACGCTCAGAAACATTCAGAACGAGCAGCACGCCGCCCTGGAATTTATGAACAGTAGTTAGCGAGGTGATTTACGGATTCGCCGAGACTCCTGCGGCCCAGCGTGTGAAGCTCTGAGATGGCGTATCCAGATGCTTCCCTGCCCGCCTCTTGCATGAGCTCTCAGTATTCCTCGGTAATGGCATGACGGGCAAAATAAAAATGAATTAATGCTGTTATTCTTCTTGTCTGTTAAAGAGGGCGCGGGGCGATAGGGGGTGTGGAGAAGTGCTGCCTGACACAGGAATGCGAGACTTTCCAGGAGCTCCGACGGTCGCCTCTCCAGGGCTGCATTCTGGGAACGCTCGAGTGCCGCCTGCTGCTCGAGACCGTGAAATATCTGTGAGCCCATTTCCTCCGATGCTAATCATCTGCTGCACACAGACATGTGGATGCCGCGAAATGGGACAGATGTTAAAACCGATGTACGCAAAACCACAGGTGAAATTTTGCCGGGCAGTTTTTTTTTTTCTGTTTGTCCTCATTTGAGCAATATTGTAAAGAATGAAATATTTTCTAATACAATCTTAAAATAACATTTAGACCTTTGAAAACCCGAGCTCACCCGAACCCCGATTTGATATAGACTGCAGCCTTTGTGATTTGATGTTAGAACAAATTCTTTCAGGTCGTTTATTTTTTTGAAAAACTGACTTTAATATCGGTGCATTATGTGAAGTGAATTTGCCTTAATATAGGGCTGGACGACATAGAAAAAAAGAATATCGATAGAAATAGAATAGAATAGAAATCACATTGATCGATATCGATAATTATCAACAAATTCAAAACATATATTTTAAGTGCAGTCCAGACCATTTTATGCTTAGTGACCTGTTTTTAGATACAGAACACACAAGCACTGAATTCAAACTCAACCAACTTTCTACCAAAACAGGAAGTTTTTTTTTTTTTTATGAAAAAAACAACGCGTGCTCTCTGAACTCTTTGAAGGGGGCGGAGCTTGGTGAAGCAATGATCCTGGATCTGCGTTTGTGATTGCTTGGGAGAACGTAATGACTAATATTAACCTACGTGGCTAAAGTGCATAAGGAATTAAAACTGTTATTCTATTGAACTTTTTATTTACCCTTTATTTTCTGTCATCGATATACGTCTATCGATCGATATACATCGTTATTAAATTATTGTCCAGCCCTACCTTAATATAGTTTTTTTTTTCATAATAAATGAATCTGGTTGAAGACAAATGCATAAAAAAACAAACTTTCATTTAATTTTTTAAATAACAAATACAGGTGAAATCGGACCTAATTAATATAAATCAGTTTCGGCTAATATTCTTGCATAATTCCTTGAATTTCATGTCAACAAGTAGAGCATTAATTGATTTCTGGAACTGTGACTTTAGAACGGGCAAAATCATAGAAATGGAGGACAGGATTCACTGACCTACTGACACAAAGCAGGCAATAAACCTATATCAAAAAGGTTATTCTACAATATAAAATATTATAACATATTGTGAAGTTTACAGACTTTTTGCTTTTTCACTAAAAAAAAAAAAAGTCCCGGTAAAAAATGTCTACGCATTCGCTCCTACGGTCTGGACCGCTGCAGCGCTTGTCAGGATGTCCTAAAAGCTTTCTGAGACACACCAAGCTGTTCCATAACCATGCTGCAAGAATTCAGATCAGAGCAGAGCGGTAGAGATTATTTTTATTTTAAACTCCTCTCCTTTTATTTTAACCAAGTTAAAGGAGAGCACGGCTCCTTATTTTCCCAGCAGACCAACTCACTTTCAGCCTGCAGGTTTACTCTGCAGAGAGAAGAACGCACAGTCGCTCTGCCTAACGGATGCCGACCAGTTTAAATACCACAGTGGTGGGTTTCATACTTTAAAGTCACCCAAAGAAACAATTGAACGTCGTTGTCCTTCCCAATAAACATTTGGGTCCCTTCCATTCTCAAAGGCTTCATCTGAAGACGTCTCGGGGTTTGCCCCACTGCATTATAAGCCTCGCATTCACTTCTGCCCCAAACTGTCGCACTTCTTCCCAACAGCAGCGCACAGAAACACTCCCGTCTCCTCTCTGCAGCCGCACACCTGACCCAAATAGGTCAGGTGTGCGGCTGCTGCTGGACAGCCAGAAGAAAACACATGGCCCTCTTTATAGAAAGACAAAAACAAAAGCATTTTGACATCAACAAACCTTGTTGATGACAAATTTCCAGATCCAGGTATGGAAACTATGACAACAAAAGTCATGCAGGTAACACACATCTTTGAAAATGCAGACCTGAAGGGAGTGCAAACCACTGGCCTGTAATTCGGGGTTGGGGAATATGTTACTCCTCCTTACCGACGTGCACAGAAGTGTTTCATTTAATGAACACTTTCCACTTCTGAAACAGATGACAGTATTTTTCCTAAACAAAATGTATATAAATTTAAAATAACAATCTGAATGGTTTAAAATACAACTGTAATCAGAGTTTTACTATAGATCTGCCAGTGCAGAGAGAGAGGAGGAGTTCTGTGAAGAAACGTTTTACTCTGCTGCCCCCATGTGGCTAAATGCTGTAGCTTGATAAAAAAAAAAAATGATGCATCGCTTGATTTACTTCCATGTTCATATTGCAGAGGAATCTATATCAATGTTTTTTATGAAGTCACCTGAACTTTATCTTTTAACTGTAAATAGGGGACATACGACTAAAACAACTCCATCATAAAGTCAAATTCAACATTTTTAATATACAACTGACCTTTTAAATAGTAAAAAAAATGCATGTTATTTGACAATATGTTTAATCTGTGCATTAGTGACTTGCGATGGCTTTCTTTAGGAATTTATTATAGAAATACTGGCTTAAAACAGTAAACATTTGACTGTATTGTTGAAAGATGTCCAATGTTAGTTTGACAGATGATAGCATTAATGAATGCATGGAAAAACGTGACTGTTTTTAGGGTTGGAAAGCTTGGTGACATGGCCACATCTGTAACAGTGATCAAATAAAACCTATTTAAAAAACTATAAGTGTTACTCACACTCCTTAAATAATACACAGACGCATTTGCATTGGTTTCTCAGGAAAAACTGCCACTCCCAACATGGCAGTCAAGTGGACTATTTCTACTCTAGACATCTATTAAGAGAGAGTTATGGCTTAGTTTGCAGATTCCTAATCAACTCAGAATAGCAGAAATTTGAAATGTTCTCAATTCTATCATAACTTGTTATAAGGGAAATTGTGATTATTCTGAACTGCTGTTACCCGGGGAGTTTATGAAGTCACAAGGAAATTCAACATTCGTTACGTAAAAGAATCTCGAAAACTGCAGCTCCTTAGGGGCGTTCCTGGCTAGCGCTGCGAGGCATTAGAAAATGGTGTAACGGTATCAATATTGGTGTAAATTGCAATAACGATATCAGCTGCAATATATTTCTTTGTTCTTCGCCCCGCTCTTTCTCCTCTGTGCGCCCATCACTCTCTGACATTTATCATTTTGAGCAATGTCATTTGTGTCCACTGTGAGCATCTGCTGCCGTGAGACCAAAAAAAACGGGGGCAGCAATGAGAATGGGTTTGCAGAGTAAGGCCACAGCCATGTTTCCCCTCCTCATTTTCTGGCTGCTTTTCAGTAGTTTTGAATTCAACCAGTGTCGGTGCCACTCCCGGTAGCATGAGGCGATACCTGGACCTGAAGTTGCACAGGCAACTCCACCATGATGACACATCAATATGTGACATTGCTAGAAGTGTCTCTCCCAGCACAGTCTCAGGAGCATGGAGGAGTTCTCGATAAACCTGCCCATCTGCATTTTAAGCCCCATTTACAGCAACGGCAAGTAACAGATTATGATATTGGGCAAAGCTAGCTGATCAATAAAAATAGCAGTTTTCAAAGGGGGATTTTATTTACTGTTAAAGAGAAAAGAGATATCCAAACCACCTTGACCCTGTATGAAAAAACAACCGAGACCCTTTCGAAATTACGACATTAACCACATTGTCTGCTTTCCCAAAAACAATCTGGTTACAGGTTTAGCAGTGAGGACTGATCATTGCTAAACCTGTACAAATAACAAACCAAACCTCTCTGACCGCACGAAGTAGGCCCAAAGATCACCAAAAACAACACATCATGCCCTGATTTAGGGCTGGCCAATATATCGAGATTTAAAAAAAAAAAAATTTAGATTATTTTAAAGAGATATAAAGTGAGACTATATCGTTTATATCAAGATGGTCTATCTATGTTGTGTTATAATTCCACTTTTAGGTATTCCAGTAGTTTTTTGTTTTTTTTTCAGCTGCTTCTTATATTTATCTGCAGCTGTTTGTTAAAAAAAAAATGTGCCTGTGAAACATATGGGATAAAGCTTTGATTCAGAGACGCCTTTTTACTTGCTGAAAAGCAAAAACTCTTATAATCGAGATATTATTTTTAGTCCATATCGCCCAGCTGTACCCTGATCAAAATGCTGAGCATAATAATCTGATCAGAAACAAAGTAATTGACGTTTATCAGTCTGAATAGTTGTGTGATGCCATTTGTAGTTAGTTGGAGATTTATTCCACAAATGGGAAAAAGGTGGAAGTGGTGAACCTCCTCAACAGAGGAATTAGACTCCAAGAGTCCAAGAGGTCATAAATGAAACCAGGAAACAACTAAAGCTGATGTATCGCCTTTAGATGGTTTATATTTCCAACACCGGGGAGACAAGCAGAGACAAAACGGAACAGATGCACACTTAGCAAAGTTTAATGTCGGGGGTTTGAGAATATAAATGAAAATATAAATTTGTAAATAAACTAGTTGCCCTCCTAATACATAAGCATATTATTACAGCGTCCAAAACTCTTGTTTTTTAACATGTTTTAAGTTTCCTTCCATCCTTATTTCACTAAAAACTGATTTCCACTCGTGAATTATGCAAACAACCAACCGGTAAAACGTGCCATGCCCATCCCATCCGGGATGTTGTGTGCAGAGATAAAAATCATTTCCTGGTTTTCCTTTAAGACGGACACGCCAAGCGAGGTTATCAAAAACCCAAGTTAAACTTGAGCTCTGTTATTTAAAAACACCCGAAGCGGCGCTGCCACGTTTCTCACAAAGCCTCGGATAAGACGCGCAAACACGAAAGGACGGTTTTCCTGGTGCAAAAGCACGAACGCGCAGAGAGTCCCTGCAGAATTCACTTCAGCCCATCTCTCACTGACAGCTCAGCGACTGAGCGCCTCCAGCAGCAGCCGGGTGTTACCTGGCCGGTGATACCGGTGATGACAGCCACGTTCCTCTTCTTTACACCGCCTCCGTTTACCGACGAGCCCGCCTTAGTAGCTTCGGAGCACTGAGCCATCTCTCTTTCTTAAGTCGTAACGGTGCGCTGGGCTAAAACAACAGTTCGAAGCGACCTAAAGCAGCAGTGTCCGTAGGAAGCAGCAGCCCGAGTACCAGCGAGCCTCCTCAGCATCCGTAAACTAATGACGCGGACCAATCAGAAGACACCGGGTGGGCGGGATCTTTGAAGAGGAAAGGATTCGTGTGTGTACTAAAGCGCCGTTTGACACAGCGACGCCACACGACAAGGAGGGTAAACTGCAGGACAATAAGGAAGAAGGGTTTAGGAGAATTGTTTTTTTTTTGTTTGTTTGTTTATCTCTACTTTTTACCGGCAGCAGCAAAAAAAAGCCCATGTATTAAAATAGCATGTGGTTATTCTTATTTTAAATCTTAATCTCATGTTTACAATTTACATGTAAGATCATTTTAAATAATAAAAAAACTTGGCATCTTGTAAATAACAAAGCTAAATTTAAAGCTTTGAATTCTTCAATACCCAACAGATGATCTGAAGAAGACAGCTTTAGAAAACCATTGGTTATATAAATCCAATCACATATATCCATGTTTTAACTTTATAATATTTTTTTATTTTGACCGGGTGAGAGATTTTTGTGATTATAAGTTAGGTCATTTTGTGTTCACCACATCTGACAAGCTGTGATGTGCTTTAAAATGTATTACCAAGATTCAGTTTTCTGACCCAAAGTGTCAGCAAAGGCTATTCAAACACTTGCCTGTTTAACAAGTGGCAATTGCTTCTATAAATCTATTGCCTATATCTATCCTACTTTGATTTGTGATAAACAAATGCCAAAATTCTTGCTTTTATGGAGGGGAGTCACACTTGCTGATGATCCCCAATCAATTGCATTGCATAGGCGGTGAAAATAATAAAGTCTTTTTTCTCTAAAGATTAAGAAAATAAATTTCTGCAAGAATCAGTTTCTTTGGTGCACCATTTATTAACATATCAATGTCCTACATTCATTGTATTTAAATCTCAACATTTTGCAAGAAAACTTGAAAAAAGGTATCATAAATTCAAATAAACAAATACTGAAAACACAAAGCTCTTTAATTCTAAATAAATCTTCTAACAGCCGAGTGTCTTGTCTCTCTATCACACTGAGCTGTGTATTTAACCTTTAAGTGTGTGTTCATGACTACGTTAAAACCACATTTGTGTCCTCTGAAATAGAAACATCACATGTTGAAGAAAACAGTAGCACTTCAAGTACCATCTGGTGCTGAACCAGTAAATAAATCAACATAAGAATCCCACTTCAGTCATAAACAAGTATAAGTCATAGGTAGTAACGTGTGTTTGTTATGCCTTCATGGAAGGTGAGCGGGGTACTCCAAACTGCCGAAGCCAAACAAGCAGGTGGCATGAGTGACATACACAGGTCAAAAAAGGTCAAAAAAGTCTACAGCGAAAAATACTAACAGCGGGTGTTTGAAGCGGGGCATCACCTCCGAGATTTTCTAATGTCTTAGGGAGATCGATGCAATGCTGTAATTTTATATTTACAATAAAAATTAATGGAGTCAGATTTCAAATTATCTTGGAGTAAATTACATTATTATAAGACTTACAAAAGAAAGAAAATGTAAGTGGATTTATTTATAGAAAACAATTTTTTTATTCAAATTTGTTTGCTAAATCTTGGATAAAAAAAGGCAAAGAAGTGTGCAACGTATGCAAAAGCACGCAAAATGAAAACGTGACTGCTAAACTGTGCTGAAAGAACAGTTTTTCATTGGCACATTTGGAAAGTATCAAAGTGACACATATTGCAGCGTTTTAGTTTGGCAGCATCAGTATTAGGCAAGAAAGTCCTCACTGGTTCAGGCAAAGTCATTATTTTTTTTTTTTTCAAATAACTTTGCACTTTGTACAGGCAGCTTTTAAAGTTTATTTTTTTCCAGGTCAGACCTACACAGTGTGCAGCTATGCAAAGGTAAGGATGTGAAGCAGAGAAAATTAATCCAGTGGTTCTACAGGTGCAGCAGTATTGGTCCAGTGTTGGGGCCCCAGGGCCATACAGTGTCACAAGGCAAAACGAGGACTTGGTTGTTCCTGAAAGTGAAACAAAATAAATACAGGGTAAGTAGGGATTTCTTTAAAATGACATTGAAGATATAAATGATGTTAGAGGACGTAATGTCACCTGTTTAGCTCTCTGGTGGTGGAGCATGTGAGGAGTGGCACTTGGTTTTCTGCAATCAGAAAATCCACAGACACATTGTAATTTTACAATTTCACTTTAAATTTATTTTAAACAATTAATTGACAAATCAATTTTGTTTGCTATTTTACTAGCCACACTGAAAATGTGTACAGAGTAATACGATTAAAGTGTGGTGACAAATAGCACTGTAGTGGCGATGTTCCACCAGGTTAGATATGAAACTGACGGTATGCCTAAATGAAAAAGAAGCCAGAAATAAATGTGGAAAATCCAAATGTGCCCTCCCTAAAGAAGGTTTTCAACAGAGTAAACTGCAAACAACCTGTTTTGGGATATGTATGTCTGGGCATGAATTTTAAATAAATTTAAAGGATTTACTGATTTATTTGAACCATCCCCAGGTAAATTCTTACACATTATATATTCATATATATATATATATATATATATATATAGTGCGACATACTGTACCCCGCCTCTCGCCCATTGAAATGCTGGGGATAGGCACCAGCACCCCTCGCGACCCCATGAGGGATAAAGTGAGTAAGAAAATGAATGGATGGATGGATATATATAAATATATATATATATATATATATATATATATATATATATATATATATATATATATAGATAGATAGATAGATAGATAGATAGATAGATAGATAGATAGATAGATAGATAGATAGATAGATATTATCTCGATTAGAGAAAACCCGTGACAGTTACAAAAAGGTGCACAAAATTCTTGCTTGTAAGATGAAAAAAGAAAAAAAAGTGTAAAAACACATTTTACACTGTAAAAGAGAGGTCGATTAAATTATTCTGAACGTAAAATAAAAATCATTTATACCAATCATAAAGCTTCTCTGACTGCAGTGGCAGATGGAGTGTTTTAAAAGGCCCATTTCACTAGTTTCTGCCACAAGTCTTTTGTGCATAAAACACAACTAACTAAAGTGACATGCTCACATTACTTAAATTGACCTTAATCTATTCCAAACTACTAGAAACTATGAAACAACCTTTTTTTTAGACTATGCTTCACTCCTTTTTTTACATAATTTTTACATCATAGATACATTAGCACCTCCATAACTAGTCTAGGATTTGTCACACTTTTACAAAAGAAACCGGCTGCACAACGCTTGACTGATTGAATGATCAAATGTAGCCTTTTGAAAAGAAGGACTTCTGATTACCTTCTGATTTAGTCGATAATGCAAGCTTCGGTCTGACACCCAGCCGTGTCTGAGGGACTCTGTTGCGCTCATCCTCCAGCTCTTGCTCTTCACCAGCAGACGGGTTATAAAGTCTTTGGCCTCGTCGGAAATGTCTCTAAACTCTTCTTCCTCGAAGTTCCACTGACAGGCCAGAATGTTGTTGAGCGTCTCATTGTCGTCGTCCCCCAGGAACGGAGACAAGCCACTGAGCCTGGACAGACAGCAAACAAAGCGTTGGCCTACAGCTGTTTTTTTTCCCCTAGAGACCAGCCAGCAGCGTAACATAGTCAGATGATTGAACATCCCTGACTTACAGCATGTACGTGATGACTCCAAGACTCCACATGTCTGTTGGGAATGAAACAAACTCGTAATTGATGACTTCAGGGGCGAGGAATTCAGGCGTCCCAAAGTTGACTCTCAGCTTTTCTCTGGGTTTATACCTTTCAGAGACAAAACAATTAACTGGCGAAACACGTGCAAATGTTGACACTTACACCAGATCGGACGGCTTTGAATTGTTACCTCCTCGCCAGCCCAAAGTCAATGATTTTGATCTTGTTTGTAGCTCTGCTGACGCAAAGAATGTTTTCTGGCTGAAAAGAACGGATTTTTAGAAGCATGAAAACCAATCAAAAGATAGGGTGATCAAAATAAGAAAAGGAAAAAAACATGTTTAAGCAAATTTACCTTGAGATCAAGATGCAGGATGTAGTTTTTGTGCATGTACTGCAGCCCTTCACAGATCTGTCGAATAAACAGCACCGTGTCCAGCTCGGTCAGGTTGTAGTTCTCGTCTATGATGCGATCAAACAGCTCTCCTCCCTCCACACTGCAGCACAGAGACACAAACACAGTTACAGCCGGCGAAAGCTTCTCCTTTGATTACATTTAATTGTTTAATTGAAGGCCCTCAAACGGACTTCCCGCATCAGACTTACTATTCCATGACCAGGATGATGTCGTTCCGTGACTCGAAGGCAGCGTAGAGCTGGATGAGGTTGGCGTGGTTCAGCTGGTTCATCACCTGGATCTCGTTCCTCACCACCTCCTGAGACACAATCAAATTCAGCACAGCAATCATTTTCCGTCTTATCCAGATTTGGAAAATACTGTCATCAAAGTTCCCACTGGTCAGAGATTCAGGTTAAACCAAAAATATGAAAGCATGGAATATGTGGGAGACATTTATCTACATAGTCTATGATTTATCACTTTGCGTCGTTTTAAAAACAACTTTTAAATCTACTCTCTGTTAACGAAGCCACGCGATTGTATATTCTTTGCCATATTCAGCAGTGAAAGGCAGATTTTTACTGCACCTTCTCTTTTTGGCTCTTTGCTTTGATGATTTTAGCGGCGAGAGTCAGTCCAGATGAGTTCTCCATGCACTTGTAGACTTGTCCAAAACGTCCCCTGATGAAAACAATAATAATAATACACGCAGAGTCAAACACAGGTATTAGGGGACATATCTGGTGAGATTAAAATTGGAAGTCCTTCAATTTGAAAAATCTGATTTTATTAAAATATCTGTAGAATGTTATTTCTTAATCATCCCAAAGTTTTCATGTTTGTTTTTTTTAAACATATAGTACTGTGCAAAAATGGAAACTTTATTATTGATTAAGACCACTTTGAAAGATCTGAAGAACGTTAGGCATGAAAATATAAGGAGTTGAGGGATAAACTAAGGTTTATGCTTTTTATTTTTGAACAGTTTTAAATGTTCAGGCTGGGTCATCATCATCGTCATCATCATCATTGTCATCATTATCATCACTTTATTAAAGACACAAATAGGTCCATCATAACAAACTAACAAACTTATAAATAGCAATAAACAAAATGTTTGTTCCCAGGCATACCGCTTTTGAGGTTTCAAAAGCATGAAAGTCAACAGAGTAAATCCAAATATGCTCATCTGTTATATCTGTGATTCATATACATACACTGCATCAATCACTTTGAAACGTGATTCATTTTTAAATAATTAAGACAGAAATTGTGGAGGTATGTTGTGCAGAGAAGCAATCTTCACTTTCAGAGGCTGGATTTAGCACCAGTCCATTATATTAGCACAATGTCTGAAAAAAAAAAAAAAACACTCCGGCATCCCTTGACAAGCTTTTAAACCCTCTGGCATTTCATTACAGTGGATCAAAGCATCCAAATGCCTGGGTGGAATGAAAATAACCAAAGAATAACTCTTCCTTAATGAGAGATGGCTGTTTAGAGCTCGTCACTCACCCGCCCAGAACTTCATCCCTGTTTATGGTGTAATAGGTGGCTATCTGATGGGGTTTGGGAGTCACGATGCGGTGATCGAAGGGAGCGGTGGGAGGAGGGCCTGCATCTGGAAGACACAAGGGGAAGAAAAAGCAAAAGATGAATATGTGGGAAGTAGTTTTGTGCTTAATGTCAAAGCTGGGGTAGAGACAGAGGAAGAGGCCTTGGTGCCTAGAAACAAGGATGAAAATAGCAGCATGCATGTGACTCATTATCTGCCCTATAAGCTGCATGACTGATGTGTTGTGGAGGCTCAAGCAGGGACAGCGTTATGGTATGGAATCTGTTCAGGGCCTTTCAAAACATTCCCATAGCTTAACATTACAGCCATAAACATTTAGGTATTTTCCTGGGATTTTATGTGATGGCTTAACAACACAAGTTGGCGCGTCGTCGTGAAATGGAGGGCAAAAGACAGAGGGGTTTCCAAAAGTTTCATGAAAGAAAAATAAGAAAAGTGTGAAATCCATTTGTTTTGACTTCATTTATACCTGCCGTCGACATGCACTCTGAGTGAACATTTACGTTCAGTGTTAAATACAGGTTGATCTGATCTAATCAGTGATTATCTGGAATATTTTAAAGATCTTTTTTTTCCTGTGTCAAAGATTTACTTGGTGGAATCTTCTTCAATTTTTCTTGCTGAACCTTTCTTTACAAGTTATCATTTTAGTGACCAGGGTGAAGGAATTTCTCAAATTGGGCAGAAATAATTCTTACTGCATTGACAGACTCTCCCACCTGAGCTTTGAATCTCTGCAGCTCCTCCGAAGTTACTAAAGGTAGTTTTGGGGGGGGGTTTTTGGCCTGCTTTCCGAGCCTGTAAGTTTAGGCAGACGGTCACTTCCAGGTTTGCAGTTGTGCCTAACTCTTTCAATCTGCAGATGGTAGAACGAGAAGCCCTTATGACTTAAATCTATGGGTTATTATTTTCTAGCTCAACCCTGCTTTAAAAAGTTCTCCACAACTTCATCTCTGATCCCTCTGCCGAGTCCCTTTGTCGTCGTTTTGCAGTTTACATTATGTTCAAACAGCTGAGATGAAACGACACACTGGCTGGACTCCGTTTGCAAATTACCGGACATTTTTAGGCAACTGGTTTCACTGGATTTAATTTAGGGCTATTAGAGTAAAACAGGCTGAATACAAACCATAGCTTTTTATTTGCAGGTACGTCTTAAAATTTGTGGTTATGTTGTGACTTTTAAAAATGTCACATGGGTGTCAATACTTTTGTGAAGCACTGTAGATTGGGAGGAATGCCACATTTATATGAGGGCATCAAACAACCCTATATTTACACATTCATGCCCTGTAAATTCTCACCAATCGTGAATTCTTTCACTGCAGACTCTCCAGCTTCTTTAGCTTCCTCCTTCGCCTCGTCAGACTGGGAGCCCTCCACCGCCTGCCCGCCAGCACTTTCCACTGCGCTGTCCTCCACTCGACTCTTTTTCAGGTCTTCCTTCACCAGGTCCTCTTCAGTGACGCGGCGTTTGCCTGCGCTGGCCCCGTCTCCAGAGTCTTCAGAGCTTTAGAAACCGAAGCAGGGCACACTGTGTGATTTCAGCTCTGGTTTGAGTCATTTATTTTCTGATTTATTTATCTTGGCAGTTTTTGTTAACATTCTTCAACATGAAAGGATTTAAAACAAATTAAGAAACAGTAAAAAAACAAGTGAATAAAGTGGTTGGGAGTACCTCTCCTGGGATGCTTTGCTCATGTCTGAAATAGCCTTTTCTGAATTTGATGACTCTTGTGATTCTCCCTCAAGCCTTTTCTTTACATCATCCGCCCCCTTTTTGCTCTTTTCTTCACCATCGTCCTCTGCCCGTTGCTCCTCTTCCTCTGGTTCTGTGTCGTCGAACACATCCCCCTCGTCCTCCTTGTCCTTGCCTTCCTTACTCTCCCTCCTCCTGTCCTCAGTTTTGCCGGCAGGAGCGTGTGACCTGTCCAGGATCAGCTCTGCCGGCTCCTCTCGTCTCTCCCCCTCGCTCCCTGCAGCTTCCCAACTCTGGACGCCGGCCTCCGCGTTTCCATGGGAATGCTCGGCGTTCTCCCTGTTGAGCTTTTCAATCTGCTCCTGCAGTGCCGACTCACTCAAAGAGGAGCAATCTAAAACAGTGGAAAGGATTAAAAAGAAAAGGAATGCAGTTTATATCACAGGCAAACACAGTGTACTTTCTGAAAATTAGTTGGAACTGACAGAGTAAAGATGTCTCAGTTAAACTCCCTCTGAAGTTATGAAATTACTATTTTTGTAGTTTAAACTCTCGCTACCTATTTCTTTTAGGAGGTTTGGGTATGGCTCTTAAATGAGTGCAAATTGGCTTTACCCTCTTCAATATTTTTTAATTCCTCCAACACAGCTCCCATGAATGCTCATATTTTCCTCAGTTACAGAACTCTAGAAGAATAATTTGCTGCCATGAAAAAGCTATTCAATCCTTTCAAGATTTTCTTTTGAATTGATCGGATCGCGATTAGGCCACAAATCTGTTCACGCCACACCTGACACATCAGTGGATGCTGCCGTAAAGCAACACAGAACAAGTCCATTAATCGGGCTAAAAATAGCAGTTGTACTACCTCACTTTTTTATTCACATCCATGAGAAATGCAGAATATTTAGACCTGCTTGTCAGCTAAATATTTTTAAAGAACAAACTATGATATCAAACGATTCATTGTCCAAGTTTGAATACCTCCTTTTTTTTCGGTAGAGCATTGCCGTAGATGTAAAAGTTCATCATCCACATTGCGTTTTGCCTTGTGACAGCTGGGAACTGATTACAGTACAGACATGCCAAACCGCTTTCCTCACTGCAACAAAGAAACCTGAAGGATTCAAGTTTCAGCTTTAAAACGTCATGACGAGTTTTCTCACAATGGAAAAGAGGTGTCTAAAACAAGACATGTGGCTCCTTTTAGTCCATTTGGAAATAACTTGCACCACCTTTTGCTCAAAGTTTTTTGCAGTTTTGAGGAATTGCGTCTCTGTAAAGCATGACATAAACTAATGAAACATGATCCAATTACTGCACCTAGGAGGTATTTAACAGTTAAAACACGTTTCCTGATAGTCTGGATTTAATAGCAGGTGTGTTTGTGGTGCCTATCGTTCTCTGGAGGAAATCCTGCTCAACAGGTTTACCCATCTTGATCCTTCAGCCCAAGCAGGATGTGATCCCATGAAATTCTGCGCCACATTTTTCTGCTAACATGGCTTTTCTCAATACAGGGAAAGAGTTTTTCATTTGGATTAAACTTGCACTTGGATTTTTTTCTATCTTTTTTTTTTATTTTGACCAATAAGTAATGAGCTCTTTTGCTCTTACCTTGTAAACTGAAAAAATGCCTTCAGAAAATGCGTTTCCCCTCACTTTCACATTTAGCGGGGCTATATTAGGATCTGATTGCTGGTCTTTGTTAAAAGGATCCATGAAGCATTGCATGTTTTACCTGGACATTCCTGTTCCTGATGGTTAAACCTCACAGTCCTCACAGACCAATGAAAATATCTGAGACTAAAAATTGTTTAAGGCTATAAGTCTTTACAATATTTTTCCTCAAAATTATTTATTTATTTATGGAAAATGAAAACACGATTCATTTAGTTTGTTTGCGAAACACAATAAAATGACCCGATAACAAAGTTATAAACACAAAAATAAAGCATTTTAAAAAGCAAGTTAAGCTGCCCCTCTCTGGTATTATGACCAGAGAGGGGCAGTATAAAATATTGTGCATTGTCAATGGATGGCCACAGTACAGGAAAATCTGTAAATCTCAGGCACCCTCATCTATTGTTTGTGGATTTACGATTATAGGTTGAAATATAAGTTTACTGATTGGTTTAAGTGCATTTGTTCTATTTGTAAATGCGCACCTTTAGTGTTTTTACCAACTCCGTTTTCCCCTTTGGTCTGCGAGTTATGACTAATTCTTATTTCTCACCCTGCATAATGACTGGGAGTTTCCCCAGACAAAACAGCTCAGACCCCCTAAACAGAGAGGTTTGCAAAAGTATTCACACCCCCTGAACCTTTCCACATACAGTATTCTGCCCCTCAAGGGGGCTGAATACTTTTGCACTTTTGCAATGCCCTTTTCAGTTAAAAAAAAAAATAGATCATATGTAATTTTCTTTCTACTTCACAATTGTATACCACTTTGTGTTGGTCTTTCACATAAGATTCCAATAAAGTATATTTATGTTTGTGGTTGTAATGTGAAAAGTTCGAGGGGTGTGAATACTTTTATAAGCCACTGTACACGGAAGGGATTACATTATCTGGATTTGTATTTCCTTATGTTTAAGTTGCTTTTTGTATTGAGCTAAAGATTCGTATTGAAAGTTTCACATTTTTGTATTTTTTAGTATTTATGTATCATATTGTCGATTTTAAGTTTATTTATTCTTTCAACAAACTTAACTGTACTGTGTAGTTTATTGTAATTTGTTGTTGCATTGCGTTAAATTACTCCTATAGTGTTTTATTAGTCTAATCAGCCATTTTGAATATCCTTGTGTATAATTTTTTATAGTTTATTTTTTTAGGTCGGTCATGTTTTTGTTGTTGTGCTGGTAGTTGGTTTGTTAAGTTCACATTTGCCGCTGGCGTTTCGTTTCTTTGACCTCTTTTATGAGCTCGGTCTTCAAAAAACTCTTCCCAATCATTCCTGTGACTCCTCCTGCTTTTCAACTCGGTCCATCACAGTCCCTAACCTGTACAGTTTGCACTTTTGTGGTTTTGCTTGAAAAATAAAAAAAAACTTATTCTCTGAATTGCCAGTCCCTTCAGGCCTTCCAGCTGACCTTCTAACAGCTAGTAATTCATAACGATACAAGCAGGATCTAAAGGGATTTTGCAGTCAGGAAGTTGAAGTTTACCTGACGAATCCTGAGGTTTCCTTTTCTTCTGGGATTTCCCACCCTTCATGCTCTGCTTGGCTTTGTCCTTGTCATCTTTTGCCTTAATTTGGGGGAAAAGGAAGAGAAATTACTCAATGTTAATTTTAATTTGAGTAAGGCATAAAGGTTAGCGAAAGGAAGGTCCAGTAATTTCCACGATGCCAACAAGTTTCAGATAGCAAAGGTGTGTGTTTCTGTTTGCATGACAGGGAGATGCCACAACAAAGTGTTTGTTTTGTTGCTTGGGTGCCTCAAGGGACGTGTTCTGCACGTCGGATGCTTAAAGAGGAGTACACTGTATCAGCACACCATGATCATTTAATGTGTCACAAAATGAATGTCACCTACTCAAAGGAGACCGGACGAGTTTTGCAATGACTGCATCCAGCTGCGGTCTGGAGCCCAGATTGCTGATAAAAACAAGTGTCTGGGTGTGATAACAAGTCTGACTCCTGTCATCTACACCTAAGGGGTAAATGCCTGTGCATATTCTCAGCTATCCGGGTCAACGCAACAGCAAACAGGCTGAAATCGGAGGCAAGCGGACTTTCGTTCAGTTCTTCCTGAAGACGTTTCGACACCTTTCCAGGAGTCTTTGTCGGTTCTGGTGGCTCGCACTTGAGCAACCTGCAGTTGGTGCGCTGCTGTTTTTGAGGGGTAAAAAACCCACAATTTCTGCACGAAGGAAAACTACTTTACTGGGAACATAGCGTGCAGGAGCAGGACAGTTAAAACAAGAGTTGGATTAAAACATTAAATCAAAGTCAGGAAAAGGCTACCTAAAGGCCCTCAGGATTCAATATTAAATGTAACTGAAGCACTTTTGGGACAGTTTAAGCATCTATGTTTCCCTGCACAGTACCCAGAAAGCTTTACTTCACTTGTTTTCTCACCTTCCTGCCGGTTTTGCCTCCCGGCTGTTTGAATAAAAGCTCCACGAGCCTGGAGCTCTTCACCGCCTCCCCAATGAAGCTGATCACCTGCTGGGTTCCCTCCACCAGCTTCTCCACCCCTTCCAGCCTGCGCCCCTGACCCTCTATACGCTCCACAGCCCCACGCAGCTCCCTGCAAATCACCTCGATCCCTGAGCCACGTCGCCCTTCGTGAGAGGAGCCCATAGCCCGGCTCATGCAGCTCACATCCTGGGACAGGCCGTCCAGCCGGGTCAGGACGGTCTGCTGCATGACGAGCAGATGCTCCATTTGGGAGCTGAGCGAGTCGATCCTGCTCTCCATGCAGCGCAGGGATGCGTCGTGGTGTGAGAAGAAAGAGGATGAGGCCGGAGACTGGTCTGATCCATTCAGGGAGAACTTCCTGGCAAAATGCTTCTGACCATGAAGCGGATTGCGGTCGTACACTTTGGCTAAAGAGTTAACCAGGCTGGAGCTCATGATTGGCGTTGAGGCGTTCGCAATTACCAAAAAACTACTGGACCTGCTTCATACAAACGCAAGAAGAACGCTGAGAAGAACCATAGTAGAGGCAGAGGAAGAGTTGCAGATGGAGGTCATGAATCTATCCCTCAAATGCCGTCCAACAAGGCTGAGTTATAAGAATAGCAGGTGGCTGTTCCCCAAATTAAAGAGCAGCCCTCTGTGGACGTCAGGAGCTGAGTAGCCAGTGATAAGAGCTCCGAGCTCGGGTGTGCAGCTGGGATAGATCTGGAGGAAGAGGTATGGGGAGGGGGGGGGTCACTGTGTGACATTTAAGCCACTTGAAAAGCCCTTCAGACAGGTGTCAGAATCTCAGGAATCTGGGCCTGAAACATGACGCCATAGAAAGCAAAGCAAACAAATAAAAATGTCCTGCCAATAAAAAAAATAGAACAGAGGATCCCCAGGAAGGTAATTAAGACCTTTAGCAGCTGTGTCAGTGGGGTTGACCAAAATCACCCCTCCTGTCATTCATCTCCATTTAGTTCATTTATAAAGTACCAGTTCAAATAGAATATCGCCTCAAGGTCCCTCAGAAGAAAAACAGGCCCAATTCATTTCCAATTATACAAATATGAGTGCCAGACAAATGTCACGCAAAGACAAATCAATCATATAGACGAATTAGATTCAATCACAGTCCACTGTGGTCTGAAGTGTGATGCAGGACGATCTCGTTTGGTTTATCATTCAATTCTGGTCAAAAGTATTTTGGTCAATGTAGGAACCCCCAACAACTGACGCTTATTGATATGGGTCATATGGGCAGTTTCCCAGGGCAGCATCAGAGAGGGGGAGTGCACAAGTACTACATAAAACATACAACTTGTCTGTTGGTGCGGCCAGAAAATGTTTTCTATTGCTTTTTTTGTATATGCACCCAATGTGAGGTGAGCACCCCTGTGTGTTGATAGGCTCCCCCGTTTTCCACTTATTTATATGCATTGGGGACTGGTGACCTAGTGGTTAGAGCGGTTTGCTTGTGTCCTGGAGAT
Source organism: Fundulus diaphanus (assembly GCA_037039145.1). Lineage (NCBI taxonomy): Eukaryota > Metazoa > Chordata > Actinopteri > Cyprinodontiformes > Fundulidae > Fundulus > Fundulus diaphanus. The sequence continues at coordinate 17,725,558 of CM073128.1, read as the reverse complement.
TCTGGGCTCAGAATCCCACCGACTGCCACCCTGGGTCCCTGAGCAAGAGCTTGAGCTCTAGACCCCTCCCTGGGCAGTGGCAGTCCACTGCTCCCCGAGAAGGTGGGTTTAATGCAGGGAACAAATTTCATAGGAATGTATGTTGCAATAACAATAAAGATGGGTATTATTATTGTGAAGAAGAGAAGTAAAGAGGGCAAAGCTAATGAAAAAGCCAGCCATGCATCAAGCTAATTCAGTTTAATTCAAATTCAAAAAATCTCTATGAATCCCAAACAGAAAGTAGATTATAAACTCAGTCCAAACCATCAAGCCATCGTGCGTGCATCCATTCCTCCTCCCAAACATTCAAGATGTAACTAATTGCAATTAAGACCTATTGGGGAAAATCTGTCTTAAAATTTGGATTTTCTTTATTCTAGGGCTCTTGAAGACCCAGCGGAAACCCTTTTTAACAACACAGGAGCAGGGGAACATAAAACATGTGTATGTCTGTGCGAGGCTGTAGGCTGGACCTCGGAAAATAACATTAGCGCTAGGAACCAGAGGGAATGCCAGTCTGTTTATGTCACTGACCAGTTTCATCTCCCTGCATGCGTCAGCACCGCGGAGCATTACTGACGCATCCACAGCTGCATATTTCCTAACCTGTGGATGCATTTTCAAACTTTTCATCTTCTATATTTATCTATGTTGTACTGAAACAGCAATTTCCCTCTGGGATTATTAAAGTATGTCTGATTCTGATTTCTGATTAAAACAAACATGTGATTTTATATTTGTCCTTTTTTATTTCATATTTTACTTCTAAGAGTCTCTGTTGACTTCTGGAAACTGAAGCGATTTTGTCTGACTTGCCAGAATTGGGTCATTTTTTGTTTTGTTTTACTATTTCAAAAGAAATCCCTAACGTGGTAAATGTTGCATGTATTGTTGCTGTAAGCAGCTTCAACGTGTTCGGTTTGCTCAGAGGGAGGAAAAAAAACAATCATGCCAAGATTTTAATAAAGTTTCACTGCCAACGCTATTTGAGGAATGAGAAGGCAGCGGAAGAAAACACGGAAACTTGCGAGCCCTGTGCCAACACAGAAGTGTTTACGGAGCAGAAATGGATTGTGGATGATGGATCTAACCGCATGTGTGCTGTTGCCCATCGTTAAAGAGGAAGAACTGAAAACAGCCTTTGCCCGCTCACATGCAACGCAAAGGCCTACCGAGGCATGTCCGAATCCACAGATTGAGCTCAGAATGTTCCGCATCTCAGCCCAGCTCTATCTGAGCCTGGCTGGGTGACAAGGCGCCGGCGCCTATACACTGGCCCTCATCTGTCAGCGCCGGAAAAAAAACCTGACCTATACGCTGTCCCTCGCACTGTTCCCAGGTCAGACAGCCCGTCAGCTGTCATGGCGAACGCTTGCATCCCTGGTGCCTGTTTACCAGCTAAGGTGAGAATAAACGCGGACATTGTTTAGAGACAGAGAAGCACCTGGGGACATACATGTGTCGTCAAGTGAGGAACTAATCACCACTAATGTCCCAAGAGTTTACAATGAAATCTATATCACTCTTTAATTATTGTGTTTAGAGAAAGTCGCTATTTTAAACCCCGACATGTGCGTTCGTCCAGCTTTTTTGGCTCTAGGCTGTTTTGATATTAAATATGTTCTGTAGTTTCTCCCATTATTGAAGTTAAAGGTTTAATGTGTAATACCTTTTGTGAGTCTTTAAAAGTTCACACCGTATGTCCCTTCATATTTGCGACAAAATATTGCACTGTTTTCTTATATTGGGACGCTTTAATATTAGAATATTATAATAAAAAAAAAGCCGTAGTTTAATTACAGTGAGTTTAATGCTTGTCCTGCTTAAGATATCTACGTTACAGGGACCAATCAGAACAGGGGGGAACATGGAAGCCCATTGGTCTGGTGTTGGTCTCAGCAAGAGGTTTAACTGTACTCTGCCGGGGAACCTCTGAAATCCCCACGGTTGGGAAAAGGTTACAGAGTAAGCTGAGATTGAGTCGGGAAGGGAAAGCTGTTCAGGAACGAGACTGACGCTGCTGAGCTACTTTCGCTGCATATAAAGTTACTCAGCAGGAAGACAAAGACAACACATGATGCTTATGGTAGGGCCCCGGGTTTTCCGCTCCTCCAGTGTCCAGTGAACGGCCTTGAAAACAGGGATAGCACAAGCTTTAGCCCAGAGCTACAGCCACAGCCGGTGTCACGTGCAACAAAGCTGGGCTCCTGCATGATTAGCTGCTCTTTGGAGTCCACATTAAGAAATACAGTAGCTTGGCTAGAGGAAGCTGAAATGTAGCACAGTGTGTTTTACACTTACACCTGGAAACTCACCAAGATGTCTGACACATTTTGGTCCTGAAATATTTTTTTTTGTTAATTATCGGTCAATATTTAAGCCAATCTTGAAAAAAAAAACAAATGATTCCTTTGGATTTTAGCTTTGATTAATCAGACTTTACCACAGCTTTTCCAAACAAGATAACAAAAAATATTTGGCAATAAATTAGAAACCTTTTGCGCCCTGACAGTAGCTTAGTGACAGATCTCTTATCTTTAGCATGTTCCAAGCTCCCCCCCCCCCCCCCCCCCCCACCGTCTCCATCGCGCCCTCCGACTCTTCCAGCATATCCTTCCCCAAGTGGCATCTCTGCCTTCGTAGGATTCACCATACCAACATAATGACCCCGTCACCCCGTGGTGCCTCGCTGTTACAGAAAATGGTTTCATGTAACTGCGTCGAGAAGATCCTCGTCTCCTAGCTCCCCACCAGCCGGGTTTCACTTGAACTTACAGTGTGAAATAATACTCGCTGATGTGACGAAAGAGGAATCAAAACACCTGGAGGAAGGATATTCATAGGAAGCGTCGGTAACTGAGATGCAGCAGAGACCTATTAAAAACATCAAAGCTGCAAAACACATTTCAGCGTTTAGGTTTTGACGGTCGTTGCCAGTATTAAGTAGTATGTGCCGTGCGGAGTTCACTGGCAAAGAGCGCTGATGAACACACTCAGCTTCATTCAATACTTTGGTTTATTTTAATGGTGATAAACTTTGTAGCTGTGTGAGCAGCGCATGTGAAAATCTACTTGATTTTAGTTTTGTAAAACACCCGATAGATCACAGATGGTTTGAACCTCTCCTGTGTTGATTTGCCTGAAGTTACTTTCATTTAAAAAAAAAAAGTCCAGCGATGATGCGTTTTCAGTCATCTGGAAAAGGGTACCAGATTTTTATCTAAAATGCCCAGCAATTTCAAATAATTAATGATGTAATGCGCTCTAACAAGGTTTCCATGGCCTTTGAAAGACAAGCGGGCTGAAAGTATCGCAGATCCTCCACCACACCTGACGGCGGGCTTAAGATGATCTCTCCACATTTGTTCTTGGTTTTGCACCAGTAAGTCACATCTGACCAAAATGCATGGTTCCAGTTAGAGTCCCCGTAGCATTTAGTAAACTCTGTATGCTTGCTCAGAAAATACTTTTTTGTAGCATCTAATTGTTGCTATAGACAGTCTTTGCTGCAGTTCCCTAGCAGTGAGCTTTGCCTCTCTTGTCTTTCCCACTTTAAACAGAAATTTCATACCCCATGGAATTAGAATATTATTGATTACTCAATGTAAAAAGTGTTTTTTAGTTTTTTTACAGTGAGTGTAATATTTTGGTCACTTCTCTGTCAAGGCTGCACAGTCTAAATATCTTTCCTCCCGTTGTTCGAGGGCAGCGAATATTTCTGGGGAGAGCTTGCTGAGGGGTCCGTGCATAATCTCCATAGCCCGCCCCGCTGCTCTCTTCAGTGGGATAAACTTCCACGTGTCACCACCGGTTGATGACAGCCTGTTCTTGGACATTTTAGCTACCATGATAAGATTCCCTCTGCTCTCCATGTTTCTACTTTGGGGCAGCATTATAACCACTTTTTTTTTTCATTGGAAAACAGTTGCTGGGTGATGCCAGCAGAGAGTGTGCGCGGGAGAGACAGAGGCAGCCTGTAAATGTGTTATATAAGCCATGCCAGGGTGTTCATTGACTTTTAAATAGATGCATGAACACAACACCTCATGAAAGGTTCGCATGTCAAAGTCTTTGTTAACATTTTGCTCTGACTAACTTCAGGCGTTCCTTGCTTTGTTTGACTCCGAGTTATTATGTTGCATTTCTGTTGGGTTAATATGTTCTGTTGGGTTTCATTCATATGATGCAATGTATGTACCATATATTAAAACACCTAAATCCTACACATTATAAAAATAAAATAACATATATTATTATTATATACAATTTAAAACAAGAATGTTTAGTAAATGTGTAAAAAATAATAGTAAGACTAATGACAAAAGTTGAGTGAAAACCTTGTATATGCAAATTTTCACCCTAAGCTAAAACTGCAACTGTGAGCTCGTGTTTTATAGAAGTTTCTGGTTTAAAACAGCATTTATAAAGCCTTATTTTTTGTAAGTCTATTTAACACATTGGCTAATGTAGATTTTTGTCTAGTTGTGCCCTTTATCAATATTCTAAAAACCAACAACTAACGGTAAATTATATAATATTAAATGCTGAAACTATGTTGATGAGTTAAAACAACGGGTGATATCATTTAAATGCAAAGAAAATTATTCTATTGACAGGTTTTGACCAAAAGTCAGCTGCACTTCTTTGTTGTTACCGCTAGGTGGCAGTAGAGATTCGTAGTCTCAGGACTGACGAGAGTTGGGGGTTTTAGAAGCAGTGATATTTTGTCCTGCAGCTCCTGGCTCATGCATCTTTCTTGTTCCTTTTTTAACACAGAGCTGCTGTCTTTACGCATAATAGTTAAAGGCTGCACAGTGCTTGCCATGCAGGATCTACCGTAGCTACATGATGACAGATCTGCAGTCAAATATAAAATTAGTCAGCTGTTGTATCATGTCAGACTTAGAATTGACTTAGTTTCATAAACTTAAAAAAATAAATACTTTTCTTAGTTAAGACTGGTTTTAGACTTTGTATGTTTTGTCAATTTTGTTAAATGTGTGTCACTTATAGCAAAAACATACATTGTCTTCATGTGAGGGGGGGGGGGGTAACTGCTGTCTGCACGAGCATCTTTCAAACAGCGACATTCATTCAATGTAGATTAGATCTGCAATACAATATATATCATCTTTAAGTCTAATGGCAGGGAGGCTGAACAATAAAACTGGGCGGAACTGGAGAACCATGAATGTGCCATGACAGAAAAAAACGCTGGTTTTAATGAAATAGCAGGACATTAATACAAGAACGTTCTACATATGAAGTATTGTGGCTTGTCTTATCATAGATGAATGGTGAACTTAAATATGTATCTAAAATTAATCTGTAGCCTCCATGCAAAAACAGAAAAAAATCTGTTTGATCTAATATTTCCCATTTACAGATTTCTTCTTTTTTTTTCTCAACCAACTTCAAAGGTTCATATCCTCTAGCAACTTTTAGAAGCTGAGTAAATACAAAATCCAGCTTTCAAATGAGTATTTCATTCAGAAACGAGGAAAAAACATCTGTTGAAGCCAATCTGGGTCAATTTGAAAATTAAATTGCCTCCCACTATTGAACATTGAATTAACTGTGATTGCCTTATTGTTAGAAAGCTGAGCTTAATTTTAAAACCCAAACCGAGGCCTGATTGTTGCCAGAGCTGTAGATTCTGAAACAGAACCTGCCTGACAACAGGAAGTAGGTTAAGAGATCTCAAAATATGTCAGGTCTTTGATAAAAAACAAATGACGAGAAACCAACTCTTTGACATCTAACAGGTTGGAAATGGTTACAAAGTCATTTTTAAAGATTCAGGGACTCCATTTAGCCAAGGCGAGAGCCATCATATACTAAAAGAGGAAACATAGAACAACAGTGAACTTCCCAAGCGTCGGCCTAAAAAACTACAGCCCATCAGCGATGAGACTGGGCCAAAATGGTGTCAAAAAAAGTCCAGGTTTCGGAGCGGCTTTCTGAAAATCTGGACTTAAATGTGACTGAGATGCTGTGGCATGAATTTAAACAGGCTGTGTACGCCTGAAAAGCCTTCCAGTGCAGATGAATTGAAGAAGTAGATGAGCAGCAAAATTTCTCTGCAGTGATATAAAAGACCGACTGCCAGGTTGTAAGACATTGTTGCCACCAAAGGAGGCACATCTTAATAAATTTAAGGATAGTTCTTTTTGTTTGTGTGCTAGGTTAGTTTGGATGGCTTTTTCTAATAGTAAATATAAACAAAATGTATTAACTCATGAGGTTATGTCTAATATTAATAATGCTTGATGGATCTAAACATGTAAGTATATGACAAAAAGCAAATGCAGAAGAAATCTTAATGATGGCAAATACTTTTTCACAGCCGTGTTTTCATGCCAGTTTTAGCTTAAGCAAACAAAACATGTCCAGTGTTCTGTACACCAATGAACAATTAGTTTTCTATATGAATTGAAATATGTCTCCTTTACATCTTTGCATCAGAATGATGAAAAGGAAGTGAAGGAAGCTAAATCAAATGTCTACCAAACTCAGCAATGTTTCTTGAAATGTGAATCGTTTTCATGACAGATTTCAACCCTGCTGGAAGTTCAACAAAGACATTTTTTTAAGATTTGACTTAGTCACAGACAGCGAGGTAAGAATCCCTCATATTCTGGCATCTCTTGGTTTTTTTTTTTTTTTTCTTCTTTTGTACAATGCCAATATGCAGTTTCAGGCAGCTGATTTCCTGGATGGGCTATGTTGCTCCAACTCGAGGGCTTGGTGCATGCTGGGTGCAGGGTAAAAACACAGAGCTCCCCTACATAACAAATCCCAAATTAACTTGTACTGTAGCAGGACCCGACACTCCCAGAAGTGTCAGCTGACCACCTGCCTGCCTCAAACTCTGCCAATCCCAGAGTCACCAGGTGTTCTGTCTGGTCCAGACCCAAAGTCTGCTGACAATAATCTCTCCAACTCTGGAAATACCCTGAGGAAGTCCCTCTTAACTTTCTTGTTTCCCTCTGCGGATCTGTTTGGTCATCTCCCAGAGTGACCCCTAAGCATCTTTAACGTAATTAGTTTATTTTGTTTACATTGTTAAATTCATTTATTTGGTACTGTATTGGATGTGTGCAGGTCTCAATTTATTTGTCCCAGCTTCCTTTACACTGCTGATATATCTTTATTTAGCCGTGACCCAAGTTGATAAATTGTTTCATTTGATCCTTGTCAGAACTCTGGAGTTTTTTTTAACATGAGCGTCTAACAATGTACGATATTAGAGATATCTTTTGGATACGTGCCTTTGATGAAAACTGGGCTTTTTGCCTCTTTTTAAGAAGCTCCCCGGGGAATTTTTCAGACCTGCGCTGCAAATGAGTTATGTAAACGTTTAAAAGTAGACACCAGTGGAGAGGGTAGAGTTGAGTAGGCGAAAGCAGCACATTCTCTCTCTCTCTCTCTCTCTCTCTCTCTCTCTCTCTCTCTCTCTCTCTCTCATAAAGAGAGAGAGAGAGAGAGAGAGAGGAGGATAGCAAGGGAAAATATGTTGGTTCATTCTTGAGAAATGCAAGAATTGTATTTGTAATTGGGGAATTACGTGACCATTTCTTTTTAAAAAAGGGGATTAAAGTTTCTCTAGTTTAGGTTTTTGTCTGTTTATTTTGGACTTTTCTTGGATCAGCCTTCACCTCTCAGCCACTTTCCAATCAGCTCAGTCTCCTTCCAGCCAACACCTTGCTGTTAATCAGACCCACCTGCTGCACTAATTAGTGAACTCTGGTCACCTGTTCTCCAGCCTACATATACCTGCCTTAGCCAGAACGTCTCTCTTCTCTTCTCGTCCCGTCTTTTCCGGTGCGATATGCCCTGCTTTTACCAGATCCTGTGTGCTCAGCCAGCTGGACTCATCCCTGCTTACCTGCACCATCTGCCATAATTCATCTGTTCAAGTCTGGTTCTGCTTGCCTGCCTCACCTGCCATTATTCATCCTCACAACAAACCTTTTTAACAACACTGTGTCCGGCTGAATATCGGGTTCACCAGCAGTAAGCGTTACAAATGGTCTATTAGAACAAAGTAGCACTAGCTGTACACTGCTTTATTTACATAAGAAACATCAGCTCATTTATATAAGGAAATAAACCATGAAGATACTCAACATCTTATCTCACTTGAATAAACAAAACTACATTTCGCCATTTTGTTCCCCACAGTCACTACCAATGCACATACATTTAACCCCCCCCCCCTCATGCAAATTAGGTCTATTGGCAAAATTCTAAATAGTTCCTTTTTTCAACAATAAAACAATATTGAATAATCTAATTTTGAAAGGATTGTATCCAACTTTAACCCTAAATCCTACTTTTAGTGACGACTGCTTAGTAGAAACAACCAAAGTCATTTTTTTTCCCAAGTCCAAAGCAAGTCTTGGACGGGCTTCCTTTAACTCTTCAATACGTGAGGTAGAAACTGTTAAAAAGAGTTGAGTGTCAGACCAGGGCCTTCATTTATGAAGCGTGCATGCTCACAAAAAACCTGCTCCGCAAAGTTTAATGCACAACTCGGCATGTCCAAAAACTTACGTTGTGACAAAGCGTGAGGTAATCTACGCAAACTTTTGACCTGCTGTGAAAATGTGCGTAAGCCATGCAGACAACATTGTTTTCAGTCAACAATAACAAACCACAAACAACAAAAAAAACTCACTTAAATACACTGAAATATAACTCCATTCACTGAATATTCCTCTGTTTTTGTCACATGTAGATTTGAATTAAGGGATACTTTCATTCTCACTGAAAAGGCAGAGGGGTCATATCGATGGATTAAGTCCTCACAAGTCAGCTGTGATGACTCCTAAGGTGGAGAAAATAGATCCGTGGAGGAGCTCGTAATTGTGGAACGATGGCAGGGTTGGTGCTGCTGGAGGACATCGCCGATGGAAGAATGTGGGGGGGAGCATGTTTGCAAAGATCCTGCTGACCTGCTGGGACATGATGATGAGTGGCTTATTAGCCAGTTTTGATTACCCATAGGTAATTCTTTTTTAACTGGCCCCAGCGTCACAGAGGGAAGCCAGGAGGAACTGTGCGTCCCCGGTGCTGTTTCAGGTCCTAACTACGCTGTGATCTCTGCAACCGGAGCTTTTCAGAGGGAGCTGAGTGACAGGTGAGGTGAGTGTAAAACTCTAGCTGCAATCTCCGGTAAAAACTCTTATAAGAGCACACATTTGAAAACCAGGTGTACTCCAAGGCACTCCTAACACAACCAGTCAAGGGCTTCATTTGTTGCACCAGACGTTCTTCAGCTAGAACACCTCAAATAACTAGCCTGTCAGTGGTAACATCGCTGCATGCTAGAAATATGGCTCAGTATAGCGAGCTATTAAAATAGTTCAGAGAACACGTTATTGTCACACACTAATAGGCAACATGATACAAAAAGACAGAAAATGATCTGGGTTGTCCTAAAAATCCAGCTGAAAGCTCAGTTTCCAAGTTAGCAGGAACAGGAGGGTTGACTGTGTGCAATGAAGTGTTAATTTGACCATTTCCAGTTAATGATTATTTCACTGAAAGACCAAAAGGCAACCTATGTTGAGTTTACTGATGGAGGCCATCAGATTTATATTCACAATTGCTAGTATTTCAAAGAGTTTTTGATGGCATGTACTTGAACAAGGTTCACAGGGTATGTAGTAGAGTAACAGGCCCACCAGTGAGCATAAGGTCATTTGTCAATTCATGCCGGATTTACCTAGGGTCTCGTCTAATAAAGGGAAACATTTCCAATCATAGTCCTAGTTGCATTGAGCCAACTCCAGATGTTTACATTTGTGATGGAAGGACAGCAAAAGACTCAGTCCCACCATCATGCCCAAATAACCAGTTAGTATGTGGATAGCATAAAGGTTGCTACGGAGACTTGGGAACTCCAAGATACCACCAATAACTTCCTTTTTCTTTTCAGGTAAACATTTCTGTTTTTCCCCATTTAAACAAATGCAGATTAGGGGTTGGGTTTCATACATATGATGCAACAATTATAGGCTCTCCCCTGTCTGCAGCGTTTTATTTGGTTGCTAATTTTATCTGAGCATAGTAAGTGTGAGAATCTGAATAGAAGCTCCTTGCACATTGGACACGGACATTAACACAAGCTCCAGCTTACTCTATAAAAGCCTCACAAAAAAAAACATTTGTTGGTGCCTCATAAATTTCAGCCTTTGAGTTTTAGCATGTGAGTCACACATTCATAACATATGACCTATCATTTATGGCCGTTTGTGAGATTCGTAATGAAGCTCAGCAGTTTGGCCTTTAAATTCATTTGATTTATAAAGTTAAAATCATGAGTTCAGACAAGAAAACGTAATGAATAGAACATCAAATATTCTACGGTTTGGTAATTGACAATAAACGCAACGATTCCTTTTAACGTTAACCTGTTATATGGCCAAACCGATGAAAGCAGCTCAGGGTACATCTTATAAAAATCAAAACTTGCTGAGAGAAATGCTGATAGGATCAATAAAGAGGCAGATCAAAAGCTACGTCTAAAAACACAGTTCACAGGTTCATCTACATTCACAAGACATTACGTCCTGTGAAAAGGTTATCTGCAACCATTTGTCATTCATATTTTAGCTTTAGGCCTTTGCACATTCATAAATTAACCAGGTGGTTGTATTTGTAGCCAGAATTTAGCAAAGACATGACATATTTAGTGAGAAAAGATGATTTTTTGTTTATTTCCAACTTTAGTTTAAGTCCTTAAGTGGAAATATGTTAAGAAAACATGAAAAATACATTAAGACAAGATACAAGACAATGAAGGACACTCAACAAACGTAGTCCCAACTCTTAAGCAGAAGGCTGAATGGATCATACTTCTGATATATGAAGCACGCTGAGGTAAAACATGCTTTATTGGAAATGACAAAATCAAAGGAAAATTTGGATTAATTTGCAACAGAATCATAACCTTATACATATGGATTTAGAATACACATCCAGACAGGAGGATGGTAAGGGAGGCAACAAAGTCTCTAGCGATCACTGGGAGAGAGCTCCAGCACAGAGCTGACATCTTGGTGTCAGTGTAATAATCAAATGGTGTATTCAACATGCCAATCAGTCCTTTGGGAGGCATTCCAGAAAAAAAAGCAGATTCTGTCCTACCATCCCAACCATCTACATGTGGAGTTCATGACCATGCTGGGACTTCACCATAAACCACTTGCTCGGGTCAGATTAGGACTGTATTTTCAACAACAAACTCTTCAGGTAGATTTAGCATAAAACAAAGCATGAAGACAAAGCCCACCACCAGGTATGGTGGAGGATCTTTGATGTGAGCCTATTGTTATCCAAAGACCTTGGAAACCTGGCATGAGCTATTGAGATTACAAACTATTTGAAATGTTAAACTATCAATTGTAATAATCTGGCGGACCCTGTCAGAAAACTGAAGACAAGTCGTCATTCGTCGTTTAAGATACTTGCACAGGAGTTCAGTAAGTGTCAAATAGGCAAGGATAGTGAATTGCTTGCATAAGTGTGGAATTGTCCAGTATGATTTAAACCTTTGTGCAGAGTATGATTTAAACCAGGGGTGTCAAACATACGGCCCGCAGGCCGGTTCCGGCCCGCTGAACAATTTAGTCCAGCCCGGTGGCTAAATGCATTATCATTATTCAACAAAATTTATTTTATTTTTTATTTTTTTTCCAGTGTCCTGTCTGGCAATGTGGCAATAAGAATTGTTGTCTTAATGCCAAAAAGAGCTCATCAGATTTGACTTTCACAAGTGGAGCAGTACTGCTTTTGCCATAGACTCCGCTTGATTTATGAATGTGAATAGTTTTATTATGATTCATGCGGGGAATATCTCAAATGATATGGACACTACAATGGGAAAGTAGGAGATGAAAGGAAGAACAAGAAGAAAAAAAGAAAAAGTGAAAGAAAGAGGAGATAAAAGGAAGAGAATGATAAAACAATTATTGAAAAAAACATGTACTTCGTTTAATTGAAAATCTGCAGTTCCTATATTGTCCACGAGGGGCGCTGTGTTTTAATCAGCAGATGGTAGCACTGAGCTTCAGATGTGGAAAATTGATTTTAAATCATTTCTTAATTTTTATCTGTTTGATGTATTTTGTCATGCAGGACAGTGTTTTTAAGTTCCAAAAAATGTGAATAAATGTTTTTCAACATTGTACAATCACTGTGATCAGTTCTTATGCATAATGCACAAGTAAATGTTTAACTGAGTAAAAGTATTATTGAAATTGCACATACTTTTCTTAAAAACGCTGAGGTTATTCATAATATATTGTGTAAAAGTGAAATTAATTTAATATAAAAATCAACAACAAGTCCACTTTTATTAGTTCTATTTAATCTTGCAATGAGTTTACTCGTGTGGCCCTCTTGAGATTGACACCCCTGATTTAAACTCTGCACAGTTAAGAACAATTTCTTTATTACTGAGCAATGCTAAAAGTGCGAGATTAAAGCTAGGGTCTGCGATTTTTCCGGAAATCTCTCCAAGTCCCTTTTTGAATACCCGTGCATGCGCAAAAAGAGTGTTACCTTACCTTGCCTTATCTTGCTATTTCAGTCTTCATAGGAATCACGTGAAAATAAAATCTCCCAAATCTGCTCGGTTCTTATTTCTTTCTACTGAGGCCTTCCTCTTCTTCTCATAAACATGAATACAGTTTGCGTCTTGCAACTCTCAGCCATGTTCAGAGTACACAGTCAGAGCAGCGGAGCTGCAATCAACGGCTAACTGCTAAGCTAACCGCTAACCTAGCCGCTAAGCTAACTGGATACATAAACACCAGCAGTGCGCATGTGCAGCCAGCAAGCAGAAACTAGGAAGGAACCAGCACGGACACTGACGTTACGTGAGCGCGTCAGAATGATTGACATGTGGGACAACCAATAGATAAGGTGATACCCCCGGAACTTCAGGGACAGAGGGGGGTGAGATCAAAACGCTGACAAATCCATGCCATTCGGACCGAACAGCAGAGATTGGTTAGAGTTTTTACAGGCCTGCAGCTCCCACAGAAAACTATTTTTTTAACCTCCTTTTTGTGAACACATAATGCATTGACTACTTTCAGGATGGAAGGACGACTTACCCAGAATAACAAAAAGTGTTTCTGAACAGGATTACCAACTACAGCTTTAAAATGTCATGATCGATATTTCTGAAAAACGCACTTAATTTAAAAAACCCCAGATGGCATAAAAGATCCTGGCCAGAAATGATGTTGTGAAAGGAATAACTGTTTAAGAATGCAAAAGAGGCAACAATGAGCATTATCGTTATACAGACAATGCAAATAATTTCCTAAGTGATTCATGGTTGGACCGTTGAAGGAAATATAACGCTTTAGGGTATTTCATCAGCGTGTCGGATGTAGAGCTTTTATTTAACGCTTTGGGCAGGTCAGAGATTCTACAATTTGTATTTTATATCTTTTTTCCCCTTGATCGTAGTTAAATTATGACTCTTGCAGCGGTAGCAGCAAGTTTTGCTTATTTACAGTAACACATAGCAAGACATGCTGTGGTAGTTAAAACATTATGCTGACACTGACAGGCTGTCAGGGCTGAAAAGCATCCCAACTTTATGAGGAATCAGTTACATTTTCTACCTGTTGGCCTATGTAAACACAATACACTGGTCGCATCGGTATGACAGTTAAATAAAAATAAAATATGTCAGACGGATTAACTAATTCTAATAAAAATTGTATGACATTCCACGTCTACTCTCCACCACAGACCTCATTACCCAGCAGCCCTTTGGCGTATAAAGAGGGAGACGACTGGACTTCTTGGAGTGAAATTAAAAACTACTTGTAAATGATACCAGCATAGCAGAGCTCAGATGTTTCAGAGTTTAATTTCAGAAATGAGATACCTAAATGCAATGTCAGGCCCAGAGTAACTCGGGTCTTCCCTGATATGTTTCCATTTAGATATGAAGGTGATTGCATTAAAAGAAATGTGTTGTCTAGGGAAGATTTCGGTTGAAATATTTCATGACAAACTTTGTTTCTTTTAAACTTCTATGTTTTTGAACATAGAGTAAAATAACAAAGGAGCAACTTGCACTGTCTCAGCTGGTAGCTGAATAAACCCTAAGCACCTGTTGCACAGGTGAATGGACCTCATTGGTCGGCCCCTGCTTTACCTGTTCTTCTCCATACGTCCTTCTTCTCTTCCTGACGGAGAATAGGTTCCATACACGTCGCCAAAGAAAGGTGGCCACCAGGCACACACTTCCCAATATCCAGATATCTTTATCCTTCAGGAAGTTCTCCATATTGGTAGGGTTCCTCCTCCTGCCCTGGTCAGCCTGAGGATGTTGGAATGTCTTTTATCTTAATCCGTACGTTGGGATCTCAGGCAGCAAGGCCTGGGCTGGCGCATCTGTTGTTTCCTAGGAAATAGCTGGACCCCAGTAGCAGGGCAATAAATGCTCAGCCTTTATCTCACTAAAGACTCTGACAAGGACAGGGTTTCTGTGCTGTCAAAGCGCCCACCCACTCACCCTCTGCCCAGCTTCCTCCCTACCTCCCATCATGGGACCTAAAAGGAGAGAACATGCTGTCTCTGAGACGAGGTCGGGACAGGTGGTGTTGGGTTCTGGGTATCGTTGCTGTACAGAGAAACAGATGCCCGCTGCCGCTGCTGCAGCCACTTCCATGTTAGTGAGACCCTGCACGTATCCTTATAACATCAGACGCAGCATTTCATGCAAGCACGCACCTTCAGTGGCTGCAGGCCATACGTCCTATAATGTTCTTCCAGTGCATTGGTGCAGATGCAGAAAGTTCATACAGCAGCACACTTGTAAACAAACACCTTCTTGTGTGTGGTGCTAAGTTTATCTTTTGTGCAACGTGCTGGACAGATGGCACCAAAACAAGAGCTGAAGTGTGGATGTCTTTCTCAGAGGACTGAAGTGTGACAACGAAACTTTCTCTCTAAAGAAACTCAGCATACTGTGCGGCAAACTTACTCATATAAAAAAAAAAACAACAAAGAACCAGAAAACAACAAACATCATAAAAAAGATGAAAGGTTCATAAAAGTGCTCCTCTTGTCTACACGCTGTATATGCAGCTGACAGACTACTTATAGACAAGCATGTAAGGGTTGTTGGCAAAGAAGCGGAGGTTCTTTTTTGTGCTGCAAGCACGTCTGTATGTGTGACAACTATCTGTCAGGATGGGGCTGCTGATTTATGTCGAACAGTGGAATGAAACCACGGCATCCTGCAGAAAAAGGCATCTCCAGTTTCTGTGAAACGGGTCAGGTCAAAGGCGTACGGACTTCATCACTCCATTTCTATGCTTTGTGAGGGTTCAGGTCGTCTGTTGTCTCTTCTGGGGTTTGTAAAAGACTGAGGTAGTTTATTCAGCGCCTCTCAAAGGATTGACACTCCTTGAACTTTTGCACATCTACGACATTGCAACTCATATCTTGATGCCATTGAATGGGGGTTTTCGGCGACCGGACGACACCAAGCAGTGCATTATTGTGAAGCAGAAGAACACGTTGTTTTCAAATCGTTTACCAAAAATGAGTTGGCAATGATCTCCAGGAATGTTTGCTTGTCTAAATGCATGCATGCAATCATGCAGTACTTTTTACATCATCCTGTAAAGTGACTGCTACCTGTCCTGACGCATCTCAATAATCCAGGTAGGAAGAAAAAGTTGCTGGAAAAATCCTCTGGATGCTGCCTGACTGCTACCTGTCTTTTTGTCTTGAGCATCAATCAACTTGAACTTTTCTAATGACTATTTGCTCAAATTTCAACCTCTCAGGGAATATTTTATCTGATGCATTCATGCAACTGCACAGTAATTTATATCGCACTGTGAAGGGACTGCAACATGTCTTTTTGACTCGAACGTTTAAATCTCATCAGAAGCTAAGGACTATTTGCACGTCTTTATCTTCTCAGGAAGTGTTGTCGATGCATTCAACTAATCTCTTGGGGGAAAAAAAGTTTGAAAAGGTTTTGTCTTGTTGTGTGTCTGTGTATTATCTGTCAGTCTGTGTGAATTCTGAGCCGGTGTCTCACCAAAATGTCATTATTGTAAGATAATGAATAAAAAGATTCTTGATTCTTGATCTGAAGAGTGTGACGTATTTGAATGTAACTTCCTTAAATCAATACTTTGCAAAAACCTTTCACTCCGTTCACTGTGATTAAAGCTCATTTGTACATCTGAGCTCATTTTTTTCCCCCATTAAGCTTTGCAAAATAGCTCAAGCGCAGTAAGACTGGATAAAATGGATCCACGTCAGTTTTCAAGCCTTGCCACAGATTGTTAAATTCATTTCAATCTGGAATTTGATTAGGTCAAACACAGATAGTCTATGATCCAGGGTTCACCAACTTTTTTGAAACTGAGAGCTACTTCATTGGTGTTTTGTCATACGAAGGGCTACCAGTACTGACCTTTGAACCAGAAGAGTCAGAGTTCACCTTAACTTTATGTAAAATAAATACATTTTTCATGCATTGTTATAGATATTGTCATTTTTAAATCTACAGAAATGCAAGTTTGAATAAACAAGAAGAGTAACTGAATAAAAGAAGGTTTTGGTGAAGAATGGTGGGGTTTTTTGGAACAGGCTCGTGGGCACCAATTGTGGTCCTGCTATGATCATAAGGACTTCAAGGCAAACCTTTTTTTGTCTTTCTTTTCATGACTGCTTTCTTCTTGCAGCTCCTCCATAAAGGCCACATTGGTAGATTGCACAACCAATTGCTGTCCTGGCAACAGACTCTTCCTGAGCTGTGAATCCTTGCAGCTCCCCCAGGCTTCACTTGGCCCTCTTTTTTTGTATTTAAGTCTCTCCATAGCCAGCCTATCAGTTTAGGTGGACAGTCACATGTTGCAAAGTTCGCACTTGTGCCATACTCGTTCCGTTTGGGTGAGGAATTGAACAGTTCTCCATGAGACATTCGAAGCTTGGGGCTTTGTTTTATAACCGAACCCGGCTTTACACTTCTCCACAACATTGTCCCTGACCTGTCTTGTGTGCTCCTGTTTGCTCTGTAGTGTTCTCTAAAGCCCTATGAGGCCTTCAGAGACACGTTGTATTTATACTGAGAATAAATTACCACAACAGAGGTGTCTGGCCACACAGGATTTAATCTAGGGGTAATTTGCTGCATGTAAATAAGATTTTTTTAAATGCATTTCAAAACATTCATTTTTCTCTATGTGTTCCCACTGTGCTGTTTGCATACAGCGTGCACTCCAAGCAATCTTCGTTTAACAAGCTTCAGCAGCTGGGGACCCTGGCAGGATAAATATTCCCAGTGGGAATCTGAGGAGAACATCGGCGGGGAGCAGCGGTGATGGAGTGACAGGACGACAACTAAGCACGCAGTTCTAGGAACCGGTCCGTTTATTTCTGCCGAAATTATAAAACAGCTTGCTGCGTCAGGATTTGAAGAGGTGCAAACAACAGAAACCACTGAAAAAGGTGCCGCTGAGGTCTAAGTTAGAGGTGAAGAAACGGGGGAGAGTTGTTCACAGTTTGAACGTCTTGAATTACACACGGAGCCGCACATGTACCCAGAACCTTTCCCTGAGCCATGCCTTGTTGTCACGTTGAGTACAGAACTGATTTACAGCCAAGCTAAACAATAAATAAAACATACTCCACATGAAGTATACATACAGTTCCAGGATTCCCCCTTAGCTGACTCATACTTGTATATGATCAATAACATAAAGCTCTCTACAGGTGGCTGTTTTTTCCCCTCACTTTATTAACGTTTTAGAGTGAGATTTTTGGTCTTCATAAACTCCATTCTGGGGGGTTGTGTTGCAAAGGGGTTTGCATTGGAAAACTTTTTTTATCTAATTGTTTTAAACAAAACTTTTCTTCCTCCTACCTATTTGCTTAATCTCCTCGTTCAAACAGAGCACTTCAATTAATACTGGCCCATCTTAGTGGGATTACACCATTCATGTTTCCAGACTTCAATTCCAGTTTTGTTTTTCTGAAAGATAAAAACCTAAACATATCAAACATTTCCTTTTGGATACTAAGCAAATGTTTACTTTAAATTATCGCTATAAAACACTTGGGGACCATTATGTAGTCTCCAGGTGTATAGCATGTTTCTTTTTTCACATATTCTGAGCTAAAACATGGTTATACTTTGCTGTGGAAAATCGGGAAATCGGGAAAAGTCTATCATTTTAAACAAAGAATGCAAAGGAACTGTTCTATATCAAGTTTTTAATCAGTAGTAATAGTTTTCTTGTAAAGTTGTAGCAGGGCCAAAGCACACACAGGAACTTGGGAGCAGGATGACAATTTGAAAAGGGATTTAATACTAAAGCGAATAATTTGCAAAGACTGATTGAAGGAAAATGTGGAACCAGAGTGAGCCTAATGGAAGATACCAGCACAACACAATGGAAATCGAGGGGCTTAAATACCAAGGAGTGGGGAGAGTCATTGAAATCAGACAAGGTAAAACAGAAGGATGTCTCATGGGCTTCAATTAGTTCAACACAGGAAATAGAAGGGGAAGAGAATACAGCAGGCTGAGGGAACAAGACTAACAAACACTGAAAACAAAGAAGAAGTCGAATTAAAACTCATAAGGATCTACAAATCAAAAAGGAAAAGCCTAACTCTATCATCAGAGAATAAACCAAACTGCACAAAGAGCAGAACACAAGAAATAAGAAATAAACACAAAGGGATGATAGGGAAATACCTAAATAATCTAAGCAACCTAAAACTGATGAAAAAACAACAGCATAGTTCACATGCATCTTTATATCCCCAAGAAAAGTTAACATGTAATAATCCATTAGGAAGAAGAGGCGCCATGATATACCCATGTGTCATCTTCATGTAGATTACACTACATTTAGCACTTTAAAAAAACACATTTGCTTTTATATAATGTATTTTAACTACTTTTACTTGGTTCAAAAAGGCCTTTTAGTTACTCAAAGCAAGCTTTAGATTTTTGTTGCTATCATTTATTTATTTATTTTTGGAAAACAATTTTGTATGAAAATGACATGTGTACACCATTAAGACTTTGCTTGATCTGTGATATATGCAACCAATTTTCTATCAGAGCTGTATCATGAACTCTGAAATTTAGCAGTTTGAGTTTGCCTTGTTCATGAAACTAAAACCAAATCATTTGTCTCGAAAACTGCTGGAGCCAAGACTTTGGAGTCCAAGCAGTCATGGTCTGAGCCAGAAAAACATGCAGACTACTGCCATCTAGTGGCGATCCCAAGTGGCGGATTACATGCCAAACGTTCACTTGAGGCTGAGGTTTTAAGTGTGTGTGTGTGTGTGTGTGTGTGTGTGTGTGTGTGTGTGTGTGTGTGTGTGTGTGTGTGTGTGTGTGTGTGTGTGTGTGTGTGTGTGTGTGTGTGTGTCCTTGTTCTTGCAGCTGAGTGAGAACAGTTTTAACTCATATTACTAGTAAAGTCCTCACTTTTTTGAGGTTAGGGGTTAGCTCTAGGACTACGGTGTCAAACAGGTTTAGGGTGGGTGGGTTTAGGGTCTGGGTAAGGCCATAGGAAGGGTTGAAAAGGAATGGAATTGAAGGCACGGTCCTTGACTTCCATTGCATTCCATTGTCCTTGGTGTGTGTGGACTGAGGTGAGAAAGTTCAAGCAGGAAACATCTAAACATAAAAAGATCAGCAGCACCCTCTAGTGAAGCGGTGGAAGTTCAGCTGTTGGGTCATGTCGGCCCTTTCAACAGATGTCAAGGACTAGGGTAGTATTTGTTGTGGGTTATTTCAGTTCTCTTTTTCCTCCCCCTCTGCGCACAGATGATTGTGGCTCCGGTTTAACATATATGTTACCATCAGTAAATACGACTGTGTTGTGTTCCTTGTGAACTCTGACCCAGAGTTATTAAATGGCTAATACTCTGTGGCAGTTCAGACAGAATATACAGATAGATATGCTGTTCTTTAGAATGGATTTGCAGTGTTTTTGAGCCAAAATCAAATAACGTTGCTTATTTCTCTGAGTACAACTCAAACCCCTCTAGTGAAACCAAACAAATGTGGCTTAATTCGTTCAAATCCAAATCCAAGGACACAGGAAGGAGGACACAAGACTTCTATCCTCACCAGCCTGTCAACTCATTAGTGGCTCCATGCAGTTTGTAATAATTACCTGCTGGCCTCCACCCTCCAGCTCCACATGTTTGAGCTCCCAGAAGGAGCGCATGGTCTCCACCTTCTCCAGGTGCCGATAGAAGGCCAGTCGGCCCAGACGAAGGCTGTTGCTGCGGTTCCGGATGGCTTTCAGTCCCTCCATCTTTTCAAGGATGGGGGACATGGGGATTGGCGGCGGAACTGATGTGTTGGGCGTTTTGCCATTCTTCTTCCCAGAAATGCTCTCCTTACACTGATTCCTCTTATCTGACCTGAAAGTACAAAATGAAATCGACAGCTGAAATGAAAGTCCAACCAAACAAAATTATAAACATAAAACGGGTTAACATAAAACTTCCAAAAGCATATCACAAAAAATGCTTTTCAAATTTGATAATTTGATAATGGCCCCTGATTGGCCAGTGGGTGGTGTCACTTGTTGCGTCACATAAGTGATTCTAGTGATGGTTGCTTATGGATACCAGCGAGCAGCACAGCAACATCATAAGAAGCTTAACACCCTGTGAAGCGATTATTGAAAGTACTTCCACCGATTGGACGCCATTCATTGCCACCGACTGGCGACTTGGGCGCTGCGTTACTGGATTCTATGTCGGTAGATGCTGTGACTTGAAGGATCTGGTATGTCACTCGTCCCATCAGTGGTAACTTTATCTTTAACGAATAAGGAAAGTAACTAAAAGTAACGCTGTTGTCTCATGAAGTCAGTGAGAAAGCTAGTTAGTTAGTATTATTGCTAACTGTACTCTGCTCCAATGTTTCACTCGCTGTCTTTTACATGTATTACAGTTAAGTGTTGTCTCTGTAGTTAGATAGTGTGTGTGTGTTTTTTTTTTCATTTCAGGATCCATTTCTATATGTGAGAGGTATTCTTCCAGCCTTCTTAAATTGAACTGTCCAAGCTCCAGCTTCAACACAGGCATGAACTTCATAAGTCAAAGTCCAGCACAACATTGACATGCCCTCACCGGAATTTTGAATTTAAGGGACATAGGAATGTATATGCCTTGAGTTATTTGTTCTCCATTCTAGGAAAGGCTGTCCTATTTTGCTTATTGTAAACGGTTTGTAATTTGCAGCTGTCACTAATAATTAAAAACATGATCTGTGGGCCTGCATCATCATTTTCTGAGGAAACATTTGTTCATCCTGAAATTCTGCAACCACTGCAGTAACATCCCATTGCTGCGAGGCTCAGTTTAACGCCCAGACCAGTGGTGTGCAGCAACAAATTTTCAACAAGTCATTTGAAACACACACAACATGCATTTTACAATAACTAATATAGTCAAGCAGTAAATCATTGTATTTGGGGATTATTGTGAATGTGACCACGATAGCAACCTAGTATTATAGGTACCATTAGCTTAGCCTCACAAGTCATCTAGCTCGTTTCCTTCGGTTTAATTCTACTCCCACACTCTCTTCTCTATGTGTCCCCCGAGTTCCATCTTGTAAATTATGATAGTTAACAAAAATAATTAAACTGTTTTCCCCCACTACATTTATTTGTTCTTTCAGAATGTTACATTTTAAATACTTTTAACTTTGGGGGGAAATGTAAAAGTAGGCGCAGTCCTTGCTAACGTACTTTTATGGGCATGTTATAGTAGCTAAAAAATAAAGAAATAAATAAAAATGGCTTAATTTTCCTCTGTTTTTTTGTTATAAATCAAACCCCTCCTATTGATTCCAAAATGGTTCTAATGTTACTTTGAACAGCTGGAAGTTATATTTTCAATTATTACTATATTTTCAAGAATGCTCAACCATATCATTACCATGAATAGAACCCGATAGATAAACCTCAATGTAACAACTTCTTTTGGCCCGTGCTTTACATCAATTAAAATAGCAATAAATTGAATAACATCCTAAGGAATATTAGTGACATTAAGTATGTCTATTCAGTGATTTCACTTTCAGTTCAGCCATGCAATGCAGCAAGCACTGTTAAATGGATTACTTCTTCAGTAATAACAGGACAGAAGAGTTTTGTTCCCAACCCTTATCAACGCATTTGAAATACTAAAACTGTCTGGCCCAGATCCTTTGATCTGTTCCTCCAGAGGGCTGCAGAGTCTCCGTTCCAGATTAAATGACTGATGATGTTGTGGTGAAATCTCCTCTGGTGTCTCCCAGCAACAGCTGACTTGCTGCAGTGTTCTACCTGCTGAACCTCAGGGGGAGTCATGGAACATCACAGGAGATATTTATACGCGCTGAGTGTAAATGTTCCTCCTTTGATTGACAATTACAGAGGTCATATAGTGGCTGCAGTTTCAGAATTGTGATTGAAGCTCTAATTCAGGCGGCTTGTAGCAGCCCGAGTTGTTCCTCCTCATCAGAGCTTTTCGCAGGGTTGGGTTTCAGCTCTAGTGCTGATGGTGGTCTGGAATCCACCTGTCACTGTTCTAATGTTGGTGATATGTTTACAGTGGGCACAAGTACAAATTTCAAAAGTGTTTTTGTTGTTGTTTACTGTCGCTTACATAAATGGATCAACTGGGAGCAGCTCACAAATACATTTAGACCAAACATTTTAGCTTATAATGCACAAAGTAACAACGACAGAGATTTGCTAATAAGCCTGTTAAATATGGGCATAATTACAATGTCTCTGAGGCAGGCCGTGTGATAAGACCAGCAAAGCCTTGGGTTTGACTGTCTAACAATCTATACAATGCCTGTCCCTTACTGTTGGCTTTTGTGGCAGAAAATGACTCAAATGCAGACAGGAAATAGGGAAGTTCATGTTGGGGTGAGGCGTTAATAATGAAAAACCTGAAAAACTTATAGGGATCTCATTCATAAACCCTGCATACACACAAAACGGAGACTAAATGTTGAGTATGTCACTCTCCATTCAAAGGCAGTGATCTATAAAGACAAACTTGATGTTCAGAATGTCCGGTTCCCTCATGCGAACTCTCACCCTCTGTCGTTTTGGGGACAGAGGAAATTGGCGACACAGATGTTAAAAGTGGGAAATCGCAGCCACACTGCATCATGATTCCTCTCAGATGTTCAATTTCACTCCATATCAGACTTTAATCACATATTGACTTTATTATATGCATTCAAAACTACAGTGTTATTCATGCTTGCGCTGGTCAGCCATAACTATACCAAAGAACCGTTCAAATTAATAACTGAGGTCCGTAAGCCAACTTATATCTTAAATCAAAGTCTGCACAACATTTCCTGGCCTCCCGGCTTCCCTTCTACTCAGAATGATGATCTGGATGCACAGCCACCTCCAAGGCAAGAGGAAATTCAACAGAGTATGTGAAGATGTCATGGGACGTTTAAGGCTACAGCCACACGAAGCCGAATACTGTATCCACACAGAAAAGTTTGAGCATAAGGATGAAACTGCATGAAAGCTATTTAAGGTTCCGAGGGAGCCTTAATAGGTGCTGTAATACCTATGAAAGAAATTTAAAGAAACACATTAAAAAAAACTTTCTTTGAAATTGTGATTTTTTATTTCACAGTTTCTCTGTAGTTATCATTGTCAACCATAAAATAACAACGATCAGCCGAATTTATTTGCATACACATTCATTCCATTGAAATTGCTAGCTGGTGTGCATGCGCATGGTTTTACAAATCAGCATAATTTAGGGCAGTATGCCAGTTTTTGGCTTTTGGACATATGCAAACTTTGAGTATAAATCCTACAAAGTGTTTTATAAATAGTACCAGCCATGACCTGACCACCTTCTAAATAACAATGCAAGGTTCCCAATCAATATGGGTCTAGTATCCCCAGGCTTTATAAGATGACTTCTCCATTGATCTTGCTGCCTTTGAAATGGTGACCTGAAATTGAATTTCAGGTAACCTGGACAGAACTAATTTCTAATTGGAGACCCCCAACGTTGTGCAAGGTCCTACAGACAATGCTTCTTCATGAGTTATTGAGGCACTGGAAGGCTTCCACCACAAACATTTTACAAAAACACTATTTTTCATTGAGAAATAGATGGATTGTACAGAACTAAGCTGTAGACTAAAAGCCAGACTGAAGCAGTATCTGGACCGATCTGTCAGTTTGGTGTTGAAACTACCAGTCTGTCTATCTTCCATCCCTATTCTACAGTCATGAGCTAATGATGTCATGAATACAAGCAGCTGAAATAAGATTCACCTACAGGTTTGGCTGTTTGAGGAGCTCACTAAATCAAAAGAACCCAGTGGAAGTGCTAAGGGCATCTGCTAAGAAGATCTTCTAGACTCCATTTAGTGAGGTGCGTTGGGCATGTACAACTGCAAGAGGCCCTTCAGCCCACTTCAGGGTTTACTGATGAGATTACATCTCATAGTTGGATTGTAAAGTCCTCAGAGTCACCCCTGATGAGCTGGAGGAAGCAGCTGGGAGGAGAACAATTTCAGGGCCTTAACTTGGACTGTTTAGGCTGAGACCCAATCTCTGATAAATGGTGGGATAGATCATTACAATAAATATAGTCTACAAAATCCTTGTAGCAATAAATCATATGTCTGGAAAATCTGTCTTCATCTCTTGTAGGAACCAACATGGAAGTAGATAATGCAGTAGTATTCAGCATTATGATTTATATTCTTCAGATCATCTTAAGGACCCTTACCGCTTCATGACACGCCACAGAGTCTCATGAACAACTTTGGGAACCTTGTTTGTGGAAAATGAAATAACGCTCTCATTTATCAAAACCTACAGCTAATGGTCCCATGAATTATGACACAGACCATCTCCCAAACATGAGATGCCAAACAAGCCAAGCATGTTGCAGCCCCACACAACACAACTGAAAAAAGATAGAAAATAAATGACAGTAAAGTGCTTGGTTGGTCTATTTTGGCAACTCCCATCAAAGTTTAATCTCTTCCAAACGGTTTTTCTGTGTTGCTCAACAATCACCCAATTCACACACTGACGGTTGGTATACTGCTCTATATAGTATAGTGTACTATGCACAAGTAGTGAACATTACACAAAGAATGTGTTTCATACACAATATAGTAAATAATCAAGGAGCCAAGTATTTTAAGTGGTTACCCGGAGACAGAACCAATGTCACACCTGACCAAGATCCAGCTGTAAACTGTACATTTGGCGTGTTAAAGAAGGCCTTTCTTGAACTCTCATGGTGATTGAGCTCAGCTGGTACTGGGAAGGATCCATAGCCCCCCACCTCCTCCCCTCTTCCTGGGAGGCTAGCTGACCCTAGGACCCTAGCTTTATTTTAGGGGTCTCCATACTACAGCGCAACGATGATTGAGCGCCGCCATCGGCAGAAATATAAAACCTCCATTTGTTAAAAAAAAAACATTAGGTGGAAGGATGTGGCTTGTTGCCTGGCAGACCAGGACTCACCCATCCTAATTTGCCCTTCATGTGGTTTTGACTCATTCCAGATTAAAGACCCGACGACATACATATCTGTCGTCGGGTATGTGACTGTATGGATGCATATATTAATGCTTTACATTTTGCATGTTTCACTGACAACCGCTGGTATTTCCTCTCTGTAAAAACAGCGGATGGCAGCCTTTATCTGTCTTCTCCAGTGTAATTCTTTCATGTAACCGATATTAGGAATTGCGTGTGTCATAACTCCTAAAGTAGCAGTGAATCATTTAATCCCCCAGGATTGTGTTAGTCCACGAGTTAATGTTTCAATGATTAAAGCACAAGGGACAAAAACAGGGCCTCCTTCAAATCCTCTGCAGAATGTCAAGTGTCTTAAGAGCTCAGCGATGAGAGGAAAACATCTTTGTCAAAACCAGTATTGGGAAATCAAAACGGCATGTAACAAATGTTTCAGAATCTGTTTTGCTTTATAGAGTTTATTGAAAATGCTGGACAGGAAAAACATTTATTAAAATGTAATTAGCTGCCTTTATCAGGGCTGTGTAGAATTAAGAGTTCAGCAATCAATAGTAATAATAAATAAAATTAATAAAATCCAACAAGAGAGTAACAGATCTTCACTAAATAAGCATTCTTTTTAGTTACATTTAAACAAGTACATACCAAAGTATTCTGGACAGTAATAAGTGAAATCATTGAGTTTGCGTTGCTAAGGTCCCCCTCAAAAAATCCTCAAGATTACAACCAAACTTTAAAGGAAAACCATCCTTCAACAAATTCAAATGTCACCTCGACAATGTTTTTAAACACAAGTTTTTAATGGTTAGGTTATGTAGCGTGAGAATTTATTTTTCGCTTGGATAGTACCCTAAGAGACAAAGGGTAAGAGGTGAGGTACAAGGTACAAAATCTTATGTCAGACGAAGCTAAACTGAGCAAATAAAGAAGCTGTTTTCAAATTATTTTTTTCTTCTCTTAGGAAAAAATCTTTTCAAAACCTAAGACCTGAAAAAAAGCAAGAAAATTCTTATATAAAACTTGTCTGTCTGCATGATTTAGACTAAAATAGTGTTCTAAAAATAAACTAAGCATCAAGTAATTTAAGAAACGATTAGACACAGAGTTGACATCTATCACTATGGAAAGGGTTACAAAGCCTTCTCTAATGCGTTAGGATTAAAAAGAAACACGGTGGGACTCATTATTCCCAATAGGAAGAACATGAAACACTAGGAGCACATTAATGACTCATCCAAGAGGTCACAAAAAACCTAGAACATCTACGGCACTGCAGTCCTGAGGCCCTCAGTTAAAGTCACTGTTCCCGATTCAACAAGACAAAAGAGACTGGTAAAAAAGTCCTCTGTGGAAAAGTACTGACTTATATTTTCTTCAAAATAATCTGTGAACTGAGAAAAATCTGTGTTAATATTAACACAGCATTTACATCACACAATGGATCCTCTTGAAATTCCCATCAGGAACAAAACTCCTTCAGGTTAAGAAGCATACAACAACGCACGAAGGGGAAACACAACTAAAACTAGAAAAATTTGCATTTCCTGCGAAAATGCACTGTGAATGCAGATAGCTGAATGATTGAGCAAAAGATGCAGAAGATCTTTGAAGAAGAGAAAAAATAGCTGAAAAGCATTGAAGAAGTTGAAAAAGTTGAAGAAGTTGAAAAAGTTGAAGAATTTGAAAGAGTTGAAGAATTTGAACATGAAAGAACAATAGCTGAATGATTAGAAGAAGAAAAAACTGAGGGTAAGGCACCAAACATTTCATAACTCATTCTAAACACTGAATCATTTAACAAAGCAGAAGTAGAATTTCAAACTTGAATATACTGTAGCCATATGTGGGCCTGCATTTCTAGGGAGTATAAGGGGTTTCGCCCCCATTGAAAAGCATTGGATGTTTGACACCTCCTAGCTTGGAGATGCTTTACGTGACGTGGCCCAAATTTATAGTGGAGCATTCTGTATAAAGGAGGTAAAGACTCTGTAAAGCAGAAGTTTGTAGGACCTTCCTAGAGCTACTTCCGGTTAGCAACATGCTAACAGTTAGCCGCTAACAGGGTTGTGTTCAGTATCACCAGGTGAGTGTACTCTGTCAGTTTGGTCCAAATCCTGTACTGGGAAGTGCCTCAAAAAGGGTGCCAATACTTAATGTCACCAAAGGTCACCAAAGGTCATGAGTCAGATTGGCCTCCTTTAGCAACTCAGCCTCACCACATCTGGGCCCAGAACTCAACATTTGACCAAAATGGTCAGTAGCGCCATTTCCCACATGTGGGTGGTGCTGTATTGGCCAATTATGTCGTGTCTGGGCATCATGCCAGATCCTGTTGGAAGCAAAGGCCCAATAGGAAAGCATGTGAAATCCAAAATGGGACAGAAAAGTGACACATGGCTGAAAGTCACTTGAAAATTTAAAAATGTTAAGAGGAAGTGACTGTGCGAATTTCAGATTCCTACATTAATCACAGCCGCTGCAGCGGGCGTCGAAAGTTGCCATTGTATCCCAATGGAGCTTCTCCCTCTGGCCCTCAGAGTTCCGTCGTCATGGAAACTCACTCACACCTCTGCTGCAGGCCAGTCTACCGAAGTGCAGAGACTTTGCTCACAATAAGTCCCATTGGATTATAATGGAGAACTTTGCCCCGAACAACGCTCCATATCTCCTGATCCGTAAATGGTAGAGACGTAATTTTTTCTGCGTTTATTTCGTAACGGATAGGGGAAGAAGACAGGCTATCGGTTTTTGCTGGAAAAAGTTTAATAAAGGCGTGAAAAATTATGATATAAAGGTGATTTTTATGGACTTTCAGAAATCCTCTAAAAACGGTCCCGAACAAATCGCTGTAGCTGAAAAAGTATAAGAGATATCAAAATAATTCTTTCACTATGAGTATCAGCAGGCTTTTGAGGACTATGGTGCCCATTTTCATGTTTGTACAAAAATCGGTGTAGGCACAGCGACGATGTAAAAAAGTGGATGATGTGGGAAAATGCAGCTGAAAAGCGTTTTCAGGAATTTGCACATTCGCTACTCCCGAACAAATTGTTCCTGCGGTAAAACCGTAACAGTTATCCAAACAATTCCTTTTTTATGAGTGCCAGAAGGGTCGGGACATTCATGTGTGAAAGTCTCATGCTTGTACATGAAACGGTTTCGGAGTAGCGACGATGCGAAAACGTGTGATGTTTTCAATTTTCAGGCGTCATTTTTCAAAACCGCTCCATAGGAAATGAATGGGGGAGGTTTCGGGTTTGTGTCGCTCTGAGGTGATTTGCGAAAAATCTATAAATGCTACAGCAATGAGGGTTACATTTCCTGAATCCAGACAAAAATTCCTACGTTTTGATGTATAATTTATGTGGATAGGTTGAAAATTGAGTGACTGAGAAGAAGTTGTTCGGAGAAGAAGAATTTGTTGAATTTCTAGAGTGCGCACTCTATAACTGCCTCCTTGACGACCATAGCAACGCATGTTATTTGCTGAATTTCTTGAAAAGCCAAAATTATTTTAAGGAGGTACTATATGAAAATGGTAAAAGATATGAAAAAGCTGAAATATACCATAATAGCTGAAAGATATCACTACATTTTAAAAGTTGAATGGCGTTTCTAGCTGAAAGTAGGCTGAAGCAGTAAGCTGTCAAAAAGCAGCTGAAATGAGCAGAATTTCAGTGAATTACATTCATTTCCTATGGGAGAAAAAAAGCTGAAAATTTGCAGAAAAAGCTGAATATTTTAAAAAGTTGAAGAGTTAAAACTACAAAAAGATATAGCCATCGATTCCAGAAGAAGCTGAATAGTTTAAAAGTTGAATGGTTGAAATCGGAGAAAAATTGTAGGAGGAGAAGCGAATCAAACTTTAAACAGTAAAAACGCATTAGGAAGAATAAACACTAAGAAGAAGAAGAAGAAGAAGAAGAAGAAGAATAAAGAACTAGAAAAATTTGCATTTCCTGCGAAAATGCACTGTGAATGCAGATAGCTGAATGATTGAGCAAAAGATGCAGAAGATCTTTGAAGAAGAGAAAAAATAGCTGAAAAGCATTGAAGAAGTTGAAAAAGTTGAAGAAGTTGAACATGAAAGAACAATAGCTGAATGATTAGAAGAAGAAAAAACTGAGGGTAAGGCACCAAACATTTCCTAACTCATTCTAAACACTGAATCATTTAACAAAGCAGAAGTAGAATTTCAAACTTGAATATACTGTAGCCATATGTGGGCCTGCATTTCTAGGGAGTATAAGGGGTTTCGCCCCCATTGAAAAGCATTGGATGTTTGACACCTCCTAGCTTGGAGATGCTTTACGTGACGTGGCCCAAATTTATAGTGGAGCATTCTGTATAAAGGAGGTAAAGACTCTGTAAAGCAGAAGTTTGTAGGACCTTCCTAGAGCTACTTCCGGTTAGCAACATGCTAACAGTTAGCCGCTAACAGGGTTGTGTTCAGTATCACCAGGTGAGTGTACTCTGTCAGTTTGGTCCAAATCCTGTACTGGGAAGTGCCTCAAAAAGGGTGCCAATACTTAATGTCACCAAAGGTCACCAAAGGTCATGAGTCAGATTGGCCTCCTTTAGCAACTCAGCCTCACCACATCTGGGCCCAGAACTCAACATTTGACCAAAATGGTCAGTAGCGCCATTTCCCACATGTGGGTGGTGCTGTATTGGCCAATTATGTCGTGTCTGGGCATCATGCCAGATCCTGTTGGAAGCAAAGGCCCAATAGGAAAGCATGTGAAATCCAAAATGGGACAGAAAAGTGACACATGGCTGAAAGTCACTTGAAAATTTAAAAATGTTAAGAGGAAGTGACTGTGCGAATATCAGATTCCTACATTAATCACAGCCGCTGCAGCGGGCGTCGAAAGTTGCCATTGTATCCCAATGGAGCTTCTCCCTCTGGCCCTCAGAGTTCCGTCGTCATGGAAACTCACTCACACCTGCAGCGGGCCAGTCTACCGAAGTGCAGAGACTTTGCTCACAATAAGTCCCATTGGATTATAATGGAGAACTTTGCCCCGAACAACGCTCCATATCTCCTGATCCGTAAATGGTAGAGACGTAATTTTTTCTGCGTTTATTTCGTAACGGATAGGGGAAGAAGACAGGCTATCGGTTTTTGCTGGAAAAAGTTTAATAAAGGCGTGAAAAATTATGATATAAAGGTGATTTTTATGGACTTTCAGAAATCCTCTAGAAACGGTCCCGAACAAATCGCTGTAGCTGAAAAAGTATAAGAGATATCAAAATAATTCTTTCACTATGAGTATCAGCAGGCTTTTGAGGACTATGGTGCCCATTTTCATGTTTGTACAAAAATCGGTGTAGGCACAGCGACGATGTAAAAAAGTGGATGATGTGGGAAAATGCAGCTGAAAAGCGTTTTCAGGAATTTGCACATTCGCTACTCCCGAACAAATTGTTCCTGCGGTAAAACCGTAACAGTTATCCAAACAATTCCTTTTTTATGAGTGCCAGAAGGGTCGGGACATTCATGTGTGAAAGTCTCATGCTTGTACATGAAACGGTTTCGGAGTAGCGACGATGCGAAAACGTGTGATGTTTTCAATTTTCAGGCGTCATTTTTCAAAACCGCTCCATAGGAATTGAATGGGGGAGGTTTCGGGTTTGTGTCGCTCTGAGGTGATTTGCGAAAAATCTATAAATGCTACAGCAATGAGGGTTACATTTCCTGAATCCAGACAAAAATTCTCACGTTTTGATGTATAATTTATGTGGATAGGTTGAAAATTGAGCGAGTGAGAAGAAGTTGTTCGGAGAAGAAGAATTTGTTGAATTTCTAGAGTGCGCACTCTATAACTGCCTCCTTGACGACCATAGCAACGCATGTTATTTGCTGAATTTCTTGAAAAGCCAAAATTATTTTAAGGAGGTACTATATGAAAATGGTAAAAGATATGAAAAAGCTGAAATAGACCATAACAGCTGAAAGATATCACTACATTTTAAAAGTTGAATGGCGTTTCTAGCTGAAAGTAGGCTGAAGCAGTAAGCTGTCAAAAAGCAGCTGAAATGAGCGGAATTTTAGTGAATTACATTAATTTCCTATGGGAGAAAAAAAAGCTGAAAATTTGCAGGAAAAGCTGAATATTTTAAAAAGTTGAAAAGATATAAGTACAAAAAGATATAGCCATCGATTCCAGAAGAAGCTGAATAGTTTAAAAGTTGAATGGTTGAAATCGGAGAAAAACTGTAGGAGGAGAAGCGAATCAAACTTTAAACAGTAAAAAGGCGAAAGAGGATCTCAATAACTGTGAATGCCTACTGCATTCACAGTAACTAGAAAAATTTGCATTTCCTGCGAAAATGCACTGTGAATGCAGATAGCTGAATGATTGAGCAAAAGATGCAGAAGATCTTTGAAGAAGAGAAAAAATAGCTGAAAAGCATTGAAGAAGTTGAAAAAGTTGAAGAAGTTGAAAATGTTGAAGAATTTGAAAGAGTTGAAGAATTTGAACATGAAAGAACAATAGCTGAATGATTAGAAGAAGAAAAAACTGAGGGAAAGGCACCAAACATTTCCTAACTCATTCTAAACAATGAATCGTTTAACAAAGCAGAAGTAGAATTTCAAACTTGAATATAGCCATATGTGGGCCTGCATTTCTAGGGAGTATAAGGGGTTTCGCCCCCATTGAAAAGCATTGGATGTTTGACACCTCCTAGCTTGGAGATGCTTTACGTGACGTGGCCCAAATTTATAGTGGAGCATTCTGTATAAAGGAGGTAAAGACTCTGTAAAGCAGAAGTTTGTAGGATCTTCCTAGACCTACTTCCGGTTAGCAACATGCTAACAGTTAGCCGCTAACAGGGTTGTGTTCAGTATCACCAGGTGAGTGTACTCTGTCAGTTTGGTCCAAATCCTGTACTGGGAAGTGCCTCAAAAAGGGTGCCAATACTTAATGTCACCAAAGGTCACCAAAGGTCATGAGTCAGATTGGCCTCCTTTAGCTACTCAGCCTCACCACATCTGGGCCCAGAACTCAACATTTGACCAAAATGGTCAGTAGCGCCATTTCCCACATGTGGGTGGTGCTGTATTGGCCAATTATGTCGTGTCTGGGCATCATGCCAGATCCTGTTGGAAGCAAAGGCCCAATAGGAAAGCATGTGAAATCCAAAATGGGACAGAAAAGTGACACATGGCTGAAAGTCACTTGAAAATTTAAAAATGTTAAGAGGAAGTGACTGTGCGAATTTCAGATTCCTACATTAATCACAGCCGCTGCAGCGGGCGTCGAAAGTTGCCATTGTATCCCAATGGAGCTTCTCCCTCTGGCCCTCAGAGTTCCGTCGTCATGGAAACTCACTCACACCTGCAGCGGGCCAGTCTACCGAAGTGCAGAGACTTTGCTCACAATAAGTCCCATTGGATTATAATGGAGAACTTTGCCCCGAACAACGCTCCATATCTCCTGATCCGTAAATGGTAGAGACGTAATTTTTTCTGCGTTTATTTCGTAACGGATAGGGGAAGAAGACAGGCTATCGGTTTTTGCTGGAAAAAGTTTAATAAAGGCGTGAAAAATTATGATATAAAGGTGATTTTTATGGACTTTCAGAAATCCTCTAAAAACGGTCCCGAACAAATCGCTGTAGCTGAAAAAGTATAAGAGATATCAAAATATTTCTTTCACTATGAGTATCAGCAGGCTTTTGAGGACTATGGTGCCCATTTTCATGTTTGTACAAAAATCGGTGTAGGCACAGCGACGATGTAAAAAAGTGGATGATGTGGGAAAATGCATCTGAAAAGCGTTTTCAGGAATTTGCACATTCGCTACTCCCGAACAAATTGTTCCTGCGGTAAAACCGTAACAGTTATCCAAACAATTCCTTTTTTATGAGTGCCAGAAGGGTCGGGACATTCATGTGTGAAAGTCTCATGCTTGTACATGAAACGGTTTCGGAGTAGCGACGATGCGAAAACGTGTGATGTTTTGGATTTTCAGACGTCATTTTTCAAAACCGCTCCATAGGAAATGAATGGGGGAGGTTTCGGGTTTGTGTCGCTCTGAGGTGATTTGCGAAAAATCTACAAATGCTACACCAATGAGGGTTACATTTCCTGAATCCAGACAAAAATTCCTACGTTTTGATGTATAATTTATGTGGATAGGTTGAAAATTGAGCGACTGAGAAGAAGTTGTTCGGAGAAGAAGAATTTGTTGAATTTCTAGAGTGCGCACTCTATAACTGCCTCCTTGACGACCATAGCAACGCATGTTATTTGCTGAATTTCTTGAAAAGCCAAAATTATTTTAAGGAGGTACTATATGAAAATGGTAAAAGATATGAAAAAGCTGAAATAGACCATAATAGCTGAAAGATATCACTACATTTTAAAAGTTGAATGGCGTTTCTAGCTGAAAGTAGGCTGAAGCAGTAAGCTGTCAAAAAGCAGCTGAAATGAGCGGAATTTTAGTGAATTACATTCATTTCCTATGGGAGAAAAAAAGCTGAAAATTTGCAGAAAAAGCTGAATATTTTAAAAAGTTGAAGAGTTAAAAGTACAAAAAGATATAGCCATCGATTCCAGAAGAAGCTGAATAGTTTAAAAGTTGAATGGTTGAAATCGGAGAAAAATTGTAGGAGGAGAAGCGAATCAAACTTTAAACAGTAAAAACGCATTTGGAAGAATAACCCATAAGAATAAGAAGAACTAGAAAAATTTGCATTTCCTGCGAAAATGCACTGTGAATGCAGATAGCTGAATGATTGAGCAAAAGATGCAGAAGATCTTTGAAGAAGAGAAAAAATAGCTGAAAAGCATTGAAGAAGTTGAAAAAGTTGAAGAAGTTGAAAAAGTTGAAGAATTTGAAAGAGTTGAAGAATTTGAACATGAAAGAACAATAGCTGAATGATTAGAAGAAGAAAAAACTGAGGGTAAGGCACCAAACATTTCCTAACTCATTCTAAACACTGAATCATTTAACAAAGCAGAAGTAGAATTTCAAACTTGAATATACTGTAGCCATATGTGGGCCTGCATTTCTAGGGAGTATAAGGGGTTTCGCCCCCATTGAAAAGCATTGGATGTTTGACACCTCCTAGCTTGGAGATGCTTTACGTGACGTGGCCCAAATTTATAGTGGAGCATTCTGTATAAAGGAGGTAAAGACTCTGTAAAGCAGAAGTTTGTAGGACCTTCCTAGAGCTACTTCCGGTTAGCAACATGCTAACAGTTAGCCGCTAACAGGGTTGTGTTCAGTATCACCAGGTGAGTGTACTCTGTCAGTTTGGTCCAAATCCTGTACTGGGAAGTGCCTCAAAAAGGGTGCCAATACTTAATGTCACCAAAGGTCACCAAAGGTCATGAGTCAGATTGGCCTCCTTTAGCAACTCAGCCTCACCACATCTGGGCCCAGAACTCAACATTTGACCAAAATGGTCAGTAGCGCCATTTCCCACATGTGGGTGGTGCTGTATTGGCCAATTATGTCATGTCTGGGCATCATGCCAGATCCTGTTGGAAGCAAAGGCCCAATAGGAAAGCATGTGAAATCCAAAATGGGACAGAAAAGTGACACATGGCTGAAAGTCACTTGAAAATTTAAAAATGTTAAGAGGAAGTGACTGTGCGAATTTCAGATTCCTACATTAATCACAGCCGCTGCAGCGGGCGTCGAAAGTTGCCATTGTATCCCAATGGAGCTTCTCCCTCTGGCCCTCAGAGTTCCGTCGTCATGGAAACTCACTCACACCTCTGCTGCAGGCCAGTCTACCGAAGTGCAGAAACTTTGCTCACAATAAGTCCCATTGGATTATAATGGAGAACTTTGCCCCGAACAACGCTCCATATCTCCTGATCCGTAAATGGTAGAGACGTCATTTTTTCTGCGTTTATTTCGTAACGGATAGGGGAAGAAGACAGGCTATCGGTTTTTGCTGGAAAAAGTTTAATAAAGGCATGAAAAATTATGATATAAAGGTGATTTTTATGGACTTTCAGAAATCCTCTAAAAACGGTCCCGAACAAATCGCTGTAGCTGAAAAAGTATAAGAGATATCAAAATAATTCTTTCACTATGAGTATCAGCAGGCTTTTGAGGAATATGGTGCCCATTTTCATGTTTGTACAAAAATCGGTGTAGGCACAGCGACGATGTAAAAAAGTGGATGATGTGGGAAAATGCAGCTGAAAAGCGTTTTCAGGAATTTGCACATTCGCTACTCCCGAACAAATTGTTCCTGCGGTAAAACCGTAACAGTTATCCAAACAATTCCTTTTTTATGAGTGCCAGAAGGGTCGGGACATTCATGTGTGAAAGTCTCATGCCTGTACATCAAACGGTTTAGGAGTAGTGACGATGCGAAAACGTGTGATGTTTTGGATTTTCAGACGTCATTTTTCAAAACCGCTCCATAGGAAATGAATGGGGGAGGTTTCGGGTTTGTGTCACTCTGAGGTGATTTGCGAAAAATCTATAAATGCTACACCAATAAGGGTTACATTTCCTGAACCCAGACAAAAATTCCTACGTTTTGATGTATAATTTATGTAGATAGGTTGAAAATTGAGCGAGTGAGAAGAAGTTGTTCGGAGAAGAAAAATTTGTTGAAATTCTAGAGTGCGCACTCTATAACTGCCTCCTTGACGACCATAGCAACGCATGTTATTTGCTGAATTTCTTGAAAAGCCAAAATTATTTTAAGGAGGTACTATATGAAAATGGTAAAAGATATGAAAAAGCTGAAATATACCATAATAGCTTAAAGATATCACTACATTTTAAAAGTTGAATGGCGTTTCTAGCTGAAAGTAGGCTGGAGCAATAAGCTGTCAAAAAGCAGATGAAATGAGCGGAATTTTAGTGAATTACATTCATTTCCTATGGGAGAAAAAAAAGCTGAAAATTTGCAGAAAAAGCTGAATATTTTAAAAAGTTGAAAAGTTATAAGTACAAAAAGATATAGCCATCGATTCCAGAAGAAGCTGAATAGTTTAAAAGTTGAATGGTTGAAATCGGAGAAAAACTGTAGGAGGAGAAGCGAATCAAACTTTAAAACGTAAAAAGGCGAAAGAGGATCTCAATAACTGTGAATGCCTACTGCATTCACAGTAATAAAGAGAAACAGGATCTCAAGAACTGTGAATGCCTACTGCATTCACAGTAATTAGATGAAAAAGAAGTTGAGGAGTGCACACAGTCACACAAATCTACAGAGTTCATTGGATACCAGGGCACAAAACAGATGTAAATGGAGATGTGAAAATCACTTCCCTTAGAAAATTGTGCAGACATGAAAACAAAGTGTAGCACTACACACACAGTAATACATACAAATACATTTTTGAAATTAAATTATATGATTCACTAAATTGAAGAAATACATTTTAAAATTGTGCAAACAATCATCTAAATCAACAGATTTTTATATCTGTTTTTCACCTAATTTACACCTGACAGGGTCCTTATAATTTCCCAACTAAATTATTTTTTAGGTAGTAAAATATTGTCAGGTATTAAAACTGCCTTCGCAAGACTGGTCTGGCTGGTGTATTTAATAAAAACAATCCCTCTAATTGTGTTTTAAAGGAGATAGCTACAAGTTTAACTCCTCCCGACCAGTAGGTGGCACACTTGCACTCTCTCGTCCTCGTTCTGACGTTCAGATGAACTGTTTGCCAACCAGCTGCCAGGTTAGAATTAGCAAACATTTAACTTACCCATCCAGAAAGAAAGTGGCAACCTCTGCGTGGATGCTGAGTGCCTTTGCTTCCTTAAATCGGCAACAACGCTCAAAAGCTTGACCAGTGTTCACCCTCGTTTTGCTTTTTTATTTTTTGGTCCGCTGGAATCTGTGAAATGTAACGCCAACAAAAAGCCATCTATCTGACCTATCACAGAGCTGCTATTATTTGGCAACATCTGAGCTCCGTTTCACGTGACTTCATCCTATTATTCCTATTGATGCAGAATCATTTAGCGGCATAGTAACCAGAAGTGAGCATTTATATATTTTTGACCTCTCAAAATTTATAAAACAATTATTTATGAACTATATATGTATGTTTTTTTTAGTAAAATTAATACTTTTATTCGGCACCACGCCAGATGTTCTGTGGATGTATTGTTTTTGAAAAATGTATTTTTTTGATGAGAACATTGTAGCTATAACCTTTAAAGTTGCAAAATCTACAATCTGACAAGTACTACAACAAAAATACTAAAATCTTCCAAATCATTCGAGTGCAACTCACCTGTCTGTAAAGGCATAACCCTGCCCCAGACACATTTTGAACGATGCCACCAAAGTGGGCCGTTCCAAGAAACATGACCGGTGGGAGTTTTAAGCAGTGCTCTTTGCTGTGGTGGTCAGGACGAGGGAAAGTGACCTATTGAAACATGAAGTGACCAGGGCCACATCTGGTGGTTTTCCCACGGAAGTGTCTTTTGAGGTGGAGGATCTCTCAGCCCCTAAACAGCAGGGCTATGGTGACGAAAGCATGTACAGTTTGAATTAATAAGAAAATTTTAACTGCAATAGCCACCATTCAACCCTAAGAGGGCAGCACTAAGACAGTTCCTGAACAAATATTGGAGAACTGAAAAAGTTGACCTAAAAATGTAAATATTTGCACAGTAACATTAAAGTAGCACCCTTAGACCCAGTTTATTTAAAAAAAATATATTTTGGGGTGAGTTATATATATCCACTTTAATACTGATAACTGTTTCTGTTTGTTGAAACAGTTTTGGAGTTATACTTGGCCAAGATTTTTGAAGACGTCTGCCCCCTCTGGCAACAGGTTGAAATGACACCGGTGTTGTGCACGTGCATGGTAGAAGAGGAAAAGCATCTGCTGTTGCAACTGCACAGATCTTTTGTTTAGAGGCGTAGTGTCTTCTGAGGTAAGAAAGCTATAATTACGGAAGTTAGTCCATGTTCTCTCGCTAATGCATCAATTACGGTGGAGACTCAACAAAGTAGTGAGGTGAACGAGAGTGTGCAGCGCGTTACACCCACTCGCACACCCAGAGTAATCACTCTCTCATGAACTGACACTCCAGCCTATAGAGGTAACTGCGATCCGATTAAATAGAGGATAACTCATTTTACTCATCAGGCAATTGTAATTGCAAGGGCATGTATGGGAAAGAAAATAAATAATATTTAACTTCAAAAGTTGCACTAAGCACCTTTAAAAAAAAGTCCCATCTGGCCGGCTCTATAAAAGCATTTCCATCTGACACGGCAGTAGGTTTCACAGTATTTTGCTGACCTGGTGTAGAAAAACAGGCAACACTTAAATATCGCACAATGCATCAAGGTGAACTAGTTCTACGCATTCAACTTTTCACGAAGAACCTTCGGGACAGACAAATGTGGCAATCATGTTTGTGCATCTACAACCCAGAAATTACACTCATTATAAAGTTAAGTGGTGCAGGGGACACTGAGTCTGCTGCTTGCACAGTTGCACTCATTGTGTGCACACGTGCATACATTCATGTATGTCTACAGTAGGTACATACCTACGTATGTGCAAGTGCGTAAGTAATCCAAGGTCTGACTGTTCTGGGGTGTGTGTGTGTTTGGTGGTGTGCTTGGTACAGAAACAGCAACACAGTAGATTAGGAGCCTTTTTTTAACTTTAAGGCCAGAGCATAAGGTCTAGCAGCAGTTAAATAGGAGGGGCGACTTTAAATGGACTGTCTTCACCCCCTGGTTGGTATCTGTCTCTGTGGGGCCTCTGCTGGTTTAACTGTGGCATGGAAACTCCCATTAAAGCTTTTAAATCCTAAGAATGTGTGGGAGGTATCTTGATGTGTGCGTGGAGAAAAAAAGAACAGATGATTGGGAAAAATTAAAAGCATTCATTCCCTTTGTTGGGAGTTTAAGTGATAGACAAATATATAATGTGAAAGGTTTGCTTGCTTTTGTTGCTTTACAAAGGATCTGAACCGTGGTCTGCATTTGTATATTTATGCGATTACTTGTCCAAGTTTTTTGGTGTACGTCTCGTCCAACATTACAGCTCTACAGATGACCCGAATCTGCTTTGCAGAAATAACTTAGGCTCAGTCAGACTGGAAGCATTCATTTTCAGTATTGTGACATAATTTGAGATTTTATATCTGGAGCTCCCTCGTATTTACTGTGGGCCTTGCAGGTGGTTTCTCTGATAAATGTTTTCGGTCACAATCCTGTCAGTTTAAACGGATGCCGATCTCTTGATGGGTTTGCAGCTGTATACTCTTAGTTTCTGAGTAATCACCAGTGGTGTACGAGATGTTCAAGGCTTGTGATGTTGTTTTATGAACTTAACCTGCTTTTATCTTTTTCAAAAACGTCATCCCTGACTTGTCTGCTGCCCTCCTTGATGCTGTTTGCTCACTAATGTTCTCTAGCCACCATGTGGGCTCGCATTAAACAGTTGTCTTTGCACCGAGATTAAATTAAGATGCCTTCTTTGGCCAATTTGTGCCACAAGTTTTTGTTTAGAAGTGTCCAACTTAAAGGAGGCTGGATACAAATACACATCAGACTTCCAGATTTATCCATAAAAAAAAGTTTACCTTTATACTTCACAATTGTGTGTTACTGTTTTGTCTATTACAACAAATCCTATTACAATGGCATTGCTGTTTGTGGCATAACAAAATGAATACTTGTGCGAGGCATAGTAAATAAAGGTTGGTCTAGAGGTGCATCAAGCTAAACCTTTTTTAACTTCAAAGGACTTGCTTTTTACTTGCATCCGATGGTGCAGAATGTATTTTCAGCCCGCCTTGTTTCATTAAACTGGATCCTCAAGAGACTGCTGCCACATTAAATTTCACCAAATCAAACGTGCTGACGGTTTGACGCACTGATATCAAGTGAATAGCAGGTCAGTTTTCTGTGTCAAAACTCAAAGTATGCCGACTTTTCAGCTGGCCAGCTCAGGGCTTTCATCACGTTCGAAGCCAAGTTGTGGTGAGCAGTGGCCTGCTGGAGTTTCCGATGCAAATAGCTGAACTGAGGTTCTGCTAAATTGTTACTGGATCTGGCTGACCCAGAAATTCGGAGGTACACACAACAAACACACATGCACGGGTGACCTTAAGTATAGCTAGCCTCTCGGAAAACGCACAGACTCAGTCATCACCCCAGACGCAGCACAAACCAACACTGTTGCTTATTCGCGAGAAGCACAGACATATATTTCTATTTGAACCCCAACCGACATATATTCAGAGTCCACAGCCCTTCCAATCCTTCACACTGACAACAGCTCAGCAACCTCTGCAGAAGCTTGTAACCGTAGAACCTCCACCCAGTGTACTTTTCTATGTCGCCGGGAACAAAGCAGATGCCTTATTTTAGTCCACAGCAGATGGAGTCGCTCTCTGCTATGTTGAATAACTGCCTATAATCCAGTTTCCCTTTTTAACCAGAGAGTGTCTGAATCCTCTCAATCTCATTTTTTAAAAAGTTTTTTAATTTTGTCCTTAAATCCGACCAATATAGCTTATTTGTTCAAATCAGTTGTAAGGTTATTTTTTTCCCCCAAGTTTATTTGTTCGCAAATAAATTTGATGTATGAAAAGATCTTTCAAAGCGTATTTTAATTAAAGACTAAAGATTGTCTAAAGATTCAAAGTGCTCTAAATAAATCAGCATGTGTGGTAACTTGACAAGTGGAGCCGTGTACCGCGTGCAACTGATACAGCCATAGACGAGGTGTCAGAATTTAAAGCACGACCATAATGCAAGTTAAGGATTACTCTGCATGAAGGAAAAATTATAAAAATGTTCAGTATTTGCAGGAAAACTGTCTTTTAATATTTCAAGCCCAAGCTGAAATATGGAAGCCCTGCATGGCATTTTGTCTCCTAACCAAGTTGTCTATCTTAACCAGGCAGACAGACCAATAAACTCACCCTTGATAGTTGGGCCCATTTGCAATCACCAAAATCTTCTTCTCCTTTCCTCCCATGTCTCTCATGGGTTTGATGGAGGTTATCTCTCCAACTTTTCCCAATGTTCTTCAACAAGGCCCCCAGTGCTGGTGCTGGAAGCTCTCTTCCTCCCCGCTCAGACTAGAACGCTCTGTTCAAAGGGGACTAACGCACAGAGAGATCAGGAAAGACAGCCCAACTGGAAACTGTGGGCGCTTGTGCCATGACATCCCTGAAGGGATAAGCGGCAGAGGGGGGGGGGGGTTGGGGGGGGTCAGAGAAAGACAGGGGTGTGTGGGAGGAGGAGGAGGTGCACGGGGTATGTGCTCTGGGACCACAGACAGGAACAGACCGGAGAGATTATTCCAGGGAACGTGGCTTATTATGATAGAATGAACGGAATGAGCGCCGTGTGTCTGTGGAAGAGCAGCAGGGAAAGACTGAATCAGGGGTAGAGAGATGTGAGCGGTGACTAGGAGAGCCCAAATCATAAAAAAATTATTTTATGTTGTGAAATGTTCATCAAACTGCAGGTAATTTATTCTGCTCCTTTGTTACAAACATTTTGCAATATTTTAATGTTCCCTTTCTAATGTCTGGATGGGACCTGGTTTAAATTTAGGCCCAAGTGTACACAAAAAAGTCTGCCCCATGATCCAAATTGCTTATAGAACCATCATTTTCATTCTGTAAATAATGAGAGTGTGTTTTTGAAACCTAATAATAATAATTTTGGAACCTGAAAAAGAACAGAATATATTTTTGTTTCTTCATTTATGAGATTTTAGACCTGTAACTGTGTACCTTTCAGAAAGTGTAAATGCATAAACATTTGAATCAAACCTCACATGCAGAATACATTGAAGAAAAAAAATCCTTATTTCACTTGAGTAAATATAACACTAAACATACAAACAAACAGTAGTAACCTTACTTCAACTCAATTCAATTCAATTATATTTTATTTATATAGCAGCAATTCACAACACATGTCCTCTCAAGGCACTTTACAAAATCAAATTCAATCACATCTTCCAGACAGATTGGTCA
Source organism: Fundulus diaphanus (assembly GCA_037039145.1). Lineage (NCBI taxonomy): Eukaryota > Metazoa > Chordata > Actinopteri > Cyprinodontiformes > Fundulidae > Fundulus > Fundulus diaphanus. Next base: position 17,682,972 of record CM073128.1, on the reverse strand, counting down.
AAAAGTTTCCCATCTAAAGTAAAACTTAACTAACTAATAAACAACAAGATCTTTTAAAAACTTATTGATTTTAGTCTTGGGCAATTTTAAGCGGTTGTGAAGGTGACCAAATATAAACCTCTTAACTCTTTAAAGCCAAACATCAAGGTGAGCGTGTCCTTTTCCGTCATGCTGTGGTCTGGCAGCTGCTTGTTAAACTCTTTTAGAAATGCAGCAGATGATGGACACGAAGCAAGCTGGTTTTCACAAGAATGGCATTTATTGGAGGTCACTCAGGGAACTCAGAGAAACTGGGTAAAAGGAGCGCTGAGGCTCTGTCCCACGCACAGTTGGCTCATTTAAGTATATTTTGGGAAGGTATAGGACATTAGCCTTTTATGGGTAATTGGTAAAATTACCTATAAAAGTTGAATTTTTCTCTTTATGATTATTGTACCTCAAAGCCCCTGACTGGTTTTAATTCAACATTGGAACAAGAATAGATTACATACATTACGCTACACAACATCCACTGGTGTTAGTGAGGAAGGGGGGGGGGGGGAGTATATTCTTACACACAGGCATGGCCTTAAAGTCACAGATGGCTCAGAGGTTAAAAATTGTTTCTGAGTCTGCTGTTCAGGATTTTATGACTCTGTAAGATCTATCAGAGGTCAGCGGGGCAAACAGGTGAGTCGGCCCATTAGGATGCCCCTCGCACCATTAACCCACGAGGAACTGAAACCGTCTTTGCTTAAAAGGCATCGAGGAGCTGATGGTGGTCTGAAGAGCAGTCTTGATTTTTGCAGAACAGCTGGTTATCCATTGACATGTAAAAAAAAAAACACCTTTAAAAGATTATTTTTATAAAAAAAAAGGAGCCATCAGTTTCACAGCCAGGATGTTTTGTTAGCACACTTGAAGAAGACCCTCATGCTGACAGATGCAGCGGCGTTGGTAGATTATGAAGTGCTTTTAGAGCCACAGTGACCCGGTTACACTGTCCTGGCTGATAAGAGTAGTGACAAATTCACCGCCGGAAGCTATGGAGGTGGCCATTTCAATCTCATGCCAATACAATCGACGGCAACAAGCAGTTTGTTTGTTATTTAATACAAATTTTGAAAATCTATAACGAAAATTGTTGGAGGATTTTGATGCTTTAATGTAATTGATTCTTCAGATATTGGGAAACAACGTGACTGGAGAGGCGCAGAGCAGCACAAACAGCAGCAGCAGGACTTGGTCAAGTAATCATAATGACTCCTCGGACAGCAATGTCTCTCCCACACCCTTCACCAGGATCCCCATGGTTACGATCTGATATGCTAGCTGATGGGCGCCAGCACTTTCATTAGCACTTTGGGCATTCTCTTAAAGACGTACAACATATCCAGGACACGCACAGGCAGGCTATGCAAAAACACTCCCATAATTTCAGGCCTTTCAGACTTTTGCCGCATTTCACAGCAAATTATTGTGGTTTTAAAGTTGCCAAGAATGCAGCTTTTTAGTTTAACTGTTTAGTTAACTGTTTAACTGTTGAGTTAAGGGTTGTTTCTTTTAAAAGTATCCGTTTAATCTTCTACATTTGTGTTTTTCATGCCGTCTAAACCTCATTTAACTTTTCGGCTCATTTATTGTAACTTTTTAAGGGAATAAACATGTTCATTTCGCTGTGGATGTGTTCTGTTTACCTGTCACATTGTCTCATTATCGTCTGTTGTGTTTATCACTATCATCTGTTGTTCTCTTGACCTTTTCATTAGTGAGCTCAAGCTTTAGTCTTGTGGCCGTGACACTGAATCCTGTTGCACTCCCTCTGTCGCCCTCCTGTCTTGATCTTCCTCCTGTGTGCAAATTGTCTCCCCTTGAGCCTGTTGCTGCAGGGTTTAACGGTGCTTTATGTGTGTCCTGGTATGCCACTCAGGGCCAAATGTTTGCATTCCACTGCTTCTTTATATAGCACACACTAGATTAAATTATCTTGGGACAATAGTATTGTTTGGCACTGAAAATAACCCAGTGTGCTGTCATAGACTGGATCCAGTACCTTGCAAAATTACCTATAATCCTTGAAATGTTTCACTTATTACAGCTATAAAAACATTTTATTTTACCTGAATTTTATGTGAGAGAACAACAGACATTCCTGTATGATTGCAAAAAAAGAAAAGAATAATTCGTTTGTTTTTAATTTTGTACAAATAAGATGTATTCAGCCTCTTTGCAGACATTACAACTGCAAGTCTTCAGGTTTGTCCCTACCAGCTGTGCACAGCTTAAGACTGAAATTTTTGCCCATTTATATATTTGCAAGACTGCTCAATGTGCAGTCATATTGAATGGAGAGCACCTGTAAAGCAAGATCTGCTGCAAAATTTTTTTTTGTCTTGCTGCAGATTTTTAATTAGTTTCAGGTTGTATTTCAGCAGGACCATTCCAACACCTGCATATAATTTGATCTAAACCATTCGCCTAGACTTCTGGCTGCATTTCCAGGCCTGTTGTCCCGCTGGAAGGTGAAGCTTTCACGTCTTCAGTGGTCTCCGACAGGATTTTTTCCAAGATTGCGCTCTATTTAGTCCCATCCATCTCTTTGATCAGCCTTTTCTCCCCCTTACCAGAAACCTATCCCCAAAGCATGATGCTACCAACACCATCTCTGATGGTGGGGATGATGTTTTTAGGGTGATGTGCAGTGTTACTTTACCGCCTCACATAGTGTTTAAATGTCGACAAAGAAGGTCAGACCTTATGCTCTTAAGGTCACCTTATTCCACATCTATGAAGCCTCCTTCTACACCTGTTCTATCTGGTTTGTAAGGGGTTTTATTTAAGGTTTCAGAACAGAGAGGGCTGAAAACAAATGCATGGTGGTGGTCTGCTCCGGTGCTCAAAATCCGGCAACGGCATGTTTTAGGTGTTCAACACACACAAATGAATGGGTGATTGCCAGGCTAATGCAGAACTTGATAACTTGCAGGGAGGGAAATAAGCATTTATTCAGCTCTACTGGAGGCCCATCTAAGAGGTACAAGATACCAACTCTGAAGGACTGGAGTTTGTAACTCCTGGTCTTTTTCATTCATTCCCAATGAAAGTACGTTACTTTTTGTGGTGGAATGTTAATATAACGTCTGTCAGGAAGGGAAGGGCTTTCCTTTAAACTTTTGTCTTTTTATTTGTCAGTACATTTGCTGTTATCCTCAAAAATCCCAATAAATCAATAAGCGCTCTCTTCAAATGATTCTCCCACATGTTTAGCTGTAGTAATTAGCTTCAGCGGATAGACTGAGGTGACAGATGGTTTTCTTAGAATGCCGTTTTTCAGCTGCTTTACCATGGTGCATTTAAACACAATTAAAACAAAGGCTGATTGAGCAGTAAAAAGTCAGACATGCACAACTACTGCATGCCTTGCTAATATAAAGTTGTGGTGACAAAGCTGTTAAGAGGAAGAAGAGTAAAGGGTTAAAAAAAGTTGTTTTTGGCTTGTTGGATAGAATAATTTATACAGTTTTGGTGAGAAATAATATTTGCAATATATTTTAAGCCAAAGTAAAGCTTTAAAACTGTGTGTCATCTTGATTTAAAGATCAAGTCTCGATTCCTGACATCTGGAATGGTGTAAAACGTGCTGGCACTGACCACACGTGAGCTGCAAACCACAAAGGTGAACAGTTTGAACGCTGCCGAGTGACACACTGCACACTTGACATAGATTTCCGGGGGCTCGCTAAATCTTACGCGGAATCTTAATCAGAGGGGCAGATTCGCTGTTGATCCCTGAGAAGGTCACAGCTGTGTGGACACACAATGAGGCTGGAATAGCAGCTGAGGACAATGGGCGGCTGCTGAAGAGGAACAGAGAACCGCGGCGCATTGCAGTAGGATGATGGTCAGTTTAGTACTCTTACATCATTTAAAAACCTGCAGATTATTTTGGTTCTGCTGCCTGAGTGATGATGGAATGTAAAATAAATAGATTTCCAAAAAACAGTACTGCACCAGCCTCGGTGCGCGTTAGCTCGCTAAGCAGCGCTGCCATCAGTTGCTGACGGCGCTAGTCATCATATAAGGTGTGAACTCTGCAGCATCAGATGTAATTCGGCACATGGGTGCTTGCAATTAGACGCACAGTCTTTCATGGATGTGCAAAGGATTAGCCAGACAGACAGGGAAACCGGAGGAAATATAAAAAAAGACCTGGAGCACAGCGTTCGCTGTCTTTAAATTCAAACTGGGTTCTGGGGAATCTGTATCAGATGCACCACACTTCATTTAATTGCATCCAAGGGGAAAATTAACGCTGTGGTAATGAGGTCAGTATAGGGATCATGTGGCTAAAGATAGCATGTGACTTTGTACGACATACGCAACAGGGTACTCTGTGTTCAGTCTGTATTCAGTAAGATATAAACACCAGGAATCATTAAATACCGACTTAAAGTCCCGAAACATTTCCCTTTTACTGTGTGATAATCATAAACCAAGTAGAGGTGATTGATGGACTGGTAGAGAATTACCACCCCGCTCAGCAGCTCTGCACGGTCAGATACTGAATACTTGTTAGTAAGTGCTCTGCATTTGTTGCTTGGTTCAGTTCCACCTTTTGTGAGCAGTCTCTCAACAAAGCACAGAGTGAAAGCCCCCCGAAATCCGAACTAATGCTGCCAATGTCTGGGTTTTTCTCCAGGAATATAAGCTTAGCATTGCTGGAAGACTTGGGTCATCTACCCTGAGCTCAATTTTATCCTTGTAACCTTTACAAAAACTGGTGTTTAGGTCTCCTGAATGTCCTGATCCTAACCCCTGGAAGGAAACCGAGTGATAAACGATAAAGGAATTCAACCAAGTGATAGACGTGGGAACGAGTTGAACTGAGCAACCTAGTTTGCAACCGAGAATACAACTTGGGACGGCACAGCTGGGATCAAATTATATTTGAAGTCCCATAAATTTAATGGCACAGGGTTGTTTGACCTTGGCTTTGCACAAGTAAATGGTAACTGGCTTGTACTTGTATAGCGCTTTTAACTAGTCCGACGACCCCAAAGCGCTCTAAACTACATTCAGTCATTCGCCCATTCACGCACACGTTCACACCCTGACGGTGGTGAGCTATGTTAGTAGCCACAGCTGCCCTGGGTCAGACTGACAGAGACAAGTGGTGACCAGGAGCTGAAAGGGTGTGGTGGACATTAGATTATGAACCTGCGATTCGATTACAGAACCCAGTCTGAGGGAAAAAACGTAACCAAATAAAAGGTATCACTACAGCAATATCTAAGTTTTACACATCTGGATGCCATATTGGATTTTAAGGTCAGAATTCCAACTTTTTGTGGTAATCTGGTTGATTTTTCTTTATCATGAACCTGGAATTTCCCATTCCATGCATTCTGGGTTGGTTTTTTTCAAGTTACTGATTTACCCCTTATTTCTTCAACATTATTTATTTCAAACAGATAAAAAAAACACTTTGTTGAAACCCCTTCCTCCGTGCACGTTTTAGGATCCCAGCCCTGTATTTGTTTTGCAATTTGCACTTTTCCACTGTGGATCATATAAGTCCTGGCCCCTGACCATTTAAGTGTACGTGTATGGACTTTTAACGTCCTCCACATGCCGGCTGAAGGACAAAATTAAAGTCCGTTAAACGACAACTGCCACCCATCCCGTCGCCCTTTGTCCCTTGCTGCTGGTGCAAAGCTGCCCTGCTTTCATCTCATGCTCGTAAATAAGTCAGAATAACAATGATGAGATTTATAGAAGGTTGGACCCTCTGCCAAGAGCCGCTCCTTCGTCCCGTCAGCTGAACCTTATTGAACACAAAAGTATGCCACTGCATGAATCTAGGTCAGGAATAACAGAGCGTGGGGATCTTTAGAGCAAAAACCAACTCACAGACTCAGATGCAAAAACAGGGGCTTGATTTTGTTTTTTAATGCTTTGAGTGAAACATAATCCTCTTAAAGTGGTAGGCAGTCACATTAAAAAAATTAGAATATGCCTTCCGATGAGGGTTGTTTCTCAGATTACAAATATCTTTTGAAAAAAATAATAATCTTTAAGCATGCATTTAAACCCACATTTCTGTATTAAAAATATTTCTGTTGGTCTGATGTAATTTTCTAATTCTAAGTATTATGTTTTCATTAATTGTAAGTGGGAAATCATCAGAATGAACATAAATAAAAGGCTTTAAGACATCAGTCTGGGGCACGCCTGTGGAGCAGGGATAGCACGCCCAAAAACCAGATACGGAGGAAAGGCCGTCCAGTGTTGGACTTTGGCTCCTGGAGCTTTCCCGCATGTCTTCCCCGTCTCTCTCAGCACCTTTCCTGCCAGCCTACTTTCTTTAAAGGACACAAGTGCCACAAAAAGACGACAAAAAAATTAAAACATCAGTCTGTGTGCAGTTACTTTATACAATGTGTTTCACAGTTCTCTGGGATGGACAGATTGTTTGGGGCTTTGACTGCAGTAAAGGAAGCGCTGCTCCGCACTGTTAAGAATAAGCTGAGCTCTCGATTTCTCTATGGTCATGAGGTCTGGATCATGACTGAAAGAACAAGATCCCGGATACAAGCAGATGAAACTCGCTTCCGTCGGAGGGTAGCCCGGCTCAGCCTTATAGATAGGGTGAGATAGATCTGTTAGCTCAAAGTAGAGCCACTGTTTGTTCCCATCGAAAGGGGTCAGTAGAGATTCAAAACTCACTGAAGGGACTATATATATCCCGTCTGGCCTGGGAACACCTTGAGGTCCCCTAGAATGAGCTGGAGGATGTTGCTGGGGAGACGGATGTCTGGGTTTCCCTCCTGGACCTGTTGACCTTGTGACAGTCTTGGATAAGCAGAAGACAAGGGATAGATGGATGTTTCACTTAATAAATGAACACTTCAGTAACACTCAAATTTATTGAATGCGACTTTATATTAATCTTTTGTAGCTCTAGAAAGCCTAAAGCTGTCAGTTATGGTTTCATGTTGAGTTCACACTTTTCTTTTTACACGAGGTTTACAAACAGCCAACTGAACCAATAAATGTTGGGAAAATCTGTTTTCCAAACTCACAGCTTTAAAACGTATTTTTGTTGTATCATTTTCCCTTCAGGAAGCGGAAGATAAAATCTGATCTCTACGCGGAGAACACTGTGTAATAATTTACCATTGATATAAATGGCCTCTCATGGCGAATGAATAAATTAGGTGCTTCTTTACACATCTAGCTGTTTTGTCTCTCCTTTTGAGGCAAGTATCTGTTTAACTCTAAAAACTAAAAGCCCATCACAAGATGAAGCGTTTTCATTTTTCAAAAGTAAAGATGTATGTAACCTCCATTAACTCTGTCTGTGAACATTGGGAAGAGTAAATTCAAATCATCAAGACAGTGTTGCTTTAATATTCACTTTTGGCTGTGATTGTATGTTCTTTTTGTCTGAACTTTTCTTCAGAAATTTGCCATAGATAATATATATTGCTAGGCATCATACAAAAGAGAGAAAAACAACACAAGAATATTTATTAGCGCAAAAGATGCTACTTTATGTTTCTAAAGTTATGTTTCACTGAATTGCTATTTTGAATGAATGAATGCATGCATCTTATTCATTCCTTTTTATTCTCAGACAAATGCATCACTTCACTGATAGAGTTATATTTGAATTTTGCTATTTAACGTTTATTAATCAGGATGCTCCATATAATTGTAGACAACACAAACAATCACACAATAAAACGGGAATAAAACGTTCAAGTTAAAATTTAGCCAATTATAGAAAAGAGAAAGAAAAGCTTGCAGGGGAAAATATTTTTTATAATAATTTTTTTTCTTTGGAAGACCTGGATATTTTTTTCTAAATAGATTCACACCTGAGTGAGGGCATTTGCAACAAACATAATCTTATGTTCGAGATTCAATACAAATTAGTCAGAAAAAAAAATCACAACTTACCCGAGTGGCAAGAAAATGTCACTTTGACTCCCTCTATTGGACAGAGTCAAAACACTCTCCACTTTAAATGCAACAGAACGCTCTTGTTGCTACCAGAATTTAAAAAGGCGGACTTTTAGATGAGGCATATTCTAAAAATACATTCAGAGTATGTTCTGCCTTTCATTTAATAAAACATATATAATTTTATTTTCATTTATTAAAATGTTTGTTCTTATTCCTACAATGCAATATGAAATTTGAAATGTAATACCACATCATCAGGCTTGTCTTGAAGATTGTTGGAGGAGTTTTAAAAATTGAATAAACTTCAAGCCAGGTATTTATATTCCATTTATATATATCCAAACTAAAAACATACTAAAGATATTGAGCATGTGTAAATTAAAGGGAAAGCATTGTGAAAACCTGTTTTTATATTTTCACACAAATTCTTTTGGTTGCAGCTTACTTGGAAAATGGGAAAAACTGACACATTTAATCTGCATGCTTTTGCAGACTTTTGATAAGATAAGAGAAAAATCTTTTTATTTCACAATAGCGTGGTCTTGGTATCAGAGTCGAAATGTTTTCTAAGAACTGCTGTAGGGAGAAGGGGAGGTCTGCAGTCCAAAGATTGCCATTGAGCAGACGTGTTTATCAGTTTACCATGCCAACAATGTCGACTTCACTCGTGAAGATTAGGTCTGAGTGATGAATAACAGAGACACACCTTTCTGATGAATAAGGTCAACGCTCCGCTCCCTCCTGGATTTCACTGCACTGAATTTTCAATCACAAACTAATGTCTTGAAATGTCGGACCCTAGTCTGAAGAATGGATTAAAGCAGCTTTAGAGAAATACTGGTTTCAAAGACTAAAATTAAAATTCTGTCATCTTCAAAGTTTATTTCATACACAATCTGAAAATATAACCAAAACACAACTAAGTCATTTTAACTGTAATTTGCATGTGCAAAACGTTATCTAATTTGCCTGATGTTCCCTTTCATTAGTAATTTATTCCACACTAAAAAGACTAAAGACAAACAACGCTTTCTGAAATCTGTGACATACAAGGACCCCAAATAAATGACCCATTTTGGGCTAAATTTAGTACCTGCGGCGATGGTAGAGATGCCATGTGGGCCAGATGCACTCCACAAGTCATGAACTGGGTCTGAGTTTTTAACCAGGGTTAATGACCTGATCTCACAACCTCTATGTCAAATACAACAACTTCATTTAAAACTTACATCTCATCATTACCAGGGGTATCGTTTATAAAACATATGTAAGCACAAAACGGAGACTAAATCTTGTTTGCGTCACTTTCAATGTAAAGGCAGAGATCTATACGCTGATCTAAACTCTCACCCTTACATACGCTAGTTTTGGATACGGGAAACTGGCAACACAGATGGTAAAGTGGTGAATCGCAGCCACACTGCATCATGATTCCTCTCAGACGTTCGATTTCACTCCATATCAGACATTAATCCCCTTTATAATAAGCAGTCTTCATCACTGGGGGGAAACCCTCATCCCTCCTGGTCTCCCTCATACTCGGCGATTCAGACACACATATTACTTCAAGACAAGGGACATTTCAACGCAGAGCATGTGTTGGAATGTCAGCCGACTTATAAGACAGTGATAAGATTCCCTTTTTAACAAGTTCTTTTATTGTGGACAACGTATGTGCCTATGATGGACCGAGTTAAAAGCATGAGGAGTCACAGGAATTACCGTATTTTCCGTACCATATGGCGCACCGGATTACAAGGCGCTCTGTGAATTAACGTGTCCATGTGTGTCTTTGTCCACACATAAACTGCACCGGATTATTAGGCGCAATAAATATTCTTCCCAAGTGTGTAATATCACTTTGCCCCTTCGCGTACACAGCTCTCTCCTGAGAGGGAGAGCTATCCGTCCTAGGAGGACAGAGTAGTTGGACTACACTGGCCTGTTTCTAACATAAGGCCGAAATAAATTAAACTTTTAAAATGAATTAACTTACTTGCTTTATTGTTGCTAGCGCGTAATCTGGGCGTGGGCTGCCTTCCAAGAATGCACTTCTAGTTTTGTCATTACACTCAGGCAGTCTTGTAGACAGCTCAGGCGTCTAGGTAGTGACACAGTGTACCGTAATGCTCCGAATATCCAATGAGCGGGGCGGCTTTGTTGCTAACTAAAGTCATACTTACACATTTTAACAGATTTTTGAGCGCATTGTACCACATAAAATCGGTCAGTAAACACAACAAGTACAGTAATCACATATAAGGCACAACGGATTATAAGGCACAACATAAAAGTTTTGAAAAAAAATTAAGGATTTTAAGTGCGCCTTATAGTCCGAAATACGGTATTTCAAAAAACCTGGGCTTTTATTTTAACCTAGAACTTAAAGTTACAAAAGAGAAAGGTTCTGAGCTCACAAAAGAGTCAAAGCGATAGAATTTCACTCAGACAAAAGTTGTGGACTAAACAAACCAACTAACTGCACAAACAAACATAACTGACTTGACAAAGTGACACACATGGGTATATATATACACTGGCTGATCAGACCATTAAGACACAATCGGGGTGACTAAACACGATACAACAAATACTCACAAGAAACTACACAGTATAGTTAAGTTTGTCAAAAGAATATCCTACAAGAAAGAAAATCAAAATTCCTAAAAGTGAAATACAAGTCTTTAATTCAATATAAAAAAAGATAAGAGACATAAGAGCATATAAATTGCCCCTCTCAAGCAGGAGCTGGTGGTACAGTCCAATTAACCCTGGCTCAATCCACGTTCCCTTATAGAGTAAGGACTCTTTAGCCAAAGCGGAAGGGCATCAGCAGTCGCTATGATAAGTGCTGTTCGAATAGTGCAGTCAGTAAGGAAGGAGGTAGGAAAAGTAGCATGTATACTCCCTCCCGCACAGACCCCTCACTGAAATCAACGAAAATGTCAGGAGAGAAGAGGGCGCACACTTTGTAGTTCATTTTCGGAAGGCTATAGGCCCGGATTTGATTCGCATCATCCATGTACGTTGCCGTCACGTGATGCCGTCGGAGTTAAAGGCTGTCCGAAATTGACACAGCAGTCGGAAGCTCCTTTGCTCTCCACGGCAGAGTTCTTACTCTTGACCCCATGAAAGGTCAAGAACAGGAGCTAGGAGCACGAGCTAGAAGCTATTATCAAGGGTATTCGGATGGAACCCCTCTTTCAGGCGCTCTGAGACCTGGCTGGTTGCCATAGTTAACCATGAAATAATAATGCTCAGCTGGCTCATTTAAATACACACGGTCATTCATGAGGTGCTCTGCATTGATCATTTATGGTTGAATCTGGGCGTGTGGAGGGCAGAACATGAGGCGGAACCTGGCACGCAAACATTCAGGTGCAACTGTGATTTATAATATGTGATTTATTGTGGGAGTGGTGGCCTGGTGGGTAGGGAGCCAGGCGTTTGCATCTTGGAGAGGCTGCACAGGTTGGTAGTTCAAAACTCAAAAGTGTTGCCCTGAGCAAGACCCTTGACCACAGACTGCTCCCTAAGGGATGGGTTAAAGGCAGAGACACACATTCCCTCTGTGAGACTATCAAGAGAAAATATTTATTTATACAGGGGAAATTGCTTGCTAGTTTATAGATAATGATTTTTTGTTTGCCATACGCCATTTTTGGCTTTTGGACATACGCACACTTTTATTATCGATAAAGATGTTTTTTTACATAAAAACAGTGCATCTCACTGAAGAAACACTGACAAAACCGCAAGGCAAATTGTCTGTGTTGGTTCATCACACAAATTATTTTTTTTAAATTATCTGTACATCTTCAATTTGGTTAAATGAATGTTGGTCTTCTTTTTTCATCAGAGTTAAAACATCTGTTGATGAGTCTGTCACACTGGTTGACCACGGAGAGCTAAATCAAGGTCACAACAAAATGTTTTATAATGATAATTGCATAGCTCAGCTCTGCAGCTATGGAGCATCCAACAGTCAGTCAAAACAATTAATGTTTGTTACCGGGGGCTCTTAAACGTCATGTTCAAAGCTCCAAATCGGAATTTTATATCTCAACAACTAGTAATGAGCAAATACCATATGATAGGTTTACTTAGTCAACATGCCTACAATCACTTGTTAGTGACCTCAAGTGGCTTGATTTTTTTGTCAGAGAAATTCGTTCTCTGATTTTTGTTGAACATATCTCCACTTAAAGTTGATGAATTACTTTGCCTGCTTGACTTCATTAAAGATTAGGCATTTTACTATACTTACATACTGTACTATATCATTTATTGTACAATAATAAAACTATAGCAAATGTAACATAAACCCACAAACACATATATTGCTCTCCTGCTTTATGAACCAACTGTTGTGCTTTGGACATCTGTTCCTTGACGTTTAGTATTTTATCAGCTGGCTGTGCTGCACTCAGGTCTGTCTCTCTGCTTGGGGTCTCAGTTTTTTTAAGAATAAGTTGCAGGGCACTGTCCGGACTGACGTGCTCTTTGGTCTGGATCGGATGAGAGACCTAGACTTAGAGATTTGCTGCTTTACAACGTGGTACGAGGTGGTGGAAACAGGTGGAAACATTTGACTCCAAAAGCAGGCCACTGTAACATCTGTGTCAGGTGATAGGCTCACCTGACACAGATGCCGAAGTTCACGCAAACCCGACCATCCTCAGTCAGGTGCTACTGGTAATGCCCTCTGATGCATCTGTTTCATCCAGTGTCTGCTGAACCTTCCAGTATCACCTTGACCATCTTGACCGGCGGATGCTCTGTGCACCGCCTGCAACACCGCGCCAGCCACTGTTTATTCTACGCTTGCGCCCCCTGCCGTTCATTTTAGACTCTGGCCATGTTATTGTGAGTTACATGGTGACCACTGTCTTTGCTGGACAGTCTTTTGTGAAGCAACAAATAAATAATTAAAAATATGTATAAAAACTCCACCTTCAGCAGCATTTTCTCCGTGAAACAACAAATCCAAAGCACAGGACAACTCTCGTTTTAGAAGAAAAAAAGCGCGCAGGTGGTGTGACGCAGTAATCCCGCACAGAAATCAAACGGCATTGCTGGCTGCTCTGTTTCTTGCCTCCCCAGTCCAACGACAACAAGGCCGCATGTTTTGTCCCTCTCCGAATCGCGCAGTCACGCGTCCCACCCGAACCGAGCCGAGCGGACCGCCGGACACCGGCTGCTCATTAAACGCCAGTTCTATGGTTGGAGGCGCCCCAGCGGAAGCACACGCAATTGCCAAGGGGCTTCTGTTCTGTCTTTTTCTTTTTCTTTCGTTTTCTCACAGGCCAGTTTTGTGCGACAGCAGCGCTCATCAAGAAAGGGTAAATATGCTTAGGCTTAATATAAAAAAAACCAGCGAATATAATCTTTCTGGAGCTTTAGTCAGTGGACACGCTCCAAACTGGTGTCTGAATTTGATTTCCGGGTTGCTCAAACCAGCAGTTTGACGCCGTTCATCGAGGTTTTCAATGACGTTACGAGAATCTACACGGTTTTAAATGAAGAGGGTTTTACACAACGCCCTTAGGACTAATCTATAAAAGGTGAAAAACGTCGGTTTAAAAAAATGCACAATTGCTCCGCCCACCCTTTATATCCACGGACAGGCGCTTCATTCTTATTTATGCTCAGGAGGCACAACTGGGTTTTGAAATATTTGAAGGTGGTTCTAAAGGACTTTCTCATATTGTGTCCAGGACTGTTTATGTATATATTTACTTTTTTCTTCTTTTTTTAAACGTTTTCGTTTTGCTCATTTTAAATAACCAACTTTAACAGCGTTCCTGTGCGGTCTTAAGCAGCTTGTGAAGGTACGTCCTTTGATTCGATCCATTGTCCGGTTTAGTTAACTTTGGAAAAAGAATCTAAGAAAATGTTTGCGGTTCTACGCTTTTTTCCCCCCCATAGAAATTAGTTAGAATCACTTTTATTCACCAAATCTGTGGGTACAAACAAGGAATCTTACTTCAGATTGCAACTGTCCGTGAATAAACCAGAAAAACAAGTAGATCAGCAAACTACAATCTTTAACAAAAACTGGTTATGGGGAAAGGGTAAGAAAAGGGGCAGCATGCACAGTAGAGTTTTAAATGAGTAAACGATGATGATTTCTATTATGATGGCATCTTTAAACTTTGATTTACAAAAAAGGCCAAGCTTTTTGTTCAACTGAGATCTGTTTTTATAGCAATTTTAAGATTGTTAAAATGGACCCTTTTTGGCCTTTGGAAACTCCAGTGAGAGCTGTATGCACAACAAATGTCACATGAATACATTTAGACTGTGTTCTAATTAGGGGTGTAATTCACCAACTTTATAACAACACAATGTTATATAATTATTTTATTTTTTTTGGATGACGATACAACATTTGCCGATATTACAAAGTATGTTACAATACAATTTTCATTTAATGTAATTTACAAGTCTGAGACCGATGTGATGCGATACCATCTGCCCATCCCACACTATTAGATGGGCAGATGATGAGCAGATGATTACTATTGATATCGACTCCCAAAAAGATAATTTGACCATTTTATTTCTAAGCTCTTACAGGCATCAGAAATTTAAATCCAAAACAGTTTTTTATGAAAAGTAATAATAATAATAATAATAGATGACCTGGTCACTATAGTCTCATACCTTTATGAATTTCAAAATACAGACATAAATTAAAAATTACAATAAGGATTGATGTTTTCATTGTGCATCGATGCAACTGGATTATTATTTTTTTTGGATTTTTCACAGCTCTAGTGGCTCGCTTTTTATGAAAGTAGGCTGACAGGAATGGGGGTGAAAGAGGGGGAGAGACATGCGGCAAAGGACCACGGGTCAGATTCAAAACCAGATCGACCGCATTGAGGACTAAGGCCTCTGTATATGGGTCGCGCTACCCGCTGCGCCACAAGCCCAACAACTGGATTATTAAACATTTAATCGATATATCGACGTGGATCAGTGTATTGTTACTCAATGGAGCTTGTTTCTCACTCTCTGACACACACACACACACGCATATATATATATATATATATATATATATATATATATATATATATATGCGTGACTCAGATATTTAATGTATAATATGATCTAATTTTTTTTGTTGTGTTGTGTGGAAGAACATATCAAATAGCTCTTCCTGTCCAGTTTTTGTGCTGCTTACTTTAAATAATACAGGGCTGGAAAAGCACATTATTTATATTTTTTTTGAATTTCTCCCTCCTAGAAAAACCAAACATCAACCAGGATGGCCGCAAGCCAAGCAGATTTTGCCCTGGAGCTGTTCCGCACTCTGAGCCGAACCGATCCGGCCAAGAACATCTTCGTCTCTCCGCTGAGCATCAGCTCGGCGATGGCGATGGTCTACCTGGGTGCTAAAGGTGACACTGCGACTCAGATGGCAAAGGTCAGTGCACTGTCACGCCATCACATGATCACTCTCTGCAGGTTTTGTCAATGTCAGGGGCATTTAATAATAATAAAAAAAGGCATTTATAAAGACTTTATAAAGCATATTGTTAAATATAGTAACCCCCCCCCGTCCTCCTAGCTTTTCTGAGTTTGGCCCGGCTGTTATCTGTACTAAGCCAGTTGTGTATCTAAGGCAGAAGCTGACAGGTGTGTTTGAGGTGAGGCGCCTACTGCATAGAATCAAACCTGTACTTTGACCTCATTTAGTAATCCTTGGAACAAGCCGTGCATTGTTCATTTAAAGAAGCTCAACGTTGTAAAAACCGGCAGAAGATAAAAGCGGTTCCCTGCTTACACCAGTTCCTCTGAAAAACTCCCCTGTCAGATTGTATATTTAGGTCTGATTAATAGCTTTTGCGTTTGCCAAAGGAAGTTTCTTTGTTTGCACTACTTCATCTTGATTTAGAAAGCCCCGACATTCTAACTGTCAAAGATTTTAGACACAGTGTTTTGCTGTCGCGGCTACATAAAGCCCAGATTTTATTTTATTTTTGCCTTGACGTTTCATTTTTCTCCACCTTCCCTCAGGCCCTCTCATTCACCAATGGTGAAGGCGTCCATGCAGATTTCCAAACCCTAAACGCCGACATAAACTCCCCGTCTGCTTCGTACATCCTGAAAGTGGCCAACCGTCTTTATGGAGAGACCACATCTAAGTTTCTCCCCGTAAGTCTGCACACATCGGCGGCTCGTCAAACTCATTAAAGACATGGCGAAACGACACTGCTCAAGCCCTTATTCTAATATATGCAGAAATTCCTGGAAGCCACCCAGAAGTTCTACCAGGCAGACCTGAAGCCCGTTGATTTTATTGGAAATCCAGAGGACTCCAGAACGGAGATCAACAGCTGGGTGGAGCAGCAGACAGAGAGTCAGAATATGTCCATCTTATTAGACAGACATGAATACTTTGTTTTCTATTGGTTAAGGCTTCAGTGTTACATCGTGTTTATATATATTTTTTTCAGATAAGATTAAAGATCTTCTGAAGCCAGGAACCGTGACTCCAATGACAAGACTGGCTCTGGTGAATGCCATCTACTTCAAAGGAAACTGGATGAGTCGCTTTGATGCGACAAACACCAAGGAGATGCCGTTTAAAGTCAACCTGGTAAAAAAAAAACACATTACCGACGACGGGACAGATGTGGTGCTGTGCTCTGATCTCCCTTGTTTTCCATTTCTTGTGTGTCAGAATGAGACAAAGATGGTCCAGATGATGTACCAGATGAAAAAGCTGCCCTACAACTACATCTCTGACTTGGGACTGCAGATACTGGAGCTTCCGTATGTGAATCAGGAGCTCAGCATGTTCATCCTGCTGCCAGAGTTGGCTACAGGCGACTCAGACCCTTTAGTGAAGGTGCGCACCTGGAAAAAAAAATAAAAAAATTTTGAAGCTTAATTTAGTTTTCAGGCTGCACACGTAACGCCTAAAGAAGCACATATGAGCAGCAGAATTACCAGATTTGCTCTTTTGCAGCTGGAAAGCGAGCTGACGCCAGCGAAGCTGGAGGAATGGACCGACAGAGCAAACATGGACACCCAAACCGAAATCATCATCCACCTGCCAAAGTTCAAACTGGAGGAGGATTATGAGCTCAAGGAACATCTGTCCAAGATGGGCATGACGGACGTGTTCTGCGCCGGTAAGGCTAACCTGACGGGCATGAACGGAGAGGGGGGGCTCTTCTTGTCTACGGTGGCCCACAAGGCCTTTGTGGACGTGAACGAAGAGGGCACGGAAGCTGCTGCCGCCACGGCTGGCATGGTGTCTTTCTGCATGTTGCGGGAGGAGCACTTCCAGGCAGACCACCCTTTCCTCTTCTTCATCCGGCACAACAAGACGAAGTCTATCCTCTTCTTCGGCAGGTTCTCATCTCCTCAGTAGAACTGACGCACTACATTTGATACTAAAATAAAAGCTTTAAAGGTTGGCTTTTTATCAACTAATTATTAGCTTTCTGTTAATTTTGCCTGAGAATGAATGACAATAAAAAATATATGCAAAAAGCCCTGTGGTAAATTGTGATTCTTTTCGAGAAAGGTAACATTTTCTTAGGCCTTTATGCATTTTCTGGAACCGAGTCAAAACTAACTGAGTTTTATAATGACACCTGAAGCAGTGTTTTTCTGAACAGACTAAAAGTCACAAGTAGGTTACAGATTTATTAAAAAAAACGATGATTGGAGGCTATCCCATGTGTGAGCTGAGGTGATTTTAAAAGGGTAGCTAGTGCAAAGTATAATGAAAATGCTTCAGTGAAAGCATTGGAACTGAAGAGACTGTTGGATGTATTTTCCGAGCCACCAGAGGGCAGCAATATTAAACATTTTTACTTTGCTCCTAAAGCAATTCAAGGTCCAAATACTTTTTAATTAGGTGTAACATTCATTCTTGGACGTGCTTATTTAATGAAATACCTCAGTGTTTCCAGTTTTTTCTTCATAATAAGATGCTTTCGCTCAGGCCATCAGGTCCTGGCTTGTCCAACAAAGTGCCTGATTTCTTGACCTATACAACCCAAGTTGAATACCCAGAATGGGTGCAGTGCTTATAAAATGTAGTGAAAACTGAATGCAGTATTTTTTGTCTCCTTAATACAATGGCACGCATAGAGCTAAGCACACATGAACCTTTTGCTTTTGAAAGTATAAAATGCGTAAAGACTGTTAGTTTGTATTTAGAATTAATGAATGAATCCATAAATTGCTTTATTGACATCGGTGGCAAGCTACAAGAAATTAGGAGTGCCGCTCCTTCAGTGCAGAAATCACACAATTGGCTACACAATATGTGCATACACTAATTAATAAACTAAATGAAATTATAAAAGTACAATCAAAATAAATGACTAAAAGTAGACACTGTATACTTGTTTGAGTTGCGTTTTCTGCATATTTACTGCAACTGTTCCTGAATCTGCAGGTGTGGGTTTCACTGACGTGTAATCCTCTGATGGGAGGAGCTCAAACTGTCGGGGTGTGTACTCTCCTGTTTTAGTAGTTCAGAGAATTAGCAAGTTCCTCTGTTTGTTTTATGACTCAACAATTGTTCAGGGCCATGATTTTCCACATGTAAAGATGTTACAAACCTACTGCAGCTAATAAAAACGTTTTATACTCCAGACGGCCATATATTGGATGTTGATGATATTCCTGCTCAACTCAAAACATTTCGATCTCTGATTACAAATAGAGAGCAGCACAACCTGCAGACCAAACATTATATTTGAAAGACAACTTTTATTTTGAATTTAAGAACCGGAAGCCGACTTTCACGCTCACAGTTTCTTAGCTTGACGCTGGTTGGTCAACAGCTTGACCAACCAGCGTCAAGCTATGAAACCAAACATCCTGTTGGCTAACGAATGAGAAACTGCTGTCGTCAGTAAAACTTTCACTCGGTATCAATTTAATTTTTTACACTTGATATCTACAGCAGCTAGACGGGTATTACGTTTTTACAACACCTCGATTGTGACATTTTATTTGAAAACAGACTTTTATTTTGATGCCAGGAACCGGAACCTTACGTTCACATTCAGAGTTCCGTAGATTGATGCTCGTTGGTAACGTATTGCTGGCTAACGACAGACTACTGTTTTAGGTAATAATTTCCCTCAGTATCAATTCCATTTTACCACACTGGGTTAAAATCGGTAAAAACATGTTGGACGTTTCGCTTTTGTTTTACACATGCGTTTTGTCGGCCTTAATGTGTAGAGCATTCACTGTAAAGGAATACCGGTGAGCAGTTTTTCTGCTAGCAGGTACAAACTTTGGCAAGATGCGGTCTGACTGGTTTCAACTGTCAGAAAAGTACATATGGCACACCAAAGACAATATCCTTTAGATATATGCGTGGTTACTTTCAATTTCCTAACCCCAGTGACTCGATAAAAGCTATTTAAGGTTCGAATAAAAAGTTGCTTGTAAAGACATTTACACTACCTGGAAGGTGAAGGTGAAGGCGCCTGCGTGGCTGAAACGCATCCACCTGGCATTGCGCATTTCAAAGCTTTGCTTCTGTTTAGAATCACTTTGTGTGTCATTTTTCATTGATTCGGGAGTCGCATGTCTCATATGCCTTTGTTCATTTTATTGACTTTTTTTTCTCTAGCGTTTCATCTCCGTGATTTGCACTGGAGGAGACAAAGTAAGAAAAACAAGAGGCAAGCAACGTTACAGAAAATAAAATCATACACATTTCACCGAATGTTTTTGTTTCCCTTTGCATTTGAAGTAGGATATTTTGTGAATTTGTTAGTTATTTCAATTTGGAATTAAATAAATCAATAAATTATTTTTGATTAAATCTGAAAATGATTGAGATTTTGGCTTTGATTTTTTTATTTTATTTTATTTTGTCCAGTATTTGCGACTTATTTTGCCAGACAATAATGATTCTCCCTGCCGTGTGCTGAAAAAAGTGACCTGTTTTCCGCCTTTGCCACTGAGCTTTATTATTTATGATTAGATAAAGGGAGAAAAAAAACTTTTAACCACTCTGCATGATTTGATAAAATTGACTCTATAAAGTGCCTTGAGATGATGTGTTGTGAATTGGTTCTATATAAATGAAATAGAATTTTAAATTAATATTTTTTTCTAAAATATCTCAGTTTAGGAAGGGTTCTGTTGTCTGATATTTATATTATGTTTATGTGGTGGTTTCCTTTTGCTTAGATGAACTCTCAACACACTGGTCCAATGAAGGTGTTGGTCACAGGGGGTTCCGGATTGGTGGGGAGGGCCATACAGCGTGTTATAGAGGATGAAGGAGGAGCTAAAGAAGGAGAGGAGTGGATATTTCTGTCCTCCAGAGATGCAAACCTCATGTGAGAATCACTGCTCATTATTTTTGTACAGCTTCACAATTCCCCCTCCCGCCAAAATTATAAAACGGGCCGCACACATTTCATTGAGCTTCTGGTTTCTTATCAGGAACAAAGAGGAGACGCGGGCAGTTTTTGAAAAACATCGGCCCACCCACGTCATCCACCTGGCTGCTATGGTGGGAGGGCTTTTCAAGAACATGAAGCATAACCTTGACTTCTGGGTATGAGACACTACCTTCCTCTGCTGTTGTTGCTGTTTTTCTGAAATGTTCAGATGTGTTCTGTTGAAAGGTCTATTAAAGGTGCATAGCCATGTTATGTGACATTTTTAAATGTATACGTGAGTAATTCTCGGTCCGGCATTATTAACAAGTGAATTATTAATTAAGCAAACTGGCATCATGGTAGTTCTGCAATACTGTCACTAGATGGCGCCACGTCTATTTTTATCTGTTCATCGAGCCCAGGATTCAATCTAGCCTCAAAAAGGACTATCAAAAAACTATCAAGATGGAGGCTAGGTGTCTATAACTTTATTTTATCATCATCATCAAACGGTTTTTGGTCTTTTTTTTTTTTATAAGCATAACACGTGGCTATATACTTTTAAAGTATTTAAACTTTGCTTGCCCACTTGAAAAGGACAGACATCCCCACAGAGATATTTCAGCTGGATTCTACTCAGTAACCAATCTTCTTTTTGTTCACCGTTTATTATTAGGCCAAAATTGAGTAATTTTTCCAAGTAAAAAACAAAAAAATCTTAAACCAAATACATTTAAATCATCAGCTGTTGAATAGTGTACAGAATACTTCTGTTTGTTGTGTAAATAAATGCATTAATGACTATAAAACCATTAACCGCCACAAGGGAATTTTCATCTAAACATTAAACTACAAGCAGATTATAGCCAGCAATGTCCAGAACCGTATAGGTTCAAAGGTGTGCTTCCTAATCCAGCTGCCTCACTGGTACTTCTAAATGTCTCAGTTTTACTCTGATTTACACATTTGGTTGACTCATGTTGGACTCCTTCCACAGTACTCAGAAAGTTTTGATGCCGGTTGGCAAACAACAATTTGGTGCAGTACTGCCATCAACTGGTAGGGCGTGGGACTCATGAAAAGCATAAAAAAAACAACTAAAGAAACTTGTTAGCGTTTACCATCAAATAAAAAAATAACCTTAAAGCCTATGTCAAAATTCCACAGTACTCAAGTTTTGTGCATCACCTTTATAGAACCTATGCCACCAGGTTATCTTAGAATGGTTCCTACCCTCCTGTCAAGGTTGAACTGACAATATTTTTTGTCCTGCAGAGGAACAACGTCTACATCAACGATAACGTGCTGCAGGCGGCGCATGAGGTTGGGACAGTCAAGGTGGTTTCCTGTCTATCCACCTGCATTTTTCCCGATAAAACCACATATCCCATCGACGAGACCATGGTAAAAGTTCCCGCTCATCCACACTGTTGGAACAAATCAGTGAATTTTGAAACGCTGACCATATATTCCCGTCTGCACTAGATCCATAATGGCCCGCCTCACGAGTCCAACTTTGGTTACGCCTACGCCAAAAGGATGATTGATGTTCAAAACAGGTCTGCTTTAGATGCTGCATTACAAGAAGAAGAAAAAAAGCACTTTAGATGAAACAGACATAATTATCGGTTTGTGTCCATGTCTCAGGGCTTATTTCCAGCAGCATGGCCATAGCTACACGGCCGTGATTCCCACAAATGTGTTTGGTCCCCATGACAACTTCAGCATCGAGGATGGACATGTGCTGCCAGGGCTCATTCATAAAGCATACATCGCTCAAAGTAGGTCTGCTTTTGGAGTTTAGTGTGAGGTCAAAGTTGGAAGCAGATACAGTAAATGTAAGCAAGAGATAAGTGTCATGACTGCTGTGAATTTTGTTGTCTGTATCTATTTATTTTTTGGTCAGAGGAGGGGAAGCCCCTGACGGTCTGGGGTTCAGGCTCTCCTAGAAGGCAGTTCATTTACTCGTTGGACTTGGCTCGTCTTTTTCTCTGGGTTCTGAGGGAATATCCGGAAGTCGACCCGATCATTCTCTCTGGTAAGTCCTCTTTGCACAGCATGAATTTTATTTGTTAACGGAAATTTAATGACGTCATTTGGTTACAGTTGGGGAAGAAGATGAGGTCTCCATTAAAGAAGCCGCCGATGCAGTTGTTGAATCTTTGGGCTTTAAAGGAGAAGTAGTGGTATCCTTTGAATCGTCCAAGTTCTCGGCTTCTGGAAATTTATCCTAGATAAATTGATACTTGGATATATGTAAAAAGATGATTCAATTTAAAACTTTTACCTTTAATGTCATGCCATGTACATTTAACTGAAAAAGGACTTCTAATTAGATAAGAGAAAAGATGCAATTACTTGAAGTTCTTAAGTTTCTAAATCTTAAAATGTGTTAAAGCAGAAAAGTAAAATCTCTTTAGCTTTCCAGCAAACTCCTCGGGTCCGTTCTTCGTACGTCGCTTACTCAGTTAGCAGGATTTCATTGTTGAAGATTTGGCATGATCTTGGATCGTTTGGTTCTTCGAAAGACATCCTGCACTTGTTGTCATAGCAACATGTGCGCCAGCTTAAGCCTGCTCGAGAGCAGGCTTATTTCATGTAAACAAGATTAGATCACGGCTGTATAAGCGGAGGAGATAGGGAAGTCTGCCGTAGCCATGTCCATTTTTACGACAGCAACCTGTTGCGGAAGGTGCAAGAATAATTTGCAGAGTTTTTCGAATTAATCGCGTATTGCGCAATAGACAGGATCCTTGAGCGCAGCGCGACAGTAGAGAGATTTTCTTGGTGGCTGTTATAAACAGACAAACACATCATTTAACAGTGGCTTTTAAAGAGGAAAGAGTGGTGTTGGAGCCATAAATCTAAAATATTTAAGTTATTTGTATGAAGGTTTGCTTTTTATTTTTATCCTATCCAGTAAGAAGATTTGTTCAGGCCATTTTATTGTGAAGTTTAGTTTACTTTGAAAGGCTTGCTTCCTGTCGAGCCGTATATGGTATTAGAAAAAACTATGGATGGATTATCTAGCCACGGAGCAATACAGTTTTACCGTGTAAACTGTGGATGACTTGGAAAAGGAAAATTTTCATTTTTTATAGATAAATAATTTTTTGTTAAAATTCCCAGTTTGCATGCGTCCTTTACTTCCCGTGTCTAAGGAATGACACCGAAATTTGGATCTCTTGACACAACAAGTGCCTTTTTAAAATAAAGTATAATAATTAAAGGCTACCATTTTGTAGAATATTCTTGTATTTCACTTTTACTTGTCCCCATGTTCTAGTGGGTCCCGTGGAGGCTCTGACATAAATGAACAAAGTAAATATGAGATTATTAAAATGCAAAAATTCATACTGTAGAAAGTGATAGAAACATCTACCATGGACAGTATTTACGCATTAATTTGTCTGCTGCTTTTTGCCAGCCCTCTCTTCTGGCTTTAGCAGACTTTGAGGTGTTCCCTGTCGTTTTAATTAATGACTCAAATTCGGCATAACCTTCCATTAAAAGCTCTTGTTCTGCTTGGGAGAAAAACTGTGGGCGTTCTTTGGCCATGCTGAACAGCCAATAGCAGCGTTGCTGATCAATGTTTCTACTATCGATACATTTACCCTTTTAAACAAACGCATGAACGCGCAGTTGTCTCAGATAACTCAATCCAGCCATACTAATCGTAAACAACAGGTGTGTTGGAAGAACCCAATTAGCCGGATCATGATTAGCCGGATGAAATCATCTTGGATGTGTCATTTGATCTTGGATGTTTTAAGCGACGTACGAAGAACGGACCCCTCGAGGTGAATAGTATTTTAGGTTGTTTTTATTTTTATCCACTTACAAAAAGACAGTTTTGTCTATGAAGAATTAACATCATGGGGTTTCCACCACCATGTTTTCATTGAGGTGAAACTTGGTGGTGTTCCTTTGGTCTTAAGCAGTGTTATTTTCAGCCTTGGATTCATCAGATTAAAACATCCTTGGGAAAAAAATTTTTTGTCACATTTAGGAAAGCTATCATTTACAAAGTTTACTCCAAACAGATGAGAACGCAGGAGATCATCACTTGTAGAGAAGCAGTGCTAACTGGAAAAATCTAAGAGGTCCTTCAAAGTTGCTTTTGGCAGTTTCTGTGGCCAGTTCAACTTCAGAGAAATGTTTTTAAAGTCACTGTTGTCCCATATCTTCTTATCCACATTCAGGCAAAGTTTGATTTGTCTGATGCTGATGGATGCTACCGACATGGCACATATTTTATTTCATTATCAGCCGGTTAGACATTGATTTTTAGGATCCTGTTTAGCCATTTTGACTTCACTGAGTAACTTTAACTCATGGCATCCAGTATGACACCAGCAAAGCTGACGGCCAGTTCAAGAAGACAGCCAGTAATGCAAAGTTACGTCGCTACCTGCCGGACTTCAAATTCACACCCTTCAAACAAGGTGAGAGCACAAGCTTCTGGTGTGCATTTACACAAGTACGGGTTTCTGTGCGTTGACAGATGTTTTCTTGCGTTCATTCGCAGCTTTAAAAGAAACGTGCGATTGGTTTGTCGCCAATTATGACGCTGCACGCAAGTGAAGGGAAGCGGTCGCCGAGCCGGTTGGCACCATATCCGTCTTTCCATTGAGCGTTTCTCTAAGAAGCCGGTGGGCAGTGCAGGAAATCGGGTCATGTGCAGGAAGTAGTGAGTCAATAATGATGTCTGATAATCACTAAAACTGTAGATAAATACTCCAGGACCAGACTGTACCATGGTGTAATCTGTGCTGTAAATCTTCCTTTCCTTCTGTTGTATCGTTTGAATGATTTTCTTAAGGGGCATTCATCATTTTCATATCTCCTTTTCAAAATGTCTTTGAGCTTATATTTTAAAGTAGTTATCCTTTATAGGTCTGAAGAAATGTGTAAAAAGCATGAAGACAAACAAAAACGCTAGCTGAAAGTTGTCAAACTGAGGTTACCTAGAAGAAGGAATCCCACTCAGGAAACTAAAAGCACTCTGCTGATTTTTATTTTATTTTTTTTTTTTTAAAGGTACATTCTGGCAGATTTCACGAAGATATTTTATTTCCTGCTCTGGGTCTGAAAGTGCATCCGTCTTTTCTATTAAGAAGTCTCACACTGGTTGTGTAAAACATAGCAGTGAATGGAAGCAGCTGAAAGTTTCACTTTTCTACTTTTAAAGGGTGTAACTGTGCAAACAGGTGACACCCTTACAAGTAAGGGTAGCTGCCAAAATGAATACAAGTCAGATCAAAAATACTGAATCCATTTTTTCATTTGTCCCAGACAGAGGGAAAATTAGTCACTTCTGCAGCCAATTGTGGGTAAACGGTAATTAATTTAATTGGAAAAAAAAAAAAAACTTGCTAACCCACGAAGTCGATGCTTATATACAGGCACCTCAGTGGTCTGGCTGCCAACTCCTCTTGAGCCAACAGTGGTGTTTGCCATGTTGCACTCGTCTCCTGGCTTTACATGAAAGGCAAGGATCCCAGTGCTTCATAACTCTTGTGCAAAGAAACAGTTTAGTGCCTCTTCGCCTAGCTTCCATGAAGTTCACCCACTTTTCTTGCCTAGCAGATTCAAGCAAGGTTTCTCAATTTGCTAAGAACAGTTTCATCTGTGGTTCCAGATGAAATGTCAATATAAAGAGTCAGTATCTTTCCATTTTATAGGTGGAGTTCAGAGCCCTTTGTACGGAAATGGGTTTCAAATGGTTTCTTTTTAGAAAAATAAAAATAGATTTGTTTCAGTTTGACAGTCTTGTTTTTTTTTTTTTAATCCTTAAAAATGCAATATGCCCTTTCCATAGAGGTGGTGGGAAACTTGAAAACAGTAAGCTGTTGATATGTTACAGGATGAGCATATGTGACTGATGAATACGTTTAATAAAAAGAAAAAGCACACGCTGAATGTATGGTCGTTTAGATTTATTAAATGAACAAACTATTTTAAACCTGCACAGCCTAAATTGTTTCCTTGATCCATACAAAGCAAGCATTCACTTAAAAACCCACAAAATAGACACAAAACTGGTAAAACAGTCGTTTCTAAAAGGTCATTTAAAATTTACATAAATATTTGGTAAAAGTTCCTTCAGAGCACTGCTGAAACAACTTGTCTTAAAAAAATACATAAAAAGGTCAAAGTTGAACATTTTAGGCCTGAACATAGGAGCTGTGCCCCCCTTCATGGACTCGGCAGTACTCCTGTCCTGGAACCGCCTTGTTCTTACAGGCTTTCCCCGTTTTTGTGATTCCATTACACAGCTGGCGGCCTGACAAGGAGCTGCCACAGAAATCAGAGCAGATTTAGGTTATTGGAAGGTACTCCAGTGAAGTCTGACAAACAGAACCCTAAACAGATCCTATGGACATGTGTGAGATTGCATCAATATCAAGCCACATTATGACAAGGATTCCTTGACTTTTTTTTTCCCTTGTTAAATCAAAAACAAACAGTGGAGCCATATAAACATATGGGCCTTTAAAGGCCTATACAATTAGTCTTTGGTATCAGTAGTTCAGGTCAAAATAGTTTTAAGACTGACATGTGAAGAGCAGAAATAGTTTTATATTCTTAAGATTTTAGGAAGCAGACATTTGTCTTTAGGACCTCCTGTGTATTTTTTGGGTCCGACTAGACTAAAGAAAACCATCAGAATAAGTTCTGCTGTGGATCAATATCTTGTGCCATGACTTACTCCTTGAAACGCATTTCATGGACATAGTATGTGTGTTTAAATGGCAGAGCCATGAAAACACCAGCATTTAAAAAAAAACAACAACCCCTCAAAATATTATTGAACATGAATATTCTAGCCTGAAGGGGGTTTATGAGACTAACATGTTGAAAGTGGGGTGAAAATGTTTTTTTTTATATATAAGATTTTTGACAAGTTCAAAACACTAACCTATTGGTGATAGCTGATGGGGTCGGACTTGCACTTCGCATTTCCCTGCCAAAGTTACGGGAGTCGTCTGCTGCATAAAAAGCTCCTCCTGCGATGTCGTCAATTAGAGCCTGAAAAACGATTAAAATGGGCTGACGAAAGGATTCATGAAGTACCGAGCTTTGTTTACTTCGACAGGAAATGAATGAGCTCACCCTTGACAGACATCCAGGGGGCATTGGCCTGGGAGTGGACTGATTCGGTGTTCCAAATGTCGGCAGGAAGTTCTGCTCTGGCACGGGTCGCCTGTGAGGTGGAGACACTGCGGATATGCTGAGTTCACCTGTAAACGAGAGTCATTTCAAAACAGTTCATCTGTCATAGGGATTAGTTTCTGTTCAATGTTAAGTTTTATTTTTACCTGATAAAAAGCTGTCGTTATTCAACAAGCTGTCTTGTTCGAAAATGTCACCTTTTTCATATCTAAAAAAAAAAAAAGGTTACATTGAAATGTATTTTAATTAAACAAAAAGGCACGAATCACCATAATGCACGGGAAATCACGAATTCTGAGAAATTATTTGAGAGCTACTTGAACCCAACGTTTCAGATTAAATAGACAAACCTTTCTGGTGTGGATGATGGCGGACCCATCATGTCCTTCTGAGGCTCCACAATGTTGCATGGGCCCAGCAGCAGTGGGGAACCTGCCTCCTTTTTGCTTGGCACACAAGCCCAAAGACGATTCACAAACCAGTGACCTACAGACCAAAGAATGCGGTTAGAGCTGCATGTGAAAGCTTAGCGTTTGCCTCGGGGTCCTGCTCAGAGCTTGTACCCAGGGACAGAGTGAGCAGCAGCATGCTGAGGCTGGTGAGGTCCAGCGCCGGCTGCTGGTTGACCTCAGCCGCCGCGTTCAGAGGAACCACGAGCAGCAGCGCGGCTCTAGAGAAGCCCGGACAGCGCAGGAACGTCAGGAGGACAGCACACAATATGAAGTAGCCCGTGTGTGCAACGCAGGTCCACATGGCCGTTAGACTCAAACCTGCAAGGAGAAGAAACCACAAAACTTTCATGCAGACCTTTTCTATTTTTTGTGATTCCTTTTACAATAACTCCCCCGATCCACACTTAACTTCTGTCTTTACTTTAAGACATTGATCATTTTACTGCAAGTGGTGAGTTTGATTTTAATGTTGCAACAACATGCCACAGTCACCTGCCCAGCCAAGGTAGCTCTGGATCATGTGAAGCCTGTCCTCTATCCGAAGCTGCATGTTGTCCAAGTAGTGCAGCATGACTCCCAGCGTGTTGTTCATGCGCTCCAGTTTGTTCATCAGATCAGTGTAGTACTGGGAGGTCTGGTCCTGGTACTGCAGAAACTCAGACATGCTGTGGTCTGTTGTGTCACAGCACCAAGAAAATAAAAGAAATTACAAAACGATCCAGCCCAGCTACACATTTAGTGCAATTACAAATGCCTATCAAGTGGATCAGATACCAATTTTCTGGTAAATATCTTGAGCTTGGTGTCTGACATCTGTGAGGTCATCAACAATCGCCTTGTGGTTGTCTTGGACCTCTGCGCTTTGGATTTCCAGATACTCGCTCACATTTTCTAACAAAGAAAAAAAGAAAACCAAACCTGAACCATTCAGTTGAAATAAAATAAAATAAAAAACAGTTTCTAAGTGATTTTTAGGGATGAGAAGATGCTAAGTGTTGTATTTAACCACCCCATCCTAAGGATAAACACTGCTGAAAAGCCAAACTGCTGATAATGTTGGTTGAATTAAATGTGGAAAAGCTAAATAAACTTAACGCACTGAGCCTCTCACCCATTCTTTTTGTAATGCCCTGAATGAGCCGAGCTACCAGCTCCTGTCCGGAAGCGATGAGGGCCTTCTCCTGACCCAGACGCTCCAGGTTTTCCCTCAGTGAG
Organism: Fundulus diaphanus; assembly: GCA_037039145.1. NCBI lineage: Eukaryota > Metazoa > Chordata > Actinopteri > Cyprinodontiformes > Fundulidae > Fundulus > Fundulus diaphanus. The sequence continues at coordinate 17,653,796 of CM073128.1, read as the reverse complement.
CTCTCCATCTGCTCCTGACCCTCGTGCAGTTTGCCCTGTTGAGACTGCAGGGCGCTATGGCCCTCCAGCAGCTTCTCCAGAGAGGCTGCCGTCAGCTCCTTCAGTTCCAGCTGCCCCACCTGCTTCAAAAACGGCACAAGCAGAAACTCAGAATCTGGTCCCGCAGAGCAAAATGTACAAATGGAAACATAGGAAATCAAAACTTGACCTTCAGGTCTTTCATTGCATCCAACTGGCTTGTTGCCGTGGAGATGAGAGAGTTGACCGTGAGCTCCGCTCGGCGGCGGAAAAGCTGCTGGCGGGCTGCGTAGCAAACCGAGCGTGCTCTGTTGCTCACGATGTGGTAGGCATTCCACGTGTCCGGATCCATTTCGGCTGTGCATTCTTTAATGGTCTGAAACACCAAAGACTGTTAGAAATTGTTTTGAGGGAAAGTAAAAGATTTTGTTTCCTAAAATCAGATTATACATTACCATTTCCTCTGTACACGGGAAGGTCCGGCGCCCCTCGATCTCCGCCTGGCAGTTAAACAGTTCCACTCCAAGCTTGGCGAGATTCTCCTCAGTGAGGCTTTCACAGCTGGACCTCAGCCTAGCAACCACCTGCAGACACAGCCAAAGCTTCAATATCTTTATCCCCACACAGTCCGCTCCCTTGTGCGTCAAATCTATTGTCCAGACAGCTGGATTTTATGTGAGAATTGCCAAACAAATGCCATGTGAATCCTCTCTCTTCAGGAGGATTTTAGAAAGTTGGTCCCTAACATCATGATAAAGACCATGGATCAGGTTGGGTTGAAATTCACAAAGGATTTATCTTAGAAAACTATGGAGGAAACTTCAGTTTACCCTGTAGTGGCAGCTGTCTAACGGGCTCAGCTCCAGCTGCTTTGCCTCGGCCAGAAACTTCTGGTCTGCGGTCACCATTTCAAACTGAGCGTCCTTCGCCAGAAGCGCCGGCGCTACCGGCGGTGGAGGAGGAGGATCGGCCGCAGGCTGCGTGATCCTCAGCCACTCAAAGAGTCCGGTGACTGCAGGACAGGCCAGCATGCAGACGGTCATCAGGAGGAGCCAATGGTGGATCAGGATGTGGCCCATGTCTGGATGAGAACAAAGAAAGCAATGCAAACTGCCTTGTTGCTCTTAGATTCAAATGTTTTGGGGGTCTCAAGGACATCAAAGACTTAACATAGCCTAGACAATTTGTTGTATTCATCAAAAAAAAAAAAAACTAAGGAATTCTAACTAATTTTAATTCATCAACATGCTGCTGATAGGACATCCTAAACTGACTTCATTAAAAAAAGTTCACTTGCCCTAGGAGGAAAGATAACTGACTGGACACATATACTGTAATATACTTGAAGATAAAGAAGTCACTTCCTTAAATTTGAACTGATCAGTTTCTCTGGGCCAGCAGCATCGATGATCATCTCATCCGCAAGATACAGCACATCTCAGAAGCTATTCTGCTTTGCACCCTGGTTTTTTTTTTCCAGATTATATATAAAAAAATAAATGCATTAAAAATAAAAAGTTTCACGGCCTCTCTGAGATCCTTGGTTTGCAAACGGCATTTACATCGATCTTTGGCCGGCTTACGTTCTTAACGTTTTCATGCACGTTAGTCACCAATCAGCCTTACATAGGTGTGGCGGTAGTGCAGAGTCACATGCCTCTGTAGTTGCACAAATAAGCAGGATAGATTGGAAATGTATACCACTGAGGCCAATAAAGCACAGAATATTGTGTCTTTAAATCTTGCCAATCTTCTAAAGCTCTGTAGTGGAGTGTGTGTAAACTTTATGCTGCACTAAAGACCCTAAACGGCAGCTGTTAAAATATAACTTTATCACCGCCGTCCCTCACTCTGCAGTACATACAGGTTAAATTAAGTGCTGCTTAGCTTAAAGACTTTGATCTCACTACGATGTGGATCTGGACGCAAGCATAGCCCACAGAAGAGAGATTATTTGCAGGAAAGTAAACTGCCTTACAGAGAAATAGCAGAACCACTGGTGGTATGTCTAGCATTTTTACTACCTTTTTATTTTTCTTATAGTTAACAATGAAAAGGAACAGTTATTAGGCTATAAAAATACTTTAGATTCAAGTAAAAAAAATCCTTTGGTCTGAAACATCTTATGAAGGTTTAAGTGCAAAAAAATAAAATAAAGGGTTGATCTTTTGATATGTTCCACTTTATTTAAAATAAGTGAATAAATAAATCCTTAAAATGCTTGTGTACGACACCGCATCTCTGCACAGGTGATGCTTGTTATTTTTACTGGAGCCGAGTCTGACGTGAAGGTGGCGGTTCTTTGTATTGAAATCAAGTCAATTCTGATTATTGACTGTAGATGGCGACATAAAGGGATCAATCATGATTGACCTGACGCATGACAGATGGAAAACCTTTTCTTTGTTTTGCGTGTCTAAATAGCTGCTATGGTACTAAAGATAAAATAAGAACTTAACTTGGTTGCTTATTAGAAGCAGGGTAACGAGGCTTGCCCAGGCATGTCTCCTCACAGCAGGACTAAGCATCCATTGCACATATCATCTTCCAAAGTTTTATTCTAACACAAAAACAGGCACCTTTTAACCTAAAAAAGATACATTCTGCGTATTTTCTTACAACTTTACAGAAATAATAAAAGAAATCCGATGTCACCTAATGGTTAAGAATGTATAAACACGTTCACTGATGTCTTTAAAAGGCATTTACAATTTTAAATTGAACCTTACGTTGTAGCATAAATACTTAATTTTTAATATGCCCCATGAACCGTCTACTAGGTTATTGCGATGGAACGCAAAATAATAAAAACAATTCCATGTCCCCTTGGGGGCTCCTTATTCCTACTTTATAAAAAGAAAGGAAACATAAAAAAAGAACATATGCTTGAAGAAGATGCCAATAAATACCTTATTCTGATTTGGAGGAAGATCCTAGACACGCAGAGAAAGCGACCACTCTGGGGCTCCCGCAAGCGATAACAGCTGATTGAGATGAGGCCTAAATTTGCTCCGCGGCCAGCCGACCAATCACATTGGTCGCATTTTTCAGGGACGCCGTGCAGGGTGCGCTCCATTTAGTGCATGGCGTAAACGAAATTCGGCGGTGCAAAACAATGTCTGGATTGGACACGACCGCTCATTGCACCGCCCATGCTTGACGGCAGGACGTAGGTGGAAATCAAACAGACGGACAAGTCAGCGTTACTCCGCCGGTTGGTTGGTTTATGTGGATGCTCGGGGCAGGGGGAGTTACCGAAGCAGGCTATTTGACGGTTCAAAAGAAAAGAAAGTTTTTACTTGAGAAACGCCGGTCATCTGTGATTCAGAGAACCGAAGCAGGTGAATAAAAGAAATCCCTCCGTCGTCTGACAGTCTGTTCGTGTGTCTCTGTTAAATTAGCTAAACACGTGTGTAGAATTTCTGATGTATTTTCAAACTCCCCCTTTTTTTCTCTCGGTTTCCTTTGCTGGATGCAGAGGGTTTTACTGTCAGAACATTTCATGGAATGTATTCGAACCGCTTGTTTTTAGCAAAGCTTTCTTTCTGCAAAGCAGTGAGAGGCTTACGGCTGGCGGCTTTGCTCCTAACTAGCCGCGTTAGCACATTATTAGCAATCCAGCGCAGCCAAGCTTGGTTAGAGAGACTTGAAGAAACAGAACTGGGACGTAGACAGACAGGTTATCCCAGATCAAGCTCGGATGGATGTTGTGACCCCTGCAAATACAACAGGGGCCCAATATCCTGGGGCAGATTAACGTGATCTGGCTTCTGGAGGACAGTGAACTCAGTGTCATGTTCAAGGATCCAGCTTGATATCCTTTATGCCATGGTGCATCCTGCTGCAAGTAGCACTCAGAAGATGAGTTCACTGTGGTCATAAATAGATCGATATGGTCGGCGTCAATACACAGGTAGGGAGGATATGTGGTGATTAAAGGATTCTCAGTTTGATACTGGCCGGATAAAGCCACCACCAGCCTGATCCTTTGATGCTTGTCAGGCTGGATCTTTGGTTTTATGCTGTTTAGCTGAAACAGATTCGTCAGACCAGGTGTTTTTCAAGTTAGTTATTTTCCAGTTTTGGTGTGCCTGTGGGCAAATTGTAGCCGCACATAACTCTTGACATATATATATATATATATATATATATATATATATATATATATACACACACACACACACACACCCAGCTCAAAAAAATAAAGGGGACTAAAATAACATGGTAGATCTGAATGAATTAAATATTCTTATTAAATACTTTGTTCTTTATGTAGTTGAATATGGAGCCACATTCAAAATTAAAGTGGAAAAACACACTACAATCAAATCCAACTTTGATGTAATGTCCTTAAAATAAGTCAAAATGAGGCTCAGTAGTATATATATATATATATATATATATATATATATATATATATATATATATATATATATTAGTGGTGGGGGTGTCTTATAATAAGCAAAACTTTTATCTACTGAGCAGAAAGGGATATGATGCTTTTTAGCTGACACGTTTTTGTTTCCCTGTATTTGTCTCAGACCAAAATGGAGCAGGAGGCCGACCCACCACTGAGGATCGGCTTCATCGGTGCAGGAAACATGGCTTTCGGCATTGCAAAGGGCATGTTGTCAGGTGAGTGCAGAGAGACTTGTTGAAACGCAGAAACAACGTTGGAGTATAAATGTTGGTGATCCTTTCGTTCGCAGGGAATGTTCCTCCTGTAAACATCAAAGTTAGCGCACCATCCTCCACCAATCTGGGACGTTTCCAGGTATTCTTCGCCATAATTTCATTGTAGGGCAATTTGGGACAATGAGCAGCAACAGATGACGACATGTTACTGTTGCTAAGTTTAGTTTGCTTTCTGATTTTTATAAATTTTTTTCCCTGCAAGCCAACTGCTGCAGTGAAGCCCTGCAGATATGAACAGAGAAAATAGAATAGAAACACCACTATTGTCACACATTGGGCAAATTCAGGGGGAAAAATTTTTATATATTTTTTAAACCTACATTACATCAATCAGTTCTAACAGTTTAACTCTCCTAACCCAGTTTCTGTTAAGAGTATTTTATCTATCAACTACATGTACTTGATAAACCTGTTTTGTTTTTTTCCAGGAACTTGGCATGTCTGTAACTCACTCCAACCCAGAGGTGGTCTGTGGGTCAGACGTGGTGTTTGTCGCGGTCAAACCTCATCTCGTTCCACGCGTTCTCTCTGAAGTCTCTCGGCACGTCACAGAGAAACACATAATTGTCTCTGTTGCGGCAGGAGTGACCCTAGCTGTGTTGGAGGAGGTGAGGCGGACAGTTTTCGCACTAATTGTTCAATCTGTCTTGATAGCAAACATCTTACATCTTCTTCGCTCGCTTGCTTTCATTTCCAGCTCCTCCCGGAGAACTCCATCGTCATCCGGCTGATGCCTAACCTTCCCTGTCTGGTTCAAGAAGGGGCCCTCTTGTTTGCACGGGGGGCCAATGCAAAACCAGAAGATGGGGCTCTACTTCGCAGCTTGTTGCTTTGCTGTGGTTTGGTTGAGGAAGGGCCTGAAGCCTGGATCGATATCCACACAGGGCTGAGCGGGAGCGGAGTGGCTTTTGTGAGTCTCAGGGTTGCATTGTTCATTGCAGTTGGCAGGATGTTGTAATATTCACACAATGCTTCTTGTCTTAATGTTATACGTAAACCAAGCGCATCCTGAGCCGGTGTCATTATGGTAACACATAATGACGATAAAGATTCTTGATACTTAACTTAAAGTTTATCTAAAATTAATGTAGAGTTTGTTTGTTATTTAGAATAAACAATATTTACATACTATGAATTGTATCAATATTCATACAAGCTTTTGCCAATGCACCACATATAACAAACCAAAACATCTCTCTAATATGTAGAATTTTGATATCTATATATATATATATATATATATATATATAGATAGATAGATAGATGTGTTTAGTTCTTGCCAGCACATTTTAGTGAAATGGACAGTTATGCTGAAAGTTGTCAAAGTTATGCTGAAATTAGACTGTTACGGTCTGGTACGACACGGATGTTTGAGGGCAACGTAGAAAAGTCAGCAATTGAACGTGCATCAGCACAGCTATAAACCCATAAAGTAGCTTTTATTAGCTTGACCAACACCCCCCTTCGAGCTGCACAACGCAGTGCTCCGCTGTGGGAATACGTCCAGAGAAGTAGCGGAACGGCACACCGGCGCGCGCACCAGTCTCCCGAGACACAAACACACACGCACCAATGTGAAATATTAATATTGCTGTAATCGCAGACAACCGATGTCGTTCATATTATAGTTCTCTACCCTTATGACATTGTGAAAAAACAACCACGCTGTTTAAATTGCTTCTCTGCTTCTTCAATTAAACACCCAAAAATCCTGCGCTGCCTCGCTAACACATGACCGAACGATTACCACACAGCCGACCGCCTCCATCACCCGAAACATAAACAGCAACAAGGTGGAAATAAACCTCGGCTACTTTTATTATCGGCCCATTTTTACTTATCCGACTGATGCTGTGTGTTAAAAAATACAATAAAACATTAGCAGATACATATGTTAATGCTGATATATAGTGCACCTGTAATATATATTCATTCTAATTATTTTTTTTCTTTTGTTGTGGTCCAGGTATACCTTTTTGCAGAAGCCCTGGCAGAAGGAGCTGTTAAAATGGGCATGCCAAGCGCTCTGGCTCACAGCATCGCATCTCAAACTGTTCTAGTCAGTCTTGCAATCCGCACTGTTTCATTTTCCTAACGCTCTTCGTTACAAACCGCCGTCCAGTGTCATCGTTTAATCTCTTCTCGCTTCCACCGTGTGCTGCAGGGTGCTGGGAGATTGCTGCGTGATTCTGGGAAGCATCCAGCTCAGCTCCGGTCAGAAGTCTGCACCCCGGGTGGAACGACCATCTATGGGCTTCACACGCTGGAGCAGGGAGGGCTGAGGGCATCGGTCATGGCTGCGGTGGAATCGGCCACAGAGAGAGCCCGGGAGCTCGGAAGAAAATAGTCAGCAGCGTCCGGATGCCTTTTTAAGAATTACAGCTCGAACTTGAACCACAGAAAGTCTTAAAAATAAGCTGTCTCGTTGTTTTTGTTTTATTTATTTCCCAACCGTTTGCTTGATGACTAAAAAAATAACATGAACTTGCTTTTTTTTTTTATCAGTTTACAAATATTTTAAACATACCAGTCGTTAATGCAGGGAAATCTGTTAGATCCCAAGTTTGTTACATTAAAATGCACAATAATCCTTCCTTTAAGTTAAGGCGGGTTTGTGTGCATGATATGATGCGCTTGTACATTTGGGAGTGCTGATCTGGATTCACGATCATGAATAAATTATGATCTACACAAAGCTCCCGATTTAGTGCCATTTATTAGTGTGAGGGAGAATAAATATTTTTCATTTCTGCCTTCCTGTGACTGAATTGTTGTATGCCTGTAATGCTGTTTGAGGAAAGTCGGTTGATGTATTGGTAGAACTCAATAGCACAGCCCCTGGCTTAAGTTGAACGGTCAGATGAAATTTGAACCACATGCAAAGCAGTGAATGGTATGTTGGCCTACATGCCAGCCTGTTGCATGAGACGATCACCGAGCACATGTGTAGTAAAAATGGGGGACCACTTAAACTTTACCGGCTCCTTGCAAATACAGTTATTTACATACAGAATGTCTGGCAAGTGCCTGTAGTGCACCAAATGTTTGAAAATGCTATATTTACTCATTAAAACTACATATGATTTAATAATGAAACGCTTGGTAATAATTGACAAAACAAAATTAGACTTTTAATGTAGCAGTCCATTGCTTCCTTTCCTGTAGTCTTGGTAGGGCTGGACGATATGTAAAAAAAAAAAAGCAGATAAAATAGAAATCACATTGATCGATATAGATAATTATCAGGAAATTCAAAGCATATATTTTAAGTGTAGCCCTGCCCATTTTATGCTGTTGCTTAGCGACCTATTTTTAGATACAGGACACACAAACACTGAATTAAAACAAAAAACGCATGCTCTCTGAACTCTCTGAAGGGGGCGGAGTTTGGTTCCTGGGTCTGCGTTTGTGATTGGTTGGGAGGATGTAACGACTGTAATATTAATCTACATGGCTAGAATGCAAAAGGAAGGAAAACTGTTATTCTATTGAACTTTTTACTGATCCTTTTTTTTCTATCGTCGATATATTCCTATAGATTGATATATATTGATATTGAATTATCATCCAGCCCTAAATCTTGGATTATTTCAAATGGGAATCTGTTTCCAATCCAATTTAACACAAGTTAAATTGTTAAATTTAACTTTAATTTAATTTAGTTAAAGAAACCACAGTTCACGTACTTGTATGCAAAGGGGTAAACCTTGTCAAGAAACCAGCAACTACCTAGCTTCATACTTCTGTGCAGGGATTTCAAGAATTGGATTACCTAAGACTTTGTGACAATGAGCTGAATTCTCCAAGATGTCTTTTTGTAGCAATTGTTTTTTGAAAATTTTTTCTCTCTCCGAATCAGCTTGAAAACGCAGAAATGTATGACCGTGGGTAACTTTTATGTCTTCAGGACCACACTTTAGAGAATTCAGCAAAATGAGTCCTGATGTCCTCCCAGATCTTGTAAAGGTGTGCTGAAAGATGGACACGTTACATATTTTATCAATTTATCACACAATGTTTGAATCAGGATTATTTTGAAGATGTAAATATGTGTGAAGGGAAATATCCGTTTTCATTTAAAAAGAGCCCAACACCGTTAATAATACTATTTTTTATTGTGAATTAAATCCATAAACACATTCACAAATTACAGGTAGGCTACAAATGGAAAAGCGTGTGGTTTAAAGATGGTATTTTATTATTTTTATTGCTATCAAAATGTGACAACCTCTGGCATCTCAACCCAGCCCAACAGCCTCAGCTCCACCCCAAGCTTTTAGGGCCCCCTTTAGAGCAGGGGTTCCCAAAGTGGAGGTCAGGTCCCCGCTGGGGGTCACAAGACACCTCTTGGGGGTCGTGATGATTTGATGCTGATGTGCTAAAAAGATTTAGTATTTCCTTATTTGCAAAAGTGATACTAAAGTTACTTCACGCAGTGGATAGGCTGCACTTTTTGGTAAGAGGTCTTCTAACAATGCTACTTTAGCCTCGTAATTTTACACCTTTATTCCTTTTTTCCCCCTTTTTTCACAAAAAATACACCTTTATTCTTGTAAAAATAAATAAATATCCCACCTGCCAAAATTGGGTCGTTACTCTCTGACCCTGTTGTTTTGGGGTTTGTAGGCTGAAAAGTTTGGTTTGCTGTAGAAAAGGATCCATCAGTTCAATGTCGCTAAAGTTCAGGATCAGAACCTGTCCAGTTTTGGGCCATCCTCCACAAAACGGGACAGGTCCAAACGACAAGTGACAGTTGAGTCTGCAGAGAGGCAATTAAAACAGATTGTGATTAAGAAAGAACCTTAGAAAAAGATAGGCAGTAATTTATGCGTGACGTAATGTGTTAGAAATAACAATACCAAGCAGCACTTATTGTGCGGCAGTAGTTTATTTATTTATTTTTAGGGGGGGGGGGGTCATATTATTGATTAACAAATCCCCCTTCCTTCCTCCCTCCCTCCTTCCATCCTCCAAATTTCACTCAATCACCGCCGCGGCTCCTTCCTCCTCCTCCTTCCCGTTGTCACACACTTGGTTGGAGAAACACGCGTTTTACCCACCGGCCTGCGGTTATACCGGAGAGACAAAAAACACAGCAGTAAGTAACGATAACACCGACTGACAGTCAGGGCTCCATTGCGGGTAATGTCGGGGCTTGTGAACCGGACACTTGTGGGCATTTCTGGAGAAGAACGTGGCGGTTGGGAAGGCTGGCGTTAGCCGAGGCTAGCTGGTCTGCTAGCTGGCACGCCTTCCGACGACCGGCGTCAATGGCCGCCGTTTTGAATTCCCCTTTAAATGTCGGTGTTGATGTCGGACACTTTTGTTTCGCTTTGTATCACAAAGCGGTGTTCGGCCGGGAGACATTCGCCGCCGACGAGCAGCGTTCACACCGACTTGACCCTGAGAAAAAGATGGCTAATGTTGAGGTTAGCAAGAGTCGCTCTTTGATAGGATGACAGGCTCTCTTTGCTGCCTCAGAGGTAGGGTGACCACCTGTCCCGCGTAGCGCGTGCGCGCACAGCGTTTGAAGCCCAATTCATGCGTCCCGCAAATTGAGACCGTGTCACGCATAATCAATGCTTTCTCAAAAAAAAGTTGGTCGCTCTATCCACCTTATTTTCGAACGCGGAAGTAACTATGGCCACAGCTTCAAACTATTCATGCTGAGAGGATGACATGAAGAAGTGCCTCATAACGTACGAGGACATTTTAACCTGTTTTGTGTTGGTGCGGGCGGCTCTGCAGTGCGACTTTACCGAAGCGAACCTCCGCAGTGAAAGAGTTGGATCGGTGTTAATAAATATCAACAAAGATAACCTGGTATTCATGGAGGCTGATGGCCGTTCAAGCCAAAACTAGTCCGACGTTCACGCTGCTGGATCCTGACTGCATCAACCGGTTCTACCGAGACGGCCGGAGCGCTCTGGTGCTGCGGCTCCAGGGGAAGCCTTCAGTCATGCAGCGGCGACCTTATGGAAGGTAGGCTGATGAATGGTCTGATTCAGAAACATCCTGGCTGTTGGCTCGTTGTGATTAGATTGCTGGTCAGTTAATTTTGTAATGTTTTGGATTAAACTGATGTTATAAGTGGACATCTAAACATTCTGCCCACTTCATGTTTTGGCTTGAAAAGGTTTGAGTCCTAAAGGTGACCCCAAAGTCCTAAAGGTGTCCCCAGAACACTGAACAGTTTTTTTTTTTCCTGCGCCTGCCTTTACCAACATCCAAGTTCACCATCCTTCCTCCCCCTTCTCGTTCTGTGAACCTCTGGAGTCGTGAGTTAAGACTTTTTTACAGTTCCTTTGGTGTAGAGCAACTACTGTTAATCCTTTAATTTTAAATTATAATATATTTAAAGTGAATAAATTGTAATGAAAAATAAATAAAATTAAATAGCTAAAGTAAATCGGAATTGGAAGTGCATCTGTTCATTGAATGTTCAACGTATTATGAATCTTTATTTAGAAAGAAATACACATTGGTTGGCCTATTCATGAGCATACATCAGCAATTACACATGTTTATGGGAATAGGGCATTATTAATATACCATGTAAGGTGGTATGTGCTAGAAATGTGTAAACCCCTATCAGTGAGTCTGCCCGTGAGGTGGGGGCACCGCCGCGCCAAGCAGTGTCCCACTTTGTCCCTCAGAAACATACCCCTTGTCCCCCCTTGGGCTTATTAGCAGGTGGTCACCCTACTCAGAGGACAGACCTTTGGTCGTTTTATTCTTTCGTTTTATTTGGCCGCCGCAATAAGAGCGATTCTGTTCAAAAGCTGAAACTTTTTTTTTTTTTTTTAAACAAACGTTGCTCTAGTTTTAGTGTTCAATTTCTCAGATTATGACTTGGAGATGATACAAATCCAAAATTCAGCTCCTCTGAAAATTTGTATATTTAGACAAATAACACAAAATATATATTTTAGCTAACTTGACAACTGTCCAGCAGAGAGTCATTTTCACTCAAAGCCCTGATTGACAGGGATGTTGGTGGGAAGTTTAGTGGAAGGAAAACGGTTCACAATGGACGGGGGTAACCTCAGCCTTTAGAGGGCAGTAAAGCAAAGCCCAGTCCAGAGTTTCTGGGGAGATTCAGAGGATGTATTGTGGCTGGAGTCTGCATTTCAACAGCTAATGCTGCTTTCATCTACCCACGGGGACTTATCACCTGCCCACAGTGCCTGGTTTAATGGCTGTGGTATGTGCTGAATGGGTTAGCGCCTGACCTCAGCACCTCAAGAGGAACACGGGACAACAGAGCCAACCTGGCAGACGAGCTGAAGGCTCCCGTTAAGGCAACCCGAGCGTCTTTAACACTTCAGCAGAGCTGATCGCCTCCTTGCCACGCCGCGTCCAGGAAGCAGTTCATGCAAAAGGAGCTCTGACCAAACATCGGATGCACATCCTGTAGCCTACAGACATTTTAGTATGCCAGAACTGATTTGATGTTGTAATCCTATTTTTTTTTTTTTTTTTAAGAAACATAGGGCTGGACGATAATTGAATATCAATATCTATCGATCGATAGGCGTATATCGATGATAGAAAAAAAGGGCCAATAGAATAAAAATTTTTCTTCCTTTTGCATTCTAGCCATGTGGGTTAATATTAGGGCGGGACGATAATTCAATAACGATATATATTGATCAATAGACGTATGGTTCAATATAAAAAACGGGTCAATAAGAAGTTCAATAAGAGAACAGTGCATTCTAGCCTATCATATAGGTTTAATACTACAGTCATTACATCTTCCCAACCAATCACAAACCCAGGAAAGCTCCATCAGCCTTCAGTGTTCTTTTTTTCTTTTTTAACACTTACAGTTTTCGTAAAAAGTTGGTTGAATAACGGGTTGTGCTTCAATCCATCTATTTAAAAATAGCTCATTAAGCAACAGCATAAAATGGCCAGGGCTGCACTTAAAATGTATAATTTGAATTATTTTGATAATTATCGATATCGATCAATATGATTTCCATTTTATCGATATGCTTTTATTCCATATCGTCCAGCCCTAGTTAATGTTGCATCATCCTAACCAATCACAAACGCAGACCCAGGAACTAAGCTCCGCCCCCTTCAGAGACTTCAGAGAGCATGTGTTCTTTTTTTCTTTTTTTTCTTTTTTAACTTGTAGTTTTGGTAAAAAGTTGGTTGAATAATAGGTTGAGTTTGAATTCAGTGTTTGTGTTCTGTATCTAAAAATAGGTCGCTAAGCAACAGCATATGATGGCCAAGACAGCACTTAAAATATGTTTGTTGATCATTATCGATATCGATCAATAGGATTCTGTTTTATCGATATACTTTTTTTTCCTATATCATCCAGCCCTAAAGAAACGTAACTTTGGATTATTTAAAAATAGGATATTGAGTAGCTATAAGCCATAAGTTCGATTAAAAAAAAAAAAACACTACAAATGCATCACTGTTTGATAAATGTTTTTATTTCAGATTTTAATACATTTTTTATTTATTATTGTGATGCACCAGTACGACTTCCTGTCTGTTCGTAAAGTCTTTAAAGACGTGGGAGTCAACAACCACAATTGTTGGACCTTCCCTCTCCTTATGAAAGCTCAATTTGTGCTTCATAGTAATCAGTGGGACAAAAAAAAAAAGACCAGTGAAGTTCAAACTTAAGGTATTATACCTGCTAATGCTAATATCTACACTTCTAAACGCAACAACTCACAAATATTTCTGAATGTTCTCAGGCGAGTGGTAGCAGCCGATTCTAGATTCATCTGGCTGCTTTTAGAAACCGTTTCGAAACAATCTGCCTCGTCCTTAAATTTATATGTACCTGATGGACACTAGATTTTTGCAACGCATACAGTCTCAGACATAAAGGTCTAATGTGGATCTAGGTGCTGGTATTTCTTTATTTATCATGCCTGGAAAGTGGTTCCTGAAAAGACAGCGAATTGTTTTTGTTGATATGATTTTTGGAGATTATAATCGTAGGTTTGTTCCTCAAACTGTTGTCCTCTGTGGTCGAAACGGCCCATATGGGCTGCTAATGAACCCCGTTTAAAAAAAGGGGGTTTTGGTGGATTTGGTGCTCTGAGACATGAACGATGTAAATGCAAAGGATCGAACGACTAACCGCCCAGCGTGGTCCGCAGCCGCAGAGGAAAGTGAGCCTTTGAGCCTCGGGTTTTACCAGATTGTACAAATAGCGGCTTATATAAGATCACATGATAAACTTTCTCTCCTCTAACTGCACGATCAGAATGGCGTCCGTGGCTGGTCTCTGGAGCGGCAGCGGACTGCGTCGGCTTTTCTTCGTTTCTAACGCTGCCCGTCATGCATCTGCTCTGTGTCACTAACAAGGTGGTGATTGTCAAATTTCTCTTTTCACTTGCTTGCGGTTAACTGGACGAAAAGAACGCGTTGAGGGGTTCGCTTTGTTTCATAGCTCAACGGCGACGGCTTTACCGCGGAAGGTGAGTTAAGCTGAAATTTGACATGTGGGGAAATTTATGTTGGTAACTTTGACGTAAGTAAACGGCTTGCATTCTAAGGTATGATAAGAAGCGGCATGAATTGCACAACGTTTGATTTGTTACCATAATAACTTGCACGGATATTTTCTTTGCATGCTCTTGTTGGGTCTGTAGACTAGCCTGGAAGGTGATCGTAACCTGTGTAGTACTCAGAAGTGGGGATAGATTCGTGTTTTCAATCCTCATACAGGGTCTTACGAAGGTATTCAGGCCCGCTGGACTCATTTTGGTCACGTTTTAACCACAAACCGCCACGTGTTTTTTACTGGGACTTTCACCTTACAGATGGACCAACCACCAAAGTGGTGCATAATTGGGAAGTAAAAGGAAAATCTAAAAGCTGCCGGCTCTAGAGGAGTAAAGTTTGAAACCTCTGATCTGGAGTATTCTGTCGCAGTCCTGGCTGTACCTTTGGTGTCCTGCATGGGACGTACCGCTGGGCGATAGGGCTTAAAATGTCTGATTTTATTATACAAATCAGATTAATTCATTTATTTTTTTATACTCCTTCTTTTCGTCTCACAAAAAGCAGTTTTTATTTCAAGCTTTTCGTCCGGGAGTTGACCTGAAATCAAAGTTCAACTAAATCCAAGCTGTGAAAGAATGCTTGTAAAACAAGATGGCGGCCCTGCCGTTGGAAACAATGAAAATATAAGAAAATTCTTGCTGCAGGTGGTATTACACGATGAGTTAAGAACAGACTTCACTTTAAACTAACTGAAAACAATAAGTAAATGAGTAAATTAAAGTCCCTCGCCTTATGGTTTAAAAAAAAAAAAAAAAGCTTCCTCTATTTTGAGAGTAAATTCTCCTGAACATATATTCAGCATTTCAGGCTATTCTTCTCTTTATGGAAGCCCAATGAGCGCACTGGTAAATGTAAATGCCGATTTTATTTAATAAAAAATAAATGATTAAATCTCAGTTTGTAAATTCAAAAGAATCGATGAAATCGATTTACTGCCTGATGGAAGGTGATCGTCTGCCTCGGTTCCTCCCGGTCCCCGTCGACTCCGCCCTGATTCTGTCCCTTTTGAAGAGGAGCGTCCCCACAGGATGATAACCAAAAAGAAAATCCCAGTAAAATCCACCGAGGTTTGTGGTATTAATGTGCTGAAATGTGAGGAGCTTCTAGGAGTAGCGCCACTTTGCATGTCAAGACTGCACTATCTGAGCTGTTACAGCGCTTGTAGTTAGTCAGAGAGCCGATTTGCCAAGTCACATCCAAACTTAACCCAACGTTCCTGCATGAGTGCATTCGGTTTTCTGCATGCAGCTTTTTTTTCTTTTTTTCCCATTTGTCGAGCGCTTGGCTGTGGATTCTGTTTTCTGGTTCCTGCCTCTGTAACTAATCCAAAAGCTTGTACTTGTTGTTCTCTTTTTGCCCTCCAATGGCCCAAAGATGTCCAAGAAGCTCTCCCCGTGCTCTGTGAAGGACCCGTCGGAGCACGAACAGCCTCCCAGCCACAGTCCGCCGGATCAGGCCACGAAGGCAGCCCCGGGCTGCAGGAAGAAGGCCGAGCCGGCCCAGAGGAACGGAGAGGCGACCTCCTCGTCTCCGGAGAGCGGCAGCTTGAACGGGAACGGAAAGCGCAGCGGGAAAAGCCGGCGCCGCAGGAAACGTTCCTCCAATCCCGGCGGCCAGCCCGAGGGAAAGGCGGAGGAAGGGAAGAGCAAAGAGAAGCCCGACGAAGGCGCCGGCCGGGCGCCTGACCAGCGGGCCGCGCTGAGGGGCCTGCAGTCGGAGTGCGGGAGCGTGTGGTTTGAGCGCGACGCCTACGAGCAGGCGGAGAGCCTCTACCAGCGCTGGCTGGCCGGCGCCTCCAGCCGGGCCTCCAAGCCCAGCCGCTCGCACCAGTCCTCAGGGAAGCGTTCCAACACGCCGTCCGCCGTCACCCCACCTACCTCAGGGCCGACGTGTCACCACGGCGACCAGGTGGCCTGCCACCATGTGGTGGAGGAAGTGTGGCTCAACAAGACCACGTTTGACCAAGCGGAGCGCCGCTTCGTCGAAGAGTCCGCTCCCCGACCGGTTCCAAACTCCCTGGACCTCCGGCCCGCGACGGCCCGCTCCGGCGCCTCCAGAACACCCGACGAGGGGTACCAGTCTCAAACCCCGACTCCCGCAACGCCGGGGGTCCGACAGGCAACGCCTGCTGCGCGGCAGTCGGTCAACGGGCTGCCGCGCGTCCCCGTGGAGCTGCTGAGGGAAGTGTGGCTCGACAAGCCTCTGTACGACCGCGCCGAAGCAGCCTTTTACCAGAACCTGTACGCCAGCAACTCCAAGAGGCAGGTCTGCCCCGCCACCTCCAGAGGAGGCGACCACCCCCAGAGCCTCATGGAGGAGGAGGAAGAGGAGGAGGAGGAGAGCGAGGATGCAGCGGAGGAGGAGAAACGGCCGGTCCCGCAGTGCAAGGCGGAGGTCTTTCACGCCCTTCACCCGATTCAGGAGGAAGAGGAGCCAGCCGAGCCCCACGAGGCGGAGGAAGCCTCAGGGTGGCGCTTCTTCCTTCACCCAGACAGCGAGGCGGTGTGGCTGGACAAGTGGCGGTACGACGCTGCAGAGAGCCGCTTCCACAGCCGAGGCCCCGATAAAGTCTGCGCGGCGAAGAAGAAGCGGAGGCCGGAGGCGCAAAAGTCGCCCGCGCCCTCCAAGACGCCAAAAAGGGACAAGTATGACCAAACCGGGGGAATGGAGCCGCTGCAGATGTTTCAGTTCATCGTTCGTCCCTTTTCATTTTCCCTGCTTTTTATTTTTTTATTCTCTTTAAATTTTCTTCTTTCACTTTTCATTTCTTTCCTCCATCGTAGTTCATGCGTTCATTTCCAAGTTTTTCTTTGATTTCCTGAGTGACCATTCTACCAAAGTTGCTTTTGTTCCCCATCTTCCTTTCAGCAGTGGTTGAGTTGTGCTTGGGCTGTCTGGTTGGATGGAAGTCATAAAAACAGGCCATTTTAAACGCTCAGATTCGACTTTTATTACAACCTCGACACATTCTCGATCACCAAGTTTTAATGTCGCACCAGCAGGTTTTCTTTTTCCGTCTCCCTGACTTCTCTCCCCTCACGTTTGTCTTTTGTTTTTCTTTCCCTCTCAGAAAAATGAGCTCGGTGGACTTTTTGGCTCAGGAGAAGATCTGGTTTGAGAAGCCTCGCTACGACGAGGCAGAGAGACGCTTCTATGAGCGGATGAACGGCTCACCGCAAAGCGCCCAGGTAACCGCTCCGAGTGCTCGCTTTTTATTCAGATCACGCCTAGAGACGGAGTATAACAGGAAAACAAAGAAACAACTTTCTCACTTTTCAACGTCGGAGACGTTAAAGCATCGATTCTACCGTGGTGTTGAGTTGCACGACATGTCAAATCACTACAATGCACGACTTCGGGGTAAAAAAAAAAAAGAGAAGGTAGCGAGTTTGTGAAGAACAATCAGGGTGTAAAGGTGTAGCAGATTTTAGATTAAGCCTCGTGCTGAGATGGAGACACCTGGGGCAAAAGCACTAGGGTGTAAAATGTAACGCTTTCTCAGTGAAATTTGGATTTTAAAAGCACGTTTGGCTCTTTTTGTGTCGTCCTAACCCAGTCTTTACAAAATAAAAGGCGCGCTAACGTTTCCCTGTTCACTTGCAGGATGTCGGAGCAAACGCCATCCTGCAGGACATCGCTCGAGCTCGGGAGAACATCCAGAAATCTCTAGCCGGGGTAACGATTTCAACATTTACAACCTTTCTCCCCACTGGGTGTGTGTGAATTCAAACGAGAGGAACGACATGATATAATAATAGTTTTAAGGTTCTAGTTTGTTGACCGTCGCATGTAGGTGCGCCTGATCACTTCCTAAATTAAAACCTTGAACTAGACCCCCTTTACAATCATCAGCATGAATGAAATAAACTGATTTATTTTATTTATTTTTAACAACAGTTGTCAATGGTAAACTGTGCTCCCACGTTTATTACATTTATTCAAGCTAAATTCAATCATGGAGATGTTTTTTTAGATCAAATCAGCTGTATCTTCAGCAGTTGTTTGGAGAGTTAAGAGAAATCGGTTTTCAGCATGTAACCATGCAGACTTACTTCATCTGTAAAGCTAGCAGTCAAATGCCTAAAATCAATGGATACTTGGAGTTAATCAGTAATCTGAACATTTATCACTTGCACATTGCATGTTTGCAAAAAACCTAAAGGATTTGAGTTAAACTTAAATAGAAAGCTGTAGAACAGAGAAAATGCACAGCTGACTGAAACCGAGGCGTCGACTGCATGAAGGCGTTTTCAGGCATTCCCAGGAGGCCTGATAATGGCTGCTTTACTAAGCAGGGTTCAAGCTTTTATCTGCCAAAGATTGGCAGAAGAGAACCTTTAGTGTATTGTAGTGTGAAAAATTAGCCGCCATGTTTTCTGTTCCAGCACATCTCTACTGTTATTTAAAAATGGATAAAACTCGGCTTAAACTAAAATAATTTTGTCTTCATAACATTCGCTTTTTTTCAATCTTTGAGAAAAGTAAATTTTTCTTGTCTTGTGTTGGCATATTTGAATTGAAAGATCCTTTATTGTCCCACAGTGGGAAAATTCAGGTTCACCAGTTGCAAAAGTACTGTTCAGCTAGTCAAAATAGTGTGCAACAGACTAGGGTGGTTTTAAGAAATGTGCAAAATGTACATGTGTATTTATGCATAAAAGATATCAACAGGCTATTTTAAAAGAATTACAAAAGCAGCAGAGATGAGAAACAGTTTGTTAGGAGCAGTGATGGTTATAAAGTCTAACAGCTGCTGGGAGGAAGGACCTGCGATAACGCTCCTTTGTGCATTTAGGATGCAGCAGTCTGACACTGAAGGAGCTCTGCAGCAGCTTCATGCATGGCGGAGGGAGCATGTGATCAGAATCAGAAATACTTTAATAATCCCAGAGGGAAATGATTTAATTACCGGTACTGATTCACAGGTATCTGTACCGTATCGGTTCAAATGTGAAAGGTACCCATCCCTACGTTTGGGTAGACTTATTTGCTTTCTGCATGCACATTTGTTCTTTTCTTCCAGCTTTAATTCTTGGTTTTCATTTGCTTTTCCACTGACTTCCTCCATTACCTCACAGTTCTGTTTTTTTCATTTGAATTTCCCTGCCCTGATTTCTTTCCTTGTTCCATCCCCGCACTCCTCCTCCTCCTCCTCCTCCTCCTCCTCCTCCTCCTCCTCCTCCTCCTCCTCCTCCTCCTCCTCCTCCTCCTCCTCCTCCTCCTCCTCCTCCTCCTCCTCCTCCTCCTCCTCCAAGCTGAAGAATACGCTGTGTAAGAAAGGGCCTTCCCAAGCTTCCCTGACCCAACAGCCCCATCCTGTAAGTTTCTCCGAGTCTTGTGTGTCACTGGAAGCAGCTTCTGCCGCTCCTGTCAGCGGCTTGGCCAGGTTCTGTAAAGTCTGCGTTAGAGTCCAGTTTGCGGATGGCTTGCTAAGTCAGTGATAGCGACCGCTTATGTGTTCCGGCTTGCTTTCGTACACAACTTGCTTTTCTTTGTCCTGCTGAAGAGGCTTCATAGCCACGTTGGCCCGTCGTTAGATTAGTAAAACGTCTTTATTTTTGAATGCTGGTCCTTGTTTCAGAACGCCGGCGGCAGCAACAGCGCGGCTGATCAAGGAGAGCTCATTTCTCGCATCAAGAGCCTCGAGCTGGAGAACCAGAGTTTACACAAAGGTTGGTTCGTCACCTCCGGTCGTCCATACCAGCAGTTTGGCTTAAAAGCTTGGAGCCTGTTATGTCGTGTGTAATCTAATGTATTTTAAATACTGGCTATTCATTCTTCAGGCTTTTGAATATAAGTTTGTTTCAAACACAAGAGAGATAAAGGAGCAGGAATAAGTTTATACTTATTTACTCCTTGTCACACATAATTTACTACTTTAGGCAACATTCAGGTTTTGAACGCACATGTCTAATAGAAAATAATAATAAAATAAATAATCTTTTAATAAGTGTGAGGTTTGCAGCTGACTTCTTAGTAATTGGATTAAATTGTCTTTATTGACCTCTAAAGGAACATTTTATCTAGAATTTTAAAAATAGAAGCAAAGAATAGTTTTTAACACAACTCGAACAAATATTAACTGTTTAAAAATGTGATATTTTTCAACTTTAATCATTTATCTAATGTGGCCGTTTCGTCAGACTTCCATTGTCTTCAGGAAAAATGGATTTACTCCAAACTTGCACAGAATGAGCAACTTGAGTTGCGTCAACACACCAATTTAATCTACTTACTGTGTGTAGTATGATGTTCCAGTTTAGAGCTGAATGGCAGTAATATTTATCACATTAGTTGAATAAATCTGCCTTTTGAGCTTATAATTCTAACATAATATATTAGATATTTGGAGGACTTTGTTTTTGTGTCACATTTAACTTGTTTTATTATGACTAATTGATCATTTTGTTTTTTTTTTAGTTAAAAATCTAGACTACTTTAAAGAGGCCATTTTGCTGTTTTTGTGGTTTTAAACAGAACCTATGGTTCTTAAACTAGGTCAAGTGTAGAATCCAAACACAGGATTGAATTCCTATTTTTAAAATGGATGTTTACGTCACAAAATGCTAGACTGTGACATACAGAAAAGGTATTCAACGGAGTGTAATCCCTTCCAGTTTTGCCAGTCGTCGTGGATTCTGATTCTAATTTTATCACGATGTCCAAACAAAAAAAACTTTAAATTTCAGCCTGGAAAGGTTTTGATTTCTAAAATGACAAATACACACCGGTGACAATAGAGTATGTCATGTAACTTTTTTCTTTTTACACAGCAGTGAGAGGCTTGTAATTAGAGAAATGTCTCTGAATCCAACTAATTAACGTTCTCAAGGCTTTGTCTGAACTCAGAAAATCACAACCCGATTTTCTTCTTGTCCCCCTGAAAAAAGGTGAATCAGAACACAAATGCATGAAAGACGCGCGTGCAGAGCCGGTGACGTACTCTGCCGCACCATAAAACTTTGCTGCTAGGGAGGAGTGATGCGTGATGTTTATGAAAATGCATTTTCTGTTAAAGTCCCTTTCCTAAAAGTTAATATCGGTGTTAGTTCAAACATGAAAGATGTGCAGATTCTTTTTTTTAATGATTTCCATAAACTGCACAATCAGCTCGACGTGTCTATTTCTTTTTGGTTAACCCACATGTATAAATCTAAACGATTCTTTTAATAACACGTTAAACATTTTCCAGTGTATTCATGCATAAATCCCGTGGTTTTGTTTCCTTCAGTGGTGGACGACCTGCGGGCAGCGCTCTCCAAACTGGAATGTCGAGTCGCCGTTCTTGAGAAACCTGCGGCGACCGTCCCCCCAGCTCCCGCTGCCTCCGTCCCCTACACCAATGTGAGTGGAGGCCGACCGGTTTGGCTTTCATGACAACGCGCAGGTTTTCACTCCTTCCTGTCCCCCAGGGCACGGCTGTCCAGCAGAAGGCCAGCGGCCCGGTCCCACAGGATGACGACGGAGACAGCGATATCGACCTGTTCGGCAGCGATGAAGATGAAGAGGCAGAGAAGCTGAAAGAGCAGAGATTGAAGGAATACGCAGAGAAGAAGGCCAAGAAGCCCGCCGTCATCGCCAAGTCCTCAATTTTACTGGACGTCAAACCCGTAAGGCTGTCTAAACTTGTTAAGGTTACATTCGTTACGAACACAGACCAGCTTCATGCTCCCTCTGTTTGACCTGCGCTCTGTCCTCTCCCGCTCGCCGCAGTGGGACGACGAGACAGACATGGCGAAGCTGGAGGAGTGCGTGCGCTCGGTGCAGGCGGACGGCCTGCTGTGGGGAACGTCCAAGCTGGTTCCTGTGGGTTACGGCATCAAGAAGCTCCAGATCGCATGCGTGGTGGAGGACGACAAGGTGGGAACAGACTTGTTGGAGGAGGAGATCACCAAGTTTGAAGACTACGTAAGTACTTGGCTTTGTTACGTATTTAAAATTCATTTCCTGTTAGAAAAGTCCAGCTGGTGGTAATAATCCAGATCTGAAGTCTGTTTCACTTTATATTTTTGGAACCGGCGGTCTCTAAGGCTGTTTCTTTTGGTCTAGATTGAAGCGGAGTTATCCCGATAATAAATGGAAATGAAGTAAATTCTTCCGAGACATTAAAAAACTCTCCTATCGCACAACTAAACAGTAGTCCCGTTACCGTGTAGCATCTGCAGTGTGTTTCTGTTCCATTTTATACATTTAAAGCTGAATCACAATATAGACATGTCTCGGGGGCCAAATAATGGTGACGCCCAAATGTTTCTCAGAAATCACCAATCGGATTCATACAGTAAACATTCTGCAGCCATGAACAGGCGTGAGGGGGTCCGGCCTTTTGGATTTGACTAAAATCTGCAGCTGGACGTTCCAGTAAGACTCGTGCTGCAGGGCCGGTTCTTTTATTGGGTCAATAAAAAGCCAGAGGACTTAAACCATCACACTGGGTAGAAATGAACTGACTCAGCTCAGTATGGCGGTGGCCAGTTTTCAGACTGCAGATGTGTTCCTGTAAAATATGTATTCCAGAATTATTCAAAGCCCTGGCAGATTTAGACTTAAAATTATTTACATATATAGTAGGGCTGGACGATATTGATAAAATTTAAGTCATATTGATCAATATCCATAATTATGGACAAATTCAAAACATATAGTTAAGCCGCAGCCCTGACCATTTTTTGCTGCTGCTTAGTGACTTATTTTTAGATACAGAACACACAAACACTGAAATCAAACTCTACACTTTATTCAACCAACCTTTTGCCAAAATCTTTTTAAAAAAGTACTTGTATACCAAACTATTTCAAAAATTTAAAAGAACGTGTGCTCTCTGAACTCTTTGAAGGGGGCGGAGCTTTCCTGGGTCTGTTTGTGATTGGTTAGGAGGATGTAACGACTGTAATATTAATCTACATGGCAAGAATGCAAAAAGAAGGAAAACTGTCAGTCTATTGAACTTTTTACTGACCCTTTTTTCTATCATCGATATATATCTATCGATCGGTATATATTGTTACTGAATTATCATCCAGCCCTAATATATAGTAGATACTTTTGTACAGGAGTCTCAGATGAAGATCTGGACATATGATACGTGTGTGTCGGTCTGTTAATCAGCTACAAGCGCGTTATTGTTGCTAAAGAGCTCCAACCCCCTTGTAAGGGGTCTCATGGTGTGGGATTTTACTGCACCTTAACTGAGCCCACTTACCGCCTCCAGCAGCCTCCATAATTATTACTGTTCAGCCATTTGTAAGAACTCTTGTTATAAATCTGTTCATCCAGCTGTTTCAGCCCATTGCTGCCATCATGTGGCCAAATGTAGGTTTTACAGTAAGAAATCCCAGCAGTTCAGTCATTTAACACGTCTCCTTTTTTCTCCCCGGCTTGTTTTAGGTGCAAAGTGTGGACGTAGCAGCGTTCAACAAGATCTGATTCAGCAGCTTCGCTTCATCACTTCCTGTTTCTCTGCTGATTGTGTCAACGGTTGACAATAAAATGAATTCTTGCACTGAAGTTGCTGTGTTTTGAGGTTAATAAACTGGTAAAGAAAATGTAAGCAAATAAACTACTAATATTTTCTAAATCTTATCTGAGCAACAGTTTGATGTCAGCCATTTAAACGGAGTATCAGAAAACAATTATCTTGCTACTCTGGGTAAACTAGATTTCACTGAGAAAGATCTTATCTTTCAGCTCATGAAATTGATTCTTAAAATAAGGCGCCCGAGTCATTTTCAAAGCACGACTATCTATTTATACCATTAATACCATAATTGAATTTAAAAATCAATTATACTTAACCCTCTATGGCATGATTTTTTATTTTGGGAGATAAAAAAATATTTCACCCTAGTTTTTGGGAGCTTGGGCATCCCTTATAACATATCAGTCATAACATGTGTCCCCCTCTGCCCCCCCTACCAGATTTTGCTTTGTTGCCTCAGGGCAACAACATGCTATAAGAGTACTAAAACGCCAAGGTTTTCTATATTTTTATATAAGTGAAATGAAGAACAAACAAGCCATAAATGCATTAGAAGTTTTATTTCAACAAGCAATCGGGGACCGGAATGGGTGTAATGGGTCCTCTTCTCTTCTTTTCTTCATACTCCCCAGGAATTGTGGAACTGGTACGACCTCTCTTATGCTCCACATTCTTGCCACTTCTGCACAAGCTTTCTGCGATATACGATAGACTTATAAAGTCTATCTTTATATAGACGTATAAAGCTTCATCTGTTCCTTTTTTGTCATCCCATTGGTGCTGCAGTCTCTCTTGTCGAGCAGCCAGGCAGTCACGATCATCATGTCAATAAAGTGGAACATAAGCCGGTGATACCACTTCTTCGACCTTATTTTATTGTGGTACAGTGCAATGAGAGAGTCCAGCAGGTCCATTCCACCCATATTCTCTGACCACAGCAGGACAGGGGGCTTTGATTGTTTTCTTTTACTTGCCATCCCACCTATCAACCTCGGTGACTGGGTATGCTCCATTGAAATTACTGAGAAGAATGACTGAACGCATGCAAGGATGTTTCTCCAACCATGGCCGTCTTCAGTTCAAAAGATCCACGTCCAGCTCTCTTCAGCTAAGCATCACACATCAAGTTGACACCTGGTAATCTGTTGCTACGAACAGTACCAGTAGAGTGAATTCCCTGCTGAGCAAGTGTGAGTACGAGAAGGACACTCGTAAACCAGTCGTCAAAGAACACCTTGTAGTTCTGCTGCTTGGGCATTGGCTGAGGACAACGTTGCCACTTGCTCCTACATCTGGCAGTTCAGGGGGTTGCACAACTCTGTGTAGATCTCAAAATTGTGTGGTACACCGTCAGAACTAGCCAAGACAAGCATCTTGTAGCCCTATTTCTTTGGTTTTGCTGGCAGGTATTGTTTGAGTCTATTTTCTGTGAGTAATAGTAGATAGTACAGCAAAAAAATTAATTATGGTGATGGCTATGCATCTCTGCAGTTCTCCATCCATGAGAATGTTATTGTTCAAACAAAAGTGGTCTAACTGCGCAATGTTGCCCTGAGGCAACGAATGAAAAACTACCATTTTAGTAAATAAATAAAGACAAAAAGTATCTTTACTCAATCAAATATGCTTCTTCACACATTAATGCACATCACAGATATTATTTATACAAAGTTATATAAATTAAAAAATGATAAAAGGGGAAATTTATCTTAACTTCTGCTAGCAGTATGTCCAAGCCGGCTATGGTCCCAAAAAGGACTGTTTCACCCCCAGAGGAAAGGTCAAAGTCACGCCCACCTCAAATTTCATTGGTCACAGACTTATCACCAGACTTTTAAAGTAATGTTTTATTTTAAAAGAATTAAAGGGGCAGTGTGAGGGCAACAATAGTGGTTTGTTGCCTGAGGGCAACACCATGCCATAGAGGGTTAAACTGTAATCTTTGTTAGATTAACATTTTCATTTTAAGACTTCATTCAAACATATTAATAAACTTCAAATTTAGCAAGCGCCATTGAATGCGCTAAAACATCATTGTGCAAAATCTGAATTAATTTCCTCGCCACATTTATTTATTTCACTAGAACAATTCAAGGGATATTTTAAGCATACCTTAATTTGCAAAGTACAGGACAGAATATTCTAACATTCAGTTTAAACTCATGTTGAAATATTTCTTTTTAATAAAGTCTAGCCAGGATATTGAAGTCCTAGGAACAGGCAGCTGCTGTGCACCTAGCAGTCACTTTAAAGAAAACAGAGTATACAGTATAAATTTACTGACCTAATATTTAGATGTTCTGTTGCCTCTAGTGAGTTCATATGGACAGAGGATGATGGTGGACATCTCTGAGCTGCATTTGCAGGGTCTTGGTTCATCCCCTGAACCCGGAGGGTGCAGTGCTGCCTCGGGTTTCCACGGCACATAGACCGGCTGTTCTGGAGGCTCCAGGAGGGGGAGTTTTGTCCATCTGCAGCCGTCTGAGGATCCCAGAAGAAAACAAAATCGATAATTAATTGCACATCATAATAAAGCAAAAAAAAGACTGTAGAATTTTTTTCTCAAAAATGTAGCCAACTGTTAAACAATTCTTCATGCAATTTTAAAATGACAAATACTGAAACCCAATGGTCAAACAGGACATGCATTTTTTTTTTATTTCAAGCAATTATAAAACAAAAAGCAATCTAACCTGGTCCCTAGCAGAAAACCACCTTGAAACGAGACCACTAGAGCAAACAAACATGACTGACCAGAAAAGACATTTTAATTCTCACATGTCAGTTGCATTTTTGAACTATTGATGTGGCCAGTTGAGTAGTAGAGGTGGTTTCTAATCCGTGTTGGTTGTTCAAAAAAGTACATTTTGAACAAAATGTTCTTTTTACAGTCGTTTTTTACTTGAGTCTAGTGATGGTGAGATGAAGCCTCATGAGGCATTGAACCACTTGAGCCAACTGGTTCGAGAAAGGGTTCATTTCTTGACGCTTCATGTGCACACGACACCACCTACTGGCGAGGTGTATAATCACAGCCAGCTGTATCTTAACACGCGTGATGCATTGAATTTTTGTCTATTATGACTCTTGGGAATGACTTCACAAAAGGTGTAGGACGAAATCATTTGTCTACATAAATTATGTATACACATATGTGTATAATAAAATATTGTTTGAATGTATTCTGTGTGTAATTATTCCCAAAATAGTAGTGTCATGTGATATGGCATGTTGTGTAATAATGTTTTTCCGTGACTCTAGAAAAATGGCATGGGCTTAATCAGGCAGAGGACAGTGAAAGTGCTTATGGAACTAGGGAGGGGGTAATTAATAGGCTAATGCTTGTGTAACTTGGATGATTTCATGCATTTTTATTAAGAAACAATTTCTCCACAGTTTTTGGTTTCAAACGATTTCTCTTTTTTGACACTACTTCTCCAGCCTTTGAAAAGACACGCTGACATGGCCCAGATGATGCCGGGGTGCATAAATAAATAAGTGCAAGTTTGTACAGATTGGGGTACAGTGACCGATGATTAGCCCAGTACTCCAGGGGGTTCTCCAGCCTGCTTATGTTTGCCTCTGTCCTGAATCCAACGTCATCCACAATAGTGAAAGGCTGGGTATCCTTCACTATCATGGACACCAGAGCTTCATCCAGCTCTTGTTTTCTGGTGGCTGGTTAAAAGGGAATAAATACAGTGTCTGTTACCTGTCTTTATTTGCACAACAAGCAAACATCAGCATGCAAAAATTGTGATAGTGATACTTACTGCTGTAAGTATACTTGAGTAATTACTTGGCTGACTACTTTTTACTTTTAAGTTAAAGCGCTAGTCTTACCTGAGTAAAATGTTTGGCTACTCTACCCACCTCTGGATAAAACTAACAGGTGCACCAATAACATGGCCCCCAAAACAGGTTGAACCCGCTCTCACATGTGAAAATAACAGGGCGCCAGTGAAGAACCTGCCAGTTCTGGTGTTCGCTGACAAACGCCAGTGCAGCTCCATGGTGCTGGCCAGTGAACAGAGGGCCTCCTGGAAGACATTGGACCCTCAGGCCACCTCATAAAGTGGGATCCGTTTACTGTGGGTACCAATGAAAAACAACTAAACATGCTGCAGGTAGGTGGTTTTGAGGCTGCTTTCTGCTCTGAATTTGGGTGATTTAAATACAGAAAGATGCAAAAGTAAACAAGAAAGGCAGCTGTTCAGTTAGAACATTACACACCCACACAGGAGCTCTGAGAGAAGCTCAGATAAACAGACTTCCAGAGTCCTTTGAGAAACAAATCTATCTGCAGCCACCCTTCGCCCACTGTAAAACCTCAGCCGTCATGTTTTACAACAATAAATAAACTTTAAGAAGATCTTAAGTGGCTGGATCCATGTCTACTGTTAACCTGCTCTTATTGGAGCAGAAATTTGATGATACTAATATTCTGATAGTAATTTCTCCTAAACTTGCCATTAAAGAGTCCATTTCTGACAAAAAATGTCAGAAATAAGTCGACCATTTGTTAAGCTCTTCTTTTTAACAGCCAGTTGATACTGAAGCTCGTCTGAAAGCAAAGGAACTGTTGCGTAAGAGCATAGTGCTGTGGGAGAGCAGCAGAGGCGGAATGTGTGACGCACTGACCTGAGCTTTTTGCGGTGGAAAGGTGTGCCTGCAGGAAACTGGAAGAACAGGAAACACGGGAAGATGCGCAGTTTGACTGACACCTGCTGGTGAAGGCTGGAACTACACGGACGTGTCGCACCAGGCTGCAAAACGAAAAGGCTGGGAAACAAAATTGCCGCTTTTCATTGAAACAATACATTGGTAATATTAACAAATTACCAAGAAATGTGTTTGTTCATATTTTAGGAAGCTAATGTTTCCATGCTGGGAGTAAAACAAAAAATAGATAAAAAAAATACATTTAACAAAATTGATGCCTTGCATCTCCTTCTGTCAGTAAACTGAGTTCCTTCCATTAACAGCTCAAGGATAAGAAGAAAACCATATGAGGCCATCATTCAAATATCTATGACCTTATAAACTTTTCTTTTAAGGAAAAAAAATGTTAAAAGAGCAGTAAAGACCACGTAGACAGACTAATATATCTCCGGTTAACAACAGCCCTCCTTTCTAATTAACTTTCCTGCAGTTTTTATTCTCATTCAGAGTTTGTTCATTGACAGCGTCCTCCCATAAAGAAAACAGTTTCTGCCTCTAAAAGTCAGAAACGGCTCCCTGAAGGCAGCAAGAGGGAGGAGGCGAGAACAAGACGGAGTGTGAGGCAGGCCATCACATTACATCCTTTACAAGAAAACAAAAAATAGAGTCAACTGAGCAGCCAGCTACAGGCAAGAAGCCATTCTAACATTACAGCTCACAGTTACAAAGACAATGTTAGCAAAAAACAACGGATGGGATAAACTGTCAAGGTTGAAAGCAATGGATTGGAAAATTAGCTTCTCAACAGCTGGGGAAGTTATGCGTTTGCTTCAGATGGTGGAAAATCACTCAATGGGAGCTGCTTTGACCTGTAGTTCCACTCCCAATTTGAGAGTTTTTACTGATTTTCAAAACTGATATCACTCTGCTCTCTGCCATTGTATCTTTCTGGTAGAGTTTTCCAACTTTCTGGGATTGTTGTTCACCTTTTTGTCCTCTTGTCTGACTTTGCAGTGCACACAAGTGGGTATAAAAAGACAGGAGCATTTCAGTTTGCAAACATAACAAAGATGGCAAAGAACCTGTGCAGAACAACCAAAAAATCCTTGAAGGATTCTGTAAACTGCAACATCTTTTCTAGTTAATACCATATTCAGCCGCCAGAGGGCATATTTGGCTCAGTGGGTTACTTGCAAAATCAGTCAGTAAGGAAAGAGAGTAAGTGCCTAAGGCAAACATGCTTTTATTCTGCTAACATATAGAAATAGCATATTCTCTAGCCAGAATAAGCGCAACATAATCATAACAAAAGGATCAAACACAATCCAGAACAATCTAGTGTAAAGCAGTTGTAGAACCTTAAATTGTGCATTTAAAAAGATGCTTCTGAGAGCATGTGGAGAAAAACTGATCCAGTCAGAGGATTCATACCTGATGGCCACACCGGGTAGGACTTAACCAGGCCTAACAATGTAGAGACCTTCTGTCAGAGTAAAGTGACATGTCTTGATAAGAGAGAATAAAATTTAAGAATCAAATTGGAATAAAAAAAAATGGGCGATGGAAAATGTTTAGGAAAACATGATTTACACCCTGAAGGGACTTTCTCTTCATCCAATTAATCCAAGATGGACGTCTGACAGTTTCAATCTGGTGAACATTTTTTTTTTTTTAGCTGCTCGTTCATTTTCCTCAATCAGTAATCCGTACACTGGGAAAACCTTGAAGCTCGTCAGAGGTGCGTGTGGAGCGGGGCTGTTTTTGTCAATAAGCAGCAGCAGCTGATCAGATTCAGGTTTTTCTTGACGCTTGGAGACGTTCTGAGGAGTTGTGGCGCACAACTGGGTGACTTTGGCTTGTTTTTATCTCTCCACAAACAGAAAGACAGAGAGCTGCACGTTCTCCTCACGCAGATCAATAACCATGATAACTCAATCCTGCCAGCTGGCATTGATTCATGTGCTGGCAGACATGAGGGTTACGGTTTTTCATGAGACAGATGAAAAACCACCTATCTGTGCGGGGGTTTTCTCTTTGGCAGGATAAAAGTTTGTTCATCAGATAAAAGCCAGGCGAGAATAGAGGGGGGTTTAAAACTCTGGCGGGGGGTTAGTTTGTTTTGTAGACCAGTTTAAAGCCCAGGGATCAGTTATTTAGCAGAGGCTAAATCCATAACTCATAACTCTCTTGCATCAGGACATGTTTTAGGAGAGCTGTTTGAGTTTTTTTTTTGTTTTATTTAAAAAAAAAGGGTAACTGCTGTGATATTTTTGAATACCAAACGGCACGGCTTCCTGGCAATAGGTCTAGATAAATCAATTGTAATTACTTCGCACAACAGTTAAAATGTCTTAAAATAAGTCAAGTATGAGATGTTTTTTTTTTTTTAAGAGGATTTCTTTTATTAGATTGGTTGGGATTGTTTTAACAATCCCCGTTAGGAGCATCGTGACGAAGTTCTTCTCGGGAATTTCCGCCAAAAGCTACTCAGAGGAGGCCCGGCTAAACGTTTTACACCATTTGAAATATCTCACAACTTTATGCAGTTCAGAAGCATTCCTACTTGTCCCGGTTCATAAAAGTGTGCGAGCATTAGTGTATAGAAAGACTGCATCCGACTTTCTGTTTAAATGTCTGTCGTTTTGTGATCTCTCTGACGAAGGCCAGGAGACAAAATGTGTCGATCTGTTAATAAAGTTGCTGGAGTCGTCACATTATCAGCCCGCTACTGACCACTGATCTAAGCCAGTGTTTCTCCCCAACTCCAGCATTTGGAAATTATTCAACCGTGGGGATCAAAATCAATCCCCAGGGGCTGGAGCCCTGCATGTTTCAGATGCTTCCCGGTCTCAGCTCACCTGGACCAGATGAATGGATCACGTGGATCCTCTGTGTTGCAGATGATCCACAGCTGCATCTGAAACATGCAGGACGCTGGCCTTCTAGGACCGGAGCTGGTCACCTCCAGTCCAAACGGCGCAGGACCATTGGACTGGTTGCACTTGGTTGTATTTCTTGTCGTGCCTTCTTCACTCAGCAGCGCCGGAAGAAGCTGATATGATTGAACAGGTAAAATGTAGTTTCATGTGCAAAGAGCAAAGCCTTTCAATCAACTCTATTCTGGGGATATTTTGGGACACATTTATTCTGATTGAAAAAACAAATGCATCACTGGTCATACATGTTGGGATTTCAAATGATCACCTCCTGCACCTGATCAGAACAGCTTTCAGTACCTTGTGCCTTCTGTGTTTTTACTGAATAGTTGTCGTTTTTCTTCCATCAAGTCATCTGTTTCCAGCTTTCTGTCTTTGCAGTAACCTTGCTTTTGTTTTGATGAACCTGACATCCTCCAGCTAGGGTCCGGAACTTTTTACTGTATATTCATTTGTGTAGGATGTAACCTCTGGAAAGCATTTCTGAGGGTGATTACAGTTGTTGAATCAGTCCCACTGTGTATATTTGAGAAAAAAATAAGTATAACTGGAATTTACAAAGTTATCTAAACTGGGAACATCAATTTATTTTTGTATAAATAATAATCACATGTTTTGTCCCTCCTGCCATCTCAGAACAAGTGCAGTGCCAAGGACATGACTGGAATTGATTTTGATCAATTCAGTGCATCTCTATTTTGTAAATAGGGTTATGAAAAAAGAGAGTAAATTACTAAGTAATAAAAAAAAGGGTTTCCACAGCTTCTCTGTATTTGTAGCATCCCAGGGAGGGTCTAGGAAGATTTTTAGTAGTAATGCATGACTTCCTGATTCCCTGGAAACAAAGATGATGCCACTGAGGACCATTGAATTGTGTCTTAGCCACACTTCAAAATGAAAAAGATAAGAAAACATTAAAACAAGACACATGTGAGCTAATCTTCATAAATCAAGAAATATCTTCGGAGAAATAGCA
This sequence comes from Fundulus diaphanus, assembly GCA_037039145.1. Classification (NCBI taxonomy): domain Eukaryota; kingdom Metazoa; phylum Chordata; class Actinopteri; order Cyprinodontiformes; family Fundulidae; genus Fundulus; species Fundulus diaphanus. The sequence goes on along the minus strand of CM073128.1, from coordinate 17,621,485 downwards.
GCTAACCAAAACGTGCTCCTTAAAACTGTTAGAGTAATAAATAAAAAGTTTAAAACATGGGGCAGCGAGAAGCAAGACTGGAGGAGGACTAAAGTACATCTTCCCCCTCCCTCACAGTGAGAAGACCCGTTAGGGAGGGGGAAATAAAATCTGCTAAATTCACAGAGTGGCACTCTAGGGTCCCAGAGTTTCAATAACTACCATTAGACACTGTTTAGAGGCCAGCTGGTTTTTGGGAGACATGAGGAGGAAATCATTTCCCTCACATCCCAACTGTAAACTCCACTGCGACTCCAACCATGTGCCTCACTCAGATCAGACTGGGTTGAACTGTTAAAGGCGTGACCTGACTGCGGTCACCCCAGGTTCTTTGGCTGAAAAATGTGGTGTTTCTATTGTAGACTTCTGCAGTAACAAAAAAGACTCTTGAAACAGAAACTATATTTGACCATATTTAATCTTAAAGGCAGAGGGATGTTTACAGCTTCCGTACTGGGCTCTTACACACAACAACGCAACAGGCAGATTTCCGGACGCCAGAGAGAGCCCCGTTCATTCCTCACCCAGACATTAAGTAGGAAACATTGTGTAAACCCATTCAGGGACATGCACAGTATGACATCAGTGTGCCGTTCATCATATTGGTGGAGAAGATCACACTATAATGCAGACGTGTCCTAGCTGACACGTCTTCCCCTAATCAGTCGTTCTGTCCAAGTATGTCAGGCTCTGCGTCTCCAGAGTCTATTGTCTATCTGTAATTTCCATGGTAACCAACATTGCAGTCCAGTCTCTGTAATCTCACAATCCCTAACAGAACCTTACCTGTTCTGATATGCCAGACGGGTATGGGAAAATATGACAGATGAAAATGGGGCAGAGGACGTCACACTCACTGATCAGTCCAGTGGAGGATCTGCTTTCTCCACAACAGGCCCCAGGAAGGTTTTTTTTAGGATTCGCAGCGTCATGAACTCGTTTCAGTAAATATTTTAGAAGAATCTGGTGTTTGCTTACAGAAAAGAGGTCATTTAGTCTTCCAGCAGAATGATGATCCAAAAAAATGAGGCCAAATCAACATAGAAATGGTTCTTCGGACCTAAAATCGACTTGAGAGACATGGTAAAAGATGCATTTCTGTCCACTCCAACGTCGTAAAAGAATCTGTCCGTCCGTCCGTCTTCTTCCGCTTATCCGGGGTCGGGTCGCGGGGGCAGCAGCTTCAGTAGGGAGGCCCAGACGTCCCTCTCCCCGGCCACTTGGGCCAGCTCCTCAGGAGCTTGGGGTTCCCAAGGCGTTTCCAGGCCAGCCGGGAGACATAGTCCCTCCAGCGTGTCCTGGGTCTTCCCCTGGGCCTCCTCCCGGTGGGACGTGCCCGGAAAACCTCACCAGGGAGGCGTCCACGAGGCATCCTGACCAGATGCCCGAGCCACCTCAACTGGCTCCTCTCGACGTGGAGGAGCAGCGGCTCTACTCTGAGTCCTCCCTGGATGACTGAGCTCCTCCCCCGATCTCTAAGGGAGAGCCCAGACACACTACGGAGAAAACTCATTTCAGCCGCTTGTATCCGGGATCTCGTTCTTTCGGTCACGACCCAAAGCTCGTGACCATAGATGAGGGTAGGAACAAAGATCGACCGGTAAATCGAGAGCTTCGCCTTTTGGCTCAGCTCTCTCTTCACCACAACGGATCGGTACAGCGCCCGCTTCACAGCAGACGCCGCACCAATCCGCCTGTCGATCTCCCGCTCCATCCTCCCCTCATTCGTGAACAAGACCCCAAGATACTTGAACTCCTCCACTAGGGGCAGCACATCCTCCCCAACCCGGAGAAGGCACTCTACCCTTTTCCGGTTCAAGACCATGGTCTCGGATTTGGAGGCACTGATTTTCATCCCAGCCGCTTCGCACTCGGCTGCGAACCGCTCCAGTGAGAGCTGTAGATCACGCCCTGATGAAGCCAATAGGACCACGTCATCCGCGAATAGCAGAGACGCAATCCTAAGGCCACCAAAACGGATCCCCTCAACACCTTGGCTGCGCCTAGAAATTCTGTCCATAAAAGTTATGAACAGAATCGGTGACAAAGGACAACCTTGGCAGAGTCCAACTCTCACCGGAAACGAGTCCGACTTACTGCCGGCAATGCGGACCAGACTCTGACACCAGTCGTACAGAGACCTGACAGCCCTTATTAAAGGGCCCGGTACTCCATACTCCCGGAGTACCCCCCACAGGATCCCTCGGGGGACACGGTCGAATGCCTTCTCCAGATCCACAAAGCACATGTAGACTGGTTGGGCAAACTCCCATGCCCCCTCCAGAATCCTGCTGAGGGTATAGAGCTGGTCCAGTGTTCCACGGCCAGGACGAAAACCACACTGCTCTTCCTGAATCCGAGAATCCGTCCTATTAGGAAAAAAGGGAATTGTACAAAGTATTATCAGCGGATTTGGGAATCAGTGTGTAGGGCTCTGTATTGACCTCTTTCAGTTTCAAGGACAAAACAAACTCAATCAAGACAAAACTGTAATGAAGTGCTGCGTTCTGACTGTCACAAATGTAAGGACGAACCTGCTAGACATCACTTTCAATCCAAGTTCAAGAGAGCTTAGCATTTTACACCAAAAAATCCCCAAATTAGCTCTGATCAGACACATTTGGAAGTTTCTCACGTGTCTGTGACATTCCCCCTGTTATTTTTTAGGAAACCCTTAATTTGCAATGAACATTAGCGCGTCCTGTTTATACTGGAGAGCTGTTGTTTGTATTAATTAAGCCAGAAATGAATTTAAAGACAAAGTTGTATAAACAACAGCTTTCCAGCTAATAAATACTTGATGTTAAATATGCACAGAGGCCCCAGATTCCTTTGCAGAGAATCAATATTTGCATCATGTTTAAATCATTAAACAAGAGACACGACCTGATTGGTTGTTTACAGCTGTAATGTTGCAGGGAGGCAGATAAAGCGTCTCATCTTGCAATCAATCTTCATCCCTTCTTCACCGCCCCCCCCACCCCTTGGGCTTCCGGCTAATTTCGGCAGAGCGAGAGGGCCAGCGACATGTGCCAAGACGAAGAGCAGGATCTCCACGAATTAGGACAAACAGATGAATTATACATCAGGAACCCATTGGTTTCTGGATCTCTTCACAAGATTGGATATAACAAAAAAAAAAGAAAGAAAAGGAAACGGAATGAAGACACATCAAACAAAGAGCCGTCTGCGTTAAAGCCCGGCAGCGTTGGGAGCAGGAAACCGCTAACGCCCAAGAGGACTTGGTCATAACAGGAAATGTAACAACTCCTAACTAAAGTGTTAAAATGCCAGGTGTTGGTGAGATATTGATCTATAACATTTGTGATAATTTGTCATATAAAAGAATAGGATGAAAAGAGCTAATTTGATGTTAAAAAGGACAGCCAGAAAAGACGAGTATCTTATGATTAGATAAAAATTTATAAGATTACAGTGATTGTAGGAAACTATTTTGTCTCCTCTTTAAAAAACAAAAACATATAGGAGGAAAATACAAGGCTGAAATCATTCATTCATTTCCATTGTTTCATAGAAATTAGAGAATTTACTTAATTTGCAACAGTTTAAAGATAAAAAGTCTGAAGCTCGCTTTAGACGTTCAACAATCCCTTGATGTTAAAAAGTCTCTGTGCGTTGCAGAGCGTCCTTCATTCATCGACGAACAACTGAAATCATGTTAATTGTTTTACAGAGACTGAAACATTAAATGTCAGCATAAAAATAACAATAAAGCAAATAGATATATAAAATCTACATTCTACAACTCCTTCATTTGTTGTTAGGGCAAGAAACTTTTAGTCAAAATTGTACATTACTGTTCCTTCAACAAAGATGATAAAGTTAGTGGTTTACAGACTCTTTTTTTTTTAAATCAAGGTCAGTTTGCTTTATACATTTAAAGAAATGAACTATTACTAAAATGAAACGTAGTTCAGGTGATCCCAGCAGCCATGTCTTGTCATTTTGCACTGAAGTTTAGTTGTCAGTTAATGGGTTTTAAAGTTATTTTAAAACAGACAAAAAAAAACAAAATTACAAGAAAAAGTTTTTTTTTCAGATCCAAAAGGGCATAAAAACAAACTTCAACACAAACATCTGACAATCATTCTGGTAAATTCACAAAAAGAATCAAGCATAACAACAATCACATGATGCCATGATGAATTTTCATTACAATGTTTCACTCAAATCAAAATTAAATATGGATTCTTCCACTTAGTTAACATAGGTCAACGTTTAAAAATGTGGTTCAGAGCCAACAAGCGGAGACGCAAATGTTCCCCAAAAGATGGATTTATTTGTAAGCTCTGAGTAAAACCAGCTTCAGGGATCTAGTTTCTGCGTGGAGCATTCACAGCCAGCTCAGTGTGCTGCTTCCCATGTTTTATGGATGTTCCCATCGCTGCACACAGGCTCATTATACCTAGTATCCAGCTGCTGGTCTTTGGAAAACTAACCGTCCTTTATTTTTCAACATCTTGCTCCCAAACTTTCTTATAACTTTTTTACTGCCTTCTGCAGCATTTCAGGTGCTTCTGCTTTTTCAATCATTTTTAACTCATTTCTTTTCTCTGTGGGAGTGTATTGTGCTGCTGAAAAGGAATAAGAAAAGCAGACTATACTATCTTTGTTTCCAGCTCAGGAAGGTTTTCTGGCACCTTATGGTCCCTCCCCAGGTCTCCACTGCTTCTACCAGGGTAAAAAACACATTACATAGGTGGGAATGTACCACCCAGATTGGCACTGGTGATGAGATGGTACACAATTTCAATTTCAAAACTCCAGGCTTTTCCAAAATCAACTTTTCAAATATCTCATAAATTTCACATGGTGGGGCATTGTGGGTGTTTGAGGTCTTGTATCAAGGTGTTCCAAGCATTAAAAGTTGCAGATCTGCACAATAACTGTGAAATCCATGAAAGTTTGAGAAAGTTATTGAACTGTGAATGTGCTTTGGTTGCTTGGCTTTCAGTCAACAACTCCCAAGTCGAAATATCTTGCATTTATTTCTTTATGAAATTATGTTTTTCACTACCATTATCTTGAAATGACGAAGTCCTAAATAGACATTAAGCTCGCTTTTGCTCCATAGAGCTGGTTTTGTCATAACATTAAGCCATTCTACCAACATGACAAGTAAGTTTTGTTGTCACAATGGTTTAATTATGTCGTTATTTCAAGCTTTAGCTTGAGGTTACAATTCCATCTTTTTATGTGGAGAAAAGGATAAGGTAGAATAAAAACATCATAGACAGATGCATTATTTCTGCAGATTATCTCAGATGAAAGCTATTCAGTTTTGCATGACAGTTACTATTATTTAAAAAAATGCTTTTGCTTATCAAAATAATGAGATAGTCAACTTATGGCCTTGAAAGAAAACACCACCAAAATGAATCAGTGCAGCTACAGCCATTGTTGGCATTCATACATCTATCATGGAAATTAAACAGTCTGAAACAATTCAAACACTATCTTGAACAGTTTCTTTTCTTAAGAAAGTCTGATGTTCATATACCGGGATAGGGAACACAGAGTCTTAAAGCACACGTGCTTCCATACTCAGTTAAATTATTTCATACTTATCCAGTCATGGAAAGTGCTAATACCAAATTGCATACTTTTCAATGCTGCACAGAAACCCTGTCTGACTTCTGCTACTTCCCTAAATCTTCAGGATGGAGCTACTGATGCAAACCAGTTCTAATTAGTCGGCTACAAAGAGGTTTTCAACATAGCTACAACAGATATGATTAAACCGACAGACTGACTGTGAGGTGGAGATAATGATGGGATGTAATTGCGAAGAGATCCAGCGAGCGTTAAACTCAATAGCATCCATAACCGGCTTTAATCGAAGACATCTGTGTTGTTGCCGTCACGTATAATGGCAAGCAACAGAGGGAGAAGTTGAGGACATTAAAAGATGACTAAAAAAAACAAACTTCAAGGCCCATTTCGACAGAAGCGGATCAAAGATTCTTAAATTCAACTAAATAAAGAGGATAACATTATGTATTTATGACTGGCTTCTGGTAACGAACAGCCCAAGAACTAAGGGATAATTCTGAATGATTCACTGGTCAGGGCTATGTTGCTAAAGTGGACTGTGAAGAATCACAAGTTCAAATACTTTTTTCTTTTTTTGGAAAACCTTCACAAAGCCTGGAAACTACAGATCAAAGTCACTTTAAAATGTTACAAGAAAGTTTGTCTTATTTTGCAACATAAAAAGCGCCTAAGGTTAAGACTTACTAGATGTAATACATTATATATATATATACAAGAATCAGTTGACATGGCGTTTGCATATTTCACCGGCTCATTTCTCCAAACCTTTAAAGCTTGTATTTTTGTGTGTTTTTTTAAGGTATTGTATAAAAGGTGGGCTGTTTGACCATTTTGTTTAATATTTGGAGTGCTTTCTACTCAAACATCTGCAGCTCTGTGCGCTTTTCTGTGTAATTTCCCTGACAAAAATGGAACATGGTTCAGATCCAAAGAGGAGGCCTTAGCAGCTCGGTTACAGCTCAGTGCCTCAGACACGTTCAGAGAAAAAAAAGAAAAGAAACGAGACAAAGCATCCTTTTTTTCCTCATAAAGACCAGCTACACATTCCTCTCATTCTCAGCTGCCGCCGCTTTTGGTCTCAGCTTCTGGGAAATTTGTGACATTCACTTTAATTCTTTGCCGAAAGCTACGCTGGGTGTTAAACACACACGCCATAAACCCCAGCAGGTTTAGAAGTTACAGGTTTCTTCTTCATAGTGCTTGATTTGTGTAAAAGCAACCATGGCACTCGGATGCCAGTCTTCCTGCTTTGACACACAGATGTGCATTAAGGCTTAATAATTTATCTTTCAATGCCAGCTGACATGTAGCAGGCACCTGAGTCAGCATCAGTCTTATGAGGAGAGAAATCATGCACTCCATCTACATAGAATGGTCGAAAAGTTCCGACTTTGGTTTTCATCTTTTCAAATAAACAAACAAAAACAAAAAAAAGTCCTCCATATTATTGCTTCTTATTCCTCCTCTGACAGGTAAAAAAAGTGATAAAACAACCTGTCTGACTGAGCAGTTAATTTCCATCTTTGGTCTGTCCCTTCAGGATCCGACTGAATAAAAACGCACCTGTTTCATCTCTTCCTGTTGACAGCTCATTACCTTGCCCTCTCTTTAACTCGGAAACCCCTCGTCACTTTTCTAAAATATAAAAAATTAAAAAAAAAGCCGCTCCACCGGGACGTCTTTCAGTCCCGACTCACCGTGGGGTGATTGAGGGCAAACGTGACGTCACGCACATTTCAGGTCGGAGCAGGAAAACTACCTTCATCCATTCATTCATTTCTGCATAGAGGCACGGCAGACGGATCAGCTTTGGATTAAAGGCAAATTAATGTTGAGTGCACAAGGAAGAAAACAGTAAATTTATAGGTTAAACAGATGCTTAGTGGCTCCAGCTAACATAAAGAGCCCGTATTTGCACATTAGAGCTGCACAGACTGTTAATTACTTGAAGATGCTCTGTGCTTGGCTTTTAGTTTTAGTTTAGCAGCATATTATAGCTGTCACTGTGTAACTCCACATATTGTACTGTATTCTCATCAATAGGAGTGGGGAGTGGGTAATGTTTTTTCTCTTTTCATTCAGCATGGACGTGCCCAAATCTGCTATTCAATTAAGCACTCAGTGGAAAACAAACAAAAAAATACCTTGCTAATAAAAGATAGCTACTTTTTGTTGCACCTAACATTTACCATTCTAAGGAGATTTTAATTTGGACAGCCCTGCGTTAGGAGCTAAAAATATGTTTATGTGATTCGTGCAAGTTTTGAAAATATGCAATTTTGTGTTACCGATCAATTTCTGAGAAATCCTAATTTAAAAAGCCAATTTTAGCGGAGAACAGATACAAAAGGCCTTTTTAGGAGAGATCAAATGATCCTGAAGTGGACATAAAGGAACTGGATTTAAAGGAAATTATTATTATTATTTTTTAATCATGGATGAAGGTTGCAATCCTGCAGGGACGCTGATCTTCACCCAAACTGTTCCGTCTGAAACACCTTCGCTCGGCCTGCAACTCTTACTTACTGTTTGGTTTTTTCATAGCATGTTTTCCAGACTGGTAAAAAAGAAAAAAGAAAAACTGCGCTGAGAAGAAAAAAAAAAGGAGAAAAAGAACCTCGCCCCTTAGCTTAAAATTACAGAATGTAAAATGATATTTTGCAGTTTCTAACTGGCTTCATTGCAGCAGCTTAACAACATACATACAAAAAACAAACATTTAAATGCATCAAAAATTTACCAGCAAAACTTACAAGGATTTTAATATTTTGTTCTTTTCTGTAAATTTTTGACCCATTTAAAGGCAACGCCACTGCAGTAAATACATTCATTAACACATAATCTGGTTGTCAATACATTATTAAAGCAGATAGGAAACGTTTAAAACTCTTAACAGCCAAAGGTTGAAAAATACAAAGTGAATATGGATTTTTTTTTTTAAAGTTTGATTATTTTTGTTAAAACTTCAACTGAACTAAAATACAGGCCCTTGTTTTTTTTCTGTTTAATAATTCTGCATCATGTGCCAGAGATATTGGCGAAGTGGCTGGCAGTTTCCTTCTGCTATGCATTAACTATGTTTCATGACTGACCTCAAACCAGTAATAAAACTGTCTAAAAATCTGATATAAAGTTACAAAGGTAAAATAGTCTATTCCCTTTTTTCTAAAGTACAGCAGGGTGGGCGATAAATTTAAAGGTGGCAGTGAAATATTTGATTCGTAAAACTTTGTGTTACTCGAAGGACAGCAGGTCTGGATGAGGCTCGCCGTCCTCAGCGCTCCCTCCTGAGTCTTTACTGCAGGGGGCGCCATTTCCTAGCAGGACCTCCTCTCCCAGGCTGATGCGGCAGGGCGCCTTGCCCGAGATAGGCGAGGAGGCGATCCGGGAGTCTGGCGAGGACGCCCTCTGCCAGACGTCGCAGGGTTTGGCTCGGAAATCTGGGGGAGGATCTTTGTTGATGAGGTCTGGCACGGACAGCTGAAGCTGGTGCCCAGGTTCCTCCTCAGCTCCTCCTGGGCTCCCCTTTTCCTCCTCCCCTCCCGCGACTCCATCAGCCGTGGATTTGGTCCCCTCCGTCTCTGAATCGGCTTTGTTCTCTGCCGGACTGGGCGTGACTGGGATTTCTGTTGACCTCTCCTTGAGCTCCTCCCTGTCTCCTTCCTCACTCCTCCCCGCCTCGCTGGGGCCCAGAGAGGCTTTTTCAGGGGAGGGGAGGAAGGAGGGAGAGGCTGCCGGCTCCAGTGAGGAAACCACGGGGTCAGAAGAGATCATCATGTCCTGGGTCGTCTTCAGAGCTCGAGGGACACGTTTCTTTCCTGTTGGCGGAGGCGGGTCGAGGCGAGGGAAGGAGTCGAAGATGTGGCTAGAAAAGAAGGGAGGGAGGGCAGCGTTAGATTGAAAGACCAGGAGAGGAAGGACGAGGCGTTGTTGATCTCAGGAGCAGATGTAAAAGATGAAACTGTTATAGGTAAGTTGAACTAATGCTGTAAAATATCAAGAACCCCTGGGCTTAACCTTGTGTTTTCTTTATAGGTCAGAAACCTTTGACATCATTGCTAAAACATGTCAGAATTGACCAAATTCCAACATCATGTTCAGATAAAACCAGCATTCTGTCAGTTTACCCCGACTTACGACCATTTAAAGCTTTCCTGCTGCTTCAGTGAAGCTGACTAAAGACCCAAATCCTGCACTGTGACTCACTTTAAACCACCTTCTGCCTGCAAATGACAGCTTGCTGGATGGCGGAGGAGCGGGAACAACAGAAACGGTCCAGTTCCAGTTCCGGACGACAGTCTGGTGGCTCCTGGTCAAGACTATCTAAAGTAACACCGCTAGGGTCAGCTTAGAAGGGCAACCTTTAGTGCTGCTGTTCATAAAGTCGAGCAGATTCAGAAAAATCCTTGGAAATGAATCAACATAAAGAAGTCATGCACCTCTGACTGTCAAAGAAAAAAAAAAATCCCAGAGAAGATTTGAAGGCTCAGGCATGTGCGCATCTAAATAACATGGAGTTACACTAGAACACTTTCTCCTGCCACTGTCCATGTAAACGTTCTTTACAATTTTTGCAGCCATTATCATTGCACATTCTCGGTTTGCTTTCCACAGAGAGCGCTCCGTTCTCTACGCTTCTGCCTTTTCCCCGTGATTCATTTCTGTCCTCTCAGCCTCCATCTGGCTGCAGCACATGGCTGCTCATCCTGAGCCTGGCTCCGGTTCCGTTACAAGTTTCTTCCTGGGTTGAGGGAGTGGTTCCTCTCCATTGTCTCCAGGCGTCACCTACAAACTGCTCTGCTGCAAACCTGATAGAATAATACACACCCTGCGTTTATGACAAGGGTTATATCTGCCGTTTTCACATAAGGGTCAACGGCTCTAAATGGCAATAATAACCTAAATAAATTAGAAATGAGTCTAATACAACCTTTAAAGATGATAACACCAAAATGAATACATCCTATTTGATATCTGATTGTATCTATCCCAATTTATCTCAGTAATTCATGAAAATCCTTAACAAAAGCAAGAATAAACTGATGCAGCAAGGGTTAAATTTTACGGGTACAACACTATTTGCTGGCAGATGCGAAATTGAAGTCGGAAGGGATGAAATGGAAATGCGTAGGCACCAAATGGGTATATGAACTGACAAAGGGGCAAATGGACAGCTAATTTAGCAAATAACCGACAGCAAACAAAGCAGGGACCGGCAGTTTGTTTACGCTCAACGGGCCTCGTTTATCAAAATCACTGGAAGAGATCTGGGCCCAGAAATGACAGGAGCACAAGTTCCTCTGGAGATTTATGAAAGCACGTCTTCTGGCCAGTCCCTTTTTATTCATCGTTTCAGTGGCCCCGCCCACAGCTTTTGCAAAAAGAAGTGAACAAAACAGCACAAAGGCGTATTTTTTACTAGATTTAAACAGACGCACTAAAATCACAAACCAAAAGTTTCTCACACGATCAATCAGAACCTTGTCCCCTTTTATTCCTCACAATAAGTAGTTTTCACAGCTGTCTACTTTCTATATTCCTCCACTTTTTGGCGTCTGAATCTGATAACACGAGTAACAACGCCGGGGCTTACTTTTGATTCATTGTTGGACTGACACCTCTGCTGGACGTTTGTGATGCAGCTCAGCCGCTGCAAGTAACCATACAGCTGCACCTCTGCTAAACCTTGCATCACACAGTGTAACATGGGTATGCCTAGGTATTATAATACAGCGTTAACACAGCACAAAATGAACTGGTCCCTTATGATTTTTAGAATCCCAAAGTGAAAACTAACCATGACTAGATGGAGAGAAATGGAGCATTTTGCAGCCTGATTTGTAAATAGAAAACGTTTTTGAAGTTAACATTTAAGTAACTCAGGGACCTTTAAAATGACGTTTACTGACATATGTGTTACAGGATTATGCTAAATTTATAATACGTTGTCAAAGAGAGATCATCATATAAGACAAGAAGATTTGCCCCAAAAAGAGAACCCTGAGGGACCTTGTGTGGCAGATTTATGTTGTTGGACTTGATCAAGTTCATATAAATAATTTGACTGTTTAAAAATGTATCTTAAAAATAAATATCTGAACTGAAACTTGGGGTGTGATTAAAACGAGAAAAGATTCAACTCGGATAGATCTAAATGATGGAATTGTGTTTGTGTGAGAATATTTGCACACCTGCTGGCAGAATTGTGGCCAAGCTGGTCCATGCAGCTCCAAACAGCACCGACGTTCTTATTGACCTCAGTGACCCCGATGTCCCCAAGGTGACTGGGCTCCTTTCTTCTCAGCAGGTCGTTGACCTGAGGGACAAAGGATAAATTCAGATTTGAAGGAAGAATAAGTTACGTGGGTATTTTAAAGTACCCGCAGAGGTTATTGCTACAAATCAGCTTATGATGCACTGACCTTTGCCCCGACTGCCTTGCCGAGGTTAAAGGCGTTTTTCAGCCGCTGCTGTCCTCCAGAGGATGGAGAGTCGGTGAAGGTGGAGCCAGAGTGTGAATTAGCCGAGGCTGACGAGCGTCGGGTGGAGTGTTGACCTGTTCTGGAGGTCTGAGGGCTCTGCTTCTGGGCAATGGAGTTCTCGAACAAACTCTGATCAACTGTGCAAAAGCAAAGAACAGAGAGAGAGAGTTAAAAAAAACTGGAACAAGAAAAAGTGCTTAATGAAAAGCAGATGCTGCAAAGCTGCAAACACTTCAAACAGTAAATAAGAAAGATGAGATTCTAACTGAAATTATGAAGAGCTAATTCCATGCCACAACATTAAAAATACTTAAAGTGTGCTTCCAGAATATCAAAAAAAAATCTTAAATTATTATTATTATATTCTTAGGATTCCCTTCAGGGTTCTTATGTATTTTTTAGGTAAAAAGTCATATTTTTCTTGACAAGTTTTCAGATTTCCTTTTTTGCTAATTTATAAATCGGAAATACCAAGGTTCTGTACAGGGCTCAGCTTTTAAATGCAGAATCCGTTAAAACCACTGTGCTAAGTGGATGGATGAAAGGACGAATGTTGGATATTTGGACAGATGGAGCAACTCAGAGTAAAGCTTGATTTATGCTTGACACATCTACGATGCCCACATGACGTCGCACCGCCAAGTCATTTCAGCATCCACAGCCCTCCACATGGCCCAAGTTTAACATATGGATGGATGGACAGAAGGGGGGATGGATGGATTGATAGGTGGATGGGTGGATGGATGGGTTGATGGATTGACGGATGGATGGATGGACGGATGGATTGACGGATGGATGGATGGACGGATGGATGGATGGATGGATGGGTGAATGGATGGGTGGATGGATTGACGGATGGATGGATGGACGGATGGATTGACGGATGGATGGATGGATGGATGGGTGAATGGATGGGTGGATGGATGGATGAATGGGTGGATGGATGGATGAATGGGTGGATGGATGGACGGATGGACGGATGGATGGACGGACGGACGGACGGATGGATGGACGGATGGATAGATGGATGGATGGATGGATGGATGGATGGATGGACGGGTGAATGGATGGATGGATGGATGGGTGAATGGATGGATGGATGGATGGGTGAATGGATGGATGGATGGACGGACGGATGGATGGATGGATGGGTGGATGGATGGATGGATGGATGGGTGAATGGATGGATGGATGGATGGGTGGATGGACAGACGGATGGATGGATGGATGGGTGGATGGATGGATGGATGGATGGATGGATGGGTGGATGGATGGGTGACTGGATGGATGGATGGATGGATGGATGGATGGATGGGTGACTGGATGGGTGGATGGATGGGTGGGTGGATAGATGGATGGATGTATGGATGGATGGATGGATGGGTGAATGGATGGATGGATGGATGGGTGAATGGATGGATGGATGGGTGAATGGATGGATGGATGGGTGGGTGGATAGATGGATGGATGGATGGATGGATGGATGGGTGGGTGAATGGATGGATGGATGGATGGATGGGTGAATGGATGGATGGATGGATGGATGGACAGACGGATGGATGAACTTAGCCAAGCCAGGAAATCCAAATGGATGGATTGTTTAAAACATGTTGTCAGACCTGAAAAACACTTACATCCTACTACTTCCTTTTCCATAATTCTCAGGCCTTCCCAGAAAGAGTAATAACTCGCATATATGTACTTCGTTCAAACTAATTTAGGCTACTCTTTATTGTCTGAGCTTATTAAAGAACTGGAAACTTGCGTCTCTGCAGCTTTGCTTAAAACAAACCCACATTGTGTCATCAAAGCAAGATAAAAGTGTGTTTCACAAAAATGCACACATGTAGGATTTAAATGATAAAGGCTACAGTACCACCATGTCACATGATCAAAGGATTGTTCACAAAACAAAATGCAAGTCTACTGCAGTGAACACAAAAAAAGCAGACAGTAATCACAATCATGCAGGAAGGAGTCAAGATGCACTTACGGACAGTAAAACAGAAAGGCGTTCACGTCCAGTTCGCTGATAATCTTACCTCTTGGAGAGAAATATTTCTCGGAAAGCATTTAATGAGACAGAGAAGCATCAGATTTCCGATCAGTTTACCCCCTAAATGGTGCACATTATTCAAAATCTGCTTGGGAGCAAAAAATGTTGCTGATTCAAATCTCCTCTAGACACAGACGAATGGAGGAAAAACATTGAGACAAATTCAAAATTAAAGGCTAACACTGACACCTCTTTTGCACTCAAGTTTTCCATTTACCATTCCAATCGAGATCTCTAGAAAGGCCCATTAGCCAGACGCTTGAGGATATCTAACCCCTTAGTACAAATCAATGTGATGTAAAGTCCATTAACTTCCTGGAGATATGAAAAGGGAAAGAAAAAAAAATGCATGATTTATACCAAGATGCAGCTACCCAAAAACAAGGACTGCAAATCAAATTCTGCAGAGCTAAGGTAAAGAGTAAGTCAACCATCCAAATCTTAAGTCTATGATGGATGGTATGTGTTTTCTCATGTTTCTGTGTGCAATCAGGCTGCTTTCATATGAAGGCTGTAGATATCTACAGCCTTCATAGATTTTTCACTGTTTTCTATCTATGCCAGGTTCAATCTGCAACTCAGGCAGATGAGAAGCAGCAAAGACAAACATCCACAGACAAAGAACGGTCTAACAGAACATTTCTCAACGTAAACGCCAGGTTGACTTATGGTGGTGGTGGTTAGTTTAGCAGAACTTTTTATAATTTTTCCTTCTTTAGGGTAACACATAGCAATAGTTTTCTGTCTTTGCATTTTACTAATAGCTTTGGGATGAGAAATGCTGGAGCTTTGGAGATTTTTAAGCAAGGCTGGGTTCATTCAAAAATGTCTTTGTGCAGTGAGGAAGGAAAAGATCAACTCTACACAAGCTCTAAACATACTTATTCGATCCAGAAATATAGCTTCCTAATTTCACTTATAAATTAAGAAACGATATCTGGATTTATTTTTTTATATAATCTATTTATTTGTCTGTTTAACTGTTAATTTATGCTTTACCCATGCACGTCAGTATTACTTATTTATTGAATCTGCTTCAATTTATATTGAGCATTCATTCATTTCCAAAAAATCTATATATTCACCTACTATTGAGTCTCTGGATACAGCACCCACCAGTTTGACAGGATGGCGATAATTTAGAGGTGCTTTTATTTTTATTAGATTGTTTTAGATCATTTGTTCCAACTGATGAAAGGACAAACAACTTCTATTAGAATTTGCAGAAAGGTGTGTTCTCCATCCATTCTGGATTGAAGACAACCCAACAACAATAAATTGTGTTATTACTGGCTTCCTATAACCATACTGCCTATAATCATGTGTGGTCTGACTTTGTAACCCCCCCCGCCTCCCAACTGCAGTTACACAGTGATATAAATTTGCCCACACAAGTATATGCTGTTGATGCAGATTGAGGCGTTTTAGTTTTAATTTGGGCAAAACCAACAAATTAAGATTTTCTTACAATATAGAATATTTTTTTTTCAATAACCACACTTTATTGCTTTGCTGATTTTGGATAACGTGACAAAATGTTTGGATAGCTCTGGTCTAGAAGGACTGGCAGATGTTGCCTCAACAACAGGACAAGAGCAATAAACTGGCAAAACAAAGCCATGGTTGCAACGAAAAACAGGACATTCATTTAAAAAAATAAAATAAAATAAAAACAAAAACTCATCACGGAGGCAGTTATATGCTGTCTGCTTTCGGAAACATTTCTATTCATATGCATTAATTTTTAAAGATTTACATTTAAATAAATATTTATGAATGGGCAACACTTACTTCACATTCTGCAGTTTTTCTCTGGACCGCATCCTGCTTCAACTTCAACTGTTTGGAAACTGCTTTAAATTTCTGTGCCTGCTACATTTACATACAAATAGTGTCTTATCGCAGCTATTTACGTCCACTTCTAAACTGGACTGTCCCTGAACCTTCCCTGAAGGGTGCTGTTTCCTACGGATGAATGCAAATCTGCCGTTTGCCAAAGACTGACAATTCTTCTGTGTCCAAATGTCAATATTCCCGGGGTGACGAGAGGTCGGGCCGTCCCAACTACGGCAATAGATAAACAATCCAAATGTAACAAGGGAATATAGTTTTAGTTACACCACAAAAGCTCATTGTGTCAGCCGAGCAAATCCGGTTTGCTGCATATTAAGCGTCTTCGGTCGATGCTTCATATCCTGATTCTTCTGTATGATTAACATTCATCAGTTTGAAGCAGAAGTCAGCAGAGCTGTTCATTACTATATCTAAGCACCTCTGATATGTATACAAGCATAGCAGATGGGATTTTCCAAAGTGATTTCAAAGTGAAAGAATGAACTCACCCAAATCAGAATCAAAAGGAATGATATTCATGTAAAGGAAAATAAATCAACAGTCAGCTTTCACCTTAGGGACAGGAGCAATAGGTCAGGTTCTGGCAGCTAGGAGCCCTTGTCCTAACACCAATCAGTGAGTCCGGAGATAAAAAAAAAACGTCAACCATTATAAGGTATTTAGTATAACTGACAGCCAAATTCCTAATTTTGTGCCACTCTGCAAAGTATGTTTGGCCTTGGATAAAACAGAACAATTTAGGAACTTCTGCAACGTTGGAAGGAAACTGGACCCCAGCCATACTGTTTAACGTTAGTGTGTTCTGGGAAATAAACAAAATTAAATAAATACACATCAATTAATGAGCACACACAGCATATTTCCCCCCCTCTGTGTTGTTTGCATCCTGAATAGCAGCACTGCCTCTGCCTTACAAAGGCCCTGCTATTTCAGCAGTAGGACTGGATTCAGTAAACTGGGGCCGGTTAACAGGCGATTTGTTTGATTTGCCACTCACTCATTGTGCCCTGATTTACTACCATCGGCTGCAACACTTAACAGGAAAATGAATTTCAGAAAGGAATAATCCACATCCTTGTAATCAGAGACGGCCCAATCTTCTGTGCTGCAGCTTCACTATGGTTTGTGCAGACGAAAAAGGAAGACCGTTTCTTTTTTCTTTTTTTACACAAACATAAAAGAAAACAAGACGTAATTAGCACCATACACTGCCGTCTAAAGTCTTGAATTTATGCCGTGCGCCACTTTTGTCCCCTAATCAAGGCTTTTTTGTTGTGCAAGTTCTAAGTAAAGCCTGAAAACTTTATACCAAAGAACAAAAAAATGTTAATTACATTATAAAGTCTCTGATTCACAAGTAAATGTGTGTTCATTTCTACAATAAAAAGCAGGGTCTTGCGCAATAACAGCGGCCCCTGTGAGGAAGCCAAATGTGATTGCAGACAGCCGGATTGAAATTCTAATGCTCATTAATCAAGTGCCACAACACTTGACGAAGCTGACAAGCATATACTGTGGGACCTTCAAACACTCACAGAAAGAGATTACAGATGATTAAAAATCGAAGAAAAATAGCCACGTTACTGACACACGTTTGCTGTTTCTCCAGGAAGTCACAAAGGAGAGTTAGGCGTCAACAGATAAGAGAAGACCAAACCTTCTACTGCAGAGTTGCTCTGTTTTACTATTTTAAAAAGTTTAAATCTGTTTGTCATGGAATGTCCTGGATTTAAAAAAATGTCAGCAGTGTTCCTCTGCTGCAGAACTGACCCAATGGCATCTTGAATATTGCTGCAATGACCCAGTAATACCACTATTTAACCTCATGTTAAGGTATGCAGATGTTTTAATGACCTGGGCTTACTCTATAATAAAAGGGCATTATTTTACCATAAAAACTGTATAGTGAAGTATTAAATGTCAATTTATTCTGAAAAGAAGGAGCTACTTTGTTCTGTATAGTTCTTAAAGTCAACATCAGCAAGTCAATCTCTCGTTAGTGTATCTCTCTAGCAGAATAGATGCAAAGATGCTAACACTATTAAGGCATTAAATCTGACTGAAAATATATCAAAGCTGAGACGTCTGTCGTTGAAAATGACGTGTATTTTGAAAGAAAACCTCCTTTTTACAGAAACTTCATCTTTTTTTTTTTAGCCAAATGTAATAATGCACCTGCAACTGCAAAACATGCATGTCTGGCTGTTCGGATCTAATGGGAGTTGGCCTCAATGGGCTGCATGTCACAACCTCTGATGGAGTTCAAACTGCTGACTGTGCTGCTGTGGGGAGCTAAACAACAACTAATTTCCTGGTGTTTCCAACACATCTGCTCTGTTTACCCTCTACACTCCCCGAGAAGGCACAAAGCACTCTTTTAAAAAGCAACAATAGTACTGGAGCACTGAAATGCGCATTACAACAGAGGTCAAGGATAACGCTTACAAATGGAAAGGAAAGTGGAACGTAAGAAATAAAAACTCAATATACCGAGATGTTCTTAGGGAAAATCTCTGCAAATTGGTGCACAAGCTTGTCTTTAAGTCACAAACAGGCCTGGGAGCGCCGAGTGCCACAATTAGCATTCATTTGCATTCTTTCTTGTCAAATTGCTGCTGATTAATAGGACAATAGCCAGATTACAACTGGAGATGGCAAGATGTGGAGCGTAGACATGAAATCGGTTACATCCTTATGTCATCATGTTCCTCACTGACATGAAATTAGTCACATGGAGAACCAGGTCAAGAGGAGAATCAGAGCGGTAAAATGAGACATTTAGCTGTTTACCAAGAGGAGCCGAGTCTGAATCCATTGTGAGGATAACGCAATCATCTGCAACTCTGCAGAAAATGGAAAGCCTTCTCCAAAAGGAAGAATCAAGTGGGATTTTGTCAAACCGTTGGCCGTTTATTATTGAAATGTAACAGCAATAGCTGGTCAAAGGATGCACATTCACTGCAATGCAAAGTAAAAACAGAAGATATAGTAATCGTTAAAGGTCCAGACTTCATGCTAAACTGCTCCCAATTCATTTAAATTCACCTTTTCCAAATGCTTGCGTTTGAAAACGTCCAAATACACTACACTACTAAATAGAAGCTTTACTTTTTCCAACTTTGTTGACACCATAAAAAGGAAATGCCTGATCTGGATTTGGAGAATCATGACAATTTTATGTGTTTTTCCACTTTAGTGCACCAGGGTCTGATCCGACTCTTGCTTAAAACAAGAAGAGAATGCAATCAGACAGTCTGGGGGAACAGATGACAGGACGACGCATCACACCGAGATGAAAATGTGAGCAGTGAGCACTGCGCTGAGTGGATAAGCAACCTGAAACAAGCTCACTTGAACACAAACACCATAATCTTCAGTCCAGACAGGGTCATTACCGCCGCTGTATTCAATAGCAGCTCTCGCTGGGCTTCATTAGGATGCGTGTGTGTCCGGATGTGTCTGAGGGAGGAAGCATTAAACTACGATTCGGGCCAATCATACCTTCTGTCTGAAAGGAGGGAAAAAAAAATATAATCGCAAGCTCTTCCCTACTAAAGATGCACGGAGGATCTCATCAATTCTCCTCTTGGTTTCTGTATAACATGAATGATTAAAGCGGGTGGGTTCTAATGTGGGTCGGTCTCAGACTAATTAAGGTTTCAGATCGACCTGGCCGAACTCTGACCGACATCTTGCCTTTAGCCTAACATTTCCGTGTTTGTTGGATTCATCTTCCATCTGCAGCTCAAATATGTTCGGGTGGAACCCCTGATTGTTGAAATGAGGCGACACTTGTTCGTCAGTTTTCCATCCCCTTTGTACAATGCGCTAGAACCACTAAAAACCCAATAGCCCCACAGCATAATGGCAACATGAAGGTTGGTTCAGCCTGTAAGCTTCACCTTGACTGCCCCAAATACACTTTTTACCAATGTGGCCAAATATCCAAATATCAGAGGTCGTGGTGGCAGATGATGAAGGATTTTGGGAGAGCACCAGAGGTCAGAGGTGTTGTGTTGTAGGTATTAGACCTACAACACAACGATAAACTCTACGTGAACATAATTCCATCCACGATCACCTCCCTGCCGCTGGATTTCTACGTCTGTTCGTTCTGGTGTAGATTTTCTTTAATCACTTTTCTTTTCCTCCATTATTTTATGTACATTTTGTAAATAAATCACAGAATGTTGTTTCGCTGTCGCCACTCTCTCCTGGAGTAGTGTGGTGATGTCAGACTGCCTTCACTGTGGGCATAGATACAGGTGTTCCAGTACCACCACTCATTTAAAGCGTGGTGGTTTCTAGGTGCTCCCTGAACTTCGTTACAAATTTCCATCATCTCAAGGTGACAGTTTGGGTCAGATCTGACCCCGACGAGGTGTACCAACCTCAATCAATGACCATAAACAACTCAAAATTGTTCTGAAATTGATGATTCGGGCTAACATTATGATTCTGAAATAGCATCATCATAAGCCGTGACCATAACCTTGAATGAAAAATGCTTAAAAGTCAGATACTCATCAGGTTAAACAGTTTAAATGAACTCCTCCAATTCTGGTGAGTAGATTGGACCAAAGTCCAACCAGATGAATGGCAGAGGCTTGCTGATGGGAACACGGAGGGTGTGGCTTTTCTTTGATTTGCTACGGGACTTTTTACCTAAACATTCAGTATAGTACATACTGGTATATAACTGATCCTGTAGACATCATTTTAAACCTGCGTGGATCAGAGAAATTCCCTGTTAAAGTCAAACTTGCGCTCACAAATCCAGTTTTTAAAGTTTACAGAATTGTTGCTGTATAATCATTTGGTTCTGGAAGAAAAAAAATACAGAAATAAAGCAAAAGACTTATTTAAATTGATTAGATGTGTATGGACTTATTATAGGTTACAGATTAAAGAACTGTATTTTGAAAATTGAACGCAAGCATTGGTATATATTTTTATCAATGGAAAATTCAAATTTTAAGATGTACTGTTTCAGAGAAGATGGGTAAAAAAAGCCACGATGAAAGACATACGAGTCCTTTCAGCTGCTCCCTTATTCTGGGGGTCGCCACCACAAGTGGTTACAGCTTGACCTCTTTATGCCAGATGCCCTTTGTGGGCACCTCCAGCCTCCCTGTATCAAAGATGGACACTTCGCCCGCTGCACCACAGAGGGACTCCTAATGAACGACATACAGGCCCTTAAATGTTATGACATTTTTTCTGTTTACAAAAAGCTATCATTTGTACAATTAGAACGCTATTAAAGTGCAGTCTTTTACTGTGAGGGTAATCACATGACAACTGGAGAGAGGGGTTGAGAATTACGGCTTTCTAAAAATGAATCAGTTAAGCAGATAAAAGATCGGCACTTTTCATGGGAATGCTGCAGCAAAAGCAGCTCCCGGTGCGACTTGAGCAGGGCATCCTTAGGCTGCAGCCACATAATGAATCCAAAAAGAGATGGAGCGGGATCATTATCAGCGAGACAAGCGCAGCGTGCTACACCGTACCACACTTCAGGTGGTACCAAGAGGGATTAGGGAGGTGGAAACTATCTGTTAGCCACAACAACAGAAATACCCAAAACTGATCTGGATGAGCTTCTCAGCTTACAGCAGTCCTTACTGCGCCACAGCACATTCTGCCCTCTAATTACAGAGGGAAAACGGGCATTTTTCTCAACTGCTTCCTTTTACGTACTGTGCTACAAGTATGGGCTGTGTACCCTCTCCTACAGAATACAAAATAAAACTACATATAACGAGAGCGTTTACTGGCACTTGATCCTAAATGTTTAGGGAAAACGACTGCCCAGTTTTAGGGGGAAAAAAAACCCACATTCAGATAAAAATATACCTGGGAGTCCAGTCTGATGGTGATAAACGCAGATCTTAGAAATAAGAAAAATAAAAACGGCATGCTCCAGGAGCACCGAATGTAGCCAGACATGTTTGGGTGCTTTCAGTCTGCTACATATCTAAGCCACCAGATCAATAATTCATTCAGTCCTTTGCTAAATCAACTTCTGTCTGACCAAACAACTCCCTGGAGCGGGGAGCTGAGAGACAGAAGGGCTAGTGAAGGATTAAAAGACAAAGAATTGTTTTGAATTTAAAAAATGCAATATCTGTGCCATGTTTTCCGTTTGAGTTTGCTCTTATCTTCTTCTATTCTGTGTCAGCTTTAGAGATTTTGACTCATGCTCGTATGAACGGGGCGCAAAAAGCGAACACAGCCCCGGGGTTTCTGGAGGGATGAATTAGCGATCCCAAGATTTGTTGAATCGCAGCATCCATTTGATCTTAACATCACAGGGACAGTGAGGTATATGTGCACGCCTTCCAAAAAGTGGTCTAAGAAAAAAAAAATGAAAAGCAGAAATGATCTCTGATGGTTGTACATAATGAAGATGTGTGACAGATCTACTTGAGCAATATCTGTTACTATAAGGCGGAGGCGCTAATGGCAAGTCAGCAAACTCGATCACAAAAAACACAAACATCTTTTTTGAGCAAGACTTTGTGTGATATCCCACAGCAGCAACAGACCGCAGCACGGCACATAATCCATTCTGATCATTTCTGGCCACATAATAATGGCAGACTTCAGTATTGAGACACATCTGATGAATGGAGCTCAATGAAATATTGCGTGGAGATTTAAACACCTCTTATACTGAAACATTTCTAACTAAAAGCTTAACCATTGGGAGTCCAAGCATGTGTTGCTCCATCTGTATCCTTTGGACACAAAAAAGGCTATTTCACTGTTGTGGATATATTATATCAAAAAATCTTTCTATATTTATTTTTATATTTTTCTGTATTTATTTAGCTCTCATATGGTTATGCCTTTAACATAAAGTATAATACCAAGAAGAATTATTAGAAGTAAGGCAGAAAAGCATTTGATAACACCCGTCTTCTCCCTGTCTGGCGCTGTCCTCAACATATGTAAAGAGTTTAAATATTTGGGGCATTAAATAAAAGACCTGTCTGATGACCGTGACATTCATAGGCAGTATCGTCTGATGTATGCACAAGCTAATATGCTGATCAGAAAATTTGGGATGTGCTCTCCCTCTGCAAAAATAGCTCTATTTAAAGCCTCATGTACTCCCATTTGTGGCGACAATACAAAAGAGGCAGCATGCAGGAACCGTACGAACTAGCTAGATGGAGTAGTGCTAGCCTTGTGTTTGCAAATGTTGCTGGACCCAAACGTTCTGCTGTGCTTAGAAACCTTATGTACAGGTAGGCTATCTGTGTCATTCAACGGCATAATTGCAGTTTTAGTAAACCCTGCACTATGGTATGGTCAGATTTACCTGCAGATTGTGGAATCATCATTTATTTGTGACTCAATTAACAGTATTGCGCTGTTTTTTTTCTTGTTCTTCAGAACCTGCTATCTTTTTGTATGTGTTTTTATCTTTCTGATTTTACTCTACTATGGGCCCACCTTGCGTCTGGAATAAAGATGATTGATTGATTAATCTTACATCACTAATTATGAAATTTGAGTTTTCAAACTTTGTAAGTGCAAGTTTTAGTAATTAGTCTCTCAGTTTGATTCTGAATAGTATTTTCCTTTTTGAGCAAAATCGTTTGAAGGTTGTCAAAACTTGACTGCCATATATAGAAATGGTAGATTTACAGTTTATAAAACAGACATTAAATTATAATGTTAGCGTATCCAAGACATTCATTTTCAATAGGAGACAATGGCACAGAAGAAATGCTGAAAGGACACAAGACGCTCTGTTGAGTTGGCCAGACTAAGACTGGAATAAATCAGACTCGCTTTACATAAAACAAAGAATCATAGTTTTTGAATTTGTTTTAAACCAACTTTGTTTTAAACCAACATAGTAGGCGTTACTCTGGAGAACAGAATATTGGTGAGTATAGCTAATGCACTCAAAGTATGCCTATTTTGGAGTTTCTCTGATATTCAATTCACTAGTTTTGTGTTTTCCAGAGGGATGTTAATTGTAATCCTTACGACTCCAGACAAAAATCACTGAACCAGAGGCTTGGTTTCCAGATAATTTAGCAAATAAAAACATATGGAAATGGACCATGAAGAGAGCCAGGACGGGTTGAAACGGACAAGTTTATTTTCTGGTGCCAGCTACATATCTGTCCGGGACCTGCAAGAACCATCCAAATCTGAGTGACTGTTGCACAGGCATTCCCCATAATCCAGATCACAGCAGCATAATATGGTATTTAAGAGTGGCAAAACATGTATAGAAATCAATAAATTGAAAATCATCAAAAGGAATATAAAGACATTCCGACATGGTTGAGGTTCTGAACACTATTGTCACCCTCCTCACTTCTTTTTTAGCCTTTGCAACTATTTTACTTTACCGCTAGTTTACCATCTATCATGACGGATTGATCTTAAGAGTCACAGTCTGGCTCACAAATATAAAGATAAAGCAAATAAAGCTAGGATATGTCCTCTGCCAGAGCTTTATTCTTGAGTAAAAAAAAATCCAACTGACAAGGAATCAGAATCTGTCCAAAGTTTCTCATCCAGCATGGTGTCTATCAAAGCCAACAAACCCCCTAAAACTCAGATCCTTGTGTCAGTTTACAGTTGGTCTGGCCATCTTACGAACCCCTATAACACAGTGGGACCTGGAAGTTCACCACATTGAAACTATTTTTTTTGTTTTAGCTGCTTGATAAGAACTAACCTTAAGATTAGACTTTCTTGTTCTTTCTTTTCGTTACCATTCATTGTGTTTAAATCTATCTGTGCCTTTGCCACTGTCACACAAGAATGTCCCCATCATGGGACAATAAAGGAATGTCTTATCTTAAAAATGTCCCATTTGGTGAAATCTTGCTTTTGAAATACCCAATTTTTGTATCCTGCTGTTTTACTTTATGGTAATTGTACAGCTGTTGAGAAGGAACTGCACCTCTGGCCATTTACTTTCAAAGGCAAACCAGACACTAAACAAATAAAATGCACCACCTGGCTGCCGAAAAATGTCATTCCATTGGGATCAATACATCCCAGGTCATGCAAAAAGGAAATTCGAAACAGAGAAAGAAAAGGACAGGAAAGGTGTCCCTAAAGACAGATGTTCCAGCGATAGAACATTTGTTTTAATCGGCTTTGCATGTTGGCCATTCACATGTGGAGTTCCACCTGTTGCAGATTATAGATCAAGCTACACAGTCATACAACAGAGCGCCTAGTTCTGCATCACGGCAACATCAAAGCCGATTGCCACCACATGTGGATCCACTGCAGAGCCGAAATCTACTCAGAGCAGTTTGAGTGTAGAGACACTAAATCCTTTAGACAGATGTAAAGAAAGCAGCGGCATCCGGCTGAGCGATATGTTGAAGGGATGGGGGGAGGGAATGTTTGATTAAAAAAAAAAAAACTTCCAGAAAACGCTATTTGGCTATAACTGCCTTTAGGTTCAATCTTCCCTCTCTATACATATCACATTAATTTAATCTGATAAAATCTTTTTTAGCTCTTACCATTAATGTTGAGGTCAGAAAAATAATAGCGTGGCTTGTTGTTTATTCCTGCGGCTCTTCTGGTACGCACAGAACCATTGATACATTGACCCAAAGCAGCTTCACATTAACAGGGCTAATTTAGTTGGTGCCTTTACAGAGGACAGACTTAGAATATACTTTGTGTTTTATGACTTTCTACAGCTACACTTTGATTCTAAACAGTTATGAGTATCTATAAACTGATGCCCCGTCATGTATAAATAATTACAGCCATAGCAAACATTACATACACGTCAGCAAGCCCTGTTCTGATATAATCTAATTCATAACAATGGCAACTATTACCCTTTGGTATTCCATATTGTGTAAACACGTGTGTAATAGGAACTCTCTCCCTCCAGACAACTGCAATACTGACACTTTTTCCCACTTCAAGTCCAAACTCAAGACACATCTGTTCAAGAATGCCTACTCACTGTAATTGCCTTCATTGTATCTTTTTAATGCGTATTGATTTGATCATGATTTCTTCTTGTTACCCAGTTAGATTTATACAACGTCCTTGAGCGTTCTGAAAGGCGCTTTTAAATAAAATGTATTGTTAGAATGTATTATTGTCTCTATCCTCTATTCTTGTTTAACACAGTGACTTGATTGTATTAACGTTTGCAGGAATTTAATTGCATTAATGTAATATATGTCTAACTTTCATGCTTTGAAAGTTAGACTAAATTTAATTATATGCATTCTGCCACTTTACCACTAGATGTCACCAAAACCAAATGCTGTCTCCTTTTAGCTTCTTATTGATCACTATCTTATGTTTTTATGAGCTGGTTATACAGTGTGCTGACAGTCTGAATGAAATGAGTTGAAGCATTTCCTATTCAAAATAAGAATGAACCGGAAATGTTAAACCAAACCATGTTAAGCTCCAGAGGTTGTGTGTGTGTGTCAGGTGTTGGTTAGCTGTGTCTGAACCTGTAAGGTTGCTGTGTGTGTATCAGCAGGTGACAGACTGTGTTGTATATTGATCTGCAGTGCCCCTTCGCTGTCCCAGTCTTTAACCTCAGTTTCAAACAACATGCGTCTTTGACGGAGAAATCAATACACGTCACCAACCCCAGAGCCGCGCTGTTGGGACAAGTTGGCAATGTGGCTTTCAGATGCAAATAACTTCAACATTTAGTTATGGCTGGATGGAAGAAGAGTTTGAGATATTTGAGGAATTTTGATTATGCTAAAAAAAAAAATTTAACCAGAAGGAAAACCTTTTTTTATTCGTTCTATTTCTATTTTTTTATACTTATAACGTTTAAACATGTTGCAATTTCTATCTCACTATGCTGTATTAAGTAGGTTGCCTCTGTTATCACTTGGGAGCACCAAAAAGGTTGGTTAACATCATCTGACAAGTTAATCTCACAAGTCGGTTTTCCAGAAGCATGAGACAAAAAAAAAATCTCCCCATCTACCAAGATGAAAGGCCGAGGGCTATACTTTTTTTTACCACTGTCACAAAACATAAATCAATAATGGATGAAGCAGCAACAGCACACGACGTAAAAAACAAAAGTGTGTCTGCCATTATGGAGAGGTCAGAGGAAAAGCTGAGATCAGATGATAACAGGAGAACACGGTAAAGGTGACCCACAACTTCCAAGAAATACAGATGTGAATAAATGAATAAAAGGAAACCGAATAAAATTTACCCCTGCAGTCAGAGTCAGAGCAAACTATGGCAGCTTTAGATATCGAAACAGGAATAGCATGAGAGAATAATGCTGAAAGAAATGTTAGTAGCACTTCCTATTACAGCTAGGTAATAAGGGGATCGCGAATGGGTAATAGTTTCAGGCCGTTTCCCAATGGGCAACAAAACAAAGAAGTGTTTTATTTTTTCTATGACTTGCAAATGAAAACGTCATTACTGGGTAATACAGTGTGGTCACAGAAATTACAAGCTGGAAGTTAAAGTTCGCAATAGGTTTCAAACTATGGAGTATTTATTTTATAGTAAAACTGTAGTTATTGAGTAATATTAAGCAATTACTAAAATGAATCAACAGGAAATTATCTGATAGTGTTAGCTTGTAACGTTAACAATTAAGTAATTATTTGAAAGTGAAATATGATATATATATATAGGCCTATATATTTTTTTTCCCAATCTGTTCCTCAAACTTCCAAAACTATAAAAAAAATTGCTGATTTTTTTGTGTGTGTGATTCCATAAAACTATATTAATACTTCAAATTACCACAGTCAAGATAAAAAAATCAACTGATGAAACGCTTGAATAATCTCAATATGCATTGAGTTAAATTTAGATATCCATTGAATAAATGCATGTAACCTAAATGATTCAATAAAATTCAACAAGACTGCCTGTCTCTGAACTCTAATTGCCTTATGTCCAAGCAGGAAGAATGGTCTTGACCTGGAGAAATGGGAATCTACACAATGATTTAAATAACATTATTTAATGTTGAATGGTTTGGGAGCTTAAATAAGTTAAAGTCAAAATTGATAGCAATGAAAAAACAAGATGGGTGAGGAAGATGAAGATAAATTAAAAGATGTAGAAAACACTAAAGCATAAAAGTTGTTCTTTGCACTTTTCACACTCAGAATTGTCCGTCCCCTGTGTATCTGAGTAATTTCTCAGAAATGAATTTATATGGACCAGACGTGGCCTGTTAAGTGATGATCCTGAACTTTTATGTCCTCCCATCTGATTTCAACCAAAAATCTTTGCTGCTCATCACTCTCCATCTGTCTCCCTTTTATGTCTTGTCACGACTTTAATAAAGACGTAAGGGTATCCAAGCAGATTAGTAAGCAGCTCCGACAAATATTTATTTTTTCATTCACAAAGTAGAAAAAAGTATGAGATGAAATCTTTTCAACTTGTGGCAAATTGTACTGTTGTGTTGGTATCCTTCTGATTTTATTGCATTTAAGTCAGAATCGTACTGATGTGAACTTGGATAACAGCTTTTCCCACTGTTAGATTAAGTTTTTATCAGGTTTAAGATTCGGTATGTTTGAGAAATACACACGCCCTTCTATGTAAAAAAAAATTCAACCTTTGAATTGATTGCATTAATTGGGAAGGGGAAATGTATCAGATGTACATCCTTTGGGCATGGTTGAAAAGAAGGTCTGTCTTCAATTAACCATTTCTGGACACCATATTTTATTTAAAAAAATATCCAGGTATTTTAAGATGTTGATGTTGCCTCTCACTCTTATCCTGGTTTCCAGGAAGCCCACAGCATCACAGGTCCTCCACTATACTTAACAATGGGATATTTGTCTTTTGTGTCATATTATTCCCACCCTGATTGTTTTTTTTTGTTCTTTTTGACAAGAAAAACAACAAAACAAACCAATCATATTCTCATATGAACACAGTTCATGTTTCCTGTTACAAACTCCATCCATCGCATTTGTTATGGTAGAAAAGAAAAAGACTCCCAAACAACCAGTTGGCAGGTAGATTGCATCCAATGGTTTTTATGGACACTTGGTTACTGCAACTTTTCAATGTTTGCTGCAGTTTTTTTAAGAGTATCTCTCTTTTTCTCCTTTGCGGTTTTGGAAAAGCGAGTGAAATGGGCCTCTCTCATCACAGAACAACAAGAACTCATAAATTATTAATCTAAAGTTCATATACAATCTGGTTAACTTTAAAGTGTAAGACATAAATAAATAAAAAGTTTCACTTCCATTTGTTCCATTATGGGAATTGTTAGGAGTCTCCATCGTTAAGGTATGAATGATTGTTTCAAAACAAATATTCCTTAACATGTTTTTTTTATATATAATATGTGAAATTCTGCATTAAAAGTTTATTCTAATGCATTTTGTGCATTTTGACTGGCTTGCGAACAAATGCGGAAGGCGCTGTGTTGTATGTGAACTGAATTTTCTGTACAAAAGGAAAAAAAAATCCCTTTGATCCCCAAATAATAACAGATTCAAAAGATGAAACAGTAACATAGAAGGTAATTCACTGGGATCCCACTGGTTGGTTTGATCATATCAAGCTAAAGCTGAGTGAAAAAGACGTTAAGCACATTGAGATTTGGCCCGGCTCTGCATTAAGTCTCAGTTGGGTCTAGAAGAGCCAAACACTGCAGCGTTGCTCCGATAAACTGGATCCCAAAATGGAAACTTGTTAGCTTTCAGCATGAATCAAAATTAATACTTTAATACAGCACTGTGCCCTTAGGCTTTACCCAGAGCTGGATATAAACAAACGAGACAACTCTTGGCTTCCATCTGCCACTATTGTGGAGTGATTTTTTTTTTTTTTTTGTGTTGAATGAAGGAAACAAACAAGCAATGTTCCTTTAGATCTAACTAATTCCAGCTTTACATAAATTACAAAAGAAGGGAAAAGTGCGGACAGTTGAAACGGGAAGAATCTGTGGAGAGAGAAAGAAAGCAGGCAAAAAGACAAGGACAGCTGAATAGTTCTGTTGGGTGGCGCTGAAACCTGGCTTTGTACATACAGATACACATCTCTATTGAAAAGTAGCCAGCAATTACAAACAGAGTAAGAAGGATTCTACTTCCTGCAAGTACAGATGGTAACAAAAGATCCTCAATAAATTCCAAACAAGAGTTATTAGTTTCACGACGAGATGAGTTGCTTTCCACAGTTTCAAACCCCGCGGTACCCTCTTCCCAGCGCAAAGAGGGTTTTATCCCTGAACTAACCTTAAACAAATATTTTGCAGGCAGATATCAAACACAGCAACACGTTGAGCTGTGGCTTGATTTCACGTTATAGCCTATAATCTTCTCGACAACAGACAGAAAGAAAAGAAAAGCACACACACAGACTCACATTTTAAATGCCCAGCTGTTAAAATAATACCGAGATAAAATTCAAAACTCAGCTCTTGAATCCCAATCAGGAAACATGTCGGTGTGTCCTATTTACAGAAGAAGCTTTGAAAGTGTAATCAAAAAGGTGGGAAACAGATAAAGGAAGTGACTATGATTGATTGTGGAAAATTAGAGTACATGCTCGTGTTTGCACAAAAATGTGCTCTCTTGGGGTTTGTATAATCAGACTGAATATTAATCAAATATTTAACTTTACAGGGCAGTATCTCCAGCAAATATGAACAGGTTTCAGAAGACTCTCTTATTTCCGGTTTGGGTTCTAATACGTTATGCCAGTGTATTTATATTTAGCATTTTACATTTCAGATATTAGGGGATCTCAGAGTGGAACCTAGACTGTACTGATGAACTGCTGCTGTAAAAGCTTGACTCAGTCTAATTCTTTTGTTGAGAATTTATGCATTAGAGTTAATTCACCAACTCCAGTAAAATAAGAGACAGGGTTGTGTTTTCTCCTACGCCAATATGACCCAGTGTCCACCTGTAGCTTTTAACGTTGCTATATCTTAACAGCACTTAATGTTTGTTTTTTACCCCATATTTGAGTCTTCTGGCAGTTTTAAAATGGTGAATGTTTCTGACAACGACTCAACATGAACAGAGACATGCTTACATGTCTCCGTTCCTGTCCAATTTCAGTTTTTGTTTTTTCAGTATATACCAATAAAAGTAGCAGCCTGATAAACGTCTAATTGTATTTTTCGAAGATCCAGTGGTCTTAAGATTGCTGCAACTGGATAACTGTGCACTTTAAGAGAGTCTGCAATCCTCAGAAAAATTACAAAAAAACAAACAAAAAACTCAAGAGCTCCATCTCAGAATTGACGAGGCACAGTTAGAGTGTTAACTTTTGAAGTGTATGACATGACAATTATAATAAGACTAAACAAGAATATCTCCTTTGAAACGTTTGAATGAGAAAGCCTCTCTCTGAATGAATATGGCAGCAGAATTTGCATCTGAATGAGCTGCAGGATTGGAAAAATGTCCTTTGAACAGATTCTACCAAAGTAGTATAATCTGCTAGTTAGTTAAGAGACAGCAAACCAAACAGGATTTCGCCAATAACACCACATAGCGAGCGTCACGCATGGTGGTGGTGGGTCGAACATGAATTCCTCCTTATTTATGAAAAACGCAAATCTTGAATCTGTTGAGTCTTTCTGTACAGCTGAGCTATGATTTTAATAGTTTTAGAACTTGGTAAAGACCAGATAAAGTTTTTATTCTCTTCTACATTGAGACGTTAGTACAGGTCAAATCTTCGACTGAACATTATGTTAAAATTTGATTGTAATTTAAAACAATACAGAATCAGTATAAGAAAGTACCGCTTTGATTTGATAAATGGTGGGTTATTATATTTCCTAGTGTGCCGAGTTTGTAATTTACATCTCAATAATGTAATTGCCAGAGAGGTGAAGAACTTAATTAGATCACAGTGGTAAATACTCTAAATCAAAGAGCGGTGCGGGCATTGTGACTGAAAATGTGGTGTTTGTTTACCTAAAGTCATTGTTACAATATTAACTCAAAGAGCATACTCTATTATTTTCCATCCTACAGACAACTGAAACTTAACTTTCAATTGTTCTCTTTCTCTACTCTTTATTGACAGAAGGTATTCTCCTTGACCTGTAGCACTCTGCACTGAGAAACATTTCTAAATGGAGACAGTAAATATTTAATTAGATTTATTTCAATGAGATATATGACACACCAGGGCAAATTAAACGAATAAGTAGTTTTGATGCATAACATATAATGCCGGGTTACCCTTTTCATTTCATGGACTTCACAGTGATGCTAGTTAAAAACCAAATTGGTTCAGAAGCTGAGCAAAGCTAAACACTAAACTAAAACGCAAATGAAACACTATCTGTGATAAAAAAACAAACAAACATAAGTCAATACCTAGGTGGTATAACTATATTAGGCCCATAAAAATAATTGTGCACACCTGACAGAGGTTAGTCCACATAATGTTAGCCTTACACAGAAATCTAAAGTGAATCAGACAGGAGTAGATGAGTTTTTTTTTTTTTTTTTTCGTAGAAACAGTAAGAGTGTCAAATGGCTATTTCATCTCCAAGACAGTCAGGAGCTCCCTGTCTGTTGAGAGCATTGAGCAGTCTCAATGTCTCCACATCCGTTCCCCAGCCAAAGATCTCCATCTCCTCATCCTCCTCGTCCTCCCCCTCGTCCTCCCTGTCATCGCTGTCGTCTGAGTTCGACTCGTACTCTGAAGCGATACCCGACTCGCGAAACCTTGCGAACTCCAGGCAGTCCAAAGATTTCCCTTCTCTGGATAAGATGCTTGCCGGACCGTCGGGCACATCTCGACCTCGAGTCACGGGCTTGCTAGGATTGAGCAACGAGGGAGGCGAAGGGAGTCGAGGAGGTGGAGGCCCCGGCGGTCCCGGAAGGAAACGGAAACACTCCAGTTTGAGTAGACACTGGTCCCTACCTAGTGGGCTTCCCAGAGTCCCGTTGGTAGAGGAAAAGACATTGCTGGTTCCGTCACCAGTGCCGAGTGCAGAGATGTTGACGTCTGACACCTCGGACTTGGGTGTGGTGGCGTCGCAAATCACTGGAGGTATCGTGGATCGGAAAGTGATCTCCAACAAACTGTCCTGGGAGCCCACTGGAGGAAAGAGACAAGGTTAAAAGATGAACAGGTGATATTAAGGCCGAACAATAATGCAATAACATCTATCTTATCGACGACAGAAAAAAAGGGTCAATAAAAAGTTCAATAGAATAACAGTTTTCCTTCCTTTTGCATTCTAAACATGTAGATTAATATTACAGTCATTACATCCTCCCAACCAATCCCAAACGCAGATCCAGGAATGCTCTGTCACCAAGCCCCGCCCCCTTTAAAAAGTTCAGAGAGCACATGTTCTTTTTTCTTGTTTAAAAACTTGCAGTTTTGGTAGAAAGTTGGTTGAATAAAGCGTTGAGTTTGAATTTAGTGTTTGTGTGTTCTGTATCTAAAAAGGTCACTAAATAACAGCATAAAAAGGCCAGGGCTCCACTTAAAATATATGTTTTGAATTTGTTGAAAATTGTCAATATCGATCAATATGATTTGTATTTTATCGATATACTCTTTTTCTATATCGTCCAGCCGTAGGTGATATATAGAGACCAAGAGAAGTTAAATAAACTACAGTAGTGTGCTTGATTTACATTCTAGTCCCATCAGCTATCTTCTCAGAAGACAAATGTATGTTATTCAGATAAATATGAATTGTTGGAAACAACATAAATGATTGGAGTTGCTTATACAGCAAGAAAAGTAAATATGTTTCACCGTATTTCATCATCATGCTGGACCTCAGTGAAGTATTTTTGCACCACGGTTTAGAGGCACACAGTACTGACCTGAAGCTAAAAAGGTGCTCTAAAGACATTGTCCATCTTTTCAGGGTAAAATTTAAAGCACAAGCAAAAAACATACCACTCATGCAATTTCTACGATTTTATTACCAAAATAAACAATGCTAATTAAAGCTAAATCGTTAAACTATATAGTCAGTCTGTCTGTATACCTTGCAGAAAGATTGACTGGTCTGCCTGTGCACAAACACCCATTAAGAGACTCTCTTTTTCATTCACAGGGTTTAATATGATGTCTGTCCATCATTTCAAGCTCTAACAGCTTCAGATCCTCTGGCAAACCTTTCCGCAATGGTTAGGACTGTGTTTTTATGGGATTTTTTTTTTTACCATTCTTCAAGAAGCATATTTGTCAGGTCAGGCACTGGTGTTTCAATGGAAAACTTGGTACGCTGTCTCTGCTGTAATCTTTCTCAAAGGTGTTTAATTGGGATTAGGTGCAGGATAGACTTGTTATAATCATATTTTAAACAATCTTCTCTCATCTTTGTCATGGTGCCCTTTGATTTTAGGAAAACGACAGGTGTGACTAATAATGTTTAATCAGATTAGCTCAGTTTATAGGGGCATAGTCACGTTATTTGACTTTTATTTAATTTATATCTCAGTAGCTCACTCTGGTTACATACAAATGTTTTTATGAAGGATTATCACGTCCTGCTGGCATATTAGTTATTTTTAATGGCTATTAGCATCACCCAGCGAAAGAATGAAGGATCCAGTGAAAAAAAAAAAAAACACAAAAAAATATGTTTCCAAGAGGGAAAAAACTGGAATGTCACATTATGAATGTTGGTGTTCACTAAAGCGGAAGCTAAAGCTGACGGTTGCTCAGATGTGACCGTTGAGTTGAGTTGATTGACGTGAGTAAATGTCCTGATATGAGGCTCTTAAAGTTGCTGTGGATCGGTGTATTTAATTAATAACAGTTGGTCTTCGATCACGCCAAGCTGCCGCATTACTGCGAGGCATTTCAAGGGGTCAGGCGTCACATCTCTTTATATCTGTTCATTGGGCGATTAAAGCGAAGCTGAATTTGTGATCGGTGTGAACGCACGATAAATTGGTGAAATTAAAAGAGAAAAAAACACACAAAAAAAAAATAAAAATAAAATAAAAACAGAAACTTGGCATGTTCACATGTACCCACACCCTTTGCTATAAAAGTTCTGGTGCAACCAATTACCTTCAAAAGTCGCAGTTGGTAAAATGAAGTCCAACTGTGTGCAATTTAAGTGTCACATAATCTGTCAGTATAAACCACCTTTTCTGAAAGACCTCAGAGGCTACAGAAACACTAAGCCTCACGCATCACACCATGAAGACCAAGGAGCTCTCCAAACAAGTCAGGGACAAAATTGTTAAGAAGTACAAGTCAGGGTGAGGTCATAAAAAAATCCAAATCACTGATGTTCTCCTGGAGCATCATAAAATCCATCATCTTCTAATGGAGACCGTATGGTACCGCAACAAACCTACCAGGAGAGGGCTGCCCCCCAAAACAACAATCAGAGCGGCAGCACAAAAAGTAAAGAAAAGATCTGGTTTGACGAGACCAAAATGAACCTTTTCAGTCATCAAGATGAAGTCTATGTCTGGCACAAACCCAACACATCCCATCACCCCAAGAACACCACCAAACGTGGTAGTGGCAGTAACATACCCTTTTTCAATTTAAGCAGCTTTTGATTTCTTTTTAATTTATCTTGTGTTTTTGCATCATTCACCAAAGAAATTTCGTAGTGCGGTGAATCTTTTGTTTCTATTTTTTAAATCGTACCTGGCTGTGATTCTGATAGTGTGGTGATGTTTTTCAGCAGCAGGGACTGGGAAACTGGTCTGAGTTGATGGAAACGTGGATGGAGCTAAATACAGGGATTTTCTTGAGCAAAACCAGAGTCAGTCTGCCTGTGATTTGAGACTGGGACGGAGGGGTTCACCTTCCAGCAGGACAATGGCACAAAGCAACACTGGACTGGTATAAGGGGAAACATTTCAATGTGCTGAAATAGCCTGGTTAAAGTCATGGGCAGAAATCCCATGGCAAGATGTGGCGAGCTCATCCCAAGCCACTAGCAGCTGTAATTGCTTTACAAAGTACTGACTTTAAGGGTGAGCCATTATGCACTCTAAAGCATTCTGTTATTTTGTCCTAGTTGTTGTTTGCTTCACAATAAGCAAATACATGTTCAAAGTTGTAGGCACGTTCTGTAAAGGACATCATGCAAACTCTCAAACAATTCATTTTAATTCCAGGTTGAGAGGCAACAAAACATCCAAAGCTAAGGGGGGGGTGAATGCTTTTACCAGGCACTGTAAAAACTTTCCTCAAACAGAATTGTGCTGCAAGAGCTCTTGTGCGATAAATGCGTAAAATCTGTTTCCACTGCCTACCTCTTCCATTGTATGTGTCCAAAAAAGTTTTAAGTGTGTCTGCAGAAAGTTTTCAAGTGTGGGCCGAAAAGCATATTAAGAAGTCCAACTCATGTAGGGAACAATAAGTAAAGCTGCATGTTTGAAATATTTGCTGATAAGATTAAAGATTGTTTCCTGCAGGGTGACATTTGGAGAGCAGGCTGGGCTGCGGTAGCGCTGAGAAGGTTGTCTGTCTGAATAGTCAAAGAGGAGGCTTTAAAATGCACAAAGCTGCAAAGAGAGACATTGGAGAGGACAGAGGGGGGTCGGCGACAGATGAACAGCAGCAGGACGTGTGTTGAGTCTTAAAAAAAAATCTGAACGCTGAGAGGCCGATAGAGAAACTTAATCAACTCTCTCACAATGAAGAGCAGCAGCTTTACAGAGGAACAGAGTGACGTGCCAGCTTTCTGCGCATAAACAGCAATGGACAACGTGCCAAATATATATGCAACTCATGTTGTTGTTTTTTAATTCTACATTCAATTCATTCGATTTTCTGCACAATTCATACTGTTGCCATCAGGGCAATGTTTTATTGTGCCCTGGTCCAGAACTAATCCCCACTTTAAGTCCTTTATTCTCTGTGCTATGAGGCTGTTGAATATGGACAATGCCTAAAGGTTTTTGTAATTGTTGTTGTTTTTGTTGTGTATGTTTATCTTTTGTTGTACTAATACTGTGTTTTTGTTCAATTGATTAATGATTTTGGTTAGTGGATGCATGTTAGAGGTAAATGTATGTACCGATATGCTAAAAAAAATAGCTGAGTCTGATCCTCACATTACTGTGGATTGGCACCTTTGAACAAGCCTCCTGGAGCATCTCTCTCATGCATGTTGCACCAATATTTTACTTTAACAGTGATAGGATAGCTCAACTGTGTTACTGTAATGTAAAAGTACAGGAGACAAAAATTTGAGCTAAAATTTGTCATCGGCACCTGCCTACTAGACTCTGCTAGAGGTTTTTGCCGACATCCACATACAGCGCAGATTTATGTGACTGCATTGTCTGTGCGTGGCGGCGGAGACAATAACGCTACCAGCCAGACGGTGCAGTAAAAAAGAGCTTTGAATCTCTGTGTGGAACGTGGGTGTTCAACTCGACAATAAAAAATAGTATGAATAGAGACATCTACTTGTTGAGTGGTCCAAACATCTCATAATTATTCATGCAGAAAGGTATGTCAAGGCCTTAACTTGCAAGCTGCTGTTTCTTCATACTTGCCATGTATTTTCGCATGGCTGAAAAAAATGGAGCAAATTTTGTGGAACATCAAGGTCTGTCATATTTATGAAGAGTGCGTCGTTTACGAGGAGCTCGGACTTTGTACAGTTTTTTTTATGGTGAATATGAACATTTCAGTGTGCTTTGAAGACAGGGAAGAATTGTTTACTTCTGCCATGACAGCACAATATTGTTTTCTTTACCATACCTAACACCAACCTGCCAATCAGGTGCATACATCGTCTTTGATTGCCTCCCAGTGGTCAGATTTTGATTAACCTAATTGATTTAAAAAAGGCCAACACCAGTGTAATCTCAACCACTCAAAGTATCTGGCATTCGGAGGTCAGTTAATCTTCATGAGCGCAGACAGAGTGTCTGCTTAGCTTAGCATGCAATTAAGTAATACAATTATGGAGTCATTTTTGAAACATTTCCATAGCAGTTGTGCACATTTCATGGCACAAAATGCGCATAAATTAGATTATATTTCAGTTTATGTTTGTCACAAAAATAGGAGTGGTGGGTTTTTCTCCATCTTAGCATACATTTAAAGCTCATGTATCTATTTTCATACCTATCAATACAGGTTTACCGTGAGTGTACAAAATCAATCAACAATAATCCCAAAATTAATGAGAAATTAACTCACTGGAATTTGGTCCAATCATCTTGGTTTCTAGCTCCTGGATCTGTTTAACCAGCAGGGAGATGTGCTGCAACAGGTCTTTGTTCTGGAGCAGCAGTTGATGGACTCGAGCCTGGGCCTCCAGCCGAGCAGTGGCCTCGGCGTTCAGCTGGTCCTTCAGGAGATGCACCTTCATGGGTAGATGAAAGGGAACAAGAATGGGGGACAGGTGGTAGATGGGAAACAGAGAGAGGTAACAGATTGATCAGCCAAGCATTGTTACAGACATCCTTTGACATAGACAAACACCAAATTATTAAATGCAAGGTCCAGTGCCCCACCAAGCTGTGTTGGTAGCTTCTTATAAATCTGCTGAGAAATCAGCTTGAAGAACTTGGCTGAGTCAAATAAGGAGAAGGAATGATTGATCTTTTGCAGTGTGTTTAAACTGCATTGTGTTTAATCAAAGCAGCGTGGAGCTAATGTCACAGAACCATCCGAGTGCTCTCACAGCCAGAATCGAAGAGATCAATCAGTGATAATCCAGTGGCCGTTGCTCAAGATCCGGAGCACAATACTAGGAGTGGAAGAAGTTTCACATTCGACAAACATTCTCAACTTTCTTAGAAGAGGGTTGAAAGTTATTAAAAAACAAAGATACAACCAGAACACAAGAGTGTGGTGGATCTACAAATCATCAACTTATTACCTGACAATTGAAACAGATGCATTCACAGCTGTTAAATTTAGAACAAAAAAACTTGCATGTTTGGCATATACTGTATCTTTGTGAATTCAGTGTCTCCCATCAGTCCAAACCAGCTCTATGTTTTAGAAACTTCGATTTTTGAAACTGAACTATCCTTACAAGCAAAAACCGTCTACATTCCACCGGAGGAAGGATCTGTGTTATTGTAATTGAACTAATCTAAAATTAGCTATAAAACTATTTGATTAAAAGACATACTGACATTAAGAGGAAGACAAAGTTTTTCAGAACATGAAAATCTTCTTGGGCAGGATGTCATCATTCTTTCAAAGCTCAGGAGACCGTGTCTCAGGTGGATAAATTTCTACACAATTTGTTCAGGTCTGAACAAGGGTCAGAATACAACAGAAGAACTAGATCTCTATGTTAAATTGACATCTAAATTAAAATAGTATTTCAATCTCCAAATTTATTGGAACCCTGGTCAAGATGTGTCAAAAATCTTTAAGTGGAATTAATATATATATATATATATATATATATATATATATATATATATATATATATATATATATATATATATATATATATATATGAGAGAGAGAGAGAGACAGCACTCTCTTTCTGTTTAACGTCATCTGGAATAGAGGTCATTTATATTTCTTACATCCCAAAATAATGAGATAAAAGGAGGAAAGTTTTTCAAGTGCAAAAGTTACTCCGAGTCAGTCCGGGTCGGACAGAACACCTCTGATGTCATCACCCTCAGCACGGGCTCCCCTCAGGGCTGCGTCCTGAGCCCCCTGCTGTTCACC
Source organism: Fundulus diaphanus (assembly GCA_037039145.1). NCBI lineage: Eukaryota > Metazoa > Chordata > Actinopteri > Cyprinodontiformes > Fundulidae > Fundulus > Fundulus diaphanus. The sequence goes on along the minus strand of CM073128.1, from coordinate 17,581,867 downwards.
CTGATGACACACGACTGCGTCCCCAGGTTCACCACCAACCACATCGTGAAGTTAGCTGACGACACAACGGTGGTGGGCCTGATCAGAGACGACAACGACCAGGACTACAGAGAGGAGGTGGAGCAGTTGGTGGGCTGGTGCAGAGACAACAGCCTGATCCTGAACGTGGAGAAGACGAAGGAGATCATCGTCGACTTCAGGAAGAACCGGCCTCACCACGTTCCACTGCTCATCAACAGCTCAGCTGTGGAGGTGGTCAGCAGCACAAAGTTCCTGGGGGTGCACCTCACGGACAACCTCACCTGGTCTGTGAACACCACGTCACTGGTGAAGAGGGCACAGAAACGACTGTACTTTCTGCGGAGGATGTGGAGAGCCCACCTACCCCCACCCATCCTCACGACCTTCTACAGAAGCACCATAGAGAGCATTCTGACCAGCTGTCTCTCCGTGTGGTGTGGAGACTGCAATGCCTCCGACTGGAAGAACGTGAGGAGAGTGGTGAGGACAGCAGAAGGGATCATCGGGGCTCCTCTTCCCTCCATAAAAGACATTTCATCTCAGCGCTGTGTGTCCCGAGCCCGAAACATCATCAGGGACCCCTCACACCCCCACCATGGACTGTTCTCCCTGCTGCCTTCTGGGAAGAGGTTCCGCAGCATCCGCTGCAGGTCCACCAGGTTCTGCAAAAACTTTTTCCCTGTTGCCATCAGACTGTTGAACTGCTGAACTCTAAACTGGACCCTGCACCACATTTGCACATTTGCATCACTGCATCTCTATCTAGCATTACAAATGCTGCCGAACTTGTAGTTTCTAAATGCATTTTTGCACAAATGCCTTTTTGCACCATCATTTCTGCACATACAAATGGTTTTAAATATTCTCCTGTACACCGTGATCGCACACTGTTCTCTTTCTCCTGCATTGTTTACATTTCAATTGTTTACTTTTTAATTACTGCTGCACTTTATACTGTAATTTACAAGCTGTATGCAACGACATTTCGTTCTATATGCACTCTGTACATACAAAATGACACATAAAGATGTCTAAGTCTAAGTCTAAGTCTATTGGCTTCACCCAGAATGTTTAGGATGGTTTAGCTTTCATTGTGGGGTTGGTATGCATACAAATCTTTCTGATTTGTTTCAAACAAACTTCAGCAGTCAACTGAAAATTCTAATGACTGTCGAAAGATGTAAGATCTTTGTGTTGAAATGATTGTGCCTCCATAAAATGTTCAAAGACAACTCATGGTGCTCGAGTGACAGCTCTGATCCTCATGTAACCTTAATGCCATAGTCTGCTGTGGTTTGCCGGATTAAAGCTAGCTCCATTTCAATTTAGGCCTGAAAGGCTAAAACTCGTTTTACACACTGAATGATTTATATAAAGAGGGGAGGCAGGGGAGAGAGCCATCATTCAGTCATCGTGCACAGTTAAGCACAAATCCATACCCACAGCCGGTTCCTGTGGCAGCAGCAACTCCCCGGTTTTCACTTCAAACTCTGCCCCTCAAATCAAATGTTTGCAGTACCACCTCACAGTATAGCCAGCCACTTCAAGAACCACACTGCTGCTTTCAAGAAGTTCAAAGGAGAAAATGTCAAACTCTCTAATCTGGAGAGAAGTTTAGAAGAGGCTCAGCATTAAAGACGGGCACTTATTAATGATTTTCTGACACCTTTGAATGATTTGATTTGGATCAATCTTGGAGCTTGATCACAGCCTAGGAAAGCTTCAATTACTGGCCGACTAAGACGCAACGAGGGACTTAGGCAAAAAAGAGGAAATATTCCCAGAGTTCCATGTTATTCAGAAAAAAAACTCCAAATGTTAAAGATGTAACAGTCAGGAAAGGCTCATTATTAATAATATTGCCTTGTTTCCTAACATTTTAGCAGATTCCTGTCAGTAAGACATTTTACATACCGCTTTGAGCGTAAAAATGATTTAATCAAAATCGACCGATGCTTGTGTGAAGGGCCGGCAGGTGCGGTTATCCATTTCCAAAGCGGAGTGAATCAAGGCCTCTCACAGAGATACAAGTCATTGAGACACGTAATGACTCCCGTTTTTTTTTTTCTCATTTCAGTGCGGTGTGGTAACATGCAGCTGGTTACCGTGGCAGCATGAAGGTTCTTCGCTCCTGACGTCAATGACGACAAGTATCAAAGGAGAAAACAGCAGAAAAAAAACACTACACAACAAAGTAATTGGAAATGCAACAATACACCAAGGACAGCACGACATTCTGAAACACTGCTGTGCAACATTGAGGAGTGGCCTCAAGATTTAGGCATGTTCTGACAGTCATTGAGATGGCAGTTTAAACAATCATGAAAACAATTTAGATTTATTCGACCGGGTGGAGGGCTGACCGTTTACTGAATAGTACGATCACTCACCTTGCTGGTATCAAGTTGGATAACCCTTTTTGCCTTTAATTTCTCTACATTAATTTCTCAAAACTTAAATTCAATAATGTGTTGAACACATTCCTCATTCCCAGAAATTTTGGTCCATGTTTATCCTAGGGTGACCACCCATCCCGCGTAGCGCGTGCGCGCACAGCGTTTGAAGCCCAATTCATACGTCCCGCAAATTGAGACCGTGTCACGCATAATCAATGCTTTCTCAAAAAAAAGTTGGTCGCTCTATCCACCTTATTTTCGAACGCGGAAGTAACTATGGCCACAGCTTCAAATTATTCATGACTGAGAGGATGACATGAAGAAGTAGCCTCATATAACGTACGAGGACATTTTAACCTGTTTTGTGTCACTTGGTGCGGACGGCTCTGCAGTGCGACTTTACCGAAGCGAACCTCCGCAGTGAAAGAGTTGGATCGGTGTTAATAAATATCAACAAGGATAACCTGGTATTCATGGAGGCTGATGGCCGTTCAAGTCAAAACTAGTCCGACGTTCACGCTGCTGGATCCTGACTGCATCAACCGGCTCTACTGTGACGACCGGAGCGCTCTGGTGCTGCGGCTCCAGGGGAAGCCTTCAGTCATGCAGCGGCGATCTTATGGAAGGTAGGCTGATGAATGGTCTGATTCAGAAACATCCTGGCTGTTGGCTCGTTGTGATTAGATTGCTGGTCAGTTAATTTTGTAATGTTTTGGATTAAACTGATGTTATAAGTGGACATCTAAACATTCTGCCCACTTCATGTTTTGGCTTGAAAAGGTTTGAGTCCTAAAGGTGACCCCAAAGTCCTAAAAGTGTCCCCAGAACACTGAACAGTTTTTTTTTTCCTGCGCCTGCCTTTACCAACATCCAAGTTCACCATCCTTCCTCCCCCTTCTCGTTCTGTGAACCTCTGGAGTCGTGAGTTAAGACTTTTTTACAGTTCCTGTGGTGTAGAGCAACTACAATTCTTGTCAATCCTTTAATTTTAAATTATAATATATTTAAAGTGAATAAATTGTAATGAAAAATAAATAAAATTAAATAGCTAAAGTAAATCGGAATTGGAAGTGCATCTGTTCATTGAATGTTCAAAGTATTATGAATCTTTATTTACAAAGAAATACACATTGGTTGGCCTAGTCATGAGCATACATCAGCAATTACACATGTTTATGGGAATAGGGCATTATTAATATACCATGTAAGGTGGTATGTGCTAGAAATGTTTAAATCACTATCAGTGAGGTGGGGGCACCGCCGCGCCAAGCAGTGTCCCACTTTGTCCCTCAGAAACATACCCCTTGTCCCCCCTTGGGCTTATTAGCAGGTGGTCACCCTAGTTTATCCGCAAGTTACTGCAGATCGGTTGACTGAACATCCATAATGCAAATCTCCTGTCCCACCACATACCCAAAGCATCATTGGTTTTGGAGGACTTTGAAGTAATCAAATTTCATGTTAAAAAACCAAACTGCTTAAAATAATCTACACTTTAGAAGGTGTGCAATATCTTGTTGGAATTAGCCACAATTCCAACAAGCCATAATAAAGGGATGGACATAACCAGGTAGCATGTAGTGTTTAAATAAAGCTGAATTGGTATCAAGTGGCCCAAAGTACACAAAGAACCCCCCCCCCCCCCCCCCCCCACACACACACACACACCATTAAACCAATAACAAATTCAGACCCTCACACCTGGATGTTGCAGCTGGAATAAAAAAACTCAGACTAATCAACATTTTTCCAATCTGTTATTCGTCCAATTTTAGTGAGCCTGTTTATTGTAGCCTCAGTTTCTTGTTCTTCGCTGACATTGGAGGCACTTGTTGTGATCATCTGCTTCAATGTTTGAACTTTTATTTGTTTATTTTTTTCACAATAAAGGCAAAGCACATTTTAGACATATTTTTCATTAAGCCCAAATTTCTGTTTTTTATTGGTCTGATGTAATGTCTTGTTTTCATGAGCTGTAAATAGAAAATTATCACGATTAAGAGAAATGAGTTGGGTTTAATGAATATAAATTGTTTCATATAATAAAAAAAAGAAACTTTTCAAAAATGTTCTGATTTCCTGAATTGTTAAACATGCCCCAACACTAAGAGCTGCTGGGACTGAGTTCCCTGAACACTAAGCTCACACCATCCATGCAGTCAGGCAGGAACTGCTCTCCTGGCAACTGTCAAATCCTGACTGATTCATCTGACTGATTACCAGAAAGAGAAACATGATTTTTCACTTCAGAGAACCCTATTCTGCTCTAGAGTCCAGTGGCGACGTGCTTAACAGTGATCTATCCAACGTTTTTCAATTTACTTGGTGATCTAAAGCTTGGGGATCCAGCTCCTCAACCATGAAAACCCAGTCTTGGACGATGTTGCAAGAAAACCTGCACAAATTCCCCCACAAAAGATGCAAAAAATAAATTAGTATTTTTCAAAGCAATAAGTTTCTTGCCTCCAATCTCTTGATTTTGGGTTCCTTTCATATTTTTTGCTTTCACCTTTCTCTTTCCACTTCTCTCCTGCCCCATGTTTCTGTCATACAGGGGAACTTGTTTGACTGTTTTTATCTTACTAAACCAAGCTACCCCCATCTTGTTTAACAAGGAGCCAGTAGAATTGAGAGGCAGAGGACTCAGCCAAATTTCACAGCCTCCCATCATCGTCTACCTCCACTCCCACATCCACTTACACAGAAAAACAAGCAGAGAGGAGGAAAGTCATCTCCTTTTATTACTCCTGTAGTGAGCGGCACAAAACAGGGAGTCCAGATTGTGTTGTGACCTTTGCAGAACCCATTTGTAAAGAGCGACACCCTAATGATGACTCGGCTGGTGTAATTTACAGCGGACAGGACCCCGTATTGAGTGATGAAGGGAGAGGCTTTGCTCTAACACATGCAAGTCTGTTGACAGCCATATGAGCACATCGGTCTCTGCTCAGTTATTAATACAGAAGCTGCTGTGTGCGTTTCACACTCATCCTGCAGTTATCTCCTCGCTGAGCTACAGTGGCTTTAATTGAGATACTGAATGATTATTGGCAGAGGAAAACATGTTATAAGCAATAAAAATGGCTTAATTTTAATTTAGTTTTTATGTTTCCTCAACATGAGGAGAGCGCAACGTCTCATGTTGTGAAGGAGCCACACAAAGTCTGACATCTAAATCAGATAAAGCACAATAAACATCTAATTAATATCGCCGCTTTTTGCTTCAGGTCGTAATTAGATTTATTGGACCTACCATGTCTTAATTCAACACAATTTGCTTTTTATGTGCTTTTTAGTTTCAATATTGCAGCAGAAAATGACATAAATCACAAACATGAAACACAAATAGCATTTTCACAGATTAACTCTTTTTATCATGCCTGTGTTTGGGCAACATACAGTGACGATAACTGAAGATTTTAATAATGATCAGTGGTAATGTTACCTCTGGGCAACATTAGCTGACTCAGCAAACAATTAACCAAGCCAGTGGTTGTCAAAACATAAAAGATTCAGCACAGCAGAAAGGAGCGTATAAGAAAGTAACTGAAAAGGGAACATATAATAAAATGGTTACCAAAGAGAAAAAATACTTTGCTGACAATTTCAAAATCTTATTTTACTTTCAGTCAAGCTAAGAGTTTGGTTGTGTGGATTCTGACACTGCATTTTAAAACTATTAATATATTAATATAATATTTAAAAAAAACACAAACTGAAGAAAATATCTTTTCATTAAAATGTTAGAAAAATGTAATTTCTAATAAGGAGTTAACTAGGAAACCCCCCACATTTACCCACCTTTTCAAACTAATACATTTACACATAAGTATCACATTAGGACCACATGATTGGAATAATGTAACTCAGCTTTTTTAAGGTGACTTTTCAATTTTTAATCTCATACATTTAGTTGTGTGCTCCTTATTGTTCTGTTCAGAAAAAGGACTCTGGCACCTGATAATGCTGGTAGGAGATTTAAAAGATGTCTCAAAAGAATTTGTAATAAGCCAATCAGCTGTAAAGGAAACACTGCCAACATGCCCACGTCTGGCCATCCAGCCAAGCTCACCCTAAAAGCAGACCTCATGATGCTGAAAGTAGTCTCTAAAATCTAAAAATGTCACAACAGGACCTACAGCAGGCTCATTAACCTTTTTCCATCAAACTGCACTCCTGCACACCCAGAACGAGTTCAAGTTCAACCTCCCTGGGAGACGTGTGAGAAGGAAACCTTGACTCTCCACCCGAAAACAAAGGCCAGACTAAATTTTGCCAGAGAAAGAGTAGACAAAAATCAGAGGTTCTGGAGCAGTACATTTTGGAAAAACACCTAATACACCTAAAACAAAATTACAGGAAAAGAACCTCGTACCAAAGGTGAAGCATTGAGGTGTAAGTGTCATGGTTTGGGGATGCTTTGCTGCAGCAGTGTCTGTATAGTGCGATTATAGAATCCGCCATGAATTCTACTGTGTATCAGAAGGAAAATGTGAGACCATCTGTAAAAAAAAATCTAACTGAACCAGTAATGGGACCAGACACTGTAAAATGGCAATGACCTGTGTTCTGTTATTATGTGTAACTAAAGGATTTTATATTCAAGAGATGAAAAAAACGATATTAGACATCATGACATTAGGATATATCTTAACAGGGTGTTCTGGTTGGTGTTCAGGCGTCAGGCTGTATGCTTACAGGGCTATTTTATTTTTTTATTCCAACATAAAAAGTCTATAACAAAAATCTCGTATGAAAGAATAACCTAGAGTCTAAGCTGTGCACATAAACTGGTCCTTTAAAAACCCTAAAACTATTTTGTCATTATTTTCTTGGAGGTCCTTCTCTTTCAACTTTCAGCTTCAAGAACAGATCAGTTCATCACAAATGAGGCTTTTTTTTATATCCTCAGGGTAGGTACATCTGTGCTTAAAGCTGCTTGCAAAAAAAACCAAAAAAAGAACTTGAGGAACACGGACTGGTTTTCAGGGCCCAATTCTGCCTTTTTGTCTCATTAAAAAGGGTACGAGGAAAGCGTATGAGCAACATGGACCTAATATATTATATTGTGCTATATTCCATCAATGCAAAATGAAAAGGCAGGCATGTGTGTAACGGCACTGCTGATGAAATTAAACTTTCTTCTAGACATTTGGCATGGTATTATTTTGGACCAGTCCTAAAGATATTTGCAGGCTCTTTGGCATGCACACCTCATTTCAACCCCGCCTAAGTGGAGTGAGTTTAAAAAGCAAGCAAATCTATAAGCAGCACAATACTGCTTCATGTGGAGAACATGCTCTTGAGCAAATTAAACCACATTTCCACAATGTTAATGTCAAAATGAGAATAAAATTCAGGTGACTGAATTTAGAAGTGATTTGTGAGCAACTGCACTGCTCCTGCGGCTTCAGGAAAGCTAAAAACACTGCAAGTGATTGTTAACAACAACAACAACAACAACATCACAGCCTGTTTCAGCTGCAGCATGCAGGCAAGTAACGCCAAAGTATTAAAGCAAGGCCTTAGATAAAAAAACAAACACTTTTTGTTCTTATGCTCTCAGGGGATTAAATGCCATTTAAAAATGTTCATAAATATCACTTGCAATTTTATCTTTTGTAAGCAAAACACATGCAACTTATTTTTGTTATGTTTGATTTTGATGCACCGCCATAGATGGACGTCATTTTGTTCTACTTGTTACAATGAGAATAAAGACGGATTCTAGTTTATCCCAAATCATGGTCTCCAGATCTGCGAGTGTACTTTTTATTGATCAGCTAAATCCCAGCTGTATGATGGGGTTACATGTCTATTTTCATGGGGTTAGTGGATAACCAAGCTCTGATGACTCGGGATGTATTTCAACCTAGCTTTAGTGGAAGGCAAGTGATGCGGGCGGATCACATATCATAGCCAGGTCTGAAGGGGCCTACTCACCTTATACGTGGAGTCCAAATTGAGGACAAGCCTTATTTTATGCGCAAACTGGAATAGAGCTGTATGTGCATATCAAGACACAGAATTTCATCACGGTTTCAGAGGAATCATAGTCTTCTATTACCAACTTTTACATAACCAACTACCAAAGGAATCCCCAGGGTTGCTGTGGGGATTTAAACAACCTCAATTGTGATAAAATCCCTTGTGTTCAAGCTGAGAAGAAGAAATATATCCAAAAGGACTTGTGACGAAATTTTGGATTGTCAACGGACGACATTATGTGTTCAGACTGACTGAGAATTCAGCTTTAGTACAAAAATGTTACAGAAAATATACATATTGAATATTACTTTGTTGTATATTGCTGTGAAACAGTATTTACATCTGGTAGACTTTTTTTCTCTCAATTTTCTTGTCATTTAAATGCTTTAGAGAATGAGAGAAATTTTCATATTAGACAAAGATAACCAGACCAGATTAAAAAAGTAGTTGTAAGTTATTATTTTATCTATTGAGAGAGAAAATAAAATCAAAACCAACCAAGCTTTAGGTGAAAAAACAATTGCTCCCATTACCTGATACTTGGTTGTGCTACACTTGGTGGTAAAAACTACCATCCACTAACAAACTGTTAGAGGTCATTCCACAGGATACCAAATAGATTTAAATGTGAATTTTGTTGAAGCCCCTCCTTTATTTCTTTTGCCATTCAAAATTTAATTTGCTGGTGTGCCTTGGATCAAACCCCAAAACACATCAGGGCAAAGACTGGTTCACCCCAAAGATCCGACCTCCTGGCAAAACCAGAATAATGGTGTGTTTGCTGTTAAGTGCCAGGAGGACTGTGACCAGTTATACATCGGGGAAACAAAAGAGCCACTGGACAAAAGGATGGCCAAGCTCTTCTCACCAACATCGTCAGGCCAAGATTCTGCGGTTTATACTCATCTACAGGCCAGTGGTCACTCTTTCAGGGATGAAGATGTTCTCATTCTGGATAGAGAGGAACAGTAGTTTGAAAGGAGAGTAACGGCGGCCATTTTTATGAGGAGAATTAAACAGGGTGGAGGCCTCCAGGTCCAATTGCCACTCTCTTACTATGCTGTTATTGCAAGCATGACTCAGCCCCCTGGAAATAATAAGTGACCATCAAAGCACAATCAGCTGGTAGGCCGTTGGTCCTCTTTTGCATGTGAACAACCAGCTTTGATTGTGACAATTAATCTTATTGATCCACTATGTAAAGGCACTGCTTATAGGACTGACCATACCTTCAACACCGACTGAAGACGTCTCTTGGAAAAGAGATCAAACTTTATACATAAGGCCAATTTGGTTCAGAAAGACCTTTATATGTATACATTAAAATCCTCATTTGAAATCTACATTTTGTATTTAATCCCATTTTCGTTGTCTAATATTGACGTTTGTTTGTTGATCTGAAACATCAGTCTGACAAAAAAGCAAAAGCAAGCTTTAAGGGGGCAAACACCTTTTTTCCCCGACACTGGGTTATCACTCACATGTGCCTGGGCTTCTGAGTGCATGCAAGCTTTAAGGCATGACGTGAAGCATGGTATTTGTGTCAGTCTAAGAAGAGGAGGTCTACGCCATCAATGAAATGGAGGCTGATGTACTGAAATTAAGAGAATCACTTCAAAACAGCAAGAAATAATGGGAACAGAAACAAAGTAAGTCTTTGCTAATTTTAAATAAAAAAGCTCCATCATAATTTTTTTTATCAACATAACACTACAGCGAGAGAACAGACTGAAATGCAACATCAGAACTCACATATAGGCCATTATCTTGCTTCTTTGGAAACAAATACTTTTCATACCGAGGGCAAGAAGATAAACCTTTAACTAAAAGTGCAGACAAAGTACCAATTACAAAGGTGAATGACTTTTGTTTCACCATGGTAGTACACAGTAATGAACTTTCTACCACCGTGACTGTCTGCTCTGTTATCAGTGTCCTAAAATTAAAGCAGCTTGGAGCACCTGGAACATCTCGTTAAAACTCTAATTAGGCAGTCCTTTCATCACTTTTATTGTTCAAAGACTATTTCCCAAGAGACCCGTACCAAGGACAGTTTTTGTATTCCAAATGCATTTTTCTTTTAATAGCTGGAAAATTCTCTACCAAGCTTCTTCTCTCATTTTCAAACAACAAATTTTAAATAATTTCACCCTTACTTAACTTCTTTTAGTTAGGGTTCACATATGGGTCAGGAAAGGGGTACACTCAATTTTGTTTAGCTACACATATTACTGGCATAATCACACATAGTCAGTCTTTCATTTTTTTGTATCCTTCCAGATCAGGGCCAAAGATCTTTAAGGAAGACATTAGTTCTTTATTTAAAACTTTAAATCTTATGATTTCAGGCCAACTGTTTTTTGTCGCATAAAACTAAATTTAAGCTCTTTTCTGAAGCCTCTGAGCAGTGAGAGGTTTGAACGAGCAACGCACAAGACGTTATTTATAGTGGGAGTATACTGCAAAACACGAACTCAAACATAATGGAAAAAATACCCCAAGGATTATACTCCTCTATTTTAAAATTAATAAAACTGGGGTTACCAGACAAGTCCCTTATCATACAAAACAGAAACACAGCGACTCTCGGAGAGTACAAGGGGATTAGGACTGCTTGTTTGCCGTTACGCAACAGGCTGAGGATGCACTCCTTATACAGGATTACCAGCACTGCTTTGCTTGCCCACGCTAACTCCCTTTGATCTCAAAACGTTTGAAAACCCTCCAACAGGCTCTTTCCCAGTACTTTTGTCAGTTTGGAGAAAGAGCTTGATGGTGAAATTGTCATTTCACTGCCATGACATGGAAACCATTAGAAATGTGCTTATAGAGCAAGATATGTGGAAGAAAGGTGTGTTGGAGAAACAGTTACTGGAATGGGGACGGACATTGATTGGTCCAGTAATCTTCTAACTGGTGGTTGCTTCTCCGCCTGAGCATGGCAATACAGTACATTGGCTCACTAAAGTCTTTACGTCCATTTTATACCTTTTGACCAAATGGAAGAAAGACAAATTCTTCCCATAAAGGACAACTACTGGTGAGCTAAAGCTGAACTTGGCTTTCTTATGAATTGCCTTTTTCCAAATTACTGACAAGAGAGGTATGCAACCTCTGCAGTGAATGCACCCTGAACTGTGCCTCTGAGTCAACACTTTGTGGAACCACCTTTCCTTCTAACTGCAGCGGCTGCAAGGTTGTCGGGGAATCTCTCCATCAGCTTTGCTGAACACTGACATTTTTCTGCGCTCTTCTTTACAAAATGGTTCAGTTGGATTGGACTGACATTATTTCTTAAGTGGTGCCAGAGATTCTCAGTGTGACCTAGGTCTGGACTAAGTCATTCTAATAAGTGAATATACTTTGATCAAAACCATTTTATAGGAGCTCTGGATGTTTCTTTGGGGTCATTGTTCTGCTAGAAGGTGAACATAAGCGTCAGATCTTCTGCTTTTTTCTAGGATCGCCTTGTATTTAACGCCATCCACTCTGACCACCTTCCTGCTGAAGCAAAGCATCCCAGCAGCTTGAGGCAGCCGTCGGCATGTTTCACAGTGGAGATGGTGAATTCAGGATGCAACGTTAGTTTTCCATCACACAGTGCTTTTAATGTAACCCGTAAGGTTTAATCTGCTTCTCATCTGACCAGAGCACCAAAGTCCACGTTCGCTGTGATCCCTTTGAGGCGTGTGGCAAACTGGAAACAAGACTTCTTTTTGGCTCTCTGAACATTCCCATTTTTTTCCCAGTCTTGTCAACACGTTCTCCACCTGAGCTGTGGATCTCTGGAGGTTCTCAAGAGTCCCCAGGCTCATCGAGGCCACTTCTGATTAATGCCCAGCCTTCCAGTTGATGTGCAACCCTATCTCAACATGTGTTTTCAATTGTCATACATTTCCTGTTTCCCTTTGATGCACTGCACAATGATCCGTGGGATGTTGTTTTAGAGCCTAGCTCTGCTTTTAACGTCTCTGCAGCTTTATTGCTGACTTGTCTGGTGTGTTCCTTGGTATTTATAATTCAGTTTCTCCACTAATGTTCCCTTACAAACCTATGGGGTCTCCACCGAACTGATGGATTTATACAGAGATTTAACAAGACTTAGGTGAACTTCATCTTTTAGGTTAGTTTGGAAAGTAATTGATCAAACTGGATTTCATAGCAGGGTTTTAGGGATAAAGCCTAACCTGGGGAGTGGTGGCCTAGCGCTCTGAAAAGGATTCAAGTACCCGGTTCGATCCCAACTGCCGGCACTCTGGGTCCCTGAGCAAGACCCTTAACCCCAGATTGCTCCCCAGGTGCCGCACAGTGGTAGCCCACTGCTCCCCAAGGGGATGGGTTAAGATGCAGAAGTGAATTTCTCCATTGTGAGATCAACATGTCCAATTTATTTATTTATTTTATATATTTATACGTCTGGCTGAAATTGACCACAAAGCCTGCATTATGTAGTTTTTATGTACAATTTTTTTAAATGAATGAGTTTTTTATAATGTTATTTGTAAATTAAGAAATGAAATTATGCATGCTTTAACTACCACCTGACAAATGTGCGCTACATTGGGGTGGCATAACATACAAAACCCTTGACATTGGCTATGGTAATGTATGAAAATATGAAAAAAGTCAAAGGCTAACAATACTGTCAAGGTATCTCCAAGCTTTGCACACTCACTGAGAAGACAGAGGAGGCGGCAAGTGAACCGGTCAGAAAGCAAGATCTGGTTTAGCAGTCATTTGGTACAGATGCAGATCAGCGATGCAGACGCCAAAGATTTGATGGCAAGGAGCTGCTGTATCCAGGAGGGAGAGCACAAGGTCAAGAGTCAAGTGAAGTACTAGAAGTTACTACTGGTGCATCTGACAATCAGGCAAAAGTGTGAGAGAAGATCCCAGAAACAGACCAAACACTGTAGACGTCCTTCACAGTATTACAAGCTCTTGACAGAGTCAGATAGGACTTTGCATGAGGTTTGATGTAGGAAAAAAGAAAACGTAAGATCAAGAAAGAGAAAGACACTGAATTTCTGAGCGAACCAAGATCTGAGCTCCATCAGGCAACGTTAGAGCAGCAGCTGCACTGCGAGCTGTCATCATGAAACAGATAACCATCACATCCCCTCAATTTCACGACTTCATTAAAGATCTCCACTTCCACTCATCGCTAAGTGAGCAGCGGTTAGTGCTTGTCATCTCACTAATTTACCTCCATTTACTGTGACCTCTGCTCAGGCTCTTCGTCGGGTCTCAACAACAAAAATTATTCCCCAGTTTTCCTCTCAGAGCCATAAAATCTGAGGCAGTTTCAGCAGCTGAAGGCGTCCACGGTGAAAGCAGTCGCCTCTGCACCTCTTATTATAATTCCTTGCATAATGAGGGAGCAGAAAACACTCTACCTTTTTATGCTCGTACCGCACTTTGCAATGAAGCTGGGGAGATTAATAAACCAAGATTTGTAAAGTACAAACAGAAGATGAATAGGAAGAAGGTTATAGACGCAGCGATTTGCATAATGCATAAATAACGTTATTTATGCAAATTGTGAGAATGTCAATTCATTTAGAAATGTTAAGAAGTAATGATCATAAAAAAATTATGGTATGAGCCTACTGAGTTTCTAGATGGATATTCTTCAAGTGGTTAAGAAAGACAGATTTCTAAAATGTAACAAAAATGTATTCTTTTACGTCCTATTTTCTTTTAAAGTGTACTGAAAAGACAGGAGCATGTATATTTATTCTTACTGCTCATGTTGTTTTTGAGACTAACACATCTGAAACATAATATCAGCAATTCCTTCATGAAATTTAAGTGAAACATAATAAGGCTAACATGAGGGTTAACAATCAAGTTTTCCAAGAGCAATCTGGATGATGTTGTTTGAAGTTTTAGGTATTTAGAAAATTTGAATAACAGTGCACTTTAATTTAAATTTATTTTATTTCATTAATTTTAGTTTGAATTTACAATCAGCAATATTGGAAATAGTGCAGAAAGAGTTCTGGAAATCCATGCTATTACATTTTTGCCTTGTGGAGCGCAGACTGACAGTAATGTAAATTGAGATTTCCCACAGTAAAAGTGTTGTGTCATGATTATGGTGTACAAATTAATCACTGAGTAATTTAAATCAAAATTTATTCGTAATTCAAGTTATTAACCATCCCGTGAACTCTACCACCAACACACAAACGGTTTCATGTGTTACTATTTGTTTTATCTCTCGGCCAGCTCTGTCTTTTGAAAGAGACTGTGCCTCTCGCTGGAATTACATGTTTATAGAACAGAAATGTTGAATTTAAAAAAACAAGTTATAAGTTAGAGAAATTAAATTTATTATGCATTTTAAACTTAGTAACTTCCAGATTTGCAAAACTAGTGAAACGACACCTCAGGAAGAGACACACACATTTTTTTAAGAGTCCAATAACTTGTTTGTTTTAAAACAGCAAATAATGGACTGGTTTCTATCTACAGCCTATTTAAAAAGTGTGCAACAGATTGTTTCTAGTGTTTTTACAAGAGGCAGTTAACAAGGATTATAAATGTCCCTGCTTCCATTTATTAAAGAAACAAACATGTCGGGAGTTGATGAAAGTATGAAAATACAATATAAAATATAAGGAATCTCCATTAGGGAAAAGACTTCCTTGTTAATATTTAGAGTTCCTGCTGAGCATTAGCAGACTCTTGACTGGAATACAACTAATCTAAGAAATCTGACAAGCTGTTAACGAGTTAAACAGACAAACCAAACCGTCCTGAAGAGTGGATACAAGTAGCTAAAAGTGAAACGGCTTAGCATTAGCTGCAGACAGAGAGAGAAGACATAATAGGTGAAAGCTAAGAACCTAACTTACATGGTGTTCTTTCTTTTTTATACTAAACATAAAGTTTATGCATGAGAAATGGCGGCTAATGATTGGGGCACTAATTGTACATAAAAAAAGAAAAAGAAAGAAATGGCCTTAGTTGACAGTGCAGCTCTCCATCATGCAATCACAAATGCTGCTTTTGACCTTTTCTGCCATTAAGGACTAAGATAAGTGAGCCGTTTTGGGCCTTGGGGACCAGCTCCCCACAGGTCTCAGTTGTTTCTTTTTCTAACACTGCTGATTTCATCATAGAGGCCATCATCTCAATTCTGCAGATCTTAGCGACAGACTGAAGGGATATTTCAACTATTTAAATCAGTTGTGCTGGAGAAGGGACACTTATAAAACTTTCAGGACGCCAATGATTTAATTATTTAATTTCCCTTTGGGATTAATAGTATTTTTAAAAGTAAATAAATAAAAGTATTTTTGAATTCAATTGAATGACCAAAAATGCCCAGCTATGAAGGGGGTCTTTTGTGTCGTTTCAAGGTGAAAAGAGTATTTCCGCTGCTCATCTGAAATGCCTTCCTATCCAGAATAGTCAGAGTTGACACACGGTTTACTTGGGAAATTGTTTCTGCTTATGTTTCCAGAGCCAGAGGAAAATGGTTTTTACTGACAATTACAATGACACTCTTGCCCAGTTCGAAATTGTAAATGAAAACTAGTTCTTCATAATCTTACATGGTTAAATAAAGGTTAAAAAAATACATTCAATGTTGAATGATGTATTGTGGCTGGGAAACCTTAAAAACCAGGTATGTTTTTGGAACTTGAGCTATTATTTGACACTTCTTCAAACTTTCAAGACACTGAAACTCTTGAACTTTAAACAAAGAAACTATATTTGATTTTTTTTTTTTTACTTCATTTCACTTTATACATTTTTATGCAAAATATAAAGTTACAAAGCATCTTTGTCTTGAAAGCCAGTAGGATTTTGCCCATTTCTGACACCCATACCCTTTTCAGGTACGCTTCCAGCATCACATGCATTTGAAGAGATAAAGCAGTGTTTGGTTCGTTGAAGCTGAAAATCATTTTAAGAGAGGTGCAAGAAAATGAAAGAGGATTAATTCAGCAAAGTTACAAAAGAGGAATGTATTTTCTGATGAGCTAAATAAACCTATACTCAACCTATGCACCTAAATAAACCTTTACAAAAAATCTCATAACATCTCACAGCATTAGATAAAGGATGTTTGTGCACTTTCTTTTAAACAGATGCATTTTCGAGAAGTGTTATTGTTGTTGAGTTGACATAAAATTACATTTATGCCTTTTTCACTGCAATTCTGTGAAGTCGTTTTGTTATGGTTGCATAATTCACTAGAGGCAGCATCTCTGTAAAATCAGACGAGACCTGCTGTTTGATACCTGTAAATTATAAATTAAGAGACATATCGGTTTTAGACATAACAGAGTAAGATTTTATTTTTTTTGGGACAAAGGTAAAAAAAAAATTCTGCAAACCCAGCAGACCCGACCCAATTTTTCTGACCTAAAAGTAACGCACGCTTTAGTTCTTCAGCAAAAACCAAAACACACAAACTCACGCTCTGTGTACAGAATGATTCGTCTTTCTTTATCTTCCAAGTACCATAGTGATCTCTATTTCTTTATTAATGCTGTTGCAAAGACGCCTATGGCAACTTTACCCATGTTATGGATAGTTTGTCAGTGAGAGACTATGGGATGTTTTAGAGCCAAGACAAAGTAACAGATCAGGATTTTCACCAGTGGGCAGGCAAACACTTTGATGCGAGTTCATGCATCCACAGTGAATACATCTGCCTGAAAACATCAGCTTCACAAGCTTTCTGACAGAGTATTCTGGATGCCTAGGTGGTTCTGGGGGTTGTGTCTGAACTGGCCCTAAAGAAACATATGTCAGTCAGTGGTTTGTATAGCCCTTTCCATATTCTCAATATTGGTGACCTTAACAAAATCAACATATAACAATGAAAACATAAGATATAACGAGACAAAAAACAAGTTAAAAGCAATGTAAACAAACCAAAATAGATTAAACAAGGAAGATCCAACCAGAAGTGCCAACACAGTTTTGGGTAGTAAAAGCCTGCCTGAATAAAAATGTTTTAAATCTTAAGCTGTGATTTAAAAAGACCAAGTTCAGTTGCAGATCAAATATTTAGTGGAAGCTGATTTCAGAGTTGAGGTACAGCCACAGAAGAAGCTCAATCACCCCAATGTCTGTAGTTTGTCCATGGAAGTGTGAGTAAATGCTGACTGACCTCAAGGACCTGGTGCAATAGAAAACCTCAATAACTCAGATAAATAAGGGGGTTAAAGCTTGTTAGAGCTTTGAAAACAAACAATAAAAGGTTAAAATCTTAAAATGGATGGGAAGCCATATAACAACTACCGATAACTATGTTCTTCTCTTGAAAAAAACCGCGGGCTTTAGAAGAAAAAAACACTACAGAGCGGAGTCGGGATGCAGCGGCTCAGTCAGAAGAGCAGTGAAATACACGACTCGGGTCGCGGTGGGGCGGTGCTGATCTTCGCAATTTGAAGCCTTCAGTTCGAATTGATGATTAAAATTATTATTTTACATAACAGTAGTTACAAAAAAAATACGTTCATACAGTGCTTTTAGTTGTTAAACAAATGGTTTTGTTCTTTGGTTTTAATGTATTATGGAGTATTTCATTGTTTAATAATTGTAAAAAAAATAAAGGTTACTACTTCACGGATTTCGCCTATCACGGGTTCTTTTTGGAACGTAACCCCCGCGAAAAACGAGGGTTTACTGTAAAATGTAAACAGCAACGTGAAGATAACTAACAAAGTAGAATAATGTATTTAGTAAAAAGTAGATGAAACAGAAATCTGGTCTGAGGGCTCCCACAGTTTTTAAGTCATTTATCTCAGTCTTCAAGCTCTCTGCCAGAGCAATTATTTTAAAAAGTTGATAAAAAATGACCCCATGGCTTCAGAATCAACCATTGTGTGCACCTATGTGCAGAGGACATCTGCATCAATTTGACTGTTTATGTTCACTTCTCAATTTTCAATCCAATTTTTTCAAGCTCTAACGTTTGCCAACTAGAGGAAAACCTGGCATAAGTCTGTATTTACAACTGAAGCATTTCACAAGATGAGCGGGACTTTTTTAAACTAAAAATGATATCTGACAACGGATGTTCAAATGGTTGGCTAATTAGACCAGATTCAGTCATGTAAGTCTATCTCAAGCTTTACTCTGAATCTGGATTCAGATTTTGTATCTGGAAAAAGACATTTTCTCTCCCACATGGCCTAATAAGATGTTCAGAATCAGTAGCCATTTTTCATGTTATCAACACGCATTAAAAGTAGACTTAAAAGAAAAAACGTTCTTGATAAAAAGAGATGTATAACAGGAAGGTTTATTGTATTTATCACTTTGAAAATCCACGCTTAGGGTGTATCATGGTAAATGTCAAATTTATACATTTAAATTTTATATATCTATCCATTACAACTCTAAATGTATATAGGTGGAATATAAAAAAATACATCAAAGTATTAATTTGTAAAATAGATACTTAAATTACATTTATTTTACTAACTTTGTTTGTTAAAGCTAGTTTTATTGGGTTAGGGGCACACCAAAGAGTTTCTAAGCAACAAATTGCTTTAAAGAGTCAGATGTTAAATGTGTCATTTTTTTTTGGTTCAGTAACTATTCATCTGATAACGAAAATTAAATTTGAGTGTTAAGGCATCCAGAAGCAGTTAAGGCAGTTTAAAACTTTACAATCCTTTAACTACTGCAGACTATAAAAAATATTTTAGATTGTGTGCGGAGGTACACTCTGAGAGCAACTCAGAAAAGCCATTTGCTAAATAAGAGACCTGGGGTCAGACTACTTCAGCAATAAACCCCCCCCCATAAAAAAAAACAAAAAAAAACTGACAAAGTGAAAATTCAAACCATTGAAAGGGAGGTGAAACACTTCCTATTATGTGCCAAAGTTCTGACTCATTAAAAAAATTTACACATGTATCTCTGCCAGTGAGCAGCAACCTTTAGGTTCTTCTCTCTTATAAATAATGACATTATACGCCTGCTTGCACTTAACGTGCGAGCTGACAGCTGCGGTAGCAGTTTGTTCACAGACATTCAGGTAGAAAGCACAACAGATGTCAGCGTAACCAGGCCCCTCAATTTAGCAGCCAAGTCACATCAGGTGTTTAGGTGTGAAGCAGGAGTTTCCTAGCCTTGCATATTTCTAGATGCAGAAGACAAACTATCACTGTGGGGCGGTCAACTCATGAATCAAAAACCTGTTTATTTGCCCTCTTTTCAACTTGATGCTCAAGATGAAAAATCTGTCAGCCATTCACTGCAATTCACTTTTCTATTCACAATTCAATTTATTCAAATAGCATATCCCATTAGTAAGCATCAAATCATTTAAATAATTATACATTTTCTGAACTTCCCTCAGTGCATCAAAGGGACAATATGTGCAAAACCTAAATGTATGCAAACTGCTGTCATATCAAGGCTACCCTCTTGTTTTTTCACAGTGCAGACTGGGACTGATGATGAAGTAAAGTCATAACTGAAATTGAAGTCTCTCTGTTATTTTTAAAGTCTAGAAACAATACTGTGAAGGTTTGCTGTGACCACTCTTGCACCCCTGATTATAATGCCCGCATCTAAAAATGCTCTTAGAAGAACGTACAAAAATAAACCTACCTGTGCTACAGCCACCTGAGTCTGCTGCTGTTGCTGCTGGAGCTGCTGCTGGAGCAGCTGGATCTGGTGGTGGACAGACAATGGGGCCCCGGGAGGCAGCGCGCCCGATGCCGGAAGCAGCATCCTGGGACTGGACATCAGAAGAGAAGGCTCCTCCAAAGCCTGATAGAAGGAAGAAACAAGCATGTGTCATTTCTACCTTTGCCAAAACGTTAGGGTCTAGTATGAGAAAGCAATCATTACAACGTAGCTGCCTTTTTTTTTTTTAAATACATTTTCTACTCACGCCTCGTACCGGATAATGACCATATAAAGTGTGACATGTCTTAGTCATCTGCTGAGTGCATCATTGTTAGGTTATAGCTGTTTGAGATTTAAGTTGGTGAACAAATTAGATTTTCCGTCTTTCAAACTATGTCATCTTTGTTTGTTTTTGTCCGTCTTAACAAGACATTGTAAGAAAGTATAAGGTGACTAGTGGCGTCTTTAAAGATTCTATTTAAATAGTTAAACTGGTTATTTTATGTCAGACCCATTACATTAGGACTGTTTAAAAGAGCGAATGCTTCACAGGTTGGAGGTAAGTGATTTAAAAACTACAAACATTTGTGGAAAATATTATAGAACGCTACATACTGATACCTATTTCTTAAACAACAAGTGGCTAAAGCGGGACCAAAAGCTGCTTTCACTTTTAAAAACTTGAATTCAAAAGGTTGCAGCTGAGAATGCCTGCAGGCGGGAAAACAAAAGAGAAATTATTAATTAATCAATAAAAAAGACACGCAATAGCATCACTAAAATACCTTGGAGAACAAGCCATCATCCAAACAAGAACCTGGATTTAAAATGTGGAGTTGCTGATTAGCTGCTTGAGTGTGGATGAGCAGAACAGACAGAGAATTTAGATGAGGACGGCGCGAATGCTTCGCTCCAGCTATAATGAGCTTTGGGACTCAGTTCTCCTCCATTGAGTGGCATGCAATCTAATTGTTGTAAATCTTTCGTTAAAAGTCTCACATTGTGCTCTTTCTTTCACGTGACCTGTCAGCATAATTTTGGGTTTCACAGAGGTGTTGTGTTAATCACGCTGTAGCCAGAGCAAATAGTTGTCTAAGAGGGCAACCGCAGAATACAAGCCTAAAAAACAGACATGTTGGCAAATCAATAAGATTTAAAAGGCTCGTGGTTTAATTGCCTACTGAATAAAGCGCAGGCCCTTTAAATTTCTATGGATACAATGGACATAAAAAGTCTACACACCCCAGTTAAAACGTCAGGGTTTTGAAACAAAAAAAAGAGATCATAATGCATTATTTCTGGATTGTTTGTACACCTTTAATGTTACATTTATTCTATACAATTCAGTTGACAAACGATTAAAAGCATTAGCGCGCAAACTCTTGAGGTAAAACTTTGTTGAACTATCTTTTAATTTCATTTCAGCATTTACTGTTCTTTGGTCAACAATTTCTCACAGCATTTCTACGATCGTGAGCAGATCTCTAGTCCACATTCCTTATCAAGTAACTTAATTGATTTTCTGTCAGATTTTGTTTTTGCAACCGGGTTATAGTACCTTTTGGATTTTTTTTTAGACCATCAGTCTATTTTACTGTCTTAACGTGAGACAAAATGGAATATGTCCATATAAATATAATCTTGAGAATCTTATACAGAAGTATAATTATGACTACAAGGTCTTAAAAACAAAAACTTCTTTATAAAATACAGGAACATGAAATAGCATTTGTGTCAATACAATATCTGTCTGGAAGCAAATAAATGCTTTTTAGCTGAATGTTGAAGAATGAAGAAAGAACAAGCTTAGGATATTATATACGTAAAACAGTCAAATAATTCATAGCAATCCTGCAAATTTTGTAGAGAAAGACAGTACTGGCATATAGCTCAGACTAATGAAGATATTTGTATTCAAGGACAAAAGCGGCACTTTGCTTTGCTCGTGATTCTCTGCAAGGCCTGGTCGTTGCAGCATGTTACTTTTGCTTTCTCTGCATTTTCTTTATGACACTTCATAGCAGCCAAACTTACACACTTTCTGCATGTTGCTGATTGAATCTCAACAATGTCCCATCCCTAACAAGGAAAGAACAGGTGCTTCAAAGTGACTTGAATTGTGACTCTTGGTAGAGTCAGCATAACAACTCGACGCCTGATTAGATTAAACCTTGGCCCGCCTCAAGGAACGTGTGAGAAGCCACATTAGCATCTGTCGCTCTTTAAACACCTTCTGGCAACACACTGTCAGTCACCTGCGCACGCACGCACACACACACACACACACACACACACACACACACACACACACACACACACACACACACACACACACACACACACACACACACACACACACACACACACACACACACACACACACACCGACAGACTCTGCAGGAGATGGGTAAATGACTGATGGCCTGTCAGCGATGACTCTTTCAGGTTAGTAAAGGCTAATTATTCGGCTTGACAAGCTGTTTGGGGACATGATGAAGGGAACAGCACAACAGGACAGTTTCTTTTTTCTCTGAATGGATACCAATGAATCACTAGAGTAAAACTACAAGTCGGGTACTATGTGGCTTCCAATTTCTGCTACCAATACAGCTTGAAACGTTTGGGCATGGAAATCAAGGGGAGATCCTAAGTGGCTGTGTGTGCTTTCAGTCCAAACAGTTTTGGACGCTTCCCACCTGATTCCCATCACCACTGGAAACTGGCTGAAGTGAAAATCATGATGCTGTTATGTTATATTACTGATCAGCTCGGTTTCTCAAAGGCAGCGACCACAACTCTGCACATCTACTGTCATAGCAGTCTCATCTGCACTAGGATGTTTCTTTTATATACTCAGAATCAACCAATATACAACGGCTGTTTCTGCACCTCCACCATCAGTGTTAGTCTTTCTGGGGAAGAAGAAACGTTGTCAATATTTATCATTGACAGGATGCAAGGTAAGGGGGTTCCTGTATGCCGCACTCCACACCATCAAGCCCATGATAATGTTAACCTTGGTAGGTGAAGTGAGCTCATTGAATCATTTCTTACTGATTATTGTGGGCCAATCAAACCGATACGCTAAAGCGTGAAGTTAGTCTTTTAATGAGTCACATGGCAAATGTTTATAACATTGTAGCCTAAAAACTTCCCCTCTCCTTTAGGTCTCACAGCAACCAGCACAGCCGAGGCTTCTTTCAGGGTGGCATGGTACTAATTGATTTGTTTCTAGCAGCAGCTCTGTGGGATAATTTTCGATGCATCCTTGGAACAAGGCCAGCATGGCCAGTCTAACATAAAATTCTCTAACAACCAGATAACGCAGGTTAGTGTAAACCCATGGAACGGATGCCTCAATATGAATAAATGTTTCCTTTTATTGTCCCGCAGAGGGGAAATTTTGCTCTGCGTTTAACCCATCCCTTACGGAGCAGGGTGCACTGAGTGGCACATGGGGAGCAATCTGTGGTCAAGAGTCTTGCTCAGGGACACAGAGTGATAGCCAGAGTTTCGAACCACCAACCTTTTGGGCCTCTCCAAGACGCAAATGTCCAGCTCCCCAACCACTACACCATCCCTCCATGATGAGGCCATGATTAAAAAACAATCACAAACTCCTTACAGAGGCATTGTGTGTATTTGACTTATGGAACTTTCGCTCTCTGAAATGCAAATCGGGAGGCCCACTGTGCTCTTAATATAGACCAGAGCAGACAACATTGTTTTAAGTTTAATGCTATAGTGAAGTTACAAGCAAATTTTAAGGTGGCCTAGCTGAGGCTCTTACTGTAAATGCTCAATCAGCTTGGAACATGGTAATACCTAGTGTAGGTCAAGCTGAATTTTAACAATTTGTTGTTACCATGTAGATGCAGTGTTCACCACTTACAATTTTTTTTTTTTTTGCGGCTTCTAATGGCTCGCTTTTATTGACAGTAGACTGACAGGAAAGGAGGAAGAAGGGGAGAGACGACCCCAAAGCGCTTCACACTACAGTCATTCACCCATTCATGCACACATTCACACCCTGACGTGGTGAGGTATGTTAGTAGCCACAGCTGCCCTGGGGCAGACTGACAGAGACATCAACACCACAGGGCCCTCTTACTACCATGTGGGCAGAGGTGAAGGTGCCGGGTGATTTAACCGGCAAACCAGCCAATTGCAGGACAAACTCCCTAACTCCTGCGCCACTGTCGCCCCAGAAGTAGTCCATAGCATGTATGCAGATATGAGCTGAAGAACCCTTCTAAGTCTTGTCTAATCTTCTTTTCATAGAATTCTGGTGAACTTCTTTGTTGCATCAGATCCTGAGGTTTCCCAGCAGAACATGGCTATGAAGCAAGATTAAGTTGTCAGGTTCCCCTGTCAGAGATTTAAATATTCCAACAGATCAGTGGATGTGTGAGAATGGCAACTATACAGCACGACCTGGATCAAATGGAACATTTGTGTTGAAGCTGTTCCTTAAACCCCCTTTTCTTTTCTCTGAGTTACCGTGAGACACCTGAGCCGCAGCTTGGCAGTGAACTATAATATGTTCAACAGGATTGCAGTAGTGGCTTTGAAGCTGTCAGTGTTGTCAGGCAAACTGAGAAGATTTAGTAAGTGGAAATGTGAATGAGATGAGTCAGCACTCAGAGTAACACAGAGAGAGAGAGAAAATTATGACATGTTCGGCTTTCAAGCACTGTTGACACAGGAACAAATGCCATTCTAAGGAAAAAGAGGGAGAAGCACAGACATAAACAGAGTGTCAGAGGAAGCAGTAAGAGCTGATACAACACAGATGGAAAACACACCTTTAAACTCCTTCAGTCTATTATTCATTAGGAGTCACAGAAGGACCTGAAAATCTATTCATCCACTCATAAATTAGCAGCGTTTAAAAAAGCATAATAGCAGTTTGAGTGCTGGTTCAGTTTCACAGCTTACACAATGTTACCCTTATGGTTAGGGAACAATTGTACGCAATAAGTATTTTTAATAGCCAAAATAGGTATGGACTTAGAGGAATTTACAGAAGTGACAATAATAGAACTTCAAAACAAGAAGTGATTTGGTTAACGGGGTTCATTCAGCACACAACCGGGGATACAATGTCTGGGAGTTCTTGAAAAAATAAATTCTGCTGACTTTGGGTTTATTCTTGGTGATCCAGTTGTTTCTCTTCTCTTTTTAGGCAAGCAATCGCAATATAAATAAAATTGAATTAAATGAATGGTGACCTCCAAAGGTGACAATACTCTTATGGTTTGAATCACAACACATATAGCTGCTACATTAAAGCCATCAAGAAGTGCTCTTGTTATCTGAATAAACAACTAATTTATTTTAGAACCAACTGTCATATAGGTGAGAAACTGAATTAAATATAAGATCTGAATTAAATATAACATCAAAGTTGACCAAAAAGATGAAAAACTATTAACATGTCCCAGGACTGCAAATGCACATTTCTCTTCAAACAATGAAACAAATTAAGCACAGATTTAGGCTTGTTTAAATCAGTGAACTCGATGAATGAGTAATTGTTTGCCAACACGGGACCCATAGTGACTGTATCAGCTTGAACGGTAGCATTTTGCAACATGTTCATCTCAAGAAAGTCTGACAGCGTTAAAAACGCTTTTAGTAAGTTACCGCAATACGTTGCCTTACCTTATAAAACTTCCTTGAGCAAACTGTGATAACCCAACAAATGCATAGCAATCCTAAATGAAGACCCCATGCCACTTATTCCCCAGAAACTGCATCAAGGTTGCGGTGCATACACATTTTTTTTTATCGGAAACAATAGTTCAGACAGTTCCTTTGATCATGAGAGGGAAAAACTAAAACTTAACAAGGATAAAAGCTTTAGAGAAGCCGTGATGTCTGCCCAAAAGCAGGTACTTCAGGGTTGTGCATACAGAACAGCTTCTCCCTCCATGTTTTATATTTGCTGTTTGAATTGAGAATCAACAACCAAATTCCTCTGGGGCATTTCCTAACATTGTTTACCAAGGTAAAAGCTAATCGGAGCACGGAGGCCAGTTTCAAACTGAGCACAGAATTTAAACAGAAAGTCAGAACACCACTAAAATTCTTCCTAATACGACTTCCAGTTTGCTATTAGCATATAATTCCCACACATACAAAAGCCCAGAGTGGTTCTGTGCAGGCCACTGGAATCCTTCTTCTTCGTTCAGACTGTTTACACAAGAAAAGGGTTTGTTAGAAAGAAAGGTAACTAAAGATAGATGACGAGGGCCAAAGGAAGTCGTTATTTCTCCTCCCACAGCCACGATTACACTAGCTGCTTCCCGACTGTCAAACAGTCTGCTTCTTCCCACGCACACTCAGAAAAACACAGGCTAGACGAACGACTTGTCAGGTTCTGGCTTCCCTCACTGCAGACAGCCTCGGATGCAGATTTACAACTTTATCAAGGGCTCTTAAGAAAAAGGGGCAGGATCATTCTAAGGTGCCTTTGTCAGTAACTTTATAACACACCATCAACCCTTAAAGTTAATGTATTGGAAAGGAATACAGAAGGTCTTTCTTGAGTGATCGTGTGCATTTGACACCTTTGGTTAAGTTTCTCGCTTTCATAGATAAGGGTCACAGAGCTCCTTCAGTCGTTTTCAAAATTGGAAAGACAACGGAAAGTAAATTAGACCTGTAAGTTTCAGAGCACATTTCTTTAACTCTTAACAATTTTTATCTATCTTTTGACACTGTTAGATAATACCAAATCATAAGAGAAGTACATTTAAAACTAACAAAATTCCCTGTCTAATTTAACTTTGTGACTAGTTCCTGTTTATTGTTCTATTTCATCTAATTTGCACTGTTTTATCCAGTTGAACACTCGTATAGTAAGCTTTCACAGCCTTATATAAATACAAGCAAATACGTTTAATTAAGGCAGATGTGTGTTGATCATCTTAAGTCACAAATGGTTACATGAAAATATCTAATCTTTTGTTCATTGACACGTCTTCATGTCTTTACTTTCTCGTGATGGCACTAATATTTGCACAGGTTATGATTTGATCCACACCCCTGGAATGCAGTTAGTTTTAGATGTTTCCATGAATGTTCTTTTACTTTTCAGCACCAGAGGGGCTAGGATGAGCCTGGAGTGGGACCTGCCTTTGCATGGTACCGGGTCCTGCCAGTGCGCTCCGGCGTGTGCCGCCTGGGTCCCGTGGGTCCAGTTAAGCCTGAGCTGGCCCAACAACTGTGGGTGAGGGGTAGGGTTGGGGGTGGCACATGGGCCAAGTAACAATTATATACACACCAAATCTTTTTTTTAAGGAAATAATGAAAATTAGAGAATGGGGAACAGGGGGAGGAAAAAGTGCAAAAAAAAAGAAACAAAATTAGGAAGAAAGAAACCCACCTCATCTGCTCCTATATACATACTATTCATTCTTCAAATAAGGGGCTTGGGATATAGGGAGGGGATCCCTGGGTGGGGCTGTGAGGAGCAGTCTGGTCCCTCCGTTCCCCTCGTTTCATCTCACCACACCCCAGTTTTAACCATTTCTTAAACATTTAGGGATTTGAGGGTCGGTGTGACTCCTGGGGCCCCTGCCATTTGCAGCAGAGGTGTGCCCAGGGTGTGGCCAATCCTCCAAGTTTAACTCTCACTTTAGACACAACACACTAAAACACCCATATATACACACACAATACCCAGCTGCTGTTAGACTTTATAATTTCTGCTGCTCACAACAGAGTCAGTAACTGTTTACATCATGCTAATGGTTGCACAATTTCTGATCAGATCATCATTTAGTCTCCCAGATGTTAAGGTAACTTGCTCACGCCTAAGCTACTTCGAAATGCTGCTGTACTATCATGCATATTGCATATTATATTTCCGTGTGCTCTGTAAATAGGCTGGAGTTTTTCCACTGTTAAACTTCAATATTTCATCTTATTTTTATCCGAGTATACTATATCAATAATTGTGCAATATTAACAATGGTATTTACTCTTATCTTAGCGTTTCTTTAGAACTAACTATAAATTAGCTGTGCAAATTCTCAGTTATCCAGGTCATCGCAACAGCAAGCAGGCTTAAATCGGAGGCAACCGGACTTTCGTTCAGTTCTTTCTGAAAACGTTTCGACACCTATCCAGGAGTCTTTATCGATTCTGGTGGCTCGCACTTGACCAGCCTGCAGTTGGTGACCAAGTACTCCACTCACACCAAGCAATAGCTTGTAATGACCCAGGACAGTGACGGGTGGGTCATTGATTTGCATCTTACCTAGAATGCGCTTAGGAGGATGGGCCTCCGTGTCCTTTAATAGAGCAGTGATCCAACTACAGGTTGCTCACGTACAAGCCACCAGAATTGACAAAGACTCCTGGATAGGTGTTTTCAGAAAGAACTGAATGAAAGTCCAATTGCTTCCTATTTAAGCCTGTTTGCTGTTGCTTTAGATTAGACTAGTCTGTTCCTTTTTCTTCTTCTTCTTTTTCATTGCTAACAGTTGTATGTAACTGTGTGTCTTTGCCACTGTCAAACCCGAATTTTGGGATAATAAAGGAATTCTTACCTTATATCTTATAGGTACACAGAACATACATCCACTAATCATGTCATTGGGCCATGGAGAGATGGGAAGTTGCTAAATGGTCTCATCGTCTCATGCCCCCCCCCCCCCTCCCCCCTCCCCCCTCCTCCTGCTCATTTTGTTTGCTACCTTATTCTACCCTGGGGACTAGGGGCCCCGTGGCTTGGGTAGTAGACCTCTGTTCCGCCGGTGTAAGTGATCTGTTGCGAGGGGTGCAGTTTGGGCACTTGGGAGGGCTGTGGCTCCTACCATGTTTACCTTTCATTCCTTTATGAGCTCTCCTTGTGCCCGGGAGACCCTTTTCTTTCCTTTTTACACCTGCATGTGCATGGGTGCATGTCCGCACGCACAGCTACACATGGGTGCTTATACCGTATGAACACTTTTTTTACGCTTAAAGTAAAATAAAACAGGTATGCTTGTGTGCATGATTTTATGCCATTCAACCATTATACAGAATATCTGAACTTTTGATGTCCGTTACTTTCAATTTGATCTCTTATTGTTACGTATATTTAGTTTTATTTGGTAATCTGAAGTTTGGTGTTTGTTTTTCCTGGGGATTTAGGGTCCCACACTCTAGCTGATTTAATGGAATTATTTGGTTTGTTTCTGAATCTTAGCTCAAAGTTAACCATCAAGTCCAAAAATCATTGTTAGAGTTCTTTCTGCCACCGTGATTTGTGACGACTCCCATACCTCTGTAATGAAAATGCTCAGGCCTGATTAAAATTACAATGGCTCTTGGCTCTAACAACAAACAGCTCACTGCCTTGAATAAATTCCCCATACTGAGAAGGTGATGACAGCCTCTGAAACTAAATATGCTTGAAGATGCTTTCTCTTTTGTTTTCAGGCATTCATTTTTGCGACATGACTGTCAGCTGGAAATTTCATTTAATAAGGATTATAAGAGACAACCTTAGGAACTGATCCTTATTGCTAACATGATAACAAATATTTTTTATAGGATTTAGTTTTTATATATAAAACCAGAATAAGGTTTCAGTAAGGCTTGACAGCTGAATATAAATCCAAATATATTGAATGTATGAATTCTCCTTTCAGCTTTGCTGGTTAATCAAAACCAAATCTCCCTCTCTCCAGGCGACGGTGACGAACAATTTGCTACTGACCAAAAAAAGCTGATCATGGGGCAATGATACTTTCCCCAAAATGTTTCTCATTTCCTTTCCAATTTTAATCTCAAGACTAACATCAGGTGGTCGCTTTCTGAAAAACTGAAAATTCTGAAAAGTTTCAAGCCTTAAAGCTGCACAGGAAATATCTACATTAGTTTAACCCCTTTAGGAATGTTCTTTTAATCTAACAGCCACTTCAATTATTTTTTAAATAGCGTATTAATTTACATGTTAATTTGTATAAAGGTGCTCTGAGTCATATTGGGTAAATTTAAGCTGTCTGATGAATAACCAAAAGCATCAAGGATGGGATTTAGTAAATTTGCATAAAATAATTTTCAATTATAAAGACAAATTGACCACCATGATCATTCAGACAAAGCTGAAGGAAATCTCAAATCCCACTCAACAAATTACGATACTGTTTGTGATAAACATAAGTATCTTTTTAATTGTGTGATAAAGATTACAGACACTTTGTCATAGTTTGTTAAGCACAAACCAAACAAAACTGTGTAACTTGATTATCTTTTGCTTCAACATCTCTGGAAAGACTGTAGTGTAGGTATATATATATATATATATATATATATATATATATATATATATATGAAAATGGGAAAATGTTTGGAAAGTCTTCTTGAAATATAGAGGGGGAAAGGAGAAATAAAAGTGTAATGTTAAAAAACAAATTATAGATTGAGCTCATGTAGCTTTACTTTCTCAAAAGATATAATTCTTTCATCTTTGTTATGTCCTATTTTGAGAACAAACACAAGCAGCAATCCTCAAAGGTCCAGCCACAATAGGATGATTAAACTGTATATGAGCACATTTCCAGATATAAAGCTTTAAAGCTGCAGTAGAGAAAACCATGAATTTAGCTTGAGAATTTGAACAAGCACAGTGCTACAGCCCTCTCTCCACAGCTCCTTCCCCACAGAAGTACCTGCCATGAAGCTCCATGTTGCTCCAATGTTTACCTGTCTTTGTTTTCTGAGAAGGTGCAACTCAAGAATTTGTCAGTTTTCCTGTAAAGCAGGTTGTTTCTCATCCATTTCTCCACACAGCTGCAGCCCACTTGCAATTTAAAGCTTGAATAACCATAGTGCTGTGTGGGGGAGGGGTATGAGCGGCGCGTACACGAGAGTGATTGACACTGCTAACAACCAATCAGCGCCAGACATTACTCCTTGCTCTGATTGGTTGTTTCTGAATGGGAGTGGTGTATTTCTGCAAATGACAGTAGGACCACTGGGAGGAGCCAGAGAAGCTTTATTTGTTCACAGATTATCTGTCTCATATTTTTCTATCAGGACAAAGAGACAGATTTGAACAAATATGTAAAAAAATATTAACACAAAAGCTACCTACTGCAGCTTTAATGGTTTAACAGCCCTGCAACAATGAAGAATGTTAAACCTTGTACAATAACTAAGTTCCCCAGCCTTGCGAGTCCTTGGCAGTGGACAGGCTTTGGTATTATAACATTACAAGTACACACACACACACACACACACACACACACACACACACACACACACACACACACACACACACACACACACACACACACACACACACACACACACAGAAATAAAGTCTACAAATTCAAAGGTATAGGACAGAGTTCCTAGGGAGCTGGTGTTCTAATAAAAAGGCTCAATAGACATTTTTATAAAACCCAGCTGAGTTTGCAGTCTGAGGAGCTGCGTTTTTATTACCTGCTTGAGTATTGAAAAGATAAGTCTCCGTCTGGCCAAAAATGACCACACACAATAATGTAAACAATCATGAAGAATAGGTGCTGTGTTTATGGCAGATAAACAGAAATAAACGAAGGGTTAGAGAAGTAGAAGAAGATGGCATGTTCACTTGTTGCATACAGAAGGATGTGAAGATGGGGAATACGGCCTTTCTGTGAAGCCCATATGGATCTTTCTTAATTAAAGATTTAAAAACCCACTTTGCTTTACGAAATAAAAGCTGGCTGCTTTACATCTACTGCAAGTGATGGACACAGAAATCCAAATCCTTGTTTGTACCGACAAACTTGGCCAGTGAACTCACCTCTTAAAGGATGCCAATAATATGTCACAGAACAATCAGGAAGAACTTAGAAGTTTCAAGCAACACAACTTTGTTAAATGCTGTGTCATTTGATGTCAGTACACATGAATTTGCTTAGTGAGGGCTCCTTTGAATTCCCCCATTTCGAAAGAATAAATGGGGCAGGTACGGCATGATTGCATCACTTTTGGCACGCACCCTAACACCCTATTCAATACGTTGAGTATAAACCTAGCTTTACTCTACTGAAGCTAATAACGGTAGGCACTACAGATGCCCACCAATCTGTGAAAAAGTCTGAAACAGCTCAGCAGAAGAAGGTGCTTAGACTGAGCTCTGAAGGGACAGTGCAGTGAACAGATCACTCATAGCCCATTCAACAAATGCATATCTCATGGTCATTGTGTGTGACTTGAGATTAATGCGCATGTGTACTCCCTAAAAGCCGCTGCAACTAATGAACCTTCAAGATGCCAGAGAATAAAGTTTTTATATGGACAGACAATGAACGATCAACTGTTGGTTAAGGTAATTTGAATTATGTCCTTGCTCAGCCGTGGTTATATTCGGAAGACTCTGCTATACTCCTTTTTTTCTTTTTCTTTGGGTTTTACAATTGTAGGCAGCTGTAATGGTGTGTCTGTGGATCAAATGTCATAGATAACTTTTTCATCAAAACGACAAATTCTTCAAAAATAATACATCCACAGAACGTCTAGAGTGGTGCATAATAAAAATATGTATTTTACTGATATATAAATATATAGTGCCCTGCGATAGACTGGCGACCTGTCCAGGGTGCACACCACCTCTCGTCCATTGATAGCTGGAGATAGGCACCAGCACCCCTCGCGACCCCACAAGGGATAGACGTGTTAGAAAATGGATGGATGGATGGATAAATATATGGTATAAATAATTGTTTTATAAATTTAGACAGGTCCAACATATTTATTTCTGATTACGATGTCAATTTTGACACAAAAGGACTCTGCACCAATAGGAATAGATGGTTGAAGTCGTGTGAGACAGAGCTCAGGCGTTGCCAGATCATAGTAGCTATGAGATAGCTCTGAGGGATGGTTTCTTCTCGGCGTTACATTTCTCAGATTCAAGCACACCAAAAAAGAAGCAAATACGAGGGTGAACATCGGTCATGCTTTTGAGCGTTGGTACTGACTTAAGGATGCAAAGAGGCTCAGAAGCCCTGCAGGCGTTGCCACTCTCCTTCTGGACAGGTAAGTTAAATGTTTGCGAATGCTAACAAAAGGACCTGGCAACTGGCTGGCTAAACAGTACAACCGGAGGTTGGAACGAGAGCAGGCGAATGTGAGTGCTCCACCTACTGACTGGGAGGAGTTAAACTTGTAACTATCTCCTTTAATTTCTGTTGATCTCTGTCATAGTGTGCATGAGCCAGGGATCCCCTTGAAGAAAAGTCCGGTCTGTTTGAACAAGTTAGAATGTTTTCAAACCATTACACTCTGGAACCAGTTTTTAAACTCTGCCATTGCAAGAAAAAACAGTTGGTGGCGTCATGTAGTTGAACAGTACAAACACCACCAAACTGTTCCGTTTTCACCAGAAAACATTGTCGTGTAAACTGGGACTTTCCCTCTATCGATGCAGGCACAGACTCCCCCAATCCGATTCTGACTCCCCAGTTTTTGTTGTTAGTTATCTAAAATGGTTTTACTTTTTTAAATTAATTTTGTTTGTTTGGTGTATTTCATCAATGACTATATAGTTTTAAGCACCGATGCTATATTATTAAATCCTTTACTGACTGAACTTTATAACCATTTTCTAGGAAGTAAAAAATATTAATTTTAAATACTATAAACATGCAGAAACCTTAAGCTTCAAACGCAAATGTTATTGTATCATTATAATACTATGGATCTTTTTAAAAAATGCATTTAAAAGCAATAACATGCAACATCTGTTTTTTCAATGCCAAGAGAGCAGGTTCTGAATGTTTATAAGAAAACAATAAGATAAATACTTTTACTTTACTCATATCAATCCAGGCATTTGTCTTACTTAGCCTTTTACAGGAACATTGAGACATTTCCAAACCTACCCTGAGGCATGATCTTTCCAGAGTGTCTGGCCTCCATATTTTCAAAAAGATGCCCAAGCCAGCCAAGCTGCCATTTTAATGTGGAAGAGCAAACGTGTTGTATAATTTGCTCTGCAATATACAATTAATTATATTACCACCCAGATGATTGCAATAATTTAAAGTTGGTTACATTAATTTGTACCATCACCTAACACCTCTGACTTCCCAACAAGTATTACAACCAGTCAAATCAAACGCCGACAGAGAGGTTTACGAGCCTTTGCAGGGGAAAGCCTGTTCGTTAATCTTGCCAATGTTAGGTCTAAATCCATCAAGGCACACTAATGATGGGATGGGAGGAAAAGACGGGAAAGAGTGCTGTGAGTGGAGGGCTGGCTGCCTGTAGCGCCGCACTCATAGATCAGAGAGCTTACACCTGCCTGACAGCAGCTTAAAGTGGGCCAGAGGCAAAACCTTGCTAGAGCTTTTCCTGAATAGCCTCACTTGAATTGCAAGCACGCTTGCCTTCTGTTTTCTCAATTACATTGAAGGATAACGATTGCTTTTACCCGATGCCCATTGCTATTCCCTAAAGATCTCCTGAGATCCTGAGTGACCACTTGGCCCACTTGGCATTTCTAAGACACCATGGCAAAGGTCCCCTTAAAAACAGTTGACTTCCAGAATTAGTCCAGAAAAGGGGCAGACATACTGCCACAGATCGCACCTACCTGGGCATTGCAGGTCCCACTTCCATCGGGGAAACAATTCAGGAACAATTAAATCAAAAACTAGCAGACTTGAAAACAGCTTCTTCGTTCTTGACTTGCTTTAAAAACCAGTTGGATATCAATTGTCAGTAATTTTATTTAGAGATAGTATAAAATTTTGTCTTTAGTTTCATTCTATAAGTTAGAGTGCTTTTATTTAAATCTGGACAAGTTTATAGTTAGCACTTATATCAATTCTAACAAAATCTGGAGAATTCAGCAGCAGTAGTTAACTTTACTATACTGTAAGCAATATGTATTCTTAGCAGTTCCTAACCTTTAAAATTCAATTTGTACAAAGCTGGACAAAAAAGGCCTTCAGATATACATCCCCCCCCTCCCCCCCACCCACAAAACCTGAAACTACCAATCTAATTACTCCTGGGGATTTTTTAAAGCTATTTTAGATGTTGGTGCACTGTGCAGAAACAATTTCCCTTTTTTCTAATTTTTGGGGCAATAGTGGCACTTAAATTATTATTAAAAGTAGGGTGACAGGAAGGGGGCTGAGAGAGAGGGGGAAGACATGCAGCAAAGGTCCATAGGCTGGAGTCAAACCTGGGACGGCCGCGTTGAGAACTAGGGTTGTGCGTGGCACACAAACAATTTGTGACCAATTTCTTTTAATCACACAGCTTCCAAGACTGGTTCTTAAACTGTGGGAAAAATGTAGTTTCTGGAATGAGGATTGAGTTTTTCTGAAAATCTGAGTGCCTTTTAGCCTTTTCAGTGACATGTACAGCAAAAGAAAGACAGCATTTTCTGCTGTCGTTCCCCGTTTTTATGTCACCTGCTACTTTCTCGGTACATGGCTTTCAGAATTACGCAGACCTTTGAGTCGTCTTGTTACTGAAAAGTGCTAAATAAATAAACGTGCCTTGCCTTTTTGAATGTTTAAGGTAAACCATGAAGTTCAAGAAGCAGAAAAACATCTTTTTTTGTAAGCTTTGCTTGCACACAATTAACTAGAATTGCACTAAAATAACATGCAACCTAATTTATCAATGAGTCATATAGAAACAGGCAGTAAACATTCCAGTGCTGGCTTACCACTTCAGCAAACTGTGATAAATGAAAACTTTGTCAGGTGTAAAATGCAACCTAATAGAAGCCCAGCTACATATATCAAGTCATTCAAAACCTTTAGAAGCATAAGGCTGTACTGTTGAAACTCATGTTTAAAAAAAATACTTCTTGCTTTCATCATAATGGATACGGACACCAGAATGTCACTG
Organism: Fundulus diaphanus; assembly: GCA_037039145.1. Taxonomy (NCBI): domain Eukaryota; kingdom Metazoa; phylum Chordata; class Actinopteri; order Cyprinodontiformes; family Fundulidae; genus Fundulus; species Fundulus diaphanus. The sequence goes on along the minus strand of CM073128.1, from coordinate 17,545,994 downwards.
GTGAGGGAGTTAAATGGGATCAAATGTAGGGCTATTTGACAGCACTTCAAAGTCACTGAGTTTTGCAGAATGCGATTGGCATTGATTGTTAACATTTATTGAATCGGGAATCTGCAAAAGCAAATGCCTATTCATAAAAGACTTGAATTTGTAACTAGACCACCCCCCCCACCAAAACTAAAGAAAAAAACCTAACAAAAACTAATAAAAACAAAACAAATCCCTAAAAGTAATATTTCTAGATCTAGTGAAATCCTCCAAAACATTCGGAGTCTGTTTCTAAAAAAATGTCTGCGTCTTGGGCCAGACAGCTCAACCAAGTGGTGCTCTACTTAATCCAGAAAAGAACTGACTCTCCCTTTATCCCTGGGATATTAGTTGCAAGGTGGAGGGATTAGGCAAAGTGATATAGGATTTAGCCATAAAATATTATGCCATTTCTTGTAATTCAGTGTGTGTGTGCATTTACATCAGGTCAGAATTTTGTGTCATGTGCTGCTTTTCTTTTGCCAGCACAGTGCTCACTTGTTATTAAAGCAATCAATAAGCATGTGTCTCATGCCAGAAAAAAAAAAAAAGTGTGGGCTGTTGCGATGTGTAAAATGCACTTATTGCTAAGCTTTGGCTTTTGGCATCCCAATTTGTCTTGTAGTAATACTGTCCTGCATCCTGAAGGTGAGCCCATTGAAAAAAATAAAACACCTTGACTCAATCTACAGACGCAAAGTGAAAGGTAGGATTGATGTGTGCTCTCCAAGTCCCCTGGGACTGTTTGAACATAGGCCACTGAGGGATTTGTCAGTCTAATGGGAGTTGACAGGAAGAGAATGAACTTTAACACTCGCAGGCTGCTTTCCCTTTCATGAGCTTCCACAGAGCCCCTGCAGTGGATCGAATCCCTCCCCTCACAGCTGAAAATGCATACAAATGGCTGCTAATGCAAAGGCACAGCAGACGTGAAAGCACACATACATCTTATTCACAGATATATTCCTCTACTTGCCCTGGCTTATTTCTATTTAATCTATCAAAGTGACAATGTATTGAAAAAAAAAAAAAAACTGAAAGCCTACATATGTGTACAGAGGCAAGACAAAGCATCACATACAGACATGATTCTAGCAGTGACCTGAAGGCTGAGGTCAGTGCCGAGGGCTCATTTCAGAGATTTCACGGCACGTTGCTTTTAATAAGGAGCTATAATCTGCAGAATGTATGACTGTAGGATTATTGATATTCAAAGACTGTATAACAGCTGAAGAACTCAGTTTTGTGACTCAGTTGGGATGCAAAAGCTTTCCAGTTAAAAAAAAAAGCATGTACAGTAGTACATACAAGCATTCATACCCCTGACATTTTCTTCTGTTACAACCAAAAACATTCTACGGAGATTTTGGGGTTGAATAATACCAATTAGCACATAGCTTGAAGTGGACTAAAAAGTCTACACAGTTTTTAAAACTCAACAGCTCCCATGAATCAATACTTTGTAGAAACACCTTTCACTGCAACCATAGCAGCAAATCTGGGGTGAATCTCCAGCAGCTCTGCACATCTAGAGGCTGACAGTTTTTACTAATCGGCATTAAGTCAATTTGCAAAGTTCTCCAACCACCAATTTTCAAATCTTGCCACCGATTCTTAACTGTATTTAGGCGTGAGCTTTGCCTCGGTAATTCTAACATTTTGGTTTAAAGCATTCAGTTTTATTTCTGGCTGTTTTATCTAGCTGGGGGTTCTGTTTAGCTCTCTTAATTAGTTTGCAGCCTGCCCCGTTCCTTTTCCAGGAACCAGTGATCTTTTCTGGCACCATTAATATGAATTGATTGGTTATTTTCAGACAACCCTGATCAAAATCACCTACAGCTCACATTTTCTGGTAACTATATTAACTGTAACAGACTTATTTATCTATGTCAAAGGAGGAAGTAGATTCTTCAGTTAAAGTAAAGCTTTCTGTTTTATAGCACACATTAAAAGCAACAACAACCTTCTTGGATTATTAACATATACTAAGAGAGTTGCTGCATGTGAGAAATCTTTCTCTGGCTTTTGTTAAATTAAATGAATGTTCATTTTCCAATCCTACTTTGATCTCAAAGTCATAGATTTATTTATTTTTTTTACAAAAGGGAACCTCTTTGCAACTCTCAGTTTCTGCAGCGGGGGAAGTTACCTGCTCACTGTCTAGCACTGTTTTAGACGCCAACATGGAAACCCTCCAATAAAAATGGCCCTGTTTAAAGGAAAGTTCTGAAAAAATAATCTTATAATCTGAATGTTACGTAAATTGCATCCAGATTAATGTTTTCCTTGCCTAGGCTGTCAGTTTAGGTGGACGAACATGACACAGTCGTCCACTGGTTGAACATGAGGCATTATTTTCTAACCTAACCCCATTTTAAACCCCTCCACAACATTCACCCTGATTTATCTACTGTGTTCCTTGGTCTTCACGATGCTGCTCGCTCACTATTGTTCTCTAATAAACCTCGGAGGCCTTCACAAAACAGCTGAATTTATACTGAGACTAAAGTAAAGGAGGCTGAATACAAATGTACGCCATACTTTCATTATTCATTTGTTTGAGGAGTGGAGAACAAGTTTAGAGCAGGGAGCTTGCATCCCGGAGGAGCCGCAAATTTCTTAGTTCGAATCCCACAAACTGTGACTCTGAATCCCTGTCTGACCAAGCTCATATGGGTCTGGTGAAATGTTTAATGTCCCTTACTATTTTCATTTATGAGTGCTTGTCTAATCATTTTGAGTATCATTTTCAAAATCAAGCTAAAGAAAAAAACAAAACGTTTCATAAAAGTAACCAAATTAACTATAGATCCCAGCTTTCTACATTCAGCAGGAATTAGTGACAAAATACCAATCACTATCATACTAAACTCTTTCTAGATCTACTCAAATTACAGGTTTGAGCAATTAGGGAAACACATTTTTATGCATCTTTTGAAGGTAAATGTTTTTGCAAAAGACACAAACCCTGTTGCATTTTTAAAATGTATCAGAATACGTTCTATTGACCATGACTGTGTGCACAATCAAGGAAAGTGACTTCTTTTAGAGTGTACAGACAATAGGTATAAGTTTCCTTTTGAAAATATATTTTTTAAGTTAAACCTTTAACTTAAATAAGTTCTCTAAGTTCTCTAAAGAAATTCTCAAGGCATAGAGTTGCATATTATATTCGTCACACATTGATGTCCTCCCACTACCGCTTCAATCAAGAGCAAAGATTCCTCCTGCTAAACTACAGTAGTAAACAAAGCAAGTAAAGAAAGGTTACTATGCTGCTCTGCCAGCTGAGCTGCACAGTTGTGCTCATAAACCTCCCGACAGTGCGGAACACATTTCCCTAGTTTTAAATAGATGCTTGTGAAGAGTTCCCAAAGGCCTGAGAGTAGACAGTCTGCCGGAGCGGTCTCAAATCTCTTACACTATGAGGCTAAACAAACACATGCACTGGATTACTTTTCTTGGCTCAGATGCCGACACACTGCAGACAGCCGCTGAAAAGTAAGAGCTATTTCTGCAGACGTGCCACACACACAAACACAAACATGGTTTTAACTGGATTAAACTGTGGTTTATTACAGCCAAGTAACGTCTTATCACCAATCAATGCAGGAATCTATGTATGAAGTTACTTTCACCTTTCATTAGCAGCGGTTCATCCAAAATACTTAAAATTGGTGGGCGTGCTGTTGGGAAGTAATATATGCGTCTACTTTGAAATTCACTGAAGGGTTTCTCCAATTGGGAATAAAAGCAGTTTTCAGATGGACCCTTTAGAAACACACAATATTGCTGTTAGTATTCTCTAGTATTTCTTTTCCACATATGTATGAACTTGGGGTACATCCAATTCTTAATTCCTAGGGTTTACTGTGATATCAGCCCACCCTTTCAAGCTTTATAGCTTCAACTCTTCTGGGAAGGCATTATTGTACATGTTGACTATTTCTTCTAAAATTACATTTGTTAAGTAAGACACTGATGTTGAAGAAGGAGGGTTGGCTGGCAGTCTATATTCTGATTTATCCCAAACATGTCCTATTTGGTTGAAGTCAGGATAATGTCCAAGCTAGTCAAGCCACACCAAAATGATTCACCCATGTGTTTATGGAACATGTTCTCATATGTATTCATAGTGCAACAGGAAGTGGCCATCCCTACAAGTGTTCTCACAAAGTTGGGAACATGAAATTTCCAAAGATTTCTCAGTACGCTGAAGGCGGTATACCAGTTACCCTCACTGCAACCAAGGGGCTGAGCCTGACTCCTGAACTACATTCCCTCTGCACCAAACTTTACACTTGACTAAATGCAGTCATGTAAGGACTGTTCTCCCAATAACTGCTAAACCAAGATGTGGCCACTGAATTGGCAGATAGTGAGACATGATAAATCTCTCTAGAAAACATGTCTTCACTGTTCTAGAGTACAGCCATGGCACGCTTTACACCACCCTATGCTTTGCATTGCACTAATCTAAGGCTTTGACATGTTCCATGAAGCTCCCTGGACACTTTTGTTGAACAAATGTGAAGGTGTCATAAAAACTGAGCTCTGTAGCTTTACCATGGCTAAACGTTGGCAACTCCTACACACTGTATGCACTTAAACATCTGTTGACCCTGCTTGATTCAATTGCATGGCCTAACACTTTCTGGTGAAGAGGCTTATTCCCAATAGGTTAACAGGTCATTCCCAATTGCTTTGTCATAATATCACAAACAGTCAACATTGGAATATGTTGTAGCACAGACATTTCACATCAGGATTTATTGCATGAGTAGCACCCTATCAAGGTACCACACTGAAATTCAGAGCCCTTGAGAGCCACCCCATTCGTAAAATATAGAGAAGCTGTCTGCATGCCTAGAAGCTCGCTTTTACACACATGGGATTGGAACCCCTGAATTGAGTGATTTCCAGGGGGAGCCAATACTTTAGGCAATATAATGTACATTTGTGTTTACAAGTTTAAACATACTAATAATGGGCATGAATGACATAGAAATTTGTTTTTTTAATGATTCCATTGAATGTTTCTTTTCCCAAGGCAGAGAGGGCCATTATACACAACTGCAATGATTTTTCAAAACAAGAATTGTGTCCAGAGTATCTTAAACTAATTGTGGATTATTTGTAATTCACCCACAGCCAGGAACAATATATAGGTCCAACAGGTATGAAAACACCCCCGCCCTACTAATATTTGGCTAAACATCCCATAAGTTGTCCCTCAAGCCCATACGTTTTGTAACCGTCAACAACTTTGCGGCAATTCTAGCATGATTTTTAAGCACATTTCATTGCAGAACTATTCACGTTAATAGTCTCCTGGCATGGACCTGGCTTTCAGGCATTGCCTAGAAATGTGTAATCTGGTTCTGGTTGGGGCTTAAAAATAAAATAAAAATAAAATGTGAACACTGCGGTAAAAAGCCCAACATTAAGTGAACAAAAAGGAAACCAACAAAATCTTTCTGCCATTTTCTTGTCTCTGTCCCATCAGTTCACTTTTTATAACTCACTCCACTAAGCACCATTCCTTTTCTCACAGCCGTCCTCTCTTAAGTAACAACGTGTTCCTATCACATTTTCAGCCCCAGGAAAGCCAAAGTGAAAGCAGATTTCAGAAAATGATTTTGCTGGTTTCAAGCAAGTCTTGCAAAAAATGTAATGAATGATATGAAAGAGTGGGTGAAGATTTTCTATGAGCTGGTACACTTTAGAGTCAGCCTGATCTGACATTTCTGAACAATGAGGTTCTGCCAGAGTTTAGTACAATACTCTGAACTGATTTTATCTCCAGATGCATGGACAGCTGTGTTAGCATCAGTGCTGTAAAGGCTGGTGCTAATCTGCATTTTCAACTTTCAAACTGACAATCTCAGGATGTGTAAACTAAAAGGAGGCAAAATAAAGCTTAATTACAAAATTTACTCAAAAACACCAACATTGGTCAACAGAAAGAGATTGCAGAGCAGTTACTGTTGTTGTGATTGTTGCATATCTGCTGTCTGTCCTCCTACACTACTAAACAAATATACCTGCTGGGGGACAATGAGCATGACTCCAACTCATTGAATCTACACTCTAGTAAAGATTTAACCCGATTAAATTTACTACCAGTCTTGAGGACAAAACAAACAGCCTGTGCCTCAGTAACAGACTTAAAACTACTAACCATAAACAAAAATCTAACTTCCAACTTTTAACTTCATCAAAACCTGACTCCCATTGTACAAATACAGTAGTGGAGAAGCAGCATTTAGTTTCTATGCGCCACTTATCTTGAACAAACTTCCAGAAAACTGTAAAAGTGCTGAAAGCCTGAGTTCTTTTAAATCAACAATAAAACATATTTGTTTAGGATTGCCTTTGACTGTTCTAGTTAAACTGTTATACTGAAACATCATTAGTTTAAGTTTGTAACAACTGTTTTGAATATTTGCTTTTATTTTCCATTTTTCCCACTTTTTATTTTGTTTAATTTTTTCTACATTTTATTCCAACTTGCTTTCATTCTGCTTTTTTCTCCTATATTCTAATCACGCAAAGCACTTTGGATTGTCTTTGTACTGAAATGTGCTATATAAATAAATTTGCCTTGCCTAGTGTGTGTGATTTCACCAGCATTATTTGTGGCAGTCTCCGCTGGCCCGAGTCACATAATCTGCAATGTAATGAAACATTTGCAGGTGTGATTTACCTTATTCTCTGATTGGTTTATGTCAGGTGTCTTGGCGGTGGCGTCAAGATCCGTCACTCCCCTGTTGAGGTTTGGGTCCTCTGCCGTTGGCACCTGGACCACGTCTTCGGCATCAATGTCCGTCTCCTCAGCGACGCTCGCCGGCGTCTGCTCCGCACCTGTTAGCTCCCGGGCTGGGCCGAGGAAAGTACACACACATACAGGTGGATAAGCACGCACGCCTACAAACACACATGGAGGCATGAGCATGTGAACACACACGCACACATGGGGTAGACACACATACATGCCAGTAAGAAACATTAGTCACATTGACACAAATACAACCTCTGTTTTACTGGACTGAACATTTGTATTTTAACCAAAGTTATTGAAGACTTAAGCAGTTCTAAGACTGTAACTTATATCAAAGGTTTTCCAGGTTTGTTGGAGTGTATGAGAAACTGCTGTGTTCATTTAACATTAATGTAAATCTTCAGAAGCAATGTTTTCAGTGAAATACCAAGGTAAAGTTAGTAGTCCTAGACTTTATAAAGGAAGGCTGGATCTAACATAAGAACCAGCTTTTTTAAATTCCCTGACCTGCTGCAAGGACTGAGGCTTGATTGTACTTTGTACTGTACAAGTTATTTGGCTTTACGCAGCTTTAGCTAAGGGGCAAAATGGTCATCTTTTAATCGGTAGATCGGAGAGTCTGTTGATTCAATGTGGTCTGAAGTCCCCAAAATTAAAATTAGCAGCATTAGTAACCACTTATATTATTTATGCTTTTAAGCAACATCTTACAAAACCATCAAAAAAGTACTTTCTCAAACCTTTCATCTATTTATTGCACTATTTTGTTCTTTCAGTTGCTGTTTTCTCCCAAAATACTATCGGGATGCATTGTTTTAAAACTTTTATGCTTAAAATTATTGATTAGTTTGCCCGTCTACAAGAGAGTAAATGCTAGACTCTAAAAAACTCTAATTACTTTTTAGCATCTTAGAAGGGATGAGAAGGTGCAAAAGAGAAAACCACACTAGTTTCATTTCTAGAATTCCTGATCAACTTTGTTTTCTTATTTTTTCAACAATCCATGCAAACAAAAAATAAGGTCAACATGACCTTTGTTAAACTTAAAAACTTGTTCAAACATGTCATAGGGTTTTTTTATTTATTATTTATTTATATTTATTTATCTCACCCATCCTCCTTTTTCTCTATCCCTGTAGCAGCAATAACCTCTTGCATTCTCACCTGTCTCCTCTCCCACTGATCCTCTACTTTTGTTTTTACAATCACCACTCCAGTCCTCCCCTCTACTTAAACCTAATTTCCGACAATTTGACAAGGAGCTTCAGACTTTCCACAAAATCCTTTCATTCTTGATAACCGGCTCCCAGCTACACTCTTCTCTTTCCCCATTACATCATCATCATCATCATCCCCCACTCTTTTTTTTTCATCTACCCTGCTATCAGTGATGTGCTCTCCTGTCAGTCTCTGCGTTATCTGCTGACATGACGGCCCGCTGTTGTCAGAATTTTCCAGCTCACTTTCATCTCTAGTCAGCTAACACATCCATGGCACTGAGAGAAGAGCTTACTGAAGTATTATTTGGAGAAATAATTATTTAAATAAAGTTAACTGGCTAACTGTTAATGCATGAGTGCTGATACTTTATGAACTGTTACTGTCAATACACAGGCAATAAACAGGTTTTATTTGGATGACTTGCTCATTTTGGTAATTTAAAGGGAGGATAATGGCTCTCTAACCCGAAAACAATTTTATTATAGTGAATACTTGAAAACAAGTGAACTTTGCTTAGAAACACACTCACAAACATGAGTTTAATACTCCCTAAAAATTGTTAACAGATGCAGAGCCCATTGTAATGTCTAGTTTAAAGTGTTTCTATTTACACAATTCAGTATTGTTATTAATTTTCCTTAAGCATAAGGAAATCACAAAAATAGTGTCATATTTCTGATTTGTTTTATGTTACGACAAACATTGCAATGAATACAGTATTCGATTTAGTTATTATACAGCGCTATTAAATTGTTTTATATAGTTTTTTGTAATATATTTATAGGGTACCTTTGTCAATTCTTTTCAAAAAATCTAAAACATATGGAAAGGGGCAGCATATTTCTGTTAGAAATGTTTTGTGTTGCAACAACAAAAGCATAAAATCCACGTCTAGTTTGAGGTAAGTTTACATATAATCATATGTGTTAGATAGCTATCTAGCTAGCTAGATAGACAGAAAGATATATAGATGTTATGAGGTTTAGTTTTGACCAGTGGCCGCTAGTGATACATTTTTATCATTAATGTATCCCTCCATGCAGCTGGATTTTTAAGTGTGGTCCTGTCTAATGTCCTCTTATCCATCTATTTTTCTCCAGCAAAAGCCTCATAATTTTTTTTTTTTTTTATTAGATAGGTGACCTAATGTTCGTTGACTGTGCCATTCTCTCCTGTCTTCTTGTTGTTGTCCAACTTTTCTGTTTGCATCCATATGTTTAAATGACATTCACATCTGCCCATTTTAGCCGCCAGGGGGGTGACTTTGATTGACAGGTATCATGAATTAATCCAATTGAATCAAGACTGACACAAAAAGCGCTTGTTGGTCCCAGACACAGAGAGTTGTGCCTCGAGGAGAATCTTTAAAATGAGGAATGAGCAAAATTTCATTATTTTAGATAGAAAGAACTAAAAAAAATAGTGATATGAAAAACAATGATGGATTGCTGCAAAGTTAAATGTTCGATGCAAACAGCTGTCCACTGGCACAACATGTGTTCAGGTAGAAGAACTGATACAACATTAGTAATTGGCTAGGTTTGTTTAACTATTAAAGCTTTAACCAATCCCAAGAAACTGAACTTCACTGCATTGCTCTATAACTATGGTAAAACTGAAATTTATGTATTTGACTTTGAATCTGTCCACATTATTTGATCAGATTGTCTACATATTTCTGTGTATAAATCAGATGTGTGTCTTATAAAGCTGTTTAAAAGGTACCTAGCCATGTATTTTCATCATAAAAACCCCATCTAGGCCTATTCATCTTCAAATAAAACAATATACTCTAAGCATTTGTCCTCGTAGTGTTTACTTAGTCGGTTTGAGCCTGAAAAAAAAACAAAAAAAAAAACGCAAAACCGAGTCAAAAATATATAATTCGGCAACAGGACACAATAGTTTCATTGGAACACCTTTGTATGCAATTGGAGTGAGCTACTGGCCTTGTAGTCGTAGTACGTGACTAGGCCCCTTTTTCTCAGGTGAGACGACAGAAATTAACTGAAACGAATTCAGCAAAAATGGGGCCAATCTTGTGTCTTTTTCCCACGTCTGTCTGATCTTTTCCTGCCTCTTTTCCAATCAAAATTGAAGTGAAAGCTGAAGATGTTCATGCCTGAAAGGAAAGGTAAACTACGTAGATGGAGATTTTTTAAATATCTGGAGTAGTGTATCTGGGGCTTGAGGTATTATACAGATTTAGAAATAGTTTTCCTGCACCTTGATCCTCAACAGAACGTAAGGATACAAAAGATGAAATGTCAGACATTTACTATAAGACATATAGCAATTTAATGACATGGCACCGAGCTGCGTTTCTGGCTGGGGGAAACCAAACCTGTTCTTTCATACAACCAGTTAAGAAGTGGATGCAGCACAAGTACAAGTCAAAAACTGAGACTGTATTTGTGAAAAAGTCCCAAAAAGAGTGTGAATTAATAAAGGAAAACAGCCAATACTAGAAAATTACTTTTAGCTTGGAATTACATAGATGGGGTGAAATAGCATATTGTTGCTTTTGACCATGACATTTTCTTTCTTCTTTCTCATAAGTGAGTCTTATAACTTTAGTTAATATCTGTTATTCTTAAAGGAACAATTACAATGTCAAGTATTACAAACTTAGGAATATTGACGTAGTAAATGTTTATTAATACTAATGATAACATTTAGCATTTTTTGTGTGCTTTTCTTTAAAAAGTTTAATAAGATTGTATTGTTTAGTTTTGACTGATTATTTCTGTACTATTGTTCTCGATTGCTGCGAAAACATTCCTCTGACAATGAAATTTAATCTGCTTTCTCCTCCACTCCCTGCTGCTCAACCCAGTTTTCCATCCCCTCTCCTCCTCTCTAATCAACTTTCACATTTCATCTCTTTTTGCTCATGCCCAGAAAATGCATTTCTTCTTCTTCTGCACCCTTTCTTTTTTTATTCTCTAATTCGCCATCTTCCATTTTTCTATGCCTCCTCCTTTCATTGCTGCCATAATTAGTTCTCCGGATAAGCTCATTGGCTGTGCATGATGACTCTTGTGCTATTTTATGAAGTCGGAGAGTGTGATTGAGAGCATATGTAAAAGGCTCTCTCTGTATGCATGTGGGGTCCTCTTACATCAGTGTGGATGTACAATCAAAGCGCGTGGGGGATCTGTGGGCTCATCAGTATGTGAAATGTGAGCTTGCCTCTGGCGGGTTTGGGGATCTGAAGATAACACGTTGGTGCTCTGCTCTGTAATAACTGGAACAACTGTGGTTAAAGAGCAGAGTTTGTGGACTTTTTCTTCTGCTTAAATCTCCATGTCCGTCCTCTCAGAACTAATTTGGAGCCACGTCCCCCAGGGCTGCAGGGAAGCCCAACCTGCTCAGAAACTCGGCAGCGGGCAAGAAGAACGTAGCCCACCAGTGCTATTGTGCCGTAACTTCGCACTTCAAGTGAAATCATTCTTAACATTAATTTAAATACCATCTTCATCTGCACGTTGGGATTAGATATCTCTATGTCCACAGATGAGGGTTTCTGGGACCAGATAATGACCTGTTTTCTAAAAGGTGTAAAGTTATAAATGACACATTTGGGTCATGATACAGGTAAGATTTGTTCTATAGTTAACATTTCAAAACAACATAATCAGGAAAAAGGCTATGAGCGAAGGTTCAGACCAGTTGGGTGCTTTCAACTTAATTTAACTTGTCTAAGGGACAAGCGGCATTGCATAAGAACCAAAAACCTTGCAAATCCAAGCAATTGCCTACCTATTAAAATGCATTTTTTTTTAATATAGGCTGTTTGCAACAAGGGATTACGCAATCAAATGTCAAACATAATGTGAGGACCCTTAAACCAGTTGGTAAACACTTTTGACTAAGTGCAAAGAATGACTAGATAGCAACAGCACTAAGAAGGTTGAGGGACCTCTGCCCAAATAGAAGACGACTTCTCATCATTGATAGACATTTAAACAAACAGAAGAAGACCACCTGAACTTGGTTGGAGAGGCTGTCCTGCATCAGATGCTGGAAAATTGAGTTACTGGTTACCAACCACTCTGCATATACTCAGCAGAGTAGCCAAATTTGTCATAAAACTACACAGCTTTGAATGGAATTACTGTAGTATTCATCATTTTTTTTTAGTTTACTTGTACAGCACAAATGCACAACAAACTTCAGCTCGTTGAGCTTTACAAGACAAACAGATCCAAACCATTCCCCGCAATATGTCCTCCAATTTAGTCTAGATTTCTGTCAAATCTGTTCAGATTGATAAAACACAATGCAACCAGATAATGTGATTAAAGTTGCACAAGAAATCACAAATGCTGTATCAGTATATTCGATATTCATGTTGCAATGGATATTTTGGTATGTCATGATTGCTGGCTAATACAAGTGTTAAGAACATTGGTTTTTGTAAAACAAGACAAGACAAGAACACTGACTGGACCTTCTTGCGGCATTTGACTAAATCCTTTAAGACAAAAAAGGGAGGTGTGCAGTCATTAGCAAACCAGGTAGAATGGTTAACACGGTCTTCAGGGTAAGTAACCACAGACCTCTGTGATCCAATGGAAAAAGTTATTGTTTTTAGGAAAGTGCATTCAAATGAACTGCTGTCTAAACTCTTGATATTTACATTTTTATAAAGCCTTTAGACGGAAGCTCTAAAGCATCATTATGAAAAATAAAACACAGATAAATTACATTATCTTTACTTTTCATGTTCCTTGTAATTCTGGAGGCAAATGAAGCCTAAAAATCCCCCAAACTATGTAATTGTATAACATAGTGAGGAATATCATCAGTTACGCCCTATGATGAGATTTAGAACAGCTCACACTGTGGTAATAGCTCCTGCTCGTTTTTGATTTTTCCTTCTTTTTCCAGTTTATACCTTGTTGTGACTCATGGTTACACATCAAATTTATCACGCTCCAAGGGCAAGACCAATGCAGTGAGAGGAGAGGTAGTCCCCCCCACCCCAAAATATGTCCTTTTTATTTTTTTAAGGCAGCATCTCCGGCACTATCACACCTTTGATAAAGAGGAGAAGACATGAGAGAAACAGAGCCACTTTATACTGAAGCAGACTGCTTGGGGTCAGAGGCTCTTATCAAAAGTGATGAATGGTATGGATAAACAGACTAGCTGGTGCCAGAGCTTCTGACTGGATCATATCCCAACTGAGCGGATGTCCTCGGGCAGCTTATTTTGTCCTCAAGGTTAAAGTGTAACAATAGCATTTACTATTACCTTACCAGAATTTAGTTAAAACTAATTTAGTGGTAGGTTTATCCATGTTATAGTGTAAATATTTCCTCTTTAATTTTTCAACAGCTGTTTACCAGGTTTTGAAAGACATTAACATGAGTCTTTGACAAAACTGAGAAACATGAGATATTTCTCATTCTTACCATGACTTTACTTCAAGGTGCTTCTGCAATTACATGCATACTTTTCAACAACTTTGATTAAGATTCAGTGCTCAAGCCACACTGACCCTGAACTCTGTAGCTCTTTTGTTCAATGTGCCCCTTTTTTCCTGATGAAAAGCAGGAAAACAAGCAGTAAGACTGCTTCTTTCTACCTTGACGCAGGTCATAAAAAAGTCAAAGCAGCATTTTTAAACATTTATGGACTGTGCAAGGGATGCTTATTGATCTCCGAATGTGTGTATTGTGCGTTTGTACCAGAAGAATCGTCGCCACTCTTCTCGCCGTTGCAGTCCACCTTTCCATCTGCATTTTGCTGCGTGTGTTGCAGACTCAGTTTATGACAAACCTCGAATGCTTGGCCAACTGTTCGGACAATACGCATGGCCTGGCTCTGAGTGGGGCATAAGACAGAGAAACAAACATGCTTCATTTACAACATGTACTTCAATGCAAGCAGAAACTCAAACTTAGCAATAAGCAGAGAATAGACAGTGAAATGGGGCAGTTCTGGTGCTTAAAGGGTAGCTCACCCTCAAATCGACTGTGTTTTGCTAATAAACTATAGATGGATGTCTTACAGTGCTGCCTACATGTCCCAGTCAAAATTTTGACAGATAATTTTTGAAAATTCTGAACAAATTATTTTTAATTTGTCAAAATCCTGTTTTTAGGCTCAGTTCTACTGGCCTGCCCGTTTTCGCCTGCCTCCTCCCCGCTTGGCTTATCTGCGCCCGGTTTAGTGATTACACCGGCCTAGAAAAGCCTGGAAGAGGGAAACGCCTCCTGGGCGTCGCTTTAGCCTCTTTCTCCCTGCCACACACCCTGTTTGCAACATTTACATTTTAAAGAAAGCTGCAAGAAATGGTAAATGATAAAAATACATCATTATAAATAAAACATAAACATACAAATAATGTTTCAATAACTGTATGTGCAACATTGTCTTGGATATTGTTAAGGAGTAATCCACCAGGATTAATATCTGGATCACACAACTAATAAAATAAGGCAGAGCTCCTTTGCTATCTGCTTTGTAACTGTGTGTTCAGAGAGAGAGAGAGAAGCAGAGAGGTAGAGCCGCTTAGCTTGCAAACGTCGGACCTCTCAGCCGAGGGAGCTTCCAGGGATTCCCTGGTGTCCGAGCTCTATATAGCGGCCACAAATGGCAAGCCGCATCGCAAGCCGGCTGTTTTCATTCACAGAGTAAAAATGTGAGATCTGTTGCCTCAGCCATGGCGGGGACAAGGAGAACATAATATTAAAAATGATTTTTAACTACAGTGTAATTATTTTTATTGGTTTGATTTTTGGGCTAAATCCCCGGCTGAACCGTGTGAGCGGAGCGTGCTTCAAACGTTTCCCCAGTTGGAGTCTCTGTAGAGCGGCCAGAGCTCCCGAAGGAAACTGCTTCCTCAATCGGGGGATTGTGGTTAATATTTAAAGCTTTATGTTAGATCTTTTGCCTCAGCCATGGCGGGAGTGAGGAGAAGACGTTGATAGCTTTAAAGATTTTTAACTGCAGTGATATTTCTATCTGTTTGATTGCGTGCTTAACAGACTGTGGGCTGCTCTGTCAGCGGCCTTTCATCGGGGCAACTCTACGAACTTACTCGCTTCTCCCCCCGGGTGCTTTCAGTGTTATTACTTTGAGTCTTTGAGAAGGACGGCTTGGCAGCAGGGAAAGGCAGGCGGCCACTGCTTTGTACCGCATGAACAGCTTTCAGTGTGAAATGTGAGAAAGCCTCAATCAATCCATGGATCCGATATAGCACGTCTGGGTATAGAAAGATGACGTGTCTTTTTTCTTTTTTTTCTTCCTAGCCATAAGGGCATAAGACCAGTGTGAACAAGAAGGTTCTCTCAATGGATGGTTGCTCACTCAATGTAATTCTCGAGGACTTTCCCATCAAACATGTCTGGGAGACAAAATTTGTTAGCTCAATTGGAACAGAGTAAAATACAGCTAACAGTTTGGTACCCAGTTTAAACATAAGGAGCAAGATCTGTCTCTTCCATATTTTAATATCAGCTTTGGGTTTCTGCAGATCTAAGCCTTGGATCAGTCTCAGACAAGACCGGAACAAACTCGCGCTGTTTTTTTGAATGTGTTGTTGCAATCAGATAATTACAATCTCTCTCTCTGCACGACTGGATCAAAAACAACCCCATCCGCAAACCATTTAAGAAGCAAACAACTTAAAATAAATAAATAAATATAGAAACGCAGGCTGAGGTGGTTCCATGAGGTCTCTAAAAGGAACTACCTGCATCCTGCACAGTCCAGCGTGATGCACTGAATAGGATCGGGATAAATCTAAGGATGACCTGAGGTCTTGGTGTCTTAGCCTCAAATGAACGGAAGTCGGTGGCATTCATTTTGTGCAACCACTCCCCCCACCCTCGAAAAGAAAATACTGTGTAGACAGCATCCTACATTCAGTGGTACCCACAGCAGAATGACTGTTGAGAGGATGACCTATCCCTTCAGTTGCCCTTCAGTTCAGTTGGACCAAAGATAAAGCTTGTCAGGGTCATATCCTTCTTTAGAAGGAGAATAATGACAACAAGATACCATTTTGAACAAAACGAGGCAAAATAACTTAATTTCATAATCACACGCTCGCACGCACGCACGCACGCACGCACGCACACAACGGGATGTGGAGCTTGTCTTTTCCTCAAAGTCACCCTTAAGGAACAGCATTTCAGAGGTTGAGGCTCAATTTATTACTAACGGATAATTTCACACACATATAGGAAAATTTCACTATTCATGTTTGATTTTAGGAGTGAGTGGAGTGAGCCTCATTTCCATCAGTTTCAGACACTTCATTCCCCTTGAATCTCCTTGTGTGCAGGAATCCATTGTGGATTCTGTATCACTAGACCAGATTGTATCACTTGATGCTATTCCACATGGAGAGGTTGTTTTTGTTTACTTTCTAATCTCGGAAATGTCACAATGGGTTTTGAAGGATTTGTTTCTTTACCCACAGATGCGCTGACTTCGCTGTATTTATCTCTCTCGCTATTTTTTCAGCTAGTTCCCTGCTTTAAAAAGACAGGTTATGTAGAAAAAAAAACAACTGGGATGATATCCATCTGCTATCAGGTCTATTTTCTGGTTTGTTGTTGTACAGAGGTAAAGAAAGGGAAGGGTTTTGAGTTTTAGGCACTGAAGCTAAGCCAACAAACGCCATTTATCCTCAGCTGAAGCACAACAGATGCAGCATGAGCTAAAAGTCAGACAAAATGTATATGGAAATAAATGTAAAAAAAAATGAAATTTATGAGACTCCAAGCTCTGTGTCAGAGAGGAAAATTTAAACATCAAGTTTTTTTTGAACGCAGCTCCAGGCCACGGATACATTCAGCTTAAGTTCATAATACCTGATCTCAATGCCCTCTCTGGCAACATATAGGAAGGGCTTGGTGCAATTGTGGAGTTTTCATTTGTCAGTCTGTGTTTAGACAAAGACTACATGAGATTGCAATCAGCTCTGAAATATATTTCTTTCCAGAAAACCTTTCTGACTTTTGTTAGGGATTAGGCAAACGGTATAATACATCCGAGCTGCAAGGCTACAGTCAATAAAGTGTTTGGTTTAAATGCACACCTGTTTCTCAGTATGCAGAAACAGTGTCATCAGCTAGATAATTCTAAATAATGCTAGAGAAGATCGTTTGGTACTTATTATATTATTTTGTTTGTTAATAGTTGCAATAAAATGCTCAAATGTATATGGAGTACAAATGTATGCAAGAACCGATAATAGAGTCCCTTTCCCATGTGCCTAATTCTTCTGATCCATTTGTACTCCGGTACCACTTTGTTCTCAATGAAGACATTTTAGGTCTAAATAAGTTTACATAATTACCCTTGATCAAACCAAAATAACTTTGCAATGTATTGTTGGTAGATATTATTATTGGAATCACACACCTACAAGTCCATTAGAGAGAACAAAACTGTTTTTGGTTTAAGAGGAGGCACGGTGCAAAAGCCTCCATGCAATACTTGTTTTTATACCAGAAAAACCTCAGTATGAAATGAACAAAACTGAAAACGTACAAAAAGATAAAGGGGCAAAATAACCAGCACTTGTTCCTGAAGGAGGACAGTTAAAAGGCCACTGGTAAAAAGCAACAACTTTAAAGAAATTTACAACGACTGAATGCTGAGGTATGGCAGATTTTTCAGTCTAGGATGTAAGGCAACAGACAAACCATTTTGTGGCTTTCAGAGCTAAAGAGGCATGCACCGAGCTCACCACAGGAGGCAAAGGCGAATGTTGTGCTGGAGCTTTCAGATCGAAAACGGCACCGATGGCGGCACATTCCAAACCTCTATGCTGCACAGCGCAGCACAAAACCATTTCCACGCAATACAAATTAATAGGTTTTATAGCACATAGCCCCTGGTGCCGCTTTTATTTAGTCCTCTGCATGAAAGGTAACAGACAGGATTTAGCCGTCATGCGGAGGATGAAGCAAAGGGGCAAGCCAGGTTCTATTTAGGGACGTTGATGATGAGCAAACACCTCCCCTATGCTGTGTTGCTGCTGGAGGTGAGGGTGCTTCACTGCCGGGGTGTCCGGGTTCTGGGTTTGATCGGCACTGGGAGATGAGGCGGTGGGTTGGACAGGGGGGTTCGGAGCCCTGCGTCTCTCCCTGTGCCTCTTTGGCCTTGGGGTTGCTGCTCCAGTGCTTTGCTGGCAACGTGCCTCCATGCTGGGCGTATGGCTATTTTGTGTGGGTCCCTAGTGTCTGTCTGCTTAGTGCAGCAGCAGCCTACGTGACAACCCGCCCCTTGCTGTTGCCGGGCACTGAGTGTAATAAGGATGGCCATACCCTTCTCACCTTCCAAACAACTTTGCACTTGCAGCTGACAATTTACCGCACACACCCTCCCTAAACGCAAACATACTCTACACACACACATCCTCGCGCACTAATACGAGTATTCCAGAATGTTGACGGTAATACAAAAACGGGTTCCTATTTCATTAATGTCACCTGTCTACTTTGAACCCAGATGCAACTCTGATTTAAAAACAGTTGGGAATTTAATATCTCCAGATATGCCTTTTGTTTAGCAAAGCTGCCTGTGCACAAGTAGGCAACTGGGTTTTTATACGGTATGCCTGAAATGCCAAAATGTTAATGCAAAGGAAAGAAATGCACAAACAACATCTCCTGATAGGTTAAAAACAACAATGTAAAAACAGAATCCAATTTGAATTGGTGAATTTATAATTTTTTTGACATGCGATTTTAAAATCTTCAGGTCAGGACTCCGGCTGGCCCTTTCCAAAAAGTCGATATTACTTCCAGTCATAAGAAAAATGTTAGAAATACAATATGTTTTTAAAGGGTAACTCACCCCCAAATCAACTTTGTTTTTGCTAATAAACTGTTAAAATGGTTGTCTTATAGTGCTGTCTGTGATCATCTTGACAATTTACTGCATATTTGTTTAAATCCTGCTTTTGTGACTAAAACTGTCAGTGTGGCGCCCTCCTATAGTTCATCGGGTGTCTTGCATTGAATTTCGAATCAGTATTGCTATTGGTTCAAAAGTTTTTGTGATGTCATTTGGAGAAACTGACATGTCAGCAGCTCTGCCACTGTGGGGCATAAAAGCAGTCCCGTCTTGTGCCTCTGTAGTGGGTTGGAGTTTGAATGGTGAGTTTAGCGGTCGTTCTATTGATTTTCAGGTTAGCGATTTTATAGCTGAGCATTCAGTTAGTTTACTTATCTTTTACTAGTAGCCCAGACTATGCCCAGCTCTCATCCCCGCATGTTTCCTGGTTCGCTCGGCACCGCCTCCTCTCTGCATATTTTTTCAAGTATGAGATTGGGCGGAGTAAGGCTCTGGTATGAAGGTGAGTTACACTTTAAGTTATGTATACCCTTAGCAGATTAAGTTTACAAACTTAATCTGCTAAGGGTATACATCATTTTGGGTTTAACTACAATTTAAATTGCATTAGATAGCGTAAAATCACCAGTTTCTCTTCTTTGAGTAGGCAAACCTTTTGAAACTTCAACCAAATTAGGTCACACTGTGGATTTTCACTCCTAACTGCGATATAGATGACACAGTGGTGAGTAAAGACCCAGGAAAGAGGCCACAGGGGCAGAGAAGTAGGGACATTAATTCATAAAATGAAAGGAAGAAGGAAAATTTAAAAAAACAGAGGTTCTGTGTTTTGAAAAGAAAACAGATATCTTTAGTATTGAGGTCAGAGACAAGTAAAGCTTTAGCTGCAGGCATGAAAATATAAAATATAGAAGGCCGCAGTGTTTAATCTTTGGCTATGTGGGCATCACAGTACTCTGGATCACACATACTGTATATATTTCAGCATACCAGCAAAACAGTCTAGATCTGGTTTAAAAATGTATTTCCAAGACCAACATCTTAAAACTAGTTATCAAACCTTTAAATCCAGTGTAGGGGCTTTATAGCAGAAAGCACACTCCTCTACACCACTTTAGCTGATCCAAGAGCATTGCGTAAGCTGCAGTTGGTTTATGGGCTCCTTGGGGCAAACGGGAAAGGTATATTAAAGCGGTGAAGGTTAATTGTGATAAAAGTATGAACAAGCTTCTCTGTGTCTCTGTAAGAAAGAAGAGTTTTGACCTTTGCATTTGTCTATAAATGACTTTGGGCAACGTTGATTAGGTAGAAAAAAAGGTTGCATTTCAATAATTAAAGTTTTATTTCCCACCTCGGGTTAAATGTGCTTTAATGGTTCACTTTATCATGGGGCATAAGATCATTTGTTAGAAAATGTAGCTATGAATTACTCCGACTCAACTTTAACATAACATCTACAAACTGCTAAGACTGCTCTGCCAAAGGTATTGATTTGAATATGTTGGAGCTTTTTCACATCTTGGTGCTCAATTATTACTCCATGGTGTCATTTATTTTTACATGTCCAATAATTTTCTTTTCCATGTATGCTCAAATATGTGTGATTGAACAAAAAATCCCACCTCCTGAGACACGGAAGCCCTGTCTCATGCTTGCCAAGAGCAGACTTGACAGCTGTAATGCATTTCTTTTTAATGACAGTCGAACACCTTCATATCGGTCATCAACCTAGAATCATACATAATTTACTTAACTGAATTTTGACATCCTTTGTCAATGAGAACATCAACTTGCATGGAAATATTTATAATATAAATCACAGTAGAACTACCCTTTGAATAAGAATCCATTTTTGAACAAATTCAGATGAATGCAGTTTTATCAATAATAGGAAATGAATAAGTTGGGCAATATAAAGTAACTAATAGTTATATATGTGACATCTAAATACATCACATCTACTATGTATAGTGGACTATGTAAGCTTGGTGTATATAGCTTTATTTTATCATGATGAGTTTTTGGACCTTTTTAATAAGGATATTATGTGGCTATATACCTTTAAATTTATGCGTGGTTGGAACGACATATCCTCAACAGGATTGCTTTTTTCCCCCAATCGAAAAAAGACCAAAACTACTGAAATATGAAATGGAAAGGGGCACAGTGTCCACTACTATTGTTGTATGCATTATGTTTCTTCTTAGTAGCTGAATCTAAAGCCCTCATAGCCTGAAATTAGGATTATAAACAAAGCCTGAGACAAAAAGTTAAATTTGTGATTTTTTTTAACACCAGAACTATCTTTCTTTGACAATAACCAATTATGTTTTGATAGCTGTAAGCTGTTGTTTCCTAGCATTAGAGATGACAGAACATTAAATACTTAGAGTTGCCCTTGAGGTGTCTGAGAAAACCTTGTAAGCAACTGCTCTCAGTATTGTCAATGTTGAAAGAAAAGAGGCTCACAAATCATTTATCTTTTGCCATCAGTTCATTTTTTATGAAGACAGTCACCTTGTTTCTAAACATTTCTTCCCTCATCCAGTCCTCTCACTGATCTTCAGTTTTGGCAGCTGACAGAACCACTAAGTCATTTGTCACTCCAATGCAAAGCCTCTTTGCTCCTCTGCAAAAATGTATAATAGTATTTATACCGGACATCTGACACCATGACTTTTTTCTATCTACCTATTACTTTTCCTCTGTCAGCTAGACTGAATAAATGTACCTTCTCTCTATCCCTGTTATTCTATCTCCCCCTTCTCCATACATCAAACTGGCAGCAAGCTGGAATCTTGTAGTGACAAGTTTTCCCAAGCTATAGGATAAGGCCTCATCAGAGGTGTGTTGAATTATTTATCCTGAAATACCAACCAAGGTTTAGTCTTGACATAAACAAAGACAATGAGACAAAAGGGAATATAAGGCAATCCAGGACAAAAGAAGTGCAAAAAAATAGAGAGGGGCAAGGGAATCCCCTCTAATTAAATCCTATGCCACGTGTTTCTGCATCAACGGCGAGCAATTCTTCTTTATTGTTCAATGTTGAATTAGTTTGGAAAAAAGATAAGGACAGCATCAATAATCTTGATAAAATGCATAGTGTATATTGGGGATCTAATGTAAAATTAAAAGTAAGATATTAAGATGATCAAGATTCAGAGGCCAAAACATAATATATTTTTTTGTAAAAACTTAAGGATAGAAACTAAAGCATTAATCAACTTGAGTTGAAGGCAAGATTAAAGGTGGTTGTTGTAAATAGAGACATGTTGGCAAAAAAACATGTCAGCATATTGAGAAATTTGCACGTTTGCATCCAAGCCAGTCTCATCATTAATGCATTACAGAACAAATGGTAAATAGTTGTACTTGTATAGCACTTTATCGAGTCCGAAAGCCCCAAAGCGCTTTACACTACAGTCAGTCATTCACCCACACATTCAGACCCTGACAGTGGTGAGCTATGCGAGGCTGCCATACATCGGCGCCACTGAACCCTCTTACCACCGCCAGCAGGCGATGCGGGTGAAGTGTCTTGCCCAAGGACGAACTCCCCTAACTCTTGCGCCGCTGTCCGATATTGTGCTCTACAGAAAATACGAGCTCTGTAAAGCCAACGCACAGCATGTATTCAGGATCCCCACAAAATCTTGCTTATCTGGAGTTGAAGCCATCCCCTGAAGAAAGGGGAAGGCAGTTATGAAAGGTAACAACAAATTAGCCCGAGAGAGCAAGAGAAAAGGATAATTTAACTGAGAAATTGTTAATCAATAAAGTGCTGAGAGGCCACTGAATTCTATTATCTTAACTGTGCCGTATCGGAACAAGCTACTACACTCTGATTAGAAATGGAAATAACCTGCTCACTTTTTGCCTTTTAACATCTTCTCACTTTTTTCCATCTAACTTGATATAATATCTCAGAGGCAACCCTACTGGCCAGGATTGTGTGCACAATCAAATAATTTGACTTTGGTCACAGCACTCACATTATACAGACTTGTATATATGCAATGTATATGTGTGTGTATCATATATATATATATATATATATATATATATATATATATATATATATATATATATATATATATATATATATGATGGCAAGCCACACAGGGTAAGGGTAAGAGCACACCCTACAACAATTTGCTTTCTCTTTAATTCACTTTATAGTTATTACTTTAAATATTCCTTAATTATATTTCTTAGTTTGTTCCTTTATCACCTTACAATGTTTATAGGGAATGCACACATATTAACACGGCAAGGTCAATTCAGTTTATGTTGTATTAATACTCTCTTTGTTTGAGTTACATGGGTGTTTGGCTTCCCCTTCTGGATGAGCAAAAGGCGTGGCTAAGGGCCGGATCACTGAAGTGCAGCTGATGGCCTCATTGGACTGAACCAAATGCCTCATGCCAAGTGGGGGAGTCTTAGGGGGTGTTTTAGGTTTCTTTCATTGTTTAAATTAGTAGTTATGTGGCAGCCATTTTGGTTTCCCCTATTGTGTGTGTGTCTATGGTTTAGCTAAACTAGTATTTAAGGGCCCTTGTGTGTCATTTCATTAGGTCAGTTTGGTTTGTGTCTGTCTGTGTTCAGTATTTTCAGTTGACCTATTTTAGTGGCATGCCAGTTTAATTCCTAACTTCGTTAAATGTTTTTGGGTAAATAAAACCCAGTTTTTGAATCCAACACCTGTGTCCTCCACTATGTACTGCTTGGTTCCTCGACTATCTATCTATCTATCTATCTATCTATATCTATATCTATCTATATATATATATATATATACACACACATTTAAAGTCTTTTCCTGACCCAAGACCTGCATCGAGGGAAAGTCAGCCACGATGACTCTCTCTGTGGAACAAATTGTTTGTTGCAGTTGGGATTTGTCTCGTTTTGTAGATGAGCCCGACGACAGAGTAATGGATGAACACAGGAAAGACTATATAATTGCAGTGTAGAAGATGTCCCCGCAGCTCCTGTGGAAGGTTGCACTTCTTCAGTCAAAGGATTGCTTTTCACTGTTCTAGTTAAAATGTCATTAGTTTAAACTTGTAGTACTACCGTTTTTAAAATCATTAATATTTGCTTTTAAATTTCCATCTTCTTATGTTTTATTTTGTTTATATTCCAGCTGATTTTTTCCCCCTTGCTATTATTTAGTTTTTAATTTCCTGTTTTAATCATGTAAAACACTTTGCATTGTCCTTATACTGAAATGTGCTATAAAAATAAATTTGCCTTGCCTAAGAAAAACCCGTCTCTGCTGGGCCGTCTTCTGAACTGTGTCTATGTATGAGGACCAGGTCAGGTCCCGAGAAAGGGATAGACACAATGTTGTTGAGGATGGGGATAAGCAGGGGACTTAACATTTGTCTTTCAAATCCCCACCAAAGTGAGAATATACCAAAGCTTATCTTTACAGGCAAATGTCTTCATTTGCTTTTGCTACAGAAAGATCAGTGTCATTGTGCTTGCCACCATAATTAAACTACACTTGTATCATCCCAGTAACAATACGCTGGAGGAACACCACCGAGCCCTTAGCATTAATTAATCAAGCTGCCAAGAAACCCATTACTTTGTAGGAGTCGCAGGGATCCACAACTCAGGTTTGAGAATTTGTTGAACGAGTAACTATTAGCCATGCACTACAACCTTCGCCCTTATGGAAGAATGGCAAAATTAAAGAAACTGGTTTTGATTTGCCACATGCCATGCAGGGCACATGGCAAACACGTGGAAGGAAGTGCCCTGATTGGATGACACCAACAAGTAACTTATTAGCATGCACGCCCTGAATATACCATCCCTTTGGTAGCAAGTGATGGTGACAGGATCATGGTGTGGGGATACTTGGCTTCAGCAGACAGGGAAGATGGTCAGAGCAGATTGGAAAATGGATATTTAGCTCCACTCAACTACATGAAAATCAGGGAAGGAAACCTAATGGAGGCTTTAAAAGATGTGGCTGGTGTGGAGGTTCACCTTCGAGCAGGAAAACAACTATAATTATACAGCCAGAACTACAAAGGAGTGGTTTAAATGAAAGGGTTTTTTCATCCATTTTGACTGAGAATGATTTATTTTACGAAAAGGATTTATTGACTCAGAAGTCTGGACTTGGATCTGGTGATGAGGACACGCTAAATATAGAATGATTTCTATTGAGTTGTGGCTATTGTTGTGCTCAGACAAAAGATTAACTAGTATTGGCAGTACAAGCAGATAAGAACCACCAGTAAAGGAACATGCTCAGAAACTTTGAGTTTTGAATGTGCTACTGGGTTTATGTGAAACAACCTATCAGAAGTGCAGATTTTAGTCCTGTAACTTTCACAACACTGTCTAACCAGAGCCACTATACTAAATATAAAATCTGAGTTGGCTCAGACTTTCCTAGTTGGAATTCTAACTTCAGGGTACATGCTTTTCTATATTAGATTTTTCCAATCTGGAAATCTAAAAGTATGACGTCCCAACACAAATAGAACAAATTGCCTTCTCATATAGAGCCAGTTTGGTTAAGATACTTTTTTTCTTTTAATGAATGAAATAATTTGAAAACAGATTTTTGTATTAACTTAGGTTATCTTTATTCAATATTTTTGATGATCTGAAACATTGAAGTGCAACAAAAAAGCAGAAACAGAAGAAGTCAGGAATGTGGCAAACACCTTTTCACACTACTGTATTAGTCCTCCCTTAGGTCTGACCCATCAGTGATGACACCCTGCAATAACTGAAGAGGACAGACTATGTGCATGTGGAACATGTGATGTGGTCCTGAAACACTTCAAAGGGGCCTAGTCTTGTACACTCACCTGCCACTTTATTAGGTACACCTTGCTACAGTAGTACCGGTTGGACCCCCTTTTACCTTCAGAACTGCCTTAATCCTCCATGGCATAGATTCAACAAGGTACTGAAAACATTCCTCAGAGAGTTTGGTCCATATTGACATGATAGCATCACGCAGATGCTGCAGATTTGTCGGCTGCACATCCATGATGCAAATCTCCCGTTCCACCACATCCCAAAGGTGCTCTATTGGATTGAGATATGGTGAATGTGGAGGCCATTTGAGTACAGTGAACTCATTGTTATGTTCAAGAAACCAGTCTGAGATGATTTGTGCTTTGTGACATGACGCGTTATCCTGCTAGAAGTAGCCATCAGAAGATGGGTACGCTGTGGTCATAAAGGGATGGACATGGTCTGCAACAATACTCAGGTAGGCTGTGGCGTTGACACGATGCTCAATTGGTACTAAAGGGACCAAAGTGTGCCAAGAAAACCCCCCACACTATTACACCACCAACAGCACCCTGAACCGTAGATACAAGGCAGGATGGATCCATGCTTTCATGTTTTTGACACTAAATTCTGACTCTACCATATGATATCAAGACTCATCAGACCAGGCAAGGTTTTCCCAATCTTCTATTGTCCAATTTTGGTGAGCCTGTGCAAATTGTAGCCTCAGGTTCCTGTTCTTAGCGGACAGGAGTGGCACCCGGTGTGGTCTTCTGCTGCTGTAGTCCATCCGCCTCAAGGTTCGACATGTTGTGTGTTCAGAGATGCTCTTCTGCATACCTTACTTGTAAAAAGTGGTTATAGTTACTGTTGCCTTACCATCAGCTCGAACCAGTCAAGCCATTCTCCTCTGACCTCTGGCATTATCAAGCCATTTGCGCCCAGACAACTGCCGCTCCCTGGATATTCTCTCTTTTTCGGACCATTTTCTGTAAACAGCAGTTTCTGAAATACTCAGACCAGCATGTCTGGCACAACCATGCCACGTTCAAAGTCACTTAAATCCTCTTTCTTTCCCATTCTGAAGCTCGGTTTGAACTTTAGCAGATCATCTTGACCATGTCTACATGCCTAAATGCATTGAGTTGCTGCCATGTGATTGGCTGATTAGAAATTTGCGTTAATCAGCAATTGGACAGGTGAACCTAATAAAGTGGCTGGTGAGTGTAGTTTGACCATAAAAAGAAAACACACACAAAATAAAACATATATTCATCTTCACATAAAACAATATACGGCAAGTTTTCGTCCTAATAGTGTTTACTTGTCCATTTGGAGCCAAACAAAACTTTGCACCAGGCGCATTCAGCAGACATAAAGATGGCTGTGCCAACTGACGACAGTATCGCAGAACTATCAGAAAGCAAGATGGTATGATGACATTTAAACCCGTGCTGCATTACCCCGGGCTCACATTGAATGGGGTGCGGGTTGCTGTTCTGATCCAATTGCGGTTTGCCGCAAACCCGACTCTCATTGCTACTAGGCCAGCTGCGACTCCAGTTGCAGAAACAGCACTGGCAAGACCAGAAGTCCATGTGTTCCTTTCTGTTGCAATCCCTCATAAATGATTAAAAAAAAAACAGCCATAGTTTTCATTTTGTAGGGCAAAACTCGTTATCTGTGTGCTCAAATATCCCATTTCATCCTTCAAAAGCTCCTTTGTTTCCTAGTGGTTCTGTGTTGCTGTTTTGTTTACACTAGTCAAGCTACCGAAGTTGGTGGGATAAGTTTATTCTTAAATTGACCGAAACTTTATCCTGTCCAGTGCCCGACGTTTCCCGTTTAGCTGGTGAAATTCAGGAGGTTGATCGGGTAACCGCTGCAGCGTCCGAACAAACTTCCTTCTTGCGGAAGTATCAGCAGCGCCGCACTGCCTTGGTAACCGGTCCCGCAACCGCAGGCAACTGATGTCAGTGTACACATTGATTTTTAATTGCGGCGCCGCAACCAGAACTGCACTGCATTGTGAGCCTGTCTCCTGTCCGCATACACACATCTCTCTCTCTCGCTCCATCTTTCTAGCTGCTTTGAGAGTGACAGTGTGCTGTAGCTAGGCCGGGTGGGGGACATGCAGAGGGGAGCAGGAATTTATGACAGCGCTATTTTCAAAACGTCCCGTAGGGGGAGTGCCAGTAAAAAATTACTTAGTATGGCTTTAACAAGATGGTTGGTTTCGCACCTGTTTTACACCAATTTCTGATAGCAGTGTTATGTTAAAAATAACGAAGGTTATTTATAAACCTCTGTTTTATTTGGAAATTAAATAAATTAATTTGGCAACCCTTACACATCCTTTTTCTCCATTCAATCTCTAGAAAGAGATGTACAGAGTTTAATCTATTTGTCTGTTGGTTAAAATCTCCCTCAGAGAACACTTAGTGTGGTTTGGTTCAAATAAACAGACAGTGCAGGTTTGTCTTGTCCTGCCTTGGCAGCTTCAACATGCTGTTGAATGAAAACAGAAGCTCTAAGGGTGTCCTGGCTCTAACAATAGGAGATGATCCTTTTAGTCCTCAGGGTAGCTGGGTAGGGCCTGTATGGAGCAGGCTTATTCAAGAACAATGCATGGAGGCTCAATTGGGTTGGGATCCAGGGAGTTCAGAGACCCTGTCAACACCCTGGACTCTTTTTATTTTCTTTGTGCTATTCTTTTTATTGATTCTTCGTGTAAAGCACTTGCTGTCACTTTGAGCTGAAATCAGATTTACCAACAAATTGCTTTTCTTTCAATCTTCAAACTCAGTCTATTTCAATCATCTATTTTGTTCCATTAGTCATTTCTGTAAAATGACATATATCTTATGCTTATTTCCCTATAACAGATAGCTGTCTTTTTATCTCTAACATAAACTTTTGAAGAAACTAAAACCACTGCTAAAAAACACAGTACTTCCCCATACTGTACTCTATCTTTACTGGAAACAACGAAAATGTTATTTCTGAGCAAACCCGTTACTACGTCTTGGGGCTGGACAAAACAGTTTGAAAATTAGGTAGTATTTCTTGTTTTATAACATTTTAACAATTGTACTATTAATAATATTACCCTGTTAGGACAATGTAGCAAAGTAATTTTGTAAAGTACCGCTATCTTATGGTAGTGATTTTAGCAGCAGGTTTCTTCCTTTACGTATGTTCTGGTAAACAAAGGGCAGCGCCTTTTATTATTTGTATAAATTGTTAAATGTTTTAGAGAATGGTAATGCATTGTATTCTTCCGGAAAAGATAAAAACTGGTAGCCCGGGAAAAAAAATGGGGAAGCTAGTCTTCTGTAAGAACACAAATTGGCGAGTTATTTTGAAAAATTAAATCTAAAATTGCCCTGATCCCCTCCTTTCTAAATTGTGAAGCGCAGAACTGCCATAAATGCCAGAATGCCAAGAGGGATCACTAAACTTCATAAAATATCATACATCAGCCTGAAAAGTTCACTTCTATTAAGTGCAGATATAAAGTCCCATCACCCAGACAGAGACACTCCGCCCTGACCCCTTGTTCTAACAGAACTCAACCTTTGACTCTGTTCTGAGCTCAAGCTCCCACTTCAGGAGAAAAACGCAGTACAGGGCACAATCACACACGCAGTGACCTTTTAGCAATAGAAGTATTGAGTATCCGGATGAACACTCCACTGCTCTTTGACAAGAACTTCACTTCTGAATAATAGAGGCCAGGCCATTCATTAGATTCTATTAAAGTGTTAATGAGAGGCGATAGGGGATGAATGAGACAACATCAGGGAGAATAGAGGGAAGAATTTCACATAGGCCAGGTAAAAGTGGTAAAATTAATAACCAAATTGAAGCTATTGTAATTTAAATGAGAGCTACCTTCCTATATAGCTGCTAAAAGAAAATACATCTTTGTGAATCTTAAGTTCCATACACAATTACGCACCCAAAGCACACTAAGGCAACATTGACTTGGTTAATAGACTGTCGGCATTGTATGCACAACAGTGATTATGAAACCCTTTTTGTTGTAGATAAATAGATAAGACTTTTACATACAGTATGTAAAATCTTTGCTAAAAAAATCCCAATTTCGATTAGTTCTGTTTCAAATCAAACCTTCTAAACACATTTATAGCTCCCCTGATAAGTATGTCCAAAAGGCATTAATATTTTTTTGCAACACCAAAAATAGCCAAATAAATTAGAAGCTTTCCTTAATTTAAGTACATTGATTCAATAGTAGATTTATACATTTCTTTTACTAAAACCAGTATACTTATTATTTAAATATTAACTTGGCACCCTCTTTGTTATTTCTTTGCATAACCTCTTTTTGCACTTTCTTCTATAGTCTTTGCACAATCTTTTTAAATAGATCTTTAGATTTAGGTCATGGAACTGAGTTTGTCAAAGCAAAATGTCAACTGTGTGTTTGACGAACCATTTTGGTGCTGATTTGGCCAGAAGACCCAATGAGGACCTTAGTTTTCTGACAAAGGACAGATCCCGGTATTTCATGATGTCCGTGATGCTACGGCCTTTATAAGGTTTCCAAGGACTTTTGGAGGAAAAACACGCTCATATCATGATAGATCCTCCACCATGCCTGACAGTAAACATGAAAAGGTTCCTGCATATTCATCATTTGTTTCATTCCAGAGTGTTTGTAGATGAACAGATCAACCAGTCTTTCCTGACCAAATGGTATGGTTCTACCATTTGGTCAGAACCAGTTGGCATGTAGATCACTTTAAATGGTTGTGTATGTACACGTCAGGACACCCAGATTACACTTTTTGCTGCAGTTCTCCAACGGTGAGCTATGGAAATGTTTTAGTTTATGTGATATCAAGACAAACTCAGATCCTCATCCAGGCTGGTTTGTCACAATTCCACGCTCGGGACACGTTGCAAGCCCGCGGGCCCCCTTTCAAATGGGCTTGAGCTCTTTAGCAACAATAATGAGCTTGGAGCTGACTGAGACCGACATACGCTAATCATATGTCCAGATCTTCATCTTCATCACTCCTCTAAGAAAGTATCTACCAAATATATAATAGTATCCCACATATTTAATTTCACGAATAAATTTCAAACATTTTGCCAAAACTGTGCCAAAATGGCACACAAACAATAGGGGTCCACCTGGACTTTTTTCAATCTAAACATGTATAACTTCTCAATTGCTTGTTGTGTGGACACCAAACTTGCTACAGAGGTAACCAAGATGTTGTATTTACAATCTATTGTGTTTATTTTCTTCTTTACAGCAAAAGTAAGAGGTATTGTATGTAAACATCTGTTTTTAAGCAAAATTTATTTTTTGGCCATTTAAATCTAATTTACTGATGGTCCAGAATAGTTAAATCTCAGATTTTCACATCCACATCATCCTCCAGGACACCTATGTTAGTTGATAACAAGATTAGCAGTTTAGGCATTGTACAAGTTGAGAAATGCCTTAGAAAGTATGAGCATGCATTTTTTTGGAAAATAGACCCTTGGGCTTAAGAGGTTAAAACAAGCAACAATTTTCATACAAAAATTAGTAATTTGGTGTACCTAATTAAGGTTCAAAGTTAAATTGTGAGCACAAATTCGCACTGACAGTTCTTCAGCCTATGGCCTCAAGATCCTCTCTACCCTTGAGATTTTTGATATGTGACACTTTCCATTTAGCCTTCCGCTCAGAATATGAGTCTGTGTGTGTGTGTGTGTGTGTGTGTGTGTGTGTGTGTGTGTGTGTGTGTGTGAGCTTATGGGTCAATGTCAGTCTGTATGGAAGAGATAATGACACACTGTGTGCTTCACCCAGCTAACCCCTGGATTTAACTGACAAGTCACCCGAATTGGCTGCAGAAGTGGAAAACTGGGAGAACATTGCCTAACTATGTCCCATGCTGCACAGCTTCTGCTTGGGCTGTTCTTTGCTATTTTATTGCTGTTATTTAACCCAAAGGAGTTGAAAACATCTCTTCAGACCCATTTCATGACAGATTCACACCACAAACACAAATGACAACTGCTTCAACCAAGTATGTCTTTGTATGGGTTGTCAGACAGAGAAATTGCTTTCAACTCTATTGGACTTACAATGAAAATAACACTACTAGCTAATTTTCATACTGCAACAAAGCTCTATATGAAAGCGATGACTGAAAAAAATAAATTCTTTCACAAAACAGAGAAATATCAAATCAAAAGCCCCTTTTCCATTGCAAGCTCCAGGATTTAAAACCCAGCCTGGGACTTTGAAGTTTGAGGTGATCCCATTTGCCGGGGGTTGTTTACGTAAAGCAGCCCAATGACGTATGGGGAAGTTGTGAGGAAAACTGCAGTACCTCTCCGGTCCAGCGGGTAGTGTCAAGAAAACAGCATAGGTCAAATAGACAAGGTGGAGAATCTGTATCTGTATCCTGCGACTCATCCTGGCCCCGGAGAAACAGGATGGAGAACACACAACTGGATTTGCTGATGGAGTTACACCTCCTTAGCCCCTTTTACACCGGAACTTACCCTATTCTACCGACTCAGTTCCTCACCGCTGGGCTCCACTCCTTTTTCTATAAATGAATAAAGCACAGCTTCTCTGCCTACACAGGGACCGCAGTGGTGTGGCAAAGGGAACAGAAGCAGAGAGGGGAGATAAGACTGATCTGTCTACGCCAACGTTTTTTCATTCCAAGTCATTGGTTTGCATCTGACTTGGAATGCGCCTAGGAGGATGGGCCTCCACGTGCTTAAAAACAGCAGCGCTCCAACTACTGGTTGCTTAAGTGCAAGCCGCCAGAATTGACAGAGACTCCTGGATAGGTGTTGAAATGTTTTCAGAAGAACATGAAAGTCTGGTTGCCTCGGATTTAAGCCCGTTTGCTGGTGTCATGACCAGGATAAATGAGAATTTGACAGGCATGTTTAAGTACCAATGGACAATAGTTGGTGTAAACAGAGTGGTAGCATTAGGAAGTGAGCATGACGGATCAGGCTCCAAATGTCATAGATTGATGACTGTAACTGGCTGTTATATACTGATGCATTTGTATTGATTTAGCAAACTTAACATTTTCATCAGCATAATCCCTTACTGACTTCATTATTTAAGACAGTAGATTTGCTGTGGGCAGACAGATTTAACCCTTGGTTTTGCCTAACTTGTGAAATGGTTTGTCTCACCTTCTTCTTGGACTTGAAGACGTTGCAGCGGAAAACATTGCTCTGTCCATCTCTGGCTATGTAGCTGAAGATCTTCAAATCCTGTGAGTCATGTGAAACGTAGAATATCCTATAAGAAAAACAAATAGTTCAGAATGGACAAAAAAAACCCACTAAAAATGGTAATGAAATGTTATTATTTTATTAAGATTGTAACACTTTTTAAAGTTCAAAACCTGTTTTACGCTTTAAAAAACTCTTGATTAAATTTGTGGATCTGGCTATTTGAATAGAACAGAAGGAATATTTCTATTGATTTTTGGTCAGCTAGGAAGCAGCAAGTTCAATAAAACACAAAGAAAGTAAAGTTTAAACTTGGAAAAAAAACTGTTGTGCTGGATGAGGGAAGTATTATGGAAACCAGTTGTGATGAGACACACCATGTCCGGCAGAGCATGTAAACACCAGAAGGGAGAAGTCAGAGAGAAAAGGGAAATGCAAAAAAGACAAATAATAACCTGCAGGAGGGAGGAGTATCTATGTGGTGAGATCCACACAGACTAATCATGACAGACTATGGTTGGAAAAATAAAGCAGATGAAAGAGCGGAGCAAATATTGAAAAGTGCAATAAGAATCAAAGAGACTGGATATAAGGCTGTTGTATGTTTTTATTTTAACTTCAAAATATACAAAAGAAAAGAAAAAATCCCAACAACCTTTTAATGCTTCATGTGACTTCAGACATAAGTTTGTAAACTGAAGTCTTTGTAGACAATTCAAGCCTCCTTTTTCAAAGTTTCAAGTTCAATGAAACTATTTTACATAATCTGGTGCGGTCTGCAAGATATGTGAGACTGGTTAAATATCATAATTTGTTCCCAAGCACAATGTAATTTGATGATTAAGCGAAAAAAAAAACAAAAAAAACTTTAGTTCCCTGCCAGAACCGTGAAACCCATTTAAACAAATATAACCCCACAGGGAATATATAATAATGCATCCTCAAATCTATTAGCCCCATCTTTAATTAAAGGCCATACTTCAAACTGTAAACCACAAACAACCTATAATATTTTAAATTGCTAACCCTAAAAACCAAAGCTTAACTTCTAATCAATTTGTATGAACCAATTTGCATGTAGTTATTGCCCAAGACCTCAGCACAATAGCTTATAAACATAGACCAATGTGCAGTGAAGAATATGAAATGATGTATTGTCTAACACTTGCTTGGTTTTACTTAGTACTCTAATGCTTCTTGAGTCCTTTACAAAGAATATATTTAAAGTGTTCTTTTCTGCTAACTCCACCATCAGTTATTACCCCATGAAATCTATGTTCATTCAGTCTTCAAACATTCCCATTCATTTTATTCTTTGCATGCATATTAAAGCTACCAAATATTCAAAATCAAATTGTTATTTTTATAAATTTTTTCCATTTAAAATTACAGTTTGAAGTCCTTTATATGAAGTTGTCAGGTTCAAACACCTAAAACATTCATTAACAACACAAGAATGAGAGACAACAATGAGGTTAGTTTTCAAATAATCTTGCAAGGAGATCGAACGGAGATGCTTAATACAGATCTCCAAATCCGATCTGAAGCAAATCCGTCGCCTCCTCTCGATTTATTAGGAAAAGGAATCCCTGGTTCCATTGTCAAGCTAAGGGGTAGGGATAAGCAAAGCAACTGTGACCTTCGAGATAATACCAAGCAGTTCACACAGTGCAGCACTCCAGATGGCTGAATAGAGTTCATAAAAACACTTATTATAGTCACAACATATTTCTCTGCTTTCTGCAGGCC
Organism: Fundulus diaphanus; assembly: GCA_037039145.1. NCBI lineage: Eukaryota > Metazoa > Chordata > Actinopteri > Cyprinodontiformes > Fundulidae > Fundulus > Fundulus diaphanus. The sequence continues at coordinate 17,511,388 of CM073128.1, read as the reverse complement.
TTCTGCAACTATAAGAGAGAGATCTAAAACCTTAAAACTTCTTAGTAGTAAAGAGTAAATATATATGATAAATGCAATGAAAATAGTAAATAACATAAAATGTGTAGAAAATAGTAAGAATAATTCTATCAGAAGTACCAGAGAAATTGGTAGAGTGACAGGAGATTTCTCCAGATGTGTGGAAAATATTTATGCAGACCACCTCCTTTGTCACCTGTTGCTTCTTTGCCTGGTTAACATGCCCCTCTTCTCAATACTTGTTTTGCAGAAACATGTTACTGGTAAAAGGCAAATACACCAATTCAAATAAAAATGTTATGCTAAAGAGATTTTAGATGAAAGATTTAAACCATAGCCTTCACATAAACTACTTTTAGTATCAATTGTTTCATTCTCTTGGAGGAGCTGGATAGAGCAGTTCCAACCTCTATCCATACTAAAATATTTTAGAAGGCTGCCTACTGTTCTTAATTGCAATATTAAACTCCACTTAAAAGTTTCATGGATTCTTATGAGCTATTTTTATGTCTTTATATGATTACATATTTCAAGGGTGAACAAAAATATTGATAAAATGACAAAGCCCTTATTTATATTGCCATTACAGGCTGTGACTTGATTCTGATTAGGGGTTCTCATTGTGCGGGTTATTACAATAAGCTTAAATATCAACTTACTGTAGAGAGTATGAAACACATGAGGCGGAACAGCTTTGTAATTGGGTAATTAGAGCCATAATAAAAGGCCTGGTATAGGATGCGTTGAGTAATTTATCACACTAAGACAATAAAAAAACAGACAAGGGTAAAAAATTAAAGGGAGGTTATGCAAATAAATGCATGCTGGCTCTGCCTAAATGCACATCTAAGCGTTTGGCCATGTGCATGTCAGTGTTTGTGCACTTGTAATCAGTAGTCTCATCTACTTACCCGGTGACATTTCTGTGGTATTTGCTTGGGTATATTTTCTGAAAGGCAGACTGGCAGAGGCTGGGTCATATGGATGGTGTTCTTTATCAACACAGCTTAGCAGATGGTCAAATGCCAGCAACAGCACACTGCTGTGACTCATTCAATCACGCATTCAAACACCACTGAGCTAAAGAACTGGTACCTGATTTCTCTTTCAAAGTGATGCCGTCTAAAGGGCGTCCAGAGAGATCAATGCATGCACATAAAGTCATTGCTGGGGGCTTCTATTCTAAGCATGAAGTAGAATTACCCTATTTTTTTCAACAATTATTTCTGACCTTTAAATTTACCATGAGACGGTTATTTGTTTACACAATACGAAAACTCTTATTACTTCACTCTTTCCGATTTTTTTACTTCAATGTCATATTGGTGGATGAAATCTGTTGTCCCCTGGGGATCCAGGCATGCAGTTTTCAGTGTCTTCAGTGTCATTGCCAAGGTGTAAAACTAGTTATTTTTTGTGTCAAATACAAATCTAGGCTGATGGTGGTAAATCCTAAACCACACTACTGTATGTCTGAGTTTGTAATATCTCAGAAAGATAAAATATGTGGGCCATTTCTGTCAGAGAGTTTATTTTTTACTTTCTTTAATCTGCTGACTCCTCATCCTGTCTTTATTAGAAATATGTAGTTGCGGTTCTACAATAATCCAAATGATCTATTAGCGTGAAGAATGCAACAATAATTAAAATGGCCAATGAAAGCTACTTACTGACTCAACAAGGATTTTCCAGCCCACACACTGCTAGTGAGGGATTATAGAAATAAAGCAAAGCAAAACAAAAAAGCTGGGAGAAAATTGCTAAGTTATATTTCTCAGTTGTATCTAAGGCCTAGACTGCATAATGTCTTTTTTAATTAGTGATTTCTTCCATACAACGGTCAGAAATTTTAAAAATCAACAGAAAAGTATGAGGGCCTAATCAAGGTGAGCAGGTGACAGGTAAAGGTAAAAATACAAACACATGTGGGACTATTTTTTTTCTTCAAATCTAGCTTTAGAACCTACCCATTGTGAGGCACATACTCCAAGCTCTGCACAAATAACATTATGAGAGCCTGGTGTTTGAGATCACACTATGCATTCTAAAGTATCATAGCCAAAGAGGAGAGGCCGTAATTATTTGTTGGCACCCCTGATAAAAATGTCTAAAAAACACTTTAGTACACTGACAAAAGATCCAATTTGCTGAGACTTGGAGATGTATACTCTTGTTGAATAACGGTAAAGGCTCCCACATACTTGAGCATATTCTGTGAGAGCTGACTGTCCGTGGATGTTTTACCCTTTATAGTCGAGCGTACCTATTGTCTACATTTCTTGTGACAAATTCCCACATTACCCAGTTTCTGCCAGCGAGACGAATCGGGGGAAGGGGATGGTAACATGTTTGATGAGCTATTGTGCGCCTATAGCCGCTTTTTCTCCAGCAGCCACCCACCGGGCATCTGTCAGTGCGGTACAGATAGGTGCTGTGACGCCGCGGGTCCTTGTAACTGCCTCCTTGGAGCAGCTCAGTGTATCAAGATCAGTGTCAAATATAAAATAAGTTTGATGTGAAGACTTCTTCCCACCGAGGAGTTTATAGTGTGACACCGCGTACACAGTCGTAAACGCTGAGCTCTGTGAGTACCATTCCACGCGGAGTCCGCCTAGAATCTGTGCAGACTTCGTGTGGACGTCCGCATACTCATGTCCCTGCAAGAGCCTTAAGATTTAGCTTTTCAGCAACAAAACTTGAGTTGGGTTGAGCCTGAAGCAAAGAATGCCTATGTTAAAAGAACATCTGATGCTCACTCTTAAGTATGATGGAGGGTCTGTCATACTGTGGTTCTGCTTCTCTTCCTAACCCTCGCTGGAGTGCAGGGCATGAATGATCTAGAGAAGTTACTCTGGATTATGGTAAGAGAAATGAAGATCTCTCTTTCTGTGTGCTCCAACCTTGGCACTGTTCTAAAAGGAGACTGAGCTACCATCTAATTAGTTAAGTGGTGTTGTACAAATTACTATCAGCAGGAGATCCATTGCGTTGCCAGTAATTTTTTTAGAAACATTTCTTAACATGGAATCTTTTACCCCCAACAAACAAATTCGGTCAATTTAAAAGCTGAGTCTTTCAATAATGTTCAGTTTAAAAATATGCTACTGGAATGAAAGATAACTATTTTTTACAGGTCTTTACCAGAGTTTCCAACAAATCTGTCCAGGTCTGTAAACTGCAAACTCATCAGCCACTCCGTAAGCCCACGATTATACCATAGATGAGAACAGAAAGTGTGCCTTCAAACACACCAATTACTCTCAATGAAAGAGACTCAATGGATTAGAGAAGTGCAGAAAACCAAATGGTGTCAAAAAGGCTTTGGCTACATGTTAAGGCTCACAAACAGAAAATATTAACAAAATCACTAAAATCAAACCATTCTGATGGAATTCCGATCATTACCGTACAGCTACATTCTACTGTTTCATCTCTTTATTGGCCTCCACATTGACCCTGCACCCTGAGTCACAGAGATACAATGAAATTCCCAGATTTATCAGAAGCTGGGGACATGCTCTTGTGATACCCACCTCCCTCAAGTATTGGTTCCCATGAAAAAAAAAAAAAACTCTCACACACATAAAACACCGTTACAGCCTGACTACTGAAGCTCTGCTGAGAGTGAGTAAAAGTGAGCTTAACTGGCTGGCTTAACTGACAAATCCCTCAGCGGAACACAGATGACGGCAGAGATACATCTTTCTCCACCGTGTCTCGGAAGAACAGCTGCCAACCATCCAGGTGAAGACGCATCAAACAGATAGCAGCTTTGAATAGGAGAGGCAGTCACGAATGCTGGTTAACAGCGAAAATAAATCAGACTACAAATACTGCCAGCAGCAAACTTCTACATCTTAAACATGAAGGGGGTTGCCTGTCTCGTTTTTACTTAGAATCCACAAGAGAGAATGTCACTATCCTGTTGCTGCTTAAATGACAAGAATGGAAAGACAATGCACCACGCTTAAAAGTACATAGGGTGAACTTGAGCACAGCTGTTCTGGCTAATGAAATGATTAAACTATATGGCACAATATAACCAATATGAATCAATTTTTACTTTTAAATAATCCAAATAGTTGACCTTTACAGGACAAATCTAAAAAAATATCAGATTCAAATCTTTGGCTCTTGGAAACATAAAAAGTCAATAATTTCACATCCTCGGCACAGGAACTCCAACCCACTTTTTCCTCTAAACATTTACAGTGAAATAGGAAAAATGGTCTTTGAGAAGGAGATGCACAGGTCAACATTCTTCATCAGAATCTTGGTGAAGACTTTAGCAACTGTTTACAACTGTGACTGGCTCATTTTGATGCAAGAAATGAACACTTCATGTTAAAAGGCCTGCCTTTTAACTGAAGGCCTTAAATGTCCAACATTTTCCAGAAGGAATTCATTCTGTAGAATAACAGGAATTCTGATCAGTAGAAGACATTGTGGAAGCAGACTATCTCACATAGGAGAGCTTAAATGTATCATTTTCAATTCAAAGTTTTTTTTAATCTAAACTGTTTAGATGTATTGAAATAGGAATGTATCAAAACATTTGACTATGAACTCCGCAGAGTAATATATATAGACTGCTGTCACACTGCTCTTTTCTATCCTGCCATGGTTCCTTCTCTACTAAAAAACATATAATATGTGGGTCTAAATGTGAGCAATGGAGGGGGATTTGAGGGGAAATCAAGTCTTGCCAAGCCTTCGAAGTATCTTTGCTGCTTTCTGATGCATGCCTGTTGTTAGTGTGCTTTGGGATGAAGGGTGTGTGATTCACAGTGTTCTGTTGAATCAGAATAGGGTACTATAATTATTTTTTTTTAACCCTATTACTTCATGAACATTAAGTAATATCATTGAGTTATTGCTTCAATATTTGAGTCACATCAGTTGCGCACAAAAGCAAAATACATGGTGTGTGAGAACATGAAACATTCATGCAATGACATTTTTCAACATGTCCTAAAGAGCTGTAGTTGCCTAGCTTCTGTGGTGATTGAAGTGAATATACTACAATGTCAAATTTGTGGTCAGATGATGCTGAAATGCAATGTTTTCTACGCTGTCATATCTTCAGTTGTCATTGAAAAAAAAAATGAAGAGACGCAATAGTGTAAAGGGAATGTTATTTTTGATCCCTATCCTTTGTTTGACCAGCAAATATTGCCTCCAGTTTTTCCAAATAAATTTCTATGCAAACCTCTGGATTTATTCCTCCAAGCAGTAGACATCCAGAAATGTCTTTAAAAGACATGTATTTCATGTTGGACAGTCACTGTCCTTGTGTGGGTAAAAAGCTGTGTCTTTTAACGCTTGAAAGTATTTGTCAGAAAGAAATTACGTAACTAAGCTCCCATCCAGACAGCTCAACTACAGCTGTCAAATCATAGACACTGTTTATGGCATGCAGCACAGTCACAATCAAAATCGTTTTTGACAGCTTGGAGTAAAAAAAAAAAGAATACTTTTGAAATTACTTATGTTAATTTACTGCCGATATTCGCTTTTGAATTGGTTGTATTTTTCCCATGACTGGAGGTTTCGCACTGAAATTGAACCAGCATTGTTAATGTCTATGGATGCAAATTGTGATAAGTGCACAAAAGGGTGCAAACAATAGAAAATTGACATGTTAATGGTGATTGAAATGAGACATTTTCATTCATTTAATTCTACATGTTTTCATACAGGAGCAAAGAAACAAAGTAATTGCCATCAAATAATTCTGCACAAGAGCCGACAAGCAGAGTGAAAGGAAATGACATCAGAACAAACATAGAACATAGAACAAAGAATTCTGACTTGAAGTGAACCAGACCACAGCCATTTAACGGAAAAGGGAGAGGATGTGTGGGTGAAGTCTACCAACAAGGAAAAAGACTTGTATGGAGATCCTGTGTGCACTGTGAATGAATCAGAGAGAGGAACAAAAGAAGACGAGTGTCTTAAAACCACGCTAAAGTTAAGTGGTGAGGTAGGAGCAGGACAGAACCACTGGAAGTGGGTCATATCAAACTTGCTGGTGTCCCAGTAACAAATCCAGCAGCTTCTGTTGTCCATAAATGTAAAGTAGCTCACCCGAACAATCATTAACTATTAACACGCAGTCTAATGCAGGGTTAACTAGATTCCCAATGACTGCACACTCACTCACGCTAATAGTTAACCATGGTAATATGGCCCTCCTGTTACCAGGCTGAATCCGTCGTGCAGGAGGCCCACGATCGGATGTTTGAGTAATGAAGTGGGGTTGCTGCGGAATGCCTCGCTCATTTTTCCTCCGATAAATTGCTGCCCGTGAAAACACAGGAGCTATAAATCAAAAGCACGCGCACGCACACACACCATCATCACCAGTGGCACAGTTACTTATGATCGATACAACATTGGTCCTGTGCCAGATCAGCCTAGATGTCTGTGTTTGCCTGTTGCTGCATGAGCATCATGTTCAGGCATGAAAACTGAACTAAACAGGATTACATATCTCTCCACATTTAACATCCTGTTATTGGAAATCATTGAACACTTTCGGTATCAATTTCTGCAACATGAAACATATTATGGGAGTGGAGCAAAGTATCCCCCTGAAAACAGGAGAATCTTTGCTTAGATCCGTGCAAAATATCTGTGCTCTGTTGAAGTAGAGCTAAGAGTATTTGTATTCATAGTTTGCGTTTGGTGGAAACTGCACACTACTTGCGTAATTTTGTAAAGTGGTTACTTTAAACCATAACTTCCCATACTAAAACTAATTGCGTGAAGTACTAAATTTTACTGCATGGGGACAAGCCAATTTCAAGATGTTTAAGGAAAAGTAAAATAAAATAAAAATCTATGTTATAAACACTTGTTACATAGATTAAAGGTGTGACAGATACTGAGTTTGGATAGTTGGTTTAGGAGCATGTTGTGTCCAGTCACCAATGGCTGTACCTGCATGAAAGTAACCCTGTTAAATTGTTTGTAATTGTGTTTTAAAGAGTCTTGGTAGAATATTCCAGTTCAGGTGTGGGCTATTTTGAGATTAACAAATGTAATAAATACTCCTTAAGTGGTGAAAAACATACTTTACGTTTGCCAACGTTGAATGAGATATCAAGTTCAACAAGTAAGCCATGGAAGATTTGTTCGAAGAGCAGCTGACGGGTAACTTCTTATGTTTGTTTATAAGCAGTACGTAAAAACCATTTTTGTCTACATTCATAAACAGTGGAGGTCTGCTGTATAACCAGGTGGTGTTAGCAAATCCAGCTTTTAAAGATTTGTGTAGCTGAGACATTTTAAGTGACGTAATGACGTGGCAGCAAAATGCCTCTCAAGCTGCGGAAGAATCAAATAAGTTTTTAACTTTGTTTTTATGGACCCGATAAAGAACAGCCCCAGTTTAGCACTGGAAACACTTCAATGAAACAAAACAACTAAAAATGTGCCTTAATGCATGCAGGAAGGTTATTTACAGAGATAAACACCGTTGTGATGGCAACACAAGAGGAAGTCTTTTTGGCCATTATTACATGGCTGCACGTTTGCAGCCAGTCTCATCATTAATGCATTACACAACAAATGGTAAATGGCTTGTACTTGTATAGCGCTTTATCGAGTCCGACGACCACAAAGCGCTTTACACTAGAGTCACTCACCCATCCGCGCACACATTCACACACTGACGGTGGTGAGCTATGTTAGTAGGCACAACTGCCCTGGGGTAGCCTGACAGAAGTGAAACAATAAAAACAAGCGACAAACAATAACAAAAAAAATTAAAGCATCTTTAATTTCCCTCCAAAATAATGCTTCCTCCTCATTTACTTCATAATTTTTTGCCTCCTAAATATGATATAAACGTTTGATTAACTGCAAAATAAAAGTGTCTCACTGATGCATTTGTGATGATTATTGAGTTGTTAACTGCATTTCTTTAATCTGGACCACATTATACACGTGCAGTTTGGTAATTACAACATTATTTTCGCTCAGGTATCTAATTTTGTTTTCTTTTTTGCCAACTGCCCAACACAAAGAAATGCATTAGTTTCAACAAAGAAGCCATATATTGCCATATTCCTTTACAGGCTAAAGCTCTGGCCACACTGCATGGTTTTCTGACCAATTTTCCCCTCATTCCCAGTCGGGGAAAGTATTTGTCAGTCTGTACTAGTGGCTGTCAGCCGGCAGGGAGCGTCGGCCCAAAAATCTGTCAGCATGAGATGGGGGGGAAGACTAGGTCTCCAAGTGTGAGAAGGAAACCGACCTGATCCAACCTGAGTCACAATCAAACAGACATGTTTGCATTTTTTGAGGCGGATCTGGATTCAGTCAGATAGTGTGAACTGATTACCGATCCAACTTCAAACGTGTGTTACTGACACCGAATGAAAAAGTAAAAGTATTTGCGTAACTATACATCCTCATGAACATAAATGCACGGGGCATAACCATAGTATAAACGTTATAATTTCAATCGTCATGAAACAAACAAAACAACAAAAGCAACAACAAGAGATAGTCTTGGCCATTTAAGCCTACAGTAAACAATGAACGCCATTATTGAAATAAACCAAGAAACATATTCAACATAAAGGTAATGGGACTTAATTTAACAAATTAACTTTCCTGCATGGAGTATTTTTACATAGAATAAACCTATTTATCACACATTCATAATTTTTATTTCCACAATCCAGCCCAAACATTATATTTATGTCCAGTGGTGTCCCGATACCGGGTCCGATACCAGTGTCGAGTACTCATACTCGTACTTGTAAAAGCAACCCGATACTCTGGACCGATATCCATTTTGTGCTTAATTTTCCTCCTGGGCTGGGCTACACTGCAACTCAAAGGCTAGATGCCACGCTACACCAGGAAGTGGTGATGTACACCAAGAGGTTGTTTGCTGACCCTCCAAAAGAAAAAGAAGGAGAGAAGATAACTGAAGCTCTAACTGAATTCATCGCCCTTGATGGTCAGTCATTTTCAATGGTTAACGACATTGTAAAGTTATTTGTGATCTATAAGTACCAATTTAAAGTATCGGTACTTGGAATCGGCAAGTATCTAAACGGAAGTACCCGTACTTGTACTTGGTCTGGAAAAAACTGGTATTGGGACACCCCTGTTTTTGTCTATTGAGATTAAAATATCATTGATAGCCATTCAAAAATCCACAAATAAACTCACAACCTCAAATGTATGTTCTAGGGGTCACCAACATGGTCCTCGAGGGCATCATGTTGCCCCCGTGGACCACATGTGGCGCCCACGAGCCTGTTCTGAACAAAAAAAGCACAATCCTCTAGTGAGCTTCATCTAAAACATTATTTTATTACTCTGTTTATTCACACTTGCATTTATGCAGATTTAAAAATGACAATATCTATAAGAAAGCATTAAAAAATGTGTTTATTTTACATAAAGTTATGGTGAACTCTGACTCCTTTTGTCGATTTCTCCTGCACTGTTTACATTGTTTACACTTCAATGGTTTACTAGGAAATCACTGCTGCACCTTATCCTGTAATTCACTGCTATTTACTGTAACTTTTCAAGCTGTATGCAAAACGAAATTTCATTCTGTACGCACTCTGTGCATACAAAATGACAAATAAAGTCTTTTAGTTCAGAGGTCAGTACTGGTAGCCCTTTGTATGCCTCTGTACCAAAGAAGTAACTATCAGTTTCAAAAAGGTTGATGACCCCTGTTCTAAACTCTCAACATGAATATAATAAAGAATAGTCATAACTCGACGAGCCCGATTCACTTGTGGGTTAAAGTTAGCACATTTTAAAATGCATCTCTTGTACTTTATGGGAGATTTTAATAAAAACATCAACCGTCCAAATTCTAAAAATGTCTTCTTTCACCACCACTGACTGATATGTTTATTCCTTCAATTGTCATCCTAGTCAGAGTTTCCATGAGAGTTTAAGGGGACCATTTAGGATAAGTTGGTCTGAAAAATCCTGTACTCTGTGATTTGTCACTAGACCCAGCTGTTAAGTGTGTGATCCCCAGTCTATCAGATGTGAAACCAAACCTGTTAATGCGAACATCTAGTCTTTTCGAAATCTGTGACAACTGTAAAAGTCGTGTAGCATTTCACCAGCTTAACACTTCAACACTCCAAGAAAAAAAAAAAAAAAGGTACCCGGACAGAAACAGAGCTTGGCTCTTTTTCCTGGATATATTTTGTTACTCAGCCCAGTCAACAGCCCTGACCTAACACTGTCCAGAGCAGGATGCATCTGACACAGACGTAAACTAACTGCATAGTACAGAGATCAGGCAGTATTTTGATTAAAAAAGACAAAATGGCACAAGTACAGATTCATTATCAGAAAAGATGTTGTGTCAGCTCAAAGTCTGCTTGCCAACACAAAGAAAATAATGGAAATTTTATTGCAAAGACTTGGCAAATCTGAACAGGCTTAATCATCTAGCAGGCAGCTGCATGATTGAATCTGTTTAAGTCAAGGAGAAAGGTTAGCAGCTCAGCTCCATTTAAATCTAAAAAATCTTGCATAAATGCTTGCCTCTGGATAAAGGCACATTCTGAGCTCTTTCGAGTGAAATGAGGTTACTAAAGTTATATTGCTTGCCATACAGAAAAAAATTGTAAAACTATTTTGTTCAAATAAACAAAACTATTCAAGAATGGGGGATTATTTATTAAGTATTCTGGTGTTCTTCCTTAAAGGATCAACAGCAGTGGGTGACTTAATCTCTGCTTCACATTACTATGTATGAGTTTAAGAGAATGGGAACAACAGTGGCTTGTTGATGGATAAGCAATGCTAATTTTACAGATGCACAAATGAAACTTGATGGTCTACTTGGATTTAGAATCAATTGCTAGATTACAATTTCTACATCCTTTTTCATTGTAAAACGTCGATAAAAGAAATGTACTCCTATTGCATAAAAAGCTGTATTCTTCCTAACTTTTTCAATGTAAGTCAGGGATGTCCAACGTGCAACCCAGGACCGACTTATCGTCCTTGGAAAACTTGCGTGTGGCCCCCCGACTGCAGTGCATGAACGGTACAAATGTAGCCCTTCAGCAGCAAATGGGGGTGATGCAGATGGACACTTTTTTGCAATTGATTCGATTTTCAATGACAAATTTTAAATCTAATGAAACAGAAAATGTTATGTACAACCCAAATTGTATTTTTGTGTTATTAGTGTGTTATTTTGCTTTAATTTAATATTATAGTAAGTAGGGCCAAACGTATCCAGTGACTTCACTCATAAAGAGACTTGGGCACACTAACTCATTAAGCTTGGCTAAAATCGGAAACGTTTTTTTTTTTTTTTTTGTCGCTGGGAATAGACTTAAAAGATTTTCTCGACTTACAAAATGGTAAATGCTTGACCCAAAACTTTAACAATATTAACATACTCGTTTCTATTTTGTTTAATTGAAATATTGCATGTTAAATCTATTGCTGAGTAAATAAAAAGAAAATAGTTAAAAAGAAAATAATTCTCACTATGATTATTTCCTTCGGGGTGGGGGTGAGGGAAAAGTACCCTCAACTTGCCGATTGTGCAAAACGTTTGGACACCAGTGTTTTGAGTGAAGAATCAATTATCTTCCACTGGATTAGTCACACGTGGCTAGTGCTCATTTAAGGAATACTGAGCCCATTCAGTTTAGAACAAATTATTCTCATTAATAAAAATTAGAAGAAATAAACTCAGAGAGCAAGACTGAAGGCTATGCTTCTGGCACTCACAAAAAGAAAAGAAGAGAAAAAGAAAATACTTAGGTGCAATAATTAGATTTTTGGATTTAAGAGTTAAGACTGCAGTTTTAAGAAAAGTGGATAGGCCGACAGGTTTGTGCATCACTAATGGAAGCCACTTGTGTTTCCGTTACTCGGGTCACTGTGATCCTGCTCCCCATTGCTTTTGTGCTGGAATGCAATAATCTTGCTTTGAATTTGAGAGTGACTCCAAACCATTACCGAACTGACCCGGGCCTAAAAGGGATGTGTCGTGAATATGTTCACTTCTACCCAAGATTTATGCGTCGTACATACATGTAAAACATACGGAGACCATGCGGGCCACAGAATTTATGCAATGACAGCATGTCAGAAGGTCAAATGTGTGGCAGGAGTTTTAATCAATAAGAAGGCTGATGAAGCAGCAGGCAGAGTTTGTCTTTCTTTTCACAGTCTCAGGAGAACTACAGAGAGCAGAGGAGGATCAGAGACCGAAAGGAAAATAAATCTTAGAAAACATCAGCGGAAGTCCTGGGCAGAAAAAAAAAGAAAAGATAGGAAAAGCAGCAAGTCATGAATAAGAGAAACAAAGCTGATGTGGAGCTTATACATATGATCACAGGGAGAGAAGCGGATAAATCTGTTGACATTCCTGCAGAGTGTGCTCCAATAACAACTCTTTCCTTTGGGATCTAAGAAGAACAAGACAAAAACATGCAAGAAAATGTCACTGAATATGCAGACACGAGACTAACCTGCTATTTTTATGGTAACGTCAGATGATTTTATTATTAACTGTATACCAAACACGCCAATCCTAAAAAAAAAAAAAAAAATGATTATGATAGGTAACTACGCCAAATGATTTTAAAAAGTACCCAATTAGATAGGTGGATTGAAAATACACCTGGCAGCTAAAATGTCACAGTGACGTCAAACTGCTGCACAGTTCAGATTTCTCATTAGTGTTGCTCTCTTATCTCCCCGAGCTAAACAAGGACTTACTCCTCCAGATCCATTTCGATCTTCTCTTTCACTGAATGGGCTCTCCTCTCTTTTTAAATGCAAGGTATAACAGCGATTCTGAAAGAAAACTAGGGATACTTAATTCTAAGGGGAAAACATCTTAGGAGAGAAATACAATATACTGCTCAGAAAATTAAAGGTAACACTTAAACAACACAATGTAACTCCAACTGTTCCCTTTATTTTTTTTTGAGCAGTATACATAAAAGGAGGGCAGACACATTTTGATCTGATAAAAAAAAAAATCCCCATCTTCCTAAAAGGAACAATAAAAAACGAATAAAGCTAAGCATGCATTTGTCCCCTTCTAAACTCCCCCAAACAGATTTATTCGACTTTGGCATGGAGGTGCTGAGTGGTTGAAGAGGATCAGGTTGTTTTAAAAGGGATCTTCAGCTGATCTGCATTATTAGGTCGGGTATCTCTTCACGCTACCTCCAACTTCTGGAACCAACACTTTCCAAATGAAACATACACATGTACTGCATCTTAAAAGAAGACTTTGAACAACTAAGCAACTACCCAGTTCTTTTTTCGCCTTGGTTCAGGTAAAATGATTCTAACGTAACCACGCTGTAGTTATGGTCCATATCTTGAAAAAGGCAAGGCAAGGCAAATTTATTTATATAGCACAATTCAGTACAAAGACAATGCAAAGTGCTTTACATGATTAAAATATAGCAAAATAAAACTATAAAAGTGGTGATTCAGTTAACTAGAACAGTTGAAGGCAGTCCTAAACAAATGTGTTTTTAATCTTGATTTAAAGAAAGTCAGGCTTTCCACACCTTTACAATTTTCTGGACGTTTGTTCCAGATAAGTGGAGCATAGGAACTAAATGCTGCTTCTCCTTGTTTAGTTCTGGTTCTAGGTATGCAGAGTAGGCTGGAGCCAGAAGACCTGAATGGTCTGGATGGTTGATACACTGATAACAAGTCTGTGAAATTCCTCAAGTGTAAGGTCATTCCTCTTGCCGATGGACCTGTTCCTACCACACTTTTCCGTCCACGCACCTTTCCACTAATATGCTTAGATACAGCACTAATAATTCCATTTTAATATTAAAATCTTATCTTAATGACTTTTCCTATGTGCTATAATGTTTTCCCCTAACCTTTAACTTTAACCTAAATTAGCCATCAGCCATAAAAGCCCCGATGAACAGAAATAAACGCTTGAAACATATCACTGTGCAAAATTAATATTTACTATCAGGCTTGCTATTCAACTGCATTACTGAAATGAACTTTTTAATGACATTCTAATTAATTGAGTTGGACCTGTAATTGTCCGATTGCTTTGTGTTTTTGATTACAGAAGCGGACTAAAGCAAAGCTCGACTGTCTGTAGACTCTGGCGTATGCCAAAACAAAAACAAACAAAAAAAAAAAAATTAAATAATGGTCGGATTGAATTCGGCTCTTTGTAGTTTCCTACCTCAGCTTGCTTTGTCCGCTTTTTACAGACAAGTCATATGTCGCCCAGCTTTCTCATTCATTGCCTGGATGGTCCACCTTTGTTCCTCAGCATCTGGAACTAGTATGAGACCATCAGCCTTTTCTCCAGCTTCCACGTCTTTGAATTCAGCACTTCTCAGCTAATCTTAGCTTTATTTCCTTCAGCTTCCAATCCTACAACAGCTGCACAGTGTTCGGTATTGCAAAGACAGAATCTCATGTCTACAACACAACTCGCTGCACTATTAGACTTTTCTGTCTGGAGCCAAACTTCTAGTCACAAGTTCTAGTCTATATTTTACACTGATACCTAATATTAGAATATTACTAATAATGTGACTATTATTTTGAGGTCATGAAAGCAGCAGTAAACTGTAGCAGTATGGACTGATGAGGCTCTCACCACCCTACAGCACTGCCTTGAACGCACAACATAGGGATGTTTTGAAAAGGGCTCAGACCCAGAGGAGTTTACATCTATGGAAGCTTACATCCAGTTAAGAGTGACGAGTTTTTTTTTTAAATGAAAAAAGACTGATTTCATGTGTTGATTTTACATTTCTAGGACAAAACGTCTCTAAAAATGAGAAAAACCAGAAACAGGGAGCACTAACCTGGCACCTTTCCTTCCAAAGACAAGCAAGCTTAATACATTCTCAATACTGATTAGTGTCCGCGTGGGCTCCACACACAAATTGTATTCAGCTGCCGCCCTCCGTTTCACTCAGGAGAATGTGATGCTGTTGCTAATACTGACTCACGAACCAAGGTCAGGCTTATATCCAAACCCGCACATGTAAACGTAGACAGAATGCCCAGAGGCAGCGGAGAGCAATGAGCGGGCGCAGAGAGGGAAACACCCTTCGTTGTCATTTACATTCAACCAGGAGATACCGCTGCAAACTACCAAGATTGGAGTCTTGTTGAAGAAATAATCTCTTTAAGGATTAGCAATGGTAACAGGGATAAAATAAAGGTTATTGAATGAATGCAAGCTTCTTTCAGATGGCCAAATCTCATTTAATTGAATGATAAAACAAGGTACTGATTAAAAACAACATGACTATTTCCTCTAAACCTTACACTTTCAGAGCAAATGTATTTTTTGTTAGTAGACTATATGAAAACATTCTGAATGCAACGTCGGTTTTATTTTGATCTTAATCTGTATGATGAAGTCATTTTGAATATGGGTGATTAAGAATGTAGATGAAATAAATTTAAGGTAAATACAATAAAAAGGAACCTAAACAGCGGTTCTCCATTATTTAAGAAGGTGACATCTGCTTCCTCAGGAGGGAAACCATAAAAGTCGGCCAAGTGATGGGAGAATTTCACCAACTCTTAGAACAAAAT
Source organism: Fundulus diaphanus (assembly GCA_037039145.1). Lineage (NCBI taxonomy): Eukaryota > Metazoa > Chordata > Actinopteri > Cyprinodontiformes > Fundulidae > Fundulus > Fundulus diaphanus. Next base: position 17,495,791 of record CM073128.1, on the reverse strand, counting down.
TGAAAATGCCATTCAAAGCACATATTTGAAGAATAATGCATGAGTCCAGAAACAAACTGCACCGATTCAAGCTGGTGCTGTGCTGCTGTTTTATGTGAGAAGTACTTCTTTTATAATTTCTCTTTTATGCTTCACTTGGGGAAGGGAAGGATGTTGGCCAATATTCGGGAGACAAAGTTTTGTGTCGAGGCTGTTCAAAGTCATGGTTCATGTTGTTTTTCAGTGTTTTTGACAAAACCCAGCAATGAAGAAACACAGTGATCCCCGGAGTCTAAATGAACACAACTTTTTTGAGCATTACATTAACTTTTAAAACCATACAGCTGGGTTTGCAAGTGAAGTTGCAAAGAAAAAATAAGAGAGGATTCAATGGAAATTCGCTGGGCAAGGGAAGACTAATCATAAGCTAGTACTCTTAATAAGAACTCTTAAAATTATTAACCCTTTTGTATAATTCAGAGTAAACACAAGTATTTCCCACACACTTAACTATGCTAGCTTATAGAATTAGTACTTTAAAACCCTCAGTTAAACTTAATGAGCCAAGGCCAGTTCAGGTTCCTTGCTTTCAAGTTAAAGAATAAAGTATCAGGAATCTTTATTGTCATTATGTGTTACAATAATGAAATTTTGGTGAGACACTGGCTCAGAATGCACAGATCACACATAACACACAGGCACAAGTGTTCACTTTTTTTTATTGCACCAACTACACTTCCTGTCCTGAGAAGCTGTGTAGTGCAAATAGTTCAAGAGTCAAAAGGACAGATACTGTCGCAGTCAATGTAGACTCCTGTACAGTGGCATGAGTGTATCGGACAAATGCTCACTGAGAAGATAAAAATAGTGTGCAAATAGTTATTATCAAAAATTGAAATGTTCAAAATGAAATGTACAAGTTAATTGATGCTTGAGACAAAAAGCTTGGTAGCAGTCAAATTACAGGATGATGTAAAATACTGTGCACTAAGTAAAAGGACTGTGCAAGTTACATGGAAGTCCAAACAAATGTTCCCTGAAAAACTGTAGTGTGCAATTATACACAGCATGTGAGCGAGAGTGTAAATAATTCTCATCAGATCAAGAACCTGTGAAACCAGTAGTAGTTTGTAAACATGTAACAGATGATGAACTGGGCTGCTGGTTTATCTGATTCTCAGCAGGGGGGGCCATAGCCCTCACATCTTAGGGAGAAAATCTGTTTTTAAGTCTATTAGAGTTTTTGATGTAATGTTCCTGAATCGTCCACCTCAAGCATGTCCAAAGTGCGGCCCAGGGGCCATTTGTGGCAGATTGCGTCCCCCCCCCAAATATATTTCAGAAAAGACTGGTCCACCAGCACAGATGGGTGATGCAGATGGAAACGTTTTTTTAATTAGGGCAAAATTATTTACAGACAGGTTACAATTGAAAATGTTAGGTAGAATACAAGGTATTCATCTTTTAATAAACACACTTTTTCTTTTTTTTTCTTTATCTTTAATTTCATAGTAAATAGGACCACATGTTTCTGAAGACTTTAACTCAAATGCAGACTTTTGTGCATTACAATCCGTTTTGACTTAATTTATTAAAATTACCCGAATACAGCAAGTGTTTTAAAAAGGAATACTGACCAAAATCATGTTCTAAGATTGTGACACCAAAAATAATACTTTTTTTTCAAGCAAGCCTGAATCATTTGCAAAACTGGGTGACCATCTTTTACTAAAGCAAATGTGCAAAACCTGTTTTTAGCTTTGGATCTACAGTGATTTACGCATGCCTTTCCTAAAGAGAATCAGACTATTTTGTTTAATTAAAATTATCATATTTTGTAGAAGAGGGGGAAAAAAAAGATCACAGCATAATTTTCACAAGTTTTTGGCCTACCAGTACTTTTGACTTGACAATTTTGGCCCTTGTGCAGAAAAGTTTGGACACCCCTGGTCTAAGTGGGTCAAACAGTGCGTTGCACGGGGGTGTTGTGTATGTATATATATGTATATATATATATATATATATATATATATATATATATATATATATATATATATATATATATATATATATATATATATTTATTTATTTATTTATTTATTTATTTATTTATTTATAGCTCCCCCTCTCCATTACTCTGGGTCTGTGGTTACAAAAACTGCTTGATCGATCTTTTGTGTGTTAGGGTAATAGAGCTATCAGATGATGTCATGTAAGGGTGTTTCAGTTCTGGGAAAAAGGCTTGCTTTGTTTTTCCCAGGTTTTACTAGAGTGCAGATAACGCTAAAAGATTTCACCAAATCTGACCGGACAGTCTCTGATCTAAAAGCAACGAAAGGCGACGCTTCAGCTAAGACAGCCTGCATTAGATATTACTGGGTTGGGAAAAACTGCCTGGTGTTACATGTGTGTATATGTGTGTTTGTTTGTTATCAGCCCAGATATCAAAGTGTGTGTGTGTACACTTTATATTAGAGCTTGTTTCGCATATCAGATAATCAGGGTGTTCTGGCATACACACAAACAGAAGTTTGACTCTAATTGGCTGGGTACGAATTTATCTCTGGAAGGGTTTGAAGGGGGAAGGAAGGGGCAGAGCTGAGCAGTTTTAGGACAGACTGTTCACAGACAGCGAGGGCGGGCAGCTTCATAGAGGATGACAGCAATTACCACAGCTGAAGCCCAGAGAAGTTACAACCCAAACTGACATGTACACACATATATAATGAAAAAACCTCAAACCTCTCCCTGGTTTCTACTTTTCACCTGAACGAGTCACTTGTTAATTCAGCTCTAAAATTTTATATATGTACTTAGAGCTTTTATGGCAATAGTCAATCCATTATAGAAAATGAGCAGTTAAAACAATCAAAATCTAATATTGAGTCTTTGAACCCTGATATCAAACCAGCCAAAAAAACATAGCTGAAAACCTTTCATATCCAGTTCTTTTCATTTGAATCCTTTCACTTTCCGTTTCTCTTACACTTCCATTCACATTTATTAGCATCCCTTGTTAGAAAAAGTGTGCAACGCCTTAATAAAAATGTATCTTTTTTTATCTTTATTACAATGTTAATTGATCTTTATTATAGTACTATAATTTCACAAAAAAAATACATAAATGGAAACTTCCGGAAAAATGCTGACCCTAGCTTTAATTCGTATACATTACTTCATCAAGGAAAACAAAAACCCACATTAAAAGAATATTTATCAAAATAACTATCAAAAATATTTTCAAATCAATTATCTTTTTTGACTCTTGCAATCAATCCTATGAAATTAATGTTTATACTTTAGAATTTTGTTTGAGCAGTCAATGCCTTCAAACCTAATTCCTAACCCATTACTCCCTGTTTCCATGGTGTATAAATTTCATAATTTGAAACAGGGCCCCAATTCTAGTCCCTCTTAAAAATGGGAAAGACAAAAGAACAGATCACTCAAAATGCTTAACATTTGTCCTCTAGGCATTTTTTCAGGTGTGCTAAAGGAAAATGGGGTGCTGGGGATTCTATGACAGAGTAGCATGGTTATGTATCACTAATCAAGAGCTGTGTCTTTATTCTTGAGTAAAAGTCAAGCTTGTTGTGAGTGCAGATTTTTTGTTTTCGACACAAAAAGAATTTGTTTGCCATGACAGACGAACAAACAGTGTCCACATTACAGCCAGTGAAATCCAAATTAAATGCTGCTCTATCTCAACATCACTTGTGTAAAAAGATACCAATGTACTTCAGTTAATGTACTTGAAGCAGATCCCCAACCTGGAAGTAGTTTCCATCTTTTTATAACTGACAACAATAGCTTAAGATTAAGGAAGATGGAAACGCTAACTGGCTTCCCCGCTTCTTCAATACACCCCGATGGACGTCGTCTGAAGATGCCAACAGAAATGCATCTGCTAAAAACAAATGTTAGACTCCAAAGTTCCCAAACTAAACATTTCCAGTCTAGTATCTCCAGATCATGTCAATAAAGACAGCAGATAGTCTCTCCGCCTGTTATGCCAGAAGATGGTTGAATATGCTTATTATTATTATTAATTATAATTTGGCATTATAATTTAAATAATAAATCATTCAACTCAAAATTCCGCTACAACAAAATATAGTTCAAATGGTGGTGATGTTAGCTATAAGCTTGTAAGCATTTATACCATTAATGCATTAGTTAATTTGCTGTTATGAACTCATTTATGCTGGGATAAATGATCTGGTCGGACTTGTGACCGACGAGGTTTATCCGGCAGGCTATGAGAACCCCAATGTAACTGCAATTAGAGTTTAAATCCTTATTCGTCTATCACCATCCAATGATATTGTCTCTGTATTAATGTCAGATGTTAACTCCAAAGGAGGTTAGCTCTGATTTCTGAATAACCATACAACTATGAATTGGATTGAACACAAAACAATGTCTATTCCGCAGTGGTGTTTTATTGAACCAAAAGCAATTCCCTGTTACAGTAATTCTCTGATTCAACGACTTTGGAAATCTTACTCACTACTAACTACACGCAAAATATATATGGAGATAAAAGAATAAACAAAACAAACAAAACGAAAGGAAAGAAAAACAAATGGATTAAAATGAGCGGTTGCAACTCTTAGTTCAGCTCACGGTTGTTTAAACCACATTCAGAACATCGGCATTTGACATAGCATTGACAGACAGAACAGCTTTGAGAGTCCTACCGGACGCTTTGATGCCTTACAAAGCTATCAGCTAAGCTACCTACAGTGCAGTCATCCGACACCCTCCCAAGATGGCGACTATGATGACGTATGCTCTGCAAATTTGCGTGAAGCGTGAGGGGAGGTCTTAATGATGTCACCGCGCTTACGCTAAGGTGAGGTGGTACCTCGCTCCGAGAGGGAGTGGTTTACGCTCTGATTCAAAGAGAAACCGCGAACTAAGATTCAAACAAAGCGATCAAATTCTCTGATAAGGAGAAGCAAAAGAAAAGGGGGAAAAGCATGGAGGAAGATGAAAAGAACTGAAACAGTGACCCACGGCGGGGTTATAGATAAACCACAATCAACACAGCAAAATCAAATGTAAAATGCATGTACATACAAAGAAAATATTCAGCAAAATAATTCCAACTTCGTCGTGGAATAAAAGCATTAACCTAAGCCTACAAATTTCTACGTCTGCCCAGGCACTTCTAAAACACCCTGTTGGTGAAACAGAAATAAAAGGGGAGAACCCCGTTACTTTGAGGTGGTCCGGAGTGAAAGTCCCGGCTTCGGTCCGGAGCGCTCTGGATCACGCGACGTCCTGAACGCGTCTTGACGACCGCAGGTGTCCGCAGGCTGCAGCGGGGACCAGACTGAGAGAGTTCCTTCGTCTTTCTCTCTCTCTCTGGGCTCCTAGACGCTTGTTGGGCCAAACAACGCGTCGTCCTCTCTCGATCACTGGGAGATAAGGCGGCTTCCAGTATTTGATCAGAGGGAATTAAAGGTACCTTTTTGAGTCGACCTCCTGTCTGCACAGGGAATGGTTTTGCTTCGAAAAAATCTCGGTCCAGCGAGAAACTCGAGCACGTGGCGTGGGATTTTCCCAACGGAAACAGCCGTGTGTGTGTGTCTTCTCGGTTGGCAGGGCGCCAGGGAAGAAGATCGATTGCTAGGTGCAACCGAGTTTTATTAACTTTACCCTAGCAACGTTATCGGTTGCTAGGGCGCCGGCCATTTTGGGCCGCGTTGCATGATGGGAGTTGGTGGCCATTTTGACCACCATGCATCATGGGAAATGCAGTCTGTCACGTCCTGACATGGCACAACACCGCCCCAAAGAAACATATATACAAGATTATCAGACATACTTTAATAATCCCAGAGGGAAAATTATTGAAATCTTGTTTACAATCTAATAGGATCTGTGGTATGGTTGAATACAAAAGACGACCTTATCGCCTCTCATGCTGTTTAATGTGTATTTGTAGCATTGTGTTTGAAGAAGCTGATTAAGTCATGTAAAGTGACATATTTAGAACTACACTGAAAATGAGACATTTAATATTTAATAGTTTAGCCTGAGGGCTGTGCACGAGCTCATTCAAATGTGGTTCATGAATGGTGTTCATTTTTCTTGTAGAGCTTTGAAGTTAATTATGCCTGGCTTTTCTACATAACGAAGCATACCTTTCTTAGACGTCTTTAAACTGGATTCTGTTTGAGATTGCATGAAACATGTACACCTAGGAACTTTTAGTTTGGACATTTAATTTTATCATGCAGAAAAGACTCCCAGCATTGGCTCTGAATTGAGAGAGTGCCATGCCTGCTTGTCCTTTCATGTGTGTTTGTTCGTGGGTGGATTTACAAAAGCTAGAAAACCTTAGCATACTGAGGCTGTCAAAGTCTACCTGACACATGCCTTCTTACTTTTACTTTTAAAATGATAAGTAAATAGGAACAAGTTCATACTTTTTTTAAACAAGTTTATACTGAGACAGAGAACAGTTTGAAATCTTACATTTTGATGTTAGAATTAGCTTTGGATAAGAGCAATAAGAACTAGAGGTCGACCGATACAGGCTTTTTAAGGCCGATACCGATAAAGATTATTCTGACATCAGTCTAACTGATAGCCGATATGTGTTGCCGATTTTTTGGACCAATTCTTGAGGCAAATATTGTTTTTACTTTCGCCATTTACATGATAAGAATTACACAATAATAAGTCTCAAAACTTGATTTTGCGGCTTCAGACCGCAGTCTGAAATTTGCACAGAAAAAACATGCATCACAACCCTTATGGCAGTGCTTGTTTTGTCACAGCAAGAAAAGAGCTTCTTTAGTTCAATGGGGAGAAAGAGAATAAAAAAACTGACCACAACTGCAGTGTATGGACATTATTTTGTAGAAATTTAGATGCTGTACATGTAGTGATTGGTAATTACTTTTATGTGGATGCATACTTGGATGCTTGTACTTGTATAGCGCTTTAATTAGTCTGGCGACCTCCAAAGCGCTTCACACTACAGTTTAGTCATTCACCCATTCACACACACCCTGGGGTAGACTGACAGAGGTGCCACCGGGCTCTCTGACCACTGCCAGCAGGCAATGCGGGTGAAGTGTCTTGCCCAAGGCTGACAGACGGTCAGAGTGGGTGATCGATCTGGCAACCCGCCAATTGCAGGACGAACTCCCTAACCTCTGCGCCACTGTCACTACATCAAAATTAAAAAATGTACCCTTGTTGTTGTTGGCACTGTAGTGCCATCACACCATGGCTGAATTGTGTTCATTTTAACATGTAGGATGGGAATCGAAATACGATGGGATGCCTTCCCTCACCAGGCAAGCTGAGCGATCAGATTATTAAATGGACATCGGTCGAGGCCTCCAAGCTGCCGACCACGCTGTTGGTTAGCTCATAGTTGCAGAGCTAATCACTAGCCTGCCAAGATAAACCAACAACTTTCCTGCTTTCCAGGGCTCCTTCCTCGGATGACCAAATTGAACTGGACTCACATGAGGCACCGACAGGTTTGGGCAGCGAGCTGAGGGACAAGTTAAATGGTTCATTTGGAAATGTTTTGTAAATCGTTGTGCACATGGTGCTTAGTTTAGTTAAGTTTCACTAGCCTAGTAGAGAGGATTTACTGATTGAAATATTCTGTTAATTCAGATAAACAGCATTACATAGTGATGTTCTCTGGGTGTTCATTTTATTTCTGTTATTAAATTCTTGAACTTGAAAAGAAGTTGTCACTCCTTTATTCTATGTCTGTGCAGGGTTTGCTGTTAAAAGATCGCTAGTGCTCGAATTCATCCCTTTCAACCGTTGTCTTGATATCAGCTTAAGAGCTGATCATCACCAGTCAATACTTAACAGACAGAGGGTTATTTATGAAACATTAAATAACTTTAAACAGTGTATAATTGCACAACAGCACACAGTCTTACAAAATTACCAGCCACAATAATGTATGTGCTTCACATGATCTCAAGGCATGGCTGCTAAATCCCTAATGAATCGGCATTGGCCCAAATGCGCATGCATTTTTTTCCCTGTATACCAATACAGGGGAAAAAATGCAAATATCGGCCCAGAGTATTGGCCGGCAAATATATCAGTTGCTCTCTAATAAGAACAGTTTCTGATAACACTCAGCTCAGTTTTGCCCGTTTCAAAAACAAATTGAAATAATAACAGTTAGTGCTAAAGCCATTACCAGCCAATCATCAAATTACATGTATTGGTGTTGGTGGTGTGTACATTGAAGAAGTGTTTTTTTTCCCCAGTTAAAGCCTGCCACATTTATAGGGATATAACTGAACGTGATGATAGCGTAAGCCTCACCAAAAGCAAGGTTTATTCATATTAGGTGGTGGACAGCTTCAATGGGAAGGAGCTGGCAGCCTGGACGAAAAAGCAGCTGAACATGAAAAGGAAATTATAATCAAAAAATATATATTCTAAGCAACTGGGAAACCTAAGTGATTCAGATGTACAGCGTACAGCTACTGAATAAATAAATAAAAATCCTCACAGGAGTGTTTAAAACTGTCCAGGGCCTTTGAAGAGCATTTTCTTCTCAGAATTAAAAACAAAATTATTAATATTTATTGGGTCAGACCTTTGAAACATATATTTTGAGCCATATGGTTTTATTTGCACAATGTTTTGTCACATGGGGTTTCTCCTATCCTAGGAAGCCTTCTTATTTACACCTGACTGATAAAAGTTATCCATATTTACAAACCTATTTCCCTTTTATAATGAGGGGTCAGTATTTGAAATTAAGCTCTGAAACATAATATTCAAGATGATAGACAGTAAAATACACTAATTGTAGACTTGCCTGACCAAATACAGGGTTGAAAATGTACAGTGTCTTTGTTTTGTTTAACTTGTATACATTGAAACAATAAGACGATTTTCATATAAAACAATAGAGTTTTATAATTTTACTGATGAAAAGGCACCATGGGACATTTCTGTTAGTTGGTAATGTTGGGACAATAACTGATCCTGCAATCTATTATGACTCACTCAAAAAACAACAACATAATTATTAGTGAGAACCAAAGGAGTGTAAAGCAGAGTTGTTGCATCTGGAAATTCTTAAACTACATGAAAAAAAAGATTGCTCCTGAAATTGCACTGCTGAGCAAATACCATGTTTGTGCTGATGTTGTTTGTCTATATTTAAATGAAGCAATATCAAGCCACTTAGAAGATAATCCACATCTCATTTAAGTTAAATCACAGCTAGGGCAAAATGTGTCAGCGTTTTAAAGACTAACCCTTTTTGTGAAACACAGAGAGCATGAAAATAACATTGCTTACTAAAAGCTGTAAGCAATTTTAACATAGGTGAGGTAGAAAAAGCAATCCCAAAATGTTAAATCATAATATCAGCCAAAAATGTCTTTAGTGCCACAGTCCACATTTTCGTCTTTAAAGGTGGCATGGCATCACTGTATAAACCATTTCATGTAGTTGATATCGCTGCATATGTTATTTTGCCACAGATTTTCATTAAAAAAATTACGTCATGTTGTTATTTACCATATAACCATATTTGGGAAACCTGTCAAATGCGAGGCTGAATATGAGATATTCACACGCCGCGGCTTAAGTGGCATCTGTCTCCTGTTCGAGCCAATAAAGGGACGCTGATCTGGGGCTGTCGCTGTTCCGCCTTCCTCCTCTCAAGTCAGACATGTTAGTGCAACTTATGGCAGGTACATCAGCTGAGGGGAGGGGGAGGGGAAGGCTGCTTGCTTGATAGTGTGCTCTGATTGGAGAATATGACTTACGTAGAAAGACAACCTACTTAGAAAGACAACCTACGTAGAAAGACAACCCATTTTCTGATCAGACCGTTTTTTAACAAAGCAACAAAGCTGATTGCCCCTGAGCAAGTGCTTTGGTTTTGCCATTTTGCCTCATCAGATGATACATAAGCTTGGTGGGGTAAGTCAAACACAAGATAGCAGTTAAAAGAAGGATAGGAATTTGACAAGAAGAGGTCAAATCATTGTGAACCTGTTATGGAAGTGCAGTCACAAAAACTTTTGCAATAAGACATTTCAGGCTTCGCTGAGCCCTCTGTCCCCATAAATCTATTCAACCATCCATCATAGCAATTTTATGAAACTCCTCTGTAGAGATTTAAACTTCAGCAGTGTAAAGAAAATCCAACTCAAGTCATCACTACTGTCCTTTGGAAAGATGTAAACATTTTCAGCAACTGAAGTTTGTCTTTGACATAGGTCCATATTGAAAAATAAGAGAACTATGTGGACAACCATCAACCACCAACAGGCTTCGGAATGCGCTTCACGGTTGTGCTGCCTGGGGGCTGTGTGCACTAATGCAGAATTTAAAGTGTGCCACAAACAGGTTTCAATTTTCTTCTTTTTTTTTCTCTTTAGACTATAAACAAACTTTACTGGTTTCATCATGCACTCATTTTCTTACATCAAACCTAGAAGTCACAGCATCTTAAATTTGGACATGCTGAAACACACAGCAATAATTTTTTACATGCAAACATATTTATCTAGAACCCAAGAATCTGATAAACTGCATCTTTGGGCTGTGAAACTTTATAAATGTGTAGGGTATTGAAAGACAACAGCTAGCTGACTTAAAGGTCAACATCCCTGCAGCTAATGAATTGCATGACCTTGAGTTTATGGTTACAGCCATAGCCTTGAGTTATGACAACAGCCTGTAGGCACGTCAGGCTAGACCAACATAATGGATATGCCCTCATACATAAACATACTTGTAATTAAATTATCATCAAACGTCTCCACTAATTCTACCAGTTCATCTGCCAACGAAACAGTTCGAACCTTGCTCTGTGCTGCATTGTTAATTTATCTCTTGCAACTTTGACACTTCCTGTTCTATAGAAGCAGGGCTTAGATGACATCAGCCTATGACCACTGTCAAAATAAGTGAGGCCATGCTTTAATGCAAAAGCTGTGACAACTGCTGTAGAGTGACTACAGTTTCAGTAGTCTGAAGGCCTTAGAATGAAGCTATGTTGTAATTATTTTCTTCCTTTGCAGAAATAAATCAGCTATAAAATCAAGAAATCAATCCATCAGAATTGACTGCATTAATGACTTCAATGATTAAGAGTTTGAAATGGTGTTCATGTTTCTGAATAATAACGTATAAAGAAATGAGTTCGTAAAGAGAGAGAAGGAAGTGTTCCAATAAACAAAGATAAGGATGCTGAGAGGGAGCAGAAATGTTCATGGTTAAAATTAAATGAAGAGAAAGAGCAGCCAAAACAGCGGCTGGACACAGGAATTTGTTATGACAAATTGGAGCATTACCCAAAGAAACTGGCTTACATTTCAGAGCAGAAAGCTTCCTTTAGTCTTCTTTCCTTAAATATTCCCCTTTTTCCTTGAATAATTCCATGAAAAGCGGGAATGTTGTTTAAAAAAGGGGAAAATGTGAAAAGGACTGCAGGACTGTCCAAGATTAAACTTGTTATGAAGAAATCAACCACACAAGGATAAGGGAAGCTGGACACAGCTTTCTAGTGAACTACGCCCTTGATACGTTCCAGATAAGTCTATAGTCAGACAAATTATGTCCGAGATAGGCAGAGCTGGCGGTCCTGGGGAGGTTGTCATGTCTGGGGGAAGAAAGGCCATAAATGATCATGCAACAACATCTGACCAATCAGATTTATTGCAGCAAAAACTGACAAACATGTTGATAATAGGATGGGCCAAGAGCCATCCTAGCTTTGGGAGAGGAGGATAAAAAGGGGGGTTTCACAAAGGATTGAGGTTTCTTTCCTCCTGTTGGATGTCTGGACATCACTGTAGCAGAAGCAGAGAAAGGAGAGGGAAAAGAGCTTTGGCGGAAGACTTTGCCCCCAACAAGGTCACTCCAGTTTGGATTCCTCTCTTTGGAAACTATGGGATGTGGTGTTTCCAGATTGGATTATTTTCCCTATTCAGATCATTTTTATGTTGGATAATTTTAGCCTTATTCTGATTACCTTTTCAATTGAGGTTTTTTGTTCCAAGTTTGCTTACCAAGAGATGCTGTTTCACAAACTTTCAACTGCGTAGTTGAGCTGCGTTTCAGCTTATTAGTTTCCTCAACATCAGAGACCCAGACAAAGCTGACTAAAAGATTTCAGCGCTCAGGCTGTTAACAGGGGCTTACATCAAGACCAGAAAACAACTCATCTTGGCTCACAGTACGCTGCTGAGGAAGCGAGCTGAGGGAGGCGATAGGGAGCTTTGCTTCGAGGTCTTATCTCACCTGCAGCAGAGAACAACCTTCAGCTGGGAGGCAGTTGGACCCCGAAGACAAAGAGAGATAGGGGGCCCGTGAGCTGTGGGAAACCATACTGTTTTACCCATAGTTATCCATCTCTATTAAAGCTCCTGTCAAAAAGGCTGCAAGTTTAGTTGGAAGAGTAATTAACGTCATGCTTTGGTTATGTTAATCATCTGACCAGGTTCTGTCAGCCAGATTCTGCCTGTCTGATATCCTGTCTGACATCCTGCAAACCTAGAAAGTTAAGTCATCAAGAAGAGCCGCAGACCATAGATGCCTCAGATCCAGAAATTCTGGGAAGTCAACACCCAGAGGGCTAAGATCAGATGGGGAAAAAAGAAAGATTTTATGTTCCTCAAAATTGCTTTTTAGAATTCATTAGTATCAGCAACGGCCACAGACCAGCGACCTGTCCAGGGTGTACCCCGCCTTGACATTTAACCATATGTCTTCATTCAACTGCTGGTTGTCTAGGCGATGTCCTGAAAACCATGTGGGCTACAATAATAAATAGAAACCCTAATCCTCTGGGGAAAACCTGTTCTGATCTGGAGAGATACCATCAACCCCACGTTGGATGGTGGAGCTTTTCTTTCTAGGAATCTGGCTGGATTTATTAGTTCTCCAAAATGCTGACAACCCCAGGTCCAGCCCAGGAAGCAGAGCCGTAGTTTAACACATCTCCCTGGAGCGTCTGTACTGGTACCCACCCATTATCTCATTGAGACGGTGTCCACGGTCACCAGCAAATAAGATTAAAAATGGCTCAAAAAGGAGCAAATTGTGAAAATCTCCTAAAGAAATTTAAACAACTCAACTTAGTTCAATAATTTATTTTTGGTAATGAAAGTATGGCTCTCGTGATTCATCAAATGATTCAAGGACCTCGATTCATAAAATTCAAAGAGGGAAAATGATCTGTCTCGAGGCTTCGTTACATTGTTAATTTATTCAGCGCACTGTGTTCCAGCCAGGCGGCTAACGCTAATGGTAGCCTAGCCTGCTAGGGCATGGATGCCTAGTGTGGTTATCCGGTATGGAGACAGAAAGCAACAGGCAAAAGGCAGCGCAGAGAAAGAGACCTAAACTTTTAAAGGTATAGGAACACTTTTAAACACTTTTACAACTGCAACTGGCAACAACTGTATGAGATTTCTAGAGACATTTCCTTTTGTCCTGGAACACAGAAATGGTCAAATAATGAAATTGTGAATCTTTTAACAATTTATAGTTTTAAAAATACAATCTCTTATACTTATGATGTGCTGACCAGATCCATTTTAATTTGCTGATTTTTTTTACATTTTATTTTTCATACAATGGTGTGGAATTTTTGGTGCCTTGTCTCAAAACTGCTTTGTTCAATCTCCTCCAACTAAACAATTTTTTTGCATCTGTGCTTTAGAAAATGTTCTAAGAGGTCAGTAAGAGCAATCATAAAAGAGCTGCCACATCTGTGTTTTTCCAATTCGTCACAGGTAGTCGTGAGAAAACTCTTGCTCATATTTGAACCACCACCGGCTATTTAATCAAGTTCAGGTAAAATTCCTTTGGGAAAACCCTAAACAATAGAACTACCGTTGTCAGAAAAAGCTTTTAAAGCCACTAATTAGATAAGCTAAATTCAATGTTATTAGAACACACATTCAGGTAACCTTACCTGTAAATCGGATCCTGCATTACAATCATCTTGCTCTCATCCCAGGTCCACTCTTTCTTCTGAAAACAAATCAGAAGCTTAATTTAGACCAAATTGTGACACATACACAAAGCCTTGCAAAAGTAAAAAAGTTAAAAGTATTCACATTGCAATCACAAAATGTAATGGATTTTGGAGGGATTTTAAAGGACACAACAGATAAAATTAGATCATTGTTGTAAAATGAAATTTTCAAACTGGCGGTGAGCTATTTTATCCTTTACTTTGGCCTCTTTGTTGCTTTCTGATTAATAATTTGTTTTCCCAGGCACTTAGTGAATGGCCATGTTTTGTGTGTTTGCAGCTGTGTCTGTTTTGAAAACCTTATGTAATTTCCCTTCAATTTCAGAACTATGCAATGCTTTTTGTTCATCTATTGCATAAAATACGGACATAATACATTGAAATTGGTAGTTGTAATGTACAAAAATGAGGAAAAAAGCTCAAGAGGTATGAACCCTTCTAGGACAAAGGGAAAGTCCTTAATTACATGCAGCAGAAGACTAAACCTGTGTAAATAAAAAATATATTAAAGAAAAGTTCATGTGTGCTTTTCATATTATTTTTTATTTGTCCATTTGAAAAAAAAATCCATCTTTCAGTTTAAGGTCACAATCAAAATGTCATCCCACAGGGACACAGGAATTATTCATATTTATTTATGTCGCCACAGAGGGCTTTGTTGACTTGAGTCATTCATGCTCTCTCATCCATGGCCCATCAGTGCTCCCACCATCCTCTGCGATGTAAATAGCTCACTGGCTGGAATGTGACATTTCAAATTTTAGGAGACAAGAGAGCAGGTGATGGCAAATCCTCCATCTATTGACTGACTAACAATTTTTTCACATTTGTCCTTTAATTATGCTCTTGCATATCTGTTGAGGAATTGTACCAGATTTCTTTGACATTCTGAAAAAAATATTAAGAAAAAATGGACTTGATCTGTCAGAATATTAGATTAATTTAATGTACAAATTGTTTTCATGACCTTTGCAGGCATTGTAAACTTTGTGTGCTATGCTGAAAGCAATTGTTCCAGCTCGGTAGATACCCATAAGCACCAGTTACTCTGCAGCTGATGAAACCACTCTTGTTTCCGTTGACTCTCTTGTCATCTCTGAACTCCCTCAGCTCCTTTCATTTCCGCTCTTTCATTGGTTTCGATCACCATAGAGCCGTTTGTCCTCTCCAACTTTCTGTCCTATCGCACCTCCATACGCCATTTAATTAGTGGAAAGACTGACCCTTCAGTCTACAATAAGCAAAAGATATAGGAAATGCTTCTCCTTGAAATATAATGGTTTGAGTATAGCAACCAAGGATGGTACTTCACAAATAAAAAGTTGTTTTTTCAGCTCCTTTTAGCTGGGAGCTAAATTTGGAGATACGTGTTCTTTTAGTAATATATTTAATTAGTTTGATATGCCAGAATATTGAACCAGATTGTTATTAGTGAATCATTTCTTCAAATTCAGATGATTAGTTGCATTTCCTTTGCATAGAGTAGAATTGCCTTTTTTTTACTGTATGGTTCCAGTAAAACAATTTGGATATCCATTCACAGACCTCTCAACTTTTATGGAAAGTTAAGAGTGAGAGAAATTTTCACAAAAATACAATTTGTTCTGATTGTCACTCATCTCAAAAAATTCAGTCTGCTGCCACCAAAACTCCATCTTTCCATTCTAGCTGCCTGTTAAGTTTAAAAAGAAACTAAACAGGCATCTTAAAAATAAGTTTAAAAATAAACTTCTCAAAGGCATTGCAGAAATCATGGATGTCAACGAAGTTAATGATGTTTGGGTGCATTGATCTCTAACATAAGTGTTGACCTGGGACCTTAAAGTCAGTATCTGACACATACTGCTACAGACCTGCGTGTAAGACTTGCAAATACGGTAATCTTAACTTTGATGCTCAGTTAAAATCTGTGGTCTGGTCCAACTTTTTCAAACTGAGACAGCTGACTAAAGATTTTAATCTATGCTTTAACTACAATTTAGATTACTGCACTGCGCTTTACTCTGGACTTAACAAAACCCCAGTGGCTTGACTGCAGCTAGACCAAATGCTGCTGCTCATACCAGAAAATGAGAGCACATTTCTCCAGTTTTAGCAGCAATTCATTGGCGACTGGTTCACATTCAGATTGATTTTAAAATTCTTTTATTTGTTTTTAAATAACTTTATGGCCTTGCTTTCCAGTATATGTCAGACCTGCTTCATATGCATGCTCTGTCTCGTTTGCTCAGGTCTGCAGATAGGTTTTTATTAGTCATCAGAAAAAACAAAGAGTGCAAAGAGATAACCAAACTTTCTGTCGTTGCAAAAAACTCTGGATTGAAGTAGCTTTACATATCAGACAGGCAATTTCACTTTTTGTGTTTAATGTTCTCTTAAAACAGATCTTTTTTTTTGGCCTTTAACCCAGTTTGAGATGTTAGCTTTTAAAGTTTTTATTGTTTGTTTTTGTGGATCTGCATTTTATTTTACATTTTGCAGGCTTTCACTTTTTATTCCTTTTTGAATTACTAGTTTTTAGATTGTACAAATAATGTTGAGTCGAGAATATCAGTTTTTAAAAAAGGGGGAAATATGGTTGTTTTGCAAACAGATGTTCTTCAAAAACATCTCAACATAACACAATCTTTTTTTTCCCCTAACTTTAATAAGATAAAATAATAATAAAATATTGTAGTTGATCATAGAAAGGCACAATCTGAACTATCAGGTTCACATCCAGGCAATGAAAACACTACCGATTATCATTAATCTACAGGTTTGTTTATCAATGTAGGTCTATAACCTCATTGGTGAATGAGGCTGTGTTTCATCAAGCCTATATGGTCCAAAATTTTCCCCTCAGCTGCAACACTTGAAGCACACAGGGGTTCAAGCTGCGTCTTCACGAATCATCCAGCTGCTGATGTTTTCCCTCTTTTCAGCTCCATGCTCTTCTAGCCTGTTACGGTTTATAACCTTGGCCATCATCTTTCACAGTGACATGTTTCTCATGTCAATCTCCGCCCTGACCGGACAAATCTCTATTGCGCAGGGCGCTCTAGTGCGGAATTATGCAAGCCGAAGGCAGAGTTTGAAGTTGTTCTCCGAACACGTTTTGTTTGTGGTCGGAGAAGACGTAATGATTACTTTCTGCCAGCCGCTCCCACACCCTTGTCTCCTGCGTACAGTACTGGACTGTATCGGCTTACTTTCAGAGCTGGTTAAGACCAGAATTATTTATAACTCTGACCGCTCTTCCTGCTATTAGTTGCTGTTTTTGGTCACTCCCGGGAGCAACCATTGACTAGAAATTGTGTAAAATTTGTCTAATTCTGTCAGATTTTTTCAAAAATGTTTGAAATCCTAAGGAAAACATTGTTTAACAGCCATTGTTCATGTTCAATAAACTCGTGTTATCAAAGTTGATGAATATTCTTGTTAAATAATCGAGATCTCAATGTTTGCAATAATCGAGCAGCCCTAATGCATATAACTAACCCTAACCCCATGACCGCTACCCTTTTCATCCTTTGGGTCATATTTGATATTTTACAGTTCCCTTCTATGGTTAGGCAATTACTTCAGTAATGTTTTGCAATGCTATGGCAAGGTATGGCCAGAAAAACCAATGGGATCAATTTATGTCTGACACATCTCCTTGGGATCTCCTAGTTGCATCAGCAAAATTTTAAAGAATGATAAGAAATGGGTACCCATGTTTCAAAAATATTTTTGTCCTGTAGTAACGACTGTCTAAATTAAGCCTAAATAGGACAAAAACAGGTGCTGCAGAAGGTCTGTATTACAAACTTTAACTTAGATATTAGCTCTTTCTTTACACTGACAGCCACTAAAGAGTAATAAGAAAGCAAATCACTCACTTTTTTCTTTTTCCTCAAAGTAACCTTGACGCCATCTGTAGACACCACAACGTGAACTTTCTTCTTCTTGATGTTTTTCACCTTGAACTCATACTGCAAAGACAAACAGATGGATGGAAAATAGTCAGGTGGGTTAAAGTAAATAATGTCAAAATAAGTCACAATACGACGAGTACATTTGAGTTTACATGCAACTATAACAGGGTGTGAATAGATGTGCATGAAGAAATTTTTTTTCTTTGCTAGTACATTTTAATGCAGTTGCCCTGAAGACCAGGTAATCATATCTAGATGTCCTCACAGGAAGTAAGAATGACTCCCACAACACATCAAGCTTCAGAGCTTTATGTGACCAAAACCATAAAAGAAAAACAAAATCTATGAAAATGTAGGGTTACAATTTAAATCTGTCACTATGATTGCACCGCTTGACTAACATTATTCCTACCCTCATCACATGAATATATAATTTCCTTTCCTAATGTTTAAGCTATTTGTTTAAAAAAACCTACACTTGAATCTTTTTTTTATTCTGGATATCAGCTGCAACACAACGTTTTGCTTTAGCAAACAGCAGAAATCATGTCCATCTTCAGCTTTGGGGTGTTATAAACAGCAGAATTTTCGGCTTGCTTAAAACGAAATGATTCCTGAGCTTAAGAAATGAGCTTGATTAAAATGTTTGCGCTACGAATTTATACATCAACAATTAGACTGAGACACTTTTGCATGACTGCACTGCCTGTATCAATAGTCATGTTCAGGGTCAAACAATAGCAGTATAGCAGGAGGTAGTCAATGTTTGCCAAATCTTATGAACAACTTGCTTTTAATGCTGTGTTCAGTTTCTACAGCAACGGCATACAGACACATGCAGCAGTCACACCCATCCACTAAAATCATCTGCATGTTTCAGTCCTTTTAGAAATAACAAAGGATTGGATTGTCAGAGCAGCCTTCTGCAATAATGACAGTCTAAACACTTATTTCTGTCTAAACACTTATTTCTATGATCTGAAAAGCTGCTCAGTGCTCAGAAATCAGAACTTTGGTCTAAAATTATTTAGCACAGTAAAGCAAGATTATGGAGATAAAAACTTAACTAAAATGTTGTAAATAAACAAAACACTTAGTAATCAATGTCAAATAAATTTTGTTGAATAGTGGGTTTTAGAAAAAATATCACTGCATTTTGTACAGTCTGCATGCTGCTGCATGTAAATATGCATTTGTAGTCCTTATTGATGATCTTTGCATTCAATGACCCATT
Source organism: Fundulus diaphanus (assembly GCA_037039145.1). NCBI lineage: Eukaryota > Metazoa > Chordata > Actinopteri > Cyprinodontiformes > Fundulidae > Fundulus > Fundulus diaphanus. The sequence goes on along the minus strand of CM073128.1, from coordinate 17,476,668 downwards.
TAAATCTTTAAAAAGATGCTGTTTATTTCAGTCCATCACCCCTCGCTAATAAATTCACCATCCCCAGTCAGATTGTTCTGTTCTTACTCTTGGGTGTACAAAATATTGATTTTGTTATTCTGTTTTTGTTTTCTTTCCAAGAAAAACTCCAGTTTTTGTAAAGACAGTGCGTGCGCCACAAATGTGAACAAAGAAAACTGTTGCTCTGTAGAGAGCAGACTCCATTTTAAATATAACATAACATAAATTTTTTAACTAAATCTAAACTGTTTGCTGCACAGCAGCATGATAAATGTATGTCAATGGATACAGTGATTATAATAGAAGTGATAAGCTTCTTAAGCACAAAATAAGTCAGTGCCTCATCACAGCAACACAAGAAGCTTGAACAACACAGTCAAGCAAGCCAATCAACTCCTTGCTATGTTTGCTGGAAAAGTTCTGACCATTACAGTTACAAGAATCAAGGTGTCCCCCCCCTTGGATTTTTCTACAATTTCCAGAAGAGAGTGATAGGGACATATTTAAAAAAAAATTTACAAGAAAATATTCACAGTTCTTATAAGCTTTCACAGCATGTTCCATCCATCCAATGGTAGGCTCAAATAGGTTAATTGAAATGGTGTGCCTCCTTTAAGCAAATGCTTCTTGTCCTGTTGAATATTTGCTCACATCAACCAGAATCAAACAATAAACCAACAAGTGATGTCGAGGCTTTGTTAAACCTAGGATTACAAATGTGGAACTAAAGTCAAATTCCTTGTTTGTGTGCACAAACTTGTCCATTAAAGCTGATTCCGGGCAGCTCGCCCTTCTACGGATCTGGGCTTAGTGAATTGTGGCTGCTGAACTGAGAAATAACGAAGACGACAACGTGCTTATATGGGTGGGGTGGTGCCCATGTGTTTCATGAAGCATAATTTGTCTAAAGGCTTGATAAGAGGTGTTTTAAGCCATTCTACATATGTTGTGCCTCGTTCCTCTCCTCCAGGGAACAGTAGATATATGCATAACATCTCATTAGTAAAGTATATTTGTATAGACCACATGTAGAAATGTATTAATAATGTAAAAAAGGAAAAAAATATCTGATCAAATTATTTGATAAGGGACGCACCATTCCACTGTATTTTACAATCAGCAACATCAAAAAGTGATTCCTCCAGTAAGATGTTCTTAAGGTTTGTCTCCATGAATGGACTTCTACAGATAAACACCTTTATTCCTTCAGTAAAACCAAGAGATGAACATTGTAACAATATACCCAGGAGTTTTCTTTAGCAGTTTAAAGAAATACAGCACTATGCACTATAATTCCTAGTATATCTTCTCAGTGCATGACATGTGTCACAGCAATGTCTGATAATCAACTTTTATACTTCAGAGGTATGTACATTACTTTGATATCTAGTTTAATAAGCATCTTATGTGCGGCGATGTTAATTAAGCTTCAAAAAACATTTTTTTAAATGACTGATGGACTGCATGACTTACTTCTAAGGAAATGATTACAGCAGCAATTTAAAAAATACATCACACAACATTTGACTGGTTAAGTGTGTGTGCCACGTTACAACAGAGCACTTATCTCTAATAAGCCGTCTATTCCTCTCTCAAACAGCCCCATCACTAAATCCATACCAACCACCTCACACTCTACCGGGTGCATTCAGCTTCCTCGGCAATAACACAGCAGAGATGTGATTCTCATTGCAACGGCTGCATCTATCTGCGTAAAAAATGAGTGCGTATAATTAAAACACTTGAGGAACAGCACGGGTTTTCATTTCACAGTGCGGGTGCTTTCTTCTATGGTATTCTTTTCCCTTAAATGCAAACCTGACTAGCCCGGAGGGTGGAAAGTATTTTTAATGAGCTCAGAAAACAGTTTGCAACACTGTACAGCTTCTTTGGAATAATTTCAAACTTTTTTTTTATCTAGGGAATGGCTCATAGATGGGGAGCTTGTGCTGCTTAAACACCTCAAAAGTGATAGTGAAAAAAAAAGGAGAAATTGGGCAGCTGGAGATTACAGAAACAGGGTTTGCTAAAGGTGTAGACAAAAGGCCAGTTAATGATTGAATATTAGTGCTCATGTAAACATACAGAAATTAACCAAGAGGTTAAGAAATAGGCGCCTCTGTCAGGCTAATAAATGAACAGCTTTAGTAACAACGACTTCAGGTTGTCAGACAACCTGAAGTCGTCGTTACTCCCTGAGAGTTTCTATTTCCTGTTTCCACAAATTCCATCACTTTGGAAGCCTCAAGGATCGTTTCCTGTGCCAATGGTGTCTCTTGGTAACAGTTCCCTCACACTTAAAAAAACATCAGCTGGAGGAAAAACTAAACCATCGAAGTTCTGTTCATCACTGTGATTTGTTAAGGGCAGTGAAGGTTTGTGACTGTGGGGAAAAATTTACAAGGGCAAGAAGACAAGAAAGCCATTTCACAACCGAGGTCTTAGGCAAGGCAAGGGAAATTTGCTTGTATAGCACATTTCAGTACAAAGACAATACAAAGTGCTTTACATGATTAAAATATAGGAAAATCAAAACAGAATAAAAGCAAGTGGGAATAAAATGTAGAAACATTTAAACAAATTAAAACATGGGAAAATGGAAACTAAAAGCAAATATTAAAAACAGTTTAACTAGAACAGTCAAAGGCAGTCCTAAACAAATGTGTTTTTAATCTTGATTTAAAGGAACTCAGGCTTTCAGCACTTTTGCAGTTTTCTAGAAGTTTGTTCCAGATAAGTGGAGCATAGGAACTAAATTCTGCTTCTCCGTGTTTAGTTCTGGTTCTGGGTATGCAGAGATGGCTGGAGCCAGAACACCTTAATGGTCTGGAGGGTTGATACACTGATAACAAGTCTGTGATGTATTTAGGTGCTAAGCCATTCAGGGATTTATAGACTAACAGAAGTATTTTAAAATCTATTCTCTGAGATACAGGGAGCCAGTGTAAGGACTTTAGAACTGGGGTGATGTGCTCTACTTTCTTAGTCTTAGTGAGGACGCGGGCAGCAGCGTTCTGGATCAACTGCAGCTGTCTGATCCACTTTTTAGGCAGACCTGTGAAAACACCATTGCAGTAATCATTTAGACTAAAAATAAATGCATGGATTAGTTTTTCCAGATCCTGCTGAGACATTAGTCCTTTAATCCTGGAAATGTTCTTCGGGTGATACAAAGCCGACCTTGTAATTGTCTTTAGATGCTTTTGGAGGTTCAGGTCTGAGTCCATCACTACACCCAGGTTTCGGGCCTGATCAGTGGTTCCTAGCTGAAGCAGCTGAAGCTGTGTGTTAACTTTTAATCTCTCCTCTATTAGTCCGAAAATTATTAATTCGGGTTTTGTTTTTATTCAATTGAAGAACATTTTGGCACATCTATCCACTGATTTCTTCTAAGCATTTACTCAGTGCTTGAATGAATTCATAATCACCTGGTGACATGGTGATGTAGAACTGTGTCGTTTGCGTAGTCATGGTAACTGATGTTTTTTTTTATCATCTGAGCTAGAGGGAGCATGCAGATATTGAATAGGAGGGAGACCCAAGATGGAACCTTGGGGAACCCCACATGTGATTTTTGTCATGTCTAATGTAAAGTTACCTACTGACACAAAAAGGTCCCTGTCCTTTAAGTAGGATTTAAACCAGTCGAGTGCTGCACTGAGGTCCAGTAATGCCAGTACTGCTGTTCTTTCACAGTCTGCATTTATATGGATAAAGCATTTTTATGTGTTGTGGAGCTAAATTGTCATAATAATTCTCCAATCTCATGCTTAATGTATTTCAATTAGATACTATTGTCCTAAAACTTTATATTATATTCCTTTCCAGTTTATTTTGGATCCTAGCCCTGGGCCATTTGATCCCTGTTCAAACCAACATAACTCCAAGCAATGTTCTGTGGTAATATATTACTTGTTGGGACATACAGGGGTTGGACAATGAAACTGAAACACCTCTCATTTTAGTGTGGGAGGTTTCATGGCTAAATTGGACCAGCCTGATGGCCAATCTTCATTAATTGCACATTGAACCAATAAGAGCAGAGTGTGAAGGTCCAATTAGCAGGGTAAGAGCACAGTTTTGCTCAAAATATTGCAATGCACACCACATTATGGGTGACATACCAGAGTTCAAAAGAGGACAAATTGTTGGTGCACGTCTTGCTGGCGCATCTGTGACCAAGACAGCAAGTCTTTGTGATGTATCAAGAGCCACGGTATCCAGGGTAATGTCAGCATACCACCAAGAAGGACGAACCACATCCAACAGGATTAACTGTGGACGCAAGAGGAAGCTGTCTGAAAGGGATGTACGGGTGCTAACTTGGATTGTATCCAAAAAACATAAAACCACGGCTCCCCAAATCACGGCAGAATTACTGTAAATGTGCACCTCAACTCTCCTGTTTCCACCAAAACTGTCCGTCGGGAGATCCACAGGGTCAATATCCACAGCGGGCTGCTATAGGCAAACCTTTGGTCACTCGTGCCAATGCCAAACGTCGGTTTCAATGGTGCAAGGAGCGCTAATCTTCGGCTGTGGACAATTTGAAACATATAAGGCCCGTTTACACTACACCTAAAAAACCGAGCCATGCCGAGACCAGTCCGAGCTTGGTCCAGTTACCAGGCCGAGCCTCGTTTCTGACGACCGTTTACACACAACGCTATCTCGGTTCCTTGGTTGCTCCTCGCCCCCTAGTGGCGATCTGCGGTACTACCGCTCTCTGGGATTGAAGGCGGAAGCAGCGAAACACACACAGCTGCGCCCGTAACATTCAGGAAGTTATGCTTGATATTGTGATATTTCGGTGTTTGCAGAGAGTCAGGGGAAGAAGGCAACCATTGGTGAATTTACTTGAGAAAGTTGGCTTTTTGGGAAGTGGATGAGACAAACGAACATCTAATAAGGATTTACAGACGCAGGAAACAACGACAGACGCTGAGGTTCATTGCGCTGCTAAGCAGAATCATCACTGGAAACCGTGTGGCACGGTAAGGAAGCTAGTATTATTATGAATGTCTGAAATTTGTCTGAATGGAGTGTGAATCGGGACGTGCAGCCAGACACGCCGGAAAACCCGCTGACAGTCAGCTGACTGTAAGGGGATGACGCGGTCTGCTCATGCGCTCTTCGTTATCAGAAACCGGGATAAAATAGAACCAGGCCGAGACCTACCCAAGAGCTGGTCTGCAGTTAGCGCGGTCCGGTTATGGTTAGCGCGGTCTGGTTCAGTCTGCTGACCGTTTACACACAAGAGTTATCTCGGTTACCGAGCTCGGACTGGTCTCGGCTCGGTTAAAAAAGTGTAGTGTAAACGGGCCTGTATTGTTCTCTGATGAGTCCACCTTTACTGTTTTCCCCACATCCGAGAGAGTTACAGTGTGGAGAAGCCCCAAAGAAGCGTACCACCCAGACTGTTGCATGCCCAGAGTGAAGCATGGGGCTGGATCAGTGATGGTTTGGGCAGCCATATCATGGCATTCTCTTGGCCCCATACTTGTGCTAGATGGGCGCGTCACTGCCAAGGACTACCGAACCATTCTGGAGGACCATGTGCATCCAATAGTTCAAACATTGTATCCTGAAGGAGGTGCTGTGTATCAGGATGACAAAGCACCAATACACACAGCAAGACTGGTGAAAGATTGGTTTGATGAACATGAAAGTGAAGTTGAACATCTCCCATGGCCTGCACAGTCACCAGATCTAAATATTATTGAGCCACTTTGGGGTGTTTTGGAGGAGCGAGTCAGGAAACATTTTCCTCCACCAGCATCACGTCGTGACCTGGCCACTATCCTGCAAGAAGAATGGCTTAAAATCCCTCTGACCACTGTGCAGGACTTGTATATGTCATTCCCAAGACGAATTGACGCTGTATTGGCCGCAAAAGGAGGCCCTACACCATACTAATAAATTGTTGTGGTCTAAAACCAGGGGTTTCAGTTTCATTGTCCAACCCCTGTATATCCACTTTCCTTTAAGTAGATCAGTGGTCTCCATCTCCAGTCTTAAAGAGGCAGTGTCTTCCACATTTTAGATGCATTCCTATTTGAACACATCTGAATTAATGAATGATTCATTATCAGATCTCTGCAGAACTGTGTGTAGAGATGTATAAAAAAGTTGTAGGACCGTAGCTCCTGTCTCTGAGTAGCTCTCAACGACTGGATTTGGATGATCTAGCAGTAGATTATGAGCAGAATATTCCTTTTAATCACATTTATCAAAAATTGTAAGAAAGATGGCACCCATTTATGTTTAAAAACCTAGTTACAGATTTCATACAGATAAGAAATGGTAAAGCAGTTAAATGACCATCAGTCCTTAGAGTCCATTTGAAAAGCTGTACCAGTTTCAAGCTTATGACACATCAAAGGATAGGAAATCTATGTTTTTAAATATATACATTTTATATTAACCGACTTATTTATTGGGTTGGTGCCTTTGTTGTTTTCCATACTCTGCTGATTATTTATACTTACAGAATTCAAAGTTAAGTTTGTTTTAGTGCCTCTTGTGTATGCACCCGGTCCAAAAACATTAATTTGAAAGGAAACGATGGTCTTTACAGCCTGGTACAAACGGCAAAAAAGAAAAAAAAAAGAAAATCAGGTCACACAGCCATTGCAGCTGAGCGATTGCTTCATGTGGCTCATAAGCTCCACATGAATCATCAAGGGCTCCACATCTGTTTTCTTTCGCATTAAATCATTACACCTACACGTCTAAACCTATTCCTTATCCTTCATGCAAAAAACGACCCCCCTGCCCCAAAAAAATATATAGTTTTTAATTTTTATATCTTAAAATAGCAATTTAAACTGCTGGGGTCAAGCAATCTGGTTCCAACAAGGCCATCCTCAGGGGGACAGTGCAGATTGAAACTTCAGACCTCATAAATATAAGCAAACACAACCACAGCCAGTTTGTTCAGAACTGGTGTATTTTAGGCACCGAGGTTTCTCCCCGGCCAATCATGAGCACACATCCATCTCGATGACATGCGCTCTCTAGAGAGAGGGAAAGGGATAAAGACGGCTCGAAAGAGTGTGACAAAGAGAGGAGCCAGAGATGAAGGGAGACGAGGGAAGACAAAGAGAATGGCAAGGAGGGACAAAAGGAGCATTACAGTAGTCAGAATATGAAAGTTAATTAAAATCTCAGATCATTAAGTACACAATTACACCAACTCAAAGTCCTGAAGACGCAAGCTGTTGAGTTGCCTTTAGCTGCTCAATGAGGCGAAAACCACAAGGTTTTAACCTCTGCAGACAAAACTCGACTCAGACTACATTTTTTAGCAAGAGCTTTGGGAATGTTTTTCAAATCTCTTCTTTCAGCTCTAATACCACCATAACTCAACTGAGGAGTGGGTTATTTTGTTAGATGTGTGTGCATTGCATAGGGCAAAAGCTTCCAAAAATTATGTTTTAACATTTTCCTCAAATAATTTTTTCTGTAGAATAACACTAATATAAATGCAATTCAATTAGAAGCTTTACAAAACCTTACTTTAACAGTTCTATTTGATTGCCAGTTGGTATTGAATTTATTTGGTCAAAATAAAGTTTGTCTTTATAAACTAAATTCAGCTTTATAAAGTAGCCATAATTAACTCAATTCAGTTTAGTTTATTTATATGGGACCAATTCACGATAAATTTTACAGGGCATGCAGATCCAATTTCATACCGTATTACAGCATATTGAATCTTATTCAATCCAAATAAATAATTTCAATTTAACAAATTCATTCATCAAGTCGGATAAGATCCAACTGCATGGGAATCCAGTTCAATCCTAATTGTAATGTTATAGAGTCACATTCACAAGATATATAAAGGAACCAATGCAAACTGAATTTAGTCGCTGACTTTGCAACAATAAATTCTCCTTAACAAGAATTTGGTAACAGTGGAAGGACCTCCTCGCTATTAACAGCAATAAAACGAAAACCAGGGGAACCAAATGCAGTTTGAGCTTCCGTCTGCTGCAACCAGCTGAAAGTTTAGACAAGGAAGAGAAACCAAACCAACAGAAGCACAGAGTCACTTTTTATGGGAAAGACACACTTTCAGGTAATGCCAGCAAAAGCTCCTACAATGGCCTCATCCAGGAAAGAGGCAAAGCCAATCATAGAGACCCTTGGCCCAGAGTACCTTATGGGGAAAAATTTTAAAAACTTCCACATGTTAACACATATCCTAATTTAAAAAGAATCTGTGAACATTCACTTCTTAATCATTTCAAGAAGCATCCAGCAGAGATATCAAAGCTGTTTAGGCCCAACTATCCTACAGTGTGGTTGAAATAAAATTATTTTGGAAAGGTGAGGGGACCAAAATTCCTTCAGCAGGTAGTTATTAATGCCTGGCGCAAAATGTTGGCAGGTTTATAGGACAGTTCATTTTTCATTTAGGACCAGACTGGCTAAAATAACTTTTTCCCCCTAATCAGTGACGTTATGTTTTGAAAACTGCATTCAGGTTATCCTTGTCTGACGCTGAAATTAGTTTGATGATCTGAATCATTTAAATGTTAGAAATCAAGTGCTCCGCTGTTCTCACTGTGTACTTTGAAAATAGCTGAGAATTGCAAAAAGCAAACAATGTACGACTTTGTAGAAGAAGAGGAAAGCCTCAGAAGAAAGAAAGAAGACCAGAGTGTTTTTGGGAGATTTTTTTCACGCGATCCCCCTGAGGAGCCAAAGAGCAGGTAAGACGGTCTCGCGCTCGTGCAGTTATTCAAAAAGGGACTTGGACGTTTCTGACTTACATTTCTGGAAAAATCAGTCTAGAAATAGACTCTCTAATATTCTAAATAATAGAATCAGTTAAGAAATAATAATACCTTTAAAACCACGACACCACACTATTAATTTTGTGTTCTGCTTCAGTTTAACTGAAATCTTTCAGGCAGAAGACATTAAGATATGTATCGAAAGAAAAGGGCACACGTCTCAAAAACTTTACCCGGGGAAAAACTAGTGCCGGCATGAACAAGGCAAAGACAACAACAATCGAAGCAGTTAATGCACAAGTTGGGGAACTACTACAAAAATAAAGCCTTGCTGCCTCTTATTTTTCGCCTCAGGTAGAAACTGAAGCTCCTGCTGAGAGAAGTGCCACGTTGTTTAGCTCTATTTTACTCCCTGCTTCCCCACAACCTTTACAGAGATGCTTTCTTGTTGTGTTGTTCTCAGCTACTTCTATATATCTCATTTTAGCCTTTATAACAAATCTATTTCTGTGAAACACGGAAAGTTATAACAAGCTGTCAAACAAAACAACTTAATACAACAGGATCACAGTATGAAGGTGTCAAACTGAACAATGACATTCAGAAGCATTTCAAAATTTCCCTTTACGTTGCAAATGAGAAAAACACAATTAGATTTAAATATGCTTTTTATTGGTATTTCAATAAAACCATAGCCACCTTAGATTCTTAGTGTGGGTGAATTTATACCATTTCTTTATTCCTGCTGGGCAATATCTGGCTTTGCAACTACAAAATTATTTTGACTATTGCAAGAACAATAATGGTTGATATATTACTTGTTTTATAGGTTATTTATGTATTCTTTTTTTCATTATAATGCAACTGGGTTTCTAATTTTCACCTTATAAGAGAGACAGGAGTTTAACTAGCAAAATTAAATGAAATTCACAGCTTAAGTTTGAGTGATAGCATATCTGTTTAATATTGCTTCTAGAGATCCAACTAACTGAATTACAAACAAGTGCTTCAAAAGGGTTATGGGTTAGAATTTTTTATATTTTTAACTCATATCTATATTAATTATATTCTAAACTGCATAACAAAATCCTGAATTTATTCATTACTGAAGTTTTACTGTATGTGTGATATTTATTATGGTAAGACAATGTTAAAATTTTTGAAACCTTGTAACCATTTGCTCTTAAATTGTCTTCTGGTACATTTGCATATTGCTCTTTTATTCAATTGCAATTCAAAAGGGGTTTCCTATATTAGAAATGGTTTATATCTATTGTCATATAATCGTGTAACAAAGGAATTCAAGATAGAGAAAAAGATAGTTTTTCTTCCCACTGTCGCTTCATGCTTGCTCAGTATGAGGGATTGCTGCAAAGCCATGTACAATGCAGACGACTCTCCCTGTAGCTCTACGCTTCTCCAGGAGTGAATGCTGCTTGTCGGGACTTTGATGCAATCAACTGGTTTCCTTATATAGGAAATGTTTGACCAATCTGTATAATCTGCATAATATGATTAAACTTAACTTTGTAAAGTGCCTTGAGATGACATGTTTCATGAATTGGCGCTATATAAATAAAATTGAATTGAATTGAATAAAATAATTGGTAAATAAAATATTGGTAAGCTTCTAAATGTTTACTATTGTTCAGAAAAGACGCTAAGCGCTGCACAATCTAAATGATTCAATACAATGTAGGAGGGATCATAGAAAGTTTGGAAAATGCAGAAGTTTTTCTGACAGCACAGCGCTCATTCCATGTGTGTCACTTTAGTTTTGCTGTGTGGAACAGGTTTTATCCGCTCATCAGCAGTATAACAGGATCATAAAAAAAATATGTTTTTCTCTCCAGTGCCACCCTGCACTCATGTTAAACGAATTTTAAGCTGGTGCAGATAAATTCACATTTGGATTCAGAAGGAATAACGCACATGAAATCTAAAATGTTTTTGCGTTTGTGTGCTGACCACTATCAGTTAATCACCATAAAGCTTTGAAGTTCACTGTGACAATTTTATGATTATATTATAAAACTCTTTAAACTGTGATATGAGGTTTTTTTTTCATCCTCCACACCGGCGACTGTCATGGCAAGACTTTACTTTCACTGTTAAAAGAAAAAAATTGTGGTCAGAAAAACTTGCAACTTCCTTCGGTCTCACAATAATCATAAAACTCAAAAAAGTGTGTATGTAATTTACAGAGGATTGCACATTGCAGCTACTTGCTGAGAATGGCAGCAGGGAGCGATGCGCACAGCAGCACACCAACAGAATTACAGTGACTTTCAGAACTTTAAATTACATTCCTACTGCCAGCCTGGTGTTGGATTAATTACTGCTGTAAATTTTCAGATCAAGCCTCAAATGTTTCCCACCAGGCTACAGAAAAGGGAGAAGCTGCCAACGACAGCAATAAACGCCCAGCAACCAGCACAGTCCAGCCAGGATACAATTTGGAGACATACATACTATCCCCCAGTAGGGTGACCCGATCTCACATAACCAAATGTGGGACAATAGGATGCTCGGTGAGGGACCATGCGGGACACATAACCAACACAGAATGCATATTACAAAAATGTGTCTCTGCTTTGCCTGTTATTGCACAACAATTAGTCATCACAACTCAAGAAAGACATTATTTAACTTTATTTTTATTTTTTTATCTGCTTGTCGGCAGAATTTCAATAAATTGCTATGCACACCAGAACAATATTTTGTTCTGATGACGTGATGTGTTCTGAGGTCGTAACCTGTTCATGAGATATGTGTGGTCAGCCCTTTGTTAAATTATTTATGTGGACTCACTCAAGTGTTTTTGCCTTTGGTTGTTTTAGCAGCAGGCTGCAAACTCTTCAAACGAGGATTTGATTAGAAGAACAAACCAAAGCAAGCACAATGAAAAAGCAGCTGTTTTTTTTTTTTTGTTATATTTCTGCTAACATTATCTGCGTAATTTTCAGGCTCTACACATACAGACATGAAGGTAGCTGGTGTGAGAGAAGATGCAGCAAAAGATAAGGGTTAGATGGAGATAAATCACTCCTTTGGCAACCTCTCAAAGGGAAAAGTTGGAAGAAGAGGAAAACAATAGGTGCGATTTTATGTTCTTCTTTTGATTGATTTAACTTTTCAAATATACCAAAGTTCTAACATTAGAACACTTTAAGAAGTTTTATTAGGTCACAAAATCCACGTTACACAGTATCGTGTTCTGGGGCGACAATCAAAACAAGATTGTGAGCATTTTTTACATACACCTAGATATAGAAATACAGCACGACTCAAACACGATCCTGTACAGAACTGTGTAATAGTTGTGAACTCTTATTTGTTAAAATAATCCGTTATCAAATATTCTTTTAAAGTCAGGTTCCTGTTACTGCAGGGAGAAGAAGAAAAAAAAAATCAATGGATTGAAATCAGTGACAGGATATTTCTACAAAGGCCATTCCTTTATAAGCACTCATCCATGAAGAACTGCTGCCGGATATGTCCTTTTCCAGGAAAGCAAGTTCTTTTACACATCCTTATCCATCTCCTTTTCTTGCCAAGCATAAAACTTTCAACACTTTATATTACCAACTTGGACTCAGTTTGTCTTTTTATAATCCATCTTGAGCTTTCAGTTTAAATGCAACCCGCTCTTGTGAATCCTTGTTAATTTCCCCTGCCTGACCACTCAGTCATTCTTAACACTTGTTCCCCCGTCTGGATATATAGATACAAATATGATGGAGTGGCTGGCTCCTCTCATCACATTCTCACTTGATCATACACCCGCCATTTTCTCTCTCGCTCCTTACACCCTCCTCACCTCCATCTTATCTTTTTGTTACACATCTCCCTCTGCCTCCCCTGTTCCAGTTTCCTCTACAGGCCGCTTGGCTGATTCAATCTCAGGCAAGGTTGTTTATAAAAAGGCATTTCATTTTCCAAAACCATTTGTGTTCAAGATGCTATAGGATCCATCACGTTTCATCAATCTCGGTAATGCAGCAATGACATAGAATCAAAAACATTTTTTTTTCTTCAAAATTTAAATACACTGTATTGGTCTTGACAAACATAAATGCAAAGACCTTTATTGTAATAATCACATATACATGTACCACATAACAATAAAGGTCATTTTGTGAAACATCACATGTTAAAATAAATTTAACTAAACTACAGCAATGGTAAAACTTATCTTGAAAATATGTGCTCTCATAACAGAACCTTCAACATGGATTCTTACACTGAACAGAACAAGAGCTACCCCTGAGTTATTTTTTAAATTATGTGAAATGAGCAATGAGAGAACTCATGAGTCACAATAATAAAGTATAGTCTTAAAGCCCTAACCAATAGGATAGTAACACTAAAACTGCACTTGAATGTGGTAACATGAAACAATAACTCATCACAAGGTCCAATAATTTAAGTCTGACAATATAAATTATTCATCTTGCCAAAAGCAACCTATGACCTTCAAGCCTGAATTCATTATTTATGTGAATATGACACAAACACTGTGCTTAAACAGAAAACATTTCAGGTGCTGTCCACACAGGATGGGTGTTAGGTGTTATATATATATATATATATATATATATATATATATATATATATATATATATATATATATATATATATATATATATATAAAGGTCATTATTGGTTTGACCGTGAACGCCACATTTGAGAAGCCCCAGAATAGTATTTTTGGGAATCATGTTCCAAAGTAAAAAAGTAAACAACCATCACCCCTGAACTATTATATACTAAAATTAATAGAATCAAAGGTCATATTGTTACTCAAAATTGATGCGTCAACTTTCACACATTGAACTGAAAAAAAAAATCCTGGCTTGAATCATGTGCAAAAAAATGAAACCATTTAAAAACACAAAAACAAAAGAAAAACATTGACAGCTGATTCGCGTGGCTTAGGGGAAGTTTATATCTCGTAAAAATGTAAGGAAAGAACGACTAGTGGAAAGAAATAGCACTTCGGGGACATAATGTAAAGAACTAAGGGGATTTGCTGCTGTGATCTCCTCCAAGCCTGTTCTGTCAGTTCTGGGTTTGTCACATTGCAGCCGCCAAATGTGTTCTGCATCAAGCATGTGTTCACCAAACCGATGAACATGTGGTCATGTATAGAAGATTTCTGAGAACATGCAATAAAAAAAACAAAAAAAACAATGAAAACAAGCAAAAAAAAAAACCTGGAGTGGCTCCAAAACCTAAAAGAAGTGAATAGGTTTAGACTTCAGACGTGATAAATCAGACTTGATTTATACTGTCTGGAGTATTTTCTCTTTATAGCTTAAAGATAAAATGGATAATCTGTTCTGCTGGTGACTTTTCTTGTGTATTAAGACCATTCCTCTAATACTGTGACAGCTTCCCTATAAGTTTCTTGTTTCCAAGCCTTTCAACTTCTGTCTGACCAGGCTCTATTCTTCTGGATCTGTGCCCATCTTGGGTGGATTCATACAGACAGACAACCTTCAACAGCAACAACCACTTACTATGACATCTGAAGACTAACGTCTCTCTTTTTCCACTTTTGAGTCATTACTGTCTGCTCAATCAATACCCATGTGATTTACAGCACACAGATAATGATAAGAGGTTGATACTTGCTTTAGTAATTCTGCCTTTCATCATATTACAATAAGTAAAATGCTATTATAGTTGGACTCATTGTGAAACTAAACAGTGGAGGGATTGTTGCGGATTAATTTTAATTCTCCTAATCAGATATTTTTTACTTCATCTAGTAGGCTTATTTGCGAAGGAGGAAAAAAGGAGAAAGGGTTACAAATACTTCTCTCTGTCACGGCAGTGACAGGGGAAAACCCCATGTCATACATTAAGCGAAAATTTTGACAATTTCAAGACTGCAGGTATATTGATGAAGCCTTTCTTGTTTTCTCAATGATTTCTTTTTCAGGGACAAATGGAGGTGGCTAATGGCTCCCATTTGTCAGAATGATTGCAGTTCGTTTTCATTCTTAACAGCATTTCATTTCATCAACAAATCTAAAGACAACACGCCCTCTGATTAGAACAACAAACATCTTTTTTTGAAGCAGCTTTTGTGGCATTATATCTGCTGATTAGTTTTAAAGAACTAGAAAAAAAACTTACAGAAGCAAATATTTCACCAGATCATTGGTGCTACATTACAGATGCATTTCTGGACATCGGACATTGTGACTCAGACAAATAAGAAAATATTCAACTTGTAAACACCATCACCCTCCATAAATCTTACTATAACTTGTTTTTTTTTGTCCTTTTGAATAGGTCTAAATTGGTTTTCTTATTTTATGTAGGGTTTTGTAATAGGCAGACAATTTTTCAAGAATACTCTGTTAAAAATCATTGCAGATGAGACAGATTGCAACGTAGAAAGTGATAAATCAGATTGCAATTATTGCTAAAAATATATCTACAACACAAATGTTTTACTGTAGACAAAATATTTTTTTGTAAGGCAATTCTGATATGATGCATGGAGTGTAACCAACAGAAAGCACAGTATTGGTTCCTTGTGGCTCTGGTGATGCAGAAAGGGAATTGCAGATAAATCTGATCTAAACTCGAGCACCAATTCAGAGCAAGAAAATACATCTAACCTAAACTTTTAAAGCAGCTGTTATCATTTAGGGCTGGCTGATAATTCAATAACTATATATATATATATATATATATATATATATATATATATATATATATATATATATATATACACATATATAGTCACTACATACTCCCAACCAATCATAAACGCAGACCCAGGAACGCACCATCACCAAACTCTGCCCCCTCCATAGTGTTCAGAGAGCATGCGCATTCTTTTTCTTTTTTAAAAACTTGCACTATTGGTAAAAAGTTGGTTGAATAAAGCATTTAGTTTTTATTCAATGTTTGTGTGATTTGTATCTAAAAACAGGTCACTAAGGGCTGCACTTAACATATATGTTTTGAATTTGTTGATAATTATCTATATCGATCCACTTGATTTCTATTTTATCTATATGCTTTTTTGATATATATATCATCCAGCCCTATTATCATTGACTTTGTGTCACAATTAAGAAGTGTGGATCCTCGTTGTGGACAAAAACGACTGTATGAGGAGAATGCACAGGCTGGTCTAAGATGTTAGAAAGGCAGCAGTAGCTCAAATAATTGCTCTTTACAACCAAGGTAAACAGAATATCATCTCTGAACGCACCTTGAAGCATATGGAGAACAGCAGGTAAGACCACAATGGGTCCAACGCCAGCCATTTTAGAGCAGGAAACTGGCTACAGTTTGGCTATAGTTTAACAGTTAAACTTCAAAAAAGTTACATGATGCCTTTTATGAACTTGTGAATTGTGATAAATCATTGCTGTGCAATAACAGGCTAAGCAGAGCTTGATTATTGTAATCTCCAATCTGTTAAATTAAAATGTATGACATCATCATAGTGTTTATGTGTCCTGCACTGTCCCTCATAAGCATCCTGTTCATTATTTGAGGTCTGTTCACCCTATGTGAAAGCACCAGTTGTTCTAGAGTCACTGTATTGAGGCAGCAGCGAGAGCTGCTAAGCCCGTTCCTACCTCCTTCAGCGCTGTCTCACAGGCACACCACACCTGCTGCTGCCTTGTCTTGAAAGCCCTGTATGTGGTCAGAGCAAAGAGAGGAGAAAACAGACCGACGGCAAAATTAATCATGCCTGCACAAAAGTGCTGGCGGTCCTGCCCTTGGTTACAAAGCGGGAAATAAATACGATGTAAATATGGTTTTTAAAGTAGTCTTCTTTTTTTTTTTGTCTCTGAAACTGTGGCACTAAAATAATTACCCTGAATTTTATTCGCATACAGCTTCAATCATTCGCTCACTGCGTGTGCCTCTGATAACTATCTTTTTGGTACAGTTTGTCTTATGTAGTTTGGATTCAGGCAATGTATTAAAATTCATAAATCATTTCATAAACATCATTTGTAGTTCCCAACACATTTAATCACCGTTTTTAATTGCCTTTTGTATTTGAAAAAGCTTCTTATTCCTCCTGCGTGGGTCCCAAATGTATGAGCAAATATACAAATTAGATGAGGACATCATCTAATCACCAGAAAAAGAAGAAAGAAAACACCCCCATCATTTAAAAAAATCCTAGAGGAAACCCTGTAGACTCTTCAAAATTGGACGGTAAGAAAAATGTAATCTGGTCAGACAATTCTCGATTTCAGGTGCAACCGTCAGATCCATCTTACCTAATAGCCTCCACAATCACCAGATCTGAATCCAATAGAGCACCTTTGAGATGTGGTGGAACTAGAGATGTGTGTCATGGATGTACAGCAGACACATTTGCAGCAACTGCGTGATACCATCGTGTCGAGATAGACCAAAATGCCAGAGGTATGTTTCTCACCCTTACTGAATCTATGCCATGGAGGACTAAGGCAACTCGGAAGGCAAAAGGGAGTTCTACCTGATGAACATAGTAAAGGGGCCGGTGAGGATCATATACGTCTTTGTTCATAGAATAGCTGAACACCCAGCTTTCTCAAACATAAAATGGATAAAGAGTGCACGTTACTTCCAACTACCAAAAAACAGTGTAAGGCCTGCATGGTTCACAGCTGGATGCCAGACCCTCCAGACCTTGGCTAGTATGAAAGATGCCATGTTTAGGACCCAGAACGGACAATGACCTTATGCATGCACTTCACTGAATTACCAATTTTGGTCCTAATAAAGAAATGACTGCCTGACTTACACAATGTGTTATGAAAAAGCCACTGTTTGATCCTGTCTCCAGGTCCTCTGGTATATGTGCTATTTCTGTCAATAATCATGCCAAATCTTAAGCAACTCTGTTTTTTTTAAGTCTTTGAACTTTAAAGGATGATGAACCCTGCCTAAGACAAGGCTTTGAATCCAAAGGCTTCAGAAATCTACAGAGCCAGCCTGGGACAACAGATGATGCAGGAAAAACTTCAAAAAGCCAATGAAGGTCTTTAGATCATTGATGCACAGGTGGCAGCTAGTAGGTTGAGCTAAAAACAAATCCAATACATTGCTGACAAGGAATGTCGACAGCTCAGATAAAAAGACAGTGAGCTACAGACTTGATTATGTTAAAGATGAAGATGAATGAAGATAGACTACCTCCACCAAGGAGACGTTGGCATTTCTTTTCATTTCGTGATCATTTTTTTGTTACAGTTATTTGTGATATTTATCTTAGGTTTAGAGAAATTAGTTTATAAGCATTATAGCCCTGATGATTAAAAACAGAATATGAATAAACCCCTATCTGGAGGTCAAACTTAAAAAAAAAAGAAGAAAAAAAAGAAAATCTGTAGTAAACACTGATATCCTCAGCGGTGCATCTCTATAGAGAGCATCACAGTAACCTGGTGGCTCTTTAGTACCTTTTAGACAAAAAGCTTAAAAAATATATTTTACTTCAATGGGAAATAAAAGAACACTGGGTCAATTTTGCTGATCGTAAAGTGACAAAGGATGTCAAAAGAAGCTCTAAGAATAAATAAATATAAGACTGCAATAAGCATAGTTATTAAGATTGGACTAATTTAACATTAGAGGAGGTATAGAAGAAAAGCACAGCTTAAAACCACACTGCAATACACTAATTATGTGTATTTGTACATGTAAAAAAAATCTTTATTGAACAACTATGGAGAAGAAAAATTATTTCATATTTGGAGACATCAAACCAGATTTCTAAAGAGAATGAGAGAGACATGTATGTTAAACATATGAATAAAAGTGATAATTAAAGTGTCTCTTTAATGACCCCCATTAGTGAATGTCTTCTTAAATGCTCATTAGCATCTCAAAGGCTGAAAGCACAACACATTCTTGTTATTGGTAATGTGTCTGAGTGCACACAGCCCATAGTAGTTATAACAGGGACAATGGAGCAGCCTGCAGGATAGCCAGGTTTGACTTTATCCCAGTCAAAGCCCTTTTTCTACCACCATCATAATTCAAAACATTTTCTGTAGGCTCTGAAAATCAGAAAGAAAAAAGAAAAAATACAGCATAATAAAAAAAATACACCAATGAGATTAATATGTAAACTCAAACAGATTCAAAACAACTAAAATAGAAACAGAGCAAGAATAAAATCCAACTTCATTGTACTCCCACTAATCTAAGTAGATCATTAAGGTTGTCTAAACAACAGGGCTGGACGATATAGAAAAAAAGCATAACGATAAATTAGAAATCATATTGATCAATATCGATAATTATCAACAAATTCAAAACATATATTTTAAGTGCAGCCCTGGCCATTTTTGCTGTTGCTTAGCGACCTATTTTTAGATACAGAACACACAAACACTGAATTCAAACTCAATCCTTTATTCAGCCAACTTTTTACCAATTCTGCAAGTTATTGAAAAAGAAAAAAGAATGAAGGCCCTCTGATCTCTATGAAGGGGTGGCTAGAATGTAAAAGGAAGGAAAACTGTTATTCTATTGAACTTTTTATTGACCCTTTTTTTCTATCATCGATATACGCCTATCGGTCGATATATGTCGAGCCCTACTAAACAATAATAAAAAATAAAAAACAACTTGAAATCACCTTTTTCCAAATAGAATAAAAACTTTACAAATCACAAACTTTCTTTTAAAGACCACAAAATTGGTGAAGGATAACTCAGTTTCTTTTGTAGTTTATAATTTACACTAGTGCTTATGAATTAGAAAATACGGACTAAGCATTCCCCTTTTTTCATGATTCAAAGTAGATGATCAGTAGGGTGCAATTCACAGGTTTGGGAAGGTGCAATAAAACATGTACTGATACTGAGAACATATTTTTTTTACCAACTGAAAGCAGACAGCTTAAAATAATCACTAAATCCATGTTAGTTAATTGATGTTAGTCAAATACCAAATAAGCATTATCTACTGCCATAGCAAATAGCCACTTTTCATGAGAACTGATGAGAATTCACGACTATGAGCATGCCAGATGCATAAAGTGACTCCAACAGGAGCACAATCTGAGCCATTTTCTGACAACTCATCTAATGCATTACGACTAAAGTAACTGATCCCTCCTTACACAGCAGCAAATTGTGCATCCTACCACAGAAGCACAATACACAACATTAACATTAGAAAGTTGTGACAGGACTTGATTTGTCTTTGAATTTCTTCACATTTAGACCAGCATAAAAAGCATTTTTGCATACACTAACATGCAAGGCCAGAGAGTATGTTGTGCATGTATATGTGAGCAACTTTAAAGACTTGTCTTACATGCACTGAACAAGTACAACCACAGCAGAGAGCCCACTTATTTAAGCCAACATTACAGGTGGTCTGATTACAGGACGTCAGTCAGAACACCTGTGAAAATACAGTGTATTAAACATTAACGGACATCTAACTGTGATCATTTAACCAAATATATGTGTTAATAAGTCTAAAGATGAAAAGAGGTGAATCTTTAAGTATTTAAAGAATAACTTTCTACTATCACTCTGGTCTCTAGAATTTTAATAGATGTTTTTTATCTCTCATAAAGGATTTTTGTCATACAAGTTGAACAAAGACATGGTTGCTGTAACTGAACTGATGACCACTGACCTCGAGTTGATGCATCATTAATGGGTAGGAGAAGTTTTTCATTCTCCTCATTAATTTCATATGACACTTCACAACACTCACCAAGTGTTTTAGCTTTGCAACAACTTTTAAATTAATTGAAACAAGAAGATAAAAATAAAAACACACACACACATACACACACACACATCAAGAAATATAATTACAAACATGATACAAAATTAATCAGGAGCCCAGACAACTAAACACAGGGAAGACCATCTGCTGACACAATGGTCTTGGTTGGAATTAGATCACTGCGTGTTGGGAGTTAGCTCCAGCTCACTGTCATGATACAAGCTGATAGATGACAGGGAAGGGGATTATATGTTCTCATAATTTTAATTGGTAGTTTAATCAACTCAACCATAAAATACATGGTGGACAGTAACGGTTAACATCCCGCTTATGTACATCAATTTACCCGCGCAATGAATCACAGGAGGGTATAGTTACAAGAATTAATGTTAGTGACTTGATGTAAGTCTTACAGGACATCTCACATATAACTTTATCACTATATTGTAAAAAAATATTTTTAAATAAGGAATTGTATTTTGACAAGACATTTCTCAACATAAAAACAAGCTGGATAAACAGGAATGTAATCCTTTAAAGAAAACGATAAACATATAACAGCTTAAAAACAATCTTCAAACAGTTTCTAACCGTGCGGTCTCCTTACCTGGGCTGAATGGAATTTAATTAGCTTGAATTGGACAATTAACTCTGGGGGAAAATTTAAGTAACTGGAAATAACTTGATGCGTTGAAATGTATTCAGCTGATTAAAACTTGTTTTAATTTATACTGGTGTACTTTTGATGAATACAGGAGTGTAATTTCAATATGAGTGGATTGTACCTGATTTGAATTGAAATTAATGGGTGAATTCTATTAAAAAATGGATGTGAGTGGAGTGTTATTCGGTTGAACTAGTCTGTTTAATTTAAGTTAAAATAAATGTCTGATTTAGTCTTTATACATGTGAAATAAATTGGATGTAGGCAAAGCATACTATAATTGAACTGTCCAATATTTATTTGCTCAAGAATGGGTTTAAATTAGCTTGATTTGGATGATTTATTTGGAGCAAAAAGGAGATAAAATATAACTTGACTGCAATGAACTGTATTCAACAGAACTGGAATAAATTGGTTTGAATTTGATTCATGTTTGAATGGGATTGAAAAGAATGGATCTGAACTGCCTTGGGTTGGATTATCAGAATAAAGTAGATGGGATATAGTTATAATCTGAGAGAAGTATGCTGCATCTAATTGAACAGTATCGCTTCAAAATTGCTTCATTTGATTAGAACTAACTAGATAAAACTGCCCTGTATTGGTTTGATTGATAAAGTGTCTAAAATTGTAAATCTGAATTCATTTTCTTGAATGAAATTTAATTAATCTCAATTACATAAACTGATTAAATCAAACTAGATTTGACCAGACACAAAAGTAACTTTGATACTACAAGATTACTTTTTTTGTTAATTGGTGCCATCCATTCATCCATCTCCTTATAAAACCAAATATCTCACCGAAACACTGGACATAGAGGAAAAAATAAGAATAACGGTGTATTTTCAAAGAATGATCCAAGCTTTAACACTTTAAATAAAAAGTTTAGGATTTAGCTTTCGGTGAGCGGATTGTGTCCATTTACTGAGATGCACACTTTTTCTTGAAAAGAACTGACCTTACCATCTCTAAAACAGCTATAAATTCAAATTATTCCCCTTCTTATAGCACTTAATGTTATTATTATTATTATTATAGTGGAAGAAAAGAGAAACTATTCCAATTTAGGTCCCATTGCATTTTTGAAATTTTCCTGCTCGCTTTGCCACTTTGCCTTTTCATTCATTCGCCATTACTGCTAAATCCATCTCACAAGTCAGCGCTGCTGAAATGAGCCAATACAGCTTGATGCTTCCACCAGCAGAGTCATTTGGCCCAAATGATAGCTTCTGCATGCACGGCATCGTTTCAATGAAATGTTCTCATCTTCACAGAGGCGAATAAACGACAAAGACACCATTAAGGGTCTGAACACATCCAGGTCTCCTGTTCCTGCCTATGTGAAGTGAAATTTACGCGAACAAAGCACGCTCTGTATTCAGAAAAGGTGTTGTCAATCTGGTACAGGGCTGGAATCTATACATTAAAGCATGACAAGGTGCTCGAGGCGCATTTATTTCAACTAGTTTGAATAAAAAGAAAGCTGCTTTAGATATTTTTTTGTAACTCAACACCACTAGTGATATAACACCATTTAATAAGCAGCTAATTCTGCTGCAACATTCTTTTATAAGTAACGCCTACACTTTAAAAAAAAGAAGCTGGTATTTCAAGGCATATTTTTCATCATATTGCCACCCAAATTTCCAAAATGATTTAACAAATTCATTTTGTAAAAACAAAAAACGTATGTACGCCTTTTGTGCCATGGATGCCAGCAGGACCGGTATCGGCTCTTTTGTGCAAGGAGGAACAGAATGAGTACTGCCAGAGCACTACAAGCGGACCACTGGCATGGATGTCTCGGACCAAAGCATCAGAAACAGACTTCATGGGGGTGACCTGAGGGCCCAACATCCTCAAATAGGCCTTGTGCTCACTGCTCGGCACCATGGAGCTCAACTAGCATTTGCCAGAGAACACCAAAATTGTCGGATTCAGCATTGGCGCCCTGTTCTTTTCACAGATGAGAGCCGATTCACTCTGAGCTCATGAGACAGATGTGAAAGGATCTGGAGACGCTGCAGTGAACCTTAAGCTGCCTCCACCATTGCTCAGCATGATCAGCTTGATGGTATGTCAGTGTTGGTCTGGGGAGGCTTGTCCATGGGGGCACATACAGACCTAGAGATATATAGATCTTCAGAAAACCATGTACAATTGAAATAAAATAATCCATTATATTTGAAAAAATGTTTAATCAATGTGTATGAAAACACTTCACTACCAGGACAAAAGGAAGCCATACTCTATTACATACATGTGGTCAAAATGATTCATTAATGGGAACAAAGTTGAAGCACATTGTGATGAAGTGGCAGTATGAACTCCCCATGTAGCAAATGTACCCAGAACCAATTTGTACTTTTTATTTCTGTGTGTGTGTGTGTTTATCTGTAAATGAGTCAGCAGAAGAAATGCATTGATTTGAGTGGAAACCATAATCCTCTACTGGCAGGCAATCTCGCTCTATTGAGCAGCTCTGGCTCCATTCTAGAGCCTTGTAAAAAAGTCAGGGATATGTCAGTGAGATCAACTTTACACAGGCCACTTAATGACTAGAACAAATGGATTTCATAATGTGACATCTTTCTGTATTGCATCAGTACATTGTCCTTTTGTCTGTCACGTAAAAAATGATAAATTACACAAATACTGCCTAATTTTAGCATAAGCAAGAAAATGATTGATAAGCAATCCAAATGGCAGTATATAGTTAATAGCGTGCAGATCAATTTGCCATATTTCCTGATCATTGTTGACACATGCAAATAGCTCCGACTTCAGCTCATAATAAAAAAATAAGCTTACTGTATATGTGCTCTTAAAAGAAATCATCACTCACCCCTTGGTACACCATTATCAGCAGGGGAAATAACAGCAGAGGAAACAGTGCAAGCTAACTTATTGAGTCTGTTTGAGACCATTTGTTCATTATTGTAGTTCAGACTTGTTCCAATGTGACGGCAACTGTTGTTTACCTTTTTTTAATTCATAAGTTTAAAAATGTTTCTGTAATTTTGGTAGAATTGCTTTTTAATCTCTATAAATTTGGTCAAACGTTTTGGGTGTCCCTCCCACCAACTGCTCAGTAGTTTACTGGACTTTTAGCCCATTCCTCAAGATGCAACTTTTGAGTCAGATTTGTTTCATTATGTGGGATTGAGATCCCAAGCTTTAAACCTTCTAACTGATGTCTTCAGATGTTGCAGCAATACCTCAACATGAGGTTCTTGCCTCGTGATGCCAGCTATTAAGTGAAGTGCACCAGTCCTTCCTGCAGCTAAATGCCCCCACAACATGATGCTGCCACCACTTCACAATTGGTGTTCACAGGCTGGCCATAATGAAAATTGAAACTGGAGGAAAAAAAGGGCGAAGCTTGCAAAACAGTTCAATTTTGGTTTTTACCAGATCACAGTACGTACCTAAATCTATGATCTTATCCCAAAGTGCCTTTGCAAACTGTAATTGGGCCTTTAATGTTGCTTTTGGGTCTTTCTTTCAGAGTAATTTTGCTACATGCCTTATTTAACTGGGTATAATGCTCTCTATTACCATCTTCAGCCACCAAAATATATTTTGCATTTGTTCTGGGACTGAATCACACACTTCACACCAGATCACATTAATGTCTGGGAGCCCTTCTCCTTCCTGAACAGCATGATTGTTAGGCATTCCCATGATGGTTGTACTTATATATAATTGTTTGAACAGATGAATCCAGCACGGCACCTTCAAGCATGTGGAAATTGTATGCAAGTATACCCCATGAGTTTTAACATTTCTATTCCTCATATTTGCTGATAGCTTTAGAGTTTTTTTTTACAATGCCACATAAGTAAGTAGTGTGTTGAGTTGATATCTTACCATCAATGCAAAGGCAGTTCTCCAGTTAACTCACATGTTATAAATTAAGCTATCTGAAGGTCACAGACACATGACATCATTAGTTTTCCCAAATTGTTTACAGGCTTAGCAATCTCAGTGTTCGTAAACCTCTGAATTTAAAGAAATAACCTTTTATTTAAATAAAAATGCATAATTCTGGCATTTAGTAAAAGAAACAAATTTTGGTAACCCTAACCAACTTAAAACAAAAAAGGTTTATTTTTATTTTTAATTTAATCAGACAGTAAGAAAAAAAAGGTAATATGCCTTATTATACAGTCCATGTAACTATCTGGTTTCAAATGTGTGTATTACAGTGTAAATGCACAAGAAAAAAAAAAACA
Organism: Fundulus diaphanus; assembly: GCA_037039145.1. NCBI lineage: Eukaryota > Metazoa > Chordata > Actinopteri > Cyprinodontiformes > Fundulidae > Fundulus > Fundulus diaphanus. The sequence goes on along the minus strand of CM073128.1, from coordinate 17,451,274 downwards.
GGGAACTGCTATATAATAAACTTTCGCCAACAGTGTCTGTTTTGAGTGAGATTTTTCCAACCAAAAACAATTCAAATCGTCAAGCAACGCAGCAAGTGGAGAAACTCAAAAAGCCACAAAGTGCTGCAGCGTCTGCTGCAGACTAAACACACATCACTGAATTAGCATCCTCTTTTCTCAGGACGGTTCCTTATATTCCTGGCTCTGCACTCAGCGGATTCTATTTGTTGCTCTCCGTCTTCTTATCTCATGTTATTTCTGGCATATACAAACCAACAACCACCTCTCAGCTTTACAAGAAGCTAGGAGAACTTGTGTGACTGAAGCTGTTACGAGCTTCGCCAAGAGGCATCATGTCCAACAGTCTTATCAGCTGTAACACCGACTGTGAAGCTTCTGGTGCAGCTGATTGATTAAGTGGCGCAATCAGTGGTGCACCAAACTGTCTTAGAATTTAATTAAAGCCTTGTTCAGACATGCACTGCTGTCCAAATATCTCAGTAAAACAGAGCACGCCAGCCTCATGTCTGGATTTTTCCCCTTTCCCGTTTGTTTTATTACATTTAAGGATTTTGTTGAGGTGATGTAAAAATATGACATGTATGGTTGATATTCTCCTTTGGTAAACAATCACATCTTAAGGTATATGACAGAGGAAAAAAAATGTACCATGAATAAAAATAAGTGGGTCATATGCCAATATTACGAAATAAAAAATAAGCAAATGTTGACAATGTTCACAAGCAGAGAAATCTAGATATCCTCTCTAGTAAGGCACTATAATTTTAATATTTCCATATCGAGAAACTACACAAATGTCTCAAACACAAAATATTGTATAATTTGTTCACCTGTGGATGTGATGAAGTTGTATTTTTACCATCACCTCACTGTTTTTTATCCCTTAACACCGACATTAAAATAAAAAGGGTTGTAAAAGAACAACCATTTGCTGCTTCTGTCTTGCTCCATGTTAGGCTCAGCTCTCCCTCAGACAAACCGCCACGCTCACACATATGAACAATGTAAAACAAACTCCTTTGACAGTAGTAATCCCTGCTTTCAAGCAAAGCAGACACACCATTAATTAAAGGTAAGGGGACATGTTATGTACTGACTTAGAAAAGAGTCTTCTTAGAGAAAGAGGAGAGGACCCAGCATTAGCCAGCCACTTCAGGAAAGCCATCCCTGTGCAAATATTGTAAGATAAATATATCCACTAAAGATTTTGTAGTCTTACATGTTGAGTCAGATTGTTGTTTCGAATCAAATAATTAGAGACACCAATATCTGAGGCAATTGTCAGAGAAATCATAGAATTTTAAGTTCATATCTAAGATTTTGTGGACAATTAATTACATGCAATACATGTGCAACACCTTTTTGGTGTTTGTAGAAAAACATGAATAAAAAAAAAAAAGGGAACCTCTGAATTCTGTCTGTATAAATGTCTTAACTGACTTGAGTTGGCAAAACCGGAAAGGGGATGAAAATCTGCCCAAAAATGTCCTCCTTGTTTTTCATTAAGGGTTATGTGCTTAGCTGTGGAAATAGTGATAGAACCAATACCATGGTTTAGAGTGAAGACAAAAAAATCTAAAATGATTATTTTTGCCATTTTGGCCATTTGTGAGTGCTGCATAACCCAAGTCAGGTAAATGGTCTTTATAGCACTTTAAGTGCTTTACGCTACATTCATTCATTCACCTATTCACGCTGACGGTGAATGTCTAGCCAGAGCGGGTGAAGTGTCTTGCTCAAGGACACAACGTCAGAGACGTTGTTGTTGAGTCTCCATTGTAGAAATAATACATTTACAAAAGACACTCTTTTGATTTCTCAACTTTGTGAAAATTGTAGTATAAATGAATGTTAAAAAAAATGTGCTCCTAAGCTTACTTGCTGTCAGTTAACATTTAAAATGTAATGGACAGTTCCCTGAAAGGGTAATCTCTTAAATTGGATACCTAACTTCCCCTCTCTACAGAAAATAGTAAACTCCTGTTATGAGTAAAAATAATCTTTTATGTAAGTTTCTGAGAACAACTTTCTGAGGACAAAATTGTTTAAATTTAGACACAACATAAAATAGTTGAACATCTTTTGTTTGGCTTTAATGCTTTAAAACCTTTTCTGGTATATAAGCAAACTGCCGCTTGAAGTTCACAACAATTAAGGGTCATTTTCTTCCCCTTCAAACTTCTCTTTTTATATGCAGCTACCTCAGGCACTGTTCGAACTTCTATTTTGAAAACAACAAACAAATTTATCCAAACACAGTACAGTTCTTTACCCCTGAATAATGTAGCATTATTAAAGACTGAGGGCTTTGGTTTCTTTTAAACATTTTTCCACAGTTAAAAATAAAATAATTTGTTATCTCTCAGAGGTTCCTCGTAAACACGGCACTGCTTAAATTTATTTTTTTTTAAATGACCCTTTCCATGAAAATACAAAACATGATCCAGAACGATTATGGGGATGTTAAGTCTGACGTCACGCGTGACGTTTAGCCTCTTCCGGGTCCAAGCGCTCAGCACGTCCAGATCAATAACAATGGCGGAACCTGTAAATTTATTTACGATCACGTCCTTCTTTAGTGAGGTACCCTTGGCGGTCAAAAAGGGTTTAAACTCCTTCAACTCCAACAGAGTGGTTAGTGTAGCGCATCATTCAGGTGGCATAATTAAGGGTAGAGTCCAGGCATCAATGAAAAAGAAGGTTTACGAGGTTGAGGTGAGTTAGCTGTAAGCTAGCTAGCTGATAGGTGATATTCCATGTTCTGGGTGAGGTATTTCGAAAGAAAAAAATATACAGGACTGCTATAACTGTGGATGTAACTAAACGAGGATTAAAAAGTAAATATGTGACAGCCAGGTTTTAGAGGGTTCAGGGAACTAGGGAATTAGTAGTATGATCTGATAGCCCCGGGCTAGCTACAGAAGTATTGTTATGGTAACAGCGCTGACAGCAATGTGTTTTAGAAGTTAGGGTGAGGGAGTAAAATTGTTTTCAATACAGGTGCGAGTTGAGGGCCAGGCAGTCAAGTACAGCACATGTGAGTGCCCAATCGGCAGGGACAAGTGCCATCATATGGCAGCTTTGTTGATTTGGGTTGAGAAAAATTTGTCCCGCACTGACGTGGAATGTGTGTGGAAGAAGGCCAACGCTCCGAAGGGGGACGAAATTGCAACCAAGAGAGTGTCTGAGATGACACCATCCACAACACAAGGTTTGTAATAAGTTTGTTGATGTTGCGTGGTTTAAATTATTTTCTTAACTACGTAATGTGGTTTAAAGCTATTGCTAATGAGATTAATCATATTTAAGTTAACATACACTCGCTGTGTGTTGTATTGCAGCTGAAAAATCATGATCATATCACCATATTGAAATATATTTGCAAGACAGTGAGGCTGAGATGTACACTGAGATTTTTTTCTTTATATTTTTAAAAAAGTTTAGATTGTGTGCTATAAATAAATGATGATTATAATAAAAGGCTATTAAATTGAGATAAATACATTACTCATTTTATCATTATAACCATTTGTATACCATTATTTCAGCTGGCATCAAAAGACCTGTCACCCAGGAGGACAAAGAATGGGCTCAGGCATCCTTGTTACAGCTTGGGCGTTTTACAGGGATGGGGTGGATTTTGAGTCCAGAGACACCTCGGGTAAGATTTTTTACTTTTGTACTTTCATGTTCCCTTAGAATTAGCAGAAACATCACAATTACACTAACATTAAATCAATGACAATTCAGCTAGGGTTTTGTCATCCAACACATAATCATTTTGTTTTGTACAATGTTATATGTTTAATTTACACAGTTAACTAACTATTTTTTAACTATATTGCACAGTTTGAAACCAACCAGGGGTTGGTTTCAAACTGTGCAATATAGTTAAAAAATAACAATACATAATTTAGGCTCATAATACATTTGGTAAACTACACGTGTGTGTGTGTGTGTGTGTGTGTGTGTGTGTGTGTGTGTGTGTGTAAACCATTGCTTTCATTTCAAATGTATTTTGTATACACTATGTGGCTAAGTATGTGGACACCTCACTGACTTCACAACTTGTGCCTAACTTTAAATCTAGACTCTCCCAATCAAGATGTTTGATGGGCTGGTGACCAGCCCAGGTTTTGTCCAAGCTGAGGACAAGGCTCTATATGTGCTGTCAATGCTTGTTGTCAATGATCAGGAGAAGCAGCAGATTGAGGAAGCGACTGTTGGCCAGGCTAAGAACTCACTATGGTAAGAAAGTATACTCTGGTGGTTCAGAGAGCCTAACACGCTGAACCTTAAACGCATGCAAACAGACAACACAAGCATAACTAAGTTAGCCCTGATGACATTCTGCTGTCATTTACTCTAACCCCGGATTTTCACCAACTGTGGACTGGCTGCGGATCAGTTCCAAATTGTCTGCTAAAGGCTGTAAATTTGCTCAAAATGTAGAAGTGTGCTGGAGAATGTCGGATTGTTTTTACATGAAACTGTAATGCCAATTGTTGAGCAAAATTGGTCTCTCTAATTGTTGGTTTCTTTTAACAGGTTTACATATCCCAAGAAAAGGATAACAGCAAGTAACTTTGGTTTGGTCTTGGCAGCAGTCAAGCGGAAGTCTTACCCGCCTTCCTTATTCAAAACCCTGCTTGGCCTGTACAACCTCAAAGAAGGATCTAAAGTTAGTTGTAGTTAATAAGTGAATATTTAAAATGAAGGCATCTGTGTCTAAGAATACACTTATTAAGACTCAGTGGTATTTTATCCCCTCCCCCCAAGGCATGTGATTGGGGAATCCTGCATGAGCCAAGGGCAAAGCAGGAATACACTGAGCGCACTGGTGTTGTCATACAAGAGAGGGGACTGTTCCTATCTGATAGCGGCCTGCTTGGTGGATCTCCTGATGGGACGGTGTTTGGAAACTGCGTGATTGAAGTCAAGTGTCCGTGGTCAGCCAGAACCAAGACTATCCTGCAGGCAGCGGAGAGTAGGGACTTTTTCCTGCAGTTCGATGAAGTGGTTGGTTCCCTGACACTAAAAAAAAATCACAACTACTGGCATCAGATCCAGGGAAACCTGCACCTGACTGGAGCTAACAGCTGTCAACTGCTTGTGTGGACACCCCTTGACCTTGTCATCCTGCCAGTGCTAAAAGATCCTACATGGGCTGTGAACATTGACACTCTTGAAATATTTTATAAAGATTTTTTCCTACCTTACATTCTCTCCCAGTTTTAAGAAAACAAATCTAAAGCTTTTATGGAAGTAATCAACTGGGAAACGTGATATTAGTTAAATGTATTCACCAGTGTCTCCCCTTGTTTCCTGTAAATACTTTTGTTGTGGCTTCTTACATTTAATCTGCTGTAGCCTATTTTTGTGCATAACTGAAAGAATTTGAACTGCTTTAAAGTAATTTAAGATAAATGCTGTGCTTAAGATAAGATAAAATGCCGTGTAGCCTATATTTTATAAAGATTTTCCTATCCTTACAATTCTCACAGTTTTAAGAAAATAAATGAAACTTTGACATTTCACACAAGCCAGGTATTTTATTTATTATTATATATCAAACAGTCTTTTTTAACTCTATAGTAAGTACACGTAGTGTGTAATCAAATATGCAAGCAAATATACAGAACTTCATGCATATACAAACAGTTAAATACAGTTAACTCATCCAATTTCACGGAGAATGGGTGTTTGTAAATTTGTAAGACACACACACACTTTAACTATCTTGTTTACATTTAGTTTAAACTGGTATGGAATGTGGTCCAAAATGTGAAACGCTTTCAGTCGCTGAATTGCACGCTCCACATGTATCCTAGCTTTCGAAATTAATCGGTTATTGTTCACTTCCTCCTGCGTAAACTGTCCATTGACGAGGAAAGACGGGATGTTCAGGGAAACTCCTTCTGGCAAAATGTCACGAATTGTGAAGCCCTTGTCTGCCATAACCATATCACCGGGATGTAAATGTTGGAGAAGTCCACAGTCAGCTGTTATTGCCTTGTCTGAGGCACTCCCACCGTACAGGTCACTGGCAAAGGTAATAACTCCATTAGGCGCAACACCAATTAAAGCCTTAAGTGTGGTTCGTCCTTTGTACTGGCTGTACAAATGGCACTGTGCATCAAGCCTCTCGGTGTTAGAGACGGCAACCTCTGTGCAGTCGAGGACGATCCTACAGTTAGGGAAGGGCTGGAAGCAGTCTGGCAGCGATGTTTTATTCTTGGCTGTGGAGGGGATGTTGTTCTCAACCAAACCGACATACAAAATATCATACAGGGCACTGATGATGGTGGTGAAGATGTTGGTTACTGTGGCTGTGCTACAATTAAACCTTGTAGCAAGGTCTACGTGACCGCAATTTAGTCTAAGCTTCATTAAGGCCAGGAGCAATTGATCAATTAGGGGCATCATATGGACAGTCCAATCAGAATGATACTGTAGCTCGAATTTAGAAAGAAGCGCTTCCAAAAACAGGACAGTGGCAGCATCAGGCAATCCAGTAAAATATTGAACTCTGTCAGGGCTGGAAGAAATTTGACTGAAGGAAAAAGTTTGCTTTTGTTTCTTCAATTGTTTTTTCAATTTGTCATTCTCTTCCCTCAGCATGTCATTCTCCACTTCAAGTGCCACAAGACTTTTTGAAGTACATGGGGTCTCTGCAGTTACCATGTCAGCATCTGTTCCCTCATCCTCACCAATGCTAGGGACCATTTGTTTCTTCCGTTTAGGGAGATGGCTGAGGTGCTCGGGGAATTGGAAAGTCTTCCCCTCATTCCAAGCAAAACGCGATGGTCCAGCAGCTTTTCCATTGGGGAAATGCCAACTGCACACCCTAGAGTTGCAATTTGGAGTGAAGTTTTCACGTCTGTAAAAAAAAAAAAAATATAATTATTAATAAATATTACTTTTAGAATCAAATTACATTAATTCACCAAAGGGATTTTTTTTTATTATTATTCAAAGGTTGTAGTACCTTCCTAGTGACCAGACTGACCTACTACAGGTGAAATTTTGATAATACCTAATAATACTGTATTACATAATATAACACTAATTTACTAAAAGGGGGTTTGTTTGTTCCATAACCTGAAACCAAGCATACTAAGACACACACAGCGTCTTCAAGATTGGATTTGGCCAGGCTTGTTCTGTGTATGTACACTGAGCAATGTAAGATCAGAATCAAATATGTAATCATACCTGGCCATTAACCATGATTCTGATCTTATATCTCAGACTCCCTCCAACAATGCTCAATTATTATAGAAATGAGAAACGTTAGCAGATTATCATAATATCAAACTGGTCTAATGTTGTTTCTTGCTACGTACGCACATCTTCATGCTTCGGCTTGTCTGTAGACTGTTGCCAAAGCTAACGTTAGCTAACTAGCCGTAGCTAGCTAGTTTCATCTTAACTAGGCGGCACAGAACAAAGTTTCTTCATTTGTTTAAAATTTGTAACTTACCTTATCAACTGCAGCCATTTCCTCTTCTCTTTCTCGTCACATGGAAAGCGGTAAAAAGACAGTTGAATGTCACTCGTTTTTTTAAACTCCGATCTATTTAAACAACACGGGACACAGCACTGCGGCATAGTCGGGCAAAAGCGTCAGAGCAGTTGGAGCGGACCCAGCGTTTGGACCCGGAAACAGTATTATTGGAGTGTGGTTACGTCACGACTTAACAACCGGATAGTAACTCTGCCAGGCCTATAGCACTGACATAGCAGGGAGAGTTTGAGTATAGGCATTAAAATGATGTTTTGATGCGTAGGGCTGGACGATAATTCAATAACAATATATATCCATCGATAGACGTGTGGCGCGATAGAAAAAAATAGGGTTGATAATACTTCGATAGAGAGTTTTCCTTCCTTCCTTTCAGCCTATCATTTTAGTTGATGCTACAGTCACTACTTCCTCTCGACCAATCGTAATCGCGGACCCAGGCACGGCGTCACAAAGCGCCGCCCTCTCAAACCACAACACACAACACGTGAATATGTCGCAGCAAGGAGCGGCGGAGGAAACGGTCCCAAAACGGGGTTTTACTAGTTCGCCAGTCTGGCAGAAATAAACCACAGTGATTTGTAAAACTTGCAAGGAACCGGTAAAAACAAAGTCTGGTAACGCAACTAACTTGTTTCATCACGTAAGCCGCTGACACCCGCAGCAGCGCGAGCCCATTCAGCCCCGCGCTGCTGCGGGTCTTCTTAGGAATCTTATGGAACTTCTTCCAAAACAAAGCAGGTATAGCAGCTAAACTGCGCTCCCTTCTTTGTGATAAAATGAAAAAGCGTACAAGCGGCATAAGGATATCACGCATGCAGTAACGTGCTTCATAGTTATTGATACGTCTGCAGCTGAAAAACCTGGCTTCAAACAATTACTTGCCACTCTTGATCCGCGATATAAAGTTCCGGGACGCAAGTTTTTCTCTGACAGCGCTCCCTAAATTGGGCAACGAGTGCAGAGAATCAGTGCAAAATGAGCTGCAATCTGTGTCTTCCCACGCCACAACCTCAGACCTCAGCCCTGCGTCAGCCTCTCAATTGACTAGAAATAGAATGGACCCTGAGGAGTAACTAGTGTACTATTCCCACCTAAATAGGCTATTTTATCTATTTATTTGGTATATTTATTTTGGTAATTTTATTGGTCACTTTAGTTTATTCTTTGTCATTATTTACTAACATAACTCAGGTCTCTTAAGTTATTTTTCTTTAAAAGAAATTCTGTTATGGTTAAAAAAGTTGATTAAATAAAGATTTAATTGGAATTTTGTGTTTGTGTTCTTTATTAAAATTAAATCATTTAGTAATATCATAAAATGTCCAGGCAGAGCTGCACATAAAATATGGTTTTAAATATTTTCAATAATTATCGATATCGATCAATATGCATTTTTTTTTTATCGATAAGCTTTTTTTCTATATCGTCCAGCCCTATTGATGCGTATGAAGTCAAAGTGAGACTATGACATTTTCTCCTGTTTTGGCATTTCAGGCAGGCTATATAGAGAAGACAGTTGTCACAGGTGCCGGCTCTACAAAAAAAGATATCTCAAGAGGGAATCCTAACTGAATGCTTGACTATTAAAATCAAGACAGTTATTTTTAAAAAGGAATATTATTAGTGTCCCTTTGAAAACACAAGGCAAAACTAAAAACAAAAATTCCATTGGGATAGTTTCTAAAGAAAAAAAAAATATTTTGAGGGCTCCAGCTACACAGTATCTGTGAAGATAAAACGGCAAAACATTTAAACTCTTCAGCATGTTCATATAACAATATTATATTTTTAGCTGAATTTATTTGGAGGGTGGAACATTTATAGATAAAAAATTGTTTGCTCTCCTATGATCATGTCATAATGGTCAGATTTGCTCCAATCTGCACATTTGTTTAATGATGACAAACTCAAAATAGCTTTGTGAACATAATTTAAGAATTGGGAAGTAAAATCCTAGGTTTTAAATAAATCTACATAGATATGTATTTTGTTTAAATATTTGTCACTGTCAAGCAAAATAATCCATTTTTTTAATTATTTACTTACAAGATATGCTTCTCTTATCAAAATTTACATTTGCAAAAGTTTTTTACCTTATGATTTGCAGTCTTTCTATGGACAACCTCTACAACAGCTGATGTAAGCTATAAGGGGTCCAAACACAAAGTCTCAGACAGATGAAGTTTATAGTTGTATAATCATATCTGACAACTGCTCAACATGCCTTCAGTCTAGAGCTGTAAATACGTTACTCTTTATGTTTTGTCTTGGAAAAGAAAAAAGCAAACCTCAGTCATCAGACTACAGCTTTTCCCCCTACGTGTTTATCATAGAAATTGATTTAATTTAAAGTTCCTCCGGTGCAATCAGTTACTGTGGGAATTCCAACCACATCTGTCCCGTGATCAGCTGAATGGAAAAATTAAATGTCAGGCATGATGGATAAGGGATCTTATTTTTCTATCCTGATTAAAGCCTTAAGAATTCCTCAAAATGAGATGCCACTCACTGGCGGATCAGGGTTTTTTTCCTCCTATTACAGAAAGGGATTCAATTAATTTCACACATTTTGAATCAACAAAAATAAAATCCTTGGTATTGTTGTGTTCCCGCTTTTCTCAAACCAAACCCCTCAGAGAAGGATTACAAAATTTTAAAAACAGGTTAGACTCACAGCCTGCGTTCCCCTATACAGTTTTGTTCCTGTTGTTCACAGAAGTGTTAAACTACTGCATGTAGTCTTTATAGATTCTTTAAAGAACATACTGCACTAACTTGTAATTATAGAATATATATAAAAGTATATATATGGGGGATGGGCCAGCCAGGCCAGTGTGGCTAGTTACACATCTCGTTTTGGTCTACAGACAGTGCTCAACAGCCCACCTAGTGGTGAAATTCTGCTTATTGTTCCTTTACGAAATTGAATGTAATTTGCAAAAATATGAAGTCATATACATTATAATATGCATACCATCGAGGCTCGCTTGTCAGACTTTGAAAATAATCCTTAAACAGGGATTACATATTTTTCATTAAGATCACAAGGTTTAGTAGTTATCTAATCTTAAGTGTGGTGTTTTCATTAGCTGTAAGCATAAAATCATCCTAATTAACAGAAAAAAGGCATGAAAACATCAGTATGTGTGTAATATTCCATATGATGTGTTGCACTAAGTTAATCAAGTTACAGAAATAAATGCACATTTCAATAATATTGACATTTATTCAATATTACAATGTACAAATATGAATGGGCTTTTCATTAAATGCATTCAAAGTGCCTTTAAACTTGGGATGCACTAGTGGATCAGAATAGAAAATTATGATCAGTGATCAGCATGTCAACTTCTGAAGAATCAACATTTTCAAATTCATTCAGTGCATCAAGACTAAGAATTTATATTCTGTGTATAAAAACATTCACCAAGAGCCTGGACTTAAAAAAAATCAGTTCAAAATCAGATGAAGGTTAGGAAAAATAGCTTAGATATGTAAATGGGGATATCTTGTAATTCCTTCCATTTATTCTAGATTCAACACTACTGTCTTGTTTTTGCATGAATGGGTTAAAGTCCTTTAACAAAACAACACAAAATCAGAAGTGACGGGTCAGACCTCAGAGAAATCTGAGAATTTGTCAGGCAAAGTCTGATGGGTTTCTATTGGTTTTCTGAACATTTTCCAAAGAGCTAAAAATATTTTCAAAAAGTAAATATATGTCATAGAGCACATCATTTATTCTCCAGCCTTTACTTATTCCCTGTTTTCATGTGGTTTAATTTTTCATAAAATTCAGCAGGCCCCGTTTTTACCCTCTATTATACCCTCTATATATACACTGATAGACACATCAGTGAAGCAATAATCTACATTTTCTGTCTCCTCTTAGACAAAACAGACCATTTTCACAAACACTGCAAACAAATAGCCTCCTTTGTACTCCTACTCTATAAGTTAAGAGTATGAAAATGGAATGAAAACAAAATTAGGAAACTGCTGGAAATGGATCAACAAAGATACAGTGGGTGGCTTTGTTGAAGATTGAATTCAAACAGTGTGGCACTCAACAGTGGTAATCGAGAGAAGGAAAGAAAAAGCATGGGAGAAGAGTCTATAAAGCTAAAATTCATCTGGTGTTTCCGTTTCTAAATGGCAAACGGTGCTCCACACTCAATCTGGCACAAGATGGAGAGGGGAAGATTGGAAAAGCTTGTCAAAGAAGAAAAAAGAAATGTGGCATCCTCTTTTTCTGTCAGCTCCCCTTCCTCTACTCAGACAGGTAATATTAGATATGAAATGGGGAATATTTCATTTGTGATAGTGATCCTATGTGACCACTAAGAGTCAAGCCTAGAAAAAGCTTTTTATACAAAAACAGGAACATGAAAGTTGAACCAACAACATCAGAAGAAGTTCATCTTGGAAAAGAGAAAAAATCCCTCTGTTGGATAAAAATCACTGTGCAGTCTCTGCTTTCGTCAGATAAATCATCACCAATAAACTATTCCGGTTATCTTTTTCCTCACAATCAGATATTGAGTACTACATGCAGATATTTCCACTTGCAAAGGGCATCGTAAATTCACCCTGTCAAAGTTTCCCCTGAGAAAGCTGGCTGTGATCAAGAGAGTTCTATCAAAGCGCCTTTGTGCCAATTAAATATTCCTTCAGTGCTGCAAACTGATTATTCTGTGGCTACACAGAGTAGAGTAATCCAAGTTTCAACAACTCCAGAGGGTTTTTGTCCCATTTAATCTAAATCCAAATGAATTCTCCCACATCTGGTGACGTCAGCAAACACAAACCGCATATGTGTGCAGGCTTACTGTGGCGTTAAGTGAGTCTACAGGGGAGCAGCTGAGATGTGAATGCAAATTTGCACATTTGTTTACAGCTTTCCTTTTTCTCCAATCAAACGGTTGACATCCATGCAAACAACAACTTTATCTGCACGAGAACAAACACACTTTATTTACCTGTTCTTTTTGTTATACCACTAAGTTTGACTGCATGGAATCAGATCGGCCGTCGCCGGGCAAATATACATTTTATGTTGCACTAGAGAACAAAGATAAACATCTAAGAGACAGAACAAAGAAGATATTTAGTTCTAATGTTTCATCGGTGCAGACCAAAAACAATTTCAAACCCTGGAAAATTTGTAGAGTGTTATTAAATGTGGCGACAACCTGGCCTCTCCACACTCAGCTAGCCACGAAGAAGCAACTAAGAGAAACTAAACGAAAACCTTTATTCTTACCTTTCTGTGGTCTTGGTATGTGTTTTAGCTTTAGTGTATGAAGGGAAAGCAAAGTAAATGCCAATGCAAAGAAAAGTAAGGACTCAGCACACACCTTCATTAGATCTCCTGAACTCACAAGAAAAAACGCCACACTTGTGTGGGTTTAGCTTCCTTACAGATCTCGTACACAGGGTCAAAGTCATACTGCAAAAACCATCTTCAGCCACACAATCTTGTTGACCGAACCTTTTCTACCGCTAAAACATTGGCTTTATAAATGTATATTTATATATTATAAATGTTCATGGTCATCGTTTTCATGCAGAAAAGAAGCATATTCTGAATATCTTATATTTGTCATTCGTCATCATGACAGCAAATAAACTAAGCTGGACTAATAAGGAGTCTGTTAGTCAGACTGAAGTATTTTAAAACATTTCTTGGGTCACATTTAAATTGCTTCTAATGACCACATTATGTCAGGCAAACTGTTTAATATTGTCAAATTTTAAAAATTAAAGTGTGTTTTTATGCCAAATAAATCTGAAAGGGGTTTTATTTCTATTAAACAAGTTCATAACTCCAATCATCCACCCATCTTATACTTATTCGGGATAAAATTGCTTGGGAAACAGTTGTATCAGGGAATCTTTGATGTCCTTTTCGTCAGCGATACTCTCATTCCCAGGAGTCCCAAGGCATTTACAGACCAGAAGTGATATATATAGTCCCTTAAAGCTATAGCTGGTAATCCTGTTCAGAAACACTTTTTGTGATACTAAGTAAAATGGTCCTTCCATCCTGAAAGTAGTAAATACATCATGTATTCACAAAAAGGAGGTTAAAAAAATCGTTTTCTGTGGGAGCTGCACGGCTCTAAAAACTCTAATCAATCCACACCCCTCGGGCCGAAGGGCATGGATTTGACAATTTTGTTCCTGCTTTCATTCCCCTCGGTCCCTAAAGTTCCGGGATATAGGATCTTCTTTAAGTCGACCACGGATGAGGATTGCAGTGTGTTTAGACCAGTAAACGGAATCTCACTTTTTGCCTCTTTCTTTACAACTACAATGTACATTGCTCCAATCTCTATATGCAGATCAGAACCTTTCAGGAAAGAATTTACATTGCTTAAAACACAAAACATTTTTGTACACCCCATACATGCACTTAGTACTGTTTGAAGCCATGCAACTATCCAATTCCCCATCCGCACTTAACTTAACGCTGATATGACTAGGCAGCTATTAGAAACATCTACTCTGCACACTTCATTTCTGTCACCAAGCACTCTGAGACACAGCCAAAGTTAGACTGGAACTCAGCCCTGCGTTTAACAAACATTCTCTCTTTCATACATTGAGTGGCTGTGTTTACAACCATGCTCAGACAGCTCTCTTAAACTGATAAGAAGTACACGACACATAGTATTGCAGTGATAAAATCTTTGCTTTGTGAGGCCAAGTTAAGGTAATTTAAGAGCCTTTCTAAGACTCCACATCAACAGAAGAAATGATATCAAAGCAGACAGGTTCTGCACAGACCAGGGGTTGATGTACTGTGGCTGGAGATCAGCATTAAGCAAAGGCATTACTTTCTTCCCTTAACACGAACACTTATCAAAATGACAGGTTTGGTAGATTCCAAAGGATTCCAAAGGAAAAGATCTGATTGAATTGTTGACCTTAAAATTTCTATGTAAACTAGTATTTTCAAATATTTGTACAAATAGAACATGAATTTAGTGTTTATATGCTGAAGCTGAAGAGTCCTACATAGAAATTCAAGCATAAATTGTTTATAAAATTAATCAAACATGTAACAGATATAGTTTGTCTCTTGCAAAAACATGTTATGGTCAGATATTCTAGTTGTATTGCTATTTTGTTGTAAATCTTTTTATGTGCTTTTTTTTGTCTCTCCTCTTTCCTCTGCAACCCCCAGTTGGACACTGAGCCTGGTTCTGCTGAAGGTTTTCCTCCCTTTTAAAGGGGAGTTTTCCTCTCCACTGTCGCTTCATGCATGCTCAGTATGACGGATTGCTGCAAAGCCATCGACAATGCAGACGACTGTCCACTGTGGCTCTACGTTCTTTCAGGAGGAGTGAATGGTGCTTGTCAAGACTTGATGCAATCTGCTGGGTTTTCTTAAATAGGAAACTTTTTGACCAATCTGTCTGTATGATTTGATTGAATTTGACTTTGTAAAGTGCCTTGAGGTAACGCGTTGTGAGTTGGTGCTATATAAATACAATTTAATTGAATTATTTAAGACAAACTATCCCCCATAAGCACCTGTGTCTCATTACATCATCTAGGGCATAAGGTAACCAGCTGATCAGAGTTATTTTATCTACATACATTTGTGCTTTCCTTGTGGGGTATTTTTTTCACCTCATTCACATCTTTTAATCACATTCCTTTTTCAAAGGTGTTAACTTACATTCTGTATGGCTGCAGAAAACACCTGAACCATATGTGAGAAGATTATATGGATTTCAGGAAAATGTATCAAAGATAAAATGCAGGGATGAGAAGGCCTGGACAGACTGAAATAGACAGATTCCATTATCAATGATATTCACTGATTATTTTTAACCTACCTGCTCTAAAGATAA
This sequence comes from Fundulus diaphanus, assembly GCA_037039145.1. Classification (NCBI taxonomy): domain Eukaryota; kingdom Metazoa; phylum Chordata; class Actinopteri; order Cyprinodontiformes; family Fundulidae; genus Fundulus; species Fundulus diaphanus. The sequence goes on along the minus strand of CM073128.1, from coordinate 17,435,863 downwards.
CAAAACAACATCTGATCAGGATGATGCAAATCTAAAAAGGGAACCAGGGCAGTTGTCTAATTTATGTCAACATTTAATTTCCAATTAATACTAAAAAAAAAAAACTCAAACACGTTTTTATGCGTTAACTAGAAACTAAATATTAATATAAGTAGGACAACTGCATTCTATAAATGGTAGTGTGTCCTGTTAAAAATACTTGCAAGTCGCAACAATAACAAGTACAATATGCAATTCATGAATTTTACAAGTGGAAAATGTACACGGAAACCAACTAAATAGATTCCCCTACTGTATTATAGGCCTGGTGAGCGGCTTTACTTGCCTCCCCGCAGCAGGCTAAGTGGCGTTTGTTTTTTTTATTTTAAATAGTTTTTTGTACACCAGTAACAGTGACATAGGATCTGGTAAGATCTCCCTCTTTAATCAACTCTAACGAAAGACTGGCTTACAACCACATAAAATGCACACAAAAAAAACACATCTGAAAAGGTTAACTTTCAGAAGTCTGGCAGTGAGTGGGGCCTCCTAGTGGTCCGCCATAATACAGCAGGGGTCCTCAATCCCGTTCCTCAAGGTCCAGTGTCCTGGAACTTTTAGATATGTCCCTGGTCCAACACACCTGAATCAAATGGCTGAATTACCTCCTCAGTGTGCAGTCAAAGGCTGTTTCTCAATTCACGAGTACGGACTCGCGTTCTCGTCAAGTCCGGTCTTGGCGAGAACACAGGAAGATTGGACTTGACAAGAACGCGAGCACGCAGCACGTATGGTGTATTGGAACAGAAGCGTACTTGTGACGTCATGAGACGCACAGTTCTTTAGCATTTCTTTAACATTTAAAAGTATTTATATACTACACCACAATAAATCTTATTGAAAAATTTTTTAAAACAAAATTTTTAATTTCTAAAAAGCCTAAAAATTATCTTGCCGCGGTGCATTCTGGGAAAGCGGTCAGTCTGAAGAACGCACAAGTCTGCTCTGATGCATGCTCGATAAAGAGGGCGGAGCGAGAACAACATCCGGGGATGTGGCGCGTTCTCGCTCTGACGTTCTCGGCAATCGGAACAGTGCTCGGGCTGAGGCTGATGACGTGTCACGAGCACACGAGAACGCTCAAGAACGCATATTGAGAAACCAATATCTCCAGAGTCAAGCTGATTCCTGATTAGTGGACTTGGGTGTGTTGAAGAAGAGACATTAAAGGTCCAGGACAGCGGACCTCAAGGACTGGTGTTGAAGATCCCATGTACAGATAGATTTCAAATTTCCTGTTAAATTTTTTTTTTTTAAATTGGAGAAAAAAACGTGGGCCCACATGGTGGACTGCCTTAGCGACACCTACCACCACACTGAGCCAATTTTCACCCTATGACAGGTGGAATAATACCTCCTGAACTCATTAGGAGTCATTAGTCAACCTGTCATGGGTTTTCTCATAAGACTCCTGTATATTTGTTTTTACATGCACACTGTATTTAGAAAGGGCCATCATTTTACAAATTACAGACAATATTATCTACTTTTTACACTGGATTCAATAATTTTCTGCAGTTCCCGTAGATGCTGTTACAGAGTCTTCATGAGGAGGCAATGATGTTTAAGTAAACTATGTTAAACACAACATTGCAAAACCACTGGAAGTGTATTTGTGCATGATTAAATATGCCGACACTTTCTTTTTCTTTTTGCAAAATCCCCTAATTTTAAGTCCAAATGCAAACACTTTTCTGAGTGTGAAATGAAATTTATCTGCATATGTTTCACATCAAACATCCAAAGCTGGTGTGTCTTCATCTTTGCAGTTTACTTACACCTTTCCTGTCCTCCTACGACTCCAGCTGTTGCCTGCAGAGATTTTGCTTGGTAACTATGGTAACTAAACCAGTCTTGATGGACTTTTTCTGTCACCATTACCACTACTGGCCACGTTATGACTACAGGACCTCCCCCAGCCTTCCAATGCCATCAATATCTGCATGACTGGAGAGAAGGAGCTTAGTTTCAAGCGGAATTTAAAAAAAAAATGCGAGGCGGTGGTAGACCTCCTTGGGGTAAAACTTCTGTCTTTGAAAAGAATGCGCATCTTGTTTGCACCTGGGAGTTTTTTCATCTGCCGAACTGACAACCAGCTCTGACAGAATTTTTTTTTTTGTTTTTCCTTGTAGGTGTCAGCCCCTGCTTCGCTCCGCTTAGATGCCCCACAGAAGTTTTACCTATCAACCTTCACCTTCACGCATCACTGTCTCAGAGGGAAGTGGTGATATGAGACGTTTGGGATGAATGACATTTGAGTGGCTAAACATAAGACGACCTGTGCCTCGCTTGGAGGTAATCTGCCCAGCCTGAGTTTACAAGTAGTTTGCATTCCTCTGACCAAATTGGGTCTAGCACTGCTTTGTGACAGAGTCGCGAGAATGCTGCTGAAAGCTTTCACGAGCAAAACACTAAATTAAACTGTACAATATGTACCAAGAAAATAATTCATGCCAAAACCATCTTCTCAAAACGCTCCTTGGGGATAAAAATTTACTACACATGATCCAAAGAGAAAGCCTCAGATGAGATATGAAAATGCTTGGCATGCTGATCTATAAACAGCCATCTAACAGGATATATAAGCATGACTAAATCTGATCCTACAATACTGCAAATAGCCCAGATGAATGCTTGTATAGTGAAGCTAGCCTCAAGGCAAAGCAGCCAGCATCAATATTTTAGCGGATTTTATATTTAATTTCTCGATAATCAATGTGCTCTGTCAGTGAGTGACAGCAGCTAGTAAACTACAGACGTTTGGCTTTAAAAGAGATATATTTTGCCCAAACTACCAGTATTTTACCACTGCTGTACATGAGTGTACCACTGCTGGTGTAAGGTCATCCTGCTCTCTCTTCTCTCTCTTCAGATGTTTGTGTGTTGTCATGACGCTCGGTGCAGGAAATAAGGGCTGAACAACTGACTGCAAGAAATAAAAACATACTGCACACAGTTGAGAGGTATTGCAGCCGACGCAAGATAAATGCAATAATCAAACCAAGCCCAACAATTGCTAGTAGAATACGCGCTGCTCTCTCACAGACACTGTGATGTCACATCCCGCAATAGAAATAATTAATGGCTGCTCAGAGCAGGAAGCTAGCTGTTAATATATGTTCTTTTATTGTAGTTCTTAAAAAGAAATCTGAATCTGCAAGAACTGGTGTTGGTGGGTAAAAGCTTTCCAAAAACTGGAAATCAGCCCAATTTGGCAATATTTTTATTTCCTGTACTCATTTGTGCTTTTCAGTTACAGTTGATTAGTAAATCAAGACAAAAACATTAATGCTGGCTGACCTCCTCAACTTGCTCACCTTAACATTCCCATTAGTGCCCAGCAGTTATCTTGCTCATTAGCCGTCTATGATATGCAGAGCTGCTTCTCTGACACACTGGGCCTCGGTTTCAGCAGAGCGGGTGATAGATGAACTGAGTTAACAAGCCAACCTGTGCAGATCATTATGGCCATCCCATAATAAAAAGCACATTAATTCTGATTCAACTCCTCGGCTTTTCTTGTTCTGATGGATGGACTTGGGCCGACAGAAAGTTTTGGCAATGAGCCAGCGGTCAGGAAATTGAACTAGCTATGGACAACTTTGTCATTAGCTAACAGTTCAAGGTAAAGTTCAAAACATATTAGCATTTAGCACTTAGACAAAGAGAGTCATTAGTGAGGAATGGGTATTAATAAGAGTCTAAATGGTTTTCAGTCTGGTTTTATGGCAATGAGTCTTCTAAATGACGAGATGGGCTCTTGACGAGGTGGAATAATGACAGGAAATAAAAAGTATTTAACAGCTGAAGACATAAAAAGTAGTCCTGCAACTATCAATATTTCTAAGAATGTTTCATCATTCAAATCAATGTGGTTGCTGGTGAAATTCCAGTCTACTATAGATAGAGTTTGGTGAAAGAAGACAAATAAATGGTTAAGTTTTAGTGAGAAAAAAACTCAAGGAAAAGTAGAAGACTTCACTTTATTATTAACAAGAGTTAGAGTGAGAAGGAGGTCTCCAGCCGACAAGTAATAATTACATTGTTGAAAGCACTTACAAGCCACTTAACTGAGGTGAGTTTTTTTACATTTGTGGCTGAAAATGCCAGCATTGGTGGGGAAGATGTTAGTCACAGGGCTGCGGCAGGTCGCGGTACCGTCTTCTATCCGAAACCTGCTAGAAAGATCAATCCTAATAATGAGGCTGTGAGCGTCCTGCTGTTTATCAGCTTAGCACTCGACCAGGGATCCTGATTACCTAGCCGAGCAAAACTCTTCCAGTTGGATTTCATTTAGTCTCATGTTGAGATAATATAGAGGAAGGAAGACAACTTTTGGCAAAAATGAGAAATGAAGTCAGAAACATGAAAGGATCAGAAGAATTCAACAAAAGGATGAGGGAAAAAAAAGCTAAGAGAAAAAATGCATTTTATTTGTTGTGGTGATGAAACGCATTTGAAACATTATCCGGCGGCATTACTCTATAGTGCAGAGATAAAGTCTGGTGTGCTTTCCTTCATAAAAAGGGTTTATGAATCAGAATAGAAGAAGAAAATGGTGTGAGCATTGACATCTCAGAAATTAATTTAAATGACTTCCAAAGAACAAAACGTGACATCGACTCCATGCAATAAGCTGAATCTACTCTTGGTCAATATACCTGATTTAAAAGAGTTACTAGAAACAAGCTGTTAATAATGACAAAGAGACCGTTTTACAGAATCAGACATACTTTTATATATATATATATATATATATATATATATATATATATATATATATATATATATATATATATATATATATATATATATATATATATATATATATATAAGTGTTGTCGGTTTTATTGTAAACACATTTTTTTAAACACCAGTAACAGTGATACCAAAGATGGTATATAGTAGGGTTGTCAAAATAATAGAAGCCTCTGTGTTTGAGACAAACATAAAAAGATCATATCTGCAACAGTTTAGTAGTAAACCTCCCAAGCACCTAAGGACAGACAGCCATTACCCCATCATTGTCCAACAATGGGGTAATGGCTGTTGGTCTGAGCTCCCCAATCGAGCTGATAATACTGATGATTTTTTTCTTTTTGACCCACAACTATTTCTGACTTGACAATTTTGGCCCGTATGGCAAATAGTTTGGACACTTCTGTTATCCGTTTAATGCTGGATTAGGAAGCGTTGGCAATCTTTCGGAAAACTCAAAGTCTGTAATCTCTACTGGGAATACATGTGGAGACTGCTGTTTATTATGCCATCTGCTGTAATTATGCTTATCCATCCATTATGAAATTTGGGACTTCAAGTAAAAACAACAACAACACTACAAACTTAGTAATTATGTAATCTTTGTTTTGAAATATTTTTGTCTACAATATGAGGTAAAGAATGCCTGCAGCCTGCACACAATTGGTGACTGAAAAAGGAAGAAAATTACTTCCCTTCTTTGCCAGGAAAAAATATTTGACATTTTCCCCAATTAGTTCACAAAATAGGAAGACTAATTCCAGAGTACAGAAACACAGTGATCTATTACAGAACATGTAGCCAGCACTTTCTTTGCTTACAGCTTAAAGAGAGGTAGCTGCTTCATGACGACCAATTTATACATGGTGGCTTTAATTGCATCTGACATCACTTCTGTCACATGGCTGAGATTGCCACAACAGCATGATCAAGGTGCTCTTTCTAATAAGAAAAACAACCTTTGCTAAGGAGGATTTAATTTACTGAAGCAATGAGGATGCCCCTTCGTATCTCCACAAATGCCCAACTAAATTAAACTTTAGCATTTATTAGAGCTTCACACTTGGAGGTTCTATGACCTTTGGAGCACCCTGAGGCAAAACCATCCACCCAGTGTAAATACTGACCTAATCTTTTTTTCTTCAGAAGGATTTTTCAAATGTTTGGCCCATCCTGATTGAGGCCTTTTTGAAGTATTCCATGGTAATGAGGCAATGGGTTCTTTCATGAAACAATGCATGCTTTATGAGCTTAAAGTCACTACTTTAATTTGTGTTTTCTTTCTAGGTTATCATTTAAAACAGTAAAAAAAAGTCTCAACTCTGACACGCACATCACAACCCTAACAAAGGTGGTGATTTTACACATCGACTGCAGTTTAAGATTCTTTCACTTTCATTTTAACGTAATGATCAGGAGAGATATCACTGCTCACATCTAAACGTACTTCAAAATGTAACGCCGCACATTTCACGCTACTTCATATGTAGCATGGGGAGCAGAGAAGGGAAGATAAATAAAATATAGCTTTATGTCAAAACATCTATATTGTATGAGCTCATACCAGCTGTCTCATAACTGATGCAGTGAGCACTTGAACTTTAATCTCTGAATATGTTGCTACCTATACAAGAGTCAGTAATTCTGAAACCAGTTTTAAAGGCAAAGTATATTTTTACAAGATGAGGAAAATAACCAGTTCTGATTATGTAAGCGAATAATCACAGCCACACCATGAAAATAAAACATAACTAGCCATAAATAATATTTTTTAGTGGATGCCATTGGATAAAATTTTTTGTTGAGCATGGGTGAATATTTATGTGAATAATCCCAGCAATCAGTTCAGTGTGTCATCCAATTCATCATCAGTACAGGAATGTGGGGCTGTAGCCACATCCCATTTCCCTTATTAGCACATGATCAATGTTTGAGTTCATTGGTGTTACTGCAATTTAGCACAGGGGAGCAAAACGGATGTTACAGGAGCTGCTACACTGAGAGGCGCATAGGTGGTCCTGACATTGCTACTTCCTGGAGTTCTGTTGGTTCTGCTCGCATAAATCTCTTCTCTCAATCTTTTCTTAACCTGTCAAAGATGCCCCGACACTTACAGCAATGAAAAAAAATATTTTGATTTATTCTGTGCTTTCACAACAATTCAGTCTGAAGGGCTAAGTAAAAAAAAACAAACAAAAAAAAACCTCAGAATATATGACACTTAAGACTAAGTCCCAAGGTGCCTGGAATATTGATTACCACATTTGGGAAGTACTCATTTATGGAAAACCAAAACTATCATAGCTAAAAATAAAAGCAGAAATATATAAATGGTCCAATAAATAAACTTACCAATTAATAAAAAGAAAATGGACATAATTTTATATTTATTAATGTTTTTCTTTGTAATTTCATTTACCTTGATATTTGTATCACTTTTTATCTTCAGTATTTAAGCATTTGATTTTAATTTGACAGTTTTCTCATGTTTTTCTTTCACAGATCCATTTATGTCTCTTATTTCACTTGCTTTTTGTTCTTTTAACATTTTTAAGTCTTCCTTTTTTCCATTTCCTTATGCATTTCTGCCTCGTTACGCAAGTAAGGTCATGTGTCCCTCATTAGGTCATCTCCTCTACCATTGGTCAATCAAAGGAAGGTGCAGGATCCGTTTATAGATCAGTTCCCAACATACCTATACTTCTATGCTATGGCGTTATACTTGTGCCACTAACCTGAGAGTGCAGTCACCAATATTAGCACGTAGTAAGAATGCTGTGCACGTTTAAATCTCACATATGCTCGTGTAATACATATGTCTGGCGCAGCTTAACACTGAACAAAGTTGCAAGAAGCATAATGTTCACCACAGTTTCTCCAGACCCTTTCCTGTCTGCTACATGAGCTCAGAGTGCACCTGTTTTCATCTGTAAAAAGAACAAGGTACCAGTGTCTAACCTGCCAATTTCAGTGTTTTCAGGCAAATGATAGTAGCTTCATGATCCCAGGCACTGAGCACAGGGCCTACTAGAGGACATCAGGCCCTCAGGTCAGACTCATGAAGTCTGTTTCTAATGGTTTGGTTAGAAACATTCACACCAGTGGCCCATTGAAGGTCACTTCTTATGGCTCTGGCAGTACTCGTCCCGGTCCCCACTTGCACAAAGAAGCAGATACCGGTCCTGCTGAGGATAAGGGACTTCAATCTCCTCCATGCTCTTGAGACTGTGCTGGGAGACACTAAAAGGACAATCAAATGTTTTCAGGATGGAGGCTTGGTGTATATAACCTTATTTTGTCATGATCAAAACAGTTTTTGGTCTTTTTTTTAAAGCATATAGTGTGGCTATATACCTTTAAACTATTTTGAGCAGTGTAGTTTCCTGTACACTTTCTGAAATGTATTTTCTGTTGAAAAATATATCCCTTATCTCTAGACAGAGAGATAGCTCATTCTTAACCAGAAGAACAGTTTTAAGTAGAATTTCAGGCAGCTCAGCTTGTTCTATTTATTTTGAAACTTTAGATTTGTACAATGGAGCATTAATGATAACCTTCATTTTATAACATTTTATCGTGTCAAGCACTGTCGAACACTGACAGAAAGAAACATGGTGAGCACTAAATTAAAAAAGAAGGCAAATCCAGATATTAACATGGTAATGTATCTTGTCCAGCACAACAGAAACAGTACAATGGTCTTGGTTATTTTATTGCTTCCCTCACAGCTGGTTGTCCCTTTTTATTTGTCCTGCAGCACATTCACTAGGAACTCCTTGGGGTCGTTTAAATTTGAAGACATCAAGCACATTCTCAAAGCTTGACACAGTAACCCATAGTAAAATATTCATAAGTCCTACCATGGATAGCTTTGAAGTGTACAATCACCTGTGGCAAGAGTTTCTGTAAAAGAAGAGGCTTGTGTAACTAACGCCTTGTGCACACAACAAAGATCCATTTAAAACAGGATTGTTGTTCAGTTTCTGTTAATGTAACGTTTTAATTGCGATCTCTGCCCAAAATACACTAGAAATGCTAAAAATTGTGTAATTTCCCTACCACACCACCAGTAAACTCAACAACATATGCATGCATATAAACACTTCCTGCTTACAATTGACCACCACCAAATACACTTTCAGAATAGCAGCGACTCATGCTATTATTGCCATACGATGAAGTTCAACTGTTGCTTTAGGTGACTGTGAATTACAAATCCCCATTGTTTTTCCTCTGTACCTGACAATCGAGACCAAGGTGCATTTGAATTGCTTTACTATGGAACTTTGTATTTTTTTAATCATGTTGGTTTCAGAGAAAACATGAGCCTTTGTGAAGTACACAGAGAACAAAACATTTCTTTAGTAACTGAAAAACATTGTCATATGCACAGGCCTATAGCTGAAATGCAACCATTGCTTCAACATTCTCCCAATTTTTCCTAAAAGTATAAGTAACTAATCTATCTAATGTCTTGCAACATCTGTATTGGCAAAAAGTTCATGACTTATGTGAAAGGACAAACAGCATACAGTTATAAATGTTTAGAACTCACATATGTGTTTTTACTCATGTGCACACATTTTAGAAACAATTGCTTTATCAACATCTCTAAATGTGCTTATTCTAAATTAGCATTAACATGTTTTAACCTGGCCAGCAGGTTGATAATGTGTGTAGCACTGTATGTTCTGCACATTATCAATCTGGGTCTGCTCTCATCGAATCCGTTCAAGAAAAGGGGGGACATTCGGCGTAACTTTCCGAGCTGATTAAACAGGTTAAACATTCTGTTCTACAGGTTAAAAATTTTACCTGTAGAACAGAGCCCCACGGGAACCTCTATTAGGCACATACAATTCCAGTCTGTTGCAGATAAACTTTCCCTGTTGGTTCAACTGAAGGTATAATTGTGCAACTTTTTGTTCAAAACGTACAGATTTTTTACATGTGTGATTTAGAAAGCAAAGATTACACTGTTACCATACCTTGCTCTGTACTGAAACCAATATAGATAAATTATTTTCCTCGCTGTACTTTCTATCTCAGTAGAGCAAATTTTTAAAACATCATCAATAAATTAAACACTAATTTACTTTATTCTTATAAATAGGGTAGGTTAACAATGAAGACCCTGCAAGTCAACACCAATGCACAGAACAAAGGGACAGCTGCAATAAGTCTTAACCAGTGCTGAAAGAATGTGATTAAAGGCCAGAACTTTAAGGTTAATACAGCCCTGGACCTTTTATCTAAGCAAGAAACAATTACATGCAGACGTGACAAACTGTTATCTACTGTTATACAGAAGAAATATCCAATAAATCAAAGCAAGACATGATTCTAAGAAAATGGGTGGGACCTTTCAGCCAATTAGCCAGGAATTTTGAGATTTGTTTCATATATATGACCATATAGTACAGTCATTTTGTTTAGCTGATCTGAAATGTGCAGTGGCCAGAAGGTAATCCCTCGTTGGGACTAATTATCCTGAGTCTCTGGTGAGACAGCGAATTAGACTAGCTCCAGAGAGCACAGAGGATCTAACCGCAGCCTCTAAGAGCATTCCAAAAGCTCATTTGTGTGACAGTGTGGTTAGAAACTACAAAACAAGATTTCAATTTCTTTTAGACGACTTAGAGCAAAGAAAACATCCCAGTGGTAGCTTGAAAAACAGCAGTAATAAGTGTCGCTAGTTATGAAGCAAATCCGACTTAATTGTTCAAACCTGTTATCTCTTCGCGCATTCAAGTTAAGCATGATTCCAGGCTTTTTTATCAAACTTCCTGTTGTTTTTTTTCCCCCTTCCTGCTTCAGGGTCCAGGGAAAAAGGAAAACCATATCTGGAATCTAGATAATCTTTTCACCTCACACATGTTAGAACGGTGCAGGAACTCAGGTCACAAGTAGTTTAGAGTTTTTAAGAGAGTGTAAAATAAATTTGGCAAGCTGCTCTACAGGTACAACTAAGAAAATTGGAAACTCGTGAAAGGGTTCAAAGTTTTTGTCACCCATTTCAGAAAGTGAAACTCAAAGATTCATTGTACATAGTGAATTACCTCAAGACTTTCTATTGTGGACCGGTAAATCGTGAGCTTCGCCTTTTAGCTCAGCTCTCTCTTCACCACAACGGATCGGTACAGCGCTCGCTTCACAGCAGACGCTGCACCAATCCGCCTGTCGATCTCCCGCTCCATCTTCCCCTCATTCGTGAACAAGACCCCAAGATACTTGAACTCCTCCACTAGGGGTAGCACATCCTCCCCAACCCAGAGAAGGCACTCTACCCTTTTCCAGCTCAAGACCATGGTCTCAGATTTCGAGGCACTGATTCTCATCCCGGCTGCTTCGCACTCGGCTGCGAACCGCTATAGTGAGAGCTGTAGATCACGCCCTGATGAAGCCAATAGGACCACGTCATCCGCGAATAGCAGAGACGCAATCCTAAGGCCACCAAAATGGATCCCCTCAACACCTTGGCTGCGCCTAGAAATTCTGTCCATAAAAGTTATGAACAGAATCGGTGACAAAGGGCAACCTTGGCGGAGTCCAACTCTCACCGGAAACGAGTCCGACTTACTGCCGGTAATGCGGACCAGACTCTGACACCGGTCAGACAGAGACCTGACAGCCCTTATTAAAGGGCCCGGTACTCCATACTCCCGGAGTACCCCCCACAGGATCCCTCGAGGGACACGGTTGAATCCACAAAACACATGTAGACTGGTTGGGCAAACTCCCATGCCCCCTCCAGGATCCTGCTGAGGGTGTAGAGCTGATCCAGTGTTCCACGGCCAGGACGACAGGATTGTCAAGCAAAAATACTGTATGTTCAAGAATGAAGAGCTAAAAAGAAAAATAACTGGACGGTTGCTCTATGGTCCAAAGTCCTCTTACCATATTAAAGTTTGGCTTTTACTTGGAAATCAAGGTCTCAGAGAGTGGAGGAAGAAAGAAGAGGCACAGAAACCTCGTTGCTTTAAGTCAGTGCTTCTCAAATAGTGGGGCGCGCCCCCTAGGGGGGGCGCGGTGCAATACCTGGGGGGGCGCGGTGACCCTGGGGAACAGGCTTTTTTTTTTTTTTTTTTTTTTTTTTTTTTTTTTTTGCCGTACTAGTATACAGTGTAATTGCGCATCCACTACAGTAGGGGGCAGTGGCGCTCTCATTGTTACTTTTGTCATGTTTGCGACAGTGCAACATTTTGGTTCCCTTGGTTACCAGTGTTGAGTCACCAGAAAGCTTCGACTGCGTTCTGTCTACAGCCTCCGTTATTCAACAAAACAACCGCCAACATGAAAAAGTTTTTAACAGGGATGAAAAGGAAAGCGGAGGGAGACAGAGATAATGAGGCGAAAGAAAGTCACCCGAAAGCTAAGACGAGGAAATACGACGAAGCGTATTTAGCGCTTGGCTTCACGGTGACTACGGTTGGAGAAGAGGAAAGACCGCTGTGTTTGGTGTGTCTAAAAATGCTCGCAGCGGACAGCATGAAGCCAAATAAATTAGCGCGTCACCTAAACACGTTACACCCCAATCACGCCGATAAGCCGTTAGAGTTTTTTCAGCGAAAACGTGCTGAATATTGCCAACAGTCATCCCGCTTTGTGAAGGCTGCTTCAGTAAACAATCGAGCGCTGTTAGCGTCATATAAGGTGGCGTACCAAATTGCGCAGTGCAAAAAGCCCCACACCATAGCAGAGGAGCTGATACTGCCTGCAGCAATAGACATGGTCTCTGTCATGCTGGACGACGCCAGTGCAGCAAAACTAAAAACTATCCCTCTGTCCAATGACACTGTTGCCAGACGTATAGATGACATTGCTAATGATCTTCAAGAACAGCTGGTAGATAAACTCAAAGACAAACGTTTTGCCTTACAATTTGATGAAGCAACTGACAGCAACAAAGACTGTCTGTTTATTGCTTATGTACGTTTTGACTTGTCAAACTCCCTGTGTGAGGATCTACTTTTTTGTAAATATGTCAGAGACAGAGCCACAGCTGAAGAGCTATTCAAAATTCTGGACTCCTTTTTGACCGAGAATGGGCTAAAGTGGGAGAACTGCATTGGTGTTTGCAGTGATGGTGCACAAACCATGGCAGGGAAGAGAAAAGGACTTAGGGCACTCATCAAGACAGCCTCACCTCATGCTGAGTGGACACACTGTATCATACACAGAGAAGCTCTTGCATCCAGGCAACTTTCCCCTGAATTAAGTGAGGTTATGACTGACATCATAGGTGTAGTCAATTTTATAAAGACCAGACCACTAAAAACAAGAGTCTTCTCTGCCATCTGTGAGGAGATGGGAGCTGAACATCAAGCTGTGCTCTATCACAGTGAAGCAAGGTGGTTGTCACGGGGAAAAGTCTTGTCCCGAGTTTTTGAGCTCAGAGAGCAAATAAGAGTGTTTTTGGAGCAGGAGCACAAGTATGAAGTGGCAGAAAAATTTTGTGATGAGAACTTCCTGGGAAAACTGGCCTACCTGAGTGACATATTTGGAAAGCTAAATGAACTGAATCTACAGCTTCAAGGGAAAGACAAACACCTCCCTCAGGTCACAGACAAGATTAGCTCTTTCACCCGAAAGCTTGCAATGTGGGGCAGGCAACTTGATGAAGGAAACACCGATTCATTTGAGAACCTGCATGAACTTGTGGACACTAATGACTATGATGTCATCTCAGTGATTCCACACATTAAGCAGCATATTTCCTCACTGATGGGATTCTTTAAAAAGTACTTCCCTGAAAACAGTTCCCAGTATGACTGGGTGAGAGACCCTTTCAGTGCACCAGCTCCAACTGGTTTCAGCTCTGCAGAAGAGGAGCAGTTCATTGACATGACGTCTGACTCCACATTGAGACTGAGGTTCACATCACAAACACTCAGTGCATTCTGGCTGAGTGTAGAGAGGCAGTATCCACTCTTAGGGGAGAAAGCTATAAGCATTCTGCTTCCTTTTGCAACATCTTACCTTTGTGAGATTGGCTTCTCTGCTGTTGCTGCACTGAAGACCAAGTACAGGTCCCAGCTAAACATTGAGCAGGAGCTGAGAGTTGCACTATCATGCTTCGAACCTCGCTTCGAAAAGCTGTGCACTGCAAAACGTGCTCATTGTAGCCATTAAACCTGACTTCTTCCTCATTTTGTTTAAAAAAAAGAAAAAATGAGCACAAATTGTTTAATTCATTTTGGTTTTGTAGATTCAAGTGTTTTATATATTGTGCTCCTGAGTTAATGTGGCTGAACTGAATATATATTAGTTATTATTTTTTTAGTTTTTGTAGTTTATTAGTTATTATAATTATTAAATATTATTTATTGTTCTGATTTAATTTTGCAATGGTGCAATTAGTTGGTCAAACATGTTTACAGTTTAAACAAGGATTTATATATTTTTAATTTCAGGCATTGATGCACTTAAAATAATTTCTGTTGCAGACTTAAAACATTATTTAATAAAGTTATTCTTTGTAAGTTTGACCATATGTTTCTTTTTTTCTTTTTTTTTAATGTTAATAAGGATAAAATGTTATGCAGGGATGGAAAGTCACGGTGGGAAGTGGGGGGGCGCGAATAGTTTTCTTCTTGCTAGGGGGGGCGTAACAGAAAATAATTGAGAAGCACTGCTTTAAGTCCAGAGTGATGTTTCCACAGTCCGTAATGGTTTGGGGAGTCATGTCATCTACTGTTCTTGGTCCACCGTATTTTCTGAAGTCCACATTTAACACAGCCATCTACTAGGTAATTTTAGAGCGCTTCATGATTCCTTATGATGACAAGCTTAATGGAAATGCTGTGGACTTGCCACCTGCCTACACTGCCAAAGGTACCAAAAGCTGGTTACTGTGCTTGATTAAAAGCAGTTTTTAAACAGTGACCAGCCACTTTGACGTTTTCCAGTTAGGTTTTCATGCTCACCACAGTACTGAGACGGCCCTGATCAAGGTGTTCAATGACATCCAGATTAATGCAGACTGTGGAAGAACCACAGTGCTTGTATTATTGGACCTCAGTGCACCATTTGATACTGTTGATCACTCAATTTTATTAGAGCGTCTGGAAAACTGGGCTGGTCTTTCTGGCACAGCACTTGACTGGTTTAAATCTTACTTGAAAAACAAAAACTTTTATGTGTCTGTGGGTAACTTTAATCAGATAATACAAAAAATACATGTGGGGTCCCACAAGGTTCCATCTTGGAGGCCCTCCTATTCAATATCTACATGCTCCCCTTAGCTCAGACTATAACAAAATACCAGATCAGTTTCCATAACTATATATTTATAACACAACTATAAATTACAATGTCACCAAGTGACCATCAACCTATTGGAGCACTGGCTAGATGCATAGAACAAATCAATACATGGATGTGTCATAATTTTCTTCAGAAAACAAAACTGATGTAATCATTTTTGGTCCAAAGGAGGATTGATCAGGAGAGTTACTAAGTCAGCCTTCTATCACTTGAAAGATATTTCCAGGATTAAAGGACTAATGTCTCAGAAGGATCTTGAAAAACTCATCCATGCATTTATTTTTAGTTGAATTCCAATAATAATCATGATTTCTATTTGATAAAGCACAATACATGTGTTTAATTGCATAATATATGTTTTGTAAGGCAACACACTGCATTGTTGAAACTGACTAAACAGAGGAATGCCAAATGGAAATGTTTTTATAAACAATACAAATCATAAAGATAGATTACTTATACAACTAGTGCTTTGATAGTCTAATTGACCATTCAAAACAATTTCATAAATACAACTGTGCAGCAAGTCTGACTATACGATCCAAAAACTGTACAGCATTTTCCCTCCTTCGCACATAAAGTTACCAAGAATGAATCAAAGACAAGGCGGGGACAGTGTCTTACTTGAAAATTCAACACGTAAACCGGCAAAGATCGGATTCAGATCACTAATCCTCCAGTTGGTACAAACCACTTTACATTCCTAGGCTCTACTGCACCATATACATCATTTATACTCAGTGTGAATTGATTACAGGCCACTCTTTTGTACGTGTGTTAAGTATCTGATTCCAGAGAAGCTCTGGACACTTTGTCATAAAACGATAATACCATTTACAGCCACGTCTAAAAACATACAATGTACTTAGGGTTATTTAAACTTATCAATAAATATTGATTTTGGCTCTAGTTAAAAAAACAACTTGTTGGTCAAAAAGAGTTTTTAAAATAATCTTTGATACAAAAATGTTCTTATTTTGTCAAGTCTCTCAACTAATTCCCGCTTCAGTTGATGAATTCAGATGTGTTTGTTAGTAGAAGACATCCTGAAGACTGCATCAATTTGTACCTGGAAAAAGTAAAGTATAATACGACCAAAACTGCAAAGGAATGAAATGGCTAAGGGGTAAAAATGATTAGTACCTGCAGCTACAGCAGCAGCAGTAGCAGTAGTAAACAAAGTGGAGTCAGTACATTTGTGTGGGAACACTTTAGGCTTAACAGCTCATACGCGACCAACCGTCCCCTGTCATCACTTGTATGCTCAGGAGGAGAGACAATACTGCAGACTAAGTGTCTTCATCCAACCGGATGGGCTTAATATACATTTGCCAAAATAAGTAAATGTTTTTAATCTTTGAGTACCTGTGCTAAAATTTTAACAAAATGGTTGGGTTTGAATAACTTGGATTTCTCATTAAGCACCTTGAGAGAGGTCGACGCAAGAGTTGGAAAATCTGAACTTTTGCAGCTGGACCCACGGGGCGTCAACCACTCAGAGTGAATCTCATATGTGACGTAGTGGGGGATTTTCCCACAGGAAAAATATTTTTACTTTGGATCACTGATAAATATCGACATGCCCACTAACCTGAGACAGATGGACAGATACCCTTCAGCTGAAATGGGGAGCCTGTATTTGGTTTCCTGGGAGATGCGGGCAACAATGCCGGTCAGCAGGTTGTCAAACTGGCCTCGGGTGACTCATAAACAGCGGTGAGACAGCGCTGAAGTGACCCTTGTCAGCACGCAGCTCCTGCAGTAGGAGGTGAAACTCACCAAACTCAAAACGAATTCGGACATGGCGCAAGTTATATAATATTATGCACTAAATAAAGCTAATCCACTCGTTCGATTTCATCCGCAATTTTCCAAAGAGTACAGCAGAGAGAAAAGAACAGGGTAGCTCCTCCCCACGGGAGCCACAGACAGAGAGAGCGTTGAGGCTTTAGACAATGCGTTGGACTTTATGTGCACAAGCGACCAAGTGGAGGCGTTGGATGCCTTTTTGATGTTGAAAAGACATTTGGTCTGGACGCCACATAATCAAAGGTGATGCCTTCTGTTAAGAAGAGATACAGCCGTGAGGGTGACACAGTCACTGAAATATGTTGACAACACAACTCATCTCCATTGACCAATGCATGACTTCTGGCTCTAGGCCAGTGATTTCAAACTCAAATCCTTCGAGGGCTAGTGTCCGGCAAAATTAAGACGTGTCCCTTGGCCTGCACACCTCAATCAAATGGCTAAACTGCCTCACCAGCATACAGACAAGTTCTACAGAGATCTCTTGAGCTAATACATGAGTCAGTTGAGCTGACACAGAGACTCATCTAAAGGGTGCATAATATGGGGCTAAAATGGTAGCTTTACCATTTGCAAATGTGTGTGGAGAGTTGTGTATCTGTATCTCGATTTGTGTGTCTGTATCTCGATTTGTGCGTGTGCAGTGGGATTTGTAAATGTGTGAGGAGAGTTGTGTGTCTGTACAACAATCTGCAAATGCGTAAAACTACTTGTGTGTAATCCGTTTTGCAAATGTGTAAAAAATCCACAAATCTGTATTCAGATCTGCAAATGTGTACAGAGATTTGCAAATGTGTAAAAAATCCACAAACCTGTATTCAGATCTGCAAATGTGTACAGAGATTTGCAAATGTGTAAAAAATCCACAAACCTGTATTCAGATCTGCAAATGTGTACAGAGATTTGCAAATGTGTAAAAAATCCACAAACCTGTATTCAGATCTGCAAATGTGTACAGAGATTTGCAAATGTGTAAAAAATCTACAAATCTGTAGTCAGATCTGCAAATGTGTAGATCAATCTGTAAGCACACACAGAAACACTTGTGTCTGAAGTATTTTCGCTTCAAGACCCAGAAATACAGACAAATCATTGGTTACAAGTCAAGCGGTTTTTCGGTTGGTTCTCTTTACACACGTGATTTTTGCTACTCTTCTGCCGCGTGAGATGCACAAATGCGTAGAAGGATTTGTATCTGTATTTTTTCGATTTGTGTCTCCTTGCGCAGACTCGCAGGCTCAAAGGCTCACATGTTGCCCTGAGCGCAGGCTCACAGGCACACAGGCTGCCTCTTCCAGCTGTGGTAGGTCACGTGACTTTCAAGGATTGAACCAAAGCGTTTTGCTACCAGACCGCTGACAAGGCAACTTGTTATAACTATATAACTTTCTCCCTTTAACGACAGAAGTTTCTTGTTTTAATGAGAGACTTATCTTGCTAAAACCAGATAATTGTCTCCTCATAACAACGCAACATAACCCGGCATCAGCTCGCGGGATATTTGAGTGTCATGGAGAAGAGGAGAGACGGAGGGGCGCCTTTTATTTCTTTTTAAAAAGTCATTTGTCGGAGGAATGTATTTCTGCACTGAGGAGTGACAAGGTAAGTCGTGCATATACAGCAAGTCCTCTACTTGAAATTTAATCAATTCGGCAGTTATTTATATTTAACAACTATGCTTTGGAAACACTTGTAGCACTGTAGAACAGTCTCTGGCTCTGTTTACACGGTGAAAACAGGTTTGCGTTGCCTTTGTACTCTCCATTTACACACTACAAGGTTTAACTGTTGCTTAGGGGGGCTTTCAGCTATAGCTGTGGGTTTATTTACAACAGTTTGCAGCCGAAACAGTACTCCGCCAGCCGCTGCTTTCTTCTTCTGGGCAATTTGATGCGGAGCTTCAGAAATCACAGCGCTACTAGTGGTGCGGCATGGGAATTGCACCGTTTAAGTACTCTGTAAACAGGGCCTGTGACTGCAAATGTTCTACATGGATGTTAATGAGATAGAGATAAGGATAAGCAGCTTAATTTTTTTTAAAAACATGTCATGCATTTAATCATAAATTCTGCTGTAAAGATTAATAATCATGTACTTAAAATAGTCTTTTTAGTTTTTTTCAGTTTTTATATTAACCATAATTTCATTGTGCTTGTAGACTGACATATCAGCTATAGCAAGCATGGATGATGAGAGCTTGGCCATCTATATTCCCACCTATGCTGGCAGAATTGCCACAGAATTACTAGTGGTGCGGCATGGGAATTACACCGTTTAAGTACTCTGTAAACAGGGCCTGTGACTGCAAATGTACCTATTCCTTTATGTATTTTAATTAAATATGATTAAAATATATTTTAATTCGACACTTGTAAGGCTAATTAAAAATATGTGTATTCTACACAATGAAAGTGAGGCTAGATAAAGCTACATTTATCCATATTTTATTGTGTCAAAACAAAGATATGAATACAGAGCTTTCTAATGGGACAATTCACACGCCAGTGAAGGACAACTATATATATGAACTTCATTAATAAACCCAGTCAACTACTGACATGCTTTAATAAGGGGAAAAGCAAAAACTGATAATCAATTATCATTGCTGCAAATTCAAAAGTTAATATCAGAATGTATCAATAAAAGCACCTGGCAGCAAAGCACCATCGTTCTCAGTTTATTTGTTGTTCCATTTGTTTTTTTCTGATGTCTTTAAACTTACTCAGAAAAGAAAACAAATCTTAATCAACATTGTTCCATTGCAGTCTAGGTTTAAGCAATTTTAACATTGATCCAGTCTAACCTTAAATCACAATTTTAAACAGCAGCTATTCTCCTTCTGATGGGAATTCTGTAAAAGTACTTTTTAAAATTCTCATAAACAAAAACATTAAGGTAGGAGGACCAGGTTTAAGATAGCTACATTAAAAATACAGCCAGAAAATCATGAATGTTCTCTTTTACATCTTAGAATGCCTGTGCATTTGATCTGACACTCAAAATTTAAATACTTAAAAACTTTGAATTTGTAATATTTAGCTTCTAACATTTAGCATAAGTAACGTGCTCAATTTTTAGAAAGAATAAATTAATTGTTATTTTTACCTTTTGTTTAAAATAAAAAAAACTTGAAAAAACGATAACAAATTGTCTGCTGTGTTTACAGGTTGGCATCTCTAAAGCTGAATACATGGATGGTGCTGTCCAAAAGTTACTCCTGGATATTTTCTTCCAGCAGTAACAGAGGGGGTACCACAGCCAGAATTCATATAGACATGGAGACAGAGAATGGTACAATGAAAGACATTCAAAGATTTTTGCGTCTTGATGACAGCTATCCTGAAAACTACTTCATTGTGGGATCCAGCACCCACAGCCAGCTCATCAACAACTGGTGGGATTTCTTAAGGAAACGTCGTGCACAGTACTGGATGCACCTTTTTCAAAAACTGAAGAATACAGATTACTTTACTGGTGACTTCTTGGATAAGCAGCCAATTCTGCTCACCTGTTTAAATATCACTGAGGTATGTTTGAATGTAAAAGATAAATACTATATGATACATGCTTTTAAATATGGAGTATGTACTTTAAGATCTTGTTTATTTTCTTGTCTTTCAGGAACAACTCTAAAAAGTGGTTCACTTTTGGAACATCATTTGTAAGATTAGAGATGCCATGGCTCCAAGTGGCCGGCCCTACATGATGTATACCTGGGGTGTCAAGCTCCAGTCCTCGAGGGCCGGTGTCCTGAAACTTTTAGAGGTTTCCTTGGTCCCACACACCTGAATCAAATGGCACAATTAGCTCCTCAGTATGCAGTCAGGTTCTTCAGGGTCCTGGTAATTACCTGATTATTTGACTCAGGCGTGTCAGACCAGGGACATATCTAAAAGTTGCAGGACACCGGCCCTTGAGGACTGGACTTTGACACCTGTGAACCCTTCCACGGCTTTTTGGTGAACAAGATCATCTCAAACAGGTTTCTAAGCAAGCGGCAGAAACTTGCACAGTCCAACGTCTTCAGAGGACCGTTTACATGTTATGAGACAGTTCGAAGTATCATACCTTCTGATGACGGAAAACTTTCATGCACCGTCAACACATGATGAAACAATTGAGTTATGCGTATTTTTAAGAGCTTATATACGCACAAACCTGTGACACGTGTGACATTTTCTTGTAAAAAAGAGTTTGTGGAGCAAATGACCTTGTGAGCCTGTCCAGAATGACCCTGTCACTTTCCCATACAGTCAGAAATAGGCAGCTGCAGACCCCACAACCAATAAAGGAAAAGCAAAGAAATACAGATGGAGGAAAAAAACAGACCTCTGTTTTCACTGACTCCCATGTACTTAAATGTTTCATCATGATGTACATAATTTTTTGAATTTTGGTGCTAGGTTTTATATTTTGTGTGATTCTTGTTGTGTGTGACAGCAAATATATGCTACTAAATATATTAGGACAATAACAAGAAATTTAACTTCACATTTGCCTTGTAATCTGTCATGTAGGACAAAATGTTTAAATGACATGTTCTGTAAACCCCACCACTGCTCCTCATATTCAAGACATACTTTTTATATTTATAACAGCAAGACTCTTATAGTTCTCTGTTACTGAACACTGAGACCCAAGTTATGCACTGTTTGACAATGATGATATGGTCAAATGAGATGAAAAATAAAGTGCCTATGCTTATGTGCAACATGAAAACTTTTAATGAATCTTTGGTAAAAACTCATTACAAAAGAAAGTGCAATGGTTTGTGATCAAATCAACTCATTCTTTTCTTAGAAACATAACATTATATTGCAATGTTACATCAACTCACAGAAGAACATACATTAAAAGTACCTTTAACAAGTTCTCTGAAATATCCTTTTAAAAGGAAGTTCTCTACCTCCAGAAGATGACCTAACTAGAACGTGATCTATGAGTATTAAAAAGATGAATCCATGGATCTCAAAATTGAACATGAGAAAATTCTTTTACATATGAAAAAAGTCATTGTTAGAAATCTTGGCACTATTGCGCTCAAAGCATTTATCTATTTTACAATCAACTTTGAAGAATATAAAAGAAATATAATGCCCTATGGAAAGGAAAGGAAAATAAGTACAGTTTAAACACATGCTTCAAATTTTTTTAACCTTAAAGAAGCTTAATAGCAACAGCAATAATTTCACTTCAAAAACTTGTATTTCACAATGTTGTTGGAGTAATCTTTTTACTCAGTATTTTTGCTCTATATCTTTGTCAGCAAAAACAAAAGCTAACTGACTATTGTGGCTCACTTCCATATGTTCCTGAAAACATGAAATATATTACATAGTGGTATTACCTGAAACCAAAAACATTTTAGATCAAATTGGACTTTTTCCATGAAGATTTGCATGTAAAGAGTTTTTCAAGCCACGTCTGTTGAAGGACATCTCTTTCACCTTTTCCTTGGAACTCGGAGCAAAATCTCTGGGTGGCAATTCTGTCAGCATAGGTGGGAATATAGATGGCCAAGCTCTCATCATCCATGCTTGCTATAGCTGATATGTCAGTCTACAAGCACAATGAAATTATGGTTAATATAAAAACTGAAAAAAACTAAAAAGACTATTTTAAGTACATGATTATTAATCTTTACAGCAGAATTTATGATTAAATGCATGACATGTTTTAAAAAAAAATTAAGCTGCTTATCCTTATCTCTATCTCATTAACATCCATGTAGAACATTTGCAGTCACAGGCCCTGTTTACAGAGTACTTAAACGGTGCAATTCCCATGCCACACCACTAGTAGCGCTGTGATTTCTGAAGCTCCGCGTCAAATTGCCCAGAAGAAGAAAGCAGCGGCTGGCGGAGGACTGTTTCGGCTGCAAACTGTTGTAAATAAACCCACAGCTATAGCTGAAAGTCCCCCTAAGCAACAGTTAAACCTTGTAGTGTGTAAATGGAGAGTACAAAGGCTACGCAAACCTGTTTTCACCGTGTAAACAGAGCCAGAGACTGTTCTACAGTGCTACAAGTGTTTCCAAAGCAGAGTTGTTAAATATAAATAACTGCCGAATTGATTAAATTTCAAGTAGAGGACTTGCTGTATATGCACGACTTACCTTGTCACTCCTCAGTGCAGAAATACATTCCTCCGACAAATGACTTTTTAAAAAGAAATAAAAGGCGCCCCTCCGTCTCTCCTCTTCTCCATGACACTCAAATATCCCGCGAGCTGATGCCGGGTTATGTTGCGTTGTTATGAGGAGACAATTATCTGGTTTTAGCAAGATAAGTCTCTCATTAAAACAAGAAACTTCTGTCGTTAAAGGGAGAAAGTTATATAGTTATAACAAGTTGCCTTGTCAGCGGTCTGGTAGCAAAACGCTTTGGTTCAATCCTTGAAAGTCACGTGACCTACCACAGCTGGAAGAGGCAGCCTGTGTGCCTGTGAGCCTGCGCTCAGGGCAACATGTGAGCCTTTGAGCCTGCGAGTCTGCGCAAGGAGACACAAATCGAAAAAATACAGATACAAATCCTTCTACGCATTTGTGCATCTCACGCGGCAGAAGAGTAGCAAAAATCACGTGTGTAAAGAGAACCAACCGAAAAACCGCTTGACTTGTAACCAATGATTTGTCTGTATTTCTGGGTCTTGAAGCGAAAATACTTCAGACACAAGTGTTTCTGTGTGTGCTTACAGATTGATCTACACATTTGCAGATCTGACTACAGTTTTGTGGATTTTTTACACATTTGCAAATCTCTGTACACATTTGCAGATCTGAATACAGGTTTGTGGATTTTTTACACATTTGCAAATCTCTGTACACATTTGCAGATCTGAATACAGGTTTGTGGATTTTTTACACATTTGCAAATCTCTGTACACATTTGCAGATCTGACTACAGATTTGTGGATTTTTTACACATTTGCAAATCTCTGTACACATTTGCAGATCTGAATACAGGTTTGTGGATTTTTTACACATTTGCAAATCTCTGTACACATTTGCAGATCTGAATACAGGTTTGTGGATTTTTTACACATTTGCAAATCTCTGTACACATTTGCAGATCTGAATACAGGTTTGTGGATTTTTTACACATTTGCAGATCTGAATACAGATTTGTGGATTTTTTACACATTTGCAAAACGGATTACACACAAGTAGTTTTACGCATTTGCAGATTGTTGTACAGACACACAACTCTCCTCACACATTTACAAATCCCACTGCACACGCACAAATCGAGATACAGACACACAAATCGAGATACAGATACACAACTCTCCACACACATTTGCAAATGGTAAAGCTACCATTTTAGCCCCATAGCATAACACCAACACTCAAGGACTGGAGTTTGAGACCACTGTTTTAAAGGTATATAGCTATGTAATATGCTTATAAAAAGACCAAAAACTGTTTGATCATGATAAAATAAGGTTATATACACCAAGCCTCCATCATGATAGTGTTTTGATAGTCCTTTTTGAGCCAAAAAATTATTTCCTCTTGGGCTCGATTAACAAATATAAACTGACGTGGCAATATCTATCATAATGCCAATTTGATTAATATATAAATCAATTGTAAATAATGCTGGACCAAGCCTGACCCTCTGCAATGCCTCACAATAAAGCGGTAGCTTGGCGTGATCGAAGACCAGCCATTATTAATAAAATACACCGATCAACTTTAAGAGCCTCATATCAGGACATTTACTCACGTCAATCAACTCTGCGGTCACATCTGAGCAATCGGCAGGGTTAGCGTCCGCTTCAGTAAACACCAATGGTCATACTGTATTCCCAGTGACATTCCAGTCTTAGAATGTTATACTTTTTTGCATTTTTTTCACTGGCTCTTGGACCTTTCTTCAAGGTTTCGCTGGGAGATGCTAATAGCGTTAGCCACTTCGTTGTTTTAGCCCCTGCTGTGCATGCAAAGTACTTCCATTAGTATCGTAAATAAACAAAAAATTATTTATTTACTAACAAACTGGGCAAATACAAAGAATAAAACACCAAAAGAACAACTAATACACCAGCAGGATGTGATTATCTTTCAGAAAAACTTTGTATGCACCCAGAGTGAGCTACTGATGTATAAATAAAAAATGTGAAATAATGTGACTATGCACATTTAAGCTGTTACTTTTTCCTACCAGATAAATAGCATTTAATGACACAATTTCAATTGTTGAAATATGCAAAGTCTGTCAAAACCGTGTCACTGGTTTAACACCCTCGCAAGACAAGCTAAAACCTAAAAGAGGCCACTGAGAGTTAGTCTCTTATGGAGACAGAAGGTCACAAGCACTTCTGTAAAGAAGGAGAAGCAAAGATCACTGGATAATAGGGGTTAATAAAAATAATATGTAAAAACTATTGCTTCCTTCTATGTGTGCTCCATTAACATGTTTGAGTAGATTATAAGCTCTACTGCTGAAGAGGGCGATGCTACGCAAGCTGAATCCCAACTGCTAAAAAGTTCAAGTGAGTCAGGCTTCTATACTAGTAATAAACTTGTATGACAATAGAAGTAGCACAATGTAACAGAGAGCAGTAATGTCTGAATGTTATGGACAGTCTGTCGTCGGTCGAGGTTTTTCCTTCCCGTTAATGGGGAGTTTTTCTTTCCGCTGTCGCTTCATGCTTGCTCAGTATGAGGGATTGCAGCAAAGCCATGGACAATGCAGACGACTCTCCCTGTAGCTCTACGCTTCTCCAGGAGTGAATGCTGCTTGTCGGGATTTTGATGTAATCAACTGGTTCCCTTATATAGGACATTTTTGACCAATCTGTATAATCTGACCCAATCTGTATAATATGATTGAATTTGACAGTGTAAAGTGCCTTGAGATGACATGTTTCATGAATTGGCGCTATATAAATAAAATTGAATTGAATTTAATAATTTTATTTTTTTAAGGGTATGCTGCCCACACCTTCTTAAACCAGGAAATGACATTTGCTTTACTTTGATACAAAGGATTTTATACATGGTGTCTCATAATGGGACAGCTTGCTGCAATTACATTTCCTGAGCACATACAAGCTCTAAAGAGAGTTATAATTATGACTTGTTCCACGACGCCAGCCTCAAGAGAACGGTCAGAATTTCAGCCTGACCTAAAGGCTGTTTACTGTCTCTTGCAAAGCTTTTATTTTTGAACTGTTATCATGGATATCATGGCTTCATGGGGCCACCATTGGGTCATTCAGCTCAGGATTTGTTACCAGAGAATATTGCAAATACCAGCTTTAAGCTTGAACACAATAATTCTTCCAGCTGCGTGAGTTATTTTTTAGCACTGCTTGCCAGCTCACAGCCTTACTGTTCAGAATGAGCTGCACTGAAGCCAGAAGTATTGTTCCACATTTCCTCTCCAAGAAATCTCCTTCCTGAACACAGCGGCAGCGCATGCACGCACGCACAAATGCATACACGCACACGCGCATACACACACACACACACACACACACACACACACACACACGGACTTAAATAATGTTACCCCCAGCCAACTATGATTTAGGATACAGCTGAAAAGTAGGCTAAGCACTTATGTTAACGTTTTAAACACCCTGAGCATTACATAGCCTGCACTCCTATACTTTCCCCCACATACTGTACACGCCAGTGCTTGTGGTATCTTGTTACCTGTATTGTATGTTTGCTGTTGTGGGCTGGTCTTTGCAAGGATATGACTTTTCATTGTCCTATTCGAGCTGCACAAATGGCATGTAATGACACCTACACCCATAGGCAGACACCCAGTGGGATGGTGGGGTCTTGTAATTAGATATTAATTAGTAATTAGCCCAACCTATATTGTGAAACAGTATAACAATATAATTTTGAATTTTGAAAATTTCACATTCTTCCTCAGCAAATAGCTGATATTCTTAACTACTTTCCTATTACTCTTATATAACTTGCATACATTTTGTTTATTCTGTTTTCTATATTTCTACATTCACTTATGTCGACTGTATGTTTGTCTATGTGTAGCACCTCATTAACAAAGCAAATTTCTCTTCAGTCAGGCTTCAGACCTCATCATAGCACAGATTTCAGTATGTTCATGTTAATAATACATCTTCTTCAAACTCTAGGGTCACTTGTGGAGTACCACAGGATTCAGTCCTTGGGCCAATTATGTTTACTATATATATATGCTTCCGATTGGTAAAATGATCAGACAGCGTGGGATTAATTTCCACTGTTATGCTGATGACACTCAGCTATATTTATCCATAAATCCTGATGAATCCAACCATTTACTCTGACTATAGGCATGTCGATGACATCAAAACCTGGATGACTTTAAATTTCCTGCTGCAGCAAGAGTTTTGATGAAAATCAACAAGCGGGATGATATTTCTATTTTAGCTTCCCTTCATTGGCTTCCTGTTCAATCAGGAATAGAATTTAAAATTCTCCTCACCTATAAAGCCCTTAATAATCAAGCTCCATTATATATCAGAGGTCTGATTAACCCGTATGTTCCTAACAGAGCACTTCACTCTCAGACTGCAGGTCTACTGGTTGTTCCTAGAGTTTCTAAAAGTAGAATTGGAGGCAGATCCTTTAGTTATCAGGCTCCTCTTCTGTGGAACCAACTCCCAGTTTTGGTCTGTAAGACTAGGCTTAAAACTTTCCTTTTTGACAAAGCTTATAGTTACAGTGGCTTAGGTTACCCTGAGCTTTCTGAGTAGTTATGCTGCTATAGGCTTAGGCTGCTGAAGGACATCGGGGTCTCTTTTTCTCAATCTGCTGAGTTCTCCTACTGTTCTCCAATTTGCATTGTTTGTTGTTGTATTTCAACTTTTAACTATTTGTTCTCTGCCATTTTTTTCTTCATAGTATGTACACCTGGTCTGGCGTTCTGTTAGCTGTGACACCATCCAGGAGAGGCAGATCATCTGCTATTACCATATAAACATAGAAAGGATTCCTGGTCAATGTGTGCTTCTTTGGTTTTTGTGTCTCTTCTCCGTCTTCTCTAACCCCCAGTCGGTCAAGGCAGATGACCATTCACACTGAGGCTGGTTCTACTGGAGGTTTTCGTCCCTGTTAAAGGGGAGTTTTCCTCTCCACTGTCACTTCATGCATTCTCAGTATGAGGGATTGGCTACTAACAGGCAATTGAACATGTGTGCCTAATAAAGAGGCCAATGAATTTAGAAGTTCTCTATCTACAGAATAATGTTGACAATCACACAGATTGTTTAAAGGCCTACTTTACCTTCCAACCAACTGCTCAACCATAAATGCAACTTAAAATAATACATTGAGGAGAACAAATCTTTGAGCAGTAAAATAACACAACACATGAGCAGATCATTCTTTCATTTCATACATGATTGATCATTATGCAACACAGTGCGTGCGGCCTCTGTTGTCTCAACTTTCTGGATCTGTCCTGTCCACACAGCAGCAGGCCCTCTGATGGCTCAGAAAATTCACACCAAAACACAATTCATTACAGCAATTTCTGGTACTTGGCTGAGGTTACCAGAGTACAGTTGGGCTCCCAGGATCAGCTCGATGTTATTCTGACTTCACAAGAAACACAGGGGAAACATAAATAATGATTACTGCATCTTTTTAGTTGTTGTTTTTGAGTCCATTACTTTAATTATGCAACAGGAATAAAAACAATGGACATGGATGTTTAGAAGTAATAAAGACAGTAATAAGACTATTAAACCTTCAGAATGAGGTTTAGTGGCCTGGCCCCATGTGAATATCGCCCAGTGTTAGACAAGAAATGTTTAAGATAATGGCATAAATCACTTTTTTTTCTTTTTTTGAAAGAAATGCATTTCCTTTTAGTCTTTATTTTCATTTTTGAACACTCAACCAGAACTCCATCTAACAGTTAGTGCATATATGTGAGATAATGTGTCATGAACTTATTTTAAAGTGCCAAACTTACTCTTTAGGAATAAAATGGTTTTTGGCCATTGTTGTATCCATTAAACATTACACTAACAAAATGTTTAATGGTCACACAATTCACTGAGATCAGCTCTCAATCTGAAAAGTAACCCTATAAAAGCTCCAGGAAAGGATTTTGAAATGTCAAAGTGTTAAAAGTCTGGCATTCATAGCAGAAAAACAAAAACACATAAACCTAGAATTAATATGCACACAAGTAGCTAAGAGTATCTATGGATCAGCCGACAACAGTCTGCAGCTCAAGAGGTTCTGGCATTATTTGTTTGTGGAGGCTGTGAGTAAAGCAGGGCCCATATGTACAGGTGATGCTAATGCTTCATCTGAATTATTTCCACCAATTTATTTCTCTGAAGCCCAGGAGCAAAAACAAGTTGCTGCTTCATCAATTAATTTCATCTCACTATTGAAAATACGCTGTAACTCAAAAGCAGATGTAAAAGTAAAACAAAACAAAAACATATTGTTAAGATACAGACAATTCAACTGGGGAAATCAGCCAGAGAAAAACCTTTATCTGCTGACCTGTGATGAACATCTGCTTCCAGACCACCCACATAAATGCTGTCAGAACATTGTAGCTTCGCTACAGAGATGTTGTTGTCTACCTTTGTTTCTTGAGAGGTGCCTCCTTTGTTTTGAAAATAACAACAACTATAACACTACTACTACTACTACTACTGCTACTACTACTACTAATAATAATAACAATAATAATAATAATAATAATAATAATAATAATAATAATAATAATAAGGCCAAAATTAATTATATCTTCCAAACATATTTGGAAAATAAAATATTTGATTTTGGTAAAGTGATAATTTTACAATTATTTAAAATAACTTTTTTTATGTCACTGTCATCAATTTCTTTAATTTGTTTTGTTTTGGACCATTTTGCTATGGTCAGCAGTTTGTAAATAAAAGCCACTTACCCATTTGTTCACTCTGTGGGCTCGTAAACATATATGTGGCATTTATGGACTTTAATGCATTATTCTCCTTGCTCTCATATTAGAGTTTGGTGCCTCTTGTACTTATGTAACTAAGAGAGGAATGTCTGCTGGTGCATTTCCTCAGTTTGGTCATCAGTTTGTTGACAATCTTCATTCACAAATCTGAAGTAAGGAGGAATGTTTTCTTTTATTTGTTGTTTTTGTTGGTACATTTACGTTTCCATGCATTTGAATTTGAGACTAGGGGGCTTAAAATGTACCCAAAGAAAGAAAGAAAAAACAGTTTAAATCGGAACAATTTTCTTAGAATCAATTACTATAAAAGACTAGAATCATTTTAGTTTTTAGATGATTGGTTTACATCTGTGTTAAATGGAACTACTGCCCAGTCCTTTATGGTCTCCCAAATGAGTTCTAATGACCAAGTAATGAAAAAATTATGCAAGATAGATATCAAAGAAACAATGACATATTGTAGTGACAGTGATTTATATTCACACTGCTCCATGATGCCTCCACCCTGCCTTGCCACTAATCCATCAAGTTAGATAGACAATAAATAACACAGTCTGTAAAATATATATCCTTACTGCAGGAAATATGTCTTGCATTTGGCCAAGATGAAAAATAGCAAGAAAGTGAAAGATCACTGCATGTCAGCAAACACTATAATGACTATGCACCCAATAGCAAAATCCTTGATTTTAGCAAAAGCACAAAATGTAAAACATTTCATCCAGGAAAAAAGACACATGAAGATACTGTGAAACTAAAAACACATTTTGCACTGCCAAGCATTGAGAATTAATATTTAACGCATGTGCATCATTTATAATGCACCTCTATTACATACATTGTGTGTATTGAAATTAAGGATATAAAATTAACAATATGCATGAGGACAGAGGAAGGTAATGCGCCACACCACATCACACCACACACACACACACTTTTTGCTCTCTCTCTTTTTTCTTCATAGTAGGTACATCTGGTCTGACGTTCTGTTAACTGTGACATCATCCAGGGAAGACAGATCACCCGCTATTACCATCTAATGTAGAACAGATTACTGGATCAATGTGTGCTTCCGTTCTTTTTTGTCTCTCTTGTTGTGTCTCTGCTCTGTCTTCTGTAACCCCCAGTCGGTCGAGGCAGATGACCGTTCATACTGAGCCTGGTTCTGCTGGAGGTTTTTCCTTCCCGCTAATGGGTGGTTTTTCTTTCCACTGTCGCTTCATGCTTGCTCAGTATGAGGGATTGCTGCAAAGCCATGGACGATGCAGACGACTCTCCCTGTAGCTCTACGCTTCTCCAGGAGTGAATGCTGCTTGTCGGGACTTTGAAGCAATCAACTGGTTCCCTTATATAGGACATTTTTGACCAATCTGTATAATATGATTGATTTGACTTTGTAAAGTGCCTCGAGATGACATGTTTCATGAATTGGCGCTATGTAAATAAAATTGAATTGAATCCCCTTTTTCCATACTGGAAGAATTGTTGACCATCTGACTTAAAATCCAACGCTCTTTACAAAACCAAAGAGTGGTGAGATAATTATTTGTTAAATTAATCAGAAAATAATAACTTCTACCATGCCCACCGCTCTACGGATACAACACGCTGAGGTGAGTCAATTTGCATCTGTACAGAGAGAAGAGTCTTAATAGTATAGCATTAAATGTTGTGAGTGTTGCGAGATTTGCATAACATTACAAAAGCCAGGAATAATGTTTACAGTTCTGGTTGGGAGACTTGGTGGTCCTTTAAATAAGTAGAGACAACAAGGTAACACTTTCAAACAAACCTTTTTTGTGTCTTTTGGAAACCTGATCTACCTGCTCAGGATTTTCCGATTCGCATTTTATATCCAAGAACTATGACAAATATTAATACATTTCTGTAAAATTTGCTTCTGTCCATTTCATAATTATAGTACCTTTTCATACAGGCCCATTTCATATGTCATCATAAACTCAGAAGGATTATAGCTAAATGTTTAGCATAAATGAGCAACAGAGGAGTTCAAGCTGCGTAATCATCTAATCACATAGAAAGCAGGAATTGCTGACTTGGGCTGTTATATTTTATTACTTTTGTGGCTGATTAGAAAATGTATGCAGAGGGAGAGTGTGCAGTGGAGAAATATATAAGATAGTTGGAAGCAAGAGTAAAACAAGTTGGACAAAATATGGTAAACAATGAAAATGCAATTAAAGGCTGTTTATAGGGATGAGTCTTTGAGAGGAGCAGCTTATCCACACATTTGCTGTGAGAACAAGACCGACCACAGAAACCTGAAGCTTTAATGAAAGTGTCTGTGGAGGGGGAAAGGTTTCATTAAAACCATATTGCAGGGCACCATCAATTCATCTTTGCAGCCTTCACACACACACACACAAACAAACACACACACACACACACACACACACACACACACACACACACACACACACACACACACACACAGACGCACACCTGCGATATCCAACAATCCCTCCAACCTCCCAATCCTCCCCATTTCCAAGAGTTTCTTTCATCTGTGCTGATCTGAAAGGCAGGGAAATTATTTGAGGCAACGTCTGGCAGATGTGTTCTGATAACTTTCAGGGGCTTGTCCAATTTTTTTTTTGTATAACAAAATGACAGTCCGTGTGGTGTGCAAATCTAAGTATAAGAAACCTTTTTTTCACAAAACAAAACTATATAGAATGATTCTGTTATGAATGCAGATAGTTTTAAATAATTATATTAATTTTGCTGTCAAACAAGTCACTTCTAAAAGCTTGCGGGGAAAATGTGTGTCTGGGAAAAAAACTATATGACAAATGGATTTTAAAGCAATTAATGCTAATGTGACTCATACACAATGAATGGAAGAAAAGGGGGTGCTTGGTATCATTGGAAATAGCAAGAAGGTAGATTAAAAAGAGAAGGTAGACTGCAGGATTGAGATGGAACCATACTGTAGAGGACAGATATGAGAATGGTTGGTTTAGTGATGATATAACTCTTGGCTGATAGAAGATAACAGCTCCAAGGTCAGTTTAGGAGCAGTCATGACTAAATAACATGATATTTTAATAGTGTACCCGCATGTGTGAGCTTTCTTACACTCATGCCTACTAATCCACAGGATAAACTGAAAAGATGTGTAGGTGAGGTATGTGAAAATAAAATCAACTATATTGCTACCCATACAAAGAACAATCCAGGCTCAAGCCAGCATCTATCTGAATGTAAGTTAAGAAGTCAACATATACCATATAAGTACTGGGGTGAAAACAGAATACCCAAGCTTGTTACCTCATTAGCACCACAGCTCTCATGTACCGTGTATACTGCACATGTGCACCACTGCTGCAGAATCAACACCACTAATACTCAAATTTGCAGCAAAATGATTCAGTAACAACATTAATTAATCTTAAACTGTGCTATGGAAATGTTTTACTTACCTCAAGATGCTTGATACTTGAAACTGAAAGTGAAACTGATGGCAAGACTTACTGTCTTGTTAATTTGGCTAATACATATCTGACTGCTTTGGGGGCACCCAGAGAGCACTGACATTTTATTTGCAGAGGATCATTAGATCCTTTTAGTGTGAAAAGAATAGAAAACACTATGATTTCATAAACAATAACTTTGTCATAACACAGCAGGACACTGTTATTTATACACCATAAACGCACACTGCTCAAAATGATACACTAATTCAATTCAATTCAATTCAATTTTATTTATACAGCGCCAATTCATGAAACATGTCATCTCGAGGCACTTTACAAAGTCAAATCAATCATTCATAGTATCTGTATAATATGATTGATTTGATACACTAAGTTTTCAATACACCAGTATCTTTTCAAAGATTGGAAAAAGTGACATAGCAGCATGCAGTTCACAAGTAAATCAAATTTCCACAGCTCTGTATTATCCCTTCATCATGGCTGAAATCTGTCTAGTCTTGAAGTGAATATTCAACCACAAGGACACTTCCCAAATTTAAAACTTGAGCATTCCCCGTTTCTAAATTAGGAAATATGTAAATCCTTAGATGCCTCCGGGTTCCACGGCTGCAATCCCAGTCATTTATACCACTTAACATCATGCTTTAGTTCACCTCAGTTTGCTTATTCAGAGACCAATTAGGACATTTTATTTAATAAGTGACAACTCGAGTGACTTACTGGACCAGCAGCCATCAGGTTTAAACTACAAAGGAAAGGCACTGCTCCCACACAGCGGGCCCACTTTCTCTGCCTTTCCTCTGTGTAATCAATGAGCAGAACAGGGAGGGGGCGACTTGGATGGGGGAAACCGGAAACATTTATTTTCTTTCCAAGGCTAGACGGACAGAAAACACAGTCGGTGAGAAAAATGTAGAAATATGACTTAACTTTCTCTCTGAGCGATCATGTTTAACATGTTTTTTATGATGACTTTTAAAGATCAACCTGTTTGTTATTCACCCACAATTTTAAAAGGATCTAAAATATTTTAATTAACTGCATCAACCGTGTGCATTTATATATATATTTGGTCTATTAACAAATTTCCCGGTCTAAAATATATGACATTTAGGAGATGGGAAAGTACAGAAAAATGACCCAAGATTGTTTGTCTTAAAACATAAAGCAATTCCACTTTGGACTAAGTTAAAAATACACATTTAAATAGACCATAATGATAAGCTGTTTTATTTCTGAACTGTTTGGAAAACAGAAAATGCTGAAAGGAAACCGACCATATACATTTGAGTATTTTATAAATCAATTAGACACCTTAAAACTTAACACCAAAATTTAGCTAAGTATAGTATCGATTTAATATAAGAGAACCACAAGTAGCATATTTACAAGACTTTTTAGGTAATTCAATACGTTAATCGCGTATATAAATCTTTGGGTTGGACTACTTTTAAGGTTGTCAAAAACTACTCGGACAACATAACCTAATGCTTTCTGCTTAAATATTAGCCTCACGGACACACAGCCAATTCCCGGGTTTCTGTCAGTCTGAACTACCTCATTAAGACAAGCTTTCCAGGTGTGCAGCTCGCCTGCACTCAACGCTCTGTTTTAATCTCGCCACTTTCCGATCCTGAAATAACTCCGCTCACCTGGGCTCCACACAATGATTGCACACCAAACAAAGATCTGCTTTTCGAAGCTACAGCAAAAGACGCCAATGGCAGGAGAAAATATGTATATTTGTGGATTCAAACGGAGAGTATGAAATTAAATTTACATGATTCATATTTTGTGCTTTAGAGCCAATTCTAGATTATATGTTTGTTTGACAGTACATGTCTCAAATGTTTGGGTTTATGGATATAGTGGTATGTACTGCTTGCAATATGCAGTTTTTTGTTGCTGATTTTATTCACAATTAAGCTTGAAAAGCTGGTTGAAAATGTATGTTAACTAATATGCCCTTTATTTTTGTAGGTCATCATTCCACTCATATGATGCTAAGCTTTACCTGAAATCAAAAGAAAAGATATATAAAGAAATTGGAACTGAGTTGAGTTGTCCCAGTGTCGTTTTGATTGTGGCTAGGCCTTTCAAGTTTGGACAAGAGCCGGGGAACCTAAAGAAAACTTAACAATGCTGAAACCCGGAGTTTCTTTAAATAAAGTTTGAAACCTTTCTTTTCATATTTTCATTTGACTGGTACATTTTAAACATTAACTAAAATAAAAAGCACTTGTTTCAGTCTGTAGTCCAACTTATCTTTTCTTTAGTTCCGTTTATTATGTCCCTGCACTGCAATTTTTTCATCATGTAAAGCACTTTGAATGTTGCTGAAATGTTCCTGAAATGTTCCATACAAATAAACATGTCTCTCCTTACTCATCAGTTTTACCCTAATTAAGAAAGTTAAAATTGTGTTATTTTTTTTTCCTTTTTTTCCCCCTTTTTTTTCTTCCTTTATTCTTTCCTTTTTTTTCTTCTTTTTTCCCTTTTTTTCTCTATTTTTTCTTCCTTTTTTCTTTCCTTTTTTTCCTTTCTTCTTTTTTTTCCTTTTTTTCTCTTTTTTCCCCCTTTTTTTCCTTTCTTTTTTTTTTCTTCAACACAAAAAATTGTGTTATTTTTTAATGAATAATATTTTTTGCTCTTCCCTAGAAAGAACCCTTGCCTTCAAAAAATTCTGTTATTTTATCAAAAATGTTATCGAACATATTTTTTTACTATCACATAAGTTTGGAAATTTTAATATCGCAACAACCCTAACTGCAACATATGATCCGACAAACTGACCTGCAACTTCCGTAAATAATTTCATTGAACCTTTTTTTTTGGTTCAAAATGTTTATTAGCTGACTGTAAAGAGACAAAGAGTGGCTGTTGATAAGAGCTGAGATATGACAGCCATGCCAAGTATGCAGGCGTTATGCAGGGAAGGGAACTTCCTTAACAACATAAAATACTGTGACGGGGTGAGGTGGTGAAAAAAGTTAATAGAGGAGCATGTAAGGAAGAAGGGGATGGGCAAGATCGCAAAAATGTGGAGGGGAGGACTGATGAGGGAAGAATCTTCAATTCAGCAAAAGGAAAGAAGGACATGTATAGGAAAACGTTAGAACGCAAAGGAGAGTGGTGACGTAAAGAAAAAGGAAAATGGGTAATGTGAGCTGAAAGGAAAGTGAAAAAGACAAGAAGTAGGAAGTAAAGATGCTTAAAAAAGGGGGAGGAGAAATCAACCATAATAAAGACAAATCTGAATGTGAAGCATGGATAATGATGGAGGGACTTAATATCAGGTAAGAGTTCCTCCACCTGCTCCTACAATGTATCATAAAATATTTTGTGGTCAAGCTTCAGCTGTAAAGCAGAAGCAGTATAGATGATAAATAGGTCAGTGGAAACGGAGACGAGGGGTGGGTGAGCACTGAGGCTGAAATGTCAAGTACTAGACCAAGTTTGAAATTCAGTTACTTGGGGCTCTTACGTGGCAAATCAATGTCAAGAACTCACAGCAACCCTGCAATGCCTTCTAACAATAAGCCGACTTGAACAGACCACAAAGACAACATCAAAATGCCACTGCTTGAGCAAATCATTCGCTTTAACGGGGGAAGTTTTTGGTTAACAGCCGTACCCAAGCTTCCAAATTTGATCTGACTGATGTTTAGACAACAGTTTCCGCTTTACTAAGGTAAAGAGGAAAGAGGAAACTGTTGTCTAAACATCGGCCAACCCATTTTCTAATAACAATGAAGCATTTTATGCGAGTCAAAAAAGGAAAACATTACTGATCCATCTATAAAAACGGCAGTGGGGCGAGGCCACTTCCTCTTCCCTACCTTTAACAACTTGGCATGGTCAATTTCTTTCAATTCTCCTCTGAAATCAGATATCAGTTCTTATTTTGTCCATGCAGGGATTCCCCGGACCTCCGCAGTATAATAAGTATTTACCTTGATGGCATATAAAGCCAAGAGGTCTGAATTATATCTGAACAAACGTATCCTTGCAATAGTTGGCAGTGATTGCTAAGATTCCAAAGACAATATGGTACACTGTTCTATATCATAATTCACCGAGTGCAATTGATAAATAAGACCGTACTGCGCATCAGTCATGTGGAGATACCAGATGCTGGTAAGTAGAGATACTTCTGAGCTGCATTTCTGCACAAGTTGCACAACTGGCAGCTTTCTTTTCCCCTTTCTGGTTCAAGATAAGAGACCAGCTGCCCCGTGTGATGCATTTTGTGTCTATGTGCATTTTGTATCCACTCCCACAATCAATTCATTGAAACAGACAACATGTTGATATTGATATGAAGTCAAACTTTTCTCAACTTTCAAGAGCTTGCATCTCTGCCAGGCAAAAGCATCTTTTTTTTACAGCATCTTCTCATGTTTATGCTGCAGGGCAAATGAAGCTGAAATGTAACCAGCTCAACTCTCTAACATCCTCATCCAGCTCTCCTGGATCACTGTTCTCTTGCCACCCACCTCGGGGCACAGCCCAAACCATTTTTCCCCCCCAACTTGCTGCTGACATTTATCAGGGCATAGGGGTTGCGGTTGGGAAGGTGGTACAAGAAACAAGAGAGGGTAAGAAATACATCTCCAAGCAAAAACCTGGATGCAATCATACTTCATCTGTGCTTCTACTTTCCACTGTTTTGTTAGAGAAAGACAATGAGCAAGGGAAGCAATGGGCTATAAAGAAAATCAGGATGAGACTATGAAGGGAATGTTAGGAAAAAAATGGAGAGATGCAATTTGGGTGTAGAGAAGTCTGCTGACAATTCAGTTTGAGGATGTTTCCCTTGTTTGTCATTGCCAACTTTGAGGCTGAGAGGGGATCTGTCATGCACCAGATTTAGGTACCTAGCTGAGCCAGCTTTAAAAAAAAAAAATCTCTCAGATGCTCGTGCATGGTGCCCCCAAGCTCTCTCTTCTTGGAACGAAAATAACCCAAAAATCCTAGCATTTTCTGTATCAAATGGATTTACATTAACAGTATCTGCAGTTTTTTGCGAATTTTATGACATTTCTCAGTTAAGTATTTACTGCTCACAAAATTAAAATGTTAAAATTGTGTCTAATCAACTATTTTCGTGGTATGGCAGCTATAAATTACGAGACGCAAGGGATCAAATTAAGCCAGTGTCTACATAGTTACAGTTGGACTGAAAAGGGCACTTTCAGTTCTAAGAAAAGATTCTTTTAATCAGCTAAAGTTCAGTCAGCTTCTGATGAAGTGCAGAGCAAGGTGACAGGCTTAAAAGATTGCGGAAAAGAAGGCTGCTCGCCATGAGCAACACCAAGAGATGGATAAAACG
Source organism: Fundulus diaphanus (assembly GCA_037039145.1). Classification (NCBI taxonomy): domain Eukaryota; kingdom Metazoa; phylum Chordata; class Actinopteri; order Cyprinodontiformes; family Fundulidae; genus Fundulus; species Fundulus diaphanus. The sequence goes on along the minus strand of CM073128.1, from coordinate 17,397,263 downwards.
CAGAGGTGTGAAAAAGGGAATGGCAAAGTTGGATTGGAGGGAAGGGGAAAAGGGGGTCAGAGTACAACATTTTGACAAGAAAACAGGGTGTATGATGCACATGCTTTCACAAAAGGTAAAAATAAAAATAAGTATATAGACTGTGATTTTATATCAAACAAAGTTTTTTGGATTCTAAACACAAAATTACAAAAAAATACTTAAAAGAAGGCAAGCATAATATTGACATTAATTTGACATTCATCTGAATATGAGCTATTGTTAGCAACTGACATCACAGTTGCCATTGTATTTATCTATAAGATTAAAACAAAGCATCTTGGCCAATAAATATATATACCAAGCATGGATATTAAGGGCACTCTGGCTGACACTTGAAATATGATATCCTACCAAAATATTCAATCCCATCAGTCCTTTGCGATTGGTCATCAAGCTCAGTCTTGTCATTGAAGTGTGTGTGTCACATTTGATTCATCTTGAATAGTGCACGTGTACTGGGACCAAGGATGTGGAATTCACATTGTTCAACTTCAAAAGGGGTGTTAGTTTTGCAGCTACATCAGCATCTTACTTTCCTCCATATTTAAAATCGATCTATTCAGTATTTGTGGTGACACTTTCTTAAAGAATAACATATATATATATATATATATATATATATATATATATATATATATATATATATATATATATATATATATATTATGGTCACCACAAATGCTGAATAGATCAATAAATCCAGTATTTTACAAACAAATAAATATCCTTAAAGGTTGTTTGCTACATGAGGATTTTATTTCTCAAGCAAGTTTTTGGCAAATTCTCAGATTCATCTATTCACTTTTGCACTTCATAGTTCATAACTTAAAAAGTTGTGTCATTCAACAGTGAGCTAAATAAATCACTCATCTTACAATTGAGTTGCTTAACATTTTTTATTTAGGCAAGCATGCCTTTAATTAAATCAGATTTAAATAATTCATCTTGCTTATTCATAGATAAAATGAAGTCAGAATCCCTGAAAAGTTCTTACTGCCTGAATGAGTGCAAGAAAACAGCTCACTAACCCATTTACAACACGGCGAACAATACAGCAAGTTAAAGATAAGCTGCTTTTTCAATACCATTATACAGAATGTAAACCATGCCTTTTAAAGCTACACTGACTGGAAACTGTGCAGATAAATGTGACACTCAGAATGTGCTGAGTTACACATTAATGTGATTTACAGAAAGACCCATCATGCTCAATCGATTGAGTCCTTCAACCGCGTCCAGAGGAGAAATTCAGAAGAAGTGGGAGCAAAGAGAGAGAGTTAATGAACCACACATGGGCCATTATTAAAGTCTTTTTCACCCCTCAACTGTGACCTTTAGTTAAGAAAGAGCGTTGAACAATAAACTAGAGCTTTAAAAAGAAAAGCCTCACCAAACAAAAAAGATGCTATAAACCCAAAAGAAACAGAAAAAGACAACAACAGCGTGGATCAAGAAACCAGTCCTTATATGAAAAGTGCTACTATAAAGTTTAGAGCTAAAATCGGAATTGTTCTGATATTTGCAGATATTTTTGGAAAACTCAAAAGTTTTTACCTTTTTGGCAGGTTCCAAGTTAATAAACCTCTACAACTATTTTGGTCCTGGTTGTCATTCCTTTTATCTCTGCACCTTTGCAGACAAATTCTACTGAGTGTATATTAAAATAATGAGCTATTGTCACTGCCAGACATTTACATACATTTTATAAACTATATGTAAATGTCATCCCCCACCTCACATATATATATTTTAAATTTAAAATTATTTTCATTCAACTAACAAGGTCCTTGTGTTTTTGTTTTGTTTATTTTATTATAGGAAATGAAAAGTTTGTCACTCAAAATGAAATTAAACAATACAAAAAAAGTATCAATTAAAAATAAGATACAAAACAATAAATATTGTGTTTTTATTTACATTTTACTGAGATAAATGGCATGCCATGCTGCATTTGTGGCTGGACACTTCCGAAATCAGAGGAGATGTGGAGGAGAAGATGAGCTCACTTGTTTACCTCTTGTACTGTATGAAAATATTAATATTACGTGCACTAATCTTATGTTGCTTTTAGAGTAACTTTTGCCATCAAAATTAAAATTAGATATGCTTTGTTATAGTTGTGGCTTTTTGTGACATTTAAGGTATGTTTTGATGTGCTAGACACACATGTTGGCTCTCCCCACCATGGCAATAGCATTGTGCAAAGATGTAAGAGGATGCTAATGTCAGGGATGTGTGAAGTGTGCTTATGAACCAGTCTGACTGCTTCTGCTGACAACCAAAGGTGGTTTCAGGTCTAAATCATAAACACTGCTTGGTCAGACCAGTCTTGTAACATTTAGATGGGATCAATGTACTGTACGTTATTCAGAACATAAATACATCTCTTACTCAGAGTGACATGACATATCGTTCAAAATGCCAACCACTTGAGGAAATAATATTCAAAAGAACAAAGTGTGCACATTTACACTTCACCACCTGAAAACAAGTCATGTTTGACACTGCTATTAGTTAAATCTTTGGTGTATGCGTCTCTTTCACAGAAGAAACCTCTAGAGCCTCTTGTTTTGTTCTGACCTGATATGGAGGTGTTACTCCTCAGAGAAGGATTCAGCCTCATCTGTTACTCACATGTGTTAAACACCAAGTGCTGCTGCTTCAGTGGTTGCTGTGGTGAGGGAGGGTTGCATCTTGGCATGCAAAAGAGAATAGCAGCACAGTTTGTCAAGCTCTCAGTGAACTGAGCTTGGCCATTTTCCCACATGGCTTCAGGTCACATAAATTGTCGGCATATATATTTTTTAGAGTAAACCCCGGCTCAATGAGAAGTTTCTATATTGGATTTCAATAACCTAAATACGTTTTAGATAAAATTAGCTTCTTTGCATCAAGGTAACACTGAAAATCAGTCATAACTCATTATTTCCCCCTTATCGGCAAAGTGTGCCGCACACTGACATAATATATTAATCCAGAACTAAAGCACCAAGAAGTTTATAACCATAATACAGATAATGTAATAGATGGAGTTGAACATAAGGCCTCACTCAATTGCTACTTAATTATAAAACGGTAACTGCAAAGCATCTTTTATCGCCTCAGTCATAAAAGAAAAAAACTAAACAAAATGAAATAAGATTTCATGACTTTATACAGCTGACTATTAGCAAGACTGTTTACTGGAACAAACAAAGGGTGCAGATCACTCCACTTTCAACATCTCTGCTCTGGTTACCTGATTATTTTTAATTAATTTTAAAATACCTGAATTCACCTGAACTGTGAAGTTTCTTTCTACAGTGCATCTGGAGAGTATTCATAGCACCAGGGCTGGAGTGGGACTCATTTTCAGCCCTGGAGTTTCATGCCTCAGACTTGCCCACTTAAGATAACAACCTATTATTTTAAACATATGCAGATATTTCATCCTATTCCCTTTCACGTTTGGGCTTTGTGTATTTACTATTTTACTTTTAACAATAAAAAATTATATATAGTGGGTCACTGATATTGTTTGTGTATAGAAAGCAGTTTATATTAGAACTAATCCTTGTTTGTTCGCACTCTGTTACAACAGCTCACCTGTTTCTTCCAGACTAACAGCAGCAATCCCTTCATCACTACTGGCTCTACTTCTGCCAATAAATCACATTTTGAAATAGGGCTGGGCCTTTATTGTATCGTTTCATCGTCATCTTGAAAGATTCCTTATTGTGACAATGATAAAATCCAACTAGTGGTGTCTGAAAACAGCCAGTATTGTTAGAATTGTTGTTTTTACTATTTCCTCCACTGTTGGTTCATTGAGAGCATCAATAAACATCAGTAAATTCAAAATTATAATTAAATGCAGTTACTGTGTGTAGTATGGTGAATCACACTATCTAACTAAAGTCCCGATGAAACATATTTTGAATTTTGTTTTAATATATGTTACATTTTTACATATTTCTAGGGACATTATTAGTGCTTATCGGGTAATAATTGACATCCAGTCACAGTTACCTGAAAAAGACTGCAAGAAGTACTGTTTTATAATCACTTTTATTGTTATCACAACATTAACACAATATATTGTGATATAATTTAAATCCTACTTTGAAAATTATCATAATTTTCCAGGGCAAATGAAATCACCCATTGTTACAAAGCCATCTGATAAATTGATGTCAGTTTTATGAATGTAGTGATGAATCATCTATCATGTCAGGGCACTATTCATACAGAACAGCACCATGCTCTTCATTATATTAATTCTAATATTCACTTAATGAGTAATCCTGCCAGGCCACTCAGGACTTGTGGGCTCCTGGCTGGTACTTGGTGCTGTATCTTACTTCTGACTCTGAGGGGCTACAAGTCAAAATGTTATGTGGCGTTGCATCATACTATTGCTTAAACTATATAACATTAAATTATGCACCACAACATCACAAAATTCAGACTTGGTAATTAACTTGTATGGTGTTGTACAGGCGAAGCTCAGCATCTTTCCTGATCCATTTAATCGTCTTCATTTCACGTTTCAAAACACAAGCTCATTTTATTGAAAAAGCTGCTAATTTTTGCACATCTAACACCGTCTGTTTTCAGAGCTTTCCTCTTTAATTCTAGTTTGGTTCATCGCGTCATCCTTGCTCTTTCTACACCTTTGAAACTCCATTGACCGAGAGCACTGACGTTACGTCAGGGTGAGCGAAAAAGAGGCGGAGGCAGCCCAGGCATAGCAGTGCAGCGACAGCATCCACTCAACAGTGTCGTGACTGAACAACGGCTCCCCAAAAAAAAGAACAGCCCTTGCAGCCCAAATATCTGACCGGCCCACCAGGAATTGTCCCGGTCCTCCCAATTAGCCACTCCGGGCCTGCATAGCACAACACTTTTTTCTACATTTTATGTTGCAGCCTTATTTGAAAATGGATTCAATTATTTTTTTTCCCCCAATTCAAAACTAACAACACCTCATAATGACAACGTGAAAAAGTTATATAACTGTCCCACAGTTGGCAGTCATGTCTGAGCACAGATCAAGCATGAAGTCCAAAGAAATTGTCTGTATACCTCTGACACAGGACTGTCTCAAGGCAAAAATCAGGGGAAGCTACAGAATTATTTATTTTTGCTTTGAAGCTTTAAATGAGCTCAGTGGCCTCTATCATCCATAAATGGAAGGAGCTTGGAACCACCAGGACTTTTCCCGAGAGCTGACTGGCCATCTAAACTGAGTAAAATGGTCTCAGTCAGGAAACTGACCAAGATTCCCTCGGTCAGAGCTCCAGCATTGCTTTGTGGAGAGAGGAGAACCCAACCATTCGCAAGGAAGAACGAGAAGTTGTGCAAGAGGAATGAGCAAAACTGTGCAAAAATGCTAAGCTTATGTCATCATGTCTAAAAAGACCAGAGGCTGTATTTTGCTGCCAAAAGTGCATGAACAAAGTACTGAGCAAAGGTTGTGAATACTTATGTACATGTGATTTTAGTTTTTTTTGTTAGATATTTTCAAAAATCTAAGAAAAAGAAAACCACAATGTCCTTATGGGTGTTGTGCGCATAGAGGAAAAACTTAATTTAATAGATTTCGGGATGGCAGGGTAACGTAATGAAATATAGAAAAGGTGAAGCACTGTTAATACTATCTGGATGGACAGTATATTGAATTCTTCAAAAAGCATCCATTTATTGCCAGCATAAAGGTAGTTTAACAGTTTGTAAAGCAGTGTTTGCATGAATCGCTCTGACATTTTTAAAACAGAAGCTGTGTTAATTAAGATAAAAGAATGCCACTCCCCTCCCACGCTCATTTAGCTTCAGCTTATGATTGTATAAACAAATCCGAAGAACTTATAACCTTTTCGAAGAACACAACTTTAAATATACTGAACTAGCACTCAAAACGAGGTAATGAATGGCACATTTCTAGTATCTAAAGTATGATTATTTTTGTTTGTCAGAACCATGAAATGTTTCAGAACAGCTAACTTTGTCATTACGTAATAGAATTGGCATCTTCAGCCAGATGACTGACTGAGGGCAGCAACATGTGGGTGATGGGAGCATCAATCTATTTCATATGACCAGAGAAAACACTGATCCCTTTGACAAACTTTATGGCATCACTTAAAGAGGAATATTTAAAACATTAGAATATCTTTATATATTTTTAAAAGGAGCATTGCACAAGTTTAAAGTTTAAATATATTAATTTTCTTCCCATACACGTCCTTACAGTTCCCCAACATGTAAAATGAGTTTATCTCCATTTACCACATTTCCCTCGAGAGGCTCCATTAGTCAGTTCACAAGAGAGAGAATCGAGTCACATTCTCTGGGCGTGCGAGTGAGTGTGACGATCTTCGTGGTCTCGGCCACCTGGCTACTTTGTTGAGTCTCCACCACCACTGATGTATTAGTAAGAGAACACAGGCTAACCTCAACATTTATAACGTCCTTACCTCAGAGGACACCACGCCTCTAAACAAAAGTACAGTACAGCAGCAGATGCTTTTCCTATTTTCCCATACATGTACACAACAGTGGTGTCATTTAAACTTGTCACGACAGGGGGCAAACTTCTGCAAAAACTCTGGAGCTTGTGCTATACTCCTTTAATAACCTAAAACCATGGTACATTGGTGCCTCAACATGGTCCAAACCCAATACAATCATAGGCAACATGAGTTTGCAGTTCCTATTTTAAACATCTGTGTGAGGATGTTTTACAATCAGGACATGAATGCATTTTGGAGTCAACATTCCTCTAAAGTCGCGATGGAGATCATACCGAGATGGTCAGCACTTCACAATGAGTTCATTTGCAGCAAGAGTGCTTTGTTTTTCCAACAATCATCTAATCAGTTCACCACATGCATTAGCTGAGCTTTCATATATAATTGGACTTTCTCAAAAGAATACCTACAGTTCAAATTGTGTTTATCTGACACTGCATATGCTTCTTTCCAAACGGTTAAAGACAATTTTACTAACACTATTGAAAAATAAAGTTCACTTCTACCCACTGGACCAAACATGACGGTTCATGTAAACTTTTGTAACTTCCGCCGAGTTTCTCTTTTTCCTCTCATTTCTTACAAACGTGAACTCAAAAAGGCGCCGTGTCAGTCTTGCAGCAGGGGGAATACACAAATTGCCGTCTCTCTCTCACATCTCAAGATGAGCAACAGCAGTGTGCTCTGGCAGTCTCCCCTCACAAATCTTCAGACACATCTAATCTTCTCACCCCACGCTGCTCAATCTTCCTACATTCAGTTAACCCAGCACAGACAGATTAATGAGAAATTAATCCCTTTAATTCTCTGTAAAGGTCTCATCTTCTTCCCACCAGTTAAGCTGCCTCTGCTCTTTGCCAGATAATAATGAATTTAATTTACAAAGACAATTGTGTAAAGCAAGATCTTAAGATCTTCATCTGAAAGTTATTTCAAGATAAAACGCAACATAAGAGAAAATGTGTTGGGTTTTTTTTGTTACTGTTTTAACATTTATATCCGAGAGCCGTAAGGGTAAATCTGATCCTCCCGCGTTTCCTGCTGTAGTGTGCAGAATGTTCCTATTTCCTGCTTTGCTGTGTCATTCATTTGTTATCAGCTACTAGTTTACAGGTGACTCATGCACACAATGAACAGTGACAGCATACAATACGAGGTTTCCAGGAAGCCTGCACGGCTCATGCTTTAAAGACACAAAGGGTGATAGAAATCTTGAACAGAAACAAAACACACTATAATTTATATTATTTTAAAATATATATTCTTGTATAATTTAAGTTTGTTGAAAAAATTAGCCATTGGGGATGAACAGCTCATCTTTTTTTGATCATCTAAAAACTTAACTGAGACAAAAAAGCTGAATAAATCTGCAAGTAACACTGTGCCAAAAAATAAAACGATTTACATAAGAATTATGATCGACACTTACTATAATTCAGAATAGATATAAAGTGTCTCAAAATTGATAAAAAATAATTAAAATAATAATTAATAAATAAATAAATCTGCCGGCTGTCAGCCTCCATTTTGTGACTACACGGGATGTCATGACGTCACGCAGCCGGTTCTGGGACGTACACTGACTGTACATGTGCAGAAACCACAAAAACAAAGAGGAAACTGAAACAAAATGGAGGAAAGAGAGATTGAAAAGTCTGTAAAATGAAGATTAAATTATTTGGGAACAACACAAATGTGCAGACTAACATTACCAGGCATCATCCAGAATTAAAGGACACGGAGCAGAATCAGCCACCAGCAGCAGACTAGCACACACTGCAGCGCTTCACCAAACTCTCTGCAAACTCCATGTGGGCAAATCAAAAAATTACCAACTCTATCGCCTGCTTCATCGGTAAAGATTTACGGCCTTATGGCGCGTTCACACCGAATGCGTTTTGAGCGTCAGAGGCATCTATAAACCTAATTGTAAACCAGATACCCCTGCAATCTGGTTTACAATCAGCGGCATCAGGTTTACATGCAAAGTCCATGGAGGACGTGCCTTTTGAGCGTCAGGGGCGCCACGTTTTGAGATTTCAAGTGTCTGAGCGTCCGAACCTGCTGACACTAGAGCTGGAAAATCTGAACTTTTGCAGCTGGACGCGGGGCGTCAACCAATCAGAGAGACCCCGCTATGTGACTTAGTGGTGGATTTTCCAACAGGACATAAGGACCATGAAAAAGTCGACAATGGAGGACTGTTTGTGCTCATCCTATTATCTATGATCAGTCGAACTATCACTACAAAGAAAGTAAAGGACCTTGTTTGGAGGAGGATTAACGAAGAAGTTGGGATCTCAGGTAAGTTATCAAAACTCCCCCCAACACCAGACCAGTCTGTCCACACTTTGCTGAAGTTCAGCACAAATGTCCAAGTTGAGGTGTTGGACGCCTTTTTGATGCCCAAACCGCACTCGGTCTGAACGCACCATTACAGTGTGGTGGAGAACATGGGGCTCATCTTGCAGACAGTGAACCCAAGGTATGCAGTAAGCTTTTCAGTGAGACAGCCGTGCCCCAGCTGGACTTTGAATTGAATTGTGGCTCCAAAAATCAGAATTGAATCGTGAGATAGTAAAAGATTCCCACACCTATTGTCCTTTTCCACACCTAAGCGGCACTTTTTCACAGCAAAGTATAACTTAGGAATAGACTGTCTCTGAAATACACTTAACCATAAGAATACCTGCATGTTTGAATATCGTTCTTTTCCAATCCAAAATTAATAAGTACCAACAAAATGTGGAAAGATGTGCAACAAGTTTTTAAATGGCCCTAAAACACCTTTTTGTTGAGTTCCGGAAACTAAGTAATCCATCCATGGGAAAACTGCCATATTTTCCTTTTTATAATGTAGTTGCTTCTCTCTCATTGCTTTGATGAACGTTTATAGCATAATAAAGTTATAACTAACAACAAGTAAAAATAAATCACCGAAACCCGTCACTAGTCAAATGAGGTGAACTCATGTATTTTCTGAACTTTCAAACTTTAATGGAAATCTGTTTACTTACTCTACAATAATGTAATGTGCTCTCCTCCATTTAAATGGGTGGATAAACATAGAAAAAATAATTGTTTATATGGATCAGTCAGTCACTCATTCATAGGACATAAAAAAGTCTTTAAAGGCACTGATAATTTTTGATTTTTTCTTACTAAAAAAACTAAACCAAGCCTAAACCAAGACTCTGTTTTTGTCAAGTCACTAGATGAACACCAAACCAAATTATTTTAGCTTACAAACGTCACCAGACCTTCCCCACTTGTCTCAAGGTTTCCATAATGACTTCCTCTCCAAGTTGGATACCTGTGGCTTCCTTCCATTGTCTTGTCAGGTCAGTGTCAAACCACTTTTATGCAGGAAGAGCCAAACCAAAGTCCATTTTCCTCCCAACAACAACAGCAGCGGTCAATGCTGTGAAGGCAGCACCCTTTTAAGTCTGCTTCATATGAGCAGTTAAGTCCTTTTAATGGAGAAGTGACGCTTTTCCTGGCTGCACCTGCCTTTTGTCAGGTTACAACCACAAACTTTTAATGTTTTTAATTGGGAGTTTGTGTTACTGACCAACACAAAGTAGAGTATACTTATGAGGTGGAGGGAAGAGGATGAATGTTTTTCAAAAGAAATTATAAATCGCGCCCATTGACAGCTGGAGATAGGCACGAGCACCCCTCGCGACCCCAACAGGTATAAGCATGTCGGAAAATGGATGGATGGATGGATATCTGAAAATTTGGACAGAGCATTTGTGTTCAGCCCTTTCTACTCCAACATCCCTGGATAAACCAACTGCCATCAAAACTCCTCTGATTAGACAAGTCGCCTGTGTATAATTTACTCAGTATTAATCCAGCTCTTCTGTGTAGACCTCACACTTCATTCCATCACCTGAACCTTTAAAGAGTATGGCACAGCTGTAAACCTACCAGGAAATAGCTGTGGACCAGAACGGACATGTTGGGCTAGGAGAGGGTTATTTAGTGAAACAGCCAGAAAGCCGACAGTAATTCCGTAGGAGGTGCAGAGGGAGAACTGTTAGTTGTGTATTCCACCAATCCAGCCGTAATGGAAGAGTGGCAAGAAGGGATTGGTATCGTTAAGGATTTATTGATACTACTACTCGTAACGATACTCCTTATCGATCCGGTACTTTATAGATACCCTTATCGATACCTTTTTTTTTTAAATCAAAAAATAGTGAAAAAACAAATGACAGACAAGAAAATTAACTTTAATAATATAATTGTACATATTACTAAAGAAACTGCCCAGTCCAAAATAGAAGATGTTGCCCTTTTGGGCCGTCTAGATGCCCCATATTAAATGAGCAAATAATTTATAGCCTACAATTACAATTTTGCTTTGTTTTAAATGTCATGATTAAAACATCGTGCACATGTCAAATACAGGACTGACTGCAAACGTATGTCAATGCTTCATATGTTTGCTTTGCTTACGTACATACATCCATACCTGCTGTATCTGATTGCGAGGCAGAGCTTGCTGTTGCACTCTGGCGGTCGAACACAGTGAACCTTTCTGTTTGTATGTGGTGCACTTCTGTGAGTTGTTCTGTCAAATTACTTGTGGTAACATCTTTGCAAGCAAAGCTGTTATTGCAGTAATGGCAGCGTGCGTTGTCGACAATTATTTCTGAAAAGTAAAACCAAACTTTGGACCTTTCTGTTCGCTCTGCCATTGTACCTTCACCAGCGAGCGGGACACCTTTCCTTATGGTGGATGAGATGGTAAGGCGAACAAGTGAGAGCAGAACGTTGCTCCCCCAACAGTCCCCTTTGCGGGTGTATATCTTAAGGAGGAGGAGACTGGTAATAAAATGTTTGAGTTGGAGTCTCTGAACTGTTGAATACAACTTTAAGCCCCACATACTTCCGCAGACGTCAGCTGAGTCTACACCCCTGACAGTGAGCACAGTCTGCGGGTTGGCTTAGCGCGGTGCACCACAGAGATCACAGTGCCTAATATCGGTCCACAAAGACCGGCCGATATGGCCCCTGAGCTGCTTTGATACCGGGTTTCGGTACCCATCCCTAATGGTAAGACAGATGAACTGTAGTAAGAACGCCATAAGATATTCCATATGGAGTTTGTCACAGCAAGGGGACACAACAAACAGGTGAGAAAAGGGTGCTTTGATCAAATTAAACCAAATTATACTTTTAGGTCCTCATAAAAAAACAAAAACATTATGTTTAAAGGAAAACTACCACCACACGTCACCCTGAACAAACCCCTTGCCCCGCCCCACACACACACACACAAAACATGGTAATAGAGGTAATAGGCTGTGGGAATGTTTTTCTTCAGCAGGGACAGAAAAGGTTGTCAGAGTTTATGGGAAGACAGATGGTGCTAAATACATAGAAAACCCGGAAGAAAACCTGTTGGGGGCTGCAAAATACTTGAGACTGGGGTTGAGAATTCTCTTTCACAAGGACAATGACCCAAAACATATGGCCAGAGCGAGAAGAAAATGATTTAGATGAATCCATACTTGCGTCTTTCCAACTGAGAACATGCAATGACACTTACAACATAGCTCATCACAAGCACTCTACATCCAGTATGACAGGGAAATATTAGATCAGCCAGGCTGAATACAAATGGCCATCACACTTTTCTAAATTTTATTTGTAAAAACCTTTGAACGAAAGCATCAATTCTTTTACTTTGAGGTGGTCTGTCACATAAAATCTCAATACAATACATTGAAGCTTAGGGTTGCATTATTACAAAATGTGAAAATGTATAGAGGTACGTATAGATACTTCTTGCAAGGCAAGTGTATATTCTGCGCTGTAGTCATTCAAATGGAGATGGTGGCAAATATGAGGAGCAGTGGCCTTTGCAGCTGTATGTGAACACGCGTACGAGGTTTAGAAGAAATCCTCCATTAACCACGGAAAACAACTGAGGTCGGCCATAATCCTCAAACATCAACACCACCTACATCAGCTTGCTTAAAAAAAAAAAAAAAGAAAGTCTGTAGTCAAATTGGCACTGATTAAGATTAAGTCTACTTCCTGGAATTGAAAGCTGTAAAATACAGCCTCAGAGAGTGGGGAGAAAAAAAGGAAAGAGCGAGAGAGAAGGGGGAGAGATCACAGTCCAGCGCACAGCTTCAAAGGAAACCTTCAGAACAGTGATGGAGCACATGGGAGACCCAACCTCCCGCCAGGCTAGCCGAGCACAAGACACTAAACTCATTTACCAACAGCCAACATCTAATAATGCACAAAGGTTTTACCATCAAACTTTTCTTTCTGTGCTTCAAACTGTTATAAAGGCATTTAGTCAACAAAATAAGTTTTTAATAAATGTTTTTATTTTTAGAAAAATAGCAAAAACAAACCTTTCCCAATTCCCAGTTGTTTAGTTCATATAACAGCATTCGCTCACCGTTCTCAAACTGTGATACAAGCGCCATCGGTGATACTTGGGCTGCTTTAGGTTGTACAGAGAAAAGGTTCTGGTATTAATTCGTTGAAAGGAAAAAAAAATAAGACTGGGTGTGCTGTGGCGCAGGGCTAATAAGCAACAATAGCGAGGAAAGATGAGTTGAGATGATGGGCTTCATCTATGGCTGCATGAGAGAGCTGCCAGGGGGGAAACTTTAAGAACTATGGACTAAAGCTGCTCAAGCTGCGCTCCATTTACCTCTGAACTTTGACCTGGAAGTCAAGATAACAATGTTTCATTTCCCAGCTTGAAAACCAGGGGGATTTTATAGAATTGTGACCAGCCTCACAATTATTGTGATGAGTTAGAAAGCTGGATGGTCACAGATAGGAAGGATTTCCTGTAAAACCAAGAATTTAGTGAGGTATTTATACAAAAAATAAAAAATAAATAAAAAGAAATCTGAGGACCACTGTCAAATCCAGCTCAACACAGAGGTTAAGAAAAACACTGCATTCAAACGTTTTAAATTTAGCTCCCAGACTGTACCCGCCGTCGTGACGATGTCTAAACATCAACATTATGCATCAGAGAAATAAACCGGGCATTTTCTCCGGGTCTCCACTCACCCGGATCCGTCTCATCGCAGCCACAATCTCCACCCTGCTGCTCGGCCGCGCCACATCCAGACTGCCGATATACTGCCGGACAGGTAGAAGAGGTGCATTAATGACACAATAATTGCCGTTTATTCTCTTTATATAAACCCAAACCATTTGACGCTACTTGAATTACTACTTCACTGTGCAGTATGTTTAGTCCACAGTCTAAGCTTGTAAATTACTTTTCTTAGGAGTAAAACCAGCCAGGATTTGGTTCCAAAAAGTCGTAAAATGTAGTTTCAATCGTCAGTTGTTTATTTTGTAAGGCTGTTGGGGAAAAAAACGTTCATTTGTACTCAAGACGACTGTAAACATTGCCTGTTTTCACTTTGAAGGAGTTAGGAAAATCCACCTTTGCCTCGAAGTTGATCCCATGCTGGAATGCTTCCTCGTTGTGCAACGGGATCCTCAAGTCGTGTCCGTCATCAACAAGGTTGTACTTGGTTTTCCCCGGCATTTTGCCCCCCAGCTGTTTATGTATCCACACGGTAAAGAAACGCCAACGGGATATAAGCCAGGTCGTCTGGAGAGGGAAACATCCAAGGCAAACAATCCGAGAACGCGGTCAGTGGGTGTTCTCCATAGCAGCGAGGCGTCCCGAGCGCAGCGACGCTCAGACGCCGCCTGAAGAGCAGCCCGAGCGGCGGGGAGAACTTCAGCAGCGCTCCGGTGAGCTGCAGGGAACGCGCTGAAGACACATGCAGGCCAAACCAGACGGCGTCATGCGGGGGCAGATGTGCTTTCCTGACTTTTCCTGTGCTCTCTGTGGAAGTTGGCTGCGTCCTGCCTCCGGTTGTGGACTTGTACACTCTCCACCCTGCTTCGCCGCGTAGAGCGAGTTTGATTGGCGAGTGCGGGGAATCCTACCTGTTTCCATTGGAACAGGGGCGCACCGTGGCCCTGCCGGAGGAGTGGCTCTAACTCCCGTACCTGCCCCCTTTGCTCCATTCTAACCTCTCTTCCTCTGACATACTCACACGTACACAAACATACAGTTGGGGAAAAATGAAAGGAAACCTGAATGAAAGACTAAGAAGTTGTGTCCTACAGTTTATTCAATGTTTTATAATATTTGACGTTGCTGGTAATATGCATGCAAACAAATATGCAAACAACAAAAACTAGGGCATGTTCTTTCCAAATTGCACAAAAATAGATCAAGACTCTATCTATCTATCTATCTATCTATCTATCTATCTATCTATCTATCTATCTATCTATCTATCTATCTATCTATCTATCTTGCTTGCTTGTATTTATTTTAGGTTTGTTTTATGCATCATTATTATTATTATCACCAATAATATTACTAATAATATTACTGCTACTACTACTTCTAACACATTATTATCATTATTATAGATTTGGGGGGAGATGATGGTAGATTTAAATAAAGCTTAGTACATTTTCTTGGGTAAATAATGATGGAAGGTGTATTGTTACAGAAAAAAAAACTGCACATCTGGGCAAATTAAAAAGTGCAAGGCTGCCAACTTCTGGCTAAATCTGATATTGCATCCTCTGATGCATCTGCGCTCATTCTTCGCTATCAAAACTTGAGGGTGAAATTGCCTCTTTTTTCTACTGCTAATCAGGACCCACTGAAGAAGTAAAAAAATGTATGTATTTAAAATGAAATAAAAAAAAAAACGTTTTCATTGGCTCACTGCATGTCACACAAATTATTTGGGTAAAGCGTTGCCTTTTGAAGTCATTTAACTGTAAAAATCCCCTTAATTCTTTATCTCTTTTTGCATAATTAGTGGAAAGGCTACTGGGATAGTAAAGTATCTAAGTCCAGGCTTTCAAATATATCATCTGAAGTTTCACTTTGTTCATTTGCGGATTAAAAAATGACTTTATTTAAAATTAATCCTGTTAATTTAGGAGTAATATTAAAAGTTTAAGCAACTTTGTGTTCAAACTTTAGTTCATTACTAAATGTAAAGAGAAAAAAAAAAAAACATTTGTCCCCGAATCAGTAGATCACAGCTGAATAAGGGGATCATTAAGAGCACCTCAGTGTGAGTGTAAGTACCCTGCAAAGGTATGTGTTTTTGCACATTTTATCACGTTTCAACAACAAACATCATTGTTTTTTTGGGGGGAGGGGGATTTTATGTGACAAATTAACACAATAGTGCATAATTGAAAAGTGGAAATGGGTTTTATCTTTTATTACAAGTAAAAAATCCAAGAAATATGGCATGCATTTGCACCCAGTCCGTTTGACTCAATATTTTGTAGAACCGCTATTACCATATAACATGGAAAGGATTCCTGCATCAATGTTTGCTTCAGTACTTTTGTGTCTCTGCTCTTTCTTCTCTAACCCCAGTTGGTCGAGGCAGATGACCGTTCAAACTGAGCCTGGTTCTGCATATGGTTTCTTCCTGCTAGGGGAGTTTTCCTCTCCATTGTCACTTCATGCATGCTCAGTATGAGGGATTGCTCCAAAGCCATCAACAATGCAGACGACTGTCCACTGTAGCTCTACGCTCTTTCAGGAGGAGTGAATGCTGCTTGTCAAGACTCGATGCAATCTGCTGGGTTTCCTTAGATAGGAAACTTGTTTACCAATCTGCATGATTTGATTGAATTTGACTTTGTAAAGTGCCTTGAGATGACATGTATCATGAAATGGTGTTACAAAAATAAAATTTAATTTAATTGAAAAGAACAATCTTTGCATTCTAACAAATAAAAATCCGAAAAATATGGCATGCATTTGCACCGAGTCCTTTTGACTCAATATTTTGTAGAACAGTCTTTGCATTCTAATAAATAAATATGTTCTGATATGAAACTTTCCATCGTAACTCTGGCTGTTCCAGGCTCAAGTCTCATTCTCTGACTGCTTTGGATTTAACTCAATCCATCTTCCCATCAACGCTGACAAGCTTCCCTGTCCCTGCTGAAGAACAGAATCCCAGAAGCAGGATTCAGCTACCACCACATTGTGACATAAGATGGTATGTTGAAGGGGAGTGTTGGATATTGCTTTTTTGTGGCCCAAAAAGTAAAAATTTGGTCTCGTCTGACTGGAGCACTTTTTTCCACATGTTTATGGTGTCCCTTACATCAGTGCTCCCCAACCATGGTACTCAAGGCACACTGTTATGCATGTTTTAGGTATTTCTTTGCTGCCAAGCACCTGGTAATGGAATCAATTCAGTCACGTGTGGAGCAGCGACATGTCCTAACCCTGCATGACATTGAGCCCTGAGGACTGCGGTCGGGGGAAAAAGCTCTACATGACTTAAGGCAAACTGCATCTAGAGCTTCCTACAGTTTCTCCTCAACAGTAGCTTCTGCTTAGCAGTCTTCAACAAAACCAAGATTTGTGGAGTGGACAACTTATGGCTGTCCTGTCATTAAATTCACCCATATGAACTGTTGATATCTGTACGCTTTCCAGAATTACCAATGGCCTCTTACATGCTTCATCCAATAATAGATTACCTGGCTTGTTGGTTCAGGTGAACCACCGTGTGGTAGTAGGTCTGCAGATTTGTCATACTCTTTCGATTGCAATGACCGACTGAATATAATATCATTAGTATAAAAGTTTGGGCTGTTGCTTTGTAACCTAATTTTGCTTTTAACTTCTTCTCAACTTTCCCCTTGACTTGTCTGCTGATTGCCCTGTTCTTCATGAATCTGTTGGATCACTAATGTTCTCTGACAAGGCCTTCATAGAGCAGCTGCATCTGTACTGAGACTGAATTAAGTAGATGCATTATTTACAAATTATGGGATTTCCAAAGGCTGCAATGCATTTTATACATTAGACTAAAGGGGGCAAAGTACAAGTGCACACCATGCTTTTCATAGATATTTGTAAAAAAGAAACTTATCTTGAAACCATTATTATTTTCTTTCCATTTCCCAATAATTTTGTACTTTTGTTTTTAGTTTATCACATAAAATCGCAATGAAACACTTTGGAGTTGGTGGTTGTAATGCGACAACATTTAAAAAAAAAAAGAAATTAATACTTTTGTAAGGCAGAGTGGCAATAACTTTATCTCAAGCAGTGCTCACAAATATGCCCAACCATTATGAATGAAATCATCATCTCTGGAAGCACGGGCCGATGTGGTCAGTGGACACAGTATAGCTCAGTTTAATGCTGTTGTCATGTTTTATAATGCATCAGTCACATGTCTTTTCCCATGAGTAGAGATTCTCCCTGTAAGGTTATCTCAGGCGGTTGGACAAGGGGAATTGGGTTGGAACAAATGCACTTCCTCATAACCTCTTTGGAAAGATATAAAGCACCACTCCTAATAACACCCTCAGGGGTGAAGCAGCACACAACCCATCATGGATGCTGGTAGCTGAGAAGTTACATCTATAGCTACTAAATTTACGGTAGTTCAGATTTGCCTGCTTTTTATGAGCATTTTTGACAACACATGAAGTCTAAATTAAAGCACAAGCATCCATCCATCCATCCATTTTCTGACCCCCTTAATCCCTCATGGGGTCGCGGGGGTTGCTGGTGCCGATCTCCAGCGTTTAAAGGACCAGCATGAGACGTGCAATTATTTTTCATTACTTAGCAACAGAGCTTTGAAATGAACTGTGTGGGTGTTGTATATTTAAACAGGTTAAACATAAATGTTGTGAGACAACTTCCAAGGTTTAAGTGAGAAAGCATCAAGTTTTTAAGTCCATTTGCCTGTTAGGTTATTACAGACTATACACAACAATCGTGTGTATAGTCTCATACACCTAAATTAAATCCATTGCAACCAATTGCCTCCTGAAGCCTTCAGATTATTAAATAAAGCCCACTTGTGTGCAGTGTAATCTCAGTATAAAAATTGCCTCTCTGTTAAGATCTCAGGAATTTGGTAAAGAACATTAGTGAATAAAATAGCATCACAAAGACCAAAGAACACATCAGGCAGGCCAGTAATAATGTTACGGTTTAGAGCAGTGTAAAGTTATAAAACAACATTCCAAGCCCATAGATGATTTTAGGAGCATTTTCAATCCATCATATGTCGAGCAAAAATAATTGAAAGACATAATGTTCAGCAGATTAGGGTGATTAAGGATCAAAATAGAATTGTACTGACAGGTGCAACAAGTGTGACAGGAAGATTCAATTCAGTTTTCAATTCAATTTTATTTATATAGCACCAATTCATGAAATGTGTCATCTCAAGGCACTTTACAAAGTCAAATTCAATCACATTATGCAGATTGGGTCAGATTATACAGATTGGTGAAAAATGTCCTA
This sequence comes from Fundulus diaphanus, assembly GCA_037039145.1. Classification (NCBI taxonomy): domain Eukaryota; kingdom Metazoa; phylum Chordata; class Actinopteri; order Cyprinodontiformes; family Fundulidae; genus Fundulus; species Fundulus diaphanus. Next base: position 17,378,372 of record CM073128.1, on the reverse strand, counting down.
TATAAGGGAACCCAGTTGATTGCATCAAAGTCCCGACAAGCAGCATTCACTCCTGGAGAAGCGTAGAGCCACAGGGAGAGTCGTCTGCATTGTCCATGACTGCAGCAATCCCTCATACTGAGCAAGCATGAAGCGACAGCGGAAAGAAAAACTCTAACTAACTAACGGGAAGGAAAACCTCCAGCAGAACCGGGCTCAGTATGAACGGTCATCTGCCTCGACCGACTGGGGGTTAGAGAAGACAGAGCAGAGACACAACAAGACAGACAAAAAAGCACAGAAGCACACATTGATCCAGTAATCTGTTCTATATTAGATGGTAATAGCGGGTGATCTGTCTTCCCTGGATGATGTCACAGCTAACAGAGAACGCCAGACCAGGTGTACCTACTATGAAGAAAAAATGAGAGAGAACAAAAAGTTAAAAGCTGTAATGACGACAAGCAATGCAAAACTGGAGAACAGTTGAACTCAGTAGAGTGAGAAAAATTGGCCCTGATGTCCTCCAGTAAAAGAAGTGCTTTGGAGAGTTGATGAATAAGGAAAATGAGCAAGAACAAATAGCAGAAGACGTATCCATTGTGGATCAGGAAGTAGCAAAGATTAGTAAGGATGAGGTAATGCACTGAAAAGGATAAAGAGTCTTAAGGCAGTTGGTCCTGATGATATACCTGTGGTGGTATGGAAGGGTAGGGGAAACAGCAGTTGAGTTCTTGACGAGGCTATTCAATGAGATATTAGAGACCAAGAAGATGTGTGAGGAATAGGAGCTGTTCTGGTACCAATCTTCAACTACAAAGGGACAGGTGAAAAGCTATGACAAGTACAGAGGAATAAAGTTCATGAGTCATACAATGAAGTTAGGGGAAAGAGTTGTGGAAGCTAGACTAAGGTCAGAAGTGAGAGTCTGTGAGAAGCGGGTATGGTTTCATGCCAAGAAAAAGTACTAGAGATGCAGTATTTGCTTTGAGAATGTTGATGGAGAAGTAGAGAGAGGGCCAAAGGGAGTTGCGTTGCATTTGTGTTTCTAGAGAAGACATATGACACCATATGATAGAGGAATGAATGCTACAAGTCAATGACTTGGGCTTTCTTAGATCAAAAACTTTTTACTAATCTGTCTGTATGATTTGACAGAACTGACTTTGTGAAGTGCCTTCAGATGACACCTGCGAATATACTTAAATCGGAGGCAACTGGAGTTTCGCTCCGTTTTTCTGAAGACGTTTCACTTATCAAGGAGTCTTTGTCAGTTCTGGCGGATTACACTTGAGCAACCTGCATTTAGTGCGCTGCTGTTTTTAAAGGACATCCTACTAGGTGCATTCTGAGTCAGATGCAAATGAACGACCCATCTGTCACTGTCCTGAGTCTTTAGAGGCTATTGTTTGGTGTGGATTGAGTATTTGGTCACCTGGATCATGATGAGACTGTTTAAGTTATCTCTTTGGAATGAGTTTAAGGGCAGAGTTGTATGTACAGGGGAGTTGGTAGTGCAATTTTCCCCCTCTGTTCAGTGTTGGCTTTTCTCTATTGGCAAAGATGGCTTCTTTCACCCCGCTTTCAACCCATCTGTGCACTGTATAAAATCTGGGCATCACTGTCATCAAAAATCTCTCCTTTGCTCTTAAGGTGCAGGTGGACTGCTGAATCTTGTCCTCGAGGCACAGGAGGGCTAACAGCTTGATCCAGCAGTCCATATGCACCTATTTGCTGTGGTGATGGACAGGTTGAAAGATCTGATGCGCTGGAGATATTTTCATTTAGCTTGGAAGGGAAGCTGGTCAGACTAAAGGCATGGCAATCAATAAAAAAAACTTATTCGAAGTTGTAAAAGACTTGAGACTGAAGACTGGTTTACATCAAAGTTGGATTGCATATCATGTCAAAATGTAGCCCTAAACCCAATTAAGTGTTTATGGTACACTGGAAATGTAATTTTCACAGATACGTCCCAATCAGACTGAACTTGAGCTATGTCAAATTGAAGAATCAGGAACAATTTAAGTATCTTTATTTGCAATAATGATTGAAAGAGGTCCTAAAAGACTTGCATCTGTTTTGCAGTGAAAGGTGGTTCTACACAATTTTGACTTAGAGGGGCAGAATACAAATGCATACCACACCTCGACAATGCTTGTTTCTAACAGATTTTGTATCTAATCATTTTCTTTTCACTTCACCATTATGCGTTGCTTTTTATTAGTCAATTCTAGTAAAATATGAAAAGAATTGTGGCAAAATAAGAAAAGTTTAAGTGGTGTTAATACTTCCACAAGTGAATGTAAATGTGTCATTTTAAAATACATTTCTAGAAAAAAATACTAAACTATGCTAAGTCTTTAACCCTGGTGGTCCTAACCTTCCCCTCCTTATGACAGCAAACAAGCGTAGAAGCAGACAGGAACAGCTGCTGTCTCTGCATGAGCAGTTATTACGGAATAAAACCGGTAACCTTGCACAGCAACCCAGTGTCTTCCTAAGACTCTTTTCAGAGGATACAGCGTTAGTTAATCCTGCCCAGTTTATCCAATACATGGTTGTCTGTTGGATGTTGGCTTTTAAACCATATTCTCCTTGTAAGCCAGGTTGTTGAGATCAGTGTACAATCTCAGCAGGGTTCCACTGCAAATGTCAAATGGGAGCCGGCCTTATGCGACTACAAGCTGCAGAGAACAATAGAAGTTTATAATTAAAATCCATGGATTTTTTTTAATACTAGACTCTTTTTGCATCTGCAATTCTTTAAAATGTTAGATTGGGTCATAGAGATAACGGATCCAGGAGGCAAACCCAAACATTCCTCTTCCTGGTGACCCCAGGCCAGAAATCTTCCCAGAGTTCTCCTGTAAAAATCTTCAAAGAGAAGCGTCCTATCCTGATGAGATGCGTGAACCCCTTTAATTGACTCAAATCAAAAACACTCCCAGGCTCAATTATTATCCCACCCATCCGCTTACATAAAAAGAACAAACTTGCATACGGGGACTGGGGGAAAAACTATGTATTTTTTTGAAAGCAAAAAAAAAGAAAAAGGGAGAGACACTTGTGCCAGAAAATGTATTGATATTTCTCAACAGTTCCTAGACTTTTCTGCAATGCCAGAGATTGGCGACCATATTTTGTTGGGGGGGGGGGGGGGGTTGTGAGAATAAAGTCATAAGATTACAAGCATAAAGTACATTTTTGTAAGAACTTTTACAAATAAGTGAAGCCATCCCCCTGCGTTAAAATGAGAAATGTGGATCAGCTTGCAAAGTGATTCTTTGATATCGGTTTCACAAACGAGGAAATACTAAATCTTTTCATCACATCTGCATACAATCATCTCACGACCCAGCGGGGGTCAGGACCCCTGATCTACAGTATAGACTGAAGTTATTAATGGCATTTATAAAATGGGAAAAAAAAATCTGTTATGTCTATGGCACTCATTAAATGAATAATTTTGTTGGTTCAAGGGATACTGGTAGAGTACAAAATCAATTGACTGCCAGGTTCAGTTTTTTCACCCTTAAGGCTGAGATAAAGACAAACAAAAAACAAACTTTTTCAAAGTTAGATAATTGTCCAGAGTTTTAAGGATGTGTGAAGACAAATCTAGAAATCTGGTTTGTGAATTCCTACTGATATCTTTTGCTCATTACTTGTCTTTCTGCTGTTTAATCAAATGCCGCGGGAGTTTTTGTGACAGTTTCAAAATCCTCCATCAAGCTGTTGTGTTATCACATATTTCACATACCATATAACTCTTCAGGATAAGCCTTAAATATTGGGAAAGATCTCCAACAATGTGTTAATTTATTTATTAAATCAAAGGAAAATTGTCAGTTATCCCTCCATCTTATTTACATGAAGGTGATCTTATCGCATATATTGTGGAGGGTTTATGAAATTTTGACTCAAAGGAAGTTAAATGTTACCAAATGTTGTAAGAAACAAATAAAACATATGCTATCATTTGATAGCTTTCTGTACACTTTTAGTGTTGATTCTGAATTCCAGCTGCAAGAGTGTTTTGCTGCTTCATTGGGGGGAAAAATGCAGCCACCCTTCTTCTCTTGCTCTTAATCAACTACAAACACATACCACTGTGTGTGGGTGTAAACGGCTGCCTGTGTGAGGTTCCACGCATGCACGCTCAAACACACACTTGTTACTACACACGCTAAGGGTTGTTTCAGCTACAATAACAGCGGTTGAGAAACACAACAAGATGAGTAAATCACTTTTATTTTCAGAAAGGCTGAACACACAAAATGGAAGCAGCAGGATGGATAATGGGTACAAGCTATTTAGTTTAGCCCGAGGCTGTCTTACAACGTAATGATAAAACAATGGAAAATGGGCCTATAGCACACACTCTGGGATAGATTAGATGTAATCAATTTCTAATGCACAAAGACAAAGGTGTCCAATAACATTTTCCACAATCCACGCACATCCAGGGCTGACACAGCATAGTCCTAATTAAATAATGACGTGAATGAGAGCTAAGGCAGAAGACTCTTTCGACGGATGTTTCGAGCACAGAAAATTAAGTTTAACAAGAACTCAAATTTCCCCAGAAACACAATTGCCTCCAAAAAGTATTCATACCTTTTAAGCCTTGTAATGTTTTGGTAGAACCATCGATGTCAGTGTGTTTTGGGGGATTTTATGGCAGACCAACAGAAAGTGGTGCACAGCTGTAAAGTGAAGAAAAAAAGAAAGAAAAAAGTCTCTTGGGTTATGTCTCTGCTATATTTGTAAAATGTTGAGACTGAAATTGATTTCAACTTGATTTGAAATGAAATGAAGTTGACTTTAATTTCTAGTCACATCAACTGGTTGTATCTAACTGTCATTAGTATGCACAAAATGCAATGTAGTCTGAAATTAGGAGGTATTCTGTATAAAAGAAATACATATACACTATATTGCCAAAATCAATTGCTCACCCATCCAAATATTTTAAATGAGGCGTTCCAATCGGTTCCATTTGTGGAAGAACGGGTCGAGCTCAGTGAATTCCAGCGTGGTGTTATGACAGGATGTCACCTGTGCATCAAGTCCAGTCGTGACATTTCCTCTATCCTAAACATTCCAGGCATCTGTCAGTGGCAGTATAACAAAGTGGAAGCAATTGGGAGCGACAGGAACTCAGCCATGAAGTGGTAGGCCACATAAACTGACAGAGCTGGTGCTCTGGCACATAAGTCGTCAACTTTCTGCAGAGTCAGTCGCTATAGACCTTCAAACCTCATGTGGCCTTCGGATCAGCTCAGGAACAGTGCGTAGAGAGCTTCATGGAATGGGTTTCCATGGCTGAGCTGCTGCATCCAAGACATGCATCACTAAGTGCAAAATGAAGCGTCGGATGGGTCCAGTGGTGTTAGCGTGCTGCCACCACTGGACCCTAAAGCAGTGGAGGTGCGTTCTGGCGTGGAGTTGTTCTTCAGGAGCTGGGCCTGGCCCCTTAGTTTCAGTGAAAGGAACTCTGAATGTTTCACCAGACCAAAAGATTTTGGAGAATTCCACACTCCCACCTATGAGAAAACCGTTTGGAGATGGCCACTTCCTCTTCCAAAATAACTCTGCATCAAGCAAACGGCACAATCCATAAAGACATGGATGAGAGAGTCTTGTGTGGATGACCTTGACTGGCCTAGATAGAGTCCTGACCTCAATCCAATAGAACACCTTTCAGTTTGAGTGGAGACTGAGAGCCAGGCCCTCTCGTCCAACATTAATGTTTGACCTTAAATCCACTTCTAAAATAATGGTCATTGATGCCCATAATCATACTCCAAAACTTCGTGGACAGCCTTCCCAGAAAAGTTGTAGCTGTGATAGCTGCAAAGGGTGGACCAAGGCCCTATGGATTAAGAATGGGATGTCACTTAAGTTCATATCCCAGTTAAAGCCAGTGTCTGGACACCTTTGGTAATGTAGAGCATGTCTCTGAATTCAAACGGTTTGTGTGAACCTATATAATAGAAACAGCAAGTTTGTTTACCGTCATAAAGTAGGAGGAAGAGTGACACCTTGTGGCCAACATTTTGAGGTGCAGAAAAAAAGTACAAGAAAACAGAAAAGTGAATAAAATCAAAGGCATTGAGATGATTACAAACAACAACGACAATAATAATTATTATTATGTTTATTATCAAAATAACATCTTATAATTCTGCATCAGTTATTTTTTTTTATAAATAAGGCTTGACTGGCAGGTTTTTCCAGTTTTAAAGAAAACAGCCAACAAGCTTTTCTTGTTAGCTGAATTCCAGGAAATAAAAAAAAGCAAGCTTTTTTTTTATTTCCTGGATCTCTGTTTTGTGTAACTTTAAACACTCTATGTTACTGGCAGTTAAATAGATCTGAGAAATGTATGTATACATTTGTAGCAGTTTTTTCCTGCTGTATAGAATAATATCAAACAAGTCAGTTCATCTCCCAAACTGCATCATGTTTTCTAGCAGTCCATTGGACACGTTGTGAGTGCCGGTTTTTAACATGCCAATAAAACGGTCAGCAAAAATCAACAGTGTTGTGAGCAACTTGACTCAGCTCAGTGTCAAAAACCCTGTGAAGAACTAAACTGCAGGAAGTGTGAATTTTCTTCATTGTAAAATTCATTGGAGAATTCTTCAGGTGCCATTAAAGCTATAGTTGGTAATCCTGTTCAGAAACACCTTTTGTTATACTGGGTGAAATGGTCCTTCCATCCTAACAGTAGTAAATACATTATGTAATCAGAAAACAAGGTTAAAAAATTAGAACTCTATGAGAGCTGCAGGCCTGTAAAAACTCAGTCAAATCCCTGCCATTTGGACCAAAAGCCAGGGAGTTATCTGAGGATTGGTACTGCCCTTACCCTTCTCTGTCCCTCAGGTTCCAAGGGTATCACCTTATCTATTGGTTGTCCCACATGCCGATCATTCTGACGCGCTCATGTAACCCCAAAGTGTGTGCCCGTTCCTTGTTAGTTTCTGTTTTCTATTAAGTCTGATGAGATGCTGAGAACTTTAGAAGATTATTATTATTTTTTATGTTGACTTGACATTAGAAAATTTCTATTTATTTTTCAAGGAGTTTAAAAATCAACTGGGTGATAACATGCATTTCGCATTTCTTTAAAACATTCTCTCCTTTTCTGTTGTTGATTTCAAACATTTGGGTTTGTGATCAAAAGATGAATATGAGATCAACATTTCAGCTTTCATTTTCAGTTATTTTCATGTGGATCTGATGCATCATACAAAATATGGAATTATCTTTAACAAATGTTTTAGGTGAACAAAAGTACTGAAACCTTAAAAAAATGCTCAGAACCTGTCTGAATGACAAAGTTATTCAGATTCTGAGTCATACCACAATTTCAGCAAGTTTCACAATTATCACAGCCAGAACTAAAGATAAAGATTAAAGGTTTAAAAGTCTTAGAAAAATAGAAAGCACATACTTCCTAATGACAGGCACTCGGTTCTGCCAGTTCTGATATTCCCTCCTCCCCATCTCCTTCACTCCTTCCACATTTTGTTATATTAAGACTTAGTCTGAAATGGAGTTTTGAGTTTTTTTTTAAAGATCTAAGGTATGCTCTAACAAATGGCAGGAAATGCATTTTAAGAAAATGAGTAATTTATTCAATGCAAAACTTGTTAGTCTAGTGTTTAGATATCGGCATCAATGACTTTATATTCTAAGGCAACATTGGCAACTATCCCAGCTTCAAATCTTCCTGGATATGGCTCTAGAAGCTGGGAAAGGCACTTTTCTGGGGCTCTTCAAGATCAAGTATTTTTATTATCCTCTAAGGCCAATTTTTTTCCCAGCAAAAGTTTAAAAACAAACAAACAGAAAATAGTAATTGTAATTCTAATGCTAAGCTGATTTTGTGTGTGATAGAAATGTTGTAGAATGTTGAGAATCAGGGATTATCTGTCAGTCCTGTCATGGCTGACCTGATCCAAAGCCTCTTCTGCCTCTCCCACAGTCCCAGGGCTGCTGTGGCCTCTTGTGTTTGGTCTGGCTTTCCCACAGTGCAGCAACACAACCTGGTGGGTCATTAACAAGCCTTTTGTTGGACTCGCTGAATGCCTGAGGTGGGAATCTAGGCATTTCAATCAGATGTATTAGAGCAGGAAAACAAATCTACATCCCAGAGGCTGGAATTGGTTAAATACAGCTTTGGCCAAAAAGGAGGAAATCCACTCAGGAAGGAAATGATAAAGCAGTGTAGGAGGAGTTTACCTCTCAAATGGAGATTAAATCAGTAACAGGCAGGATGTCAGAGGGACTGAACTGTATTACACCACTTATCGTCTTCTAAGGAGGAAACATTTTGCCTATTTTCAAAAGAAATTATGTACATAGACTTTTCTTGGTTTAGTTCATCACACAATATTCATATGCTTGACTTTCTTAGAAAACTTCCAAAACATCTTCCCATAATACCCTCTAAAGATCATCTGGAGTTGACGTCTTACTGAAAATGATTACCGAAATACATTTATTATTTTTATATTTTGTATATTATTTATTATTATTTTGTATGAAACATTTTAAGGGTATTGGTTTGCATGTTTTACTGTAAATATGACATCAGATGACTTGTGGGGGGAACTGGCACTATATAAAAACTGAAATAAATCATAATAGTGCAATGTCCAGTGATTAATCTTTCAATTGCTGGTTCTTCATATCGAGACACTGGACTGTTTATGTTAAAGTTAATTTAAGATTGAATTATGTCTGTGTGTGTGTGTGTGTGTGTGTGTGTGTGTGTGGGGGGGGGACATTTAAATGGGACGGACCGAATCCATCTTGTACATATTATCCATTGCAGCGACAAGCTTTGTAGATCAGATGCAACCCGACGACTTATTGCTCGTGTAGTTTCCTGTCTGACCACACTATTTAGCGCTCCTTTTTTGTAATCATTGAAGATCAGGCCCCAAATCAAAATCAAAAGACTTTTGCTTCTGATGTTGGTCTGTTTTTTTTCTTTATGCATTGATGGCTGTTGTAAAGCAATTTCTGAAAGTCACTACGTAAATAATGTCCTACTTAATTTGACCATCGTATATTTGGCACCTTCACCTCTCTGAACACAGCAGAATCTGACATATTTCTGAACTGTAAAGACACCAATTTATTAAATAGTTCACATTTTCGGACAAACAAAATCAAATGTGAAACATGCTTTAATCAAAGAATCAGTTGAATCAATTGTCTTACAATAATGGCTGATAAAACAAATGTTATTACCCTCCTACGTTTTGGTAACAGTTATTTCTGCCAGTCCCAGCAAAAGATGTAGCTTGTGTGACTAAACAAAATTAAATCCAAGTAATCAGAGCAATGGATTGCGTAAACCTAAATTGTGTCTTCTAGCAGCGGGACAGGAGCTGGCAGTTGGAGCTGATCTGGGACTGGCAGGCTCAAACACAATCCTGCCAAGATGGCCTTTTGGGTTGGGGATGGTGCTGTCGGTGGCTTGTGTGACAGAGTGCACATGCTCATGGGGGTGCAGGTGCGTGTGGTTGTGTTGATGATGCTCTAGGTGCCCACTAGCTGCTTTTGCATGGGCCTGCTCCTCCACAGTGGAAGCCTATATAAAGAAGAATGAAAGAATGACACTTTCACAATTAAAATTCTGCAGTTATTCAAAAGAAATACATTAATAGATGTCCTTCCTTTTTGGACTTTAACGTATTTAAAAAAAATGTCAACAATCAAATGTAACACTGAAATATAGACTAAAATAAAACACGAGTTAGGGGTGGGGTTCTCTGGTCCATGCAGGGACTACATTAGACACAGACAGAAACACATACCCCCAATAATACTTATGTCACATCAACAAGCTTCTGGCACAGTTCTGACTGGATATTTTACCTCTTTTTTTGGCAGAGTTTGTACATTTTATACAACCTGTTTGAATGTTGTTTGGGTACAGACCAGGCTTTGAAGTCCACAAAGTTATGGTTAAGGATGGGGCTTTTGGAAACCTGTCATCAACGCTTAATGTCAGCCTTATTATTCATTTCCAAACCAATTTTGGATGCATGTATGGGATCAACACTCTGTCAGAACAACCAATTGTTTTCGTCATCTGACCTAAACTGATACTCTTAGATGAAATACCCTAGGTTTGGAACAACCCAAGAAATAGCCTTTAGGTCACGTCAACTGAAAGATACTGAAACACCATTATTACTGGCCACAGTGAAGCTGGTTTATCATGATCATGGACTGATGATGTGCTGACTAAGACAGAAGCCCCTGCTCCTAAAGTGATACATTTCAGTTTGACTGATATTTGCAGCAGCCCCCATGAACAAACAAAATACCTGTAAATTATTTTTTTTTTACCATCAGACAACACAAAAGATTTGCTGTTTGGCCATAAAGATGGGAGTTATGCCTGGAGGAGTCAAGGTGAGACCTTTAAACCTAAGAACATTGTGGTAGGACCATGCTGTTGGTCCGTTTTGCTGCCAGTGTTGTGGTGTACTGAAATAGGAATGTTACCTCAAAAATGTTCCACTTTACCTTAAATGACAAGCAAGATGGAAAAAGTGTATAAAACAATTGACGGAGCAAGCCAACGTTAAGATTTGGGAATAACCTGCCCAAAGCCCTGACCTCAACGATGTTAAACATTTGTGGACTATGCTTCAAATGTAAATGTATGCTAAGAAAACTAAAAATTTAGATTAAGTTCTGAAGAGTGGTCAAATATCCAAATATCCAAAAATTACCAGATGCTCGTTGATGGCTAAGAATACCTTTTGATGAAAGGTGCAACATGCTGAGGAACTTTTTACCAAATGTTAGTGAGGGTGTCTATATATAATTAAGCCTGGATGGATAATCACTGAAAATCCTGTAAGTCCAAAACTTAATTCTCAGGTGTGGTGAACCTAATTCTTGTTCATGAAACATATTACTTTTTTTAGGAACTTTCCACCCCGGAGATTTAATGATGTAAATAAATCAATCAAAGCCGCCCTAAGTTAATTGGTGCATGGCTTATTTTAGAGTTTGTCTGGAACTGGTAATTGTTTTTACAATGATGTAAATATTAAAGCTTAGCACAGGCCATGAGTTGGATGTAACTTCATGATTGAGAGGTTCCCTGACACTTTATATTTAGAGTGTGTGGAAGTTTACAAAAATGCCATGACAACTCCTTGACTAAAATTTTTAATTTGAAATGTGATAATTATGTTGAAATGTCCATAATATTAGTCAAAACAAATACCTGTGGTTCGTAGATCTCACATTTGACGTCGACAGATTCCCGTTTCTGAAAAGAGCTAGCGTCTTTTCCAACAGGGTTTGTGATTATAAACGTCTCCTCCAGAGTCACGTGGGAGCCTTCACAAAAACCCCTGTGCTAAAAGAGAAATTAAGAATAGATAGCATGTGACTTTTCATCCTTCAATCGTCTGTCAGCTTATTCTTGCAAAAAAAAATTAGTCCCTAAAATAAATATGCAGTACACCTAATATTAACACTTATAAACAAAAAGTTTAGAATTGTTAGCTTCTTGCTCTTTGGCAGTGGGATTCTATTTGAGCTCTGATCATTTTACTTTGGTTGACTTTTGCAAATCAAGTGAAAGTGATTAAATTACTTGACACATTAAAGGTATAGTGGACAATCTGTTTTGCCGTATAGATCCGGGGGGGTTGTCTCACATGACAATCATTCTGATGCGCTCATGTAACGCCTCGTAACACTCCTTGTTACGAGGCGTTACGTTATACTCACTTCTACTGTTTATGTACTCAGTTAGCTTCGGTGATAGCCAGTCATTGAGAAGTAGAGGAAGGCCTCCGAAAAAAGAAGTAAGACCAGAGTGGATTTGAGGAGCGGAAGAGCAGGTAAGATGGACTTTCGCATGCATAGTTCAAAAAAGGGACTTGGGCATTTCTTACCTACATTTCTGGGAAAAATCATCCACTCAACCATTAAAGCTCAGGACCTATGTAGGGGTCAGTCAATAAATCTACTTTATGATGTCAGCTTACCATTTAGGAGGTCTTGATAAGCTATTCTGTTGGCCTCATAAAAGGTCTGAAAGTTTTTCTTTGGACTTTGGCTACCTTTTCATTTAAGTTCAGTCCTCATTCCTGATATTGGTATATCATGCAATGTTGTTTTTAAAATGTTAGGGGACAGGAAAACAGACTGAAACTGTGTGAACCCATTTGTGCGTAGCTTTGGGTATGTGTAAAACATGTGCTATAAACCCTAAAAAAACATTTTCCGCATAACTTCAGGTAATTGCAAATGTGTGCTCAAATGTACACACAAATATTAAAACATATGAATGCAAAATAAATGTACACATGCAAGAACAAATCACACAAATGTTACATTTCAACAGAAGGATTTTTAACCTTTAGTCTCACACGTGTGATAATTAACAATTCAAAAATGCCCCTGCTCATACAAATCGGTACATACATGTAAATTAATTGCCTGATATGCACGGACAGAACTACGGATCGGTTTGCAAGTGCGTGAGGGGTTTTGAGACCCGTTTTTTTCACTGTGTTTAAATACTGGTGGAAAATTGGGGTCATTAAAAATTTCTTCGGAGTTTAGCGTTATCTCAGTGACTCGATGCAATCTGGGTTTCATTAGGTAGAAAACTTTTTTCACAAATCTGTCTGTATGATTGCCTTGAGATGACAGGTGTTGTGAATTAGTGCTATATATAAAAAATTCAATTGAACTGAATTATCTCCCTGTGCTGATGTGGCAAAGTGCTGCCAGTCAATGGTTCATTGGCTGGGAAGAAAGGGCAGTAAAACCGAGAGGCAAAATGATGGCAATGGTAGGGTATGTTTAGGTTTGATGCCTGTTTTTCCCAGCCAAAGAACCATTGCACCATCTAGTGGTCGTTTCTTTTAATCATGTAATTATATCTGTATGATTTGTAGATGCATTTATCTTTATAAACAATTTTAGAATATTACTAGGTCTTTCTTATAAAAAATTCTATAAAAGATAATAATTTTTCCGTAGAAAAAAAAAGGCTTTTCCATTTCAGCACAAGTGTGGAGGGAGATAACGCTAGATTCAAAAGAAAATTCAAATGATCCAGCTTTCCACCAGCATCATGTATGCACAGATTTGTGAGGCTCTCCAGAAGTGTGAAACGAGTCTCAAACCCCCCTGTGCACTCATAAACTGATCCGTGCGTAACTGTCTGTGTGTATCAGGCGCTTTGTGCACATACATTTAACAATTTGTGTGGGAAGGGGCCTTTTTGAGGTATTACTTATCACATTTGTGTGGCTTAAGGTAAGAAGTGTTGAATTGTAATGTTTGTATAATTTTTTATTGTACCGTGTACATTTATTTTATATAAATTCTCCTTCTAACGTATAAAGCCCTTAATAATCAAGCTCCATCATATATCAGAGCTCTGATTACCCCGTATGTTCCGAACAGAGCACTTCGCTCTCAGACTGCAGGTCTGCTGGTGGTTCCTAGAGTCTCTAAAAGTAGAATGGGAGGCAGATCCTTTAGCTATCAGGCTCCTCTACCGTGGAACCAACTCCCAGTTTTGGTCGGTGAGGCAAACACCCTGTCTACTTTTAAGACTAATCTTAAAACTTTCCTTTTCGACAAAGCTTATAACTAGAGTGGCTTATGTTGCCCTGACCTACCTATGGGGATGTGCTTCTATGGGCTTAGACTACTGGAGGACATCAGGATCTATTTTTCTCACTCAATCAAGTTCTACTGTTCTTCAATTATGCATTGCTTGTCATAATTTCTGCTTATAACTTTTTGTTTTCTCTCTTGTTTTTCTTCATAGTAGCTACACCTGGTCTGGCGTTCTGTTATCTGAGACATCATCCAGAGAAGACAGCTCACCGACTATTACCATCTAATGTAGAACAGATTACTGGATCAATATGTGCTTCTGTGCTTTTTTGTCTCTCTTGTTGTGTCTCTGCTCTGTCTTCTGTAACCCCCAGTCGGTCGAGGCAGATGACCGTTCATACTAAGCCCGGTTCTGCTGGAGGTTTTTCCTTCCCGCTAATGGGTGGGTTTTCTTTCCACTGTCGCTTTATGCTTGCTCAGTATGAGGGATTGCAGCAAAGCCATGGACAATGCAGACGACTCTCCCTGTAGCTCTACGCTTCTCCAGGAGTGAATGCTGCTTGTCGGGACTTTGAAGCAATCAACTGGTTCCCTTATATAGGACATTTTTGACCAATCTGTATAATATGATTGATTTGACATTTGTAAAGTGCCTCGAGATGACATGTTTCATGAATTGGCGCTATATAAATAAAATTTAATTGAATTGAATTGAATATATTTTTTATATATATATTTGTCTGTGCATTTGAGCACATATTTAATTTGAAAGTACCCGAAGTTAAAATGTTTTTTAAGGTTTACAAATCATGTTTTAAACACACACACACAAGCACACACACACACACACACACACACACACACACACACACACACACACACACACACACACACACACACACACACACATCTTTTTCTCTATACGCATGTCTGTCTGGGATTGTGAAAGTTTAAGACAGTTTGTCTAAAATAAAATTCATCACACATCAAAACTTGTTTTACTCACAGCAAACTGACAGTTCATTGGTGGGCAATGGGTCAGCACAGTGACGTCGGCTTCTTTTGAACACACCGTCTCCAGAATAGTGAACTCTACGAAGTAAGCCGGTCCAATAACCCACTGACAAAACATGCAAACTAATTTTACACACAGTAACACTATAATAACATTATGGAAATCATTAATTAAAATTAAGAGATTTGGGAATCACGGTTGTAGATACTATAACCCAAATTTTCAGATTGCTGTTTGTCGTAAAACAACAACAACACAAAAACAGTTATTTGCGATTTTGTCTTGGACAATATAATACATTAGACTCACACTAAATTAATACATTTCTTGTATATATGTATTTGTACCCTTGAAGATTTTTGCAACCTCAAAATTTAAAGTGTCATGGTTCATGATTTTGCTATGTGTTTGTTTTTACCTGTAAGCTAGCTTTTGTAATGTTCTCTAGAGTGAAGTAGTTGGCAAGCTGACTCTCCTTATTAAACTTCTGCAAAGATAACTGGGCCGTCTCCTTGATAACTGGTTCATTTAGATTGTCAGCTGTAGGACAATCTGGGCACGCATGGAGTACAGCAGTAGCTGGAACTAAACAGGGATTAAATGCAAAAGTCAAAGAAAAATAGCTACACCACAGTGACAAAAGCTCAATTCTGAAACATTAATGTAATTCCCCACCTGTGTAACACAAGGCATGAATGAATAATATTAATAAGCAGCTTTAGTTGCTATGCTAGGGGGCCCACTGTTTTTCCAGAAATATTCAATTTTTTTTTTTTTGCACACACCTTTTTAGTCTACTATGGAATGTTAGGGGCGATGTGAAATCTGACAGATAAACTTTGTAATTTTATGTGTAGTATATGCAGTAAGGAGAAAGTAAAAGGAGTTCAGAAATAGAAAAAAATAAATGAAACCCAGAAATAACCAATACAGCTACATAAAAACAACAAAAGCACTATCTAAATGGTAAAGCAAGATAAATTACAAAAAAAGCAAACAAGCTTAGAAAAAAGCAATACAAAAGAAACTTTTATTTTCACTATTAATTTAAATTGTGTTGGTCTTTTTTTGGTGGGCAGGACTCTCATAGAACTGAAGGTAAATTCCTTGTTTGTCTGCACAAACTTTTGAGCAAAGCAGATTTTGATTATCAACATACATTTCCTTGCAATTAATAGAATTAAGGTTTAAAAAAGTAAACATGTTTAGACCATTATTTTTAATTTGTGATCATTCCACCTACCTTCTCGCAGGGCACAAAAGTAGCTTTGAAGTTTGACCTTAGCATCAACCTGAACATGTACCTGACATTCTCCATATACCTGTAAGAAGCAAATACATTTATGCACTCACTTTGCATAGAGGACTAAAAGGACCCCATTCTAGAATTATATCAGAATTTCCAGTGTAGCAATTACTTTACTCAGCTTATATGTTTTTGTATTTATTCTTTTGATTAACACAATCTTAGAGCAAAATAGCACCAGCCAAATAAAAATAATCTTTCTAAAAATACTTTTACTTCAGTTTTATTCTTAGGTATAAGAATCAGAATAGAAAGCACTTCTGAATTGCTCTAATATCTTTGAATCAAAAAAGGATAATTAAAAGGAAAATAACAGAAGCTTTACGACAAACATTAAAGAGCACGTTCAAAAACAAATGTTGGATTGTTGTAACATGTGAGAGCTCTAATTAAATGAAGAAGAATGGAAAACTATTTTAGACTTACAGGGATATCTGAAAGCGCTCTGACTTCACATTGTTTCCATGGTTTCCTGCTGAAACTGTGGCACTGCGTCTCCAGCACGTCAATAGTCAGATTGTAAACTGAGCCACCTTTCTCCTGGGTACAAGAATAAAAATATGTGTTTTACAATTTAAAACAAATACAAGTTTATTAAGGACATGGTTAATTTAACAAATAGTGCAGATAGGAAGAGTAGCTAGACCACAAATGTGCATAGTGTTGTTGGGTTCTCTTTCAGTATGATTTGCTTGGCAAGAGTTTTTGCTTCAGGAACCAAAAAATGTCAGAGTTCCTGCAAACTTGATAATTAAAGCCTTATTTTTGTGTACAGTACATTGTATTATTTTTTTGTACATGCAAGCGATTTCTCGTCCTAACCTGGTTTGGTGTGCGAGAGAGATCATAGAGTCTGTTGAGTGTCAGAATGTAGCCGTCAGTCCGGTCGTGGTTGATCTGCTCCAGGGCCTCTTCTGCCACTCTCACTGCATCAGGGCTGCTGCAGCTTTGCAACTCGATTGTAGCTTTCCCATTATGGAGCAGCACGGCCAGAAACAGGACTAGAAGGTACACACTCATTCTGTTCTACACACACACGCACACACACACATGCACAGAGAGAGAGAGCGAGACAGACAGACAGAGAGAGAGAGAAAGAGAGAAAAAAATAAAATAAATCCTAGTTTTTGCAAAGACTTCCGCCAGATACATGAAAGACAAATACTGGACTTTCCCCTCTCCCCCGAAGGATGAGCAAACAGCTGCTATCTGCTGCATGAAAAGCCGACGTCTGCCTGACTGACTGGCGGGTCATAGTTCACTGGGCTATGGTGAACTTCAATTCAGTAATAAAAAATAAGGGATCTAACTCCATCATTTAAACAATTGTCAAGTACACAACCTTTTTTAAAAACTGTCACCTGATTTCTCAGGAAACCTATTTAAAGTTGAGAAACTTTGTCTCTTCTTCGATGAGACCAGTTTAAAAATGGGTCAAGCAACATACCTCAATTTTTTTCTCTCTCCAAAATCTAAATCTGTGACAGGTATCCTACAAACAGTTGCAAAAATGTACCTCGATATTTTCCCACCAAAACCCTTATTTAGCAGTTGTGAATTCAAGCAGTTCTTAGTAGGGAATATCCTGGCTAAAATCAGCTGTCTATTACTCTTCAGTCCAACAATAGAAGAGAAAATAGTATATTTTAAGTCACCTTATAAGGATCACATCGTCAGCAGGCCTTTACAGCAGTGTTTCAATCAATAACCACAACATTGGTGCTCAGAACCAACTGACCAGTGTACTTTAAACATATCCATTTTATCAAACTTAGTTTACAGGATGAGTCATCAACAAACCTTAGTGAAACTAATATTTACTGAATGCTAAGAAGCTAGTTCAATAATTTGCATCAGGTGTACTGGATCCACTGTGCCTTTCTTAATTTAATAAAACGACCTGGACATTTATTACTGGGACATTTTTTCAGGCATTTAACCTATAATTGTCACCCTTAAAGGGGCTGTAATGTTGCAGACTGAATGCTTTTGGAAGGCAATGAACAAACGTTCTTCATTCAATAGTGACAGGGCAAAACAAATAAACCATATCCATACATGATGACCTGACAGCCCTTGAGCTGTTTTGCAAAAAAATTAAAATAAAATACTTGCAATGATTTAAACCTCATGCTCAAAGCTAGTAGACACTTACCCCCAAGATCTGCAGCTCCAATAGCAGAGAAAAGTAGTTCTACCAATGATTTACTCATGACTACATGCATTTATATACCATACTCTTTAGATTTTAGAGAACATTTTTCAAAACCAAACATTTCTTCCTTCCACTTCACAATTATAGATTACTGTGTGCTGGCCTATCACATACAACCACATGCCAAACACAATGAGGTTTACAAAATTAAGCTACACGTACTGTATTTCATTTTTGGTACTCCAGTCATTTTATACAAGCTTCCTTATCAGTTTATATCAAACTCTTGTTTAGTTTGCCTGTTGCATTTATGTTTACATGTTTATATAAATCTTTCTTCTGATTCAGAGGTTTGCACGTTTTCTTGTTATTTGGTACGTACGGTATATGTTTTAAATGTATGACTTAGCTTTGAAGGTTTTTTTGTATTCTTTCACAAGATTCTCAAAATAGTTTGCTGGAATTTTTTGCCATTCCTCTTGACATAATCGGTGTAACTGTCAGGTTTGTAGGCAAACTTGCTCACACACACATATTTTGATCTGCCTACACATTTTTTTATGTGACTGAGATGAGGACTTTGTGATGGTCTCTGTTAAACATTGACTTTGTTGTCATAAAGTGACTTTGCTACTAATTTGATGTATGATAACGACTATAGACCATTCACACCAAAGCTTTAATTATCCTTATGATGCCATCTACTTTGTGATTTAAAAGTTTGTGCTTTTTATAAGCTCATCTCAACCTTTGACTTAAAATCATTAGAGAGGGTCAGCCTGGGGAAAAACTTTGTTTTTCAGTTTTGCAATTGAAGAGGCCCACAGATAAGCACTGTTTGCTGTGTCTGAAAATCTGATTTTATCAGTTAAAGTTCACAACCACAAGGTACAGCGATAGTTTTCAGGTTTAGAAACCCAGGTGTATGTCTGGAGTTTAAAACACTAAAAATTGTTCCAAAGTTGTGTTTTAGACATTTTCAGCCAAAGTGAATACTTTTCTTTAAAAAAAAAAACATGTGGCTGTTACGTATAAAAAGGACTTTTTGATAATGAAATACATGTGCATTCAAGTGAGACTACACATTTATCCCACTAGGTGATGGTTTACCACCATGATAAAATGAAGGTATATTCATGTTAAAATAATAATAATGATCATAACACCATACTTGTTTAACCATAATTAGTTATAGAAATAAAATATATTTAGGAGACATTACCTCTATCTAAGATGTTTTATTGCCTTTGTGTTGTCAGTTTGAATTAACTTTGTGTTACCTCTGGTGATAATGAATAAACAAAAACCCCACAAAAAACAAAAAAACACGCATATCACCTTGAATATGACAAAAATATGAAACACTTGTTGATACATGTTTTATTTGATATATTACCTGCTTTTGGCTTGACATAAAAATAATTAGACAGAACTATTTGGAGTGCAAAAATGCATATGTAAAATCTGCAATGCAGTTTGATTGTTTACTGCACAAACTGGTTAGGGACCTTTGGTCAACACAAAACTAATGAACGGCAAAAATAAATGAAATAATTAACATATATAAAAATAAAAATCTGCTTATAACTATTTGTGATAATCATAATAATGAAATGGATGCCATTAGACTTCTTTAGAGTCTTAAGAGCGAAGGAAGATCTTTCTTTCATTGAATTTCAAATGAAACATAAAATTGACATAAAAACATGTGAGGTCTAATTTTCCTGGTTTTGGCCAATGGCGTGATGTGAGATGAGCTACAAATCAAAACGTCCAGGCATGGTCAGCTACACTGCTGCACCTTCTGCGGCCCTTACAGTTGATTTTTCTGGTCAGAAGCTGGGATTTCCGAGTTTCGATTGCATCTGTCATCATAACCCCACATTCGAGTATGAAAGCATCTCAGTCAGACACGTGGTCATTTTGAGTCAGACTCAGGAGTTGGAATCATTACTCGATAGCATTTAGTATTTGTTACTGCTTTGAATGTTAGCCCAAGTCAGCAATGATGCTGCTAACATCCCTTTACCGCACAGAAACTGCACTCATTCTGTCCTCCACTGCCTCGGCAGCGCCGACTTCAGGCATGACTCAGGCATTTTTGCACATAAAAACGGTTTGAACATTCTCCTGGCCACTGCGATTGCACACTGTTGTTCTCCTGTATTGTTTATCATTCTGATCACAGCTGCACTTTTACATTGTAATGTTGCCTTATTCCACCTGGAACCTCACTATACTCTTATAAGCTGTATGCAACGAAATTTCATTCTGTATGCACTCTGTACATACAAAATGACAATAAAGTTGTCTAAGTCTAATACTGAATTGGTACCTTGAGCCAGCAGCTCGAACTGATAACGCTCACAGCCACTGGGCTCCACAAAGCCTCCCTCAACCTCCAGTATTGAGGAGGATGACAAATCCTAGATGTCAGTTGTCTCCCTGGTCACGCTTCATGTTTCAAAATGACACTTCCTTGGCGGATTTATGCTTTTACATCAGAGTGAGTTACACTTTAAAGATGGATTTTACCTGCCAATTGTTTAATACTGTATGATGCTTAATAAAATGACCCATTTACGGGTTCTGATATTTGAATCGTCTTGTCAGCACTTTGAGTCTTGATACTGAAAAGTGCTTTATGAATAAACTTGCATTGCCTTGCCTTTCATTGTTCCGAAATAAATGACACAAATTAACAAAACAGAATAAAGTTTAATTCTATGCACTCTGCCTTTATTAAATGTCAACATAAACTTATTAAAAAGTCAACATATCTGACATTTTAAAAGTCAGGTGTATGACAATAACCAGGAAAAGCAGTTGTTACAATACTTAGACAACTATTATGGTGACTCCAAATGTGCCCAATTAGTGTTCCAATAGTGCTACTGAATTATTTCAGACAGCATTATTTCTATTGTTCATGAACAGTTTAATTCCATCATGCAGCAGGCTTGAACTGGGGATCTTCCATAAAGAGTTTCTCCACCAGTGTGTTTCCTGGTGCTGGAACGGGACACTGTGCTGAGACAGAGGTTGGGTAGGCCAGGATGGTCGGTTCAGACACTCCTGGTATTTGGGGATCAGGTTTGAGGGGGAGAGTGACTCCATCAGGAGGTCCACCTACAGGAACCTCAGGGAAGGCAGGCAGGATCATGGGCTGGTCCATGGCGGGCAGCATCCTCACCGAGCCCTCTGGTTCATCGTGGTGTTCTGTCTCGTGGTCGTGCGTGTGGTGATGGTGGTGATGTTCGTGCTCATGCAGGTGAGCGTGCTTATGGTCGTGGTCCAGAGCAAGCTCGTGGTCATGGTCATGGGTGTGTGTGCCCTCAGGGTGCTTGTAGTCGTGGTGCTGGTTGGGAAAGTCAACAGTGTGGTTCTGTGCCTGGGCATGATAGGCATGCACGTGATCATGGTCGCTGTCAATCCCATGGTCATGTGAGTGGGCATGACCATGCCTGTAGGCGCTGCCTGGCTTGTGGTCATGGCTGTGGTGATGTTTGCTTTCATCGGGGTGTGGGGTATCATGGTGAGAGTGATCCTTGGTGTGGTCATGGATGTGGTCATGTTCACTTGTGCCATGATCTTTGCCATGTTCATGTGTGTGTGTGTCAGTGTGAGCGTGGCCAGTTGCATTGCCCAGCAGATGTTGTGTCTTTTCTTTATCCGCAGCCTGTGGGAATTCAAGAAAATCAGGATTGTACCATGTGGAACAATTAAACAACACATTTAAGCTGCTTTACAATGATGCCAGTAAAACCCGTTCTAAAATCCCAAAACTGCAGGTCTCACCTCTTGCTCATAGATCTCACACTCTACACTGACAGCTGGCTCAGGATTATTGGTGTTGTAGACAGATGCCTTACAGAAGCCTTTGTGCTGAGAAGAAAGAAACATTTCAAAGTGAATTTCCCACTCCATTCAGAATGTAACGTAAAAGGACCCAATACAGATTTATAAACAAATAAAGTTTAAAAAAAGAAATTTTGACGTGACTCACTGAGAATTCACACGTCATGATGGGGCACTTTTCTCCTGCCGGGGCCTGTTTGTACTTGCCACAAGTGGTCTCCTGAATTGTGTACTCCACATGGTAGTACATGCTCATTGCAAACTAGACGTAAATCCAAGAAAAGAGAAAAGGTTTAGATATGATACATCAATAGTAAATCTATCATCGGGAGTTTGTCAGAATAGCTGGGTTGAATGGTGTGACGTCATATCTTCAACTGAGGGTATTTTTCGCTTTTGTTTATTCGTAAATAAAAAAGGATGGAACAATAAACAGTAAACAATGTGATATTGATGCTTAGTATTTTTCTTTCAAGAAACTTACTCCGGCAGTAGCCCGTAAGATCTTGAGCAGAGCAAAATTATTGTTTAGCCCACTTTCTTTGTTGAACTTCTCCAGTGATAGAGACACGGTCTTCTGGACCCATTCATTGTCAAACGAAGTGAAAGTTGAACAGTCAGGGCAGATCCTTGTCAACCTTGCTGCAGGAACTGTAAAAATAAAACTTATTTTAAATGGTTACATATAATATGGATCCATTGTATCTGATAACATCACACAGTTACCCCAATTGTAAACACACACACACACACACACACACACACACACACACACACACACACACACACACACACACACACACACACACACACACACACACATACATGAAATAAAATAATAATAGTTAAAAACTAAAAAGATAAAAGAGATTTCATAAAAAAAAAATTCTACCTGGCCGGATTACACAGTCGTATTTGTACAGACGTACAACTCTATGTGGCTTATTGATGTAAATGGCAGCTTTGCATTGTCCATACACCTGAAAAAACAACAACACCACAGTATTATAGATATGCTAGATGATGTACATATTTGTTTGGATTTTTTATTTTATTTTGAAATTTAAATTATTTTTACATTTACCTCTATTATTTACCTTATCATTATAGATCAGGCCAAAACAAGATATTCTGAAAATTTATTTACTAAAGCTTTCATTAGGCTTGAAAATTTCAACCATACTGTTTTTGTTGTTGCTTGAGATTTTCATGCTCAACGTTAGTGTTGAGAATGCTACACAAACAGGAATTACTTTAATTTCCTTCAGAAGGCGAATAGGGCTCTCAGAATGATGTTAAACCTACCTTGAATGTGTTCTGGCTGCAAATTGTAATGTCAAAGCATTTTTTGGGGGGCTCAGTGACCAGAATATGTGTCACTTTAAATACTTTGGCAAAACAATAATGAATATGGGTGGAGAAGCACAATTTGTGCATCTCATCTGAGTTAATTCCATACACACTGATAGGTGTGCAAATAAATGGCTTTTTACTGCAGCTATAGAGAACACAGCAACGTTAATTAGTGTGGCAGCCATGTTAGACCTCGAGATCAGAGCCGACTTCCTATGATAGAATCACCACTCAGGGGATGAAGCCATTGAATTCCCTTATTTTTAAATCTGGTCTTACAAGATCATCATTGCACCTTTACTTAAAAAAATAAAACACAACTTTACTTATCGATCTTTTATCTTTACTATAATTTCTGCCAATGTGTATCTATTTAAATAAAACCCATATAAAGATGTGTTTTGAAACATTTGAAAATTCTTCTTTTGGTGTTTAGATGGGTTTTGAAGATGCTTACTTTTTTTACAACCCCAAAGGCAAAGGGGTAAATATTTCAATGCCCATTCTCATTAAGCCCCTTATGAGGATTCAGTGAGTTGCCAATTAAATAGAGTGACGCGAGCCTGCCTCTGTTGAAACTAAAAGTTACTTTGAATAGTCTAGTGACTACATCAAGACATAATTTAATCATGTGTGAGAGTGAAAATTCGATTCTAACCGGCATCTCAGCATCGGAACGAGCTTCGCATTGCTTCCAGTTCTTCCTACTCAGAACACTGCAGTTGGTCTCCACTACGTCCAGAGTCAGATAAAAAACTATTCCAGTTTCTTCCTGTGACACACAAACAAAAATCACATAAATATCAACAAAATCTATTTAAAATTATTGGTCTTGCAGTTTGTCATGTCTGCAGAATTTTACTGTTCAATCAATGTCAAAAAATAACTCATGGAGTAAACTGTATATTAGATCAAGCAATACAGCATAATCAATGTGGCTCATATGGTTTGACTTACATGTTTAGCCAGGTTGACATTGGAGAGACGGTGCAGGCTGAAGACGTAGCCGTCCATCCGATCCATGTTGATCTTGGTGAGAGCTAAATGAGCAGCGCTCACCGCTGATGCATCTTCACAAGAACCTGGCTCTAAACCACCCTGCTCAACTGGTGCGCCGTAGACGCTCCCCAACACCAGCAGGAATAGGACACAGGTCTTCATCGTAAAGGCCCGTCTTATTTTTTGTTTCAGTCAAACCCACTGTGTCCCACTCTCACACAAAGCTAAATAGGGGAGAGATGCCAAGGTGTGGTGAAATGGCGACCTTTTATATCCTCAGTCAGAGTCGCTTACTCTGACTAGCATACCCACTCACAAAACCCTTGTACCTCCTGTAGCCTGAAGTAAACACAACCCTCGACCCCTGCTTCGTCCCTAAACAGATGGTCACTTCTAGGATTTTGCTCCTATCTAACCGACAACCAATCAGCTACAGAGCAAACTTGCACAACAGATTTCCTCAGTCCTCTCCTATTTAGGATCAATATGGTCGGTGGGTTGGGAGACCTTTGGTTGATTAGTAGAAGTCGCACCATCTACTCTTGGCACTCAGTTTCGTTTATTCAAAGGCAAGGCTGACCTGTAAAGTCTAGAAACAACCATTTGCAAAACGTAATTAAAGCTTTAGTCATAGTTCAAACAACAGTAAATTAAAGAAGTGTGTGAAAGTGACAATTTTGTAGTCAAAGCAGATTTGATGATCTCGCACACATTTATTGAATTTGGAAGCAAGAAGTGTCACATACAAGCTTTGTAGATCATGCAGGAAATTTCTTGTGAAATTTGCACAGTGGATGCATGAAACATATCTAAAAAAAATTTGCAAAACATTACAGTTTTTTGCAGACTGCAAATCTGTTGATTCAAGGATCTTGCGTTCTTATTTTCTAAATTCCCTTTGACCTTCAACTGGAAATGAGTGGGGATAAAAACCTGTAAAAATAAGATGTGGGAAGAACATAGGCCAATTTTGTTTCAATACAATATTAAGCTTTGCGTTTTATTCCCTCTGAATTAGAAGTCAGTGAATTGATACTCATTTGCAGGCTCTGCAGCGAAATCTTTGACCTTTGTCTCAATAAACAAGACACTGAACCATATTCCAGAAAATCGATATTTACGTGCAGCTGTTGCAGCAAAGGTAGACTTATGTAACAAGAAGAATCTGGTAAAGATGACAGCTCTATACGACTATGTAGAACAGCTTGATTGAATAACACCTTAAAATAACATCTTGAAGCAAATGGACAAATTACAAGTTGTGTTTTTTCACCCTCCAAATTATAGAATAGTGGAGTAATCTTGTAGTCTTGTAAACTTTTTTTTCCAAAATTATAAAATATTTAGCTTTCATTTTGAATCACAGTAGTTATGTTTGTGTTATTGACAGACTTATCTTCATTTCTTAATTACATAGTATCTTTGGTATGGTTCACATGGTTCAGTGCTGTTCATTTTTACTGTTCATTTATACTGTTGCTATTGTTATACTGTATACCAAATCCATCTACCTCATGTACATAACACGGCATATAAATGTAATTTATTCTAGCATTCTTATTCTCTGCACTCATCACACTGCGGACATGTATATTTGTATGTATGTGCACCTGTACATCACTTCCACCTCAATAACAATGGAATATTAGCTCATCTGAGATGAGCCCTGGTCTACCATGCCTTCATATTTATCAGGCTTTGATGATCTGACTTGTTTTGTTTGTGTATTACAACACTGTGTAAACACATTTTTCACAAAATAAACACTGAAAATATAAATGTACTGCATTCATTTAGTGATGCTGTTGTTTAAATTTCAGCAAAGATTTAGAAGGTGCAAATTTCTGTTAAATATAAGAGTTCAAAATGAATTGAAAAAAGAGCAAACACCTGGCTGATATTTTAGTGCCTGTTTCTGGACACACCACATCACAGAACATTTAAAGCTTGCTCCTGGAGAACAATTGGTTTCATTTGATATCTGGTCACTTTTCACCTGTATACCCTCATAGGAGACAATGGAAACAGTCAGAAAACAACTTCATCAAGATGTGGACATCAACAACCTGACCAATATCATTCTGGATCAGATCTGTACCCTGCTGGACCTCTGCTTGTCCAGCGCTTATTTCAAGTATGACGGAAGCATGACTGTGGGCTCTCAAGTGTCACCCATCTCTTCAGTAAGCTGGGCTAAGAACGGCACTAATGATGCCCTATTGTTAGAGGAGTCTAATCTGCATGAGAATTTAGTTTGCGTCATAGAGTTGAAATGTATAGCTTTATGAGATTTTTTTGCCTCAGCCATGGCAGGAGCGATGAGAACATGTTAATAGCGTAAACTGTTTTTGACCTCTGTGAAATATTTTTTCTAGGTTTGATTTTGTACTAACTCCCCAGCTGCAGGAGGCTGTGTCAGCAGGGAGAACCTTCCGATGTTCCTCGGTTTACAAGCTGCATTAAGTGGGCACCTCGTAATGCTCCCCCCCCCCCCCCAGACTGTTTTAAGTCTGAAAGGCAGACAGGACTTATTAGCCTTCAATGTGTGTATAATGAGAGGCTTGGTAAATCTGTGGATCTGATACAGTGTGTCTGTGAATAGAAAGCTGAAGTGTCCTATTGCTTTTCTTTTTTCTCCTTTAGGGGTGGTTCATGGTTTGTAAATAATACAATTATATTTCAGTTGGACCCACTCCATTCATACTAGTCCTTAATATTAATTTTGTTGCTCTTCAGTTTTTCTGGACTTCCTTGGAGAAAACGCTTCTCATTTCTCCTCGACCTTCGGCCAATCCCTGAAAAGCAGTGTGTTCGCGTGAGTACGCTCGGTTTGACGCTGCTGTTGAGCAGGGCTGGAGAAACCCGGGTAATCCCTAAAAAAACAAACAAAAAAAAAAACACACAAAAAAAACTGCCCCTGAAACACTCACAAGTGGGCTGAGCCCCAAACCAAGCCGGTGGAAATGGGGCTTTAGAACGTTCATTGGATGAATAGCAAAATGTCTTCAACTACAAAATGTCTTTAACTACAACAACAGAACTTTTATTTGGATTTGCGATGTCCTGCATGACTAAGAATCTTCAACTGCATAATTAAATCCATCCATCCGTCCATCCATCCATTTTCTAACCCGTCTATCCCTTGTGGGGTCGCAAGGGGTGCTGGTGTCTTCAGCTGTCAATGGGCGAGAGGTACACACCCTAGACAGGTCGCCAGTCTATTGCAGCATAAATAAATCTTCCATTTTTAATACTTTAAAGGAACTTGAGAGCCTGAAGCATGGGGCCAATGCATCAGAGCCTGGGTTTCCTTCTCTGTAAATTTTACCCATGCATTCTTTGCACCTGTTTCTAATTTTCTTTGGTTTGTGGGGTTTTCTCCTTTTAGATTAATGTCAACCAGAAGGCTGCTATATAAGGTCCTGCAGAATATTTTCCTTCATCATGTTCGGAAACTTTGAACTGTTTGTTTGTGGTAATTTTCCATCCATACAGTACATACCTTTACTTAACCCTCGATAAGAACGCAAAAATCTGTATTTAACTGCATCTTTTTATATGGGAGCTTCTTTCACTCAATAATTCAAAAAAATAAAAATACAAACAAGCTTTGTTGGTCTAATCTTTGAAACAGTTGGTGTTTGTATGTGACTGAAGTCACACTCTTTGAGAAAAAAGTTTTACAGAGTAAGAATTGCTCAATGGCCAGACTTTGCTCTTTTCATTGATCACAGGGTTTTTCCTCCCCCATTGTGCTTTCATTGCTTAATTTAAGCCTGTGCTTGTTTATCACCAGTTTTTTCAGTTTCTACCAGTCATTTAACTTTATGCTGGGCCTGAGCAAAAAACAACAAAAAAATAAATAAAATAAATTAACACAAAACACTTCATTAATAGCTGGAGGTACTCTCCTGCAGGCCATTAGCCTGTTGGAATGCTTTAAGTATAAGGTGATGAACAGATTTCTGTAGTGCAAACTGGGGAATGCTCTGATTTTTTTAAGCAGAATCTCTGCCTGGGGGTTGGTTTGTTTTGCCTGATCTGCAACGCCGACAGGGCGGGTAAGGTGTGTCCGGCCTAGCTCTTCTACTATGTTGGGACAGCAGCAGGACTAGGTAAATAACTCTTGTTGCGCTAAACTTTCTTGCTCCATCATGATACTCTGAAATCGGGGACATTTCCGGGAACAGCTTTTGCCGGGGACAGGTCATCCAAAATGGGGACTGTCCCTGGAAATCGGGGACGTCTGGTCACCCTATTTAAGCATCATGTTTTACTTTCCTTCATTATTTTTGCTTTAAGGTCTTATCAAAGTAGACTCGGTTTGACTGGGAAACAAATTGCAAATTTTCAGCTGGTGCGGTTTGCTTTCATGCTGCACTTTGTCAAATGAACCAAACCCTTTGACCAGTCTGTTCAACCCTCTCCTGTGGTGGCGCTGTGGTGACGCTGCACCAAGAAACACAAAAGAAAAGAGGTTAGTCAACAACACGGCACAACAACCTTTTCCATGAAAACGTAAACAAAATGGAATGGCAACAGATTTTAGCCGTGTGATTGCAATGCTGTCTTTTTGCAAGTGTGCATTGAACTGATGTCATGCTTACACAGATGTCTAGCAAGGTATTTACAATATATGGTTTACTTAATTAGTATTGCTCAATTACAATTGTATTTACCCAGATTGCCCTTTGTTTTAGTCAACTTCTTGCTATTGGCATTTCTATATGTATTCAAAAAGCTCTACAGTTCAGTTCCACCAAGCCGAGACCTAGGTTTTGAGGCGGACCCAAACTCGCTTTTTTGGTCCACATCAGAGTACGATTGCACATCGCACCTCCTGATAAGAACTGATCTATCTAAGCAAACGAACCAAGGTCTAATTAAAGCAGACTAAACAGGGCTGGTGTGCATGTACCCTCAGTCAATTATGTACCAAATAGACAAAAAAACGACAACAAACAAAACAAAACAAATATTTACATTTTTAACAAAATAAGTTAACTTCTTTTGCCTTCCTATGTCTTATGTCATGTGTTAATGTTGGTCACTGGACTTTAAAAAGTTGTGTTTGACAAAGTTTAACATTTATCAACTTCTAAGCATCATTTACTCTTGAATTAGTAGTTCATCTGGATTGCCTGCTCTCACCGCTTTTATTTGTGATTGTGATCGAACTGTAGCTTCCATTATTAAAGGTTAGTTGGCTAGTCGGTTAGGCCCTGAGCATAACATATCTTCATATACTGATGATACACTTTTGTATATCTCTCATATCCTCCTTCCAGTATTCCAGAATTACTTATCTTGCTAAAAAATGTGGTAGAGTATATGGCTATATATATATATATATATATAT
Organism: Fundulus diaphanus; assembly: GCA_037039145.1. Classification (NCBI taxonomy): domain Eukaryota; kingdom Metazoa; phylum Chordata; class Actinopteri; order Cyprinodontiformes; family Fundulidae; genus Fundulus; species Fundulus diaphanus. The sequence goes on along the minus strand of CM073128.1, from coordinate 17,348,713 downwards.
ATATATAAGGTCAATCTTCAGAAAAGTGAGCGGATGCCTGTGACCTCTATAGAAGAGAGTCTTATAGTTAATGTTCCATGTAAAATTTGCTCCAAAACAATTCCTTGGTGTTTGGGTAACTCATAGCAGGAAGGAACTTTTTAACACTAACTATCTACTACTCCTGTTGAATGTTAGGCAAAACATTGCTAGGTGGAAATCCTTACCTCTCTCCATTTGGGAATGAATTATATCTATTAAAAGGGCCATACTCCTTAAATTTCTTCGTCTATTTCAGAGCTTGTCAGTGTTCCTTACTAAATCTTTCTTCTCCAATTTAAACAGTTATGAACATTTATTTGGAATGAAAAACATCCACGGATTGGTACGAAGATGCTGCAACTACCACAGACTTGGATGCATTTCACTACCTATTTCATGTATTATTATTGGGCATCTAACTGACCTTCCTTTGAGCAGATTGAGTGTCTGGAGCATCACATTTGTGGGGTCAATTAAACGCTCAAAATGGCCAGAAAAAGACAACTTTCATCTGAAACTCGACAGTCTATTCTTGTTCTTAGAAATGAAGGCTATTCCATGCAAGAAATTGCTAAGAAATTGAAGATTTCCTACAACGGTGTGTACTACTCCCTTCAGAGGACAGCACAAACAGGCTTTAACCAGAGTAGAAAGTGGGAGGCCGCGTTGCACAACTGAGCAAGAAGAGAAGTACATTAGAGTCTCTAGTTTGAGAAACAGACGCCTCACATGTCCCGAACTGGCATCTTCATTAAATAGTACCCGCAAAACACCAGTGTGAACATCTACAGTGAAGAGGCGGCTGCGGGATTCTGGGCTTCACGGCAGAGTGGCAAAGAAAAAGCCATATCTGAGACTGGCCAATAAAAGAAAAAGATTAAGATGGGCAAAAGAACACAGACATTGGACAGAGGAAGACTGGAAAACAGTGTTGTGGACGGATGAATCCAAGTTTGAGGTGTTTGGATCACAAAGAAGAACGCTTGTGAGACGCAGAACAAATGAAAAGATGCTGGAAGAATGCCTGACGCCATCTGTTAAGCATGGTGGAGGTAATGTGATGGTCTGGGGTTGCTTTGGTGCTGGTAAGGTGGGAGATTTGTACAGGGTAAAAGGGATTCTGAATAAGGAAGGCTATCACTCCATTTTGCAACGCCATGCCATACCCAGTGGACAGCGCTTGATTGGAGCCAATTTCATCCTACAACAGGACAATGACCCTAAACACACCTCCAAATTGTGCAAGAACTAGAGCAGAAGCAGGCAGCTGGTATTCTATCGGTAATGGAGTGGCCAGCGCAGTCACCAGATCTGAACCCCATTGAGCTGTTGTGGGAGCAGCTTGACCGTATGGTACGCAAGAAGTGCCCATCCAACCAATCCAACTTGTGGGAGCTGCTTCTGGAAGCGTGGGGTGCAATTTCTCCAGATTACCTCAACAAATTAACAGCTAGAATGCCAAAGGTCTGCAATGCTGTAATTGCTGCAAATGGAGGATTCTTTGACGAAAGCAAAGTTTGATGTAAAAAAAATCTTATTTCAAATACAAATCATTATTTCTAACCTTGTCAATGTCTTGACTCTATTTTCTATTCATTTCACAAGGTATGGTGGTGAATAAGTGTGACTTTTCATGGAAAACACAAAATTGTTTGGGTGACCCCAAACTTTTGAACGGTAGTGTGTGTATATATATATATATATACATATATATATATATATATATATATATATATATATATATATATATATATATATATATATATATACATATATATATATATATATATATATATATATATATATATATATATATATATATATATATATATATATTTATTTATTTAGTTTTTGTCTGCACCATCAACACCAAGTCAAATTCCTTGTAAGTGGCAATAAACTTGATTCTGATTCTGATCAAACTTTGTAATGGCCTCTCAAAAATTGTCTAATTATGCAAATTAATTGGCACCTTGTAACACAAGGACAAGAGTTACAAGGTTGAGGTCCAAACTAAGCCTGGGCGAAACAAATATTTACTGACACCGAAATTTACAACAATGGGTGACGTCAATTTGTCCATCTCGGTATTTTCGGTGTTTTAAAGAAAAGAAAAGTAGTTTTTTGTCTTTTTTTTTTTAGCTGCGTATAGGTAAGCTATGTTCATGTCCTTAAAGATGCAGCGCTGCGTGCACTTTCTGTAGTCACGTGACTCCACCCCATCCAGTCTGTAACAAGAAGTGAAAAAAACAGTGAGGTTGAGAAAATGGAGGAGATTTAAAATGTTGAAGCAGCAGCGGTAGAGCTGGTCGAAGAGGAAGAGGAGCAGCTATTAAATATGGTGCAGCCACATCTGATCTCTGGTTCAGTCACAGTCATGGACTTTAACATTAGTCTGAAAGTACATTACATCAATGCCGAATGGAAACTGCATACCAGAGTGCTTGAGACGGCATATTTTCCAGCCAATACCGAAGAGATGGTCAGACAAGGTTTAAGTCGATGCTGTCTGCATGGGGCATCAAAGAAGAGGCCCTTGTCGCTATTACAACTGATAACCACGTAAACGTAGTTAAAGCTGCGGAGCTCAATAGATGGAGAGGAGAATAGGGTTTTGGGCACAGGCTGCACCTGGCAATAAGTACGTTTTTCACATCTTAATAGATGGCTGCTCCATAGGGGTTAATATTATCATTTTATTTTTAACCCAAAGGAAATTTGTAGTTGGGAGGTGCATCTGTTGAGATAATTTAGCTGTGATTGTCCAGGGGAATCATAACATCAATTAACTGGCTGTGAAGTATCCTGGGATACTTCACAGCCAGTTAATTGATTTTTTTTGCCAGATTATGCTTGAGGCATTGCCTTTAATTACATCCACAGGTGTGTATCCGTTGAACTAAAATGGTATGAATTAATTGTAGATGGAAGTTTAAATTTACTTAGTAAGTCTGCTTTGGACATTTTTCTTTTCTTTTCTGGAATTCAATCTCCGACGATTTTCTGAAATAGAATAACATTTTCTGACCATAACATCGGACTTCTGTCGGACGGTTCTCGACCATCCTTCCTTTGACCCTCTGGTTGCAGCTGTGTTTGAATTTATATACAGATTAGAAATGGAGGATGCTGTGAATGGTTAAGTGTGATGGTATGGGAAATAACTGATTGTATTTATTAATTAATATACTTTCGAATGTGGAATCTTTAACCTGCTATAGCCTAATAAATATACAAAAGCAACTATTTTCCTTTCCTTCCTTTGATAACTTCTCAATTAATTAATTTCAAAAGTAGCTCCACATTACTTATCAGTAGCTTACAAAGGAATGACATTATCACCTGGGCTTTCCCAAATAATTTAAAGGAACAGTAATTTTTGTAAGCATCTCAAGTTAAAGATACTAATATGAAAATCTAGAAACAATTTTCTAATATATCTAATAGCTAGCAAAAATGATTTTGATAAGCCTAACCAGAAAACTATACCGTACCTTAAATTTCATGCTTTTAAATCCTTCCTTTCACATTTAAATCATTCAGTTGTGGCCAATATAGAGTGGAACCGGAATATTCTGAGGTGCATGAGAGCAACTCGTTTTGGTGCGGTCTATTTGAATGCAAATGAGGCACTTCCCAACTTTCCTCCCCACCAGGTTGCAGAACATTCCACTCAATCCTGTTCAGCCATTTCTGTAATATGCTGTGGTATGGTGTAATAAACAAGCAAACATTTTGACTTATCCACTTGTAGCTTCAGCATCCCTGAGCTTGGACTACAAAATTGCAGTGAGAAATAAAAATGGTGGGTTCGAGAAATTGGTTGGCCGGAAGTCCATGACCTTGTTTAGCAGTTCTGCAGCAAATACTGACGTAATTGTTCAAAAAAAGTTAATAGAGAACAGACAAAACAAAACTGCTTGAAAAAAACATGACCCAAGCAAAACATAAAGATAACTACGCAGTACCTGGAGAGAATAAATTCAACTTTTCTGCACTCGTAGAGACTTCGAATACACTACAAAATATATTTAAGGCCTATTTCTTTGTAATATAATATATATACAGTTCCGATTTCAAGTCATCAGATCATACAATAGGTTATTATTAATAGTACAAACTGTCCAACTTATTTTTGTCATGTAAAAGGACCGTGCTGTTATTTTCACACAGTCTTATGTCAAACACAAGATGGTGCTGGAGTCTAACAAAATAATATACATCTATTCAACATGTTGCTGACAGATTTTTAAATCAGTGTTGGGAGTGAAAACTGGGATTTGTGTTTAGGTCTACAATGAACAAATTCAGCAACGATCACTCCCAATAATCACAAAATGCAACAAATGACAAGTAATGGTTTATATTCTATTCATTAACATAACTACAGAGACTAGATGCCCTTTCAGGAGAAAACACGTACACAGACACAAACTAAATATTCCCCACTAGAAATGCTGGTTTGATTGAATCTACACCAGTCAGCATACTTTATGTGAGCTCAACACTTGAAGCATTCAAAATAAAGATAGTGATCTATGGTGATTCATAAAAGCGGTTTGTATGCAGTGAAACAGGAAAAATAATGAGCTCAGGGGCCGATGAAGAACAACTGTGGCTCTTGGCATGAAGTCGTGACTGAGAAACAGTTGATCTCATCTGAGTTTCAGCTCTTGCTGCTTGCACTGGGAGTATATAATAACCCCCTCAGTGTGCCCAAAACCTGGACAGTTTGAGGCACACTCTGTTCCGTTTATTGATTGTACATTTGGTTTTCATTGCATTGTGTTTAACTTATAAAAGTTAAAGCCCTTTGACCAAAATAAAAAGAAAACACATATGGGACTGTTATTTAGCCCAGTACACAGATTTTTTCAAACAAGCCTAATTGCGGCCTTTTTACATTGAGGCCTGCCAAAATATTTACAGTTTTGCTGATTGTGAAATGAAGTCACGGAAATCTAAAATCTTCAATCACTACAGCAAGACTCCTTATTAAGACATACCGATACTATCTCAAAACCTTTAGACTCCACAAATACTCACACACATGCTACAAAGTCTATCTGAGAGCATGCTCCTGGAAAAAAAATATTTAAATTATATCCTTGAGGCATGTCAGATGTTTGAATTAAATGTATATACCCTGATAGAAACAAGTGGTTTAGTCTGTGTTTCATTCTGTAGCAAAGGCCAAAAAACAGTTTGCATGACAAAAGAACGGAAAAACACAGAGTCACACAACAGATGGTATTGCTCCTGTTGAGCCTTGATCAGCAATGAGTCAATCAGTCTGGGGTCAAAATATCTAACAGATGCAACTTGTATGGCCTACTGCTTTTTAATTTTCTAAATTATATCAAGAAATTGGTCAAACTAAATATGAATGTGGGAGTTATATTTGGTTCATTTACAATCAACAGCTTTCCACTCAGTCTAAGCCTTTTCCCTTGGAAAAACAGCACCAGTACTCATAGTTGGGCTTAACTATATATACCCAACACTGTTAGTTAAGCCCAAGATCATTCATACTTCTGGCAGATTTTGATATGTAATACTATTCATTCAACCCAGAAGTTTACTTCTGAGGGCAACCGAGGCATGCATTTTTCAAAGCATAATAAAGCAATGGAAAAGGATCATGAATAATTCAAATATATACCTCCTTTTATTTAGATTTGATTTAACTCATATTATGAACTGTTCCTACCCTTTGCAATAAACATTGGAAAAATCTTTATTTATTTACTTCTCATTACCAAAATCTTCCGCTCTTCCCACAGTTACATAAAATGCTTTTGGATGACTTTTGTTGTGAATTAGAGCTGTATAAACAAACTAGAATCGTTCAACTTCTGAAGAAGTTGAAGAAGGCGCCCGCCTGGTGGTGGGCGTGACCGTCAAAGGCAAAGCTTCCGAGTTCCTTGGTCGTAGGCTCTCATCGCTTGGGGATTTTAAAATCAAACCTTCTGAGTGAAAAGCATTTGTCTTGATCAAAACCTGCCGACCGGGAAAACTCTGCGTCTGCAGAGCTGCAAACTGCGTACTTCGATCTGAGACGCAGCTAATGAGCTAATTGGCGACAGCCGACGGTCAACGTTTCCCATTCATTTGCTACGGTAGTCCTAAACCACTACTGACATAATACACTTTTTGACCACAAGCGTCATTTTGGGGGCGTTGTTTCCACCTCTTCTCTTAGAGCCGTTTTTAATAGAAAGAAGAAAAGGCAAAAACGGTCCAAACAAAAGGTTCTAACGTTTACATTTGTAACCTCTGCCTTACATAAACACTAGAATTAAATCTTAATAAATAAAAGTATAGACAATTATTTCAGTAACTCGGTATAAACAAATTAAATGAAGCTAATCTCTGTACAAAATCCTGATATCCAGTGAAACCTTTTCATGCTTTGAAAAAAAATAAACTAGCAAAAGCTAATAACAAATCAGTTGCATTTTCTTGAAAACTAATTTTCAACATCTTGTCTGATGCTGCTCAAGCAGTGGTTGCTTAGCTACAACTTAGAAGGTGATTTTCAGTTAATCAAGACATTTAAATATATCCACCGTTTAGACTGTAAAACGCTGTATTTTCTAAAATATGAAAGTAAACTTTTAAAGACCCAAAAGAAAACTCTGGTTCACCAACTATTCTGACAGAAGATTTTGAACTGACTGGTCTCATTGGTAGACTAAACTCTTAATTTTGGGGACACTGTTCAAGTAAGTTGCACTGAATGTTTCAAAGGATTACAAGCTTTACAATAAAAATGGAAACAAAGTTGTCATAAATCATTGATTGTTTGGATTTTTTTTCACCCCCAGCCCCCAAAAAAAGAAAAAAATTGAAAAAGCATCCAGGTTTACATGGCAACACTTGCTTATTTACAGCTGCTATTTCACAATGTCCCTCCGGGATCTGATGTTCATTGTGCTTGGTGGATCCAGTCTGTCCCTTAAGGAGACACAGTACTGATCACTGAATGTACTTTGTATCTGACTAAAATATCACAGAATCCGACAAAACTCTTATGAGCATTATATAAAATATCTTTGCTGAAATAGAATTTGTACACGTGACTGTAATTAACTACATTAGCCGAGTGACGCACTGCAAATGTGACCTTCAGCATGAGGTGGTTATCGCCCATGTGACTTTAATAAAAGAAAATCTGCCACAGACAGTGTATAGAGTACAGCATACATGTGCTTCAGTTCCTTTGGACATGTGCTGAGTGAATTACCCTCTGTCTACTTTGAGTGCATCTAAAATTGTACCATACATAATTTGATCTCCAACTAAGCCCCGACTTTTTGGACACGTTTAAAAGTTACAAAGCATAAACATCTAATCTTTTCATGGAATGATGTAGAAAAATACATTATTTAATACAGAAAATATTTTGACCACATTTGTTTTAGTAAGCAAAATTTTAAGAGGCGATTCTATTTGTTGTTTTGCATGTTTTAAAGGTTAAACTTTAATAAGTGCAATTAATTTATTGTGTGATAAAAAATGCAACCTGTTAGTTCAGACTTAATTTCAGGATGTTTACAACAAAAACTCTACCTTCCACTGACTTGCTTATGACTGAGGTACCGTATTTTTCGGACTATAAGGCACACTTAAAATTCTTAAATTTTCTCAAAAATTGATGGTGTGCCTTGTATATGATTACTGACCGATTTTATGTGGTACAATGCGCTCAAAAATCTGTTAAAATGTTTAAGTACGACTTTGGTAAGCAACGAAGCTGCTCCGCTCAATGGATATTCAGAGCATTACAGTACGCTGTGTCACTACCTGATCGGACCGCTGAGCTGTCTACAAGTCTGCCTGACTGTAATGTCGAAACTAGAAGTGCAATTATGTAAAGGCCCCCACATTCTCGGGGGTAGTTCACTCCATGAAGGTTTGCGCTTACTCGAGGCAGACTCTGCGCGGACCTCGCACATTCAGGTACCTGTATCACTATAAACTTCTCGGAGGCAAGAAGACACCGAGCTTGATATACTGAGTTGCTCCAAGCAGGCGTTCACAAGGACGCGCAGCATCACAGTCCCTCTCTGTTCTCACTGACAGGTGTGGGGTGGGAGCCTGCTGGAAAAGAAACGGCTCTAGGTGCTCAGCTAGCTAATCACACATTTTACCATCAGTTCTGCCGCTTCGTCCCACTGGCAGAAAGTGTGGCAGAATTGTAGGAAACTGCCACCAGAAATGTAGGTAACAGTACGCTCGACTGTGAAGGGTAAACGTCTGTGGAGATTCAGCGCGGAGTCCACGAAGCTCACAGTATGTGCACAGTACGCCCAAGTATGTGGGAGCCTTTAGGCAGCCTGTGCCTGGAATACTCGCTAGCAACAATAAACCTAGTAAATTAATTAAATATAAAAGTTACGTTTATTTTGGCCTTATGTTAGAAACTGGGCAGTGTAGTCCAACTACTCTGTCCTTCCGACAGAGACGGATAGAGAACTGAGTACGTGGAGGGGCGGAGTGATATTACACACATGGGAAGAATATTTAGTGCGCCTTATAATCCGGTGCGCCTCATATGTGGACAAAGACAAACATAGACATGTTAATTCACGGTGTGCCTTATGGTCCGAAAAATACAGTAGTCAAAGTATTTGCTTTTTTATTTACAATACTTTGCATATGTTGTCAGAGAAAGGGAAAGTATACAGTTTTCCAAGAAGAGGAATTTCCAAAGATTACCATAGATTCTTAATTAGATGTGCCAATTCGGTGCAAAACAGCTCAAGCTAAGTCAGAATGAATTGATAGCATTTGTAAACACTGTTTTTCAACTCTTGCCACAGGTTCTTGGTTTGTTTTAAGTGCAGGGCATTCTATGAAATTAAGATACCTAAATCACTTTCACTTTCATTTTCACTCTGGCTGTATGTTTTGGATCTTTGTTCCGCTGGAAGGTGAACCTCCACCCTAATCTATGGCTCCATCCAAATTCAACTAATTATAGCACCTAGCTTCACCTTTCATGGGATCAACAGTAAGAACACTATAGTGGGGGAAAAGGAGCTTCGGAATGCTGTGCTGATTTTGGACAGCCTTTAACTCATACATCTTTATGTATGATGGAATTGTCCTAACCTTTCCCCCCGTTTACGATGCCCCTGGCCGCATGCTTCAAGTGCTGCAGCACTAGATTCATGCGGCCAGGGGCATCGTAAAAAAATAACCCTTAAAAATATTCACCTACATTACCGTGTGACTAAATTAAGTTCATGCACCTGAATTCAAGCGCAAGGTGACGCAGCAGCCCAACAGTGTGCATAACCCAAAAAATAATCCAGCTCTCTTCTGTTTTGTGCCCTTTTTGCCACATATCATGACAATATCCAATACCACCTTCACATGCTGATGGTTTCTCAACAAATGTGATGTTTCCAGCATCTCCCTGCATTTGGCTTATTGCAGTCCCACGGCTCTTAGGTGAATTTTTATCTGTGCCACCAATTTACTGAGAGCTAAGACATGAAGCTTGCTGTTTTCATGTTTGGGACAAAGAAAAATGTAAATTTTCTGCTTCATTTTATTTTATTTTATGATGATTTTTAGGATGACTTAAAGTGACACCCCCAAATTTTTTTTTTTTTTTTCAAAAAAAAATTGGGTGAGCCCTGATACAAAGTTTGTGAGCCTAGGTGTGGATGATGAATTGCGCCGCCAGGTTAAAGCCTTTGGTCAACTTGGCCTTGCCTGTCCGACATCCAGCAACACAAATACTTCCACTAGCCATAAGACCATAATATTGGATTTGTGATGGAGTGTTGTGGGGAGAGGAGAGAGGTGTAAATGGAGGGGGAAAGGGGTGTGGGTGTGCGTTTGACTGGTTTTCCAAATATGGTTGTAGTCAATCATAGTGCAGTCAACTAGGTAGAGCCGCATATCATTACCGTACCCAACCCTTTTACTGAGGAAAGACAATTGGCCTGACAAAACAAAGAGCTAACATAATTTCTTTTAATAAAATTCTTTGGAGAATTCATATTTGCAGCAATATGAACTACGTGGAATGGTATATACTGCGATGTCATGGCACGTTAAAGTATAGTTTCTGTTTTGAGAGTCATTTCCTACTAAAGTTATTTATTTCCTACTAAAGTTAGCTATGTGTGACATGGTGCAGACGCGCCTAATCGCCGACAGGGGCAGTATCCATTAAAAACATGCTCTCTTGTCTGCCCATTTTCATTCATTTCCACGAGGTGGGCTGTGCTTATACGTCATGTCACGCAAAGGATTGTGGGATTCCTTATAGCTCCTTAGCGGCTGTAGGGGACATTGTGAGGTTCCTATGCTAAATTGGCTGTGAGAGGAAGCATACAGGCTCCTTTTCTAACCTCCTTCCTTACTGACTGCCCTATTCGGACAGCATTTATCATGGCGAGAGCTGACAGACTTCCAGTTTGGCTATGGAGTCCTTACCCAATAGATGTATTCGGAGGGAGCCTATGTCTTTTGAAGGCTTAATCTGGTCATTTCCATAATTGCTGTGATTATCCATTTTTCACAACAAATTGTGTTTTGCACGTGTGCCAATATATTGATTTTAGCATCATCTGAGTAGACCACTTTCTTTCACATGTTTGCTCTGTTTTACAATGGGTTTCTGGAAAAGTGCAGTCATCGTCTTTTGAAGGTTTTCTTTCAAAAATTGGTTTCTTCTTGCTCATCTTCCCTAAAAGTAAAACCTTTGAAGTACAGATCTAATAACTGTCCATTCAACAGCTTATGGGTGCTCACACTAAAATGATTCCCCAGGTCTGTCATGATTTGGTTCAAGGACAACCCAAGCACAGAGAGTGATGGACAGGGAGGAATGCAGGAAAGAAATCTTAACAGAATCAGAATCAACTTTATTCGCCATGTTTGTGGGCACAAACATGGAATTTGACCGTGGATTCCAATGCTTGCATTGTGTCAAAAACAGACAAACAAGCAGAACAAACTACGATTTAGAACAAAGAACATTTTATGGGGAAGGGTACGAACAGAGGCAGTATTTACATGAGAGTAGAGTAAATAATGAACAAGAAAGAATCGATAACCATATCCACAATGAATGAAATGGTAACATGTATAGAATATAAGCTAGGGAAGAAAAAGACATCCAGAGAAATCCAAAACCCTAAGAATAATGGCAATGTCCTTGAACTTTAAAGGTTCTGCTACAAGCTATTTGTCAATGGGGAAGGGGGGGATGTAAGCCTTGTGCTTTGACTAAGCACAAGGCCAGACTAAGTCTGTCCAGACTTAGTCTGGACAGACTAAGTCTGGACAGACTAAGTCTAAGTCTAAGTCTGTTTTCCCCATTTGAAAGAGTGGCTAGGAAACAAGTAAAATGGGCCTGGATGTCATGTCATATTTACACCCTGGGGAAACAGGAAGGCATAGATATTAATATGCTTCCTTTAGGCACAGTGGTGGTGCAGGGGTAGCTATATCAGGCTCGAGTCACGGACCATGGACCTTTGCTACGTTTCCCCCTCTTTCTTAACCCCATTTCCCGTCAGCCTTCTGTCAAATAAAGGCCACTAGTGTCACAAAAAAATACAAGACATTCAGATTAACTTTAAAAGATAAGATATTTCTCTTGACCTTTGACAATGTCTTATGTTGCACATTTTTGGGCTTCTTCTACTGCCTTTTTTTTCCCCCAATGCATATTTTTTGAAGTAGTCACAGCTCTGATGTTGCATACAGGGGTTTACAATGGACCCATGTTGTTTGTAATTGTTGCAAAATGTGGTTTGTGTCACTGAAATTACTAAAATATGCCCCGACGTAAAAAAAACCTTAGATCCAAACCTCAACATTGGCTGTAAGAGTTATTCACGTGACTATTCATTCCTGTCTCTACTTTTAACCTGGATCTTGATGTTGTTCTGGGTGGGTCTTCTGTTTAGCCTGAAGAGTCATAAATGAAGAAATGTCTTAAGACTACAATTGCATTTTTGTGTACAGTTTTTCTCCCCTCTTTGCATGGCAGCTGTTTACTGTTAAATTGTTTTCAGCAGTGTTCCTGTTCCCCTGCCATTGTTTACACCACAATATTGTCTCTGTTTTCCATAAAAAATTCTTCTTTAGGATATGCAAAAACCCCAAATAGTTGATACATTTTCTGGCCCCTTACCCCCAAGTAAAACATTTTACATCTTCAGAATTGTCTTACCATACAATCACAAAATGTTATTTTGTAATTTGACTGTCAACATTTGTGCATGAATCTTCATTTCTGATATACTCATAATTGGAAGCTCTCTTTATCCCACGTAGTACTATAGGGCCTTTAAGCTGCTGTTAAGATGTTGCATCAGGTTTTCTGTTTATTTTGTCATCTCTTTTCCCATTCAGGAAATACTTTTGATACTTGTTACTGAACAAATGTCTCTAGTAATATCTTTTGAAAGAAACAAACAAAAAACAACAAACAAACAAAACAAAACTAAAATGTTGCAGTTAGTTTAGACATTGCTTGGTCTTCGAGGGTTTGACGAAAAAATGTCACTAAAGAAAATGTGAAAGCTTGTAGATTTTTCATCATTGTCGTCGTCGTCGTCTTCATCATTTTTATTTTTTTTTACCATATCTCTTGTTAAAAATTTGTATGTTGTTGAGAAGGTGATAAAATCTTTTCACAGACATAAAAGAACAAAAAAAGGCTTTCAGGCAATTTTGAGATTTTGTTTTTGCAAATTTGCAAACAGCTATAATTACATAAACATACCACAGATAAAGGTTGCCCTCAATAAGGACTCATTCATCCTCCTGCTGTCACCACGTGAGATCAATGCTGTGAATGCAGGCTATTCCAACGACAGCGTTTTTTTTTTTTTGATAACTGAACCTGCATGCTGTTCCTCACGTAGCCTAATCAGGACTTATTATGACCGGACATGAATGACTTACTGACAGGGCCTGTAAGCAATCACTGCAGTAGCCCTATGCACGGGCATAGTGAGTCCAGCGCTACGGGTCATTTAGCCGAATCTGGAAAACTCCACTTGTTTGGAGTCGATATGCTTCTTGTCACAGCTGAAAGTGCAGAACATACACCTTTCTAACCAGCTGCTGCATCATTTTCTCGAAACAACTCTTCCAGACGTATTTGGGTTCAGGTTATGTGATAAAATAAAATAAATGAAAACATTTAAATTAAACTTAGAGATTAAAGAGTAGCTCAATGTAACAAAAGGTTCAGTCTGAGGGGCTGATGCACAAAGGTGTTTACGAAGGCTTAATGTGGGAAAACCTGAGTTTGCAACTGCTTTTCTATTCCAAGACTATATCCAAAGGCAAAACTGCTCCTAAAATAGTGCCTTTCCACATTGATGCAGTTTATTGACATTCAAATGAGGCATTATGCAGTATTTAGAGGAAAGTCCGCCAATATGTATGCAAATTACAACAACAGACAATGGCTTATTATTATTAAAGACGACAACTGTTTGCACATTTCTGGTTGCACAGAAGAATTATTGTATGCTCTAAGTTTTTGATAAATTTGGCTGGAAAACTGACTGGCTGTGCTGCTGGTTTTACAAGAAATAGTCAGGAATGTCACACAAAGTAGAATTCATCATCTCCCCCCAATTTTTTGCTAACAGTTTCTCTAATTAAATAAATCTTCTAAATTGTGTGTAAAAATCCTGTTGCCACAAATCAGACAAAAGGATGGATCATTCTAATGTTTTTTTTATATATATATATATATTTGCAGTAACACTTACTGATTTGGAAGCAGCCTTTTAGTATGAATCCTCCAGTCAGATGTATTGAGGAGTCCCTCACACATTAGGAGTAGGAATTATGTTATTTAAAATAATAAATACAGTAAAATGTTTTTCTGTATGTCTGATAAATGCTGCTTTAGCTGTGTTTGTATCTGAAGAGAAATGACTGGAACCTAAGACAACAAGCTATTAATTTACTTTGAGTGCATATAAAAAATCATGTTTGTCTTTCATTTCTTTAAAACTAGTGTTTTCATCAACACCTGGGTGAATAAATTGTCTAAATGAATTCAGCTCTTTTAGAGTCAAACTATATGCTTTTAGACTTTCCCCCAGCCACACAGACTACATGCACGTATTAATACGCAAATGCTCAGATTGGTAGACAACATGGCACATCACCATGTGCCAGGGGAGGAAGCTGAAATCAGACTCACAACTTTCCAAGGCGAGGCAGACTGGAGCCAAAGCTGACCCAGCCTAAAGCTGTACAATTTATCCAGTTCCTTTCCATTGTGTGCCTCTTGCTAGTGCTTCAGAAGTAACTGTTCATGAAAATGATATTTTTATCCCATATTACACCACCAGACTAAAAAAACTTTTTTTTTTGTAAACCCAACCACTAATACTTTTTAATCTCCAACTGAAAATGTTTTATGTGGACATTCTTTCTAAAAAAAAAAAAAAACAGGTTCATGTTTATGCTGTGTGGTACCGTACAATTTTTCATGTACATGAAAAGGCACATCTGATTTTATGGATTTCAATTCTAACTTGTTTGATCTGAAAGTCCAGCCAAGTAAATTATCCTCCTGTAACAATTTCATTCCTTACGCTTTTTATTTTTATTTTTTACATGCAAGCTATTCCTGGTTCTTAATAAAAAGTGTGGATATGCAAAATAGGAAGATGTATTGTACCATGATGTAAGGACAGAGGTCTTCTTAAAAAGATAATAAAGAGCAACATGATCTGATGCGCCTTCCAACTGTGTTATAGGTGAGAAGATGTACAGCACTCCCAACATTTGTTGGCACCCTTTCTAAAGATCTGCATTAAAAGGCCTAAACTAAATTAATCTTTTAATGCAGTAGCACAATCTCACACTGTTAAGAAAGGAGAAAGAAAAGTCTATGTTAGGAAGTAGTTGTTTATAATAATGGCTGGTGAAACTTAGGATTCCCATAACTGTATGTATACCATACATACATAGCCGCAAAAAATGTCTACACATTTGGACTCCTACGTATTTAGTAGGAGCAGTAATAAAAAAGGGGGAAGTACAAGTAAACCGAGTTTATTGTAGCATCACACAAAGTGCGCTATATAGTGAGGGAGGTAAGAAAAATATCCCCAAAGCTTGTTTGAAATGTGAGAACATGCTAAAAATGGTAAAAATAGTGTATATATATATATATATATATATATATATATAAAACAACAACAATCCAACATTACTGTGAACAAACCACATTAAATTAATATAACATTACACTGGGCATTATGGCTATGTTTCTTTCATTTCCTCATGAATCATCGTTTGACAGCAATTCTCTACGAAACAGATGAGAAAGAAGTTAACAGCTTAGGAGAGGGCTCAGTCACTAACCTGACTTCCGCCAGATGTATGTCGCTCCGCCTAGCTTCACTCACATACATCTGGGACCTCTCCCATAGAGAGTGATTTCTCCAACCAATTTTATTGTCTGGCCAATCAGGACGCAGGGCTGGAGTTTCATAGATGTGACGTAGTGGAGACGCGACCATGACGTGAGACTGTTTTAATAGCAATGGCTCGTCGAGGAAGCAAGCGTTAACATTGATGCTGTTATTTCTTCCGTGTTGTCCAATCTACCTAATAGTGTTTCATTAAAAGAACATCAGAGAACGACTCTGAAGGCTTTCGTTGGTGGAAACGATGTTTTCGCCCTTCTCCCGACCGGATTTGCCTGTTTTCCCCCCTCTTGCTGTCAGCTCACTGTCAATAAAACGCGTGCCACTAGAGCCGCAAACACATAAAAAAAAAAAAAAATTTTTTTCCTGCGTCGCTCTCAGCGTCACGGGTTGGCTTCGGTGTGAGTGGTTGAAATAGTACGTCGATAAAGATGACAGACAAGTGCCTTATCCAATCATATGCAAGGATTTTTGATAAGGCCCAGCCTTCAAAAAAGGCAATTCCTATGGAGGTGTCCCAGATGTATGTGAGTGAAGCTAGGCGGAGTGACATACATCTGGCGGAAGTCAGGTTACTCAGTCACGGCACCATCGAGGAACAGCTGAATCAAAGAGAGGCATGAGAGAGATAATTTATTGAGACTGAGCCACTTTACCAAGGCCACCCCTGTCATCTGATGCTGTTTATGACGATCTATGAACACAGAGCGAATCCAAATTGATTGCTTTTGACCTTTGGAATCATTTAATAGAATTGTAAATGAAATGATCCCCCTACAAAGTCCTCCCATCAAACACACTGTATTTAAACTGCATGTGCATGTTTTGTAACCCCCTCCGTGGTTACAAAAAAAACTTGACTGAATGATGCCACATATTTTTTACCACAAACAAAGCAAACAACAAGGAAAAAACAAAAAAAACACAAAAAAAACCCAAATGACATCTATTAATTTTTTTTGGAATGTAAGATTTAGAAGACAAATTGTTTTCTGTGTTTTAAATATCAAGAATGGTGGCGTACGATGCTTAACCTTCAAAACTGTACAGCATTGTGTTACCTTTTGCAAATGATATACTCTGGAAACATTTTCGTTTAACTCTGCCTTGATTCCATCGTCATTGTCGACTGAAATAAGAATAGTTTTCTGCCTAAATTGCATGGTTGTCCAATTATATTCCCAACATTTCACAATCCCAGACAGACATGCGTATAGAGAAAAAGATGTGTGTGTGTGTGTGACTTTGTGAGTGCCACAAACACACAGAGCCATCATCATCACCTTGCTGCTGCGAAAACCTGGCATCTGTGGCTCTGATTACATCCTGTTGTCTGGATTAGTGCTGGTCCGCTGCAGGAGGCTGTGAGGCAGAATTCATAAGCAACACTGTTTTGAGAGAAACCAAAAACACCTCTTTTATGGGGCCCTCCACATGTGTTTTGAATATCAAACCATAAGACTTTTAGAAAGGATTGTCATACAAAACTGCTTCCCTGGACCTTCTAAAGGCTTAAACAACATACATTTAAGCTCTGTCAGAGAATACCCCTTTCAGAGATTTGCTCTACAGCAGGAAATTTGTTGCACCTAGGCAGCACCTTGTGACAGAGCAATGATGGAGAGATAATAAGCATGACCAAATAAGGAATAAAAAGTGAGCTGTGCCTGTATACTGTTTCAGCTGCACAGTATTGAAGGCACATGTGCTGTTCTTGAAATGGGTGATACGGAATGGATCTCTGTCCAAGGTGGCAGCACAGGAGAAGCTATGTCAATATCTCCCAAAACAGCTTCTTATTGCTTATTTGCTGTACAGTTAACGGGGATAGGATTACCCCTATGTTGTGCTCACCAGAATCAGCTTTGTTTGCCAAGTATGTGTCCACAAACAAGCAATGTCATTCTGGATTGTACAATGCTCACGATGTGCTTACTTACACAATAACACAATAAAGCAGAGGTCCAGGCAATATTTCAATTGGATGTGCAGAGGATGCAGGAGTAAATCATTAGTATCATTGTCGTTATTATGTATACATGTAGGAGGTTTAAACATACATGTACACAGAGGGATCAGTGCAGAGAATGCCAGAATCAATAAGTATTGTATGTGCTGTTGTGTACGTGAGGTATTTGGGTTTGGGTTACAGTATATATAAAATGACAATATGAACAGTATAAACAGCACTGAAATAGTGAATAATGAATAAATAAATGATAAGTGGTCGCCAGTAAACAGGTGGCTGAAAATAGGCAAAGTTACTGGGTTATTGCATGCAAGTTTTTATTATTATTTTTGACACTGTGAGTCATAGTCATATTTCATTAGAGTTATGGCTAGTGGTAAGAAACTGTTCCTGAGTTTATTGGTTTTGGCATACTGTGCTCCGTAGCGCCCACCAGAGGGGGGAAGCTGGAACACGTTGTGACTGTGGTGAGATGGATCTGCAGCGATATTTCTTGTTTCTGGAAATGTACAGGTCCTGAATGGAGGGCAGGTTGGCCCAGTCATCTTTTCTGCAGTGCTGACTGTCTGTTGTAAACAAACAGACAGCCACCTTTTTGGTGGCAGAGCCAAACCAGACGGTGATGGATGAGCAGAGGACATACTGGGTGATGGCTGGGTAGAAGTGAATCAGCAGCTCCTTAGGCAGGTTGGGCTTCCTGAGCTAATCCAGGAAGTACTATACATGGTGACAATGTTGGGCTCCCACTTTATTTCAGTCACTTTAAGAAAATATGGCACTGTGCATGGACAATGATGCTAATGTTAGTATCTGAAATGTGTTATCGAACAAAGGGCTATGATTGATATAAACATACATGGTTCTACAATGAGAAAAAAAGCTGCAAAAGTTTGACTTTCATGAGAGTTGTGAGAGGACGCAATATCTGCTCTCTAAAAAAAGCATCAGGTCAGACCACAGTTTTTCACAAAACATGTAGACAAAAGCAGGATTTGTGGAAAACTGTTCCTATCTAAATTGAATTATTTGGACACCTGAGCGAAGGACATGTTTGGCCAAAAACCACATACAGCCTTCCAGTGGGATGGTGTACGGTTAGGGCAATTCCAGGGGCCCCTGACTGACAGGGGCACTGCCAGGTGTTGAACTTCCAGGCAACATAACCATCATGATAATATAAGTACACGAACCCCTTCACCCCATTAAGGTTTAGCACATTCTGCAGAGGATTATTCACCCACCAACGATTAATGCACTGTTCCCTCTGACTCTGTTCAGTTTAGAAAAATAAACAAACAAAAGGCACAGTCCTTTTAAATCACTTCCCTTTAAAAGAAAGTCATGGCCGTTGTCAATTTTTTTGAATGCCTACAGGTGCATGCTGCAAATAAAAACATTTTCCTTGAATCTTTCTTACGTTCATTATATCTAAGAATCCAAACTGCTTCTAAATAACAGTTAGAAGAGGAAATAGATAATTAAAAAATAGAAATCTTGCTTACAATTGTCCGCAGATTTATTAGAATTTGAACTTTGAGCTCGTTGTTCGTTGTTCAGTCTAATTAGTTTATTGGCTGGAAGCAAAGCTGCAGGTGTTGAAAGAGGTTTGTTTTTTCAGGTCAAGATGAGAGAGCTAATCAAATAAATTAGCCACAACCACAGTGCTAGAACGGCCAAAAAGTCCTTCTGGATGTTAGACAGGATTAGCAAGAGATGATGCAGTACGTTACTCATAATATCCATTACAAAGGCCAACTGTTTTGAGAAAAGGGCGTTGGTTGGGGTTGGCCTCAAAGGGTTGGTCTCAATTTAGAATTGTTTTTAAAATTTCTAATTCATTTGAGGTTTGCAGCAAAAACTGCAAAAACAAATAAAAACTGTAATGGCTTAAAATTTGACAGTAAAACAGCTTATTAGAAAAACAGACCAAAACTAATGGTGCCTTACAATATTCCCCCTAATTTTTCATGTCTCTGAGCAAACACACAACCTCCCTGAGCATTCACTCACGTGCAACATCGCACGTGCACACCGAGGCTACATTACGCCTGTCCAAAACCTGAGATTCTAACAAGCTACATGGCTTACTAAAAGAATCCAGTTACAGCAATAATTTATTTTTAGATTACTTAGTTTAGATAAAACTGATTTAGCCCAATTACATGAAAAAGACAAGTCTTGCTTTTTACTAAAGAGCTGTATAGCTGTATAGCAGCTGAGAGATGTGCACATCTTTTAGAGTTCCAATTTTATTGCCATTAAATTATTTACATTTTCTGCAGTGAGATGTAGCACCAGCATGTAGTTCTGTGTGCAGCCTCGCTTCTGTCATTCTGCTCCAGGGCAGCTATGGCTACAATGTAGCTCACCACCATCAGGGTGTGAATGTGTGCATGACTGGCTGACCAGTGTAAAGTGCTGTGGGGTCGTCAATATTCTCAGCCGCACATCACCTTTCTAACACAACGAGGGAACGCTCTCAGTTCTGAACAATTTCTTTGTGCTGCTCTTCATTTTTATGCCAATGGCAGCTTTTTAATAACGTAGGAGAAAATCTTTCAGGGGCAGCTGTATGCCGCGTTGTCAGGAATGTTACTGCTGCACTCAGTTATAGTTTAAAGGGATTCCATAGTCAGACACCAACAAGATTAATAAAAGACCTACACAGAATGACAGCAATAATTTATTCTGTATACATTTTTGGCAGTTTCAGCTCTAATTTTCCTAATGTGGTGTACCGTTAGGGCTACACCACATCTCTTCACTTAAATAACGGCATCTTTACTTCAACTTAAAATATAAATATAGCCTATATGATTAATATAAAGTGAGGTTTGCACAAATTAAACACCTACAAGACAATCAGTGTCAACTAATTTTTAGAAGGATGGGAGAATAATGCTGGCAAAAAGATGAACATATCAGTTATTTCAATAAATCACACCATCCCATCATTAATTGCAAATGTTGAATATAGCCAATTAATGCTTTAGTTGAGTACCGTTAAACATAAGAAAACTTATAACTTAACCTTACCTGATTAAACTGTATTTTCATTCTTCATCATGATTTGCTGCCATGTCCTTTCAATGCCTTTCATAATCAAAGTGCTCCCGCCCTTTTGTGTTGAATGAGTGAAGTGTGAGAAAACAGCTTTAATTCTCATATCGCTCATGGATTGGCTTTTTCAGCTATTCTCTGCCACCAACTCGCTTTTTCCGCAGCAACAGCATTGCTTCTTATGGTTTAATATTCCATATGCCTTCATTAAAGATTTCTAATTCCACTCGCGGGAAATTCGCACTTCGAGGCTTCTTATTACCTGCCGTTACCATGGTGAATCTTGTTATGTGCGTTCATTAGGGCTTCTTTCATACTCGTGCTCGCGTTCAACTTAGGGTTGATTGGACACTGTGTTTAGTTACCTGACTGATATCACCTGTTCTGAAACCGGAAACGTTAAGTAAGACAGAGTGAGGCAGAACTACTAAGAGTAGCAGCTTTCTACTCATGGTAGATCGTTCATTTTTTTTCTGAAGCGAGGCTCAGAACAAAGACGCACACTGCAACATGCCCAACTATAAAGCTGTCTGACCCACCCGTCAGTCAGTGGTGAGCTCCGATCAGCACCTGGTGCACACAGAGCGAGGCCGTGGAACACCGTCTCACCACAGTTGCAAAATGGTACAAAATAACTTGGTTAATTATTATTTTGTTTACAGTTCAGCTTGGATTTTATTAACTGTGCAGCATAGATTTTCTGCGCGCACTGAATCCAGATGCCTTTCACGCTTGCGCACGTGCGCAGTTTAGAGGGAACACTAGTGCCTAAGTCTAAATATATTTGAAGCAGGCAAAAAGAATTTGCCTTTCTTGTGACAGTTATTCTTTATTTAGAGCAAAATTGTAAATGTGATCATTCAAAATGGTTATTTACTTATCTAGCACCATAACCAAAGGCATATTGTTTTAATGAGCAAAGATTATTTAGAGCATGTCAACAAGAAACACTTGTCTTAGCGATTGGCTTCCCTAGACAAACCCAAGGAACAAAATGTACAAAATAAAATAATTTTTTTGTTTTTTTAACAAAATATACTTTTAAGAGTGGTTTTACAGCACCATACTTTTTACTTTTACTTGAGTCATATTACTCAATTATTGCTATTCTTACATGAGTAAAATTTCTGGCTACGCTACATACTGTGAGTACCTTCATGAGAACAGACTTGTTTTAACCAATAAAGCTCATTGAGCCATCTGGTGGTCATATTAACATACAGTAAACATTAGATACTGCCATTGGAAGTACTTAGCACTGTTCTAACATACTCATTAACTGTTGTAAGTATTATTTTTAAGTTTAATGTTGAAAGAATATTTAGAAGTTTTTCTTCTGCCTGAATTTGTTATTTTGTAGTTGTTATGCTTATGTACTCAGTACCTGAGTAGCCTTTATACTGACTCATACTTTTGCTCTTACTTGAGTAATGTCTTGGCTGACTACTTTTTACTTTTACTTGAGTAAAAATGTGTTGAAGTAGTGCTACTCTTAGTTGAGTGCAATTTTTGGCTACTTTACCCATCTCTGGTAATCTGTGGAGAAGGTTGGAGTGAGAAATTGCGTCTGCCTGCAATCAACTCTCAATGGTTCCACCTGGTTTCACCTCCTTATAAACCCCGTCCAGATCTGCTTCCAGTGCCAGAACGTCTTGAGCCGTACGATGAGAACCTTCCAGCCTGTCTATTGAATCAAGCCTGTCTGCGTACCTGTTGCCCGACCTAGACCTGTTCTCTGTTTCCTGAGCCTGCCGAAGCCCGTCCTGATTCTGTCTGTCTGCCCGGAACCTGTCTGTTCTGGAAACCCTTACCCCTGGACTGTCTCCCCGTGCACCGGACCTGGACCGAACCTGTACCCGTCTTTGCAGAACCCTTCTGTACTGCCACTGAACCTGTGGCCTCCCCGTTATCGGACCTGGACTGCCCCTGGATATACGCCCCTGGAAAGCCCCACACGGACTATGCTTATCAGTCGGCCGCTCAACGGCCTCAGCCTCATCAGCCTGTGGACCGACCTCTGCTGCAAAGCCAGTTCGCCTGAACAAGCCAGCTCTCTGTCAGGTTAGTGGTCCAGCTTCTAGCAAATTGTCACATCTGCCTCCGCTGGTCACTAACCTGTCCCTTTGCCTCCAGGAGTTGCCAGCCGGTAAGCGCAAGCAGTGTGTCCTGAGAGCCCACGCTACCCCTCCCTTTAAATAAACTCTGCTCAAAAGCGTCACTGACCTGTTTCGGGTTGTCTTTGGGTCCGACTTCAGTACATTACAGTACACTAGAGTCAGCTGCCATCAGAGGATAATTGGTACATTTTTATGAGGGTGATTTCGGTACTATGGCGGGGACGAAAAACCAGACTGGAATTATTCATAAACGTTATTATGAGTTGAATGAGAATGAAGTTGGGAGGCAACTGTTTTTCAAGTAAGTTGAAGATGAAAGGGAAATTAGAGATGGGGTGAATATTTTTTTTGTAGTTGTAATCTGAGCCAGATTTCTTCAGTATAAAAGTGATAATGGCAGTTTTAAAGAGAATAGGAACAATTCCAGTGGTAAGTGAGGAGTGAATGGTGGCAGTTATGAGTGGAAGGAGAGCTTGAAGGCAGGGTTAGACCGGGGCTGTTAGGATTGGAATGCAGTGATAATGGTATGAGTGGGTCCGGGGAGTTTCCATGCTACAGATTCAATGGAGGTGAAAATTACAACGACACTGCCTCCTCGGCATGTGTCACGAGGCTTGCAGATGTAAACAAACCCCAGTAGAGTAGAGTTGTTAAGCTACGAGAAGTCATTGGGTTTTTGCCAAATATCTGTTAAACAGTGTCAAACTCATGGTCGACGAGGAGATCTTGGTTCAGATGACCCTTGCTCGTGAGCGAGTAAATGTTGAGAAGACCGAGGTTCAGAGTAATGTTGTTGTGTTTGACCAGAGGCTTAGCTGACCTAGCTAGGCTGGCTAGCATGCTGTGATCAACAGTCCAGTAGGATTTCTTGCGAAGGTGAAGAGTGGTGGACCAGATAGATTTGGCAGTGTTAGAGTTTTTGAAATGGAAGTTTTGGCGAAAACCATGATGAATATATAACCGGCGTGCTAAGAGAGCGACATCTGGGTAGAGGTGTAGCTTTGTTGGTGGAGGCTCAGTCATGAGGCATTGGATCCGAAGGAGTTCAGCCACTGTGTATTGGAGAAAACCTGATCCAGGTTGGAGAAGGATGCAGATTATTACCCCGCATAGCCTCTGGTGGATGGGAATGAAGAGTGAGGAGACTGCCATTTTCAATAATTTGCAAAAGTTCAAAGCACGCGCCAGGATCCACTCTACGGGAAGTTGAGTAGAGTGGACGCTGACGACTGGTCAGTTGTTAATAATAAGCAAAGCGAGTGAAAGGCGGAAAACCACAAGAAGAGCAGAAAATCTGGCGCAGCAGGGTAATGGGAGGAAACAGCAATGAACAATGAAAACCAGAGAGGATATATTCTAGGGGAAGTGTCACTGGATGCAGGTAAGCTTAATAAGTCAAATATGGAACAGTTGTGAAGGAGAGTGAAACAGAGAGACTGAGGGAAAGAGACTAATAAATACTAAGGGAACTAAATTAGATACAAAGGAAAATACAAACCAAGGAAAAAAAGACCAAGGGTGACCTAAAGAAATAAACAAAAATACACTCAACAGAAAACAACAAAAAGTAAGGAACTAAACACAAAGGCTAAAGCAGTACCTGTCTAACAATAATGAACACAGAATTAAACCGAGTAAGGCAAAACCTTGCAAAAAATAATAATTGTCTCTGCTTTTGGCTATTTCAAAGTGTTTATCCATCAAGTGTTTATAACCATTTATCCTTGATGGGAATGTTTGGAGAGTTTCTTCTGACACAGCAGACAGGTTTATTTTTGTTGCCAGCCTCAGACATCCCAGCTTAGTGGCATGTCTAATTCGAGACCACATAAATCTAATCAGGGACATCTTACATAAGCTTAGGCTGCATTATTCAGTTCTTCCTTGCAAATTAGATAGGTAGAATAATTAGCACTGTCAGTCCTAGAACCAGATGGAAAAGACGTCTGAAAAGAGGTCAGAGATAATGCGGACTTCACTGTGTTTAATTCAAATGTAGTTAAGTTAAACAATGTTACTGGAATATGCTTAAATATTTAATGTTTAATTGAAAGACTTATATTATGCACCTGTCTTTAGTCTGCCTAAAGAATTAATAATTTTTTTCACACTGCATAAAAACATATCGCATTTAAAGAAGGAAGGGGGTTGAAAAAGAATTACAATTCAGTTAAAGATTGTACAAAGAAGAGCAGAAACTGATAATGTAGTCAAGAAAAACATTCAGACTTTACTTTGCTGTGAATTCACATTACTAATGATTTAATTAAGTTAAGAGGCTCAAGGAAACACATAAAAAAAGTATTAAGTTAATTCTACTCTACATTTTGTTCATTAAGGTTAAGAGGGGATATGTTTAAGATAAAAAAAAATTAACATTCAAAGTATCATCCCAGCTCAATAAAAATCAAACGTAGGCATGAATGAAACAAACACAACAAAGAATTCAAGGTTTCTGGAACAACTTTGATCTATCTGCATCCAACATCAGAACCACTGTAAGAGAAGTTTTTTTGCTGCGATGTTTCGTCAGCTTCATCTCTCTTTTGGCTGGAGCGATTCCCTGGGTGACTTTCAGCTGTGACTATTAGATGCTGGAGTATTTCACCACTTTAGATTCAGAATTATGTGACAGAAAACCAGCGAGAGTCACTGAACACTTCAGAAGTGATAAGGGAGAAAAAAAAAACTTTGGTTGGGGGGATGATCAGTCCTGGTTCTAACTTAGCAGATCACTAGTAGCTGAAACTTCAAGTAAAAGTGTTGTCAGGAGGAGCTGATCAACCAGTCAGAACCCGACTGTGTGTGGCTGTTATATTACACAACCAAGAAGACATGTTCTCTTCCACATAATTTAGACTACAGAGAGACCAAAAATGTCAATAATCTATCATTGCACAAACCATTAAACAGCCAAAGGTTGTATACCACCCGTGTCTTTTTGATATGTGATGCACATGCAGCACAAACCAATGCTTATTTAGTCAAGCTTCTAGAGCAGGGGTCTGCAACCTGTGGCTTCAGAGCCGCACGTGGCTCTTTACACCTTCAGCTTTGGCTCTTAAAAACTTAGACCAAAAATGCGGAGGGGAAAATGTTTCTAAATGTAAAGGTAATTTAAAATTGCTAGCTTTAGGATGCATTTAGTTCTGCAATATATGCATGACATTTCCAGAAAGAAAGAAACTAATGGTGTATAGAATATTTTACTATAGATACTCCTTTATGAAGTATCTTTTTGTCAACAGGTTGCAAACGACTTGCTTTTTCATAATTTTGATGCCATTTGCTATAAAAATCAAATGTCCAGTTGAAGAAAATGCATGAAACCTAAACATAAAAGTACTGTTGTTTAAATAATAAAAAATGTTGATCTTTAAAAAAATTTCAACAAATTTCCTGTAGCATACCATAAAAACAAGCTCTTGTTTCAAAGTGATGTGTAACTTTTGTGGCTCTAAACAAAATTTGTTAAGCTGGACCAAGGGCAAAAATGGCTCTGCTTGTTGTAAAGGTTGCTGATCCCTGTTCTAGAGGTTAGAGTTAGGCAAAATTATGCACAATTTTACTAACTTGTACACTAAATGACTACATTTATAACTTTGAATGGGCTTCTTTACATCAAAGACACAAGAACACTTTTTATACAATTGTAAATCAATTTGGGTATTTTAAGGGGCTCATTTCAGTGAGAGTTTTTAATGACATATTCAGGGAAAATGATTTGGGTGAATATGTATTTCTTGTTTTGCTTGACCTAACTGCTGCTTTTGACACAGTGGACCACAATATTTTATTATCTGGTTTACAGACCCAACTTGGTTTTAGTGATACTGTATTAAAATGGTTTAGGTCTTATTTGTCAGACAGAACCATGTAAAAATAGCTGATTTTGAATCCTCATCATATGTCTACATTATGGGGTTCCTCAGAGCTCAGTCCTTGGTCCCCTGCTTTTTTCTCTTTATTTGCTTCCTTTGGGTTCAATAATCAGAAAACATGGGACTGCCTTTCTTTTTTATGCTGATGACAGTGAGATACACATGCCACTATAAAAGAAGCCTTTTCAATCAAGCCCCTACTATTGTGTCTTGAAGACATTAAAGTATGGTTAGCTTTAATATTTTTAACCTTAAATGACAAGAAAACAGAGGTGATGTGCTCCTAAGTAATGGGACGTTTTGCCGTTACATATTAGAGGTGCCCCTTTATTGTCCACTTTTAAAACTCGCCTTAAGACACATTTTTATTCCTTGGTTTTTAGCACATGTTGAGACTTTTGCTTTTATTCCTTTTTATGTTTCTATTGTTTCTTTCCATTTGAAATGTTTATCGATTGTTGTCTGTACAGCGCTTTGTCACAGCTGCTGTTGTTTTACAGTGCTTTATAAATAAAGAAGTAGTAGTTGTAGTAGTAGTTCTCCTACTCACACTGTATACTTGAACATTGTTGAGAGTCGCAAGAGGAAAACCACATACAAGTTTATGAGAAGATGAGGGAAGCCTCAGTAAAAAGAAATAAGACTAGAGTGGATTTGGAGAATTGTTCACACAATATCCCTGAGGAGTGGAAGGTAGCAGGTAATATGGTTTTGCGCATGTGCAGTTATTCAAAAAGGGACTTGGGGAAACTTCCAGAAAAAAAAATCTTTTATAAATTATTGATATTTGCTAATTTAAGAACATTTTATCTTTGCATTCAGTATTAAAAATGTTTTGTTTAGCTTTAAATTTCTATCTGTCCGTTTATCCTTCCCTTCGTCTATCCAAACCTGTAAGGTTATGAAGGTGTGCTACCAAAAAAGGGTAAACATATTTCCTTGGCAGAGACTGATATTGGGTTAAATCATCCCACTCACACATTTGAGGCTTCAACTCTTCTTACACCAGCAGTTTCTTGGGTAAATTCGCCCTCCGACTGCCCCGACTGTGCAGACTATGTAGACTTGTCTTCACTGGAAATCAGGGATGAAATTATGCAAACAATAGTGCTGTCCCAGACTTTAACTAAACCATTCTCATGCTTAATTTATGTTAAGCTTGAAACATTTCTGTAATTATTCATTTCTGATCCTGCCCAAAAGCTCTTCTTCTTCTTCTTTTTGTTTACTGGCAGATTGCAACCTTAGCTTTTAGGTGCATACCGCCACCTACTGTACCGGAGTATGTAGCATGGGCCCTATCTATGTGATAATTACTTTATTAATATCTACATCTACATATATACCTGTATATATCTACATGTCTATATTTATATCTATAAATCTATCTATATATACATATATCTATCTATATAGATATATGTATATATAGATATATATATACATATATATATATATATATATATATATATATATATATATATATATATGTATACACTTACATACACACATCCATATACATACCTATATACACGCACTCATATATCTATATACCTTTTAAATCTTATAGTATACTCCTATATTCTTAAGATATTTAATAACAGCTTTCTGTATTTCCTTTATCCCCTCTCCTGTTGTTCCTATTAATCCTTTCAAATTCCATTCCCTTCCTATTTGTCTTGTCTTTTGTTTTAATCTTATCCTTTCTTCATCATATTTTCTACAATATAATAAAATATGTTATACATTTTCTATTACTTTACATTCTGTGCATTCATCTGTTTCACTTTTCTTTAATAAAAATAATGTTTTATTTAACCCAGTATGATCAAATCTTAATCTAGTTAAAATAGTCTCCTCTCTTCGATTTTTCCTAGTCACACCCTTGGCATTAATAGATTTCTGTTGCCCAAAAGCTCCTGTTCGCAGTCCAATTATGTCACTCCTTGCTCTCCATGCTGCATCAACAATCAAGGTCTGATTGGTAACATCTGTGGCGGCTACAATTACTGGGAGTCGCTGCACCTGGGAGGAGCACTATATAGTCCTGGCTCTTCCAGTGAGTAACCACCAGATTCTTGAAAGCCATCGCGTGAGTAGACCATCCAGCGTTCCTTGTATTGACCTCCTGATCTCAACCTTGTTCCTGTTTTCTCCTGCCTGTCTTACCCTTATTGGATTCTCCAGTTGGCTTCTGTGTTCTGGACATCGACCTAGTGCCTTGCCTATCAAGCAAGCCTGCCTCACACTGCCCTTGTCTAGATTCTTCTGCCTATTGTGTATGACCCAAGCCTGGACTTCGGACCCGTCTCCTGTCTCTGCCCCACTCAGAAACCACTGCCTGGTGTGTGTGTCTCCTGTTACCGATTTTTCTCACCTGGATTACGGATTTCCCTCTTGCCTAGCCCTTTTAGAAATCTCTACCCTGCAAACTGTCTCCCTGTGCATGACCCCCAAACTGACATGACATCTGCAAGTCTTTGCCCTGCCTAGCCATGTCAAGATTCGGACAGTCAGTGATCCGAATCATTCAGACTGAGCCGTTGGGATCAATCATCACAGCCAATGCAACCTCCCGGCATCTGAGAAGGTGAGTGGTTTTTATTCAGTGCATAATTACGTCCACTGAGTTGTTCTTGGCCACTAACCCTGCTCTTCTGCCCACAGTGATTCCAGTACGAGCTCCGGACAGTTCCAGTTCTAGCAACACCAGTTTATTAACAATAAATATTCTTAAACACTTACTCTCTGTGTTGGCTGAATTATTGGGTCTCCATATTCTGTCAGGGCATTACAATGTTGCTTACAAGACAGGAATGATAATTTTGCTTTGTGTCTAAGCAATATGTTACTGTATTTGACAAACAAAATTCTAAAATACCTAACAATGAAGAAGTCTCTTAAAGTATGAAAGTGGTTGAAAATGTTGCAATATGAGCCAACCACATTTCGCTCTCAATGTATGACTTTGAAATATGGCCAAACATTTGAAATGTTCAACACATGTTTATGCGTCAAATAGGACAACGACTAGTCAAATTAAACTCTGCCTGCAAAAGCAGGTTGTCTAAAGGCAATGAAGGTAAAAAAAAAAATCAAGGACTCCTTCTTGGGTTGGTACTCTTACTTCACAATATTTGAAACTCCCACCATAATTCCTGATGGAGGTTATTGTGGTGGGTTTATACATTAATGTGGATCCAGTCTTCAATATTTTATTTTTCTTTGTCACTCTTGTTGCAGGGGTTCATACATAGAAAAGCACAGTTTTGCAGATGTTTAATGTTACTGTAACAGGTCCCCGTCCTTAACTTATATGTTAAAACAATTGCTATAAATAAAAGTTCATAACAGTTGCATGACCTGAAGCATAATCAGACTTTGGAGTATGAACTCTAAAGTACAAGTTTTGAGAAAGAACTTCTAACCAGAGAGAAACTACAACTGCCCCTATTTTCCACAGAGTGAACACAAATCATAAAGTGAACTTCTAACGGTTTCAAGAATTATTGAAATACTTCTTGAGTCAAAATGCATATAATGAAATACAAAAGTTCCTCAAGTTATTTCTTGCCTGACCAGCTTTGGACTGATGCAGCCTGAGCTTCTTGGAGAGTATTTTGCAGCATGTTTTTAGTGCAATGAGGATCATAAATTCTTTTTCTTGAATCCTCTGGAATGTACATTGCGTGTTGTGCTCATATGCAGTTTAAGAATGTAATTAAGACCTCTAATCTCATAGCTTCAAATATTTTACTCTTACGTGAATTATTATTGGATAAACTTTAGTAGTCTTGCAGTGATACATGTTCTGTCATTAGACTTCAATTGAATTACTGTTTGTTTGGTTGTGTGGAAAGTCCCATGATGTTTTTATCACATACTGATGCAGACACAGAAAATATTTTAAAGAAATCTAATAATTTTCAACAAGGATTTATACGTTTGCTTTTATATTGCAGGATATTAGTAAAAAAAACAACAACAAGTAATCAAAGCTGCAGGCTAACATGCCATTAAGTGTAGGATTACCCAGACTGAAAATCCTGCACAAAGATGTTGGTATTGAAGGGGTTCACCCTCATGTATTTATAACAGTGACTGTTCACAACCACAATCAAATTGAAAGTGGCTCCTTCAATAAAAACAAATGAGAACATTCTCCCAGAAATACCTTGTTAAGTGCAATAAAAGAAGCCCACCATATGTCAATGCCAAAGCCTGGATTAGATTTAGTTAGAAAATTAAATTTTCTTTTCTCTATCTCCTTCCTAGGACAAACTTCACGAGTTTGTCAAATACCTGAATGACCTCAATCAGAAGTAAGCACCTTTTGTTCAGGGCGATTACAACCCCATCTGTTTTAAATTTCTAATGTTTTGCATTCTCTTTTCCCTCCCTCCCTCAACTACTTCTCTCGCTCTCTCTCCCCATCTGTTGTGATTGGTTGGTTCTCTCTCCCTGCTATTTGCTGGTATAAATCACTGCTGGGGGTGGAGATAAGTGCAGCCTGCTGTCTAATACTGAAGGACGGCACTATAAAAACTCTGCTGCACACAATTACTCAGTCGCTTCCCCGTTGTCAGAAAAACAAGTTGTGATTTTTGGATTTTGAATGTTCCATCATGTGTAAAGGACTTGCAACACTCCCTGCAACCTGCTTGAAAAGGTAAGCTCGATGTAGTCAAACTAACAAGACGGCACAAGAATTTCTGCTTAAGTAAACCAAGTCAAATATTACATCTACTTGTATTCTGTAGCTGTAGCTTTGATAAGAGAGACAATTGATATTTGAAACCAGTTTCTAAATTAGCAACTTAATATAGAGGAAAAAAATGAGCTCATAAACTCTTGTTTCCATGTTGCAAATCGTCTGACTTACAAGCATATCTTTTGATGGTATTGTTGCAAACAAACTAACATCTTGAAATTACATTTCTTCACAGTGCTAAAGACATCAAGCATAAAATAAGTTTCTTACTGCAGAAGCCTGAACCCAATGCCGCAGATCAAAAGGAGATAAAGGAAAAAACTACAGCGGCTCCTGCAAAGAGGTCAGAAAAATTCAGCTGCTTTTGGTTATTTTTAGCATTTTTATTATTCCTTTATCTTGATGTTGGATTTTCTCCTGGAAGATGAAAATAAATTTTAACGTTGCTTACTATAACATAGTTGAAAAGACTGGTTTATTGACACATGTTGCATTAAAAACGATTAATGCAAGTATTGTGGATAAAATATGTGAGCCAACAGGATAGGCTGTTTTTTCTTTTCTTTTATTTTTGCTGAAACATCAGAAAAGAAAAAAAAATACTCGGTTTTGATATACAAAAATGCTTGGTTCTTATGTTTTTTCTAATCTTTATTGGTGTATTCAGTTTTATTTTATTATAATGTAAATTTTTACACAACTGCAAAATAAACAGCTGAACCAAATTACCTGTAAGCTTCTGTAATACCTGTGCCTTCTAATATCATGCCCCCCTGCAGGAAAAATGTTTGTGGACCTTTAGCTTTGGCGAGCCGCTAAATAAACAATTGAAATTGGGATTTGGTGCAGTAGTGAGAATACGTTTTCCTTAAAATTTTTCAGGAGATAAAGAGAACAGACATGAGTTATTTCCCATTTATAGAGAGCTTACATTGATTCGCTCTGCCAGAAAGTAATTTCTCCTAATAGGAAAATGAATGTTCCCATGTGTGATGTTTTTTTTTTTACATCATTCATACAGTATTTGAGAATCCATCAGGTCTCTTTCTCTTGTGTAGCTGTTTTGACTAGAAATACCTGAACCTTTATTATGATCACTGTTGTTTTGACTGGAAAGTCAAATTGAAAACCTGGACAACTTTCGGAAGAGCGGGTCTTGTTTTGACCCTGATATGCATGCAGGTGTAATTCCCACAAGAAAGCTTTATGAGAAGGTGATGGCACTGACCTTTCCTTTTTGGTGACATATAATCCATCCAATAACGGAGACAGGTGATCAATAC
The DNA here is from genome assembly GCA_037039145.1 of Fundulus diaphanus. Lineage (NCBI taxonomy): Eukaryota > Metazoa > Chordata > Actinopteri > Cyprinodontiformes > Fundulidae > Fundulus > Fundulus diaphanus. Next base: position 17,316,234 of record CM073128.1, on the reverse strand, counting down.
TTAGTCCATGCAGTCAATTGTGTGCATACAGGTATAGCTATTATTATTCTCATGACTTTTGTTGCTGGCAAGGCCAGGGAATTTTTAGTGAGCCATTTTTCGACCTAAATTTCCATGCCGGAAAGGTCAGATGACGCATGCTGATGTTATCATAACACCAAATTCTGTATGTGACGCTCAATAATTCAAAATGCTCTGGTTTAAAAAAAAACTGCTTTTTGTCAAGTTTCACAGTCCAAAATAAAACAGTAATCGTTGTGATCATCAAAACAAAACTTAATAATTGAAATGGTGAAGATACAAACCTGGATAAAATGAACCGTTTTTATGTGGGATGGAAAAAAAAAAAACAACTAAAAAAACAACAACAGAATCCTAAGGCAAACCTCATGAAGAGCGTACAAACAATCAAATTAATATGGTCATATTTATGTTTTGCATATATCAACTCTCTTCCACTGTTAAAAAAAACTGTTGGTTATCTTCAGGGTTCCTGATGCTGCCGAAGTGGAGAAATGGAAGGAATCTTTCAGCCACGTGATGAGCAGTGAAAGTGAGTGTAACATTACAGCTTCACATCTATAAAAATCTCAGGTAGAATAAGGCAAAGTCAAAGTGCTGATACAGATCTAAACCAACCTGAAATGATTGAGCTGATCCCAATTACTCTGGCACTGACAGCCATGCTTGACTCATTAGTTCTCAGCAAGTGGTCCCTCGGGGTTTATATAAAAGAGGAAACTCTTTTATATAAGCAGCATGATAATACTCATGAGACACAATGGCGCTGCAGTCATGGGAACGCTATCAGACAAGAGCCGGACAAACACTTTACTCATTTACAGTCGTCAATAAATTTTTTGACGACAGCAGTACGCATGTGTTATCTCTCAAACCTAAACCAAAAAAAAAAAAAAAAAATTCTGAGAAATGGAAGGCTTTGTTTTTCATTATCATTAAAACTCATTAAGTGGCATCATCCTGCTTAGACTAATCAAACACTCAGGGTTTCTTCATCAAATGAAACTAGGCAGACCTAGATATATCAGACAAACAGATTAAGTGCAAACACACAGAGGTGCTGCTCAGCTCATTCTCAGGCTCTGGGAGTTTTGCTACGTGTCACAAGGCACTACTGAGAGGCCCCTCAGGGTGTTGTGACCAGTGCAGCATTTGTGTGTATGTGTCTGTGTGTGTGTGTGGGCGGATGTGTGTTTTGCATACACTTGGAGAGATTCTCAGAGCTATGATGCACAAAGACAGTAGAGCAATGTCCTTGCGGGAAGCAGCTGAGTTCTGACATGATGCATCCCATGAACTCAGCCAGTGACCTCCAACATCGTCATGTCTTCCCTCTGCTTCCATCCGTCAGCTCCTATTGACCTGATCTTCTTTTTGGAAGATTTTGTTTATCATAAACGGTTTCCACTATCTATCATCTTAGTCGTGCGAACGTTTGGATAAGCACAGCTGCGTGGGTTCAGTTTTATGATATTGTGTCTTTAGGAGAGGCTGACATCTGTTTGTTCTGTAGTCTTTCCTTACTTGAGGAATCAATCATCTATTGTCCACGGCCTCTGTAACAATCAGCTGATATTTCGAAAACAGACTAAACAAAGGCTGATGCAAATGTATAAACCATTGTATAAATACTAGTACTGTAAATAAAAAAGTGAAAAAAAAATTGTTAAATTGTAATCAAACGGCAATGCATTTTATCTCTTTTTCTTAAACAGAACTAGTCAATACTACAAGATTATCATGTATGTAGAAGGAGCTTAAAATTTTAGAATTTTCAGATTTGGACAGTATTTTAACTTACTTTGGACTCAATTTAAAGTTCTAATTGAGGATATAATGTTGCAATACACATAACAATTATGACAATCAAGTTTTTATTATTTAAAAGCCAAGAGTCTCCCTTGTCTTTAAGGCAAAGTTATACTAAAAATTGCTACCTCGTAAAAGGTGAGACCTCCTAAAGCCAATAGGATGAGTTTTTGTCCCTGTAAAAACAGTTTGAAGAAATTCCACAAATATTTGTAAACTCATCTAACCTGTGACAGACAAACTGCAACCTTTTAGATTTGAATTTCAACAACCATTGACTTCATTTTACATAACAATTCAACCCTAAGGTAAATGCAAGGTAAAACTGTATGGAAAAGTATTTAGAAAAAAAAGTATCATGCTTTAAAAAATGTAAAATAAAGAAAATATTCTGCTTTAGTCTAAAAAAGATTTGACAAAAGAGAGACTATTTTGAGAGATTCTTTGCTTATACTGCAATAGGTTGCTGATGCTGGATATGGACATTTTCATAATACTCCAGTTGAAGTTGATGTGTTGCAAACTGAAGTGCAATTTCAACCTTTAAATATATTGTGCCAACACACTGGTTACAGCCTTTCAGAAGAAAGCCAAAAAAAAAAAGTCACGTTGTGTTATCAGTGGTTGAGTTACCTGCACTGCTTTGGATCTTCAAAGTACATCAGATTTTAAGCCAGTCTTTCTCCTCTTACTTCTAGTGGGTCGTATGGTCTTTACCACCTTCTTGAAATCAGAGTTCAGCCAGGAAAATGTTGACTTCTGGATCGCTTGCGAGGACTATAAGAAGAGTCTGCCTTCCAAGCTGTCAACCAAAGCCAAGCAAATCTATCAGCAATATGTTGAGGCAGATGCTCCTAATGAGGTAATTGTGTTTTTTATCTGATGAAAAACCTTGAATTAAGTCAGTTAGCTTGCTTGTTGTGTAAGCATTACTACAGACTACATTCGACTTTTATGCACGTCTAGAGACACCAAGTACATAATAAAATGTATTTAAAGAATAGAAAAGTGGATTTTGCATGATATGTCCCCTGTAAGCTTTCTAATTGCATACTTACATATGTTTTGGACTTTTTAATGAATAATTTAGACCACTGTTGCAAAAAACAAAAAACAAAACAACAACAACCCAAAAAATAGTTTTAAGATTTGTCTGGAAATGTCTTGGAGTTTACCAAGAAAATATTTTCCCATACTTTACACGTTGAAAGGCCCAGCTTTGAAAATGCCAGCACATTCAATCTCTGTATTCTCAACGTTACTTTGCCTTTTCATTTACTAAAGGTGAACTTGGACGCAGCAACCAGAGAAAAAACGAGGCGGGAAGTTGAGAGTGGCAGCCCATCTTGTTTTGACGAGGCTCAGAAGATGATCTACACTTTGATGGAAAAAGACTCTTATAGAAGGTTCCTGAAATCCAAACTGATTCAGGATCTGTGTCAGAAAGAGAGCGGTTCTGCTCATGAGAAAAAAGGATGTGACTGGACTGACAGCAGGCAGGTGTTAGCTGGTGGGGCCTAAAGATAGGGATGGTAAGAAAATTTAAAGCAGGTGCCAAAGATGGAAAGTGCAACAGAAAACTAGATTGAGAAGGACAGAGAGGTTGTCCTCAAAGATGACTCATATAGATTTATCTGGGATGATTTTTTTTTTCTTTAACTACTTCAACTTGCTCTTATTTACTTGGGGAGTTTAGCAGTCATATGTTTGATAGCATGTACTGTTTTCCATCTTTGAATTCACAATCTACAGTCTTGTGTTTTTTTTTTTAATCTCTTTGTCAGGTTGATATGGACAGACCTTGTATTGTACATTCATGAATGAGACAGAGACAGCTTTTGCAAATATGTGCCAAAATGGGGGAAAAAAAACATCTCTTCTCCCTTAAAATCACAACCGATGATGTAGCTGAAGGTCAGATACAAAAAGTGGAGAACAATCGACCTCGCTTCAGCCAACAGACCACCGTTTAAGAACCCTTTTTCTTTGGAAGAGTTTAGACACTTGTACAAAGATCAAAGAAAGGAGGAGATTCCATAGGCTGTTTAAAATGTCCATTCAATGTTCTTATGTGGTCTAAAATTTAGTGCAATTGTGTGTGCAAAAATAAAATCAAATGTTATTCAGTTTTTAAACTTGACAATTCTTGGCTTTTCCTTTTGTCAATTTTGAAGCTAAAAGCTATGATAAACCTTGAATGAACCTCCGTAGCCACAATAAGAAAAAAACAAAAAACTTTAATCTGAACATATCACAATGTTACAATAATATAACATGTATGAACAACAGTAAATTGTTATGTAAGACTCACTTCTAATGACAGCAACTGAACACTAACAAACTTAACTCCATTTCAAACATAAAAACCTTAGACAACAGGTTTATTTTACTTATTAAAATGGAAACGTTTCAGTCCCATTAAGCTCTATCAATTCAGATACAGCTAAAAAAGGGTTCAAAGTAAGGTATTAATAAGGGTTTTAGTCACAGAGTTTAGTTTGAGTACAGTCTTTAAAAGTGGTCAACAATTGCTCCTAAAAGTTGAAATTGAAAACCAATGAAATTGGAATTGTCAAAATGGCAGGCAATTTGTTTTAATTTCTGTAACTAATGTGGCAAGAGTTTTTTTTTTTTTTTTTAAGTGTCCCTTCATAATTCTAAACTATGAGTAGACAGACAAAACCATTTTCTTGTTTGGTAGCTGCTCACAACAGGTAGCTGTTTTATGACATGAAAATATCAGTAGGTATAGTGCACTTTAACTGAACGCATTAAATTAAACAACAAAGCTACCTGCTTAAAAATGAGTTGCAGCGATGGCAGTGTGCACAATACAAACTGACACACCATCAATGGATGTACAATTTAAGCTTCCCATTTTTTTACAAGCTCCTTTTAATCACTATCATTGATTGTGATAGCTTGTGCAGCAGCAAATGGATGTTTCTATCGTTGTTCTCATCTCTTAGTGAATCTGAAACTTTGCTGAAACTACCAATTGGCTGTGCTGTTTGAACATCTCAACATGATCTATACACTGTGAAAATAGTGACTTTGTCTAAGTCTAGTGAAAACTATGTTCATGCTTTAATATCATAAATTGTAATGTTATATTGCATGCTACATACTTAGAAACATTTGATATAGTGGGTAATTGTAAATATTTTTTTAATTAGGTCATTTAAAACATTTGCACATAAATGGTACTGCTCTGCCAAAAAAACATTAGCAGGTGACCTAAAGGTTTAACCTTGATAGAAGATGTAAGAGGGGCTTGCAGACATGCATGTTAAATTGAAATATATACTGTGATTAACTGAAAAACCATCCATTGCATATGTTGATATGATTCAATGACGCTATTGCCCAATTTACAAAATGTCTGTGACTAATCAAAATTAAAGTTGTGCTTCAAAAGTTGTGATGTTTCTTTCTGTTTAGTGTTGACCTGTATACATGAACCCCTTGTTTTAGTTGAACAGTGGACAATAAAGGCACTGATTCCTTTATTTGACTCTGTCCTGAACTGCACACTACAATACGTGTTATTGTGCAAACCTTAGCCGTTCCTTGTGGATAGAAGCCATAATATTCCCCCAGGTGCCTAGGCTCTGTTTTTCAGATGGAGTGTGACATAAAATCTATTGTGGGGATATATTGGCAATAAAATGTTTTGACTTAATTTGGCTTTAACCACAGAAAGATCAGAAGGCCCTTAGTTTTACTTTGAAAACTAAAAGTGCACACGAAGTTGTGTCTGCACACTCATTTCTGCATGCACAACATACAGCAAACAACAAAAGAATAAAAAGTAGAATAATAAACACAGACTTTCTATGAAATTCTTTATACATGTACATGAACATTATACCTGTATAAAATCAGAATTTGATATATGTAGCCTTTTTCATGGTTATAAAGTGACAATTAAAATGGTTCTTTTTGGCAATCTCACAACAGAAATATAAAAAGAATGACAGCAGCTTTATTGGGAATATGGCTATATTGAAACACAGTACACAGAGACCAGAAGAACAGCAGCTATTATGCAACAATGTAAATAAGCACATTATTAGATACATGTTCTAGTCTGCTTTAAGATGAGACCCGTTTATCAGATTAAAAGTTCCTTTTGAAAATAACCTGTACGCAGTTAATAAACATGTCTTTAAGACCTCATTTCATTATTTAAAACTTTTTAATTAATTTGAGGAAATATTATATTTTAAAACATGTTTTCATTAACTGTAAATCAGAAAATCATCAACCATTGATATACAGAATAAAGGCTTGAAAACATCAGTCTGTGTGTAATTGATCAATTCAGTGTTTTACCTTGTGAATATAGTTACTGAAATAAATAAACCTTTCAGTAATATTCTAATTTGTTGAAATTTATGGTATATATCTAATGGTATGCCTTGAAGGAATTTGTTTTATATGTACAGTATATTGTCATGAGTCTAAATATGAATAAAATGAAAGTCGTATACATGGTGTGCAAATCTTGGTTCATGGAATGAAAGTCTAAATATATACGATGAATGTAGGAACATTTTTAATACATTTTTTTATGGAGATATTTTATAAAATAGTCTTCAGATGTTAGGAGATCAAACAGGACTTGAGAGGGAAGCTAATCTTGCCTGCAAGCTGAATTCTCACGGGATTTCTGTGTTCTCAAACACAGGAGAACCCATCTTGACCCGAAAAAAAATGTCATTTTCAATTGATACCATGATTGGCTAAAACCAACCTTTGGTAGGCAGGCACCAGGTGTCACTTGGCCCAATCAGCTCGGAGGTTCTGGTGGATGTCCCTCTTTCCCCCTGAACAGATTTGATGGGAGCAGAACGTGAAGTGCTACACATTATCAGTCTGGCCGGCCAGGTTAGGGAGCTGCCACATGTCTTGATGTTCGAACTGTAGGAGGAGTTGGGGTAGAAATCTGGGTAACTCTTTGGTGTGTAATGTCTGTCTACCAGTCTTTGTTTAGTCTCTACAGTAGCCAGGTTCTGTACTGGCAGATGGGTTATGGTAGTCACTACTTTCATTACTTATATATCAGACATTGACAACTAAAAGCTTTTTTTTTGTTTAAACATAAAGATGGTACCTGTACTCGTAGGTGGACATGCTATGTTGGTGAACTTCAAGCTGTTATTCCATCCTGTTGTCCAAGGGACGATCATTAGTCAAAATACACCAATTTGTATTTGTTTTACTTGGCCATTTTGGCCAGCCGCCTCCTGACATACTCAATTGCAATCAGAGACAAGCAATAAAGGCACGGCAATGAATTATAAAAAAAATGTTGCAGTAATTCTAATAAATAAAGACAACATAAAAAGGATTTCCTAATGGGCAAATGGAAAGGTTTTCAATCTAATACTGACAAGACACGTTATTATGCAGGACTTCTAATGTAATTAGATTTCATTATCATAAAAACAAATTTACTACAACCTATTCGGAGATTTGTTAGCGGCAAATTATTTTTTATTAAGTTGCGTGTTCATTTGTATGTTTACAATTTGATCAGTTTATATTCCATTAATATCAGTCCATTAGAAAGTCTGGGTCTGAATTGTTACCTTTAAAATCTCAAAAAAAAAGGAAAAAGCTACAAGCTACAAGAAAAGTAAATGAGTATAGAAGGAACAACAACAATCAAATGAGAACTAATTTCTATCTTAATTTTATACCCCTTGAAACTATTTCCATGAATCAGCTGTTTCGTCACCTTATTTGCACAAGACAATTTTAGAGGTTTTAAAGCTTCTTTAGGTTCTTGCACATAGGTTATAAGTTATAAAATCTCACTGTACATTTGACTTTCCCTTTATTATCACACAGTCATCATCTGTAATCAACAGACCTAAGCTATCTCCAGCAGTGACTGCGTAGTTTCCAGATTACAGATCATTATAAAAACATAACATTATTACCTGATGATGAGCGGGACAGATTGTGTACCAAATAAAGAACATATTTTAGAAATGACAGTAACCCATAAAAGATTTTCCCTTCCATGGTGGAGATAACATTTCATACAAAAACTGACATAACTTAATGGTGTGTTAACTATGATAACTTTATTCTATTGTAACATGATAAAAAAACAAGGCCTAACCATTTGTTTACTGACAAGTTGGTTGACTTGTTTGATTCATAAATCGATGCTATAACCTTTTCAATGATACTTGGATGAAAAGCTAAATAGGAAGATTTTAATGTTGCATTTTTGTTTTACAAACCAGCAAACCATTGTTGTGTAAACCACATGAAATGCAAAATCTTAATACCTAATTTTAAATTAAGGGTTTTGCAAAAGCCCTTGCCCAAAACAGGCTGTCACTAATCACACTGATGACATAACGTCATGTCTTTTTAGGCCAAACAACTTTTGTAACATTACTTGTCGCCCCTGTAAACTAAATAACCTCAGCTGAATCTAATCTTCTGCACAGTTTAACAGTCAGGGACACTGAAGATATTCATAAATATTTACCACCATCAGATTTTAACAGACAGTGAGGAAGAGTGTTTTCAGGAAGAGTCCAAAAATAGAAGAAAAGATGCACCGGTAGATTTTTAACTTCCAAATGTTTCTGAATTATTCAGCAAAACTTCTACTGGAGCTACAAACTTGTTATCCAAGTTTTCTTCAAATGCAAAAAGTGAGTGACTGTGTTTCCAGATTGATTTAGACGACTGCAGTTGTTTGTCCATTCAAAGAGTTTTATATAGAGAATTACACCTATCCGAGCTGAAACAGTGTTGTTTCTATCTGATACGTGTCACTTCCACAGGTCACATTCACACACTCTCACAACACTGTGCATGACTTTTGTTTTCTAGGTACAAAGCAAAAACATTACTGTCTACTGCCCTTATGCCTTAAGGGGAAAATCCTGCGCCTGTAACATACTAGCAAACACAGTAACAACAGCTTTCAAAACCAGTGTTTCCCACTCCTCAGTTAGGAAATTAGCTCTCCAACAAGTTGTCAGATGTTTTTTGTTTTGCTTTTCTGTATTTCTATTGTTTTGTAGAATTTTATCTTGGTGCTGTAAACATTTGTTTTGCATGGATTCAATACATATGGGCACAACAAAAGGAAGGTATTCAGTTCACTACTTTATTGTTGAATAACGAAAACACTCGAGAGGAGAATCTTTGTTATGTTTACCTAAGTGTACTTCAGTACTGAGGTATGTACTGGGCTGCCATTTATGTATACTGTTACAGTCCTTGTGATCAAGTGTACAAGTTCATATTCAATGCAGTGCTGCTTGCTTGTATGAATTATGTGCCATCTAATCTGAATGAAAGAAATGAGGTGAGAATAGGAGATATGAATGCTAATTAAAACTGGCAGCTAAATCATGGGCAAGTGTACCCAATTTAGACCAGTTTCCCATGGAAAGTATGGATGGAGGACTTTAATGCAGGGTGATAAGAAAGTAAGAAAACACTACTAACTGACAAAAAAAAGGATTACAGATGCAAAAGTTTTAAGAACAAAACAGATATTCATAAATTGCAAAAAAAAAATTAAAGGAATTATTACTTTAGTAAATAAAACATACAATTGTTCAAACAGGAATAAATTAAATAGTAATAAAAATGATGTCCTGGGAATCTGCTTATTTATTCATTAGACACATATCTAAATCCACTTAGAGAGGAACACTTGAGGGGGAACGTATGGTTTAGTGTCATTCCCAAGGACACTAACATTTACAGAATGGTGGACGGCCAATTTTATACAATAATTATGAAGAATGCTGTGAGCCTCCTTAGAAAATTAGATAGAAAAGGACCCTTATACACAAATATATCGATGATAAATTTATTGTAGATTGTGCAAAAGTTCTTCACAGTATCATGATGGGGTCGTATATCTATGTGGCTGCGTATTCGTCACATCCTCAAAAAGAATAAGACAAAAAAATGCTGTTTCTAGGAAACAGTATTTCAGTTCAATGCAGAGACATTTAAATCAGCAGGCACTTAAAGTTAAAAAAGGACAATATATCCATCCGCCCATTTTCTGTTCTTGGATGAAAGGTGCAGGGTTAGGGTTTGATTACTGGGCATTTTGTGGTGAAAAAAAAAACAAAACAAAACAAAACAAAAAACAACAGCATGGTATAAGTTCAGACTAATTGTCCAATTACAATAGAAGCTTTTTTCAGCCAGGATTTCCAAATAATCAGTTTAAAGGGGAAGTCCGGTCAACAAGGAAAAATCAGGGTATCATTAGCTATAACTAAAACTAATACGTTCGTGGTTATTTAATGAACTTATCTTTAATCAATAAGAAAATAAAAACATAAATTGTCGTCTGAATCGCTGTGTATGGGGGCTGACATTACTGCCCATATTTGGGCAGTAAGGGGCGTTTGACATCACATCCTGCGACGTAGAAAAGCGAAAGCGGCGACAGCATTTCTCTCCGCTTTCCATGCAAAGTCAATAGGAGCCGTTCTACACAGCTGCCATCATCAATAATTATTTCGGATTTCCAGAGGACTTCACCGCTGACATTCCAAAGAGCTATTGCTGAAGCAACAATGCCCACGTGCATGGCCATCGGATGTTCCAACACAACTGGTAAAAGTGGAAAAAACATAGCTTATTTCAACTTCCCGATTCATGAGCCACCGGGCTCGGCGCTGGATTGCCAACTTGAAGAGCGGATTTGCCATCTAACTTCTGGCCAGAGAGAAAACACGTCATATGCAGTGACCATCTCGAAGAAGAATGTTTTGAACATGACATGAGGGCGAGGATTTTCAGTAAGTTATTTTTAAATTTTCAATTTTTAATTTAGAAGTTACGGGGATGGTTACCGACCAGAGGGGCGGAGGGATACCATGTGGTATCCCTCCGCCCCAGCATGTGCTGGAATGCTTTTATATTTTAATACTTATACAATAATGACCACCTGCCCTATTTGCTAGGAGGCAAATATATAACTTAAGTCACTTCAGCGCGATCTCTCCTCCGCTGTGTGTGTGTGTGTGTGTGTGTGTGTGTGTGTGTGTGTGTGTGTGTGTGTGCGCGTGCGCTCGGCTGCAGCGCCGGCAAAGCCGTGCTCCGCCCAGCATGTGCTGGAATGCTTTTATATTTTATTATTTATACAATAATGACCACCTGCCCTATTTGCTAGGGGGCAAATATATAACTTAAGTCACTTCAGCGCGATCTCTCCACCGCTGTGTGTGTGTGTTTGTGCGCGCGCTCCGCTGCAGCGCCGGCAAAGCCGTGCTGCGCGGAGCGTGCGCGCACACACACACACACGCGTGTATATATATATACTGTAGGACCCGACTGAGTTTGCAATGGAAATAGGTACGCTGGATTCCGTCAAAAGTCCGGTTTCTGTCAAGAAACTCTTCTAAAACATCCATATCGCTATCAGATGATGATGACTCCACGGAACTCTCATCACTGTCACTAAATACTTCATCACTCTCTGCTTCGTACAGAGCACCAGTCGCCATCTTGGAAAATAGTGCGCCGTGACAAACAGAGCGTTGAAACTTGCTCAACAGCGGGTCCGCCGAGTGACGTCAAAAAATAAGGAGGTGACAGTACTATTCTTGACCAAGATGGATTCCTCAACATAAACATGATTAAATGAGAATTATTCTTAATTAAAAAAACGTATAATTTTTTGCACAGTATGTAGTAGTTTTATATTTAAAGTACTTTCAGCAGTTTGAATTCTGATTTTGACCGGACTTCTCCTTTAAAGAGGATTATTTTTTTATTTACTTGTTTATTTTTTGTTGGTTGATAAAGGTTTGATTTCATAATCAAGGAGTATGCTCCATTATGATTGGTTAATGTCCAAGATGTGTTGCATTGATTCAAGATAAATTTTTTTGTGGCAGATTAAAATTTAGAATAAACTTTATATGATCTGCAGTTACTCAGTATTGTTAAATAAACTAAATGCACCACACTGGTTTAAAAAGTGAAATTGTAAACACAAAAAGAGGCTCCGCTTATACAAAGCTTTCTTTTTTGAAGAACTTCTATGTTTTATTGGAGCTAGGCTTCATAGGTGACACCATTAAGGGTTCCCTAGAGTTACATAAATGGTAAATGGACTGAACTTATATAGCGCTTTTCCAGTCATGCTGACCACCCAAAGCGCTGTACACTATAGCCACATTCACCCAGTCGCTCTCACTAACGCACACACATTTATACACCGAAACGCAGCTCAGTAGGCAACTTGGGGTTAAGTGCCTTGCCCAGGGGCACATCGACATGTGGCAAGGGGAAGCTGGAATTGAACCCACAACCTTCTGATTGCCAGACGACTACTCAACCCATCAAGCCACAGACGCCCCCCAGTTAAAGAACAATTCGAAGAAATAACAACAACTATATACAATAATCATTAAGTTGTAAATACATTTAGCATAGATGTTAGTTGAGTGGGAAATCCAGCTGGATCTTTGCAGCACTGCCTGCAAAATCCTAACACTATTTACCAAACTTTGAATCTGTATTGTGCAGTTTTCTGTCAGCACTGCCTGCTCTCTGCTCTCTCTCTTTCACATGTGATTGCAGTTGATAGGTGGGCGTGGTGCGCACCTGTGGCTCGTTCAGCAGGAGCATAAAGGCAGGGCTCAGTCAGCTGGAGGATGCCAGAGTGTTAAACCGTTGTGGTACGCCTCAGTGGCCACTGTCTCTCGACAGTCAACCCTTTCCAGTGCTAACTCGTGTTTCCTGTTTTCTCACAGATCACCTTATGCTCTGGATCACTCTCCAGACGCTCTTCTGAGTTCTGAAGCCTCAAGTCAAGTCCCTGGATCCTCGTCGCTCTGGCACTCCTCTGGCACTCCTCTCGAGCCCCCTTGGTGTTACCAAGCCGGACAAGAGTTCCCCTCTGCATTTTCCCTGGTTCCTCCAGCTGCTTACTGCCACTGCTTCCTGCTTCGGTGCCACTCAACTGTCGCTCGGTCACCTAGTTCCACCTTAGAGAAGAGCTCCACTGAATCCGTCTTCCGCTCCACTCCCCCCGGCTAGGTTTCCTGAATCCGGCGGTAAGCGCATCTCACGTTACTGCTGGTTTCCCTCCTCAGCCCCGGTTGACCTGTTCCCTCTCTTCCACAGAGTTTTGGTCCCGGTTCTCCGATCACTGTCGGCCGCTCGCTCTGTGATCCTCCTTCTCTGTGATTCCTCGTCGAGCGCTCACTTAGTGAGCCTCCATCTCCGTGAACCTCCATACCTTAAATAAACATCTTAAAATGCTCTCTGCCTCCCGATTGTGTTCTCCATGTGGGCCAAACACTTAAAAACCATGACAAATAGTACATACACAAAAGATATATTTACTAAAATGAACAAAACTGAACCAACCACTTTACCATGATCCAAAGATTATATAATCTAGTTTAATACTGTTTACTTACCTCTTTAACTTCAATAACAGCTTAAAGTTATTTGCTATATTTGTGGTGTAAGAAGTGTATTGCCTATTTTGGCTAAGCTGCTAATTTTTCTTGAAAAAATGCCTTCAGTTCTTCAGCTGCATGTTTGAGATCTCCCAAAAGGCGGATACTAAGATCATGAGGCTGACACTATATTCACACTGCAGGTAAATGCAACCCAATTTAGTTTTTTTCATGGCAGTATGACACAATTCCGATTTTTTTGTTTTCACAAATCCGATTTGTGCTATTCCATATGTGGTACTAAGTTGGATTCGAACTGAATATTTTCGAAATCCTCCGTAGTCTGAAGGGTCATGCTGCATTGCATTTGCTATTTACATCCCTGTCCTGGCTCTCATTCTCCACAAAGACTTCTCTACAGTAGTAGCAGTTATGGCACCACAAAAGACCATTGATAGCAGCTATACTGTTTTCTTCTTACCTTTCTTCTTGTTGTTATAATGTGGTCTTAATATTGTCAGCTCCCATTGCTCAACAGCTTCATAACACGTAAACACCGGTATCCATGCTTTTTTTCATCCTTTGAACAAAGCTTTATTGAACACTTTTAGCTACAATTGCCTTACTTCCGTAAACAGTGCCCTGCTGTGTGGTCTTCTTGTGTTATATGCACATGCAGGTCAGTTTCAGGTCTTGAACCGTTCAGACAGAAGCCCGATGGTGGTTGCATTTAACTAGTTTTATGAACGACCGCACACAGACAAACAATCTGATTTCAGCAAAACATCAGAATTGAGCATCAAGACCTCCAATGTGAATATAGCCTGAGATGGCCACATTAGATTCTTCTGCTGCAGCGATTGACAGGTCAAGCTGGTCTTGTGCTTTGCATCATTGACATGTAGGAATGTCAAGTACATGTGCAGCTTCCAGTTAATGACTGCAAATTTTCCAGTAGTCTACACTGATAACGTCCTGCATTCATTTTGCCATACTGTAAATGTTGACTAAGTTGCAAGTGCCTTTGCAGTTTACACTCCCAAAATGTGAGCAGGGTGCTACTACCTTCTCTAACATTGTCTGATACATAGCTTTTTTTCCTCCTTTTATTTTGAAAGGAATTCAAAGGGTCTTGGCCTTGTATTTTGTTTACATTATCACTCCCTACAAACCTAAAGTTTTTCTAGTAGACATCATCAGCCATAAATAGTGAGAAAGGTGCTACAGTATGAATTATGTACTTTTCTTCAAAGGTGTTCTTGATAGTTTATCAAATGTAGTGTTAATCGTTATGGCCATGGACTTGGATTTCAATCATTTAAAAAAATACTTCCAGTATTTTGAGGCTTTTACAATAATTATCATTCTTTCCCCACTGTTTGGAATCCAGCACTGTCAGTAAAGCTCTGGATTAATCATACTGGAGTCTGTCAGGCGCCCAAAAACTCACTGACCATTGATAACCAGATTCCAATTACAGGCAAAGAAACAAAGGTGAGGATGGTTACTTTTAGCAGCCATTTGTGTATCAACTGGTGCACATGTTTTTAGTCCAAGACATCAATGTTATGTCAACTGTAAGTTAGGGCCATTTGGGTAGTTTCTGTTGCCATTATGATTTAAAGCTATGATAATCCTGTTCAGAATCACTTTTTGTTATAATGGCTAAAAATGGCCCTTCCATCTTGAAAGTAGTCAATACATTATGTATTCAGAAAAAGGAGGTTAAAAAAATAGATCTCTGTGAGAGCTGCAGGCCTGTAAAAACTCTGACCAATCCTACCATTTGGAGCGAATGGCAGGGATGGGTCAGAGTTTTGGTTATGCCCTCACCCCCCTCTGTCCCTCGAGTTTCGGGGGGAAGGAGAGGGGTATCGCCTTATTGGTTGTCCCACATGCCAATCATTCTGACAAGCTTATGTTACGCTAATGTTTGATCGTTCCTTGTTAGTTTTTGCTTGCTGGCTTCACATGCGCACTTCTAG
The DNA here is from genome assembly GCA_037039145.1 of Fundulus diaphanus. Lineage (NCBI taxonomy): Eukaryota > Metazoa > Chordata > Actinopteri > Cyprinodontiformes > Fundulidae > Fundulus > Fundulus diaphanus. The sequence continues at coordinate 17,300,999 of CM073128.1, read as the reverse complement.
TGTTTATGTATGCGATTAGCTTAGCGGTTACCTTCGCTGTTAGACATTTATTGTTGGCCTTGTTTATCCAGAGGGAATGGAGCCTTACTAGACTGACTAGTCAGTCTAGTAAAGCCGGGCATACACTGTACGAGTTTTTGCCCTATTCGGGCCGATTCTTCAGTCGTGCGGGCATTTTTTGAATCGGGCCAATTTCAGCTTGATCGTAGAGGGGGGGAGGAGGGGGGAATGGCTTCTCACGACTACCTCCCGATCAGGAATCGGACGGTCGGTGAAAATCAAACATGTTTGAAATTCAGTCGGCTGTCGTGAGGTTTTCGTGAGCGCATCCTGCTGTTCAAGCAGAGCTACGAGGGAGCGCCCTCCCCTCCTCTCCATCCCCGCCAGCGGAGGGAGGGAAGCGGGCGTCCCTGAAGCAACCTCCGCCCGGTGTTGAGGAGGGCGAGCTGTCCGGTCCGCGCAACGCGCTGGCCGCCGGTTTCAGCACTCCTCCACGGTCCGGGGGGGGGGGGGTTGCGGGCTGGGCGACCTGCCGTGCCGCGCGGCCGCCGGTGCGTCTCGTCCCTCCTCTCTCCCCTCCGTTCCCCCGACGCCCGGTGCCTCCTGCGGGCCTCGTCAGAGCTGGGCTCGAACCCCTGCTCTGGGTCCCTGTCACCTACCGTCGCTCGCCTGCCTCTGCCACCACAGCGAGCGGTCCCAGAGGGGGCACGACGTACAGTGTGAGCAGTCCGGGCGTCGCGCCGCACAGATCGTGAGCGGTGAGCTTTTTAAACCCCGCGGTTCCGTCGCACAGTTTGAGATGTATATAAGTACCACGACTGAAAAACTCGTACAGTGTACGCCCGGCTTAAGGCTAGTTTATTGTAGCTCCACTGGTTTCACTTTGTAGACTTTGAACTTGACAGAGTCGCAAGAAGCAAACCACATACAAGTTTATGAGAAGAAGAGGAAGGCCTCAGTAGAAAGTAGTAAGACCAGAGTGGATTTGGGAAATCTTTTCACGTGATCCCTCTGAGAAGCGGAAGAGCAGGGACGACGGTCTTGCGCATGCGCAGTTATTCAAAAAGGGTCTTAGAAAACTTCAGGAAAAATTGCAGACTCTACCTTTAAGGGAAGGGTACAGTTGTTTGCTAAAAAATTACTTCACACAACAAATAATGATAAGACATAAAAGTGTTCTTGTTATCATTGGCAAGCTCTGAAAAATGTCCAAAAAATCTGAAATTATACCAGGCTATGTAAGCTTATGAGCACAACTGTAAAAAGCCATGACGGAAAAATAACATTTTATGTGCATCTTGATCAGCTGTATCATAAGAGCTGCTGAGAGACTGCGTGGCTCATTACAAATGCTGTAGCTTATAAAGAATGCAGCTCTGCACCGTGGCCTCTGAGGACTGCTCTTACTGGAGGTTTACTAAAAATATCTCAGTGTTATGACGGACAACTTTATTAGTTGTCTTATAAGTCTCAGTGGAAAATAAAGGATGTTTGACTTTTCACTTTTTCTCATCCTTTCAGTTAACACAACACTTTTAGCCTGCCATGTCATTGTAAATAGTTAAATTAAATTTAGTACCCTCCTGATAAGTTAACGCAGACATAGATTGAAATGATAAACACAAGGTCTATACTATCGTATCGTGATTTAGATCTTACCATAAAACACTGAGCAAAATAATAATTTACATACAGATTATTACCATTTAGAATTTTTGAGAATTAAGGCTTGGTTATGAACAAATGTGACTATACACTAAAGCCAGGTTATATATAGCTAGTACAGTTAAATTCATTTCTTTTTAGCTGAACTCCTAGACTAGGTTAAATTCTTCACCTAAATCTTTTAAAATATATGCACACTTAATAACATTACTAAACCCAAGTGATCTTCTAAAAAATGACACAGTACTGCCTGTCTCGTATTAATTTTATGCTTCTTGTGAAGTCAGCACCAAAGATGTAGACGCCTTTTATAATTTGTTTTAAAACACATAGTTTAAAACGTTATTTTTTTGTTTTTTGCAGTGCTGCAGTGAAAATTCATACTTTATCATCTAGCTGTTTTTACCATTGTACATTTGTTATTGTATAATTATTTTTGTACAGTGGTTATTGAATAAAATAGATTTAAAAACAATAATAAATTTGGATGAATGTGCTAAAAATGCAGCTATAAGAAATATATAAAATGGAAAAAAGTAAAAGTGATCACAAAATATAGGAATTATATTTCCATCCATTTTCTATACCCACTTATAGCCTCCCTGTGCAAGGCATGGGGAGGCTGGTGCCTAGCAGTCACTGGGTGAGTAGGAGGGTACGCCCTGCACAGTATATCACATAGGAATTAAAGATGTAAAACAAAACAAACAAAATCAAGACTTTAAAGAAAAAAAACATGGGTGAATCTAAGTAGGAGAAGAACAATGGATCACACAAGATGTTTCTTAGAACACGGAACAAGCTATGAACATGGTTCTGGTCAAGTACCGCTCAGATGAGCTAATGCTCTGACGCCTTCCATCCGTCTCCAACCGCCTGGAGTACTGCTCCTGATTAGTGAAGATGGACAACACCTGCAGCCAGCGTCTGCCTGTAGCACCCTGCAGGAGAAAGGTAAGCACGACAACAACACACCTCTGCTGCAGTGAACCACATACCTGACATGGAACTATTTTCTGCAATTTGAACAATAAACTGAGCTTGACTGCATTGTTTGATTACAAGGATTAATTGGATTGTAAGTACTTGACTTGGAATATGTCAGTATGATTTGACTGAATTAACTTTTTTTGGTATTGCAAACTGCCTTAAGACAACATCCTGTGAATTGGTGCTATATATGTTAACTTAATTGAAATGAATAGGTGGTCGTTTAGAAAACAATTCAAGAAGAGCTACAAGGTTCTGCAGCACATACTGATGCAATAAATTAATCACTGGTAAGTTCAGCGAGGAGTGGTTTCTAGGAGACCTTGATTATTAACAGTGGTGAGAAGTCTGGCTCTTTTCAAAGAAAGCTCTTAGACCTCATATTTCGTACAAGAGCAGCCTCATACAGCTCCTGAAGGGCTCTTCCTTTACTGAAATTGCTTTTTTGTGAGTGGGTTGTGTGTTGAGATGCAATTTTTTGCTGGTGTTTGAAATCCTTACTGTCGTAAATTCTTTTTAAAACAAACAGAACACTAACAGTGTCATTTATCATTTATAAATACCTTAACAGGAGTGGCTGCATATTCAATTCACTCGACTGCTCTTCTCATTCATTATAAACTGTCAGCTCTCAGAGCCCGCTCGTTCACAAAAGACACATCACTTATGCCCAAAACCACAGAGCACAGTTAGGTAACTATTGAAGAGGAGTGCTCATCCTAAATATGGAGGACTTGATTGCTGATTGGGTTGATGAATTTGATGCAGGAATCTGCTTCGTCCATAGCAGAGAGCTGCTGCACGAGAGGCAAGAGGGAGAGAAAGGTTTAAATTATGTGAAAGGAACTGAGTTTATTAACTTTAGTTAACAATGCCGTTTCTTAAATTAGTTATATTGTAACCTGGACATCCCTAGCTGGACGTGCTCACCTGGGCTGCATGTCTAGCCTGATTGAGTATGAGCTCACCAAAGGGAAGCAGCTCTTGTCCAATGAGAAACCCCGACCATGTCCCCTCTTAAATGCAGTCGTTGTGTATACATTTTCAGTATAAAGTATGTGGGCATAGCTGTTTGGCTATTTGTATTTATGTGATAAATGGAAATACAGAAAGTTTTTGTTAAAATCTGCCATTAAACTCTAATTTATGAGCAGAGTCTGCCCAAACAACAGACTTCATTTGTTAAAGGTATTGATGGCCCTCTGCTAATAGAATCATTACCTTTGTGACAGAAACAGAGTAACACCAGAGGCCAACACGAGCCACAAATGAAGGTGATTCTTTTTAGCTGTTAAGGTCAGGTTTTATCAGGTGCCAATTATCTAGTCTCTTTTTGCTTGTCATCCACGTTTTGAAGAGGCAGAAATAAAAACAATCATCCCTGATGGTTTGTTTTCCTTTGGAACTGGGCCAATGTATTACTGCTTTTAGAACCTCGGCTCTGAGTGGTACTGCTTGTGTAACCCCTGTAACTCACCTTGCGTACCTTTAAAGACTGCAGAACACAACAAAAAAAAAAACCTGTAGACCAAAGCAAAACGGCAAAGACTAAGTGAAAAACAGTTTTTACCTCAGGCAAAGTTCGGCACACAGGTCATCAGTCCACGGATGTCGAAAGGGAAGAAATATCAGTAGGTTTGAGCAAAGTTCAGAAACACAAAACAATGTCAAGTTACTATAAGGGGGAAGATGGAAAGCTTTACAAAGATATACTTGAAAGAGCTGACATATGAGGAAGGGAATGCAGGAGGCAAAGGTTAGATTCCAATAGCTATACATTCATACGATGGCAAACACTTCACACCATAGATTTTATACACAAGAGGAAAATAATGACATGTTTAGTAATGCCCGCTATAATGCTTGTTATCCCTAATAATCTACTCTATTTTTTTCAGTAAAATAAACGATTCATCACATTTATCAAACTAGGAGTTCCATGTGAGCATGAACACACTTAACTTGTGAAAGAACCCAGATCCCACGCTTCAAAACATGAGATAAACGAGCCAGAGGATGAAAGTGCAAGAGAAATTGTTCCGATTAAATAATCCTCTATCTTGGAATTGGGCTGAATGAAGAACAAATACTATGAGAACAGCTGTGGCAAGTACTGGAAGAACAAAGAAAATAAAAGGTATGTAACTTCAAATGAGCTGTAAGAAAACAAAGTCAGAAGGGGAATAATAGGACACAGATGTGACCGCTCTAGCCAAGGTCAGGTAATCACAGAGTCATGAAACACATGAAAAGAATTAGTAATAACATAAGATAAGACTTTAGCCCTAAAACACGCAAACCGATAAACCTGGAGAGAGGACAGAAGAAAAACAACATTAAACTGCAGACAGTATTTCATCTAGCTTTTTAAAATAAGGGCTAAGATCTTAGCAGTCACTGTTTTTTTCTAAATGTTCATGCTTACAAAGACTTATTTGAAACTGTAGCAATTAGTCAGTTAATTTATCTGAGTACACAGTTTATGTCTTTTGAGTCAACAAAATGTTTTAGTTCATCCATCCATCTATCCATCCATCTATCCATCCAAGATTGGGCCGTGGGGGTAAAAGGTCCAGGAGGGAAACCCAGACAACCCTCTCCACAGCGACATCCAACAGGTCATTGTGGGGGATCTTCCCAGGCCAGAAGGGATATATAGTCCCTTCAGCGAGTTCTGGGTCTTTTCCGGGGTCTACCAGCATTACTTCAGCTACAGTCCCAATCTGTCTGTCCATCTCTCGTCCCAGCCTACCATCACTTGTGAACAAGACACCAAGATAGTGAAACTGCGCCGCATGAGGCAGATACTGACCCTCAACTCAGAGGGAGCAATCCCCAGTTCTTAAAGCCAGTGGTTCCTAAACTGTTTTTGCTGGGCCCCCCTTTGGTTTACAAAAGCATATTCGCCCCCCCCCCCCCCCCCCCCCCAAAAGAAAGAGGAAAAAAGGTTCTATAAACATAAACTCCCTGAAGGGAAATAAAATAAGAAAATTAAAGGTTTGCCTTGCAAAAATGGCACCTTTTATTTCTTACATCTTTGTAAGTGACTGGTATCATAGCTGCTGACCTTTTTAAATCTGGGTTACATTTGGCTGGCAAGTTCTTTTCCAATCTCAAGCTTTGATATGTTTTTTTTGTTGTTGTTGACAGGTAGGATATGACAAAAGAAAGAAGTATTGCCATGGCTCTCTTACCGAGCCGGGGAATAATCTTTCACCACTCTAATCCAAAATGCAGCCGATGTATTTGATTTCAACTGCAGCCTCATTGCTGAATCAGTGGTGACATCAATGAACTGCAGGTTGTGTTGCATCGAAGGGGTCAAAGATCCAGTCATAGTCTACAGAATCCTGCACCAGGAAATATCTCAGGAAATGTTTCTGAAGGCATAGATGTGTGCTTTCCTGCATGAGATCACTGTGCTCTACAGCTCATTGTCTTTTTGAGTTCTCAAATGAGAACTCACTGCTGTCGTATCTCATGTTCTCTTTTTCTCATTTTTGTGCTAGTGGCCTTTATTTGACAATGAGCTGACAGGAAATTGGGTTGAGAGAGTGGCGGAAAATATGCGGCAAAGGTCCATGGGTCGGGACAGCTGCGTTGAGGATTGAGGTCTGCGTACATGGGTCACGTGCTCTACCCCTGCACCATTGCCGCACCCACATCTGAAGTTTTCTGATCAATGATGAGTTTTTGTCCTGCATCAGGAAAATCAGTTGATTAAGTTTCAGAAATATGTCACTGAGGTATGTGTCATGAGAAACTTAACTGGTAAAAAAATTGCGTGCAAGATCACTGTCCTCTTCCTTCAAAAAGATGCACATCTTATCTCAGTTCAAAGACCCAGTTCAGCATCTTCCGATGTGACAACCATTAGGACTCGTTGTGAACCCCCCCCAGAAAAAAACTGTCTATTTGGAGCCCATTTCTTTTCACAGTGCTGAAAAACGTCTGTGTTTTGACAGGTTGTATTTAGATGTAGTTGACTGTGACAATGACACCTGGCATTACAACATTCAGGTCAGGACTCAGCTGTTTAGAACCCAGTGCTTCAGTGTATCAAACAGTGCGCCCACTGTACATTGGGGAAGATGTGCATGATGTAGACTTGCAGCCTTCCTCATTTCCCCCCCTAACCAGCAGATCCCAACACAGTCCTCCCATTTCAGATTGGCCTGTTTTGAGTAAGAGTCAGTGATATAAATAGTTCTTCTACAGTGGCTCTGCCAGGAACTTGTTTCTGTTTGCAGAACAGCAATTCCTCCCATCTATGCATCTGACATAAATTATCAGTAGGCGGTTTATCACTATTGGTGGCTTCATCAGTCTGCAGAGAAATGCAGCTGTCATGACGATGCTTCCCTTTCTTCTTTGACATGTCAGAAAATTTACCTGCCAATAGTATTGAACAGAGGAATAGCCCGTAGTTTCTAGGTGCTGTGTGATAGATGAAACTATGTCCAACGCAAACAATAAGTACTAATTCCTCTGCAATTGTGTGCAGCTTTTTACACAGTGCCACATGGTAGGCCACTTTATATGAGCCAAGATGAGTCTTTGTCAGCCTGCATGCAGAATTGTTAGAAATGGTCTGTTGATAAGAAACAGATCACTTGGTAAAAAAAGGAAAAGATTAGAAAATGGCATGACATTAAAGGGATAGAAATCCAAAACAAGCAGAACCGAATCCGAGAACAAAATGGTTTACGGAAAACACACAAGGACAACAGTCTGGTACAGAAGTACTAAACTTTGGATGGAATTCAAATACAGAAATGATTCATGGCTAATAAAAGCCAGGTGTGGCACAATGACTAAAGAGAGGCCAGAGGCCTGTACTATTGAACACATTCATTGAATTAAGTGTTTTAGGTTGTCTGGTTTGACTAATATTAACAAAGAGGCTTTTTGACTATGGACTGTGTGGCCCAGTGTTATAAGGGTAGCGCTGTCATTTACACATCACAGTCATGTATTGATGGTTCAGAAATACATAAAAAACATAAATCTTTTTTGTCATTGCAATTATACATTCCAGGGAAATTGGCTTCTGCATTTAAACCATCCCTTACGGAAGAGTGGGTAGCTTTTTCAGGGCCTGGGAGCAATCTAGGGTAGAGTCTTGCTCAGGGAAAGAAAACAAGGATTGTGTAAATTCATAAACTTTTTACATCATTTGCAAAAATTATATATATTTGTATATTTATTTACGCCCCAGCCGCCGCAATGCCAAAGCCCCTGGGAGCCGCGGGGACGAGCCCATAGGCTCCGGCAGCAGCCAGTACCACCAGTGCACCAGGGGCCAAGGCGCCAGCCAGCGGAGGGGGGCAGGACAGGGGGGTGGGAAGGGCTCCACACTTAGCGGAGACTTGAGATGTTCTTGGAAGAGGGTGCAGTTCAGACCCAAACCTAACAAGCAAATAAACAAACAAAAAAAAAATTCACAATTCACTCCTTCCCACCCTAGTGCCCCCACACACAATACACAAACTCTACAGAAAAAAAAAAGACAGCGTACACACATTCACACATACCACTCATATCCCATAATGCAAAATCTGAAGGCTTGTAGTTTTTACAAGCATATGTACAGTTAATTATGAAAACAGAGTGAATAATCACTGCTACATTTTTGATAAATTTGTAAAAATGGTAACAAAAAAAATTCCTTCTCAATAGTATAGTGGACACTCTTTTTTTGTATTTCCCCCACATGCCTGACTTAAATAAATGGGTGATTAACAGGCCTCTGCAGCCCTTGATAGCTGCTGAGGAGGTTGTGCAGTCATTTGATTCAGGTGTAGTGAAGCAGAGACGCATCTAAAACATGCAAGACAGGGGTCCTGAGGAGGGTTAAAGATCCCTTCTTTACAACAACACAGCACTCAGACACTTCAATTTTAGTTCCATCAGTCTACAGGATATATATGCAGAATTAAGGTCCTTGTCCCTGTGCGCATTTGCAAGCCGTAATTTGGCTTTATATGTTGGTTTTGGTGCAATGGCTTCTTTCTGAGTAGGCCTGAAGCCCATTTAAGTACAGGACTGATTTTACTCTCATATAACACTCTTATGTGAGCTTGAACCAGTCTCTTATTTTGTTGTTTTTTTGAGGCTGAAATGTACATTTCTCAGAAACATATGTTCTTCCAGTTCATGTAAACAACTGGTTTTGTCTGACTGGTACTGTGACTAAATTAACTCAACTTTAAACAAGACATTGATACAGGAGTCTGATTTAACACAATCTACTCAAATGATCAAACATATAATAATCACAGGCATTAATTTGCGAAATACAGAAAAAGTACAACCTCTTTGTTCAATTAGCCAAATATGGGTTTTCTCTGTAATTTCTGAATTTTGCGGTAAAAAAGGAGAATATGTAAAATATCAACGTAGAGGATTTCTCTTACAAGTTTGTGTGTGCCTTTGCCTGCAGCTGTGATAATATCCAGGCTCTGGACAGGCTCAGATGCTCTGGCCCTAAGCAGAACTCCATTCTGCATTAACCTGCTTATCGCTGAATTTTCTCTCCAGGCTTTCAAACGCCGAGCAGCTGTGACTTCTGATAATTGATACCTGACCGGAGGATCTGGATCGCTAATGTGATCATGCACACAAGAAAGCACGTACCCTCTTATACACGCACACACAAAGGCAATTATCTCTGCCGCACAATTATACATGCACCAAGTACATACAATACACACGTCCCTGCGGCAACATGTCTGGATGTCTGGCTTATTTTTTTTTGTGAATGCTTGGTTTATAACCACTGCAGGATAAACAGGATCAGCAAAATATATTTCTGCACCTTTTGGTGAAATGTGTGGGTCTTACATAACATACCTACAGTCAAATTCAATAAATTAAAATATTTTTGATAGTTTCATTTATCCCTGTCAAAAAGCAAGACTCATAATGGATTAATTACACACTGACTGATGTTTTCCAGCCTATATTTCCTTTTAATTTATGACTTTTAAATAAGTTTTATTAGGTTTGGATTTTACATCAGATGGATAAAAACATTTAATAAGGAAATGTGGTATTATTGAACAGTATATTTAATACCTGCTTAAAGGTTGTTATTTCAAAGATACGTTTAATCTAACAAACAAGCCTCATCTGAATGCTTATTCTACTTTTTGAATGTAACTGTACCCAAAATCACAAGTATGGGACAACACTGAAGTGGTTGCAGAGAAATAGGATTGAAAAGACATAAAATTATATTGGTGGTGAAGACAGTACAGAAATTAAAAGATATTGCATTTGAAACATGTCATGTAGGGTTTATGTTAGAGGTGTTAGCAATGGAGGTATTTTTTGCAGAAATTTGTCTAAGAAGTTTTTAAAAGGGGAGAGGTAAGCCACTGGCCCTGTAGAAAATTTTACCATGTCAAAAGCATACATGGAAACAGTCTGCTTTTGGCATAGGAAAAGCAGGCCCTCGTGATCTTTCCGAATGGACAGAGGAGTTGTGATATTTTTTGGAGGAAGTATGGACTAGGACCGAGAATGTTAGAGTGGTGATGGACATTTACTAGAGCTGTAAGACAGTGGTGAGGTGATGTTTGCAGATGATACTGTGGTCTGTAGTGACAACAAGGAATAGGTGGGAGAAAATCGAGTGAGATGCTTGGCTTCAGAGAACACGACATTTGAGGCAGACATGGTGTTAAAGAGGTTTATTGTGAATTAAAAACAAACAAAAGAGTGGAGGTGACAAGCAAGAGTCAGAAACGGGCTGAACTGATGACAGGCTCCTCACAGCGGGAATGATTGGCTGAACTTGATAGCGGCAGGCAGACAGAACCAGCACAATATTCCAGTGGGGCAAGACAGGAAAGTAAACCAAAAGACAGTCCAGTCGATGAGGTATCCAATGAGGGCAGGGTGAGCAGAAAATCCACACAGAAACACAGGTAAGGAGGGCAGTGCACACCAGCACTGGTAAGTAACACACATGACAACGAGACAATCTGGCAGTGACAGGCAGGTGTCTGTGGGCAGCGACACAGGTGGAACCACTAGCAGGTAATTAGAATGGCGACAGGTGAAGCTGTTCTGCTAATTAGTTTAATGGAGCAAAACAGAAGGTGGAAAACAGCCAGCCCATAACAAGAGAGAGGGAGGTTTTAATTTGTTCAGATTCAAGTAGTGCATTAATAAATATTCTAGAGTTTAATTCAGAATCAAGGCAAGATATTATATTGGATTTTTTCACTCAATTTTTAGGATTAGAAATGGTGGTTCTCATGTTAAATAAGTTTAGATTCCTGCTCACATTGGTGTTATAGGTAATGAGTTAGCTGATAGTTTTGATAAGGGTGCTGTAAAAAAGGATGTTGTTGATTTAAATATTAAAATAAGTAAAAATGAGATAAAGAATATTATTAAAATGTATTTCAAGAAGAAATGGCAAGAACAGTGGGATAAAGGAGGGAATGCTAGGTTTTATTATAGTATTCAAAAAAAGGTTGGAGAATTAAGAAAATGTAATAGAATTAAAAAAGAAGAAGATATATCTAGGATAAGATTCAGACATACAGGATTAAATAGTACTCTTAAAATAATTAATAAGCATAATACAGGGTGTTGTAATTGTGGGAAATTAGAAACAGTCAAACATGTTTTTGTAGAATGTAATAAATATGCTCAGGAAAGAGAGATGTTATGTAGAGAGTTAGGCAGGAATAGAAATAAATTTGATATAAGGGAATTGTTTCAGAGATCATCTGGGTATGTAGTTTTTGGGACACCTTACGGGCGCAGCCATAATGAACTGGTTGAACTCGCACAGCTGACAATACGCCAATCTGATTGGCTGAGCAGCAAAACTTGAATCACGTGACCTCTTGGACCGGAGCGCAAGAGTTTATATTTTCTATCGGCTATAACTTAATAATGTGCAAATGAAAACGTGGGAACATTGGTGTTTTGAGATCATTACTATACTTAGCAACTGATCCCGGTGCAAGAAAGTTGCCCCTATCCCGTTTGCCAATAATTAACATTGCTTCCATGAAAACAGCGGCAGCCGGCGTGGGATGTTGGAGGCTTTTACAACTGGTCTGGCATCTTGGTAGCATCCTGGCATTCTCTGGCATTATCGTGGCATCTTCGTGGCACCCAATGGCCACGGACCTCCAAAGTGTGCCAGCGTGTTTTCATATGTTTTATTTGTTTTTTCTTATCACGAGTCAAACCACTCATACAGTCACCTTATAACTTTATTAAATTGTTTAAAATTTTTATTAAATTATGGGAATTTAGCACATGATTCATTGAAAGTAAATATAGCATAGGTATTAAATAACCGCAAAATCAAAGCATTTGCCCATAAACAGCAACAGAAGTGCGGCAGGCGGCCTGCCGTCTCAGTGACACCTTGTGGCAGCTGCATGCCACTGCAGCTGCCACAAGATGCCAGAGGATCTTTGATAGTAGTTATAGCAGCTGAACTGGCAGCGTTGTGACACCTTGTGGCAGGCGGCTGGCCACAAGCTTTTATTGGAAATAATATCAATAAAACATGATTAGTTATAGACTAACAGGCATCTATAACAAATCGTTTGCTCATGCACAGCAACAGGAATGCGGCAACAGCCGTGAGACCTTCTTGGCAGTCGTATGCCAGTGAAAGTGCCACCGGAACTGCCACTACTAGGTGCCGCTGCCACCGTAAGTGCCACTATTAGCTGCCGCTGCCACCGGAAGTGCCACTCTTTGTTGGAGCTGCCACAGGAAGTGCCACTCTTTGTTGGAGCTGCCACAGGAAGTGCCACTCTTTGCTGGAGCTGCCACAGGAAGTGCCACTCTGAGCTGGAGCTGTCACAGAAAGAACAACTCTGAGCTGGAGCTGTCACAGGAAGTGCCAATCTCAGCTGGAGCTGCCACCGGAAGTGCCGCTATTACCTCCACCGGAAGTGCCACAATGAACCGCCAGCTTTTATTGCAAATAATATAAATAAAATATGATTATTTGGAAGTAGTTATAGTCTAACTGGCGTCTATAACAAACAGTTTGCCTAAAAACAGAAACAGCAGTACGTGAAGAGCTGTGGCACCTTCTTGGCAGGAGCATGCCAGTGAAAGTGCCACAGGAAGTTCCACAGCTGCCACCGGAAGTGCCAGTGTCAGATGCCGCTGCCACAAATTGAGCTCGGCCCTACTGCTAAGAAGAACGGGTATTTTGGGGAGAATATAATAGATTGTCTGATCCATACTCCATTCTGGAAGGTGGCGGTAAAGCACCTATAAATTGTTTGCCAACCGCCAAAAAAAAAAAAGAGAAGAAGAAGAAGCCAGCCCAAAAAATAACAGACAGAAGGCAAGCTGCATGACAGATGAAAGTTTGTCCTGGAAAGGAGAGGATTAATGGTTAGCAGTAATAAGACAAAATACTTGTGTGTGAATTATGAGGGACCCACGTGGAGCCATGACGTTACATGAAGCAGAGGTAAAGAAGGGGCAGGATTTTAAGTACTTAAGGTGAGCAGTCCAGGGCAATGTCGAATGTGGAAAAGAGGTGACGAAACTTGCCTAAGCAGTTTAGAACGGGTGGAGAAAAGTATCATTTTTGCTGTGTGATAAAAGCACACGAGCAATAATGAAAGGAAATGTGTGCAAAATGGTGGTGATATGAGTGACATGGTTTAGAGACAGCGGCACAGACAGGCAGCAGAGCTGGGGGTAGCAGAGATGTTGACGTTCTCTTTGGTAGTGTTGAGGATGGATAAGATCAGGAATGAGTACGTCACAGGGACCGCTCATTAGACGTTTTGGAGATAAAGCCAGAGAGGCCGGACTGTGGCCTGTGCATGTGGACATCAGTAGAAGGAATGTTGAGGCCAGAACTGTCAGGCAGAAGGCCAACAGGAAGACTAAATAGAAGATTTATGGATCGAGTGAAACAGGATATAAAAGGTAATTGGTGTGGGAGAAGAATATACAGAAAGTAGCGTTAGGGACAGATGACTCACTGTGGCAGCCCATGAAAGGGAAAAACTGAAACAAATAAATAAGGGAATTTAGACTGGAGTAACTAGACTGAAGAATCCAGCAGCAGGAAGCTGACTGTGGACATGTGTTTTTTTCCCCCCCTTCATCTACTTCCCATGCATTTTAGAACATATCTTTTATATTTCGTTTTTAAAGCTCTTAATGGCCTTGCTCCCCATTACTTATTCGAGTTATCGAGCTTTTCTATTTGCCCAGGTCCTTGACGTCAGACAGTCAATATTTACATTATTAACAATATTTACATCAAGCTTTTTCTGTGGCTATACCTAGACTCTGGAATAAGCTTCCATTAGACCTTCAGTCTATAGCTAAATTCAGCTTTATATTTTTAAATCAAAAGTCAAGACTTTATTCCTGCAAGCTTTTAATACTTAAAACTGTGGGGACACATTTAGTTGTACCTCTCCTGTTAAACCGTATGGTGATTAGTCTTGGCTACTGTGCTGAAGCTCATTTTGAGTGTTTTGGCAGTCTTGCTATAGCCTAGGTTGTGTTTATGTGGAACAAAAATTGTGTTTTCAGATTGTCAGATATGCTTACCTTGCGATGCCGTGTTGAACTTGAAATTAACAATATAAGTGAGTGGGAGTGTGATGACACCAAATTTAACACACCTGCTTGCCATTCATGCTTGAGACCTTTTAACACTAACAAGTCACATGACACTGGAGAAAGATCACAAAATAATGGCTCCTCCCCCACAGAGGGAAACCTCTCCATCTTGGAAAGAACAAAGGAAGGTAACAATTGGATCTTCAGAAAGAAGCACCGCTGAGACTGCTGAGAAGCCTTGCAGAGTTCGTCCATAAATTTCACCGAAAGCAAGAACTTGTGCAAAAACCTTGCCTGGGTTATGTGAATGGAACAGAATGGCTACTCAGGTAGAAGAGCAAGAATGGAGAATGGGACAGGTAGAGGTCGAGTAGGAGGAAAAAAGGAGGATAGGAGTTGGTTTGACAATCAAGGAAGTAAGTGGGAATTAGAGGAAAGCAGTTCGGAGGAGGAAAGGGTTGTTAGTGAGACAGTTGTGAGATAAGAGTTAAAAATAATACTAAATAAACACAGTCACATGAGCCCCATTATGATTTCTAGAGTAAAAAAAAGAAGATTGGGGAAGTCGAAATGGTGAAAGTGTTGAGAGATGGAAACTTGTTGATGATTTGCAAAGCTGAGGAGCAAAAGAACGAGGTATTACATGTTGACACATAGGGAAAAAAGAGTTGATGGATCAAAAAGTCATAGGAGAGAACAAACCAGTTAGAGGAGTGATTACAGGAATAGCGACTAATGAGGATCTAGATAGATTAAAAATAAACATGGATGGAGGCCAGGTTAACAATATACAGAGATTCTATAAAAAACATACAAGTAAAAAGGGTGCTAAGCATGTCACTTCTGACAGTTTTCAGAGCCAGTTTTGCCAGAAAGAGTCAAAATTGTTTACATGAGCTTCCCAGTCAGGCATTTCATTCCGCCTCCACTCAGATGCTACAGGTGTCAGTGCTATGGAGAGGAAAGCAAAGGTGCCCAAAATATGGTGGAGAACACAGAATCGATGAGTGCAAGTCAGAGGCAGAAGAAAGGTGTTGCAACTGTGGAGGCCAGCACAGAGTTAACTATGGAGGATGTGAGGTGAGAAAAAAGTAGTGAAAATACAACAAATTAAAACGACCAAAAATATAAGCTACGCAGAAGCAGCGAGGAGAGTTCAACTACAAAGGACAAGAGAAATAAATCAGGTAGAGAATCAAGTTCCACAACAAAGTAAAGTGGAAACCAAAGAAAACTTCACTCCAACACTGGAGAAACTCCTTTTATTCATAGCTTGTGTCATCAACTGTACTGATCAAGCCAAGCATCAGACAGAGAAAATAAGAATTATTACAAGAGGAGCTGAAAAGTTTTTGGGACTTAAAGAAGTATCTTGGGAAAAGATTAAGAGGTTGGAGACTGATGAAAGGGCAGGAACGTCTGGTAATTAAAACAGATGTTAATGATTAAAAAGAATGTTTAGTAGCCAATGGATAGAGATTTAGGGAATAGATGGATAGGTTAAAAAAATTAACTAGAATAGGGATAGTAGGAGGGTGTGGTATATGTATTAAATAAGGAAGTGTCCAAAACAATTTAGGAAAGGGAATAGTTTTAAAATAATAAATAGTAGTTTAAAAACAGTACTTAAATAAAATGTGAATCAGACATTTTTCCATCTACTGGTTTGTAGCGAATCAACCAGGCGACAACGCGTAATGTCATCATATGTTGACGTTGGCTGTAATAAACAGGAAGTTAACTGGCACGGACCACAGATCAGTAATGAAGTGAGGTTTTAATGAATGTGTTGATTTTTTTTTCACAGATGAGACAAGTAAATACTTTAGTTTCTTTGCTTGTCCAAAATACCTGTCATTGCTTCCAGCTCTGATTTTGAGCATTAAGTTATGATCAGGGAAAATGCTGGCAGCAGAAATAGCTGAATCAGTCATATATGGTAAATTTTTGCTATGTCAGAACTAATTCAACAAATGTTTCCATCTTCCCTTTAGCGCATATACTAATAAGAAGAAAACTGGAGTAAACATATTTTTGTTTCTTAAATATGTGTCTTTGTGAGACTGTTACTTTTTATTAATATTATTACATAGAAAAGAAAAGAATACATGTCTTCCCATATTATTTCAGATTTCAGATCCAGTGTGACTCAAAGAGTGAGCTATTATTGTTACTGGTTCATGTTCTTATACAGGATAATGATTTTTCTATCCTTATTTAATTCCAGAGATTTCATTCATTTTTGTACCTGTTTACTTATGAAATTCTACTTGACATTTCTTATGTAACAATAATTTCTAACCACAAAGAGAAGGAATACTTGACATATGATAAAATTATCAATCTCCTTTAAGTAAGCAAAGTAACATTAAAGGGTTTTACCTTGTAATTTGCAAACCAGATATGGTCACCCTAAATTTACACATATTTTAACATTTAAAGTGCAAATCTTTTCAACACTTGAATATGAATATTTACTATGAAAAGAAACAAATAAAAATAAAAAAATATTTTTTTGAGGAGATTCCCTAGTTTATATTAACTGATTATTAGAAAAGTTTGTAGACCACATACTTTTGTTTTGAAGAAAATGTTGCTAATTATACCCACAGAAAATATTTCTTCTGAAAGCACATGATCAATATTTAGATTTTTTTGGTGACTTTATTTTATTTTTAATGTAAGCTCTGTTGTAGTTATAGAATGCCTTTTTGGTATGTTTCCATTAAAAAGACACAAGGTAGGAGAAGGGTGACAAGAGGTGTTCAAGCTATGTGTTGGGTTTGGGGGAAAATATCTATTTCTCGACATTGAAACTCAGAAAAAGGTTAAACTGATGAGTGAGCATAGTATGGGCTTTCTCAAAAGACTCATGAAGGTTAATCAGACAAGGAGAAGCAGCTGGGTAAGCTGTAAGCAGTCTGGAGCTGATAAGTGGCAAGCGTTAACGGACAGGCAGATAAACAAAGGACAGCTGGTCAGCAGGAGAGACATGACTGAATATGGCAAACAACATATCTTCTCTCCTTTCTATAGAACATCACTCCACACCAGGTAAAATTCACACCTGTGACCATCAAGTATTGGCAAGCAACATGCGATCAACACTGGTTTTGCTCTGCACCAAACAGGAACTGGATATCACCATGGAAACTGAGAGGCATATTACACTGACCGTTAGTTTCGTAATGTGCTCTGTGTTTGTGATTGTGTGATAAACACACAAAGAGTTCATTTTCTAGATCAAACACCATAATTAGTGTGACTGTGTTAATGAGATCCAATATCACTGTTGATCACTGTGCGAGGGTCTTGAGTTCATCCAGTCCACACCATCTGCTTTGAATCAATCCAGCAAACATAAAATAAACGGAAGATTAGAAAGATGGTAATTTTCAACCCCACTGAACTCAAAGGCTGCATTAGTTTTTTTTTTTTTCAAGTGGATTTGTAAAGAAATAGAAAGATGTTGAAGCTGAAAGATGCTGAAGCTAGTTGTTGGGGGGGGGGGGGGGGGTACATTAATTGTGTGGAGTTGTGGTCTGGAGATATTGAAAGGTGCAAGTTTTCACGTAAAAGGAAGGTTTAGTTTTAATTGAATGTCACATCTAAGCAAGGGAAATAAAGCCAGAAAGAAAGAGAAACAGTATCCCTTGAAGAAACGGTTTCATTTACATAAACAAATAACTAAATGGAGAACAAAAAAAACAACACAAAAATACAATTTGAAGAAAAAGCCTTAATTATGTGGTTCAAAAAGAGTGTTGAGCATCATTGGGTAGTCGTTAATATTTATTTGTATTTGCTTTCCAAGAACAAATCTCTGCACACAAAACTGGGACTCGCACACAATTCAACCATCTTTGGCGGCAGTAACAGACATTTCTTGAGCAAGACTCGATATTCATGGAAAGCACTCCTTAAAATTCTAGGGTTTTAAAAATAAATGTTTTAACTTTATCAAGTTCAAAAGTGATCTAAATCTAACCTCAAATGCACTAAACTGGATAGTTTATACCATATCATTGCACAGATTAAGCTTGAATGGAAAGTTTGTAGTATAACCCAAAACGCCTGGATAGGAACAATACACAGAACACTATAGTTTAAAGGGAGTGTCTTCTTTTTTTTTATCATGACTGTATTTTCCTGACATGCCTTTGATTGGATCAATTATGTCTGAGATCACTATGTTTGCAGGAGTCCCATCGTGCATCAGCAGCATGTTGCAGGTCTTCTGGTTTGCTTTCAAAATTCAAAAATGTAAAAGTAAGGCTCTAGCGTTAATGTATGCGTGGTTGTTTGGGTTTTTGTCTTTGGTTTGACTCTGTAATATGAAAAACAGATGAACAGCACCACATTCATCAGTAAAAACTTGGAAAAGACTCCAGCTCCCTTGCAGCAACAACTGAAAACAATCACTTTTTAGTCAGGATCTGACCCTGTTGTAGAAAAAAACTAGGTATTCTTAGAATGAACAAATTCAATGAAAACACAAGACCTTTAAAATTTCTTCTTTTTTAGCCATGGATTCCTGTAGAAACTTCAATGTACCTGGCCATGTCTGAGGATTTTGCTTGTGATCTTTTAGTGGTCATTAAGGTGCCATTCAGTTAAGTAAGAAAGCTGTTATGTGCCTTACAGTGTAGAAGGACTTCTGAGAGGTTACTTTCGAAAATACACCATTAGTGAAGCAAAGCCTTGATGGATGGCCTTTATGTACAGCTACTGCATAAGGGTAAAACAATTCTTGCAATTGAAAGGAAAGGGGCAACTAAAATAAATGTTGATTTTAGATTACCTTAATACACACACACAAGTAGTTATTTCTTTTTCTTCTCATTTGATCTTTTTAGTGTTATTTTTTAAGACATTTTTATAGTGCTTCTTACAATTTTATATCTTCTTCAGTGTTTCATCATTCATACAAATGTGTTTAGTCCTGTTAACTAAACAGTTTCTGTACATTTTCCCCATGGATCAGCTTGTATAGTTTATGATTTTCTCTTGTTGTTTGTTTTGTGATTGTCTTTGTTGCCTCCTGTTTTTCTTATATAAAGCACTTTTTGTTTAACCTGACTCTCGGCAGATGGATTTCTTGTCGCCGAGCTCCACACGGCTCCACACATCCATCTGGAATCGCTGCCATTGGGAAGGGTTTCAATACCACATAAAATGAACAAGCCAATCAGGATCTTCAGCTGGGATTTTTTCGTAGATGTGACGTATCAGAGAAGCAACTGTTTGGATTGAGACAACAATGGCGGCTCGCAGCGAGGAAGCAAGCGGTAACATTGATGCTCCAATTTCAACAATCTTGTTTAATCTACCGGTAATTAATTCTTTAAAAGAACACCAGAGAATGGCTTTGAAGGCTTTTGTTAGTGAAATTTATATTTTTTCTCCTTCTCCAGACCGGGTTTGGCAAGAGCTTGATCTTCCCTAACGTCAGCGCCACGGGTTGGTTGCAATGTGAGTGGTTGAAGTACCATGTTGTAAAGATTTTGGTTTATCCAGTCATATGCAATGCCTTTTGATAAAGACCCTTCTTCTGAAATACATCTCCAGTGGACCACCTTGCTGTGAGAACTGCACCCAAATTAGTGTCATACTCAATTGTAATGGAAAGCCACACATTCCGAATTCAATCAGGCACACCAATATTGAATCAAAGTGTCACTATGGAAATGGGGCATTAGTATCTCCAGATATATATCCT
Organism: Fundulus diaphanus; assembly: GCA_037039145.1. Classification (NCBI taxonomy): domain Eukaryota; kingdom Metazoa; phylum Chordata; class Actinopteri; order Cyprinodontiformes; family Fundulidae; genus Fundulus; species Fundulus diaphanus. Next base: position 17,281,042 of record CM073128.1, on the reverse strand, counting down.
GTTCAGGTCATATTTTTCAGTCTATTCAGTTTTCTCTATTACCTATTGTGTTTTTTTTAACTATAACGTTATTGTATTTGCTACAGAACTGCTAAAAAAAGTCATGAACTTCCAGCTAACCAAGGTTGCAAACTTGCCATTTGTATTCCTTGCAGCAATTTTGTAGTCCAAACTGAAGGATGGAAGTTTGTCATCTTCATTCTGGGTCAGACTCTGGCTCTAACATGTACGAGCCAGAGTCTGGACGGAGAAGTCTTCCATTGTTGACACCTTTTAGATTAAATAGTTTCTGCACCACGAGAAAATAATATTTCTGCTATCAAACTACAAAAATGGCCCATTGGTGTGGAGTGAAATGCTCTGCGACCAGGAGGGGGGTGGCATATGATTTGCATCTTTTGTATTTAAAAAAACTGCACCAAAACTAGTTGCTCTCAGACAGATCTCAGAACAGGGATACACGAGGAGGCTGTGGAGCTACAATAACGACAAATTCAGACCAAAACATTGCATGTACACTTTATACAGCCCACAACTGAATGATTTAAACGTGAAAAAAAAAGATCTTAAAATCACGATATGTCCACTTTAAAATGCTGAAACATACAAGAAGTCGAAGCAGTGGTTTTAAAACAAGTATAATATAAGCCTCCAGGAATTGGTCAGAACACAAATGTATGTGCAAAACTGTGTGACCTAGATGTGACAAAATAGTTGGCATTGGTGCGATAACAGAAGAGGGAAAAGTTAAATTGCACCTACACACATCACTGCATATTATTCTTTTCTGAGTTTCAAATGGCTCGCCACTAGGCTGACATTTCTCCTGCTTTGACAGCCTCTCTGGAACTTATTTATGAAGGCTATTTAAAGAGATGTATAATAACTGCCAGTTCAAACACTGGAACTACTTGTACAGACAGTCCTGGTGTCTTTCACCACTTATTTCACAGTAGGAAGCTCATTTTGAATGGCCCAGTAGGATTTTTTATATAATCTCCTTATGCTGATTTCTACCCTGTATTGTGTGCTTTATTCTACTTAGCATATTTCCACTTGATATTAATTTTGTTGGCCATGGCAGAAAGATTTAAGTTGGTCTCAAGTAGCTATGGGAGCTTTCCTTTAATACACTTTAATGTACTTCATACAACAATGAGAACAAGATAAACTGTCTCTAACTCTCATTATGAACCTTAAAATGTTATTTACTCAATCAACCTAAATTCACCTCAAGATTTGTGCCTAAAAACCTTTTTGTCAATTACATGTTTTACGTTTCAGTTTATTTTATTCCAAGCAAATATCAGTGCAAGGTTAAAAAAGTAAATTCTTAAATCAGATTTTTTTTTGGTGTACCTCACTTCACAGTTGCGCACCAGCATTCAGTTATTTACTATTTACAAAAAAGTAAACAAGTCAAAATCTGATCATTTTGGAAACAGCATTCAACTATTTGAACCTGAAAGCTAAAATCAGTGAACCTCATGGACTTAATAAATAAATAAAACATAATTATGAAAGTAGATGGCAGGTTTAGAAACAGATATAAATGTCATAATTGCTCTACTATTGCTCTACTATTTTTTTTCTCAGCTCAGCCCTTGGACCTTGATGTGGTGGGATGGACACTGTGCACACAAACATGTGGCTGGAGGCTGGTTTATTGCTGGACATGACCGCCAGCAGCAAATATAGATTTCTTTTTACTCACAAGAAAGAAAAGCCCTCAAGGCCGTGTCAAATATGCTCTTCACAATAATTTCTCGTTCAATAAAGGCTTTCATAGTAAGGAAGCCACTTCTCATCTTCCTTATGAAATGCAGTGGAAGACAAAAAGAATTGAAATGGATTTCCTTTGGCAGAAGTGTTTTACACAGTTCAGATTTATGAAGTGGCTTCTGCTAAGAGGCAGTCAGCATCTTATCTCAGAAGTGCCAATTTCATTACTCAGGGGAAAGATTAAAAACTTGTCCAAGCAGAGTGCCTGACTTGATGAATATGTTTAAAAAATAATTAAGTTTGACATTTTGTTGGTTCTAGATATCTTGCAACATTATCAGAAATGCAAAAACTATGTCAAAATATCTAAGGTATTTGTCAGAATTATTTTTCAAAACATTGCTTTTATCACATTTAATCTAAATCTAACTGAATCATTTTTACCATCTACAAAATTAGCCAGATTAAACCTCTTTAAAAATCAGTCTATTAATATTCTACTTTGAAATCCTTTGTTGGTTTTGGCTGTTCAATACAAACCTTACTGCACAGGCTGCTCCGTTGCATTCTGGGAGACAAAATGTGTAGTCTTTTCTCTAAAAGACAGCTGTAGTAAAGAACTAGCTTTACAGAACTTGCTATTGAACATAGAATAAAATCAATTTTTTATCAGTTATTTTTGCTATAACTGTAAAGTGTAAGTTGTATGACTTAGCAGAAGTGTGTCGGTAGGATTGTGATAGTCTGCAGTAAATAAGAATAACTTCCCTATATTAAAACACATACTACATCAAAGATGTTTTGGTACCGGGTACCAGTGCCACTACCTTGCTCCACAGTTCATACAGCACTTATCCTTGAAAGTCCCACCTTTACTCATTCCAATATGTTCTTGTCATTGTGGCCAAATAGCTTCATCTCATCCATCAATACCAATGATCCTGATTGTGTTTCACCTGTCATTGTGGACAGTTAAAAAAAAACTATGGAACATGGGCTTTTTTTGGCCAGCACCCACACAATCCATGGAAATGTAAGATGTCTTGAAGCAAGTAGGTCCAAGAGTTAACATGTTCTCCCCGTGGATGTGTGGGTTCTCTCTGGGTACTCTGACTCTCTCCCACAGTCCAGATCTCTGTGACGGACTGTCTGGAGATGGGTACCAGCAACACCCATGTAGTTTGATACACTGATTTTAAAGTATTCTGTTCTATAGGTATTATTCTATAATATTGGAATCATGTTTGTTTTTGTTTTTTGACTGTATGTTAAAATGTATAATGGACTGAACAAGTATTTTTTTTACAATATAGACCTAGTATCACAATAGGACTCAAATGTATATAAATAAAGGTTATGAATAAATAAACTATCAACACTGGCACAGGTGTTATATCAGTTTTGCATGCATGCAAACCTGAGCCTTGGTGAGTCCTGGGTTTAACCCATTTTATATGATTTCATTTTAAGCAGAATAACTGACGTTTTATGTTGTATACACCAGTTTGTTTGTAATGTCCAGTGTTTTTCATGACAAATATTAAGCCTTCAGATTACTAGGTTTCTGGAAATGTGTTAATGCACTGTGTATGTTGCAGGTAAACAAAGTGTCTGTCAGAAAGTCACTGACCTCCTTTGGGAACCAAAAGCATGTGACCTTTTCCATTAGGTCCAAGAGCTGTTGTAGTAACGGATGCTTCCTTGGAAGCTTGTGACAGTGTTTGTGTTGGCAGCTGGATCTTCAGTTGCATCTGTTTCCGCTCTGCTCCTCACTCATTGCTGACGTTTTAGCTGTGCACTCCTCACGTACTGCGTTATTTTAATAACTTACGTAGAAGAGAATTACAGAAGAGGAAATAATTTTTTTTTTACATTAAGTTTTATACAATAAATCTGCTGAGAGTTCAATTTTATTTTTAGTGCAGCTTTTAATTTATGTTCTGTTGAGTGCACCTTTTGGACATAACTCAAGAATCAAGAAGAATCAAGAGCACCCTACTACCTCATTATCTGTTATGACTCTACTGAGTGTTTCAAAAAAACAAAAATAACATGTAACCCTTGTTCATTGGGTGTTTGTTTGTCAGTTGTTGTTTTCATTATGTGTAATGTGAACCAGAGTGGCCAAAGAGAAATTTCACCGTGGTAATATGCGGTGACAAATAAAATATTCTTGATTCTATTGATTCTTGATAATTTATGTTCTAGATATAACTCAAAAATAATAAGAAAACATTTTTATCCCTATGTTCTGTCCCAGGTTGCCATAACACTTGCAAAACACATTGTTTTTATTTCTTTTTTTTTTCGCTCGAGACACAACCTGATCATTCAGGTAATATTTGTGAAGAACCTCGATTGGCTTTTATGGATGGAAGGAAGGACTGGTACTCCAGATATTGTGAAAAATCTTTGTAGAATCCCATGTATACCTTTTCATACCCTTTGATTTTTTTTCCACATGTTGTTGCACCCATAAACTTTATTGTATTTTTTTGGGTTTCTTTGTGATAGCCCAACACATACTAGTGCATGGTTATGCTGGATACATTTTTAAACAAAGAAAGTCTGAAGTATAGTACGTAGGCATATAAAGTTATTCCTTTTCACTCTGATTCCCTTGAAATATGTTCTGTTTCTTTGTCTTCATGACAGTGTTTGTTCACATAAACCATTGTTTTCTAGCAAACCTCTTCACAGAAAGTTTGTTTCCCACCACATGGGCTTATCTAATTATTCTCTACTAAACATAACTTCTTAAAGCGATTGTCTGTATGATTTGATTGAATTGACATTGAAAACTGAATTGAGATGACAAGTGGTACAATATAAATATAAATTGAATTGATTTGAATTTGTTGGTTGAACTGAATTTTCTCTAGAGGTATCAGAGTAAAGAAAGGTGTATATACTGTAAATACATGCAATACTTTTTGAATTTTCACCTTATGTGCCCTTTTCCTTCCACTTCACAATTGTGCACAGCTTTGTGTTGGCTGTTCTAACAAAATCATACTAAAACAGACTGAGGTTTGTGGTTATGATTTGACAGAATTTGATAGAGGTCCAAGGGGCATGAACATTTGTGCAAGCTACAGTAGTTACCAAGATTTGATGTCAGATGTGCTGAGAGACCCTCTAGCCTTTCGGCCACCCTTGATTGCAACAAAGTGTTAGCACGCTACGCTAAAACACTGAAAATGGTATGCATCTGGCTCAAAAACACTTTGAAATGAATGTTTTCCTCAGTAGGTTTACGTTCAAGTTATTTGCTTTTTCTGTTTTAAAATCATCTTACCAGGTATCCTATGCATGCTGTAGCTTTCCATCTCCAAAACTAAAAGCAAGGCTTCATGTGCACAAAACTTTATAAACAGTAATCTAGTGAAGAAAAACAAAGTGACAAAAGAAAGTCAGATGCTTTTGTTTTTATAACAGCGAAAAAGATCCTGAGAAGAGCTTTCCCCAGTTCTGCATCAAAAGAATTATTGACTCCAGTGTTGTTTTTCGAATAACTTAATGGGTATTTACAAATATAAATAAATACATCTTCAAAAATTGTATGCATATATATATATTTTATGTGATCCACTACAAAACATACATGCAAGACTACATGCAATAACATATTCAGCACTGTTAAAGCCCTTATTACGTTTTACACTTGACGTTAGATATGATGATTTTTCCACTTGAAGAATTAGGGTTGTGACGCCAGACTGGTTAATCTGTGCCACTGTAGACCTTGTTAATTGTCTCCAAAGTAAAATAAATGAAGCCTTTTTGTACTCTGCATTTGGTGCAGTTTAGAGGAATTCATCTTTGAATTCAACGAAACAGCTGAAAACTTGTGAAAGTATCACATCTGAACTTAGGGTGCTATATTTGCGTGTTAACAAGAGTTTTAAAATGCTGAATAAATAGATATTTCTGTGCCGGTTAAAACATAATGCTTTTCTAAATGTACAAGGAAAAAAAGAGTAAATAAAATCATGCTTTATAATTGCTACATTTAACTATATTCATCTAAAAGCAAATTATTGATCACTCAAACAATGCACTCTAACAACAACAACCTTTCCATCACTTCCATTTGTCTTGACCAAGTGTACCTGTTGGATTTGTGTTTTCTTGTAGCTTATAAAATTGATGAATAACTGTGGTTGTAAATGCTATATGATGAGATAATTGTGGAAATAACATGAAAACTATATGTAAGTTTTGTATCTGTTTAATCTCTTCTAATATTTTTCATGTAAACCTATAAGGGGACTTGTAATAAATTTGATTTGTTAATTGGAAACAAGAGCTAGATATTTGTCTGCACATCATAGCATAGTCAAGTGCTGCATACTATATAAGTTTCTTCTCCCGTGTTTCTAGAAACCGGAACTCTTTAGGGACCCGGCATACATACTTATAATACAACTTTGATATTATCACATGGGAAAATAAAAAGAGCGTTCTTCGTAAAAAACCCACAGCTTTGTTTACTGTTTTTGTTTAATCTGAGATTCCCTCCTACATGGTTTTCCCATCTTAGCAACTTGCATTTTAGTGGCAACCAAAGAGCTACACCACTGAGCCAACTAGTCAGCACTGTTCTCAAGATTTGCTCCCACAGGAGGAATTACAACCAAAAGGTGGGTTTGGTAATAACCCAAATGTGCTATTAATGGGAATGTGAAATAGTGACGTGGAGAAACATGTATGTGGAAATCACTACTTATGCACTAAAACAACATCATTCTTATAGTGACTTATCAAAATGACAAAAGATTTGAAATGTCTCTGCCTTTGACTTTGTAACAGCTTCCCTTATGCGTCTCTTCCAGAACAATGAGTTAAATCTCTTCCAGGCAGTGAAGAAGCCATCAAATATGGGTTTAATAGGGATTCTTGCTAAAACCACAAAAGTGACATTCAGTCTTACATTCAGCTTTAGAACACTTTAATGTCTTTTTCCCATAGAGATGATTAAAACTGGCAACCATTTGTTTGAAATGATACTCTCTTTGGATTTGCTTGCATGTAGTTTTTATCATTATTTTTGTTAAATTGTGTTAATTCATTACTTATCTGTCCCAAAATAAAACCAACTAACAACCTCAAGTCAATGTTAATGTTTCATCTGTCTCCCAGTAGGTTTAGTGTCAGATTTTGTTGATGTGATATTGATGTTTGCTAACAAAAATCATTAATATAGAAATCATACAGTCTTCGAAATAATTTTACTCTGAGATAATGAATTAATTTCTGGTGTTAACACATCTGAAAGGTCACATCAATATTGAAACATATATTGTTTGACTGCCTTCATTACAACACTTAACAGGCCCAGCTACACACACATAATTGAAATGTCATTTATAGGCGTTCTACTTGGCATGACAGTCCCCAAAAATCATAACAGTATACGGTGATTGAGAGAAAACACTAAAAGGAGATAAGGTTATTAGACGTGTAACATTCTTTCTAAAAGTTAAAAATGCCAAGATTTTTTTCGTTTCTCATCTGAGTTAGAAAGCATTCAGATATATATATTTTTTTTAATGCAAAACTGTCCTTTAGGTTTTGCTCATTGATGTAAATTTTTAAATGGCAGCACCTCAAGGCACAATTGTATTTTAAGTTCTGGTCTTTCCAGAGAACAAATTTAAAAGCTTTCTCTGAAAATGCACCCCAAGGTGAAGGAGCTGACTGTAGCTGAAATGTGAAACATTCCTACATTCAAGCCTTTTCAATTTCACTTACTTTGATTATTAAGGAAATGTATCTGGTGGAACTTTAAAAGTAAAATGTCAAATCAATGTTCTCAGAGGTCCTACTTGAGATAGAGTTTCAGGGTAATCTGCCATGTGGGGAGATCGGTCTGTTTCAGGATGCAGTTTCTCATTTTATTTAAATTTGGAGCCGAATTTTGAAACATAATTTTTGGAGTTGCAGGGGTATTTTATTGACTTTTGCTTTAACCAAATTAATAAATTTTGTTTCATTGCTACATATAAACTGCTGATTGAAACATCCCCATATCCCTGGACTCCTGCATTAGCTTAGTTGACCAGAAGCTCCTGGTACTGCTCAGAACGGAGAAAACGACCAAAGGAGTCTTTCTCCATCAGGGCGTAAATCCTCTTCTGGGCCAGATCAAAGGTGGAAGATGAGAGAGCCACCAGGTTCCTCAGGGTCACATCCTTGGTGAAGTGGTCAATGTTTACCTGTTGAGAAAAAGGAATACAATCAACAGTTAGAAAAAACAATAGATGTGTGGTTTAAAAGTCTGCCGATGATCGATTACCAAGTATACTGTGAATAACCTAACCTATTCACAAAAAGGACATAGGGATGGAGATTCCCTTACCTCTCTGGGTCCCTCTGACTGGATGAAATCCTCATAGATCTTTTTGGCCTTGGTAGCCAGCTTAACGGGATTCTTGGTCTTCTTGAAGTCCTCACAGGCCACCCAGAACTCGATGTTCTCATCACTGAACTCAGACTGAAGGAAGCTGCGGAAAGCAGCCAGACCATCTGACAAGAGCAAAGGAAATGAGCAACTGTCAGGGATCAGGGTTGTGCTTTTTTTTTTCTTTCCCACAGAGCTGTAGGTTTCTCCCCTTAGGTGGGACTGACAGGTTTGTCCCTACACACCTGCTCCTGATCTGCCGTCTGCCGTCCAGTCACTTAAAGGACAGTTTTGTGTTTAAAATTATATTCTTCTGAATACTTTCTAAAAATATTTCGAAACATTTTTTACTTCTAGGAATAATGTTACACATCTTTACGTGCTTTTAGTGTTTTCTCTCAATCAGCATATATTGTTATGATTTGTGGGGACTGTTATGGCAAGTAGATCGCCTACAAGTTACATTCCAACTAAGTGTATGTAATGGGCTCTCTTGACTCACTTTCTGGTACAAAACTTACTTCTAGTCCTCTGAGTTAATTCTTGTTTTTGTTTTTTAACCTTGCGCTAAGGCTTATGCTAACTCTGCTCCCTCTACCTTCTCCTAAGGTTACCTTCTGAGTTCTTCCCAAGATCTATCTTTCTGTAATGCTTCATAGATTCTCAATTCAAACCTCATGATACCATAACTGGACAATTTCCTTCAGCAACTACAAGCCCCTCACATTTTCAGAACCTCCAGCCTTCCTGTCCACCCTCCAACACCATTTACTTCATTTTGTAACCCCCCCCCCCCCCCCCCCCCCCACACCTCAGACTCTACTCACTTTGCTTGGATCCACTCCTATTCTTTATTACTCTTCTCACAAGCTTCACTATTTATTCACTGCACTAATCTCTCACCTTTTCCTCTCGGTGAACCACCACTCTGTTATCACAACCCCCTTTGACCAGTCATCTACATCTACCTTTGTAAATCATTAAACTTGTTAAAGTTTCACCACTGTCTCCAGAGAGTTCTATTCAATTTCATTCAGTTTTATTTATACAGCGCCAATTCACAACACATGTCATCTCAAGGCACCTTACAAAGTCAAATTCAATCAAATCATACAAACAGATTGGTCAAAAAGTTTTGTTATCCAAGGAAACCCAGCAGATTGCATCAAGTCTTGACAATCAGCATTGATTCCCATTGAAAGAGTGTAGAGCCACAGTGGACAGCTGTCTGTTGCCAATGGCTTTGCAGCAATCCCTTATGTCTCCTTGCATTTGGGTCAGAAGCTTGCCACAAACCATGACAATAACATTAATTAAAAACCAAGACATCTTTTTTAAGCATCAACTCTACACCTCCATAGAACTTGTACAAAGCATATCAGCTTACAGCCATATTGACGAAAGACCGTCACAGGGAAACAACTTGAAATCTAATTAGGACATGAATCAATATTATACTGTCAACAATAACATTAATAAAGTGTGAATAACTCAAAAACGTACATACTTTTGCATTTTCAATTTAAATGCATGTGTTGAAAAAGCTAAAATTACTTTTAAAATGACCAATGATCATTGCATCATCTACCACACCCTAAAGTAAATCACATTGTTAGGGTAATGACAGCTTTCATTTGGAATAACTGCTGTGAATATTCAGGAAAAATGCTTTACCCAAAGAAAAGCAGCAAGAATGAGTATGTTCAACAGCGTTGTAAAAAGTTTTTGTTTTACTGCAACACCTAAATATTTCAAACCAAATAAACCTTATTACTGGAAATAAATAAACTGCGTAAATGGTTTCAAATTATTTCATTTTATGAAAGAGACCAACCCTATGTAACAAAAGTAATTGACCCCCTTGGTAAATCATGACTTAAATGTGATTAAGGATTAGATATTTGTTTCACTAGCCACACCCAGGGTTGATTATTGGTTGTAGAGCCAAGAAATTACTTAAATGGAACCTGTCTTACAATATGCAAAATCAAAAACTAACACATCCCTTACTCATCTAAAAATGAATAAAAACAAGAACAAGTGACAACAAAGTCACTGATAGCAGATTCCCACTAGAAAGGTTTATGAAGCCATTTAAAAGGCTGTGGAAGTCATCCAGAGCCTTTTGAACTCATCTGCTAGACTCATCCAGGACACAAGACACAAAACATCTGGAGCACTGCAGACTCACCCGCCTCACTTTAGGTCATTGTTCACAATTCCTCACTAAGAGAGACTGAGCAAAAAAGGGCACCAAAGAGAAAGTACCAAGGATCAAATAATTTTCTCACATTACGGAAAAGTCATCTTGATGACCTCGAGACTGGGAGAATATTCTGTGGACTTACAAGACAAAGTTGGAACTTCTCAGAAAGTCTCATGACCTCTGGTGTAAATTAACAGAGCAAAGAACATGATGTTTAGAGTCAAACATGGCCCACCAGCAAAGCCGTCTCTAAATGGCTAAAAAACTGAGCACTCTGGAGTGGCCTAGTCAAAGTCCGGCATGAAATCAGATTGGGATACTGTGGCATATGTTGAAGCAGGCCATTTGAAGCCTCTTACAACTAAAATCATTCTGCAAAGACAGATGGGCCAACATTTCTTCACAGCAACATAAAATAGTGAATGCAAATCGTCACGAATGCCTAAAGGTTTATGGGCACATAGGTTCCAGGTTGGTCAGGAAAGCTTTTTACTATAGTAAAAAAACAATCAAAAACTTCTAGAGCTTACTGTACCTGTTTTCAACCAGCTTTTATGATTCAAATAATCACTTTAATTGCTCAGAAATAGTAAAACCATGATATTGATATTTAGTTACACTACATAACTGTTTAAATATTTAAAAAGGTAATGCAGAGAGAGATGTGTTTGGAAAGATGTTCAAATGTATTATACCAAAATGTAATTATTTTGGACCAAAATCTTCTAAAGATATTTCAATTGTCAACTTCACCTAATTCAGTCAAGGCTTAAAACATAGAAAGAGGATGATTTTACTTAATATTAACTCTGTTGTTCTTAAGCCACTTTGCAGCTTCTTATCTTTTTTTCCTAAATGTAACAGCTACCATTATATCAATTTTAATAGGATGAACCAAACTGTTCGTGTTTTCCTTCTCATTACCCTTGGATTTATCAAGCAGGAAAACCTTCGGTGACTCTAACTAAACGGAAAATTGAAAACTTTAAGTCATTCTCATTGTGGGAGAATAAAACAATTGTCTAACAATGAGATTTGGAGATTTTGTGAAAGATTCAGTTTCTCAACTTTTTAGAATTTTATTCCAACTTTTGGTATTTAGCAATTTCTTTTTCTCCTTTTAAAATCAACCCATCTGGCTTGTTTGAATGACATGTTTGCTTATCTAGTATTTGATATAAATGAACTTGTGTGTCACATCATTTTTAAACCCCGTGGAAACAAGATATTATGGATCACTAGCTAAAACGTCCATACTTTACTATTTTCAGTTGATAGGACATCAACTGAAAATAGTAAAATATTGATTTAAAAAAATCCTTTAATCACATCTTGTCATGTCAGTGAGACTATGCTACTGCAATACAATATCTATGCACATCTTTACCAGTTGTACATCTTTACCAGTTGGTAGATGTAAAGGGTACTTGGTAAAATTGATAGCAGTTCTGTTTGATTTCTTAACGTAGTTTTGCCAAAACTTTTTAAATTAGCCCAAAACGAGCAAATATAGCAACATAATTACCAAATCCTATGACCAAAGATTAGATTTACAAGTATGAAAATGTACTTTCAAGAGCAAAAATGTGTCACTTTCAATGAAAAGGGACTGTGATTACTCCAAAACGATGTCTAGTACAACATCCTTGCAATTTAGTCAAAGCCATTGTGATTTCACACAATGCCGGTGAAAGCTCTCATTGTCTGTACAAGCCGGTGTTGCAGATGATAAGCATTCTGCTCTGGCCTCAGGCTTTTATCTTCCATCTAAATGGCTAGCTTGGTTCAAAATAGCTTGGAGTTGTAATCAAGCTCCAGCCTTTCCTTTTGTTGTTTTTTTGACAGACCTTTAGTACAAGGACACACAAGCGTGGAGTCACACATACACAGGCACACACAAAAAAAGGCCGTTTAGCTGAATCTCTGTGTCAGCAGAACTACTTTGGATTTTGTACTTATTTCTTTCTTTGGCTTTGTCATTACGTCAGAAAAATTATTTTTCACTAAAAGCTAAACATGCAAAAAAGTATGAAGGATATTATTAATGTAAAGTGAGTAAATGATCATGACACAACGGGTAGCAGCAGCCGAGATATAAATCAGCACTGTGGACTCAGTCTGATTTCTCCCTAGAGAAGTCACCATAACACGAGTAACCTTCATGGGCAGCTTTAAACACACAAACACAAATGCGTACACAGATTAACTCAAGCATGCAAACGCTATACAAACATATCTCTCATCCTCAGACGGCGCAGAAGAAGTCACTTAGGAAGGTCTTTCGCCACCCAGAAAATGTTTTAGTGTCCACAAATCAGCTGTTTAGTGACATCTGTGTGTGGTTTTTAACACGAGTGACTTATTGGCAGGAGAGTTTACATATATGGATAAATACCATTAACTGTTAGAGGTAATCGCCCGTCTCACCGGTCAGGCTTTCTGAGCACTTTGTGAGGTAAACAGAGGAGCAGGAGGTCTGTTCCTGGTATGCATGATGATTATAAATGAGTTTTCCCCACTCAAACATTGCTTACATTTCTCCCTAGTCGGCACCTAAACTACTCTGATGTTATCACCTTTTAACCTTGAATATATATCTTTATATTGGTAACAGACCCACGCTTTGGTGACAACTCCACCACTAAGGGTTATGTTCCCTTTTCTTTTTAAGGTTGGAACCTACCATTGGGGCATCTGCCGTTCTGACACGGCATGATTTGCTCATAACCTATCAAAGCTACTCCTGCATGCTCTTCTATGTGGCTCCTCTGTTCAGGGGTTAACTCTGGCCCCCTCAGATTTTTGGTTTTGGTCATATCTGGGCTTTTGCACAACATACATATCTGCACATCTATGAATTGTAACATTACTGACAAATGATCAAACATATTTCTTTTATGGTTTGGTTAAATTCAATTTCTTTTGGACAGTACTGCCACATCTTGCTTTCCCCTTTTGTTACGGTCATTGAGCCAGGCTCCATTAATTAAAGATACACTATATAGAATTAATACTGGCTTAGCAATTGATTGATCTGAGATAGATGCGGTCCAAGTTTGTCATAAAAAAAAATCAGAAGTCATTGAGCTGCATTACAGGTTGCAAACATGATATTTTTTTTATTATGATCAGATTTAAAGGTATGTATTAACTGGTTGAACTCTGGATGTGTAACTTGGAACCTTGATCCGAGTTAATTCATGGACCTTTATTTTTCAAATCACAAACTCAAAATATGCTCTATTATATCTTGTGAGCTCTGCAGCACAATTACTTGGAAGAGATAATAAAAGCAAAACTCTTCTCATAATCCTATTTACTACAAGTAAATATCATTGAGATGTCTAAGCAAGCACACAAGCTCTAAAGCTTTTATGGAAACTTCGTCTGTACCTATCTATATGTGTTTAATCAAGACAGACACTGGACATCAGGAGAGGAATATGTTGCACTAGGTGTTATATAATGTTGTGAATTGTATTAAATAAGGAGGCTTTTCCCGGGCGTGCTCCGCTGGCGTGTGGGCAGTGTGCATGACCCACATGCGGAGGCCTTAGTGCCCGACGTGGCTGATACGGGTTCGATTCCAGCCTGAGGTCCTTTGCCACATGTTTTCCCCCCTCTCTCAAACCTCCTTTCCTGTCAGCCTGCTTTGTAAAAATGAGCCATTAGTGCTGCAAAAAAACCCAGAAAAAGAGGAAAAAAAAGGAGATCTCTGCTTTACTTCACTCCCAACAAACAAAAGCAGGATGCTGCAATAGGTGATTTTAAAATTGTCAAATTGTGTTCTATTTTGGGCTTTCAGACACCAAAATGGTGGCTAGAGCATGTGCGGGCGACATACTTTGGGGAAAAGCCTGTAAAGAATAAACATTAAACATTTATTTAAATGTATTTGTCTAATGTTTTTATTAGTAAACAAAATGCTTGTTGTTTAGGAATGTTTAGGAAATTATGTTCAAAAACAATTTAATAATAATTTCTTAAATTATTATTTGGAGCCACATAAACCAGAAATTGGCATGCAGTATTGACACATTATCATTTGTTGTTACAGATCAAATTTGTGATTTCAAAAAGGATTTACAGTAACTAACAGAGGCACCGTAAGAGATCAAGCCAAGAAAAAAAGGGACCTACAGCTGTTGTTCAGGACTCGTTCCAGACTCTCACGCCACTGAGCAGCCTCCTCAGGAGTAGGCCTGCATGACAAGAACAAAACAAAAGGTGATGGTTGAGTTCCAGGACATCTGTGGTGGCTAAGAAGTAAAATTTGTTGTTCGCTTTTTTGTATTTTGGGGATACAGCGTTAAGAAAAAACTGCTGTGGAACCATAGACTTGTGTAAGACAAGCTTTTAAAATATTTGGAGAAAAGGATTTCATAACTTTAACTTAGAAGACGTTTGATGTTAAAAAGATACTTCAACTCCAACACTGACCAGTTGTGACTGATTCCTGAACCTGTCTCCTCTGCACACCTACGTTATAGTGTCTAACTAGAATTATTTGGCCTTTTTTGTTTCATGCAAGTACAAAAATGTTTCCTGTTCATTCAAACTTCAGAATTTATCCATTTAAAAAAATATTTCACACGTTTATCTTTGACTTGCGAAGACTCAAACCTCTGATCTGCTTGCTCCAATTGATTAAAGTCTGGGAAATAATTCCCCAAAGCAGATTGTCTGGTATTTAGTCTGTGTCCGACCAATCACGAAAAGTATTTACACACAAGTGTTAATCTTTAAAAGCAGTTCAAAGGTGCTTGATCAAGCACTTAATTTCGTGCTTGATCTTAAAACACTATGGCCTTCCTGTCCCCTTAGCCATTGTTACTCAACAGCGGTGTTAGTGTCTGACCCTGCAGAATCGCAGTTCCCACAGTTTATAGAGCTCAAATAAGATAAAATAATGTAATGGATCAACATGTGTGAGGATGATTACTCCTTCTGTCCTTAACTACAGTGGCAGAAGCTTA
This sequence comes from Fundulus diaphanus, assembly GCA_037039145.1. Lineage (NCBI taxonomy): Eukaryota > Metazoa > Chordata > Actinopteri > Cyprinodontiformes > Fundulidae > Fundulus > Fundulus diaphanus. Next base: position 17,265,735 of record CM073128.1, on the reverse strand, counting down.
GAAGAGAAATAACAGTCCAAAGGGCTAATAAAAAAAACAGGTCATAAACGTTACAAGAAAAACAAAAGATAGAATAAAAAGAAATAATTCTGTGCTCAAGCTCTCCGGTTTGATTAAACTAAATGACTGAAGACATCATCTCTCTAAATTCAGCTGATGAAGTATATCTGAGATTATTATTATTATTTTTTTATGTTGTTTGGGTCAAATATTTAGTAACATATATTACTTACAAGAGTGTATTGTAACAGAGTTAAAACAAAAAACAAGAAAGCAAAACCCATTGTTCAACATCTCCCAAACATTTTTCTCTCCAAGCAGTATCTTGAAGGCTTCTGCTTTGTTGCATCTGACATCTGAGCCAACCAATGTCAGGGGAACTCTAATCTCTTTTGATCAGCACCTCTTCGTGACTGCTCGGGGCTCTGTTCTCCTACAACACCGTCACTTATCAGGTTAAGGCAACAGGCGAAACACAGCCCACCTCACAGGCACAGACACTCATCAGCCCAGAAGAAAAAAAACCGAACACTTACTTTTGCAGCTTCTCCGGCTTCTTGTCAACCTTCTCCGGGTATGGTATGATGAGGTCGATGCCATTTTCGGGCTTCTGGAGTAAAACTCCCAACTTTGACTTGATCTCTTTAGCCCTGGGTTAGACAAAGCAGAAGCAGATGTTAAGTCTTTGGTTTGACATCTTGACAAAGAAACAATAATCCGGTTTTAACGGGCCTCGTGCCAGCGTGCAGCTAACACTAAAAACAAATTCATGTCAGATAAACAAGTTGTTAGATACCAAATGTTTTTGTTCCATGATTCTAATAAAGCCATAGAAGACAAGAGGAAACTACGGTAATCTCAAGTAGTTATAAAGTATCCCTTTAAAAATCATATTAACTGCAATGCTGTAGAGGTCTATATCTTCTGGGTTTCATTTGGATTTAGAAATTTGTCTGATCCTGATCCTTTTCTCTGTTTTCAGCTTAGACACAATTTAATAAATAAGAGTATGTCACTTGTTAAATCTGTTTTTGATCTGCAAATAAAATAACATAAAAGAGAACAATTTCACAGGTCCCTTAAAACCAACAAAACGTGTTTGAAGCAATCTAATTTCCAAAAAAAAAGTTTTGATACTGTGTTACATTAAATTAGAAAAAGGTTAAAGATAAAATAGTTTTTACTTGTGAATGCTTTCAAACGAAAGCATCAGAGGTAGAAAAAAAAATAAAACAGGCTGATTGATGAACGTCCAGTTGGAACAAAACCAAACAGAGTAATACCACTTTAAGTGGTATTAGGGTTAAGGATAAGAATGATGCAACTCTTACCTTTCAATGCAGGTTTGAGGCAATGCAGCTAATCCTTTACACATTTTCTGATGTTTTCAGTTGCAGTACTTAGAAGAGAATTGGTATTTCCTGTTAGCTCTCTGCAAATCTCCACAAGCTCTGTTTGCTGTCTGTCTCTGAGTTTCAACACACGGAGAGTTTTTATATACAGACGCCCTTTGGGCTGGAGGCCAGCGGCTAAGCCAATCAGGCTGGAATGTGTACACCATGGGTAGCTGAGCATCCTGGCTGAGGAAGGGTGGGTTTTCAGACGGGAATGGGTGTTTACCTCAAGGTTTCAATTAGCAAAAAGCTCTTGAACACCTTTATTATTTCTGAAACACTGATTGTAAATGTATATATATATATATATATATATATATATATATATATATATATATATATATATATATAATATATATATATATATATATATATATATAAAACCCATCTCGGAATATATGTTAAAATTAACACGTTAACTATTCGTGTCATTTTTTTTGATGCCCTAAAATTAATTAAAGCTCCACTTATAATTTACCTCCACTTAAGCTTTAATGTCCGAAACAGACATTGTACGCAAACCAGAAAGCAATGCAGCAAAGCCTGCTACAGATATCACCATATGTCGCTCTCTCACGCGATCATCAGACTTATGTAACTATGGTGTCTACACTCCTATTCATTACCTATGTCTGCTGAGTGCCACTATGCAGAGGCATGTGTGTAGCACATCCAGGCTGTCGCACAAGAATGGAAGATAGAGAAAAAGTTAACAACGCTTTGGACAGACAGTGCTCGAAAGATGACAGGAGATTCAAGACTCCTTCCACATGAACGTCTGTCTTGCACTACACCCGCTTTATAGTAAGCAATCACTGTGTCACTAGGATTTGACACTGTTTTAATCAAATGTTAAAATGTTTGTCACATCAAGCGCAGTGCATCTAATGTTTTATTTCACAGTTTTTTACAAGTATATCAAAGTAAAAAAACAATAAAAGCCACTTTTGTTGAACTGATGACTTAATTGATGACTCAAAGAATCTTTAAAAGAAGCTGACTTGACCTAATCAGGATTGATCACACTTTTTAACAGATGTGTGGTTAAAAAAGTATTTTTTTATGAACCGATGAACAGCCCTTGATCAGTGTGTTGCCTGAGTTATGCAGAGGGTTGCTTGACCAGATATATCTGTTGCTATCACTGTTTTAGTCTGTGGACATATTCTCTGTGACACTTCAATTCCCATATTTTCAACAGTATTTATTTATTTATTTGGCTTTTTCAGGCTTGAGAGCAAACATTTTTCTAGAATGCTTCAAAACACAAGTCGAAAAACCTAGCCTGGTCCTGCCAGTCCTCTGACGGTGGCTTCATTCATGTATTGTGGCTGAAGGCCTTGCAGCCTGAGTTATGTCATTTAAGTTGCATTGAAGAGAGCAGCAAATAATGGAAGTAAGACATTTTCCTGAATGATTCATGGCCTTCTCAAAGATAAAAACCTATCTGCATTGTCAATTCTCTCATTTTGAATCCGATTTTTAAAATCAGATTCAGCTTTATTTGGCCATGATTGTATGCACAATCAATGAATCTGACTTTGGCTACAGGGCTCACAGCATACATTATTAGGGTATAAATATATAAACAGAAGTATGTACCTGTGTATGTTTTTTTTTGCCACATGTAAAGAAAATATAAAAAAGGGATTTTATGATAGTGCAAATATGATTTTTACTGTCTGAGTTTTGTGTATTTGCCACAGTTCAGCCTTCTTCAGTAATCTGGGACCACCCGGAGATACTGTTAATGAGTACAAGTATCTCCGGGTGGTCCTAAATAACAGACAGACAGTGAACGAATAGAGCTCATTTAAAGACAGGACAGCAAAGGCTTTCCTTTCTTAAAAAGTTAGTTTAAGTCGATGTTAACTTGATAATTCTCAAGATCTTTTAAAGACGTTTTGTGGAAAGTGTTATAACTAATCGTATGGTTTGGTGGGATAACGTCAGCACAGACGAACACACAATGGAAAATAGTGACCACCAGTAAGCTTCAGGGCATCGCAGCAGTTTGGAACACATCTTTAAACAGAGATCTCTTAACAAGGTAAAATGTATTCTTGCTGTTCTGAATCATTAAAAGGGCTGGGTAGCAATGCCCTCTACCTGAGGGTAGCAGTTTAAAAGCAACAATGATTCTGATCAGCAGATGGATATATCTATTGATCTGCTGATCAGAATCATTGTTGCTTTTAAACTGCTACCCTCAGGTAAAAGGTATTGCTACAGAGCTCTTTAAAAAGTAGAACAAAACAGTCCTTTGTACTGAAAGCAATTAGTTTTTTAAAGAACATAATTGTCTGTGTTTAAGTATGTTTTGATTGGAATGATGTGTCTTAATTGATTATTTTTGTGTTTATTAGTTTCTTATGAGTTGATGTAAACGGCCAGTGTTACTTGTGCAATAAAAAAGAAAAAATCCCCATTCAGAAAACAAAGCTTCTATTGTATTGTATTGTATTGTATTGTATTGTATTCTATATGCTTATTTTGTTTCAACCCAGTGTATCTGACTGCTTAGGCTGTGAGATGTTCCTTGTGTCCATCAGAGAGCGACAGCCTGGGGGACGAAATGGTTTATGTGGTTTTTGCAAAAAGTGCTCTGTGGCCCCAACCTCAAGGTAAAAGTTTGTGTGCATGCATGATGTTAGGAATCTGCACAGATTTTAGCTGCAATTTTCCTGACTCTAGACCTGAACCAGTCTAAGATGGAGGGAAGGTCAGCCCTGATGATCCTCTCTTCAGACCCAATTGTTCATCACAGTTTGAACCTCTTCTGTTTTGCGGATGAGCCAAACCACACAGTGATGGACGAACACAGGACAGACTGAGTAATGGCAGAGAAGAAGATGACCCACAGCTCTGCTGGCACTGTCTTCTAAACAGTGCTTATGTATGAGGACCAGCTCAGATCCAGAAAAAGCGTGGTTCCTAGGAATTGGAACCATTTGGTGTTTCTGACTGAACCAGTGGACCACCTGATCCACTTCCTGTCTATGTTCAGACTCGTCACTATCCTGCATGAGACTAATGACAGTGGTGTCTTCTGCAAACTTGAAGAGTTTCACAGATAGATCAGCTGCAATGCAGTCACTTGTGAAGTGAGGAGAGAAAAACAACAGCACCGTTGCTTGTCGTTCTTGAGTGGAAGAAGAGGTTTCCCAGCCTCATCTGCTTCTGCTGCTGGTCAGTCAGAAAGCTGGTGATCTAAGTGGAGGCCGGCATTGTGAGTTAGGTGGGCGTCTGGTGGAGAATGTCCAGGTTGATGTGGTTGAAGTACACAGAATCCTGGTGTACAACCTTTGGTGGTCGAGGTGATGCAGGATTAAAATTAGTCCCAAGTTGACTGTTTCATCTGCCAACCTGTTTGCCCAGTAACCCAGAGGAAGGGGGCACAACAGGGGGCCTGTGATATCCTTCAGATGCCTCAAAACCAGTCGCTCAAAGAATTTCACCACCACAGACATAAGGGGGAGAGGTCTGCCATCATTTAATCCTGCTATGGTGTGCTGTTTGGTGACCAGGATAATGGTGGAACATTTGAAGCAGCAGCAAACCTCGCACAGCTCCAGAGACTTTTTAACCACTTAAATTAATATTGGGGTCAGAAGTTAGAGAGAGGTTAGTTGTAGAGTTTCTGGTTGAGGTGCAGGAGGTCCTTTTGTGTGGAGGTGGAGTGTGGTTGGTTTTCCAACCTTCAGAAGAAACTGTTGAGGTCGTCAGCCACTCGGCAGGTCATCCCATTGTGGGGGATGGGCTCCTGTAGCTAGTAATGCTGTTCAAGCCACAGCAGCTTTTTAGCTTCTCGCTGCAGCTTCTTTTAGCTGGCCTAATCTCCTTTTTCAGGTAGTTTCTGGTCTGCCCTGTCCCCACTCTTCTAAGCCTCTTCCTTGCCAGAGGAAGGAAGACGTGGCTTCCTAAAATTTCAAGTGAACCATGGTATATGGTTGTTGTATGTGCGAAAAGTCATGGTCTGCACAAACATGTCCTCACAAAAACTGATGTGTGGTGTCACAGTTTCAGCAAATTCATTCAAGTGAGTGGATGAACCTTTAAAAACACTCCAGTCTGTGCAATCAAAGCAGGCCTTCCTTGCAGTCCTAACAACAGACGTAAAGGTTTTAATTTGTTTCCTGTAATTTGGAATTAGATGAAGCAGACAGTAATCAGACATTCCAAAGGCTGAACGGGGAACTGCACGGTATTTCTTTAAGAGTGTGTGAAACAGCAGTTCAGAGTGTTTTTATTTTAATGTTGTTAATAGCAACATTTTACATTTTGTTTATATTTTGGGTGTTTTGTCCCCACATATATTATCTGCTCATGTTATCTGAACATCAGAAGCTGTTTTCCAGCTTCTGATGTTCAGGCTTGTGATTGGATGTAAACACAAGCCAAACAATGATAACTCCCGCAGTGAATAAAAGGGTTTGCAGTGTATAAAAGATAACTCCAGGTGGTGGCTACATGTCTTCTGTAACACATCAGAGACCAACCCTCAATAATATGAAATTAGATTCCACTTTCTCTGTTTTTTGCTTTTTTCCTAGGAGCTCCCTGCTATGGTCTGCTTGAAACAGCTTGAAGTCCGACATCAGAAGTGCACAGTTCGGGATGTTTTCAACGAACTGTCATGGAGCAGAGGGTGGCAGATCCATGGAAGTCTGCGTTGCTTGTGTTAAAACAGAGCAGCTTGTCTGTTTTGTTCCCTAGGGAACAGACATTTGCCAAGTGGATAAACAGAAGTGTAGTGTGCAGCCCTCGCTGTTGGAGCCTGACAGCTCCCACAGTGAGCTGCAGCGCTTCCAACTAGGGTCCCAGAAAAATTATATATGCATATAAAGATCACCACTGCTTTGATTTTGATGTTGGTTTCCCAGAAAGAAGACTTTACTTACACTGAAGTTGCATTGTGAATGGGTTGAACACAGACTAAAGGTTGTTCTAAATTAGTTAAGATTATTTAAGATGAACTTTGGTTCTCTAACCTATATCTGCAGTGAACCCAAGATTCACTGAATCATTCTTATGAGATGGTTTTCAAATATGTTTATTTGTCCTTTTGTTCCTTTGTGTGTACACAGTTCCTTAGTTTCTTTAATCTCAATTTTGCTTAGCAGTTTTGTTGAGTTTCACTAGCCTAGTAGAGAGGATTTGTTGATTGAAATGTAGTGTTAATTCAGATAGACAACATTCTGTAATGATGTTCCCTGGATGCACATTTGTTTCTGTCAAACAATTCTTATTCTTGAAGAGCAGTTGTCACTGCTTTATTCTATATGTGTGTAGAGTTTGCTGTTAAAAGAATGCCAGTGCTCAAATCACTCAATTATTGTCCTAATATCAGCTGTTTGGGCTGATATTCACTGGACAAAACCTAATAGGCCGAGAGTTATCTAATAAACACTAAATAACTTAAAAACATGTGTAATGGCACAACAATATATATAGCAGATACATTGCTACATTGCAGATACATAGTGAAGATATCAAAAATATGACTCAAAAGTATATAGACTTATGTATCAAACTGAAAATTGGGAAATAACTAAAAACATTTTGCTTATTTTAGCTTTATCTTAACACCCCCATTGATTTGATTGAGTTTTGGTCACTCTTGGCAAGGCAAGGCAAGTTTATTTACATAGCACAAAAACAAGATAATTCAAAGTGTTTAATCATGCAGCACTTTGAGAGGAGTGGTCTTCTCTCAATGAACTTCATGATCTCAGTCACCTGAAATGGTTTTTCGTCTGTCTTGAAAGAGTTCCCCAAGGTAGTAATAAAAATAAAGACAAACCATTGAATGAGAAGGTGAGTCCAAACTTTTGACTGGAAATGTTTATATAGACACATGTTTCTCACCCCAAAAATATCCATGTTGCTCCTCTGTTTTCCCTCCTTTTATAAGTCATTGGATTGCTTTGACAACACTGCTGCTCACCTGCTCATCACATCCAGTGTTACACTGTAACGCCTTACAGTATCTCACAAAAGTAAGTGCACCTTTCTTGTTTTTGTATTATATAATTTCATGTAGCAAAACCAAATATATGACACTTCGATACAATGTAAAGCTGAAAAAACACACTGTACGATTCTTCTGTCGTTTGGATTGGACCGAGTTTCAGCTTCATCGTGCGTCCTGCGTCGTGTAGTATACAGGGGGTAACGGCGGGCGATTAGCCTCTCACGACCACATCCCGATCAGGAAGTGTACGGTCAGGGGAAAATCAAACATGTTTGAAATTCAGTCGGCCCTCATGAGTAATCGTGAATGCATCCTGCTTTTGAAGCAGAGCTATGAGTGTCTACGAGCCGATTTTCCCCAACCTCGCTCACTGCGCATGTGTAAACAAGGGAATTCTTCTTCTTCTCAAACAAAAACATAGGCGTGGAGAAAAGCATGGTGGCGGTACATGTGACGGAGTCAAACTACGGAGGAGCAACTCGTAGAACTGAAAAGGCAGAGCGTTCTCATGAGCCTCATATTTAACAGTGAGCATTGACACTTCTGTCTTTTTCTTCTTCTACTGTTTACCAAGAATGCTACATATTATCAATCTCGCTCACTGCATTTATTTGGGGAAAGGAGGGATATTCAGCAGAACTTTCTGAGCTGATTGGGCGAAGCGACATCTAGTGCCTGCCTACCTATCATGGAGTATCTCACTTTTGTGAGATACTCCATGATAAACCGGAAGACCCCTCCTACTGTATAAAAGCTTCATTAAACCTTTAACTTTTTTACTGCATCTATTTTTAAAATCATTATTTGCTTTTGTGTGATTGTTGCCAGCACCAGCGTCTCAAATAAAAAATGAACAGCTACAACATGACTATGTTACATGGAAATACAAGTGCTTAGAGATTTATTTCCAGTTAGAATATTACATACATCGATTTAAATGATTCTTTTTCAGGGTGGGATGTTGACACAACATACAACTTCAGAGATTAAAAAAAGACTTAGGTACACATGTTTAATTTAGGGTAGATACACACAGGGTTAAAATGATCAGTGCATAATACATCAGAAAAACTATCCCCAACAGTTGGATCAACTACCCTAAACAAGTTGGAAATAAAATGTACACGTTTATTTTGCTATCAACAACTTTGACATAATCTAGGCTGCTTTTTGTTTTTTGAGCATTCCTCCCATTTCATTTTTCCATCCATAATGGCAATTCACCCAGAGTCCTGATGAAACAAAGTATCCCCGGACAGTCACAACATCACATTTGATTGTCTGTATGCAATTATTTTCCATTAATGCTGTATTAGAGCCATGCCAGATGTAATCAGATGCAAACTTTCTCAAAAGTTCCACTTTTGTCTTGCCAAAGGTCTTGGGGACCATGAAGTGTTTTTTCTAGGGACATTTATAAAAAGCAGTTGTTTTTTTTGGTAGCTCTCTCCAAGAGAAGCCATGTTGCTCAGCCTCTGTCTTACTGTTGAAACACAAACACAATTGAGGTAATTGATGCAAAATGTTGTTTTGCATTCTTTTGTGACATCATGGAGGAGTTTTTTGTTTGCTCTTCAAGTAACTTTGGTAGGTTACTTGAAGAGCAAGTTTACTACTTGGGAAGGTTTACTACTGTTCCATGTTTTCCCCATTTGGGATACTCTCTGTGGTTAGTTGGGGTCAAGACTGGCTTTGTAATACTTTCTAAACTGATGGAAGTCAATGACTTTGTTTTTCATGGTGATTTCATCTGTTCTTGAATTTATTTACTGTATCATGGTATGGTTTCTGAGATCTTTTAGCCTACTTCATGTTGTTAGACATAGAATGTTGGATGATTATTTGTCCATGGAAAAAGGAAAACTCAAATATATCAGTCAAAGCCTCAAATTAATATGATATTCAATATGACATCCATGTTTAATGCATTTAAACTTCATTGTTAACTGCATTCGTGATTGTCAGTAGGACACCTTGTATATGCTGAGAGCATAAGGAAGGGGCCACTTCCTTATGCTTTCAGGTAAGGTTTGTCAGATGATAGTAGTTCCCTCCATTTCCAAAAACTCAGCATGCATTTTAAACAACCTTGTAGAGCATCCATGTAGTCCAAAATTACTTAATTTTGTGTAAAATACTAAACATTCAAGATGACGAAGCACCTAAAATTTAACCAAAAACATAATCTTTGTAAACTCAAACTGACTTTTACTTCATTATGGAAAGTTTGTTAAACACTGATTCATGATTTACTCTGGGATAAACGTTTTTTTAACTTAATGTGATAAAATGTGGATTTTATGTATTTTCCTTCTGAGAGTTATACCTTTCTTTACATTAAATAAGAGTAGCTTCTGTTATGCATCAAGTCTAAAAATTCCGGGTTAAATCAGAGATAATCACCAAATCTAGTGTCATATATAGTTTCACTATACACATTAACCTTCACAGAAAATGTTAGACATTCACAACTTTATTTCTTCTTAAATAAAACAAAGTATTTCATGTCAGGGTTTTCAGGGAAGAAAAATATTCATCTCCCATACCCATTAGTGACATTGGTTGCATAATGAATAGAAGAATAGCAAAGTAACCACAGCTTTCTTAAAACTTTTCACTACATCTACAGGAATAGAAATTTCTGTTCCAAGCATGTCAACATATAGAAACAGCACAATTAAAAAGAGGTGTATAGGCAGAAATTGCTATATAACATGGTACCATATGCCATGTTATATTGACCATAACATGGTTTTGTTCTCCCTCCCCCTTTTTTATGTGTCCTGTTTCAGGCATACCATATGGACTAAATGGTTGCCTACATGTTCCACTGCAGTTTTGCTCTACACAAAGGATATCCCAAAAAAGTGTTCAAATTGCATAAGCATTTTGGAGTTAGCCCCAGAAGGTCGCAGCAGTCCCAGGCTGCCAGACACAAAGCATCACCCCAAGATAGCCCTACACCTGTCCCCGCACAGAGGTAAGTCGCCAGCGAGGCACAGGAGCAGCAGCCCCCAGGGCAAAGAGACACAGAGTGAGATGTTGGGTACCGAACATGGCTTTAATCTTAAAATGACTGGTGTTGTGTCATTTTTGATTAAGTAAGACAAGCAAATTAGAGTGTTAGTTATTAGTCTCTGGACTCTTTATCTTGATCTCAAATGATTACTCAAATATATCATAATCGTTGGAAATTACAGTAATAACAAAGATAAAAATGGTAAAGCAATTTTCTGCTTCCAAGCATATCACAATTCTGATCTTTAAAGAAAAGTTATTAAAAATCAGTTGTGCCGTATCTAATGTTAAAATCCATTGCAGGTCCTGTGAGAGGACCCTCAAATCAACTTTACTGAGACGGAATTCATTCATCTTTTATGTTACTCTTTGATTAAAGTGTCTCCAGCCAACTGAGGGCACAAGGAATTATGGCTTTAGGGGAAAAAAAAAAAAAAAAATAAGAAAGACCAGGAAGGCCAGATGCTGCTCAGTACATGGGCATGGCTTGGACTCTGTAACACCTTTTTTCATTTCGAAACATTTCATTGCTTGGTCCTAAAATTGTATGCACTGGCTCTTAGCTTAGTTTTCATTTGGACTGTTAATTTATATGCAACACAGAACATTCAAAGTAAACAATCCTTATATTTGCTACAGGGATGAACCCTATAATACGTACTGTTCATCCAAACACATTAGCCAGAATTAACCCAGATAATTCTAATACACAATTTAACTCTGCCATCAAATAAATAAACAACACCCTGTCCAGAGAACATTTGGCACCCTGGAATAGGACGCATGGTTCAAGCTTCTCAAATGAGCCTAGCCTGTCCTATTAGCCATGATTTTTAGCCTTGAGCTATTAAAGGAGATCAGCTTTGTTGGCACAGCATTTTGTTAGGAAAGTGCTTGTTTCAGCACTGCCTGTTCTGTAGCCAAACAATAGTGGAGTCTTGTCAATTACGTAAAAGCAGCACTTAGAAAAGAGTGAAATAGAGTGATGGGATGTTTATTTTTTCAAATCTGAGATGCATGTATAAAGCCTGTTCTATAGTTTCATCTACCTGCTTTCATTATTTTCCACTTTTACTGCAAATTCCCAAAACATATACATGTGTCAACTACCTGTAATTTCTATGTTTTGTCTACAATTTAAGAAGAAAAAGTTGAGAAAAATAACAACAACAAAAAAATAAACATTTCCAGAGAGGCAAAATATTTACAACCTTGCTTTGTAAGGACTGTTTCTTATTTTGGAAACCTTATATGAAAAATACTAAAGTTGGCACACATTAATCACTCTGCATTAGCATGTTGTGTGTGATGATTTCATTCGGCAGATTTAAGTAATGTTGTGTTTCTGTTTTGTGGACTTCTTTTGTATTTCCTTTGCAGACAGCACATGCACAGAGCCACACAAGATGTTTGCTTTCATTACATTAGTTCCTGTAAGCTGAGAGCCCTTTGAGTGTATGTGCAGTTTGGCCAATGGCAAGGGTTGGACTGTTGTTCAAATAAACTGGCAACAGTTGGCATCCAGGTGTTTCATTCATCGTGTTGACAGAGGCCTTAGGCTCGATTTATAATCAGAATAGCGATCTTAAAGTGCAGAAAACACCATAAAATCTGTTTTCCGAAGCTATTGACTCCAAATGACTCAATAAAGACATAACACGTGAAACAGTAGTCAACTGGTATAAACAACCATGCTAGAGTAAGCACATACACATTAAGCAGGGATGCATGACAGTTGGGCAGGTTTTACAAAAGCTTTTCAAGCCTTCATCTGCTGATTTAGTGCAACTCAATTCTACCCGTTTGTGCTTTCTTAAAGTCCAGGGCCCATATTCACAAGGATTCCCAGAGTCCTCTCAGAGAGCGCCATGAATTTTCTGCCAAGGGGTCTTAGCTTAAGAGTGATTTAGATAGCTGCTGAGAGCAAGTAAGGAGATGACAGAAATTCCTATCTTAGTGAGGATGTGTGGTTGACCCTGTTGTTAGGTGTGATGCTGTTTTTTAAGAGTTGTGATTGGTTGATCAATCAATGGAGATAAATTAATCGATTAGACTGGATTAAGAAATGTGTGACATGATGAAACTTAAATAAAAAAATAAATAAGTAATTGTCACACAGCATTAAATTGTTTGAATGTAACTTATTTACATCATCATCATTATTTTGGTATACTTATTATGATTACTCGTCATACTGATCATTTACTACTTAATCTATTAGATATTAATGTGCACTCACCTGTAAGAATTTTACTGTGATTGGCTGCATGTATAAAGCGGTTGTATATGGCAAAATGACCGACATAAAATGGAGAAAAACAGTTGAGAAAAGGAAACTGTACAGAGGAGCTGTGTCGCTGTAGCACAGCTCTCTCAGGAGAATAGAGGAGTGTTGAAAGGTGAGTTGATCACGGTGGAAAAAGACTTTGAAGTGCGCTGAAACGTTTTCAGAAAGAATAGAACGAAAATCCGGTTGCCTCCGATTTAAGCCTGTTTGCTGATTATGTGGATTATTTTCTTAAAATCTATGTCTCAGTGGTTTTTTTTTACTGGTTTGCTTACATCTATTGAGACCTTTAACACATATTGTACATGTCGTGCTGAAATGCACCACCAAGACAAGACAAGACTGGCATATGGATAGTTTTGTCAGAAAAGAAAAGATAGATGAGTGCTGGGCTTTGGAGCATTGCCTGCCAACCACACGCTGCCAGTGTGGGTCACTGATAGACAGTAACAGAGATGTATTTTTTACAGTATGTATGATGTGTTTGTTGCCCTTTGACCAAATGAGTCATGCAGGGTGTGTACTCCTTGTCATGCCTAGTGACAGTCGAGGTAGCCTGCAGTCCATTCACCACTGCATACATAACAGAACCAATAGAGATAAAAAGAAATTCAGAAAAACCAGAAGAAACATGTACCCCCAACATCCTAATTATTTTTACTTTAGTCTATGAGCAAAAATCTGTTCAAGTGCTAATGAAAATAACGGTGAGTGCTGCAGGGTATGATATAATCAAAAAGGAGGGAGGGTGGTGGGTGACGAGGTTATCACTAACAGCATTGAAGCTGTGGCACATCCAGCGTGTTTAATGCGATTTTATCTCATCTTCATGCTCTGATTTGTCCTGTTATTGCTTCTCAGATTGAATCTATATTAATAGCAACTTTTCCACTCTGTTCTCATGATGAACCTCAGGCATGAAACTGCCTGAATAAGGAGGTGTCCAGTTTCTCAGCGTTCTATGCGCATAGCCGGTGAGAGGAAATTAAATCGCTCTTCCCACAGCTTCATTAATTGTTTTTGTGAAATTGTTTATTTGCTGGGGCTTTTCCGGTGAACCTGGCGCTAACACGGGGCAGAGTAAGGCTACAAAGCCTGTTTTCTCTTGCAGCATGAAGGATTTGTCTGTAACTGACTGGTGGGCTAAACAAACAGGGAGAGGGAAGAGTCTGAGGATAAATACTTATGTATTCGTTAGCATTCCAGTTTTAGAGAAATAAATTGTATTCTCCATTAGGAGAGAAAACGGATTTTCCATTGGAAGGTCAGCATTGAATGTTGGTAATGGAACTTTTGCTAAGCTGCTTCACTGCAACACATTCCCATAAAGCTAAACCCAGTGCTCTTTTGGCAACATCACTGGTGCATTTGTAAATGTGAAATTACAAATGCACAACCTCAGCAATGCTTTCTAAAAACATGTAGGTTGGACAAACATTAAGAAACTCCGTATCAAGCTTTTCCTGTGTACTTTCACAGTCAAGAAGCCTCCGTATCAGTCTGATCAAATAAACTTGCAAGAATAAAACAACATTCTTAATCACGGCATTTTATTTAGTCCTGTGGTGTGTACGGTATTTAGGGGTCTGGTCATTAAATCGGGACAGATCAGACCTTAAAACTGGGAACAAAAAAGCCAAACCAAACATTACAAAGTTAGGCCCTGGTAAAAGAAACAGTTGAGTGGTGGGAAAGCTGGCTTCCTATAGAGCTCACGTACTTCATGTTTGTCATGTTGACATTTTGGCAGGGTTAATGCACTGAGGAGCACTTCAGGAGGGGGGGCGGGCAGCTAACTACTACTTATTGTAGGCATGTGTGTTATTGCATTTGCCACTAATGGGTTCTAGGCTGAGAGCTCATACAAGGTTTTAGTAAAACACAGAGCAGTTTTTTTTTTCTCTTAGAGAGACATACTTTCCAGTCATATGTCTTATATTATGGGCGCTCATATGTGCTAGTTTACATTATATTTCAAAGCAAGTGTTATGACAACAACTTTTAATTTGAACATTTTGCCTCATGTTGTTTTTATGTCCTATTTATAAGGTTGTAAAGTTACATTTAGAAAATAGAAATATGTTTGCAAGAATGTGACAAGAGTCTATCAATGTCTTTGTGAAAACTACTAATGTCTATTTTAGCTTAAAACCATGTAATCAGTGTAAAATACTCCTGTCCATCTCTGGATTGCTCAGATAGTGGATTTGAGGTTTGTTTCACGCAAGCCTAAAACAAAACAAGCATGAGTTGTTTCACAAACAGAATGTTTTATAAATCTAAAGAGTCTCCTCACTCTAAAATTGTACAGATCACCTTTTTCTGTCGATTATCATTATTGCATATATAACAGCTGACCTGTTGTGTGATTATACACCTCTAGAATAATATTTAAAAAAAATAATAATCAAGTCTGAGCACACAATCCCACCCCACCACCTTGCTGGGCACTGGGGCCCGCACCAACCTACAACCATGCTGGCATGCCCAAGTCAGTCCAACCCCACTGTGTTCCTTTTGAGTGAGGATGGACTGAAACTATCCCATTGATGCAATTTTCCCAGTGTTTTTCATTTTGTTGACTCGTGATGACTGACCTTAACCTATGCAAGTGAAGCCCACAGTGCTTCAGATGATGTTTTGATTTATTTTGTAACTTCTTGAATGAGTCGATGCACTTTTTGGGTAATTGTGGTGGTCCAACCACTCCTGAGAGGGTTCATCACTGTTTCATGTTTTCTGCATTTTTGATTCATTGCTCGCAATTTGGTTTGCTGATGGCTTAATAACCCTTTCCAGATCGATAGATGTCAGTGACTTCATATTTGATCTGTCCTTGAATTTCATTAGACTGTAGCATGATGTGTTGTTTTCTGAGATAATTTAGCCTTCGTGTTTCAGACCAGATCCATTCATTTTTTAAAATTCTACAGATCTTGCAGGTATACCTGGAAGTGGTAGGGCAAGTGGACAGAGCTTTAAAAAAGCATTATGAGTCACAGTTAATTGACGACTTAACTAGGATGGTGATTTTATTTTTCATTGGTCCAAGTGTGTTTGGACAAATCCTCACCCCCAAGGTGCGTTTCTAAGATACGTACATAATGGCTTTTTGCCATCTTTAGTGAAAGCAAGAGGTTTTCCCCCATTGGTCATCTAGTGTTCAGTTGTAGTCAATACTTATTTGTCTGTTACCTGCAACTGTGTAAGGTTTGGTAATTAGGCAGAAATCAAATGGAATTGCCACCCACAAGGAACCAGCCTGATCAAACCCTTTTCTTTTAAAACAGTCTTTCTTGAACTTCTACATGATCCATTTAATACATTTTAATAAATGCCAGAATGGCACATGAAACACACTAAAGCTGTAATTTTTCTGAAAAGGTTCCTCACCCAACTGTAAAATTAGATTCCAGACTTGGAATACATCCAAATAAGTTTATTTACAACATAAAGATGAGAAAAACTGTACTGCTAAAAAGGCTTCTGTGTTCGTGGTTTAACACCTTGTGGAGGAATAGATGAGCAATTAGATGGAGCGGTGGATCAGAGCAGGACTGACTCAAACAGAGAGATTTAAGGTGAAGGAGATACTGATGAATGATTCTACATAATAGTTAACTGTAATAAAAGTAAACAGCTAATTATTTTTCATTAACACTTGGCATTGAAACAAAAAATGCTGGTGTTATAGAAATGTTGACAAACTGCACCAAACATGAAATAAAACTTAGAAAGGACAGTATATAGTAAATATTGGGGACACATGATGGAAATTTGAAAGTAAAAATAGCCATAGATTTAAAGGTGCATAGCCACGTTATTTGAGTTACAATGTTTTTTTATGAAAGATTATCACATCCTGCTAGTGTATTAGTTATTATTTTGGTATTTTACACTTTGTTTTCGCTCAGTTTGTTAGTAAATTCCCATTGTGTTTATTTATAATAACAATGGAAGTACAACACTGCACATGTGCAGCAGGGGGTATGCCAGGAAGTAGCTAATGGCTATTAGCATCTCCCAGCAAAGTGTGGAAACAATGAGGAAAGGTTCAATATCCAGTGAAAAAAAATGCTAAAAATCTATGTTTCTAAGAGGGAAAAGACTAGAATAGCGCTGGGAATACAGTATAAACATTGGTGTTCACTGAAGTAGAAGCTAAAGCTAAGCTCCCAGGATGTGCCTGCAGAGTTGATTGACGTGAGTAAACGTCCTTATTAATACTGGGTATTAATAAGGTATAATAATACCCAATAAGGTGCTTATTGTTAGGCTCATAACAGACGGCAGACGCTTGGAGTATATAGCTTTATTTTATCATAATCAACTGGATTTTGGTGGTATTGGCATATAACGTGGCTATATACCTTTAAGGCTACAAAATTGACATTTTATTTAAATGCATGTTGTACATTTAAAACTGGGAGGATTTAATCCCTTAACAGTCAGCCTTGGCTAAAACCTATGATGACAAGTGACCGGTGGGCCCTTGTTTATTTATTTTTTATTTCAAATTGTTGTCCTCGCATTTTTCCCAAAAACATTTATAAAGATCATTTAAAAAGAATGAATATAGTTCACACAGGCATAATGGAATTAGAGTTGGCAAGCAACAATCTGTCAAAACAGGTCAGTTCTCTGGACACAGACAGATGGCTTGTTATATATGCAATTAGGAAAATTTCAGTTTCATAACTGGAAAATAAATAAAAAAGGATAAAAATATGCAAACATCCTTGAACTTTATAAAGCAAAGTTTAAGTAAAAACAAATGAAAACACTTTTATACATTTGCTTTAGTATAAAAACTAAAGCAAATGCAAAACTGGGAATCCAAACCCTGGGAACACCTACTCCTTTGATTGGAATTTAGAGACTACTGAAAAGGCAGATGTTGCAAATCAGTTGCATTGACTAACTGATCACCCTTCTGTGTGAGCACTTCTAAATAACAGCAGTTTTGTAAGTCTGCTTATCTAAATCTTTAAGGTATGTTCTTGAAACCTCTATGCTGAAACATGTACTGTATGTTGACATTACTTTAAAATATTGGTTATGTTTGTCCAAATGTGAAGAAATAGAGATAATTTGTGGAACATCAAGTCATCTACAAAGTTTGTGTATCAATTGTTGTGCATCAACATGTGAAATTGGACTGATAGCACTGGAAAAACAGAGAGTCTGCTCCTGTTTCATAACAGAGTGGGGTAATTTTGCATTGAAGTTACTGTCCTATTTTTTATTTAACTTTTTTATACTAACGGACAACCTGACCAAACTGGAGTAAGAATTTAATGCTCTTTAAGAGGTTGAATAATTATTAAATGTATTGATTGGAAAATAAGCAGGGCTACCCTCCTATAGAGCTACTTCAAGAATCTGGCCTGCTGAGGTGATGAAATCTTCACCAGTCTATACAGAGCATCTGCATAGCGTAGCATTATAGTAAACAATGTCATTATCGGGTCATCCTGCAACTTTTGGGTAGCACTTGTGTAAATCTGTCGTGATAGTGTCTGTGTGCTTTATTCAGCTGCATGCCACATAATTATTTTTGTTAAACATCTAGCGTATGTTACAGCATCAGAGATGTAAAAGGAGGATTCTGGAAAATAATTTTAAAAAGCTGCGTACGTTAGTCGTCACTGAAATGCAAAACAAAAGATCAGCCATTGGCTGGAAAAAAAATTGAAAAACCCAACAGATTTGAGAAAGTTGATTTTAAAGCTCTTTGAAAACTCATTAAAAGAAAATGTTTGATGGATACTACAAGGCTCTGTCTTCTCATAGGTTTTGAAGTTGCATCTGAACAAACCACAATACCTTTAGAGTGATATGTCTGGAAAGAAAATCAAATGGTTTAAGTACAGCACGCAATTTTGTAACTGAAAAAACTGGCACATAAGAAAAGACAACTCCTAAGCATGGTGCTGACAGTCGGCTAATTAGTTCTTTACAGCCATAAAACCTGGGCATCCTGGTCACGATCTTCTCTCTGCCGACGGAGATAAGCAGCAGTCCCCCTTAACCTGGATGGATAAGCAGGTATAGAAAATGGATGGATGGATAATCTCCTCTGTCTACTAATGCATTTCTAGAGTCAAATGCTGGGCCATTTTTATGATATCTTGGATATACATTGCAAGTATGATCCCAGTGCAAATTTTATTTAGGTAATTTTCAAAATGTATTTATTTTTAATTTAATTCTAAAATGTTTACTTTGCATAATTATTTAATTATCTAGTCTTCCCTACTCTTCTCTTTTTTTTTCTTTACTCTTCTCTTGCCCTGTGTCCCCCCTCTTAGTTGGGTTGGTGGGTGCTCCTTGGGATGCGGGTTGGCTTATGGGTCGATGTGGTGGTGCTTCTGAAGTGGTAGGGAAACTGATCAGAGCTTTCCAAAATTATGGTTAATTCCAGTTCATTCATGTCCAAATAAGGGGGTTGATTAGATTTCTGAAAGCCTGTCTATAGTCAAATGTGAAGCCATTTGTCTGACTTCTTGGATCAACAACACCAGCTAAAACTACGTAAATAAACTACAGTTTATGACGTAAATATGCTGGTGAACAGTCTCAGTCATCCAGGACATAGCAAATCTCATCAAGGTTAAAAAACTGAAAAACGAGACTTCAGTTCCTATAGATGAAAATGTTTCATTCTTCATCTAAACTTCATCCTTACTGTAAAGTTCATGCTCTGATGTGAACTGTGATGTGAAGTAAAGTGTATTGAGTAGAAAACTCCTGTTGCATAAGAAAAAACAAATATAGTCCATTCCCATTGTTTCTTTCAGGTTTTACTGGCATTTGAATAATTTCAAAGATTTGTTATCATCACAGACATTTTAATATCTCCTGAGATATAAATCCTTTGCGCACAAATAGGACATTCTTACATTTTAACGTGTGCAACTGATGTGGAAACACACACACTTTGAAATCCAGAACACTGCAAAACATGGTTATAAAAGCAAACAAATGATATTGAAGAGTCCTCCTTTCCCTGCTGGAACTCTGCCACTGCCCTTATTTGCTGAGGCAAATTGTTCTACAAGCTGTCAGAATTTTCCAGACTGTTGACTTTCGCCAGATTACGTTACATAACTGTGCATTTTTATTAACTAAATAATAACTCTGACAAATTAAAAACAGTTGCTGTTTTTGCCTCGTCTGAACCTTGCCTGGATAATAGCTGTTTAATCTCACTTGCTGTATTTAGTTCCTGCCTGACCCGGTTCATATCTTGATGCTTTAAATGTTTTCTGCTCTTTACACTACAAAGGAATCGGTGACAAATATTGAAAGATGGAAATGAAGGAGCTCTTTGTTCTGTCTGAAACATCTCTGAATCATAAGACATGCCAGAACAGCTCGATTATTGTTGTGCAGACATGTGGTCATTGGTACTGAAGCCTCAGCAAATGAAATATGAATTATGATTAAATCTGTTACTAAAGGCTGCTGATAATATGTACATAACCACATTACTTACAAGGACGCCCAAATAATGTAAAAAACTATCAGCTAAAAAAAATATGAATAACATTTCTAGAATATTAGGTTCAGAACATGTGAACATGGACTGTAGGGAAAAAGTACAAAAACAATCTCAGATGAGGAAACATCAATTCCATCCAAAATAAACTGAATTACCTCATAGAGATATGGTGGATTCCTGTGTGAGGTCTTAATCTTAACCAAGAATCTGTGAAGGAAAGAAACAGTTTGTTTCTCTCGCTAATAATTCACAACTGTGTTTTATTACATTACATTTTTCCAAATCTGTTTTTTGATACTTTGGGTTTACTTTGCCTTTCAAGTAAGTGTAGAAGATTTGTTGTCTATGCTTTACACATTTCAGATCAGGGGTGGGGAGCCTTTTCTATCTCAAATCTTAAATTTTCAAAAGGTCATCTGAGTGTCACACTCCAATTGTAGCTTAATAATACAACAATTATAGGTTCATAAAAGCATACATAGAGTTTTTGCAAATATTTGTAGATTTCAGTGTTTTGTTTTCTTTTACATTTGCTTTGTTTCAAAACACAAAATAGTGTCATAAAATACCACGCAAAATAAATTGAGTCATGTACAGTTGATTGTACAAATTATATATTGTCAGGATTGTGTGGAGAAGGTGACCAGAGTGGCTGTACCGGACTGGAGCAAGAGGGCTTCGGGACGTGACCCGAGCAGAACTTGGAGCGATGGGGTAGCAGGAGAATCAGCAGCTTAGCAGAGAGCTACTTGGAGCGCTGGGGTAGCAGGAGATCCAGCAGCAGAGAGATTACTTGGAGCGCACTGGAGCGCTGAAGTTGCAGGTAAGCCGGCAGCACAGCAGTGTGGTACTTGAAGCGCTGCGGGGGCTGCAGTAGCAGCAGAGAGAGTTCTTTGGACGCAGGGGCTGCAGCAGGACCAGAAGCGCAGCAGAGAGAGAGTCCTTAGAACGCCGGGGCTGCAGTCTTTCCAGCGGCGTAGCAGAGAGGGTTCTTGGAGGTGCAGGGGCGGTAGACGTGGGAAACTCTCTGTCTGGCTGACGAGGGAGAGACGAAGCTCTGACAGAGAGATGTGGGAAAATCTCTGGCTGACAGGCATGGGAAGGTTGACGAGGGAGAACGAGGTTTGGATGAAGACAATCCGGCGGGGAAGAGTAGACTGAGGGAGGTTTAAGTAGAGGTGCTGGCAGGTGTACTGAGTCCAGGTTTAATTAGGAATGGGAGGTGGAACTAATGAGGAGGTGGAGTGAGAACTGAGCTGCATGAAAGGTGGAAGGTGCTGAAAAATACATGGGGGGAAAGCTGTTTGCCAACCGCCAATAAACTCAACAAGAAGAAGAAGAAGAAAATCCATGGGGAGACAGGCAGGCCAAAACTCTTTTACATCAACAAGAAGTAAATGTTTTTTTTAATATTGCCAGTTGAGGTGTTGTTATGTGAAAGCCATAACATAAGCATCATGGTGTTCTGTTTGACAATTGCTACATTAAGCAGACTCATCTAATGTGGTGGTTGTAACTGCTTCTCCTCAGCTAGGCATCTGAAGTCCAATGGAAGACACATCGATGCCGCTCCCAGCTGATTTTCCAGGTTGGAGTCAGTAAGTTTTGAGCGGAATTTTTTTGCCAGATTCAATTTAGAGTACAACTGCTCACAGTGATATGTTGTCCCAAACAGAGATACAAACTTAAGCGCATGTCTCAGCTTGGGAAAATCCTCAACACTGACATACAGTTTGTAGAAGTCCGGCAAAGGAAGGCTGTTGTATTTGGCTTTCAGCTCACCGTTGCTTTGAAGCTCGACGATCTCCAGTTGGAGGTTGTCAGATGGTTCCACACTAAATGGTGTCACAGACATGTTGAGTTCTTTCTGTTTCATTTTCACATCATGAAATCATTCATCAAAGGCCTGGATTAGTCTGGCATACTCACCAGCGTATCCTATTGTAACAGCAGGATTTTACTTTTGAAGATAAGGAAAGGGCACAGTATTACCACTTTATGGCAGATTTTTCCAGAGTCTTAACTTTCCTTCAAATGTCTTCATGTCAGAGCAGAGAACTTAGTAGCTGGTTGGGACTTTGCAGCTTGATGTTTAGCTCTGATGGGTGCTCTGTCATGTTCACCATAAAGGCCACATTACAGAGCCAATGGTCATCCCTTCACAATGGTACACCAGATCTCCATATTCTGACTCAAATTTGAAGAGCAGCTCTCTGAACTGACAGCTATTCAGCCCTCTACTTTTCATGAAGTTTAAAATAGAGACGACAGTTTTCATTACACTGGTCATCTTCAGGGAATGAGCACACATACTCTGTTGATGCACGAGGCAGTGACATATAACTAAATCACCAGCCTTGAGACCGAGGCGGCTCATTTCATTTTTTATTAATGCAGCCAATCTTGCGCACCAACCATCGCTGGTGATCGATCTGTGGCAAACCCACTCAGCTTCTTAAACGGCTGTTCATATTTGTTCGTGGCCTGGACAACTTGATGAGACAAATCTTCACATTTGGGTGTTCCATGCATTACTTGCAAAGACAGCAGCTCCTCCACTGTATCAAAGTCTGCTGTGACCTCGCACAAAAACAGCTAACTGTGCAGAATTGGTGACACGTCTCGTCACAGGCAAGAGAAAAATACTTGAAATCTCTTGCAGTGTCCATTAGCGTTGTCTGAATACCATCTGCCATATCAGTGATACTGCCTGCAACTGTGTTCATCACTGCCAGCACCTCCCCAGAAACTAAACACATGTTTGCTTTTCACTTCAAGGAAAAAAATATTTGCCCATGTCTCTTGAAAAACGAGACATTCAGCATCTACTTTTCGTTTTTTCATCATCGCCATGATTGACACCTGCCCATCTACTCTATCTCATCTCATGCTGATGCATGGCCAATTATGTTGTGTTCACTCACCCTGATCCTAGCTTGGATACATGCATGACTGACCCTTATATATTAGAAATACCATTTTTCTTCAACAAGCTTTAATTGCTTTTTTTGTTCGCTTGAAATTGCGTGGCAGGCCAGACAAAAGGGTTCCAAGGGCCGTATACATCCTCCAGAGGCTGAAGGTTCCCCAATCCTGTTTTAGATGGTCACAGCTAGTGTCTTCAGTCATATTCCATAAATTAGAAAATGGGTTTCAATGGGGCTCATTTCTCAGATTTACCTTTTGAAAATAACGTTTAAGCATCTATTAAACTTACTTTTCATTAAGCCCACATTTCTTTTTTTTTTCTTTTTTTTTTTTTTTTTTTTCCCAGTGTCCTGTCTAGCAATGTGGCAATAAAAATTGATATCTTAATGCCAAATAGAGCTCGACAGATTTTACTTTCACAAGTGGAGCAAACAGCTTTCGCCATAATGCTCCGCTTGATTTGTGCGTGTAAATAGCTTTATTGTGATTCCTGCAGGGAGAATTTCAAATTATATGGACACTACAATGGGAAAGTAGGAGAGTAAAAGAAAAACAAGAAGAGAAAAAAAAAGAGAAAGAAAAGGGTGAAAGAAAGAAGAGATAGAAGGAAGAGAATGATAAAACGTCCTCTGTCTGCTCCATCACCTGGAAAGAGACACAAAAACAACAGCACAACCAACAGACATAAAGCAACAGATACAATCGTGTAACACCTTGATACCATTGCTAAATCATATGTATTATTTAAGCTGACATGTGTAATGTGATACCTAAAAAAGAAAGTAAAAGAAAGTAAATAAATAAATTATAGCCTTTCTGTATATAAGTGAACATTTAATACCTGGGACCCAGCACCTGTAGGAGTTTGTGAAAGTGCACTAGTTTAGGTGAAAATTATCCAGAAGGAAATATATTGATAGTGATTGTGGAGAACCGAAGACCCACCTTCCCTGAGCACAGAGGCAGGAGTCAGGGGACCCGTAACCCCGGACTCCCAAAGGGGCCACCAAAGCAGTGCGCCTGAGAGGGGCCTTCACAGGAAATCTGCAACCCCCCCCCCCCCGAGGAAAGAGGAGAGACGACCCCGAGGAAATCCCCCAGCCACCGCAATGCCGACGCCCCCAAGAGCCGCAGGGACGAGCCCGTGGGCTCCGCCGGCAGCCGGCCGCGCTGAAGTGGTCCCGGCCATGGGCCCTGGGGGCCAGAGGCCCCAGGGGCGCCCCGCCCCCGCGGCAGGGGCCCCGGCCGCCCCCCGGGGGGCCAGGCCCCGCGAAGCCACCGCCGGGAATGGGCCGGCGCCCACCCGGGAACCCGCCCCAAACCCGAGGACCGTCAACGCGCCAGAGGGCCAAGGCGCCCGCCAACGCAGCGGAGGAGGGCAGGACGTGGGGGGATGGGCTCCGCACCTATCGGAGACTTGAGATGATCTTGGGAGAGGGAGCGGACCGCACCCGAACCTGGAAAAAAAAAAAAAAACTCATTCACACCATCCCTCCCTTGTGCCCCACTCGCCACACACAGACACAAAAAAAAAAAAAAAAAATTCTGTATTAAAATCAGTTTGGTATAATATTCTAATCTTAAATGCTGTGTTTTCATTATGTAAGCAAAAAAAAGGGCTTTAAAACATCAATCTGTCAGGAATCTATATAACGTGTACCTCAGTTAATTGGGTTACTGAAACTAATTGGATTTTTGATGATATTCTAATTCATTGAAATAATTGTATATATAAAACTGTTCAGTATTTTCTTGTTGTAAATTTGCCCTTGCTGTTCAGTGTTTTATTTTATTTTTACTTTGACGTGAATCTGCATGCTTCTATTTGGCTCTCACTTTACTGCTGTTGCACCTAAATTTCCACAGCGAGGGACAATAAAGGATATTTCTTTCCCACATGACTCCTCTAGTTCAGTTTTTTTTTCTTTTTTTTGGGGGGTGCTGGAGACAACTTCTGTGCCCAGGTGGTAAAGGGCTGGGTCCTGAAGAACTAGGGTGTTGTACTTCTGAGATTGGCCAATGAATGACAAAGACTCAGTTTAGCTGGGTGGTAAGCCGCTATCTCCAAAATCTTTGCGGAGGACAATACGGACTGAAACTGAAACTAAATCTTTACCTCAATAGTGGTAAAACAGACAAACCCCATACACAACCATGGACTGGGCCCCAGCAGTCATGCAGTTTTACTTATAATATGTAAACAAATCTACTGTGCAGTCAGTTATTTTTCAAACAGCCACCATATTTGTGCAGGCAGAGCCATACCAATATGGTGTCTTGGGAACTTATTAATAGTTAGTCATAGCCAAACCGAACCCATTGTTGTTCAACACCACTTATTCCAATAAATCCTATATGGAGAAAAATCCTCATGTGTGTTATATTTATTCTCTAATATCGCTTGTTTACCTAAACAAAATAATATTTTTTTAAGCATCTCTGAATCCAGCATTTTCTTCAGGACTGAGTTTAATCCTGAGGGGACAAGAGGATGTGAACCCTGAGGAGCTGAAAGTCACCCGAAAGGACAGTTTTGTCTTTTCACCAGGGACCGACACCAGGAGATTTCCCACGCTTGCAGGATTATAACTGTTACTGTCACATCCCTTCACTCTTTTCTCTCCCTTCTCCTCAACTCATCTAAAGTGGTTACCATGGAATCTCTCCTTATTCTCCTCTACTCTATTTCAAATTCATATTCCTTAATTTATTGTCTTAATTTCTTTTTTTTTTAGACATAATGATCAACAAATTGTCCGAAAGGTTCCTTCATGTTTTCTTAATAATCTATAGAGGAAGATACTATGTTTAAGGATTTGTGCAAATTTGTCTATTTGATTTAGTTTGGCAAGCAAATAAATAAATAAATACATAACTCTCTTATTGTAGAAAAGTAATTTTTAAGATATTGTGACTTTAATTCTCTTTAAGTCCCAAATGAAGCTGCAATTTGATATGTGATGTATTTATGTCAATAGTTGTGCCAGTTGTCAGCATGCTGTCTTTATTAGATGTGAGGGACTGGTTGCAGGGGAGCAGGGGAAGGCTCCTTGGAGGTTCGGGCCACACCAAGGTACGTATGCACTGCACATGTCTGGCCCTTGGGGAAACGGTGAGGAATGTGCACACTGGGTCATCTGCTCCAGATTTACTCTGGTCTTTATGACCACCATGGGGGTCGCGCCAAGTCCCCGATGATACATGTAGGATTCTGTGTCTCCGGCATGAGCAGCACCTATTTTAATCTCAAGGACAAGGAGTTCAGCACAGCCAAATCAAGATGGTCATGGCCGCTATTATGATGGATATGCAGTATGTGCTTGAGAATACTGGCTAATGACAGAATGGAACACATTCACATTTCTTCTTTAATATATATATATATATATATATATATATATATATATATATATATATATATATATATATATATATATATATATATATATATTCAATTCAATTTTATTTATATAGCGCCAATTCATGAAACATGTCATCTCAAGGCACTTTACAAGTTAGGTTCAATCATATTATACAGATTGGGTCAGATTATACAGATTGGTCAAAAAATGTTCCTATATAAGAAAACCAGTTGATTGCATCAAAGTCCCGACAAGCAGCATTCACTCCTGGAGAAGCGTAGAGCCACAGGGAGAGTCGTCTGCATTGTACATGGCTTTGCTGCAATCCCTCATACTGAGCAAGCATGAAGCGACAGTGGAAATAAAAAACACCCGTTAGCGGGAAGGAAAAACCTCTAGCAGAACCGGGCTCAGTATGAACGGTAATCTGCCTCGACCGACTGGGGTTACAGAAGACAGAGCAGAGACACAACAAGAGAGACAAAAAAGCACAGAAGCACACATTGATCTAGTAATCTGTTCTACATTAGATGGTAATAGTCGGTGATCTGTCCTCCCTGGATGAATTCACAGTCAACAGAACGTCAGACCAGGTGTACCTACTATGAAGAAAAAAGAGAGAGAACAAAAAGTTAAAAGCTGAAATGACAACAGTCATTTCAATGTAATGCAATGCAAATCTGGAGAACAGTAGACTGGAGAACAGTAGAAATCAGTAGAGACTCTGAAATAGGCCCTGATATATATATATATATATATATACACACTATTATAAGATCATTTTTAAGAAAGAAATCAATCTCTTCAGGCATCTGAAACACATCTAATCACATGACAGCAACTACACGTGATGAAGACCACTTGCTTTTTTTTTTTTTTTTTTTTTTTTTTTTTGCTTTTTTTTAATAATGTCCTGTCTGGCAATGCGGCAATAAGAATTGTTGTCTTAATGCCAAAATGAGCCCAACAGATTATATTTTCACAAGCTGAGCCTTACCACATTTGCCATAGTGCTCTGCTTGATTTATACATGCAAGAAGCTTTATAATAATTTATGCAGGGAATTTTTCATGTCATATGGACACTGAAACAAGAAGGTAGAATAGAAAAAAAGGAGAAAAGGTGAAAGAGATAGAGGAGAGAAAAGGGAGAGAACGATAAGACTACTTGCTAAAGTTCAGACTGAGGATAAGAATAGGAAAAGGTGACATTGACTGTGGCAGGGTTGTTGGTGCCAGTTTTTCGTGGCCTGAATATTTCAGAAATTGCTAAGCTGTTGGTATTTACACACATAGTGATCTGTAAGCTTTACGGGGAATGGTACAAAAAACAGAAACAGAAAATATCTTGTTGAACAATCGGTAAACTGATCCAAGAGAATAGAAAGGCAACAGCTTATATGAGAACTTATTACAACCAATGTATGCAGAATACCATCCCTTGACAACACATCAACCTTTGATGGTAATGGCAGCATAAGACCATAAAGGGCTCCACTTCTCTCAGCTGAAAGCAATAAAGTGAGGCTATAATTTGACCAGGTTTACCAAACTTGAACAACATTGTAGTGGTAAAAACTTTGCCTTATCTGATGATTTTGGATTCTGGCTACCACAGATACTAGGGTCAAAATGTGGTGTAACAGATTAGGTTGGAGTGGTGGTGATTTAATGGTTTTGGGGATATTTTCTTTGAGCATCTTAGTACTGTTTTTGGCATTCTTAGTAGGTTAAAACTTTACATACTGCCTGGGTATCTTTGATGTCCAAGTCCATCTTTAGCAGGACGACGCACCATGCGCCTGAGCTCAAATCTACTGCAATCAGTTGTGTGAGCATGGCAGTCAGCTCGCTGTTCTCTGCTGTGGGATGTGGTGGAATAAGAGATTTGTGTCTTGGATGTGCAAAAAGCAAGCTGTATCTCTAGTAACTCATGCTGTTATGTCAATATGGACCAAAATGTCATAGGAACATTTTGGGCATCTTTTTAATTGAAACTTTGAAGAATTAATGCAGTTCTGAAAGCAGGTAGGGGGTTGTTGCGGGTGTCAACAGTACGAGCAAGTTTTATCCAATAAAGTGGCTTGTGTTTATTCATTGTGAGCATATAGCATTTCAACAGAGTTCCCATCCCATCTTTTTCATCATTAACCATTAAATTGTCACATTTCCTGATAGGTCCCTGTAAAAAAAAAAATCCACTTGGTAGGTGTAGTTTTGCTGCCAGCTTCATGACCAACCCGAGGAAAATTTACCATATCCTACCAGTCATTGCAGTAACTGGTAGGATATGCAAAATCTTATTGAGGGTCTATGAGGTGCTGAAAGGTCTTGGACCAAAAACATGTCAAAGTTAAGTTTATAACCATGTAGGACTCTCATGTCATCTGAGACCAGAATTAAACAAGATTTTTCTAAGCTTTTGATCTCTCAAACAAACTCCCTGAAAACCTTATATGTGCAGAAACTGTTGGCTCCTTTAAACTAGGAGTGAGGACAATTCTGTTTACAGCAGCTTACCCATAAAGGTCCAAGATTGCTTTTTCAGTTAATGCCAGTCTTAGCTTTTTATTTGGTATAGAAGTGCATTTTAACGTTTCTTGGCATGTGATGCTTAAATTTCATGTGTCTTATCTCTGCTCCTTTGTTTTCCCGTAAAGCACTTTGGATGACCATGTCTCTGAATACTGCTGTACTAAAGAATTTGCCTCGCCTTATAATAATACTTTAACTTGTGCTTATTGACAGAAATGTGCAAAGATGGTTGTGGACAAGAGTATTTACAGGTTATTGCTGCCACCTAGTGCTGATCTTAAATATGCAATTTAAAGTCAAATTTGAGGGGTTTAAGAGATTCTTGCAAACTTAATTATCTGAAAACCACACTAACACTGAAAAAAGCAGTTGTTTACTGTGGAAATTTAAAGTATTTTTTTAACCAATGTTCCTGTCTCCTAGTTTGACATTGTTATATAAATAACTAAGTGGATTTATATTATGTTTGCTCAAATATTCAATTCAATTAAATTTCTCAGCACAATTACACGGATGTGAAACATTATGTTTCACTCAGACTTTCCTTAGAAGAACAGTTCTAGTGCTCAGAGGCTGTCAAGTAAACTGAATAATTTCATTACATCATGGTGGATTGCATCCATCTGTGTCTTATTAAAGGAATATTTAAAGACAAGTAAATATGCTTTATCATTAGTATATGCATATGTCATCTCATACTTATTCGTTTATTTAGATTTGTACTTTTCATAACTTCATTTACAAAAGCTCAAATTGGAGGATGTGGTTTAACTGAGTAACAACAGAACACTCCATAATTACAGGCGCCTCAGGTAAAGATGTGTAAAAAGTAGTGAAATAAATTATTCTGCGACAGCCTGGCGACCTGTCCAGGGTGTACCCCGCCTCTCGCCCAGTGAATGCTGGAGATAGGCACCAGCAACCCCCGCGACCCCATGAGGGACTAAGCGGGTTAGAAAATGGATGGATGGATGGATAAATTATTCTTCTGTAGTTATTTCATCCGCCAAAAAAGCTACCTCTAGGTAAGTTACTTAGTGAGGGGAAAAAAAGAACATGCAACAATTGGTTGGCTGCCCTTATAATCACTTACAAACGATAAACATAAATAAATAAATAAATAAATAAATAAATAAATGACTGAACCTTCTTTCCAACTTCTAACTTACAAAGTGCCTAGAACATGTAATTTATAAATTCATTATTTCCCTTTACCCCCGTGTTTAGGTTAAGCACATGTCATTTGGTCTTTGTAAGTGACGAAATTACTTCAAGGAAATATGTTTTTGCGTAAACTAAAAAGTCAAATCAATAATTTAAAAGTTTAAAATCACCACTGTGACAAGCATGACTAGACGAGGACTCATCACCAAACACAGAGAATAGGATTGTAAGCGAGGTAAAAAAAAAACTCCAACGTTTAGATAAATGAAGCAAAGAGCACCAAGTCCTCTTAAAAAACAACTTATTCTGTCATTTTATCATTGTTCACCAAGGATTGTCAATACTTGTGGAAGGTGTTGTATGTCTCTTGTTCACTTTTTTTTTCAAATGGTCAAAAACATAAGCAAGTAAAAAAACAAAACATTGTAATTTTAAAGAAAAACTTATAGAAATATTACTTTGCTGTGGCTTAATGTGACTATTTCTCACAGTATTTTAAAAGAATGTTAAATATGGAGCCAACCCACCTGTTTTCCTTTAATAATTACTTTAATTACTTTAATAACTGTAAAAAAACAACTTCAACAGGTACTTATTTTTAGGGTTAGGGGTAGTAAAGCATAACTTGAACAAAAATATAAGACGTAATTTTCTACTTAATCATAAAAATCTAAAACGTTAGTAATTAGAGAGCAGGAGGAAAATGATTTTAAATGTGTTCTAACCCATCAAGCCACTAGATGTCAGTATAAATTCATTGTAAAATAGTCAAACCTGAGCAAACGTGAGCATATACATATTGTACAAGCTGAGAATGTATTGTCACAAACAGTTGTTTAAAATCATTTGTCATTTGAAATGCAACTTTTAGCACAAACCTCAGTGCCTCCAGTGGAGATTGTTTAGATAGACAACCTTTTACCAGCTGGCATTAACAGATCAAGTGAATGTGAGGGTAATTTTAAAGTATGTGGGCTATATATAACTAGAATTGAATATCACTTCATGAATCAACTGTATTGGTCTGCATTTGATAGATTTCAATTGCATTTTGGCAAAACTGTATTCTTTATAACTGGATGCGAATTAGCCCAGTTTTCCTTGATGTGACAACTGAAAAAAAAAACATTGTGTAAAAAAGAAAGAAAATTAAAAGCAAGACAATTTTACAAAGTCTGAGGTTAGTTATGAGATAAAGTGTGTTTTAACTTAGATTCAATGTTAGTTGTCTGTAAGAGTCAGCTGAGTGTTAGCTTGGGGCCTGGTGCTATTTTTATCCAGGTCATCAGAGAGAAGGGGAAAAAAATCTTTCATTGTGTTTCATCTATTGGACCCTTCAAAGTTAATGGATACAACTTTTTACATGTCTACATTGTTAGAAGACAGAAATATAAACTGTTTATTTGTAAACTGTTAATTCAAATTTGAAAGTAATATGTCTGTGATTTGGTCTTGGGAAAACTGTCTGGAACTGGTAAGAGCCAAGAGGTCTGCAGCCCAATGAAGCAAAAGGTTTCTTCCTGGACTGGAGGGTTTTTCTGTGGAAATGGGATCTAGTCACATCTGCCCACATGAGGCCCGCAGTTGGGTGGGGGTTTAGAGTTTCTCGAAAGAGATCAAATGCTTTGAGCATCACTTAATTAATTTCCACAGAGCTGCAGCATCAGCGGAAAACCTCAAGAGCTGAAGAGTGACAATTACTTGGAATACCACACTGAGGAGGAGTTGTAAAAAGGGCTTGTCCAAGCTTTCCTACAAAGAGAAATATCGTGCTTTAGTGATTAGCTGTGAACGCTTTGAGGCTTTAGAGTGAGTGTGTGCAGCCCAGTGTCATGCAGATCCACAGCACAAACAATAGCCCTTTAAATTTAGAGTAGATTAAAAACCAACACTTTTCCATTTGATAATGACCTTTTGGTTTCAGTCTTTCAAAATCTGATGCTGCTTCCTATCACTTCCATTACATAAACCACAAAGATTAAATTAAAATCTTAATGTAACCCGATTCTCTGATATTCCTAATACATCGACACTTGAGTTCAGCTACTTTCAGGCCGGGTTAGTGCTAGATCTGTAAAATCATGAAATAATTTAAATAGAACCTGAACCTGGACCAACATGAAGAAGGCTAAAATGTCTCAAAAAGAAGCACTCTATGCCTAAAGAACTTTGAGAAGAAGCAGGGCCATTGACTTTTATCAATCTGGAAAACATTAAAAAGCTATTTATTTAGGAGAAATGTAGAAGAACAGCAGTCAACCTTCCCATAAGTGGCCATCGCAAAAATATTTTGTAGCGTTTTTATAGTAGTTTTGAGAATAAAAAATCTTTGAGTTTAAAGGGTAACTCACCCCCAAATCAACTGTATTTTGCTAATAAACTATTAACATAATTGACTTATAGTGCTGTCTACAAATCCTGGTGATTATTTTTGACAATTTAATGCATTATTAAAATCCTGATTTTGTGTCTAAAACCGTCAGCGTGGCACCCTCCTAATGTTCAACAGGTGTCTTGCATTGAATTTCAAATCAATATTGCTAATGGTTCAAAAGTTTTTGTGACGTTATTTGGAGAAATTGACATGTCAGCAGCTCTTCTACTGTGGGGTAGCGTAGCGAGTTGGAGTTTGAATAGTGAGTATTGTGGTCCTTCTATCCCTTTTTCAGGTTATCGATTTATTAGCTTAGTATTCAGTTTGTTTATTTAGCCTTTATTTAGCTATTGCTAGTAGCCCAGCCCATGCCCAACCCTCAAACCCCCCAGCCCCACCCCTGCACAATTCCAGGTTCAAGGATGAAATTGGGTAGTACAGGGGTGTTACAGTTTAAGCTTAAATGCATTTGGGTTATGATCACACCAGCAAGTTAACCTCTACATGCCTCAAAAAAAGAGAAAACTGGCTTTTTAGTGGTCTTGTCAATTTCCATGCTTTAATCATAATGGGATGCAATGGCATGCCTTTTCAAAAGCGTCCAATGTAGTTGAATTATGGCAATTCTGCAAAAAGGAATAGGCCAACAATTATCCGCAATGATCCAGTTGACTCACTGCAATTTATTGCAAACACTTGATATCAGTTGTTTCCCCACAGGGTAGCTCAGCCAGGTATTAGATTAAGCTAAGGAATGACATTTTCACATATGCCCAGGTTGGTTTGGATAACCTTTTTGTTATTTGAAAATTAAATCATGTGTAAACTGCATTTTCTGTTTACTCAGGTTATGTTTGTCTGATGTTAACATTTGCTTGATGATTTGAAACATTTAAATGTAAACAAAAAAAATGAATCTGGAGAGCGCCAAACGTGTTTTCACAGCTCTGTACATGATATGCAGCTTTACCTATTATTAAAGAAGTACATTTGTATAAATGTTGGGATGTATTAAGATTTTTACGCAATATTGACAGCTATTCTGAGCTTTGTCTCTATTCTGTTGCAGACAGCTGTATCACAGATTGTTATGCATGATGCCTGCCACAGTATGCAATATATGCTGAAACCCACAAGATCGGGAGCCAGTATTGGGTGGTCATTGCTGTGCATGGATC
Source organism: Fundulus diaphanus (assembly GCA_037039145.1). NCBI lineage: Eukaryota > Metazoa > Chordata > Actinopteri > Cyprinodontiformes > Fundulidae > Fundulus > Fundulus diaphanus. The sequence goes on along the minus strand of CM073128.1, from coordinate 17,232,018 downwards.
TGGATAGAAATGTCAAAAGGTTACTATAGGAAAGCAGGCAGCATTATGAGATGTACATATGGATGAGGGACCATGTACCAGCTGTTGTCCACCTAATCTTGGCTCTACTCTACGCTGATGACATCTGAATACACAAACCTGACATTCAGCCTCATTCTGTTCTCTAAAGGATACTTACTGTATGCCAAAAGAGTAACAGCAAGAAAAATAGATCATAAAATTATATATTTTATCTAAGAGAAGGCTTTGGGATGTAATGTATTTTTTTCTACTATATTCATGTTAGCAATGTGTCTCAGCCTGATGGCAGCTTCACTGTCATTTATTGCCTGCTTGTTGATGACCTGTGCAAACAGTCTCTAAGGTACAGCTAAAGTTTTATAGCCATTCCCATTACGTTATTGCTGTCAAATCATCAGTTCAGCTTCCTGTTTGCTAGAAAGCTCCTTCTTATTTATAAGATGTAGGACAACAGCCCATAGCAGCAAAGTGCCACCGTCTGAGTTCTTTATGGCACTGAGCTGGGCTGTTTCCAAGGTGAACAACAGTTGTGCATGACACCATTAAAAGAATAACTCATAAAGGGCAGCAAATAATGGATGTCATTGTCATTTCTATATACGATAATATGAATCATTACATGGGGAAGTCTCTGGATATTTGCACAGTGTGCTCAGTCAATGTTTCATCTATGTCACTAGGGTAAACAAGATACTTAATACACCCCTAAAGCTTTGGCATGTTTTATCACTCTTGCTTCTCTTGCAAGAATAATATTTAGCTCTTCTAAGGAACAAAATTTAAAATCTGCAGATACAATTGTAAACCTTAAGTTTGCTTAATGAAGACACAAATACATATATTTTCACAGTTTATTATCCAAATAATTTAGTTGATTTGCTTGCATGTTAAAAAAGACAATGATATAAATACAATACAAATGAAGCATACATTTTCTTTTTCATTGTTTGGTAAAAAATACGACACTCATACTGCAGGTAAATAAATACCAATAAATAAAAATTTTATAAAGTACCACACAGTATTTAAAAAAACAAACCAAACAAAATAATAACATAAAACCAAAAACAAAGTACACTTCTTAATGATCATTTCACATCACAACCAGAAAAAAAGGTTTGCCTAAAGGCTAGTAAAAGTGCTTTCTCCACATCTTCCTCTTTGATTGTCATTCAGACATTGAGTTAGGTTTAGCTTTCTAGAGATAGTGCTTTCTAAACTTTGTCTGTATTGGCACATCAGTCCGCTTTATAATGACAGCTCTCAACTTTTCATTCAACTGCTCTTCCCTTTCAGTGTCCTTCTGCCTTTGCAGGAACAGAATGTGGACCACTGGCCCATTTGCTGCCACCTTCCTCACAGCAGTCTGTGCTTGCTCTCTCTTGTCAAAGCACCAGCTTCTTGACACAGCAACAGAAGCTGTACCTTTCATGGGTGCTTAAATTTTAAGCATGCTAAATGTCCCTTGTGGGCTCACAGAGTTGATTTCACGCCTTCTTCTCCAACTGGGGCAGATTAGTGGTTTTTGTGCTTGGTTTGGCTTGGCACAGTAGCTCCCTATACACTGAAGAGTGGAGGAAGCGAGGGTAGCAGTCTTTGGCCATCAGCATGTAGATCCTGTGCTGGGCCTGGTCGAAACAGGACGGCGAGGGGTCCTGTATGTTGGCTTTGGTTATGTCACGGGTTTCATGGTCAATATTCACCTTCATAAAACACAAGATAACACAAAGTCAGTTGGAGAACTTTGATTTGGCACACTTCTAAGACGTTTTTCAACTCTGTCTCTCCTTACCTCTCGTGGAGCTTCACTGCTGATGAATTCATTGTAGATCTTCTGGGCTTTTGTGAGTAGCTTGGCAGGGCACTTGGTTCTTCTGTAATCTTCACAGGCAAAGTAGAACGCAATGTTCTCCTCGCTAAATTCAGAAACCAGGAAGGCTGTGAAGGCACACAATCCATCTGCAAATGGAAGAAATTCAATTAGTAATTACGCCTGATGGACTTTCGGAGACTGCATACGTAATCATGCGCGATTTTTATTTATGGTAAACCATGCACACTGTGGTGGCGTAAACACAGGATAAAAAACTAATTCAAAGGTGAACTTACATTTGCTGGACAGGAGTTTTTCAAATGACTCTTTCCACAGTAGGCATTCATCCAGAGTTGGTCTGAAAAAGGGAAGAACTTGTTTACATTTAGCTGGAATTTTGTAAACCACATCAAAATATTTTTTTTTTAAATACAGCAATGTCATATTGGGTGTTGCTTACTTATGTTTCCCTATTTTGCAGCAGGATAAAGTCCAGTTGGGTTTTTGCAGAAAGATCCCCAGCCTTGCTTTCAGCTCCTTTGCTCTGCGAGAGAAGGAAGCAAAAAGTTGAATATATTTTTCACAAAAACAGTTTCATATTCACAGGAAAAACCTAAATCAACAATGAAGTGGTAGAAGAAACGGTACCGAGTGTAAAACAGCTTAAAAGGCATCCATGTGCTAAACTTGCTTCTTAAATACATAATCCAAAGTATCAGTCTTTGCATGAAGATGAATGTACCTTTCCAAGCAGGAGGCAGGCAGCGATGCAAGTCCTTTACACATTGCAGCAAGTGGGAGCTGGTGCTCGGTTCGGTGGTGCTTAAATTTCCTTTCAGCAAAGCTCAGTCAGGAGATAAATTGTTTGTCTGTGCCTGAGCAGAGACAGGGCAGAGGTTTTATAATCCATCCGCCTGCCCGCCCGCCCACAGCCTCTGATGTGTCATCAGCTCAGTCCGCCAATAGCAGAGAGGGTCACAGGCAGAGAAAAAAACAGAAAGGGAGAGGGAGAAATGATGAAGCCAGTAAACGGGTGAGAACATGCAAGGACGAGGCAGGGAAATTACTGCTAAATGATAAAAGCCTCTGGTAGCTGATGGATTGCTTTTTTCTCCTACTCCTTCCAAAACAACCATGGGGTTTTTCTATGTTGTTGTTTGCACTGTTCTACTGACTTACTCATATTTATTCATGCATTAATTTTTTTTTACAATGGCTGAAAAATTGGATTTTTAAACCATATGCATGTTCATTTTATTTTATTTTTAAACAATAACTTTTCCGCACAATTTGAAACATTTAGTGAAGAAAGCCCATGTGTTCTTTTACTTCAATAAATATTTGTCAAATAAATATTACTCTAAAACAGTTAACTGATGAAGTTAACTCTAGCATAATGCAGAATGCAAGTAAAGTAACTAGCCCAGTCACTTGTAGTCAGATATGATGTGCTAGTAAAATAAATATTTAGCTGGCAGGAAAAAAACAAAAAAGAAACAAAAAAAAACATTGGACATATTTGACAAATTGAAAAAGGTTTCAATCACAGAAAATTAATGAGAGAACTTACATTTACCAAAGCACTGCTAGTGAGTGCACAAACAAAAGAGTAATTTATATTATGCAAGATTCAGCTGCTGTAAAATTGCTGTCTTGTCTTGTTGGTTAGTTTAAAAAAAAAACAACAACAAGTTATGTAAGTCCGAAAAGTGAAGCAATAAAAGCACATTTTGTGAAAATTCAAGTCCCTCCAAGTGTATGAAGTATATCAATTGTGATGCGCTCCTGTTACATATTGTTCATGTACATTGGGATGAATGATGTAAAATATGCAGTGTGCTCCTGCATATGTGGTCATAATACGTTACTTTTACTGTGACATCACCTTCTCCATTGTTTTTTCTTTCTAGATTTTCTAGAACAGGGAAAACCTTTTTGAAACTGACAGCTACATTATCGTTACTGTGTCATACGAAGGGCTACCTGCACTGACCTTTGAACTAGAAGAGTCCAAGCTCACCTTAACCATTTTTAAATCTATGTAAATACAAGTATCATTAAAAGGGAAGAGCAACTTAATAAAATGTGCTATTTCTTTGAACAGGTTTGTGGGCACCACAATGCTCCTTGGGGGCTATCTGGTGCCTGGGGGCACCATGTTGGTGACCCCTGTTCTAGAATATTACATGGGACTGACAACTAAAATTAAGACAGAAATGTGGGCTTTATTAAAAAAAAGTGTTTAATGTCTGCCAAAAGTTGTTATTCTCAAAATTGACGTCTAATCTGACAAGTGGGCCTCATCAGAATGCATGTTCTAATTTTCTAAGTTTCCCTAAATTGTCAGATAATTAATTAGCTAAATCAGTGAGAATATAAGTCTAAATTGAAACAAATTAGTACACAGATGCATAGCAAGGCTAGGCTTCAGAGGTGTATGCTTCTGAAATGCAAGGTGGATCCGTCATACTGTAACAAGAGTGTAACCCAAAAATGAGGAGCTGTCATTACCGATAATCATTGTAAAGTAGTAAAATATGCAGCAATAAAAACACACTTTTTTATCAAAATAAACTGAATACACAACTGAAATTCAGGGTGAAACTCAGAAATAAGTTAATATTTTGGAAAAGTTAATTTATTTCTGTAAATTAATTCAGTAAGTGAAACACATTACATAGATTAACTACCTGTGGTGATGTTTTCAAGCCGGTCTGTTAATTAGGATTCCACTTACAGCTCATAAAAATGTCACATTTAATATTAGAATATTACATCAGAAAATAAACAAATGTATGTTTAATACCTGCTTAAAGGTTGTTATTTTGAAAAGGCACATTAAATCTGACAAACGAGCCTCATGAGAAGAGATATTCTAACCTATTGAATATGAATGTATATACGGTAAGAAAAGTGATCATTGTGTAACCATACCACAAAACATATAATTTTCCTGAACAATAACAGACTAATCAATATTTATTCAAAATATACACACACAAGTTCAAATAAGATACAGTATGTTACTATCAAACCCACTTTGGGGGGAAAAGTTTAGAATTTATGTGCATTTTCATAAATAAAATGGTTGCATACCACTTGATATTTCTGGATTAGACCAGACACTAAGTATTACAAACCAAGAAAGGCAGTATGCCTTAGGAGAAAAAAAATAAACATTGATCCTACTGTATTGCAGGCTGTAAGATGAGTCAGAATGCAAAGTAAATGCATAAACATTACTTACTCTGTACAGAAGGAAATTGGAGAACATTCAGTAGCTCATCAGGTGACTTTTTTAGACATGAAAAGCCAGTGGCCTTTTAGACTTCCTGGGTAGTCCTCTGAACAGCTGCTTTTGTATTAATTCGTTAAGCAGTAAACACAATAACACACTATACTTTTTCTGGAGTGTGATGAAAGTGTTCCTTCCAAGAAATGTTGATAAGAAAATTGTTTTGTTAACTCCATTACTGAAGGCAAGTGAGATAAATGTTCTGCTGTACACAATAAAGCTCAAAAGAGACCGTTTCCCAGTTGCAGTGCAGTATTATGATTGAGAATAAAAGGACGTTTGAGGATCTGAGGTAATACACAGTTGAATAATGGCAGTGGCTTACTTCCAGAAAAAAAAAAGGTTTTGTTTACGAGAACATGATCTATGTTTGTGGATTGTATGTGCAGTAATGTCCAACTTAGAAGTTTTTGGGGCTATACTCTGCAAGTCTAAAAATGTGTTGTTTTAACCGCCTCAAAAATAACCATTGAGATGGAAAAATAAAGTTAGCTTCCCAGATGAACTTACTCAATTGTTGGCAATACAAAACTCTTGTTGAATTCATATTTATACACACTTTGCTATTGGAATTTAGGAGGAAGACTATTTCTGAGACCTTGTTTGTCTTATGAGGTTTGCCTTTGGACACTACATGAGATTGACTTGCACTAATTTGGGGCATTGTGCCTAAACTGATAAGCTCACTGATTAAAGTGGACATGAAATAGGGAGCCACAAACACCTTTTTTAATTGTATTGTATTTAATTGTATATATTTGATGTTCTTGAGACCAGATAACTAGTGCCGGTGCAGTAAAAGACCTGGAACTACTGTCTCCCACACAGAGAGGACTCTGTTCTGCTTGTTACGCAAGGCTCTGGCTGTAGGTCTTTCAAGGAACTGAAGACTAAGTGAGGTTAGTTTTAAAAAGGAACTAAACCCATATGTTATCCTTTTAAAGGGCTTTCTTTTTATGTCTGATATTGACAGTTTTGTTTTAATTGGTAATTGTGTGTGTGTGTGTTTTTAATGGTTTCCCTGATCATTAAACCTCTCATCTTTCCGGTAATGCTGGATTCAGAAAACCCGATATTCAACCCGGATACAGTGCTGCGTTTTAAAAGGTTTATTGTGGAGTCGGATGTGGTAACAGGCAGAAAGATGCTAATGGATGGCTGAGACAGGCTGACCAGTAGTGATGTTACGTTATGTGCCGAGGCTTCGAGGCGTGTGTCGAGTAATGGAGGGGGCGTTTCCGCAATGCGCGTATCGAGGCTTGCTTCATTTGGGGGAGGAGCCGAAAACGATGACGTCCGAAGCCTCGCTGGCCGGCTGTACCACGTGACTGCTTCGGGAAGTGGCTCAGATTGTTGCGCGGGGTTTGACGGCTTTAAAAAGTCCACAAGCTCCATTCAAAATATGGGTTGTTGTAGGCGAGTTGCGGTCAGCTGAGAGAGTGGATAGAGTTTGGATAGTAGAGTTTGGATAGTGGTTATTTAGTTTGAGAAAGTTAGTTTGGTGTTTGGAGAGTTTAGGAAAGAGATACATAGGAGATTTAGGAGTGCGAGGACAGGATAGGAGTAGGATGGAGCAGGTGAGAAAGAGGAGGATGTCCCCTATGTGGGAACATTTTGATTTGATAAGCCCTAACAAGGTAAGGTGAACTGAACATTTGCAGATGCATTAGGTTTGCTTATGAGGAACTGTATTTTACATACTCCCTGAGAGGGAGACAGGTCGAACAAAATAGCCATCTCTGCTGGGAGGACAGTGCTGGACTACACGGCTCTGTTTCTAAAGTGACGCCAAAAACAAACTTCACTGTCATATTGAATTAACTTACCTGTCCAACAGAAAGCCTGCAACCTCCACATCCGTTTGAATACTCCACTTGTAAATAATAGCTACGCTGATGTAGACTCTTCTTTTTTTTGGTTATTACTTCGTTTTTTTGGTTACTTTCTCTTCCCTCTCGCTGGGCAGAGTATGGATGATCCTCCATTTCAACAGAAAACAGCAAATAGAATGATCTATGGTTGCCTTTGTCTCCTATCTAAACAGGTGCTGTCGGTGGCGGAGTAAAAAGAAGTAGACAGGGAAAGTCTGACAAGTTTGTCCCCTTTCGGCTACTGAAATCAGAAATTAAGACGCAACACGGTGCCTCCCAGTGGGTGCACCGGCACCTATGTATTTATAAACTACTAATTCTATGTTATGAGAATGCTTTCATTTTTGATGTGAGACCATTAGACTTTGCCAGAATATGTATTTATAAAATCAATACTTGATTTTTGCTAATCAAAAGCCAAATTAGTTACACTCTATCACACCTCAAACACAGAGCTCCATGGGGAAAAAACAACAACAAAAGAAATCAGCAACGGTATAAGGAAGAAAATTATGTGGGTAAAATTTTCACATGCCTGACTGTGCCATGTTCATCTGTGGAAGGAATATGCAACTTTAAACACATTGGAAATGTCCAGCAATCATACTATTTGGGAAGAAATGGTTTTGTCATGGACAGCCCGAAAAGAATGTGTTTGGGTTTGAATTATGTGAATAAAACCCAGAACAAGAGCAAAATACCTTGTGAACATGCTGGCTAAAGCTGGTAAGATAGTGTCATTATCCAGAGTAAAACGGGTCGTAGTTTGTCGACAGGGGCTAAAAGGTTACTCAGAGGGAAAGTACCCATTATCCCAAAAGGAACAGAAATAGTCACACTACATTTTCCGAATGTAGGGAAAAAAGACATGCATTTTTGAGACAAGTCATGTGACGTGATGAAATTAATTTTGAAATATGTGTCCATAGTAACAAGTGTTACATTAGAAAGAAGAAAAAGGGGGAAGCTTGCAAGCCTGAGAACACCATCTATACTGGGATGTACAAGGGTGAAACCATCATGTAAAGCTGGTGTTTTGTTCCAGGAGGAAATGGCACACTTAAAAAATCGATACTATTATGAGCATAGAGCATTATGTGAAAACACTGAAGCAACATCAGCAAGGGAGCTAAAGCTTGAAGAGCAAGAAAGTCTTCTAAATGGACGACTATCCTAAGCACAACACCACATTATTTACAAAGTCATTGCCTTGGAGCACACCAGTCCAGTGAGGAGGAACGATCCAAAATTCAAGAAAATTTATATGAGATGCTAGTGGTAGAGTACACAAAACATTTGATCTAAGTCATACAGTTCAAAAGGGAATGTATATAAAATTCAGCCTTTGAATTGTCACCAACACCCTGAGATACTGGGAGGGATATCAAAACATTCTCTTTTATTTTATTTTTTCCTTGAATAGCAAATACAAATCATCCTGTTGATCCTAACCAACCTCAAATTGGAAAATATCGCTCTGGTTGAAAAGCAGACAATGAGATAAATTATGTCTCCTTTTATGTAGTGTATCTAAATGTCTGCTTCAACTGTGATTTATGTATAAATCACTGAAGTCAATAATTAACTGTTAAAAATTTCCTCAGTGCAGTGTGGTCATTTCCCTTGCCTTGCCTTGTACAAAAAATTAGCACAATTACCATTGCCACAACATTTGTCTATTTATTCGGTAAAACTGTGTTACTCAATCCTGGTCCTCAAAACCCACTGACCTGCATCTTTTAGATTGTTGCTGTTTCTACGTGCCTCATTTGAATAAACAGATCATTCACCAGTTTCTGCTGAACTTGAAGACCTGCTGAGAAGGTAATTTGATCACTTGATTCAGGTGTGTTGAAGCAGGAAAACAGCCATAATGCTGAGCAATGGGTTGGTGAGGGTTCAGAAATAAACAAGGTCATCCATGCAAGTTAATTACTAACAGGATTTGTTATTCAATTTATATTATTAATTCATTTATATAGCCCTTAAAATAGCCAACAGACTTCCAAATGGATAGAATAAGTAAAACAGATAAAAAGATAAATTAATGAGTAACAGTTAGAGATCTGGAATATGATCCTATAGTGGAATAACTCATACAATATTATTTTGTTTACTATTTTTTATTGTTTACCAAAGACAGAAGTTCTTCTTCTTCTGTATTTTTTTTATAAAAATTTGATAACTGTGCTTATCAGAGTGGTTCTATTCTGAATAAAGCCAGGTGCAAATACACGCACATTATGATCAGATTATAATTGACTGTGTGCCCATCTAAACTGTACAATCCAAATTTGTGGGGGGTTTTCAATACCAATACATTTCAATCCGATTGAGAAATTTTGTACATGTAAGCATGGCTACTGATTGGCATGTGGGACAACCAATAGATAAGGTGGTCCCCCGGAACGCGAAGCCAAAAAAAATATTGTCCATAATATTTAACAGGTATACCAATAGCATGTATAACAGATGCCACATATTTATTAAAATAGGAGAGAAATGTCTCACCAGTAATGTCTGAGGGATAAAGTAAAACTTCAAAACACAGCTAATTGTATTCAATAACACCATGGGGCAATGGCTTATTTTAGTTATGATATTAGACACAAATTGGGTTTCTTCTTCTTTAACAGATCTGTTTCTCCATGAAACCAGAGATCAATGCTGGCTGTCTTTTCTTCGAGGGTCATTCAGCCTTTGGACATTGTCGCCTGAGTTCATGTGTGGTATTGTTGTGTAACTGCAGTTCAACTTTAGGTTTGGGTTGTTTTAAATGTAACAAGAGCAACAAAGTCCAGAATCTTATGACAAGTTTTGTAAAATGAGGAAATAAAGTCAGTAAAGTCATAATGGTTTATCTAGACTGGTTGAAGCAGAGAACTGGAAAACAATAAAAGCAGCAGTAAATTGTTCAGAAGTAGCAGCGGTTAGGATGCGACAATGGCAACCCACTACAAATGGTCTACTGGCTGCAGAGAGAGCTGTAAACTGAGTAAAGATGGGGAAATCATCTGAGATAGTGGTCTCAGAAATTTCACAGCGTGATATGGACAGTCCATGAGATGCAACAAGGTCCAGAGTACGTCCAAGGCAGGCATAGAAAATAAATGGCCATTACTCATGCCTCTTCTGCTCACATGGGTGGTAAATGTGAAAGCTCCAAACAATAGTACAGTATTACATTCTTTGCTAAATAGTACCTTCTACATCTTAAATCCCCCTGCCGGTTTACAACAGTAAAGAGCAATAAACCAGCAGATACTCGGTGTATTCATGATGTCAAAGCTCAGTGTAACTAATGAAAATGTGTCTTTTTAAATAAAAAACTATCGTATTGCTTTATTGTTTTACCTAGTAACTAATATTTAACAACAATTTTCATTTACAGAGCAATAGTCTTTAATCATTTTTCTTTAAAGTGCAGAAAAGGAAGACACAAATACATTTCTTGATTAGGAAATACTTTTTTCAATATCAGGGTTACAAATTTTCATTTAAAACATTTCATGTCAAAGTGAATGTTATAAAGGAAGCTATGCAAAAAACACTGTCCATGACACATACACATCTATCTAGCCCAGCATGCCAAGGACAGGCACGGCTGACTTGATTGAGTCGGGTATTGTGTTGAAAATGGGAGGAAAGATCTCTGCCTTGGGTTTACCTAAACTGCTGTGCTGATGTGGGGGAAGTAATTGCACCATTTGTTGCCATATGAGTACCAGTAGGGGGGGTAGCTGGCCACCCACTCAACCACCGATAACACAGTGATGTGGCCACTCCCAGGAGTCCCAATGACAAAGCCGGAAATTACAATGGGGGTGTGAAGAGACAAAAAATTATATCGCTTAACCAAGGGCTCTTCTGTGAGAAGGTAGCTGCCTGATGCTTTCCACCTTCCATCAGTGTCCCTTTTCCATTTGTCTGCTGTGACAATGAAATAGGTACTTGAAATATGTAAATAGATTATAACTCAATATGTGTGTATATAAAACACTTTTTGCTGTGGTAGTCTCTTTGTAGTGTGCCTAACTTATTATTTCTTAAATAAATGATACAAAAATGGGACGTTGTGATGTCCTGGAGAAAGTTTTCAAATCTGATTTCTTAGATCCACTTGACTGTCCATGGATTTCCTCTCAGACATCTAAGCAACAAAGATGTTCATCATCACGTTTTGCCATTAAGAGTTTCTTATACTTACATAAGGCAAGGTAAGGTAAGGTATGGCAAGTTTATTTATGCAGCACTTTTCAGTAACAAGTCGATTCAAAGTGCTGTGCACACATACGTGTGACACAGCCACACATAACAGTTGCTTCATACAAAAATTAAGATGTCCCCATAATGTAAATGGGATTAAGCCTTTGATCATAACATTCTAAATCGTTGTTATTCGTTTACCAATTGCCCCTTAGTTCTTGGATCCTCTTTTTGTGTTGGAAGTGCAGGAGCTATGGAGTTTGTCCTGTAACCCACTCTAGCCGTTTCAGTCCCTATGTTCTTGGCAATATTGCCAGAGTCAGGGGTAAAGTATTGTAGACTGCTGTCTGACTTTTCAACGTAAAATGACTCCATTGGATACTAAGGACTATATGTACGCTTAACCCCCTCAGGGAGTGTTGCTGTTTTCCAGTGCAATCAACTAAAAAAAGGAAAGTATCATGGTTTAAGTTGTATCTGGCTTCTTTCTTGTTATTTTGCAGTTCACTCAGCTCTCCCTCGCTCTGTTATTAGTCACACCTGTCAGGACACTAATTAGTCTTTATTCCCGTCACCTGTCAAGCTCCCTTTATAAACTCACCTTAGTTGTGTTCTCGTCGCCGGTCCATAGCGTTCACTCCCACTCCGTCTCTGCCAGAATCCTTGTCAGCTCCGTTTTTGTTACAGTCAGCCAGAAGACTTACTTCAACTTTGTTTTTTTGTTCCAGTCAGCCATTAGAGTTTCCGTTAGCTTTGTTTTTGTCCCAGTCTCTGCTTAGATCCAGCTCAGCTCTGTTCCCACTCCAGTTCTCACTCCTGGAGAGCTGTTCTGGTCTCAAGTCCACGGCGCCGACGTTCTGGTCTCAAGTCCACGGCGCCGACGTTCTGGTCTCAAGTCCACGGCGCCGACGTTCTGGTCTCAAGTCCACGGCTCCGACGTTCTGGTCTCCAGTGCGTGGCTCAGACGTTCTGCTCTCCAGTGCGCGGCTCAGACGTTCTGCTCTCCAGTGCGCGGCTCAGATGTTCTGCTCTCCAGTGCGCGGCTCAGATGTTCTGCTCTCCAGTGCGCGGCTCAGATGTTCTGCTCTCCAGTGCGCGGCTCAGATGTTCTGCTCTCCAGTGCGCGGCTCAGATGTTCTGTGCACGGCTCAGATGTTCTGCTCTCCAGTGCACGGCTCAGATGTTCCGGTCTCAAGTACTCTGCTCAGGTGTCCTGGTCTCAAGTCCTCGGCTCTGGTGTCCTGGTCTCAAGTCCTCGGCTCTGGTGTCCTGGTCTCAAGTCCTCGGCTCTGATGTTCTGGTCTCAAGTCCTTGGCTCAGATGCTCTGTCCTGGTCTCAAGTCTTCGGCTCCAGAGTTCCTCCCGGTCAGTCTCTCTCCACGCCTCCTGCCGGCCAGCTTCTGCATCCTACACCTCCGTCTGTTGAAATACTCTGGGTTCCATCATCATCCATCTTCCACTCTATTCAATAAACTCACTCCTAAGAACTAGCTCTGTGTGTGCGTGCTGTGTCCGGGTTCATCCTCGAAAAATATCATAACAGAAAGATTGTGTCTTGTTGCATCCTGTATCATGTGTAACTATGTGCATCCTGAGTCGTTGTCTACCTCATTAAAATTTTCATTATAGCAACACATAACGACAATAAAGCTTCTTGATTCTTAATTCTTGTATGGCAGCCTCACTTCTGTCCCCTGGGTAACTTTCCACAGTCAGAGTGTGAATGTATGAGTAAATTGGTGAATCACTGAATGTAGTGTAAAGCACTTTGGGGTCCTCAGGACTTGATAAAGCACTACACATGTACAGGCCATTAACCATTTAGTATTACATATCAGGTGTGCTATTAATCTCTGCCACAATATTTTTGCTTTACTGCTTGGTTTATGTTTATTAGTTTTTCTTTTTTTCTGATTTTGCATGCTGCAATGTTTGACTTCTACCAAATTAGTCAAATTCACTACTATGGACTATAGGTTGGTGATTGCCCAATTTTCCACACTATTTCTCATGGTTCCCTTTACACCTTTCTTTAAAACTGGTTAGGTTGTGTATTTAAAAACGAACAGCAAAAACTGAGTCTAAACATGGATACTAAAATAGCTTCTTCGACCTACATTTTGTACATATAAAGTGACAGATATATAAACTACCTTATCTGCAAAATGCACAACTATGGGCCAGTCACACCAGAAGGTTCCCACTGGAATAAATTACAATGAATGTCTTACCAACACTCTTGAAAATAACATATATATATTAGTGAAAATATATATATATATATAAAATATATATATATTTTCACTCCTTTTAAAACATAGACCAGCAAAAAGTCTTAAAATCTTTTAGTTTGTTTAGATTGGTTAGAATAGTTGGGCCTTCCAAACCACCTGAGTCTTCTTTGTGATAGTTTCTTATCAACAGTGTGTCAGTAATTTCCTCCATTACATGAAGTCTGGTGCGACCATGTGCTGAAAAACAGGCCCACAGCCTGATGTTCTCACCGTCAAACGTTTACATGATGGTTTTCTGGTAATGTGTTAGGCCATTCCACCTGCAAACATGGTGTGTGCTTTGACATCCTAATATATCAATTTCTTGCTTATCTGACAATCTATATTTTTCCAGTTATTTATTAGTCTAAATGTTTTGGAGGAAAAATATTCAACATTATTATTCTTTGCAGTGGAGTCATGCGGCGATTATTTTCACGTAATATGTGTAAATATGTATTTGCTAATACCGGCCTTTTAAAATCTTTTTCTTTTTAATGTGCTCTGCAAGGGGTCTTTGGCTCTTTTGTAACTCCTCTATTTTTTGTGTACGTACTCCTCTGATATAAATTTCACTAGGAACATTTGGTCATGGCTGGTTTATTTTAAATTGCTGTTCTTTCCACTTCTGCCACGTGGACCCAATCATTCCAGTGAGTACCATGGATCATGGTACTCACTGTAACATTCAAAAGTTTAAACATCAGTGCCATTAAGCTATATCATTACAATTAGGTTGCAAAGGTCTTGCCAGAGCAGAGCGCTTTGCTGCTATAAACAGACCCATAAGAAATATATTTACTTAGAAAAAACATTTACATGTTCAAGACTCGTCCCTCTTATGTAACCATATGGTATGTAAATTGTATAACAGATTGTGCAGCGTTTTTATGTGGTCTTCAAAACATTGAAAAACAGATTATGTGATGTGAAAAGATAAAGCAGAAGATTATTCGTATAGCAATTGTGGTTATGACCATTGCTATTTGGCAAATTATCAGTGGGCATATTTGAAAACAAAGAACTGATCAAACTGGATTTACCATCACTAAGTAAAGTTCGATTATAGTTCATGAAACTGTCAGATTAATTCACAAATTCTTGTTTCTTATCCAGGGCTTTTTGTGTATGAAATAGACATATAGATTACACAGAATATTAATTTTGATACTGTGGTCAGTGTTAGGAAAATCACACGTGCTTTAAAGCAGAAAATGTGATTGTGTTTGTCTATGTAATCTATACTATGATATACTATAATATTAACCCGTCTGTGCTTTCACATCTGCAGTTACCCCTGACAGGTGCACATGAGTCAAATCACATCTTTCCAGACTTGACGCTTTTGCACTGGCTTCTTATTCATTTTAGAAATAACATCCTGTTGTTTGTTTTGAAGCCATTTAGTGGGTTAGCGCCTTCTTACTACCCAGATATTCTGACTTTGCACACACCTAGGAGGTCCCTGAGGTCAGGTGTTGCTCCTGGATGCGCTGAGGAGCAGAAGGCAGATTGGGATTTTGCTGCACCTGAAACAGCCTCTCATTTAACATCAGAAAGACAATTAAAAAAAGAACTTAATTATTTTCATTGTTATTGAATCGATGCACAGTTGCATCACTTTATTTTTTATTTTTACGCATTTTGAATAATATTTGTACAACTTTTTGCTTTTCGTTAGTATATTTTATTGTTTTACTCTCATTATTTGACAGACAGTTCTTTAATCCACTTTGATTGTTTTTCAAACATGCTCAATAACTATCATGACTAATAGCATACAACAAAACAGATTTTGTCTGGTATCTTTAATAGATTACTACAGAATGGCATTACATATAAAAATACAAAATAGATGAAACATGAAATAATTGCTATTATACAAACTGCAGCTTGGCATTTTAACAGTTTGTGACAGAAGGCTCAGTCTGGTGGCTCAGCTTCCCATGTGTGGGTATTGTGATTCTTTTTTCAGTAGCTCTGAAACAGATCCCAGAAAGAAGGTAAGGGCAGTCCAGTGAGCTTCTAAACTCCCATCACTATCCTCTGCATGGTCCTCTTTTATCTGCCACAATGCAGTTGGAGTATCACACTGATATGCAGGGGGTCAACAGACTCTTAATGTATGGCTTCGATAAATGCTGTAAGGGTGTGGGTAACGAGACGTTTTTGTATTTTTATACTACTATTTGAATACCTCCCTGTCTAGGAAGATAGAAGGAGAGGTTCTCAAGTTGACAACAAATAAAAGAAGTAGAAAAAATTTAATCAGACCAATTGAACGTCTCAATAAAATGTTATCTCGCCACACATACAGATAAGACCACCGTGTATATTTAATTTGATCAATCTATTTTACACAAAATTAAAATATTTTAAAGATTTGCATGTCTGAATATAAATTCTTTACTCACAGACAGACTTATTTGTAACTTTGGAAAAGTGTCTAAAAAGGACCTTACTGTCATGCCTGCTGTTGAGCTGTGACCATCACGCCTGAACATCACCTCCTTGATCTGCAGAAGCTACCATCTGAAGATGCTCCTTCTCCCTTCCTCCTGCACAGTGTCAGATTGTTTTGTAACCCTAGGCACTAACACCATCAGGCCATTTATCTGCTCCAATCAATTTCAGGCCCTATTTCCTAACACCTGAAAAGTCCCAGGCTTTTGAAAAGCCTGGGGCTTTCAAAGTCCCAGTGTGCGTTTCCATATGGGGGATTTTAGTTTCCCCAGGTTTTACCTTCACAGGAACAAGGTCCTGGTCTGAGGGTAGGGCTTTTCACCAAGCCTGGGCTTTTAGTTAATTGGTGGGGTTGTGTGCAACAAGGCAAAACAGTCTGCTGCTTGAAGGTGTAGGGTGCAGTAAAGAGATGTGTTTACAAATCTATCAATTTTATCCCTTAACTTATCACACAAACTAGGTTTAAAATGTTTTTAATCAAGAAGATACACCTCCAAACTTCAGTTCATCAAGGTTATGACTTGATGATTTCAGACTTGTTGGGAGTACCAGCTGTGGTTGAAAAATCCCTGTTGCTGCAGCATTTAGTCGGTCACACCGTCTGTAATTTCCCATAGACCGGATCTGTTCATTGCAGCTGAAAAGTGAATGTAAAGAGTTTACTGGGTTTTTGGGGAATATCTGCAAGTACCAGATATCAAATGTGTTAATATTTGCCAGATGTTTTTTGGCATTTTAGGTTTGATGAATTATAATCCTTTTCGCCACAGTTCTGTCAGTTCTGACTGATATTTTAATGGCGTACTAATGATCAGAGGGAGCCCTTTCATTTTCATCCTTGTACACAGAAAACACACATTTCCCTAAGACAGAGTTTTAATATAAACCTAAGTTGGTGGACTGTGAACCCTTTTACTGTTTACAAATCATAAAACACGGCTGCAGAAAAAAAAAAAGATAAAGGACACTTCAGCTTTCTGCACATAGACAGGCGCCTTGTATTTATTGACCTAATTCAGATCCACAGATTCAATGAGGCTTGTTCTCATTTTACAAACACTGAAAGTTTAGTTTCCTAAAACAAACAAAACACACTCTAGCCTGAGATCAGTGCCACAGGAAGTTTGTGTAATGTTTCCCTGGAATTACATTTGCACGTTTTTTTGTTTTGTTTTGTTTTTAAAGGTCCTCGAAAGGAATGACTCAGTCCAGAGCGGAAGGGGAGAGCCGATGCTCGTAAATTAGGAGACCATGAATGACTGGGAAGTTCTTGGTAATGAATCAGCTTGAAGTATTTTTAATGTAAATAAAAAAAACCGATAAAGCTATTAGGCTATTTTGGGTCAGATGCTTTGGAGGTATTTATTGACTTTGTAGATTGAAATTTTGATTAAATCATTTAACATACCGCACAGTGATTCCAAGAAACAGTCTTTAGAATATCTTATAAATGAATTTTTACTATAGTAGTATTTAATTTTAACATAATGACCTAACATACTGCTTTAACAATTTTATATTCTACAAGTTTATGGCAATTTCCTAGGTGATAATCTCAATTTTGCTGCTATACTGTTGCTTCAATCCAAAAATTATTCTTTAAACAAAATAGAACCTTTTGAAAATAATATATAACATGAGGATGCTAATAAACATTTAAAAGACCTACATATTCTTGGAAATTTAAAGTAAGACTGGGTTGTTCCACAATAAACTAAAAAGTCAAGTGGAGTCATTTGTCATTCCAGCCACGTTTATAGGATACAATAAAATAGGACTTTGTTTATATTCAGGACCTTGGTGCAACTTACCAAGGCATGAAGTGCAACATAATGTGGTTCTGTGCAGATTTATTGTGCAAAGTTGCAGTAAAAATGTTGTATGGATTAATGGCATTGCAGTGTACAAAGGGACCCCCACATCTGCAAAGCTGTATTATGTGGCTTCACAAAGCTAAAGTCATATGAGCTATTTACAGCTGAAGTCACTGGGACCAATAAACACTCTTCAGGTCATACTCATATTAAAAATCTGTGACTTAAAAGTAGTAGAGTGGATATTTTATTACCTAATTAACCAATACTAGTATACATTATATCCTAACCTTACACACTCCATGGCTGCTTGATAAAACAGCCCCTTGAGTTGGAACAGGGTCTAACAGGAAATGAACAGTAAACAGGAAGTGCTATCAGCTCTAGCTTGGCACATATCAATTTTATCTGCTACTGGGCACTACTAAGAATACATAGCATTTACTCAGAGTTAGCAAAGTACAATAGGGTTAAACATATTATCAAAAATAAACAAACAACATGCCACTGTATTTACAAAGCACTTAAAAAACAACAATGCTGGCCAAAATCATGCATACAAAAACAAAGAACTGAAAAAATAATGGAAATGTGTCTGCAGTAAAGAGCAAACAGCACATGCCCAAAGCTGCATTGCTAGCTACCACCTTAGTTTTAAGAGAATGTGGTTGTATGAATAAAGCATTGGTGTATACTGTATTTATGCTCACAAACACTTGTTAGCATTTCAACCTCTTGCATTCACTTGCTGGTTTTCTAAGAGTTTCCGCTTTTTCTAGATCTTTCAGCTCAAACTTTTCAGGCCCTCTTTAATACAGCAGACAGCCCCTTTAGCCAACCAGAGGAAGACTAAGGTTGGAGCTAGTATGATGGTTCAAAGTATATTTAAATAAGTGCCGTTTTCAAGAAGTATGGACCTGATTAGGCTGGATCCCTAGCATGCCACATAAAATGTCCCTTTTCACTTTTGTTGGTCTTGTACAAGTTCAATATTTATAGACATGGTCCCCCTAGGGGCCTTTCCCACCAAACCGGTTCCAGTTGTGTAACTGGTGGTAGAACTTACCAAGCACCAGTTGTTTGGGTTTACACTGTCCAAACTGGCCCTAACATGGAAAAACCTAGTAACATTTTGCAGCTGGGCCAGAAGAAAGAACCACTTTTGTCAGCAGCTAGGGGCAAGCTCCTAGGGAACATCAATTAATCAATCAAAAAACTGTAAGTGGCATATTTAAAACGGCACAGTTAATTATTCTTTTTGACCGGTCAAAAAACAAAAACATTAAGTGAAACTACTACCTTTAAATGAGAATAAAATGAGCATCAGAGTAACACAAGCTGTCTCTTGAAATCCCCCATCATAGAGTTTAGGAAGGTCAATGACACTTCAAGCTGCACTCACAGGTTATGCTTTTCCACTGAATCCATATGTTACTTCCAACTCATTCCTTTACCACTATTGTTCTTTTAATATCATCAAGTTGTGTTAATTAATCTTGCACAAAAAGTCTTGTTTTACTCCCTTTTTTCACTTGGGACAGATAAGAGATCATCTGATAAGGATTGTGAAGGTTTTACAAGGCCCACTGGGGTATTAAAACAACATCAATAAATCAAGGTTGTGGCATTAGGGGATCTGTTTACAGGAAATCTGGAATAAATTATATTTGTGAGATTAAAATGTCTTCATTTACCACAATCTTTCAAAAAACATAAAAAAATGTGTGAGGATCAAACAATAAAGGCATGAGATGTTTATAATGATGTGGATTTGACCACGTTGTTGGGAGGTGGAAAACCAAACCAGTTCTTTTATAGAATCAGTTAAGAACTGAGAGTTAATAAATAAAGCGAGTCCTGGAATTGTTTTGCTGGAAAACCCTAATTAGTGATGTAAGTGTAAAATGAAGTGTAAAGTTCAGCATCAAGAGAAATATTTTTTTAGATAGTTTTCACCCAAAAGAGACATGTTTGGTGACCATGAGGAAAAACAACTTTTTTTGTCATGGTAACACATCTACTCATTGTTTACATCTTTCATTCTCCTGGCTTAATTGAACAGCTGAAAGGTGGTTCATAATGAAACTGTGAAAATGTCAGTGTTTTAGTAAACATGGAAGACAAATTGAGTGAGTAACTGTAATCATTGCTGGATATATTATGTCATTATACGTTGAGACCTTTGCGTGATCCACAAACAATGTTTGTTTAGACTGGTAATGGGCCCAAAGGTTCAATGATACATGAGTCACTGTTGATAGCAAAGTACTACTTGGTTTCACAATCAGGTTTAATACTTTTAAAATAAATACCTTTTCTTAACCATGGATGTAGAGAAATGTAAAAAAAAAGACATCTTATGTAACTTGCCTTTTGTGATTATGAAGCAACACATTCTGTTAGAGTTACTCGATATGTGAGCATCCTATTAGCTGCAATCTGTCCAAGCAGAACTCTGCCAATCAAAACGCTGGAATTTGTGTAAGGGCCGTCAAACATTTGTGAAGTGGTCATGTTGGGTCTCTGCGGGACTGCGTCTGGCAATGTGCATGAGTGAGCCTCAGGTTGCTCATCTGTCTGATAGTCCTCTGGGGTTGGGAAGAACAGCCTGCTGCCGGCCCGAGCCAGATGCTCACAGAGGCTGTTAAATAATAACCACTGAAGTGTGTTGTCTTTCAGCAACATTATGATCCACAGATAGTCCCTAAAAGTTTCCCGACAATGGTGACCTGAGCCTAACAAATACAAAAAGGTTCTTGGATAGAATTTTTTTCCTTCTGTAGCTGATTGATTTCATTGATTTATCTGCCTGCCATGTAAACAATTTTTAAAGATCTAACGTGGAGTTTGCATGTGTCATGTTTAAAATAAATGTTTATCGGAACCAGTCTTGTGTACCATTCCATTGACATTAGAATAAAAGGACAGCTGCTGCAACTTTGAGTTGTATTGCAATACATTTTCATGACTGTAAATAACCACCTTATTGCTATTTCTCTCACACATAAGTTTCCTTTCTCTAGAAAGGAATTGCCATAATATAACTGAATGAAGAAATTGATTATTACTCATATTTTTGTTGCATTTCTCTTGCTGCACCCACACCTGATTGCTGCCAGACCTGTACACCAGTGTTGTAGTCAAGTCACTATGCCTCGAGTCCGAGTCCAGGTTCGAGTCTCCAGTGTTCAAGTCCGAGTCAAGTCCAAGTCATTAAAAAAAAATCAGAGTCGAGTCCGAGTCAAGTCCACTACTCATCCGAGTCAAGTCCAAGTCGAGTCACTATTGATCCGAGTTCGTTGTAGGAACATGCCGTGACGTGTGATGTATGACATGAAGCAGTAACATACCATTGCACAAATAATGGCGTTCCGCGAGCGAGCTATTTTTAGAACGTGACGTCATATCACGTTCAGGGCAAATATGCGTTTTCCTCCACTCTTTCGCTGTAGTTACCCTTGGTTTTACTCGGTAAAACGACTGCTTTTTCCAAGTCTAAGACGTCTCCTAACCATGGTTTTTAAACATTGTTGTTATGGAACGTGCAACAGCGACTCGAGGTACGCTGATAGCCCGCATATGAAGGATGTTAAAGCCGCAAGCGGCGTTGATCGGCCCTCGCCGCCAAGCGCGCTCCGGCCTATTGGCCACCGCCGCGGCTCCGGCCAGCCGGCGGTGGCCGCCCGCCACTGCAGATGATGTCACGCATTTTCCTCGCCCGTCCACCGGGCGATTCACACAAACGCGTTCGGCAGCGTTCCCTCCTGACTCACAAAAAATCTGGTGCAGATGCAGCGAGGAGATACAGCCGTTGGATAATAATGCATTTGGCCACCGGACCGGACTAAATTGTTCGGCGGGCCGGACAATTTATACCGATTCCTGGACGGTGACTACAAACAGAAAAAAAACGGCCGATGACGCCATGAACGCCGAGCAGGAGAAAAACATCGACTTACCTTTCTATCAACTCGGCCCGTTTTCCAGTCTTTCTAAAATGGGCGCCTGGACATCCTCTTGTGAAAGTTTAACAGCGGAAAAGTCGGTCATACCGTTGTATCTGTTGCATGTGTAATGGCTGGTTGCTACGTGCGCTCTCACACTGTTTTCCCTACCTTAGCGGCAAGGGGCGTTGCTCATAAGATGGTGACGTCACGTGCGCGGTTGCGCCATTTAGATATTAAAATCATACACCAAATAATATTCTAATGACATATTAAAATTATAGCCTAATGATATAAAAAAAGTCGAGTCTTTTTCTCAATTTCCGAGTCAGAATGATCTGAATGTAGGATCCGAGTCCAAGTTCGAGTCATCAGTGCTCAAGTCCAATTTAAGTCACGAGTCTCTAAATTTAGCTAATGACTCGGACTCGAGTTCGAGTCTCGGACTCGAGTACTACAGCACTGCTGTACACTTACGAAATTGCCTAAATACAACCTGTGTCACATTTGCAAAACTCTCTTGATGATCCACTTTATAATTATGGGGAAAGTATTCTATTTATCCATCCATTTTCTGACCCGCTTAATCCCTCATGGGGACGTGGGGGTTGCTGGTGCCTATCTCCAGCATTCACTGGGCAAGAGGCAGGGTACACCCTGTCGCAGGGCAACACATAGACAAATAACCATTCACACACACACTCACAGATAAGGACAATTTAGAGTAGCCAATTAACCTAAAAGTCATGTTTTTGGGAGGAGGAAGCCAGAGAACCCACACATGCACAGGGAGAACATGCAAACTCCATGCAGAAAGACCAAGGGTTGGATTTGAACCCAGAACCTTCTTGCTGGAAGGCACCAGCGCTACCCATTGTGCCACTGTGCAGCCGCATTCTGTTTACTGATAGGTAAAAACTAAAAACCTTTCAGGGAAAAAATCTATATATAACTACCTATAAATAAACATAATTGTTTCGGAGGAAATAATTAATGGCTCCATCAATTACTCCAAGATGTCCAGGTTGGGAAGTACCACAGCAAGTTACAACAATCTACTATGCTGTTTTTAAACGGTGTGTTGCAGTGAAGTTTTACTTCCATGGGCCGGGTCTGTGATGTTGTATTCTGTTGTATTTCTGGTCCGCTTCTCTTACTGGCTTCCATGGCTGCAAGCTGCTGCTCTTTTGCCAAGATAAAATACCAAATGCTACGCTCTGTATTGGGAACTCTCATATGATTGGCTCAGGAACCAGGAAGCAAACACGGGCTACACTCTGAGCCATAGTAGTTACGGACCATACCTCTAGGTTTGACAGGAAAAAAAAAAGCCTGACTATGACATTGTTGATGGAGAGGACCCACTGTTTATTGGGAATGTTACTTGCATCCCAGGTGACAAATGAGAATGATATAAGTTGATTTTACAGTAAATATGTTACTCTTAGAACGACCCCATGAGGGATTAAGCGGGTCAGAAAATGGATGGATGGATGGATGTTACTCTTAATGTTTCAGATCATCAAGCTGGATGATGGGTGGTGGGCAAGAAATTAATTCATGTCACTTGTAGCATCAACAGGTAATACTGGCACTGGGACTGTAACTCATAGCTGACAGTTGCATAGTTACTCTGTATTAATAATAAGAGTGTCGAGGATTATTCCATCTGTGGTAAGCAACCACTCGTTTCTGATAGAAAGGTGCTGGATTCTTAATGTGGTTCTGAAATCTGGGGTAATGTCCTCATCCACTATATTTCCATGTGATCCCTGTATCTGTACTGCAGTTTTGTTTGAGTTCCAGGCCAATAATCTCACATTCTCATGTCAAATAAGAAGAAATTGTATACTTAGTTTTTTATTATTTGAAGCAGTATTTGAAATTTGGAAAGTCCATTTAAAAACTCTAAAATGGAAACACAGATCTCAAAAGGCTTAAGCACCGCAACATCCAGAGAAAGGTAGACGCATTATCTAACTAAGTGATTTTTTTTGCAGCTTTCCTATCTTTTTAAAAAAAACAAAAAACATTTATTTCAAAAAGACCAGCAAACATTGTTTATTTAGTGTTAGCTATCCAAAACAGTTATTGTTTCAGCACAGAAACACAATCTCCCATTATTTTGGCTTGTATAAAAGTGTTAAGATCTGTCTAGCTCCTGGGTGCCTCTCAAGATTGTGACAGACTTTATCATCACTGAGCTTTAATTTGCATTTTGTTTCTTTTTCTGAACAGAGACTGTCCTTTTACTTGCGACAAAATCATGCTAAAACAACTGTTGAATTAGTCATCATCCAACAGATAGAAATTATGCTGTTTACCAAGAAGTAGGAGAGAAACAAATGACAATGCAAATCTGTAAATATTTTTGTTTAAGGAAGCAAACTTCAATTTGCATTTATTCAATTTTGTCATGAGTTGGAGTTGTCACAGACCCAATGTACAGCAGGAGCAATGCAGAGCCATCAGGAAAAGTTATATTTTTAATAATGAACTGAAAACTTTTAAACTTATGTGACAGTAATGGGGACACAAACAGAGTATCCAGCCAGAGAAACAGACACCAGGAACTTAAACACACTGGGAAATAATCAACAGGATGCAAACCAAGTTAGAAACTGAGGATGGCACGAAACAGAAGTAAACTATACACAAAACATAAAATAACTGAACCACGCACTATCCAAGGAACCTAAAAACGAATAAATAATCCAATACCTTGGGATCGTGAGAATTTTCTCAGGAAATATAGAGTGTTTGACAGATTACTGCAAAATGATTATATTATCATTATTTGATTCCATCATGCTAGTTAACTTTACCTCCTAAAGAAGTTCCATAATGTTGTATTGCTAATAAAGGGAGAGTGTACCAAACTATTTTAAAATAACCGTGTGCGGATTAATAACAGAAAAATCAGAATATGTTATGAGAGACACAGAGCCTTGCAAAAGTAATCATATTTTTCTTTTATGTTACAGCTATATTTTTTGTTATACACCATTACAAAGTCACAAATAATTGTGAAATGGTTTTCATTTTTTCTTCCAATCCTCCAAAGTCTTGGTGGAAACACCATGTGCTGGAAGTGCAGTTGTCCTTTGGGACATGTGGCTAATCAATTTAAACATTTTGAGACTAGAATGTTTGCACCTTTTTGTAATATAGATCGAGCTAAGCCAGACTGGATGGACGCCATTTGTGAACTGTAGTTTGCCGGAGATTATTTAATGGATTCAGACCTGGACCCTGGTCTGAAATGTTTTAGAGCCTCTAACATGTTTTTCTTACAGGATTGTATTTATTTATCTTTATCCATCTTCCCATCAAGTCTAAACAGCTTCCTGTTCCTGTACAAGTAAAATGTCCCGAGATCCTAATTGTTTCAGCACTGAATGAACGTGTTCATGGTAATGTCCTGGGTCAGTCTTTCTCGTGGTCAAAGGGTAACTCACACTCAAATCAACTTTTCTTTTGCCAATAAACTGTGAAAACTGTTGTCTTATAGTACTGTCTACATATCCTGGTCATTATTTTGACAAATTATTGCATATTTGTTGAAATCCTGCTTTTGTATCTAAAATTGTGAGTGTGGCACCGTTCCAGGGTTAAATGGTGGTCTTGCATTGAATTTCGAATCCCTATTGCTATTGGTTCAAACATTTCTGTGACATAATTTGGAGAAACTAACATGCTGTGGGGTATAACAGCAGCTCCATCTTAAAAAAAACACAGCTCCCTCTTGTGCCATTGTAGCGAGCACTGTTGCACTTTTCAGACCCCTCTAGTGACTTTCTTTCTTCAAAAGAGTGACTAGCAACAAATCTAGCAACTTTTTATGTGTTATAGGCACATTTATGTAAAAGCACTAATTGTTCTGCAGTTAACTGTCTTTAAGCAGCAGCGATGTTGCCATGAGCCTGTTCCTACTTCCCTCAGCACTGTCTCACAGGCAGACAGATGCTGCCTTGACCTGAAACCCGCCTGCAGTCAGAGGAAAGAGAGCAGAGAAGAGATCGACTATGCTCCGTTTCCGCACTGCAAATGAATCATGCCTGCACAAAGCTGTTGGTTATCCTGCATTGGATTACAAAGGGGGAAATAAATATGATAATATATAATTGGACTGATCCTGTCGTCCCTTGCCTCAGCAGCACCGTTTTTCGGGCATTACTGAGTAAGCGCCTTGAGCCAGTGGCTCACACTGATGAGGGTTTGGCCCGCTACATTCCATCAAGACTACCTCAACCTCCAGTGACGAGGGGAATGAAAAATCCTCCACCTCAAAAGACCAAACTGTAGCGTAATTACCAGCATAACTCTGCTGCTGTTAGCTGCTGCTTTCCCCTCATTCTGATCACAGCCCCCTTTGACCATTTATCCTTGTCCATTTTGGTGATATTTTTCAAATCTGTCTGAGGATTGGATTATGCTTTTACATGGGGGTGTGTTACACTTGTCCAGAAAGTTTAGTTTTGTTTGAAAATTCACATATTCTGCCTTTCAATTTTTCCTTTTCACACTGAAATCATTCAGTTCCTCATTAATTTAACACCCAATCCACCTTTTTGCCCTTTCTCTGAGTTGTGTCTGAGACCAACTCATTTTGGTACTGTCTCTTTAAAAAACAGGAAAATATAAATAAAAAAACCAGAGCGCTCAACTTTACCCCAATCCGCCATTTTTTTAATATGTTGGGGGACGGTGTAATGAAAAATTGAACAGTCAGACTAATGCACTAGCTTTGGCATCCTTCAGCTTGGACTAAAGACATAAAAATAGTAAAACTGGTAAGCAGGAAGTTCATGACTTTTTTTAGCAGTTCTGCAGCAAATATTGGCACAATTGTTCAAAACAGAAAAAAAAATTAACGGCTTGAAAAATTTGTTCACTAATCTAAAGATTGGTTAAGGCATGTGTTCTTCTGCTTCATTGTGTGATATGGATTGTGGTTTGGTTTTCCAGACTCAAATTGATTCTACTTCCCTTTACTTTGTCATCTCTCTGTTTCTAACACATAAGCACATTTAAACCACATTTTCTGTTGTTACACCTTGCGTTTGGGAACGCTTCGTGTTTCACACGGTAAGGGGTTGCTAGCCAAGAATAGCTAATACATGAAAATAAAATACAAATTAATACGACTCAAATTGAACCAAAAAAACAATAATAAAAAAACAACAACAAAACAAACAAAAAAACAAAAACAAACAGTTTCCATGTTTTTTGGACTATAAGTCGCTCTGGAATAAAAGTTACATCAGTCAGAAAATGCACCATAAAGAGGAAAAAAAACACATAAGTTTCACAGGTCTATAAGCCACACTGGACTATATGCATTTATTTAGAGATTTATTTCACACAAACCAAGACTAAAAACTGAAATTTAATCTGGTAAAACAATTGATGAAATTACACAGCTGCGTGTGTGGGATACTGCTTCGCCTTATACAAAGTCATCTATCACTCTACTGTACACACTGCTTGGATTCAGTGCCACCTTCCGGATTCAAGAAAGGTTAGTGGCTCACTTTCAGTGCACGTCATTCCCCACAGATTTTTTTTTTACAGGCACTAGCATTTCCCAGTGCCTGTGCCAGCAGCTCACCAGAATGGCTTCACCTTTTTCTTCAATAAACCTGCTCTTTGTGTACGGTGAATTATTGGTTCCTAAATACAAATGATCACAAAACATGAATATATTTTATTGGAATATATGTGAAAGACCAACACAAAGTGGTAGGCAGTAGTGAAGTAAGAAGAAAATTATACAGGATTTTTTCTTGTTTTTTTTTTTTTTTACCAAAAAACCTGAAAAGGGCATTGTGCAAAAGTATTCAGCCCCCTGAGACAATAGACCCCTTGCAACCACGTGACTCCGTTACCCAGAACCCCTTGCGTGGCGGCCATATTGGTTGGCATGCCATTGTCTACACAACGCGCCAACATGCAATCAATGTCTTACGTGGATGAGTTACAGCCTTCTGATAAGGCAGCTTACTTCGCTAAATGTGCAAGGATCGGTAATGCGGACCCTTTGGCTCTTCCTGATAAGGATTTTTCTAGCAATCCCGATGATTGGCCATCAGTTTGCTACGCGGATCTGGTGAACTACCTTGTGTTGTCACCCACCCCAACGTACAGTGGCGATCAGATGAAGGCCTACAAGAGTTTGGAAGCGCACAAACAGTTCACTGCCGGATGGATACGTGAACTGTCTGTTTGTTACCTGAATGATGTAGCAGTTGTGCTGCCGCCTGTTTCGGCATGCCTCCGCTCGCGGGGCGGGCCTGGCGACCTGCCGTGCCGTGCCGCGCGGCCGCCGGTGCGGTGCGTGAGCTGGGCTCTACCCCCTGCTCTGGGTCCCTGTTCACCCACCGTCGCTCTCCTGCCTCTGCCACCACAGCGAGCGGTCCCAGAGGGGGCACGACTTACAGTGTGTACAGTCCGGCCGCGTCCGAGCGTCGCGCCGCACAGATCGTGAGCGGTGAACTTTTAAACCCCGCGGTTCCGTGGCACAGTTTGAGATGTTTATAAGTACCACGACTGAAAAACTCGTACAGTGTATGCCCAGCTTTTTTTAGCCGTGAAAACACTGTAGGAGTTAGCAACGCCACATGCCTACCAGTCTATCTAACTAAGTACTACTCATGCTACTAGGCCGTTCTATTAATTTAATTTACAATCAACATATCCATTGATGAATCAGCACTTTACCTTTTACAAAGTGATCGCTGCACACGCGTGCATTGTTGATGTTCACGTTCTCCAGATCAGCACGTGAAATTCATGTCAGCCAAACACGCCGCCTGCGCCTTGAAAACTCAAGTGTCTTAGCACACTGCCGGTCTATTATGGTAGGCAACCTATAGAAAGACTTTTTGTCCCTCCCAGCACGATTCCCGCAACCAACAACGCAACAGGTTTGCACCATATTGAATAGTCTTTTGTATGCGCTCCGCCGGCCGTGCGAGTAATAAGCTAACTGGGGCAGTGCAGTGGTGGGTAGTCACGCTAGCCTGCCCACCAAGATGGCGGCGCGCACTCCCGATCACGTGACCGTGACGTCAGATGCAAGGGGTCTATACCTTGTAGAATCACCTTTTGCTGCAATTACAGCTGCCAGTCTTTTAGGATATGTCTCTACCAGCTTTGCACATCTAGTAACTAAGATTTTTCTTCTTAGAAGCCTTTTCCCACACAGCAAGCTATTTTACTTGACTTAATTTGCGTTGTGCCAGTCTCTAAGTCATGTGTACTTTTTTTCATCCAAATCATATTCATAATTGAATTAATGATGAAGCCTTGTGGAACTAAAAAAAATATAAATAAATAATCCTTTTAAAACGCCTTTGTGTGTGATATGAACTGGGAGAAAGTGAGTTTGGATGAGTAAGTAGCAGAGCTATCAGGCTGTGCTGAAATAGATTTGAGTCATGAATAAAATATTACCACACTGCTTTGCTCTACAAAAGCACTTTCACATAATAGATGAGTCAAAAACAAAAACTAAGTTTTTTTTTTTTTTTTAACAAGCAGGACATGTTCCAGAGAAATCACTTGTATTCAATAAGTGGAAATTTTCCAGAAAACAACAGGATTGGCATCTGACTCCTGTCACCATCACATGCACACACTATAAATCTAACTGTTGCTTTAGAAATCATGATAAATAACAACATTAACATCAGAGAGAAGCAGATGTTATAGTATAACCCCTCTTGTATTGCAGTTTCCTTGTTTGACAGTAGGAAAAAAAACTGAGAATAAATAATACATGATTATCAAGCGAAGGGAAAAGGATAGAGCTTCCAAATTACTTAACAATTTCAAAGTATTTCAAGTATGGCATACCTTTTAATTCAAACCCCCTTTATTTGATAACCTCAAATATAACCCAGTGCAATCATCAGCTCTCAGAACTCACCTAATTAAAAATACAGTCCATCTGTGTCTGTGATTTAACCTCAGTATAAACACAACAATGCTTTGAAAGCTTTAGAGGTTTGTTGGAGAACATTAATGAACAAAAAGCTTCATGGAAACCAAGGCACAGGCTACAGGCTAGGCTTAATTAAATATACCAAGTTTCGAAAAATGTCAATGTAGCACTAATAAATCCATTGTCAAAAAAGAGTGTGTCATAACTACAAACCTATCAACATACAGCCATCCACTTTAACTGACAGGCCTTGTAAGAAGAGCATTTTTCAGAATGCAGCCAGGAACAAGGTGCTCTGTTCAGATGAGTGTAGACTTGAACTCCCATAGTGAAAAAATAGTAATGGAAGAATCATGCTTTGCTTCATCTAGGACAGAAAGCTGGTAAGAGTTGATTAATGGAGAAATGAAGGCTAATACAGGTAAATCCTGAAAGAAAACCAGTTACGCCCCACAACGGATATGACATTGACCTTAAGTTAAAGGTGGAGTGAACGATTTTTCCAGAAATGTAGGTTACACAATGCCAATGTCACTTGGTGAATAACTGCATTTGCGCAAGACCATCCTAGCTGCTCTTCCGCTCCTCACGGGATCACTTGAAAGACTCCCCAAATACACTCTGGTCTTATTTCTTTACTAAGAGGCCTTCCTCTTCCTCTTCATAAGAGAGTGTAGCAGTAGAGCTACAAGGAACGGCTGAAACCAATGCGCATAGAAGTGCGCATGGTTAGCCAGCAAAAGGAAACTAGCAAGGAATCTGCATGCACATTGGTGTTACGTGATAGCGTCACAATGATTACCATGTGGGACAACCAATCAGTCAATAGATAAGGTGATCCACCCGGAACTCAAAGCAGAAAATAGATTATCCACTATACCTTTAACAGCCGGTGCTACAAATTATTATGCTCCCCAGGGGGTTTATTACTCAGTATAGCTTCCTGGGGATCCTGCAGCCAGTTTATGTTCTGCACCTTTAGTATTGCTTATTCTTAGATCCTTGTTTCTGTCATCAGTTTAGTGTGCTCTTGTATCCGTTAGATTTGGTTCTTGTATCCGTTAGATTCTGTTATTTATGATTTCAGTAGTTCTGTTAGATCTTTATTTTCTGTCTGCCCTTCCTTAAGTTTAGTTAGGCTTTTCCCTAATGTCTGGCCATATTTACATTTCCCTGTTAGATTCAGTTCTGCCTCTGCCCCTGCCAGCTGACTGCCATCCTTTCCTTCCCCTTAATTGCCTTTTATTCATCTCACCTCTGTAATTTACTCCACCTGCTACTCCTTTCATCTCCTTCCCTATTTCTTCAGCTAACTGAAGAAATAGGGATACCACCCTATTTCTTCATACAGAGTGGTATGACGGATACCACCGTCATACCACACTGTTCTGGTCACATGTATGCCATGTTTCTGTATCTTTGTTATCCTGTAAGCCTTGTTGTTTTATTAATTACTCATTACTCAACTGGCGTCTCTCCTGCTCTTGTTTGCGCTGTGGTCCTAAACTAGACTAGGCAAACCTGACGACAACGTAATGGTTTAGGTATTTTCTTACATATGTAAATTGGTCAAATCTGTCAACGTTAGGAACTAAATCCAATTAAGAGTCTCTAAAAAGATTCAAAAACTAATGTTCACAGACACTATCCACTCCATCTAAATGAGCTTGAGCCACTGAACAAAGAGGAATGGCCCAATTTTTTAGTCTCCAGATTTACAAAGCTAGTACAAAGCTGTGATTGCAGGAAAGCGTGGTTTCATAAGGTATCGACTAAGCGGGAGTGCATAAAACATGCATCTCACACTTTTCACATTTATTCGTAAAACCTCCTGCATCTTCTTCCACTAATGTGCTATTTGTGTTGGTGTGTCATATATAACCTCTATAAAATGTATTGACATTTGTGGTTGAAACCTGACAAAATTGAAATAAATGGAACATGTTTGAATAAATTTACCTTGGGAA
Organism: Fundulus diaphanus; assembly: GCA_037039145.1. Lineage (NCBI taxonomy): Eukaryota > Metazoa > Chordata > Actinopteri > Cyprinodontiformes > Fundulidae > Fundulus > Fundulus diaphanus. Next base: position 17,200,406 of record CM073128.1, on the reverse strand, counting down.
AAATTTAGCATTTAATAACTACATGCCTGTTGCTTTAAAATAATAATGTCAGAAAAAAACACATTAATACAGGATTGCTTCTATCTAGCCACAAACGTTATGATGGATCTAGTCAAAAGGGACGAAGGAACATACACATTGTTTATTCACTCTGTGCTATCAAATTACTTTGCCGTCATTTTCAGCATTTATAGCCATGATCTTCAACATCAGGCAAAGAAGGCTTAGAATAGAGATCCAGTTACTCACTTACTTAAGCATGAGTCATTGCTTCTAAAACTGTAAGGACTTCAGTGGGGGAATATAAGAAAATATATTTTTAGGATATTGCAATGTTCTTTAAAAGCTGTATTCCATTAACTTTTTTCTTTTCTTTTTTTTGTCATTAAACTGACATTAAAATCTGAAATTATCAGAGGTGTAGCTAATCTTTTAAATTTGTGTCTGCTCTTTCACTGAAGTTGTAAAATGTCCCAGGAAATTAGGTCGGCATTAGATCGAGTCCATTTTCATAACTGTAATGCCTAAATGGCTTGAGAAGAATAAAATGTACTACGCAATGCATGCATACTCACATGATTTTTATTCATAAAATATAGGGGGGGTTACATTCATGTGGAGCACAGAAACATACATATTTGAACATGTTGGCATATATGGTACACATGCTGTAGAGAAAACTGTTTTAACCAATTTATTTAAGTGGTAAGAATGCATACTATTGTTTTCATAACACACAGTGCATGTAAGGGAGTGCATTCACATTGTCAGGTATTGACAACACAACTCTGAATTTATTTTTTATTTGTTTTTGTTATCTCTAGCCTGATGACAGCAATGCTATAAAATGAAAAACAAGGTATCCTCATGCTGGGTCACTAGCTGACATCCATATTAACTACAGGTTAAAATATAAGAGACAAGGATTCTAATTTCTGAGTAAAGTGAGTAAGCCATCCAAAACAACTGTAATTCTTTTTAAGACCTTTTTAAGGTTTTCTTTCAGTAGTTAACCTCTTCATTTCATAACTATGGTGCCTCACTAATACAACATTGTGTGTTCTGCCATTACAATTTTCTTCAAACCCTTAAACCAAGTCAAAACATCTTGCTTAGCTTAAATATTGCATCAGTTTATTTATCTTGGTAGTTTGCTATGTTGATGACTTATGGTGACAAATGATTACAATTGGTCTAATCTTTCTTAGAATTTTAAGTAATTGTTAATTTATGAATATTGCATGTTTAGATTCTCTGTCTTTCAGGACATGACCATTCTGAGTGCTTAAACAGAACATAACTTAAACATAAGAAATTTTCCTTGTCTTGAATAAGGTTGTTCAGTGTCAGATGTAGTTAATTTAGTTTGGCAGCATATTTCAGATAACATTTGAGGACAAAACTATTCTTCCTCATCAATATATTGTAACTAATAAAGTTTTTTTTTATAAGGGGGGAAATACCATACCATATTTATTTATAAAGCACGTTACAAGAATAAAGGTCAGCAAAGTGCTGTACATATACAACAGAAAATAACTGTAAAATTAAAATAGACAAATAAGACACAGACACGTTAAAAATGTCTTTCAAAGAATCTGACCAAAGCTAAAAAAACACAAAATGGCCAAAATAAGAGAATGATCAGAACCTTCATCCAAGTGATGTGCCACAGCTGTAGTCATTTGTAGCTTAGTTTAATACTTATTATTGAGATTTAAAAACATTTTTAAACCACAAATAAAAAACAAAAAACCTGTCTGTCTAATGTCCAAGCAAAATTATACCAGATGCTTGTTTATGGTCCTAAAACAAGTGTAGTTGACGTGCGACTTCTTAAAGAACATTGAACTAAATATTAAAAATTGTGTTTTTTAATCAATTTAAGCCTTTGTGCATATATCTGGAGTGTGTAATTGTATATCAGGAGCGTGTGACAAAAGTAATTTCCTTCTGGGAAAGTATGTCTGATTCTGATTCTGATATATTAGACCACGTGTGAATTTAAGAAAATGCACAAAAAAATGTAACTTGTGCACTAAATGTATCTTTGCTTTAAGCAAAAAATTATTTAAGATGGGTTTGATGTCATCATTTAAAAAGAACTGAAAAATAAATGGTTAAAATTAAATCAATAAACAGATCACACACTTTTTTCAGCAAAATAATTATCTTTTCATGTCAAATGGTAAATGGACTGAAAGGACAGAATTTTTATGGTGGTTTTAGTCTTAGTGACCACTCAAAGTGGTTTACAGTATATCAACATTCACACAATCACTCTCACATTCATACAACATTATGCAGATTGGTAGGCAACTTGGGTTGACGTACCTTACCCAGTGGTGCATTGACATGTGGCAGAGGGAAGCTGTAATCCAACCCATCACCTTGCATTTGCAAGAGCACTGCTTTACTCACTGAGCCACAGTCAGCCCAAATACATTTCAGTCAAACTAAAGAGGATAAAAAGTAAAATGTATAGAAGAATGTATGTACACTGATGTATAAAGGGGAATTCAGTGTTAACACTGAACCTGCTGGGAAAAAATATTTTTCTAACTTGCACTGTATGTCAGGTATGTTATATAGATCAGATATATAGTTTATCCAAGAGATCTTAACTATTTGCTTCAATGGTGTTCTATTCCATATAACAACCCGTTTCATTGTTTGTGCAGCTTGCAATGAGACATGGTGATCCACAATTTCTTTATATGACGGTACATCTTGTTTCCATGGTAATAGCGTGTGATTAAAAGTAGACATGTAAGTGAAAATAACAGAAGGTCCACAAAACGAAAAATAAAATATGAAATACATCTATAACCAATTAGCTAGATGTGTCTCAAGTTTAAATTGTCATACAATGGGGTTAATATTAGAATGATCTAACTTTTTTTTTTTTCATTAACTGTTTTCAGTATGTATATGCCTTAAAATGGACACTAGAAGAGTAGGCTTTTAAGCTGCCATAGACTGATGCCAATACTAGTGCACTTGCTGCTAAGGGAATATATTTTTAAAGGCACTATAAAACTTTTTTTTTTTTCAGAGGCCTTTTGAAAAGTTTAGTATTTTTAATTAGAGGTTCAGTCGATTGTCAAATTATGGCTATAAGAATGACATGGATGGTCATGTGTTAAGCTTTTAGCTGTTAAACATCCTCAGTTTTATTGGAGACAAAACTATTCTGTTAAATGCGAAGTTGCACATGCATGCAGTAAGTGCACAAGGCACCATACAGTACTGTACAAGTATTTCACAAAGAAAATAATCCAAATTGGGACACATTAACACCTCAACAAGTACTGGCAAAAGTGCTATATTAGTACATTGGTTATCTATTTTATGCTTTCTTGACAATGATTAAAATGAGCTTTATTGCAATAAAGACATTTGTTGCATGATACATATTTTTTTCAGGAAAACATTTTTCAGATATATCGCTAAAGAATCTCCTCACTATACCACGCACTTCAAAGAGACATGGTTTTTCTATGGGGATTGCAGGATGGAATAGGTGTACAGAAAACAGTCAAGCAGGTCATTTCATTCTTGCTTATTCACAGTACTGGTGTGGTTTCAAAGGGTCAAAGACTGATATACCATACAGGTCCAGTTTTAGGTCCACTGTGGCCTGCAGAATTGGTCAAACAGACCTCCGCTGACCTTGTGCATGTGCCCTGTTGACAATATCCTGGTACATCTTGGACCTGAGAAATCGCGGGTATGAGTCTTTCTCCATGAGGCTGTAGATTTTACCCTGGACTTCATTGAGACTGCCAGGAGTGGGTTCTGATAGGATCTGTTTGGTCTTCTCCCTTGTCCGGTAGTCAATGTTAACCTGTCAAAACAGTATGAGATAAAAAAAAAAAAAAGATTGTTTGTTTTTCTTGCTATATGAGTAGCGTAGGTCATATAAAAACATATTATACAACAATTAATAGTAAAATAAACCAACCAGTTCCCAATGTGTTTTTTTATGAACAGAACCATGTGTTTTTTGCTTGCCTACCTGACATAGGAACTAGGGTCATAGTGTAACACCATTAGATGTTGCACCACTATATTGTGCAATGGACCAAAACAAAACAACACTGTGGTGAAACTCTTCAAAAACTGCACAGGCATTGTATGATCCTATAACCGGTCTCAGTCGTTGTGTCCTTGGGTAAGACACTTCACCTGCCTTGCTTGCTGGTGGTGGTCAGAGGGCCCCGTGGCGCCAATTGTCTGGGAGCCCCAGGGTAGATGTGGTTACAATGTAGCTTACTGCCATCAGCATGTAGATGTTTGTGTGAATGGGTGAATGACTGAATGTAGTGTAAAGCACTTAGGGTTTCTCAGGACTTTATAAACCGCTATACAAGTACAGGCCATTACCATTTCTTGGCTTGGCCTAAGTAAGGCAGTTGTAGCACACAGGTTTGGTGTTCTAGGGATGCAGACAAACACACCTCTCTTGGTGACTGAACCTCAATGAATTCCTTAAATATCTTGTTTGCTTTAGACAGAAGTTTGGTCGAGCTCTTGATTTTTTTGTACTCCTCACAGGCCATCCAAAATTCAATGTTCTCGTCGCTGAACTCGGACTTGAGAAATGTCCGAAACGCAGCCAGCCCATCTGCATAGAACAAGTAAGTACAGGCATTAAGAGAAAAACATATCACAAAAAGGATAATCTGACTTACCTGTGTAATTTATCTTGTTCATAAAAAAGTGTAGCTTGCTGTTTTGATATTTTTCTGATGTTGCCCAATTTTATCAGCGGATGTTGGCCAGGCTTTAACTATTAGAGCATAAACGAACAATTCATGAAAAATGCTTCAAATAAAAAATATGTTTTGTTTTTGAGTTTATAAATCAGAATCAATGAGTTAATGTGCTGTCAAGTGATACTAACAACACAAGATAATGTTTTCGGACTAGCTTGTGTCATGATGACCTTTTATTTCTACCCCCCTCACGTCTGCTGTTTACCTAACAAAGCTAGTAAGCGCAAAAGGGGGCTGCTTCATTAACTGTACAAAAATATGAATATGAGGAAGACAAGAAAAACACATTTTAGTTGACGCTTTTAAGAGATTTGCAAATGTGTTTATTCAAAACATCTTGCTTCTACTTAGGTTATGTTGACCCAGCAAAATTGTGCAGGACAGAAGGAAAGCTATAGTTTATAACTCCTAATTTCCTGTCCTGAAAGACAAGCTGGTTAAATGTGTTTGTGAGTAAATGTCCAAAGGTGTGCTTTGATGTAGAATGAACAGTTTGCTTTATGTGTATAATTTTACTCAGAAATACTGTCAAAATGTCGCTGCTGCCATTTGCAAGATAGTTCTCTTGACCGATTCTAAAGTGTTCAATTTTTTTTTCAGACAAAATAATTGTTAAACATTTCCTTTCTCCACCTTAAGCCCAAGTCCTTTGACAATGCTCTTGTTAGCAAATCATTACATGAGAAAAGGCAATAATGTTGAACTTTTTTTTAAAGTTTAGACTGTGGACAACTCATTTCTCAGCAAATGGCAACTCATGGGCATATAGACTGAAACAGACAGTCTAGTTGACATAAGGACACAGATGGAGAATGAGTTAGGATAGCAATCCATATCTTGTTACAAACAGGTTATTGGGAACGCTGGCTGAGGTATTTACTTTTAATGTAATAAAACAAATGAATGTGACACTGCAGAAACTAAATCTCATTGCAAATAATTATGGGCAGCTTTAAAAAGAAACGACGAAGGGAGCTCACAGAATCACTGGAGATTCAGGAGTGACCATGTGTTACTTTAAAACATTCAGACAGTAACACAGATGCAATTCAATTCAACAGTATAGAGAAGTCGCCTGTCAATTTTGTAATGCTGTTGAACCGACCAGACAGGCCGGGAACCAGCTTTGCGCAAATCACTATATACACACAAGCATTCATTTTGTTGAAATGATTATACCTGAATGCATTGTTGTTTTGAAGGAACATTATGTATCATATCCCTACTGTCTTGACATTTCTTCTGAAACATATATGTACGTCTGTTCACGTGCATTTGTCTTGATGAATAATCACTAGTCAACTGAGACAGGAAGTGCAGGTGTGCCGCATTGTTTTCTGCCAGGGAAAAGGTCCATTCCTTCCTCAGTAAAAGGTTTTTCTGTGTTTGTGTGTTACACCAGACATGTGTTATGTTATGGCCTCACATTTACCTAAATTAATAATGTGAGTGAGCGTCACACTTTTTTTGCTGGGTGACTCTAACCCTTTTCTTAGGACAGTCTGTCGTATGAACAGAACAAAGTTGATAAACTTCCTGAACTCTGTTAGGGAAAAGGATTCACAGGGAAACTCACTGGTTGCAGTAAACACAATTGTAGGTATAGAAAAATAATACTTGTCCTGAATCATTTTAAAAGGGGTCTGGCAAGAATCAGACAATCAAACAAATAATTTGCATAAATCTTAGAAATACATTTAACAGCTTTAATAGCTTAAAAAAAAATAGAAACTGATTCTGGAATGCTTTACAAGCCATGCTTCTATCTAATTGGCATGCAAATTTTGAGCAAACGTTTAAAATGTTGCAAAAAAGAAAACGCAAATTATACATATTTCTATCTTCTGTTTTGGAGTAAATTAAGTAGGCAAAGCGTAATTTCGTTAGAATTTGATATCACGCATGGCTGTAATAAACAGAAAGTGCAATTTATTCAGCATCAACAAGCAGCATCAATGGTTAGATATAAAATTACCAAAGTCCTACAAACTGCTACTGAAATCAGAAAATACACAGGATCTGTGGGTTGAGGGTAGCACCATTTTACTAAACTGAAATCCACCATTAGGCACATTTAATGAGTTTCTGGAGCAATTATTCTAGTAATTTTCTGAAATTATTTTATTTCAGTCTGTACTGATTTGTTTAATGTTGGCAGTGAAACAATATATATTTAAATAAATAAGCATTTCCCTTTATAGTCTCACTGAGGAGAATTTTGTCTCTTCGTTTAACCCATCCCTTAGGGTTAGTGTGCTGCCAAACTCTATTAAGACTCTTACCCACAAGAATATATTTAAGTGAAAACACACAAAATCTGAGAAAACAAAGCCCTACTCATACAGGGAATGAGTAACACACCAAAAGCATAAGAAGGGCAAAATGTTAGCAGCAAACAATTATACTATATTTCCATATGTAAATCAGTTCAACAGAGTGATGAACTGTGATTTAAGTTCTCAGGTCATGTCCTTTTTCATTCGTCAGTTCAACTGGTTTGAGGTCATGGGTGCTACGTCACATTGCTTGTTAACTAAAAATAAACACATGACCTGTCAGTACAGAAGGAATTGAGATGATAAGTCTGTCCCAATTTGAGTTTGGTCCAACGGGGAAGCTCATGACAAGTATGTGACTCATTATGTGGTAAGGAGCCCTGACAACACAGAAATAAGATGCTTACATAAGAAGGGCTGGAAAAGGGGACGCCTGGAGTTAACTTGGGTCAAGATCAACCTAGACTCATAAAGGCAGGGAGGAGGTTAGTTTAAGGTGGTCTTGTTTTAGTTACCTGCTAAGGAAGTAGGAAGAAAAACAATGAACAGAATCTTACATTTATGAGCAAGAAGGTGATCGAATGACTCAGACCATCGAACAACTTCATCTGTTGACAGTCTGAAGAAGAAAAGGGCAAAGAGAACAGACTCGTTAGGATAGTAAAAAAAATAAAAGAACACTTTGGTGTCATCCAGTTTTAACTCAAAATAGTTCTTGACATTTAAAGAAGAGTTTATTGTATGATTCATCTTCTGCTCTAGATAAATCTTAAAATGCTAAAACATCTGTATTAGTCTCTCACATAAAAGCTTTTTTTTTTTTTATCTGTAACATGGTTGGCTTCACTCTCCGTTAACCATATAACAATTTAATTCTCTAAACTAAAAGTGCACAGATAGTTTCTACTCCAGTCAAGACACTGAACGGCATGTAACACAAGAACAATTACAATAAAAGTAACTAGTTGTTTATTTAATTAGGTCAACTTGAAATAAAGCTCAAAATAGCACATCCAATGCCTCAATAAACCTAATGAGCTGCTTAAAAAGTACTTTGATTTTCTAATTAATTTAATTTGAGAAACCTGTAAAAATGTTTGGAAACTGAGTGTGTTTCCATTTAGCTCTGATGCTCACCAGGCTTTACCTCAATATGTTTCATTACCTTTTAGTTCTGGACCAGTCAGGTACTATTTTTCAAACTAATCTTTACAAATAATGTTTATGATGTCATAATGTGAAACGTTTGGCATATACAAAATTCTATGTAATTTATGTGAGGGCCTAATGCATAGTGAAGTGGAATGAACACTAAACATTGTTTTAAACTTTTTTACACATATGAATCTGAAGTGTGTCCATTTAGATTCACTTCTTTGACTCTAACGTTCCTAAATAAAATCCACTGCAATGAATTGCATTCAAAAGTCACCTTATTAGTAAATGGAATCCACCTGTGTGTATTTTAGTCTCACAGCGCACCGCTCAATCCCATTATCTAGAGATGGAAAGTGTATGGAATAACTGCAAACCTACCAAAACATGGCACGTCTTCAAACTACGGAAAACAAGTCCAGTTGCTTTGTTTCCCCCATTTTTTTGGAATGACCATGACCTGGATGACTGAGAATCTTCACCAGCATATTGCAACTCTTGGCCATTTTCAAAGTATACGGTAAGAGTAGTGGAGGTACAATGAACGGCTGAAACGGAAGCTCACTGGATACATAAACACTAGAAGTACACATGTACAGCAACAGGAAACTAGCAAGAAACGGGCACGCACATTGGCATTAGGTGAGCACATCATGTAGTATTTGAAAAAGTTGATTCAAATTGCTGACCCACATGAGTACAGTGTCAAGTAAGCTACTCTAAAGATCATTCTGCCTTAGCACATTATGTTTGAAGTGGAACAGCTCTTCCTTCATCCGTCTGTAATATTTCTTGATAAACACACACAACACTTTCTTGGGGAATTGGACTCACTTCAGACATCTGGCAGTGGTCTCATGAGCAGGAGGCAGAAACTCAGAGAAGTCACTGTAGGAGTCAGATTTTTTGGACAGACAGCCTAATCTGGTCTTCATGGTGAAAAGCCTGTTGAAAAAGCATACAGTTCTGTAATACGATCAGGTTTCTTTCCTGTTTTCCACTCCAGTCCCTTATGACAAAGTAGAAATACCTTTCAATCAAATTTCTGATTCTAATTTGTGAAGCAAGATTTTGTTTAGAATAAAAACAGAAATATATTTCAAATATAGAAGTAGGAAGCGACATCACAGGTACTTTGATGTGCAATATATCATATTTTGCACATTGTTTGAACAGATGTCCATAGCATCTTTGGGCATCTGGAAATCGTATCCAAGGTTTAACCAGACTTGTGGAGGTCTGCAGCTATTTTCCAGGCATCTTGGCTTATTTCCAGAGTTTTGAGCATGATTTCACAAGAACCCCTGTGTTTGAGGTTGTGTAAAAAAAATACACACACAGTCATGTTTCCAATTACCTCTAAACATTGTTAATTAACTTATAGGCAGCAAACCAATCTATGACATCTACATCTGAGCTTTCCCAAATTGTTTAGTCACAGTAATGTTCTGACTGATAAGGAAGTAAAACAAAACCAAAACTCTTAAGTTAAAAAAAAGAAATGTCAGTGTATCCAACTGACATAAAACATGCAACGTTTAAGCTGGTTTTATGTCAGACAGTGAGAAAACAACATGTTTGGTGTCTTTTCATACACAGAATGTATACATCTGGTTTTAACGACAACCAGCCCAACCACATTGCAGTAATAAAAAATAGAATCCAATAAAAAAATAAAAATTACAACTATATACTTGCTGAAAGGATTTAATTGTTCCTATGAATACACAGTTTAATTTTCTGCATAACATTTTGTGTAACTAGGGATTGATGTCAACTTTCTAAAAAAATCCATTTTTTTTTCAACTGAGATAAAAAAAGAAAAAAAATACTCTTTCACTCCAACAGAGTTTTAAAAGCACTGAAATAAACCATACCCCCTATCTCCTATCACAGTCTGTCTCAACTCATTTGTACACTGCTGCTGTCATGTTCTGTTTGTCAATGTTCTGCCTGTGGGACATATGGGTCACGACAGATGGGGCATGGCTATAAAGAAGCTGCATCAGAAGCCAAAGGGTTCTTTAAAACTAGGTTCATTTGAAAGAAAAAAAAGTTTTTGTATTTTTATTCAGCCAGTTACAATAATTTTGCATTTCATTCACTATAAATCAACTGTGCTGTGTTGATCTACACCTCTTTGTACTCTATACCCTCACCATTTGTTTTTAGCTGGTTATCAAGGATTTAAATGTCCGATGTTATTGTACACCTGCATAAATAAAAACAAAGATTCTGAACATTTTTTAAGTATTCGTCTGATTTGAGTAAATTGCCTTTTATTGCTGTCGTGAACAGGAGTACTCTGAAGCTAATAGGATTTGTTTGTTTTTGCAGGCCCAAGATGGGTACTCAGAGAGAAAGGAGGGCAGGCAAATTGACAGTTTGGTACATTCAGTGAAAAAAAAAAGAACATAAGGGTAGGTTTAAAAACATTGAAAGATATTAACATCTAGGGAAGACATCAGTGCTAAATGAAGACTGTGTTGTCAAGAGTTTTAACACACTCAACCCAGCAAAGAACATATTCAATGATATATTCATTTGGAGAATGAAATATGTTTCTTTCTATAGCTGATACAGATGAATAAACTTTTTTTTAAAATATGTTTATTTTATATGACTTTGTTTAACTGGGATTCAAATTCTTCCCAGTCTTTACAAATAAAACTGCTAAGAAATAGCAACCCTGTACTGCTTACAAACTTGTTTGTTTAGTGGTCCGGTATGGTATGCGTCTCCAAAAAAAAAAAAAAAATGGCAGTCTGATATATTGATCTACCCTTTGTTGGAATGTAATTACATAAGTCATGGATGTCAAAAACAAAAGGACAAGAGAGAAAAAAAACGGTCCGCCATAGGAAAAAAACAAAGCAGCAAGAAGTCAACAGTCAAGACTCCGATCTTGTTATGGTCTGTGCTTTATGTATTTTACAAATAAAGTGTAGCTAAAGAAATTAGCCATATTTAGCATATTTGCAAAAAAAGGGTCAACCCTGCTTTGCACAATGATAAACATCTGCACATTCAGCCAACTTTCGTCAATGTGCTTATCATGTGTTGAAAACCTTATTTACAGCAAACTATTTTAGTTAAAATATAAGCTTCAGGATAGGAAACACATTTTTTATTAATATGCACATTTTTAATATAAAGTAATTTATCATTTATTTTCCCCAAAAGGAAAATCTTGTTTTTTTGCAACACTGCTTTCAGTCTTACAGTCTTACAGTCTTGTAATGATCAATAAAAATAAAAGTCTCTCTGTACACCATTAAAATTTTCTTTTTTTGCATTTGTTTAAATAAATTAATACAACACTCTGTTTTCTAGGAGATAGATATTTTAGATTAAAAGAAGAGAAAACAAAGGTTTTTTTTTTGTGACATTACACTCTGGCTGTTGACATATTGGTTCTCTATCACTATTAGATTGAAAATACCTTTTTGTTACTGTTGAAACATCCTAATTTAATTCAGCCTCTATAGTTTTAATTTAGTACAAAGATAATGTTCTCAATATATATTCTATAAATATTCAATGAGAACAAGCTATCAATATCATACATCTGTTACTTTTAGAACAGAAGGATAAGGAACCAGATCACATTGTATATACTTTTATCCATACATACATTCCTTAATTCACACTAAAGTCACTATTTATATACAGGTTAAAAAAATATTTCTCTTTGATCTCATTGCTGCTGCATAGAAATGAAAAAAAGAGGAGTGTTTTGAAGCTTGGAACTTAAATTGGGAACATTGCATCAAATGTACAGCTCATTACCCAGCTAAAAGCCATTTACTGAAACTAATGGGCTTGAGTCATCACATAAATTCCAAGGCTTTTTAAAATGTCACATTGTGTTCCCTACTCACTTACAAAAGAATATTTTAATATACCTGTGTGTCAGAAAAATATACCTGTGTGTTAAGAAAAAAACACGTGCATTTGTTTTAAAAACTGTAGCTATACCAGGTTTCTAATGTTAAGAAAAAATGTTACTTGCTTGCCACTCTGCTTTGTGGTCAGGATAAGTGAGGGGCATTACTATATTTCATTAGTTTATCTACCAGGAGTTAAACACCCCACTGGGTGTTACTGTTCTCCAATGATTTCCTGACCCACTGCATTTGCACATTGAAACATTCAAACCCCCTGCATTATATTTCAAATAAATTGTGGGACTGATGCTGCCTGACCCAGAAACACTTATGTTATATATCACCTGCTATGAATAAAACAGATGCAATGAACTACAACAGTAGTTTGCTTGCTCACCCGCATGAGTCATAATCTCAAGGCAAACTCACTTCGCTAATGAATATGTATTTTCAGAGGCCTGGAAACAAAATACGTAGTGAATAAATTTAGCAGACTATGTATAGAAACATCTCCCGTCAAAGATCATAGGAGTCTCACGCGATAAAAAGAGAAAAATAAACAACTTACTATAAGTGTACATAAATAATCCAATCTTACTTTTTCTTTGATGAGAACATACATAATATTTTAACAATTCAGTTGAAAGGGATTTCACTTTGCTGAAATTTATTGATTTCAGCCAATTTTAAAAATATATAATTTAAAAAAAGGTAAACAAAAAAACTAGTCCACTGAGCTATCATCATGTCACTGGCCACATTATGCCACCAGGAATTAGCACACTAAGACCCCTGCCCTCGCCTGGTACCCAACTTGCATTGCCTCTGATCATGATGTTCTTCAGGTTATTCTACATCTTATGAGCTGCAACTGAAAGACACTTATGTTTGGTCTCTGGAAACTTAAGGAGCAGCTGATCTGCTGACCTGAGAGAACAGGATGATGTGTAAGGATGGAGCAGCTCAGGTAGGATGGGCAACACCATGGAGGGGTTTAAAACAAAATAAAAGGATTTTAAAATTAATCCTACACTGTATTGGCACTAGCGGAAAGTTGCTAAAATGGGAGTAATGTCTCCATATTTACTTGTGCAATTTAAAAGACATGCTGCTGAGTTTTTACCCTCTGAAGCTGAGCAATAGAAGAACCACTAACCCCTACATCAAGTGTATTGTTGTAATCAAGGTGGGTTGTGACAAAGGTATGACTCACAATGTCAAAGTGCTTTTGATAAATTATTATCTTTTCTGTTTCTTTGATGATAATAGCTTGATCTGATGACTGCCCCGATATTTGAATCAAACATCAATGGTATAAAGACCTGGATGGCTCTCAGTGGTGTTGCACAAAATTCATTGTTTGTTGTGAGCGATACATACATATATCTGAGTGTCGTCTTTGTAACAGTGGAAATACATACCATTTTTCCTTAGTATGGATTCAAGTGGGAGCAAAAAAAAGAGAGAAGGGACGGGGGCCTAAAATCAAGCCCTGTGGGACACAATATAAAAGGGGAGCAGAGTAAGATACGTAGTTCCCAGGGCTAACACAAAAGGTTCGACCTTCCAAGTAAATGGTAAATGGACTGGATTTAAATAGCCCTTTTTCTATCAAGAACTGGACAGGTAGAGGACCCAAAATTCTAGTCAGACATGGTGTTGTGTTTAATGATAATAATAAAAAAAGGTTTATTGACTGAAACCATAAACCTAATGCAAGCAGGAAACCTCTGCAGGAGCAAGATCTGGCAATGATGAGAGATGGCTTATTCACTGCAGGGTAGTAGAGGCTTGATCAAAGTCCAGGGGGCAGGCAAGGCTCATCATGATACAGGGTACAGATTGAGGTCCAGAAAACAGAAGCTTAGTAGATGTCCAACAAGGACAAGGCAGGCGAAAAGACCTAATAGTGGTGGTAGCAAGGCAGTAACCTGGCCAGATTAATAATGTTTAACACTCTAGTTCTGCACTGCATTAACAATATGGAACTGCTCCGTTGGAATCCATTTGGGGAAAGGAGGGGATTTCAGCAGAACTCTCTGAGCCTCTCTGAGGGTTAAGCCACTCCTAGTGCCCTCCTAACAAATATTGGTTTTAGCCAATCACGGTATCAAATTAAAACAAATTAAAATTTCTCAGCAACAGTCACCAGACCATCAAAGCTGGAATTTCTTCTGCTCTCATCCTGAACCCAGAGATACCACAGAGATGTGTCCTCAAACCCTCAGACGTTTACACCCTCTTCACTCGTGATTGCTCTCCTATTCACACCAGCCATACCATCATAAAATTTGCTGATGACACCACCACTGTAAAATTTGGAAATTAAAGGCCACAACGAATCAGTTTACAAGGAGGAGGTTCGGCATTGAGACAATGGTGTGAAATCAATAACCTGGACTTAAACACAGGCAAGACCAAAGAGCTAATTGTGGACTTCAGGAGAAAGCAGTCTGAGCCCTCTACATTGATGGTAAGGAGGTGGAGAGAGTGGAGAATTGTAAGTTCCTAGGAGTCCACATCTTGGCCGACTTCACCTGGTCCACAAACATCTCTCACCAGGTGGGGAAGGCACAAGAAAGACTACTTCCTCAGGAAACTATGGCAGGCTCATCTGCCATAGCTGCCCCAACACCTTCTGCTCCCAAGCCCAACACCTTCTGGTCAACTTCTACCTCTCCACTGTCGAGAGCCTCCTGTCTGTATTGCTGAGGACAGGAAGAACCTCCACTGGGGGGTGAGAGTGGCAGAGCAGATGATTGGGACCACATCTGTTTGCATACAAAAGTCATTTTAATAGAATGACTGCTTCTACTGAAATTAGAAGCCTTCTTCACCCAATGGCCACATAGTGTAGGGCAGTATGGGCCCTTTTCAGTGGACAAGGGTAGTCACTGTATAGTTTATGTAGTTTATTATTTCTTGTGCTTGTCAGTCTCTCAGTATAATAATATATCTCCTCCTCCTGCTTTCTTGTCTTCTTGTCCTGTCTGTGTGTTGACAAAATCGCTGTCTTCATGGCTCTTGAGAGTTTCATTCTCAGTGTGCAGTGTGCTGCAGACACGTGCTACTGAGCTATTTATAAAAATCCCTGACAAATCCATGTAGTCAGGAGGAAACAGTGCATGTTCTATTCAGCCACGCAGTAAGGCCAGCTCCTGGAGGGGAAAAAATCTAAAAACAGATGCAGCATTCTTATGTCTCAGAAATACAGAACTTCTCATGAATTTGAAAGTGTTGGCAAAATTAACTTGACCTCTAGTTTTTATTACATACCTTGGGGCATTGTACATTAGGTAGTAAGAATCTGGAATATGGTACTTCTGTCTGTGTGTGTGTGTGTGTGTGTGTGTGTGTGCGCGCGTGCATGTTTTAGGTGTTACCTAAGTTGATGCAATGCAGCTTTTTAGATCTTTCTCCTTGTCCTCAATTTCTTAATGCTAATGAGAGGCATTCACAAATTCTGTTTAGTGGATATGTATTTTTAGCCTGTATTTTGTAAAGAGTTAATTACAAATTGCCACTGAATTTATTAGTTCGACCTAAATAAAGCAATCTACTAATTCATCCTGCAGGATCCACAACTAAAGTAATTTTTAAACAGAAATCTAGATTTTGCTCCTGTAGCACAAATGTATGATTTAAAAGATTTATACCACAGACACACAAGATCACTATGTATACATAAATAGTTAAGTGCATATACTCCCTTTGGCGTCCGTTCCCTGATGAAAAGGCAGGAAACATATTTTTAAAGACTTTTCAATAGTTACACTTGCACCTTGTTCAGAGTGCAAAGCAAAATAAAATGAGTCATGTCATCAGATGTGTAGGAATAATGATTAATAAGGCTCTGTGCTATGTTAGTAGACTCCCAAGCAAAAGGTTCAATTCAATTCAATTTTATTTATATAGCGCCAATTCATGAAACATGTCATCTCAAGGCACTTTACAAGGTGTATCAAATAAACTGAAATATCAGACAAAGACATAATAAAACATTTGTTACTGCTGAAGTTGTGCTAGTATTTGTACCATCAGAGTATGATCAGCCAAAATTAGATCCAGCTCTTGGCATGTTACTGATATCCATTAAAAAAAAATTAGAAATTTTCTTTTCAACCATTCTGTCATCACAACATTTGGAAAAGGTAATACACCAATAATTGGTGGTTTATTTTTAAAAGACTAATCTTATTTTGTGGTGCATATATTTTTGCTGTCCAACAATGCATCCAATGAAAGTCTTCGTTGGATGCATCAAGGTACAAGTTGTCCCCTAACAGTGTTAATTAATCACTGTTCTTCCACACATATGGACATCCTCCTGAAACATTCAAATGCAGCTGAAGTGACTCGCCTGACCACTGTTGAAAAACTGCAGAAGGGCGGAGGTCTGTTGACATGGTGTGAAAGCAACAGCATATCTCCCTTCAACATTAATTAAACAAATAATGATTATGGACAGGTGCATATTTTTTAATTTGGATTTTCTTTCACTAGAAACCAGATTTAAAAAAACAACACAAAACAAACAAACAAACAAAAGACAACACAAACAAAAGACTTATTTCTGTGTCTATTACAACATATGAAATTGAAATAGGAGTCATTTCTATTTTATTGTCAACAAATGGGGAGAAACTTAAGTTTAATTTTCTTTTCACATTCAAAATTTAAAATCTCTGCCTGAGAGATGGTAAAAAAAACAATACCATTGTTTTTGTATTCCTTGACAGCACATAACTTTGATTATTTTGGGGCTTCAGGATGCAATTGCATCAATTGCCTTACTCTTGAAGAGCAATGTGGTGTGCAAATGGAGATTTGCTTGTATGGGGTAAACACAGAGCAAAGTGTTTGTCAGTGTGCTGTGTCCAGAATCACAAATCAGTCTAACAGTGTGTGGAGAAAACAGCGCTGTGCACATGACTGATGAATTTCCATTGATTAAAGCACCATTTAGAATAACATATCACAAAACAGAATGTGTCACTGCAGATTATCGCACAATATTTAAACTGTCTTGTCACTAGGCAACACATCAGTTGGTTGTGATGATAAACAATGCAGGACGTCATTGTCATGGTTTTAGACTCTGGTGTAGGCAGGAATTATGGATGTGACAGCACACGTTATACAAAATGATTTATTGCAAGTATGTACACATATTGTGTTTTGCAGGATCTCGGGACTGGGTTCCAGCAAGACACTAGAAGGAGAGGTATGTGGTTAGATTTGGTTTCAGGAGAAGATGAGAAATGGACTGATATTAATGAGTGGAGATTACTAATGCAGAGATGATCGGAGTTCCAGGGGAAGAGGAGTCCATTCACAAAGGTGAGGTTGGCAGGTGTTTAGTGTTTAACTGTTCAGTGACATTTTCCCCTTTCTTTCTAGGTATGGTGGACAGGCATGTGAGTGAAGGAAAGGAAGAGGTACATATTTGGACAGCAGTTACCAGGGGGGGATGACAGCGGAGAACACAGAAGCTAGGAATTGGAATGTTGGATCACTGTTCACAAACGGGATTCCACTGTTGATGTTGGAGTTTTTGACTTCAAAAACAAGGGAAGTTAGTCAGGACTCTGAGAAGCAAGAAACACAAAGAGATTAGAGCCCGATTATCACTCCTATGAGCATAACAATCTGGCATCTGTCTCTGAGAGCCGGCACCTATTTAAGCTCCCCTGTTGAGCCGTAAAAAGTTGCAGTTGCCTGCACTTGCCGATCACACCCAGGAAAGAAGGAAGATGAGAAAAAGCACAAAAACAGCATACACACAGCTATTAGGGTTTGACAACCACACCTCAAATAGAGACAAAGAAAATAAAATAAAAAATTTGAACACATTACCATTTTTCCCCATTTCTACATGAAATGTTTTAATTGATCCTCTTGTCTCTCTGTATTATGAACATCTTTAAAACTAACATTTTTTATTTAGTGAAAATTTATGTATTTTTAATACCAGCTTTCATTTTAAAATAGCATCTGTTTTACATTACCACTTATTATGTCTGTGGATAAATGACTTTTTTGGCATTTCAAAACGATAGATAAGGCAAAAAAATATTTTGTTTTGAAACATATTTTCTTACTTTATGCAGGTAAACATTTTTCAGAATAAAAGATGCAGCGATTTTGTATTACAATGGTTTAAGTTTCAGAATAAAGTCATAGAAACAATAAACCATTAAAGTTATTTGTTGGAGTGAAAGATGTAACTGAATCCAGTGATGTTGCTTTGTTGTTCTTCCAGGTTGCCACCTGAGAGGGCAGTGTGGAGCAGCTGTTTGGTGCTGGGGTTTCCACGTACCTGTTCTTCATTACAATCAGCTGCACTATTTAAGGAGCTGGCTGCCGATCACTTGACGCCTAAGTGTTTTCTCCCTTCCTTCTTCTTCTTGCTTTGTTCTCTGCTCCACTCACTAACCAGCTCTCCGGAAGAAGTTGAAAACGCTCCTGGTGGCTCGTCACCTGCAGTTTGCTGGCAATAATACTTCTGGCTTTAATCCTCCTGGACAAGAACCTGTCTATCCTCTGACGCCACTGGAGACCTCAAGCTCACACCCTGGTTTTGACCAATGGTTTTCTCTTCAGAGAAAACCATCGGTCCTTGCACCCATACCCTGGACTCATCTTCCTACTAAGCATCTTTGTGTCTGAAAAAACCTAATAGCATTACTCTACTCTTTTCAGACTTCCTGCTCACAGTGAGATGTACCAAACAACAGCTGTTAACTCTTCTTGGCCATTTAAACTATGCCATTTGCATCATCCCTCAAGGTAAAGCCTTCATTTCAAACCTCTTGTCTACAGCAGCAAGCATCTCTTCTCTCCATTGTTCTCTTATCTTAGAGGACTCATGCTAAATTGAAATGCTTCTTTGGCACCATTTTCTGTCGTCTTGGAATGGTATTTCCTTTTTCTACAATGATTTAATTACCTACCCTGACGACATTCAACTCTACTCAGACACTTCGCCCTCGGTGGGTTTCACCGCTTATTACAACAACAGGTGGTACGCATCCAAATGGCCCCCAGGCGCAGTTATTTTCTCCCTCATCGTCTCTTCATGAGCTTTATCCCATCATCATTGCAGCTATCCTTTGGGGGCACGAATTGTTCAAAAAGTCAATCCTCATCTATTCAGACAACAAATGCATGCTCTTATGTGTGGGGAAAAAAGGGAAAAAAAAATGTAAATACTAAGTCAGATGTGTATGTGTGTCATGTTATTATTATTATTATTATTATTATTATTATTATTATTATATCCTAAGCCGGTGTCTAGCTCAAAGGAAATTTCACCATGTTAAAACATGGTGACAATAAAAGATTCTTGATTCAAAGGCACAATCTCGCTCTCCAGAAATGAAGTTCAAGTTTTTTTATTTATCCATTACGAACTTCAATGGTAAGTCAAACAAACAAACATACATCATAAGACTATAAATATACAATAAATATACAATAAATATTAAAATATCCAAAAAGAACCAGTCATTGTTCATGAGTCTAACTGAGGTATGTACAAAGCTAGACATTGCTCTCTTTGTCCTGAATGACAGTGAAGTGTACCTGCGATCCGAGAGGAGGGGATTGTACTAAAATTCACACAGCCTCACCAAAATTGGACAGTAGAAGATAGGGTAAATGTTGCCTGGTCTGATGAGTCTCGATTTCTGCTGCAACATTCGGATGGTAGGGTCCGAATTTGGCGTCAACAACATGAAAGCATGGATCCATCCTGCCTTGTATCAATGGTTCAGGCTGGTGATGGTGGTGTAATGGTGTGGGGGATATTTTCTTGGCACACTTTTGACCCCTTAGCTCCGACTGAGCATCATGTCAACGCCACAGCCTACCTGAGTATTGTTGCTGACCATGTCCATCCCTTTATGACCACAGTGTACCCGTTTTCTGATGGCTACTTCCAGCAGGATAACGCGTCATGTCATAAAGCACAAATAGTTATTTCCTGTAAAAACTAGACTTATCAGACTGTTTAAGGTTTTATCAGAATCTTTTAATTTAGGCAAAGTTGTGTAACTTGCTATTTTGTTTTGATTTTTTTCCCCCAGTATTGCGCAATAAAGTGCATTGCTGTGTACGGTAAACACAGCTCTGTTGTCCTATTGGTAGCTCAGAAAAGGCTTCTGGGAATACAGATAGATTAGAAAAAAGACCTGGAGTCAGATATAAAGGAGGTTTTAATTCTCAGGACCTTAATATGTAATGGTTTTGAGATACAATTTCTTTCTGCTTTAACTTGTAAACATGCGCTTTAGTTCTTTTTTTTTTTCATTGGTGAATTAAATAAAAATATCACAGTGTAAATGGCAGTTCAGGTTGCTGTTAGAAAATAAGACTGCTGCTAAATATAGCCAGGGCAATGAGTAATGGCTGCATGTTAAATCAGTTTTGACATTGCTGGGAACCTTGCTGACGTGGTAACAAACCTCCACCTCTCTGCTGTTCTTTTTGTTAGCAAGGACTTTAAAATAATGACAGGAGAATAGCATAGACAGACAGACAGACGTATATTTACACTCAGTCAATATCCAGTGCTCAGAACAGTTACATTAAATTGTAAAAGCTACTACCACAAACAACATAACAACAAAAGATCACCCACATTGCATATTTCAAATTTGCTAATTCTGAAACATATTGCTGTTGCTTATTTTTAAAGTTAACTTTGTATAAAACCACCCGAGGTATTTTATCCATATAACGGCTTTAACTATTTCCATCAACTCTATACACAGAAAGGTAAAGTCATGCATTGGTACATTAATGCTGCTGCTACAAAGCAGAGTGATTTGGGCTAGCCCTGAGATTTTCCTTCCTTTTAGTTGAGATCTAGCACAAGGAAGTCACTGAAAAGGTGTGTCCTTCTCTGGAGGAGCCTGTATGCTGGAGTGCAAATACTTCACAGAAACGTCTGTCGGGAGAGGCTGATCAGACCATGAATAAATGTCTTATCCTTTCTGGATTAAGATATTTCCAAGTGTTACAATTTTTTGCCGCTATCATTGATTTATCTAAATATTCTCAGCCCGCTCGCTTTTCTAACACAATGAGGGGCCTGAACAATTTCTATGTGCTGCTCTTTGCTTTTATGCAAACATCAGCTTTTTAATAACGTAGGTGACACAGGAAATCTTTCAGGGGCAACTGTTTGTCGCTTTCAGGAATGTTATGTTGCACTCAGTTATAGTAGAGTTTAAAGGTGTTCCATAGTCAGAGACCCACAAGGTTGGCACAAATTACATTTACAAGAAAATCAGTGTCAACTCATTTTAGAAGGATGGGCCAAGCCAGATGCAGGCAAAAAGCTTTAACGCTTTAGTCGAATGAGATAAAACATAAGAAAACCTTATAACTGGAGCTTACCTGATTAAACTGTATTTGCATGCTTCATCTTGTTTTGCTGCCACATTTTGCGCCTTGGTACGTAATCAATGTGCCCCCACCCACTTCCTTTCTAGGTATTGAATGAGTGCAGTATGACAATACAGCTTTAATTCTATGTCAAATATCACTCATATCACTCATGCATTGACTTTTTCAGCAATTCTCTGCCACTATAACTCACTTTTTTCAGCAGCAACAGCATTGTTTCTTATAGGGTTTAATATTCTCCATAGGCCGTCATTAAAGATTTCTAATTCCACTCGCGGGAAATGCGCACTTCAAAGCTTCTTATTTTACTGCCATTGCCATGATGAGAGGCGTTATCTACGTTCCATTGATGAGGGCTTCTTTCATGCTCCTGCTCGCATTTAACTCAGGGTTGACAGGAAGCTGAGTTTTGTTACTTGATTGATATCACCTGTTCTGAAACCGAAAAACGACAGAGTGAGGTAGAACTACTCAGAGTAGATTGGTCATTCTTTCTGAAACTTTCTGAAACGGGTGTCAGTTTCTTGCAATAATATTACTTTATTTATTATCACCTTCATTATATGGGATCTCAGTTCTTTTAGATTTCTTATTTTGGATCCTTGGCCTTTTTGCAATTTGCATTCATCATGACTATTTATTCTCCTTCCTCGTTTATTTGATCTATTTGCGTTTCTGCTCTGAGGATTTTCTTTCACTCCATCACCATCAATATATCTGTCCATTTGACATTCCCTAACCCATTTATCTTCCATGACTTGTTTGTCCTATGCAGAGTTCAAAGACAAATTGGACCTGTTTTTGCAGTGTCTCAAGATGCCGTTATGGGGAATCGGTGCCTATATATATATATATATATATATATATATATATATATATATATATATATATATATATATATATATATGTGTGTGTGACAGGGGAGAAAACTGGAAACACACCCACAATTTTCTCATTGTAGGAGAACAACTCCTCTAACTGAGCCACATCCCCCTAAGTACAACAGGATTAGGCATGAATGATATCAAAAGGCATATTAGTCTGATATCATTCCTCAATATTGCAATGACCACATTGATTAAGAATAACCTACATTTTACAGTGCCTTTTATATTTTCTTCATCAGTGTCCTACCGAACATTGCATCCCAGCAGGATTTTTAGATAGCGATATTACACACATTGATATTGTAATGTTGATTGTGATGATTTATTATTGTGAAGCTCGACGATGGATTGGTTTTTGACCAAGATAAAATGCATACGGTGCACTGAATTCATTATTCTAAGCAATACAATTGGTTTGTCATGATGTCAAAATCCAATATGGCTGCTATGCATTTAATACTTCTGACAATTTGTACCTAGTTAAATATTTACATACACAATCTTGACTAAAGGACGATGCTGTCATCGTCCTTTAGTCAAGATTGTTATACAATATTTAAAAGTACAGAGAAATACATTACTTTCAGGTTGTATTCCTAATCATAGGTTGCCTTATAATCAACTATATCAATTACATATCCTACTGCTTTTCCCCCTTACAACTAGAACAAGGTTAAGGTCGCTGTGAAGCCATTCTAAGATTCAAGTTGGAAGTACACAACAGTATACTTTAACTTCTCATAATTTTCTCGTTGCGTGTTTGAAGCAAAAGCCGCTGTGCTTGAAGTACTAATCTTTTAAGCTGTCTGTGCTTATTAGTTCTGTTTTAACTGTATTACCCGTGTACATTATTGATATCAATATTAGTTCAGAGCCATGCAAATGGTAGTCCAAGTACCACCAAGGATCCTTGTCTCTTATAGCTTCAAACAATGTGACCCTTTACACGTATTCTTAGAAAACCTTCTCCATGGAACCATATAGCAAAGCTAAATCAGTGTCAAAAGAATATTGACCAGCCACCTGAATGTATTGTCTAATGATAAGAAATGTCAATATTTAAAGAAGCTCTGAGTATTTTTTGTCCATTGGGGGAACATTCATTATTGATCTATTACAAGGTTTTGTTTTAGCAACCAGATACTTGTTTCTACAATAGAGGTGACAGTGTTGGATAATAAATGTTTATAGCTTTGTCAGTATGAGTTTCATTTTTTTGGGTGTAGAAGTAAAATTCTTTGACATGATTAAGTATGGCTGGACCAGATCATCAAAACCACTTGCATGCTAAAGATGATAAGGGCAAACCAGTGTCTTGCCTTAGCTGCTGGATAACATTTAGCTCAGTGATAAAATTAGACTTTGTCATTTACTGTGGGCTAAATCTGAACATGATCTGATTTAACTGGACAGAATGGGTTTTTCGCATGGGCTTGCTAAATTTAACTTTTGAGGGAATTGAAGGTTGGCAGGACAGTGGGGATTCAATAGCAACAAATTAAATTAATTTGTGACTATTATTGCTGCACGGATACAGAGACTGTTTAAGCTAAAGCCAAATATATGTCTTAAAACAAAGATCATATTCTGGCACTTCATGGATAAACTAAATGGATCAGTCCTCACTAAATGGCAGACAAAAGAATCCACATTAGTTTTTCCCCAGTTTATTGGATCTACTGGCTAGGGTGCCAAAATACTTTCTTCTTTGTGGCTCTAACTGTGCTACAAAAGCTGAATATAGGTCTTTTATCACTCATCCTGCCTTCAGCCATTTATGTAATCAGTTTGTCCCAGGGATTTATTTTAGATTGCAGAAAGTGACTTGACTCTGAGGGCTGCCACTAAAAGCATTTCTCTTCTAAGGGATTTACTATGTTTGTCATATAAATATGACCAATACACATTGATTCAATGCTATGCTGTTGAGTCTATGGTAACACTTCTCATTTTCATTAACCACTGCATTTGGTTACACAATTGGAACAGCCCAAATAACCGATTTCCTAAAAACATTAAGGAGAAAATCTGAATGTTGTTTCACAAGCCATGTTCTTCCATTGTTTTTGCTTTCCACAGACTTTTACCTTACATATACATAGCAGACCGCTTCATTTATAAAATAACAGTAAACTGTCTGTGAAGAAGGAACCATATGTTGGTTATTCTCTAGGCAATCTTCAAGGCTGATGCAAACAGTGTCTTATTTTGAAAGCAAAAATCCAAATAAAAACAGCATATATGTTTGCAAACTGCACAACCTTGACAGTAAAGTGCTTGCAAAACGGCGCTATTTGAGAGAAGAATTAGAACCACATGCTTATGCAACTGCGATGCATTAGCAAATTACTTTTCAGGAATTTCGATACTGTTAGGATTATAAATTGTGCTTTTATTTTTAGATATTGTTTGGCATTAATGGGTAGGATAGAAGCTAAACAAGGGCACAATGGTGAAATGGCATGCATTAACCTCCTGCCTCCTGATGTACAGGGACACTCCTGGATTATGCTGTGCAAAGTAACTAGATAATGCATATTACGTTTCTAGCAGAGAATATAAAATATACACTGAAGAACCTTTAAACAAAGTCACTTTTATTATTTTATGTAAAACCTTTTTT
Organism: Fundulus diaphanus; assembly: GCA_037039145.1. Lineage (NCBI taxonomy): Eukaryota > Metazoa > Chordata > Actinopteri > Cyprinodontiformes > Fundulidae > Fundulus > Fundulus diaphanus. The sequence continues at coordinate 17,175,389 of CM073128.1, read as the reverse complement.
TTGAAGTAGGCCTATACCATAGCTAACACCACAACAAATTTAAAAACTACGTCTAAAAGTAGCATAATACATGCAACAGCACTTAAATGGTTGCTAAGTACACCTTTTATTTTATTATTTATTATTTTATTTTTATTCCAGTTTCAACAAGTGTTCAATAATAAGCATAGCAAGGGGAGATATTGGTAATGTTTTTAAAAGGTTAAAGGCTTAAAATAAAACAGGATTCAAAGATATATATTTTTTTGGTCAGTAATTATCAGGAATAAAAATATATAAGTTTTTTAATCTAACCTAACAAAATGACCCCGAATCAGTTCAAGGTGTTAGAAATATATTGCAAGGTGACAACAGGTAAGACTCTGATATTAGATAGCTGTTGCTAAAAACAAAGAAGTCTTTCTTCTTTCAAATCTCTTGAATCCTGCTTGATTCTGCCAAGAATATGATTTGTGTATTCCAATAAATTAAATTATGTTGTTGTTTTTCATGTAATGAAAACCCATCATGTTTTTTTTTCCTAATCTTAATTAAGTATTTTTTGTAGCGAAACTAATATAGGTTAAATATTACTGGATCAATATCCTATCCTACAAATACTAAAATATTAATGAAACCAGTTTTAGATTTTTGTGTTGGACCAAAGGCCCTCATACCAGATTAAGACTGGAAAACCAATCACACTAAAGCTCTGAAATCTAAAGTTGCTTATTATGAGTCATACTATAAAATTATAAAACCTCTGAGCTGCTGCTCATTTCCTTAAAGGGTGCGGAAAGCCCCTATTTTGATCATAAATCCTGAAAAGCCTCACAGTCCCCTGGGTAGATCAGGCTATGAACAATTCTGAGTTGGATGGAGTTTCAATAGCTGTAGTCATGATTCAACAAGTGAACATCAGCTGGATATTCAAGATTTACATAGGAATACTAAAGCATTTTGAGGCATGGGCCAGCAGCTTAGTAAGTGACATACATTATGAATAAGTTACCACCACTTTCTTACACTCTACAAAAACATCAAACATATATTCATGAATCTGGTGGCCTATTTAAGCTTCAAAACCTCCAGCTGGTTTCATGAGCTGCTCCTGCGTGCTGCTGCCACCTGCGTCCATGTGCTGCTGCCAGCTTCTGCTCTGTTCTCTGCTGCCTGTCCCCCACTCATTAACCCCTTGTTTTCTTTAGGGTCAGAGGCCCTCTCCTCCATTCCTGGCATGTGTATGTCAAGCTTAGGCTAGGTGTGGACTCATCACTCCATGAATTGTTGAGCAGCATGGTCATGGGCTGATCAGAGCCTGGATGCCAAAATCAAGTTTACACTATATTGGCTAATATAAATGAAATGAAATATGTCATTGCAATTATACATTGCTACAGAATTTGTCTTCTGCATTCAACCCATCCCTTAGGGAGCAGTCAGCAGGCTTTACAGCGCCCGGGGAGCAATCTGGGGCTAAGGGTCTTGCTGAGGGACCAACAGTGGCAATCTGGAGAGCTCAAACCGAGGACGTGCAACCTTGTCAGAGTACAAGTGCCCTGTTCTAACCAGTAGGCCACCACTCCCCTCAATAGAGATGTACACAGACAAGCTCTCTGACTGAGCTAATGTGAATAGAGATGCATGTGGCCAAATCCAGCTCTATTTTTTGTAAAGATTTCATCTAAATTGTTTTACTGAATAAGAATTTTATTTTTACGAAGCTATAAGAAAAGCCTTCAAAAACATTTTCTCTAGCCAATCAACACTAACAACATATGGAATTTACATTAAAAAACTGATTTGGCATCTTACTAAAATCATATTGCTAAAACTGCAGTCTTAGCGTGCATTCCCTACAAAATGCGGGCACTTTCTTCAACTCTGGCATTTCCAACACACTCCATGCACATAAAGTATGAAAACTCAAAACCATAAAACAGAGCAACTTTGTTGTTGCTTTGTTTCAGCTTTCCAGTTATCGTCTAAAAGCCTTGCCCTCTCTCACACAGCCTGAATAAACTGAACATATTTGTTGGCATGTTTAGACAATACAATTTCCCTTAAATAGCTTTTATCTTTATGCTTCCTCAGTCTTTATTTTCTCCTCATCAAAACAGAAAATAAAAGTTGGAATCTTCTTCCACCTTTAAGAATGTTAAGTTTAGTACCAGCTGGGCAATTGTGTACATCATCCAATTCTGATGACCATCTGATTCCTCTGTGAATATGTAGCTTTATTCATGCAACACGCACACTTCATCACACATAATGGGGAGCACACTGTATGTGTTGTGCATCCCAGTAGATTTAAATGCAGATGTATTTCATTCAAGAACAATAAGGATAAAAGAAAAGAAAATTACATGACACGGTTGTGATTGAAACATTTAACAAACTAAAGGACAGCTTATGTGTTTTTAAAATTGGTTTGTTCACATTTCTGTAGAAACTGCTGCCTTTTGTCTAACTGAATACAAATTAAACTATATTCCTCATCTCCCTAGATGTCCTGTCAGAGTACCTTGTTGAGTTAGCCTCAAAGGTGCTCCCAGGTTATGAGAGTGAACAGGTTCAATTAAAATTTTATCTCTAGCGATATCTAGAACATTTGTTGTCATCCGTGCACATCTGTCCAGCTTCCATATCCATTTACACTTGTTCATCACCTTATATGACATTTCCTACTAGCACTAGAGTATAAACTTGCTAAGAAAATATCTGCATATCTACCATTATATCCTGAAATGTTTGCATTGAACCAGAAAAAAGTGTGATAATTTTTCACACACTGAAATCATCTCTGCAATGTTAAAACATTATGAAGTTAATAAAGTATCGGCTTGTTCTTTCAGGCATTTCTGTATGGTCTATTTTGTCTGTGGTCCATGTAAATCTTAAATTGAATGTGTGGTATATATATCAATATAATTATTAAAAAGTGAACTGTTCAGTCTTAATGTGCTCTAACGGGGTAGCATATATACTTAACATCAACATATGTCTAAATTAGGCATACCTCTGGCCTTAATGTTGAAAGCAGGAGTGTTCCTTGGTTGGCAGAACAGCTTTTTTTCCCTAAATAACTGAGATCAAGTTACAGCTACATACTATGACAGATGAGTGACAACACAAGAAGCACTGATTCCAATTCTTATACCTTTTAGAAATGATGTTGATAGAGGACAAAGCTAGGGTAAGAATGACTGAACCATGGAGATAAAAACCCATTGTCCAAAGTTGGTTTCAAAGCCTAGCCATGTCTTTGCTTAGCTCAGATTCAAGAACATTTACCAAAAGCCCCCTGAGTATCAGCATCAATTGAGAGAAGAAGGAGGAACGCATAATTAATTGTAGTAACAGGAAATCAGGTGGATACGTAAATATACACAGCAATTTGGACATGCCGCATGCACAAAGTTAGGTGGATGAGATGCAATTATTGAATATCAGCAATATGTCTCCCATGCAATAGTTTTATTTCAACATTAGCAGCAAAGGCAAAATGTTACTTTGTTAAGTTTTTTTTTTCCCTTCTTTAACAGTAAGCATGCATTTAAAGATAACCACAGTCATCAGGCTTGTGAATCCTAAAGGATAACCAAGCCCCAAACAATGCTCAGAGTTCACTGTCAATTGAATAATTACATAACAGTGTCATACAATAAATTAACATGAATCATTTACCTTGAGTCTGGTGTATGAGTGATCAGCTGCACTCTCTTCCCTTCCTGTTTTACCACTACCTATCCACCAATGTGCGTTTTGGCAGAATGGAGATTCTGTCTAGCCAATGCTGTGTTATTTGTATGAAATTGTGCAGCTCAAGACTAAAGATATCTCATGTTTCTGATGCCAGTGAGTGGGAGCTACATGCTGCACTCTCATTGGTGTGAAATTGAAGGGAGAATAGAGAGAGAGCGTGAGCAGGCGAGATGGATGGAGGTGGGGGGTGAGTGGGGGGAGTCAGAGAGGGAAACGTGGGGGGGGGGGGAGGTTCTTTGTTTGCTTGGGGAAATCTCCAAGGGCAACTCTGAACACATCTGTGTGGTGGAGCTGTGCCATTCAGTGATGCTGTATTTGAAAAGGTGGAAATGTAAATGCATGGAGGAAAAAAATGCAAACAGTTGGATGTTTTCACTGATGAAGGTATTAATTCTCTGGAGACGTTCTACAGAACAGTGCGGTATAAGAAATGGATAATAATACATACACATATATATATATATATTATATTTTTTTTTTTTAAACAGCTGTGGCTGAAAAAATACATAACGTGGTAGTGCTAGACATAATTTTCTTATTTCTTTTTTTCTATTTTTTGTTAAGAATTGAAGCAGAATGCTGTACAATAAAAGATGAATACGTGCTGTAGAGCATTCGCTTTAGAAACTTTTTAACCTGACATTTCGTTATGTTGTTAGTTATGTTCTCTTTAATTAACTGGGAAATTAAAGTTGAAACTACCAATGGAAACATATCTGAAAAACAACACTTTTTTCAAATCCAAAGGGCTCCTAAATCCCCCCTGATTTTTTTTTTTATCTCTTTACCTAAATGTGTAGGATGGTTGTTGAAAGTGCCTGTATCTCTCACAACCCAGGCTTTGTTTTACCTGACAACTGATGATACGGACACGTTCATCATGCCAGATAACAATGGTCTGCCACAGGGATTGATACTTGGAACAGTACCTTTTTCTATGTAAATGCTTCTCTTTGGCTACCACATGCAACAATTCAGCTTTGTTTATTGTCAATCCCATACTGATGATGTATAGGTCTATATACACCTAAGCAAAACATACAAAACAACAACACAGAAGGTAGATGGCCTTTATGTCATGATTTGGTTTTTTTTCTGGTTTATGTTTAAGGTATTTTGCCCTCCTTCCTTAGGTTCTCTGGTTGCTTTGAGTTTTGTCTTGTCTAGGTTATTGTTTACTGTTAGTTTATCCTGTTTTGTCATCAGTTTTAGTCTTAGCTTTATTTTCTGTTTTAGGTTTGTACTTCAGGGTTGTTTTGTTCTTTATTAGATCGTGTGTCGTTTGTTTCTGTCCACTTGTCTTGTCAGCTTTTTAGATTTGTCTGATCTGTTCTTGTTTTGAGCCTCAGCACTGATGTCTGGTCTAATTACTTATTCTGCACACCTGCCTAACTCCACCCCTGCTGCAATCACCTCTCACCGGTTTCACCTGCTTCCACCTCCATATAAACTGTTGAGACCAGACATCAGTGCCAGGTCGTCTGTTTGAGTATGGGTGAGTCTCCTCCTGCAAGTTTCTGTTTGTTGGTTTGCGTTTGGATTTTTTACCCTTTGTCTCCAGTGATCTGAGCCATCCTGTTTTTGTCTGTTCCTGCCCTGCCTGCCCAACTGGACTGTTTGTTTCTCTGCCCTTTTGGTTTTTGGATTTTTGTTAATAAATATTCTTTTACCGAACCTCTGCTGGTCTAGTTGAATTCTGGGTCCTCTGCTCTGATTCATGACACTTTAATTCTCTCCATTTAAAACAAATGTGCTCATTTGTGTCCCAAAGGAAGTGCCAAATAATGCTATCTTGCAATATACCCAATGGAATCTTAAGACTGCTAAAGATTTAGGCATTATCTTTGACTTCCATTTGACAAATTACATTCATTGTTCAGTAAATGACTCTTCAACAGTCTGAAATGTTATGGAAAAAGCTCTACGAAAGCTGCAAGAAAAGTCTCATTCTACAGAATCACATGTTGTCATGTAAATATAAAAACGTATGACTCTGATCAAATCTCATAAAGGTACAGGTATAGCTACATATAACATCCATCCATTTTCCCTCACACTTGTCCCTATTAGGGTCGGGAGGAGTGCTGGTGCCTTTCTCCAGCATTCAATGGGCAAGAGGCGGGGTGCACCCTGGACAGGTCGCCAGTCTGTCGTAGGGCAACACAGTGACAGACAGGACAAACAACCATTAACACACACACTCAAGCTACATAGAACACAAACTACTAAATGAAAGAATATGACAAGCTCCTTTCACTCTAGCAGTTTTGAAGTAAAATGAGCAACAATTCTTTGAGAATATGGCTCTGAAATTGCCTAAAGAAAAGATACAAATGATTACAGACACAGGCATAGGTATTGGAAAACCTTAAGACCAAGGAATGGAAAATTATGTGTGCCGTTTTGTTGCCACAAACTCAAGGTTCAGATAGACATAATCTGTCTATTTGGAAGATTTAAATAACAATGAGACATCAACAACTGTACACAATAGGTAGATATAAAACAATCCAGAGGTGGATGTTCTGCCCAGAAGATTGAACTTTATCTCACCTGACCACATTATAGTGGTAGACATAATTACTGTGGCTGAATCAGCCATACATCAACAATATTCATATAGAAAAAGCTCAAGACCAAAGATCTCAATTTCTCTTTTGAATGCCAAACACTCACCACCAAATCTCACTAAAGAGGATAACAAAGCCCTGACATCCCTTGGGGGATAAGGGGAAATGTACAGATGTATCACTCCAGGGTTACTACCGTGTTGAGTGACACAAATGCATATGGAAATTTTAAAGACAGGTCCTACCCACAAATACAAACACAAGTAATCCTCTGGATGGTAGCCCTGGAACAGCAGTTACATACGGCAGTCTGCACCATCGCTTGTAACCTGGATAAAACATGCTGTTTGTGGATTGGAAAAAATACACAAGGAAAATAACCTCCATTGTAAGTGTTATACTTACAATAGAGATTATAAACTCAATCACTTGGTATTTGACTCCTACAAAGAGAATCCTCCCCACCACTGATCCAGGTATGTTGATAAGACCTTGGTATAGATAAAGAACACGGAAATTACTGCCTTTACAACCCATATAATTTCTGTGAATAAAAATATCAAGTTCACCGAGGAAGAGATGAACGATACCCAACTTCCCTTTCTTGATTGTGGGATAAGTGTCAGAGAAAAGGGAGAGCATCTGGTAGAACTTTATTTGATCCCTGCCCGCAATGATCAATATCTGACTCTCACCACTTAAACACAAACTGGCGGTAACTTAGGCTTTGTAAAACAAAGCAAGCAAGGAAGGAATGAAGAGCACAGACATAAAAAAGCAACAGTAGTTCAGTAGTTGTATTGCATTTGGAAGATTGTGGGTTCAATACCAGCTTCCCCCAACACATGTTGCGCAGATACGTATTGGTGTATGAATGTGTGCACGTAAGTTAGTGCGATTGTGGCAGGCTCCAGTGGCGCAACTTATATGACAGTACACTGTAGAGCAATGCCGATGTTGTGAGTTCGAGCCTCACCTGGAGCAGTCTTTGGAGGAGTGGTGGCCTAGTGGTTAGAGCGCACTCAGAGAAGGCTGCAAGTACCTGGTTCGATCCCCAGCGCCTGCACTCTGGGTCCCTGAGCAAGACCCTTAACCCCAGATTGCTCCCCGGGCGCCGCACATGGCAGCCCACTGCTCCCCAAGGGTGATGGGTTAAAAGCAGAGAACAAATTTCGTTGTAATGTATGTTTCAATGACAATAAAGATTATATTACTATTATTACTGATTGGGTGAATGTGGCTATAGTGTACAGTGCTTTGAGTGGTCAGTATGACTGGAAAAGCCTATATAAGTTCAGTCTGCTTACAAATTTAGAAGAAATCATGTTGCCATCCCATGTGTGGTCTGGTTCTCTGATAATACTACCTGAAACTGCTGGCTAAGGATAAGCGTAAAAACAGTAAGAGGGTTTTCACGCCGGAGGAATTGACACCTGTTTATGCCAAATGGAGGTCAAAAATGTTATTGTTGCTTTGGTGTGTAAGGTTGCTAAAACAATGTTGGACTGCTTTTCTCTGGTCCCCTGCCTGATCTGACCAGTGATGACATATTTAGTCGCATGCCATCATTCAACCGCTAGTTGTCTAGGTGGTGTCCTGAAAACAACGTGGGCTACACTGATAGCTGCCAAACTTTTTGGGGAAGACCTGGCCTGGTCCGGAGATGCGGCATCCATCCGACTTTGGAAGGTGCAGCTCTTCTTTCTAGGAATCTGGCCAGATTTATCAGTTCTCCAATATGCTGACAACCCAGGGTCCAGACAAGGAAGCAGAGCCGTAGTTTAACACACCTCTCTGCAGCTTCCGCACTGTTATCCACCCATTACCCTATTGAGACAGCATCATTCCCACAGCCAAAACTAAACAGATTAAAAACTGATCTCAAAGGAGCAAATAATAAAAATCTCATAAGAATTAATACCACTCAACTTGAACCAAAAAATTAAATGTGCTATATGAAATATGAGGTCTCTACCTCCAAATACTATGCTAGTTAATGAATTGATTTATGATAATCACATTGATTTATTATGTCTCACAGAAACCTGGCTGCAAGAGGACTACATTTGTACAAATGAGTCAACTCCCTCTAATTATTTAAATTTCCACATCCCCCGAACCACGGGAAGAGGCGGAGGAGTAGCAACCATCTTTCAGTCTGATTTATTAATTAGTCGCAGGTAAATTAATAACTACAATACTTTTGAACATTTTCCCTCATCAAAACAGCAAAGCAAAAAAAACTCTTCTGTTTGTTGTTTTGTATCGTCCACCAGGTCCTTACTCTCAGTTTTTAGATCAGTACTCTTTTCTGATTTTGTGTTAGACACTGACAAAGTCATTATAGTGGGAGATTTTAAACATTCATGTTGACACTGAATGTGACACCCTTAATGTAGCCTTTAATGCTATCCTAGATTTGTTAGTTTTTTTCTCAAAATGTGCGTTAACCAATACATCCTTGCCTTCATACTTTGTGCTGACATTGCAATGATTGTGAAGCGTTAACAGTATTTCCTCACAACCCTGTCCTATCTGACCATTTTTACATACGTTTTGAGATCAATTTAATGGAGTTCTCTACCCCCAAAATAAGATTTCATTATAGTAGATCTTTATCGGATAATGCTGTATCAACCTTTAAATAGTCTGTCCCCCTTTTAATTTTCTCAGTATCACAGAAATGGCTAACAGAAGGCAGCAATGGTATCTCTTCCACTTCACAAATTGATGCCTTTGTTGACGGTGTCACTTCCTTGTTGCCTTTTGCATTAGACAACATAGCCCCCATTGAAAAAGAAGGTAATTACTCACAGGAAGCTGGCTCCCTGGTTGAATCCAGAGATGCGTTCATTTAAGCACAATGTTAGGAAATTTGAGGGAAAATGGTGCTCTACACATCAAGAGGAATCCTACTTAATCTGGAAAAGCAGGCTACTGTTGTATTAAATGACTCTTCGCAAAGAAAGGATTCCTGGATCAGTGTGTGCTTCTGTGCTTTTTGTGTCTCTGTTTTGTTGGTTCTGCTGGAGGTTTTTCCTTCATGTTAAAGGGGAATGAATGCTGCTTTTCAAGACTTGACGAATTCTGCTGGGATTCCTTAGATAGGAAACGTTGTTGACCAATCTGTCTGTTTGAATTTGATTGAATTAGACTTTGTAATGTGATGATCTCGGCACAGGCTCTGATCCTTTCCTCTGTTCAGCACACCTGCTCATTCTCCACCCTGCCTGCAATTAGTCCTCATCAGTTTCACCTGTTTTCACCTCCTTATAATCCCCGTGCATATCAGAAGCCAGTGCCAGATTGTCTCAAGCCACCCGTACGAGCATTCCAGCGTTTCCTTATTCTGCCTGTCTGTGTCTGACCTGATTCTGCCCTCCGTTACCGAGCCTGCCTGTTCCCTGTTCTGATTCTGCCTGAAGCCTTGACCCCCGCCTGTGAGTACCGGATTCTGCCTTGCCCCTGTGGTTATTCTGAGCCTGCCTGTTATCGAACCTGGACCGGACCTGGACCTCGCCTTTCGGATTCCCCTCTCTGTGCTGCCGCTGGATAATTGCCTCTCTGTGATCGGACCCAGACCCCTCTGGATAACGCCCCTGGATTTCCCTGAACGAATTGTCTGCCCACCTGTAGTCATTCTACAGCTTCAGCCCTGGAACCCCGGCCCGAAGTTAAACCCCAAGCTTCGAAGTCCCACTACCAGGTTAGTGATCCAGCCTCCCTCATTCTTGCCCGACACCACCAGCTGATCACTAACCTGTTGTCTCTGCTAAAGGGGGGTTTCCAGTCTCTGAGCGAGCAGTGAGCCCCGAGTGCCTGCGTCGGCGTTCCTTTAATAAACTTGTTTGAAACGTCACTGACCTGCCTGGTTGAATTCTGGATCCAGTTTCCTGTACGTTACATGTAAAGTACCTTGAGATGACATGTTGTGAAGTGGCGCTATATAAATAAAACTGAATTGAAAAATTGAATTGAAATTTTGGATTATTCTGCTTTGTTGCGCTGATGACCTTTGTAGCTACATCTTCTTGTATTAAGTAATTTGAGCTTCATTTTATTTAACCAGGTGTGTTCCATTGAAAGATAATTTCTCTTCTGCCAGGGATTCTTGGTCCAGATGAACTACAAAAGTTCTGTACATAAATACATGAGTTGAAAAACTATTTAAAACAATGACACACATATATCAAGCTTTAAAAGTTGTTTAAAATTACTAAGCGAACGCAATGAATCAAAGTTATGTTTGTTCTGGAGGTCATTGCATAACCTAGAAGTAAATATTTGGGAAGTGGTTTTTCCTGCCTCTGTATGTGACCTAAGAACAATCAGAGGACTCTTTTCAGAGGACAGCATGATACACAAACTAGAACAATACTTTAGCAGACTCCCGCTTTAAGGTGGTAACTTGCCAATGAATATTTTCAGAATGAAAATTTTAATCCGTTTTTTTTTCTTCTCAGTGATAATGGTACCCAAAGTTTATACAGTGAGGTGAGTTGTTTCATTAGCATCTGTAACAATGTACATTGCAGCATGATATACTGTATTATACTAAAACTAATAAAAATTTTATTGATTAATTGATTATCATTTTTCTAGCAATGAAACAGAAGTGTTATGGTAAAATAAAAATAAAATGTATTCTATGTTTTTGAAATAGATCATTAGTATGGAACATTCTAAGCACAGTGGTACCAGTCTCTAAGTGGGAAATAGTAAACAACATATATTTTGTCTTTTTTGCATTAGGTACGTAATGCTACTTGTAAAGATGCTACTCACATTGCTACTTGCAAAGATGATGCCCCTGTATGAATAATACAGTAATCCCTTTAAAAATCTACTGCTGTTGAATCCAGATCTACCCAGACAAATTTCAAGGCTATTCTGCCTTGAAACAGGGTGTGTAAGATACCCTAAACTACCCTGTACCTTCACATCATAAACTTTTGATTCTACTATATAGTTATTTAGCATTTTTACACACAGCATACCAATAAAAAAAACTTAGTCTTACAATGTTACTACAATATATGCCTCAGTGCAAAAAATGTTATGCAACACAGCATCTATGGTGTATTCATGCACAACTGGTTATTACATGATTGGTTACCCACAGCAACCAAATAATCTCTCAGCATCTATCATGAGTCTTAGTGTCCAAGGCAATATTACATATGAACAGAAAACAATCATGTTTGCACATTATTTGTTGGACCTAAAACAGATAAGGTGGAAAACATCAAGCACTGAACATATTATGTATATTGAAGAGAAAGTGAACCTTAATGTTATCGTGATGTAGGAAGATATGATCTGCAAATAACTGTGAGGACTGCAGAGGAGGCAGTCTGGCAGAAAAAGGATGATTTCTACCAAGGAATTGATGAGCAAGTGTTACACAAAATTACAGGCACACAAACAACCATACAAAAGAACTGCCAACACACAAGCTAAGTAGCCCTTTTAGCCCTGTTCAGTTTCAGACATGCACACAAATATATAAACTGTGGTGAATTATAAACAATACCACACATTATATAATTTACAGCCTCCATTATATTCAAGACTCACGGTCAGCAGCTTATCTTTTTAAACATAAACTTTTGCCACAAGAAAAGACCAGAAAGTGTTCTTTGCCCAGATAAAATTTTTACAAAGGTCAAACAGATTTGTGTGCCCCATACTTGCAAACATTACTTGCTATTTGCTTCTGCATCTAAGGGATCCACCAGCTTTCAATGTCTGTTGGGCTTTTTGCCCTAAGATGTTACCACCGACATGGCCCACATTCAACAACTGCATTGCCTTGGTGGTGACCTATAAATTCTTTTCCACCCCTCGCACCATTAGACTTGCCAGTGTTCCTTTTGAATTCCTATCATGTCCTCTACTATTTTTGACAGTGTGGGAAGTCTTTTTATAAATATTTTGTACTATAACCACTGGAATTGTGAGCAGCCACAATGTGCAGCTGCAGATCCTCACATAATTTTTTTTAACAATAACTTAACACAAAAAAACTGCAGAGAGGTTCTATTTTTCACTTTTACCTAATATAAACATCTTCTCCAAATTAGTCACGGTAATTAAAAATGTTTTAATTGTATTATATGGAATGATGTAGAACTTTGAATTGTATTAAAAAAACTCTTGCAATTTGCAGTAGATATAAAATCAGATTCAATACTTTTCCATATTTTTCCAGAGTTGTAGGAATCCTGTTACTGGAAATAACATAGGTTGGTCTCAAAATATTACACTACCACATGACATTCAATGAAGCCAAAAAAGAAAATAAACATATATATATATATATATATATATATATATATATATAAGAATTAATAAAATAAACATATCAGAGAACCCAATTTCTGCATAGTACTCTCACACAGCTATTGCAACCATTAGTGTGAGTGAAAAGTCAACTGCGTAATTCCAAGCCATTTTCTAACACGAGAGGACAGAGCACAAAAGGAGAGTGATGGAAAATATTTGCCAACATCAGTGACCAAGGACATGTGTCCTTTATGAAATTGCAGCCTGCGAGCTGCTTGTGTCATAGGTTTACAAACTGTCTTTGTCTCTCTATGTCTTGCACAGTGACTAATTGGAAATCCTCTCCTGGAAGCATACAATTTATGTGGCTTTAATTTTTAGCATCAATCTAGCCTAGTTTTTCTTGAGTTTACTGAGATGCATACATTTTTCAAGCTCTGACATTTTTCTTGTTGCAAATGTGTCATGTTACATGTTAAATGAGTACTGCTTAAAGGTCAGAGCTACAACTTTTTCATCAAAACAATTATTTTTTCAAAAATAATACACCCACAGAATTTTTAGAGTGGTGCAAAATACAATTATTAATTTTACAGAAAAATAAATATACAGTATACAAATTGTTTTTTTTATTTTGACGGTTCCAAAGTATATAAATATTTACAAAACAAATAAAATGTTTGTTGCCAATAAACTGTTAACATGGTTGTCTTATAGTAATGTCTACATATCCTGTTCATTATTTTTGAAAAAAAGATGAACAGGATACAGCATATTTGTTGAATACCTGCTTTTGTGTCTAAAATTGTCAGTGTGGCACCCTCCAAGGGTTAAACGGTGGTCTTGCATTGTATTTCAAATGTGTATTGCTTTCGGTTGCTGTGATATAATTTGCAGAGAGTGATGTAGGTAGGTCTTCCGCTGAGGGATATAAAAGCAGCTCCGTCTGAAAGGTGCATAGCCACGTTATTTGACTGTTTTTTATCTATAAGTCAGTAGCCCACTCTGGTTGCATACAAAGTTTTTGTGAAAGATTATCCCATCCTGCTGGTGTATTAGTTGTTATTTTGGTGTTTTATTCTTTGTTTTTGCTCAATTTGTTAGTAAATAAAGCTTTTCGTGTTTATTTACGATTTTAATGGAAGTACGTACTACGCATGTGCAGCAGGGGTTAAAACAAGGAAGCGGCTAACGGTATTAAGTATCTCCCAGCGAAACAATGAAGAAAGGTCAAAATAGTGAAAATAAAAATGTAATTTGAGAGGGAAAAGACTGAAATGTCACTGGGAATACAATATGACAATTAGTGTTCGCTAAAGAGACGATAAACCTGCCAATTGCTCAGATGTGACCGCAGAGTTGATTGATGTGAGTACATTTTCTGATATGTGGCTCTTAAAGTTGCTGTAGATCCGTGTATATAAAACGCTGACCAATCTCTCCCGTTTGGTCCAAAGAGCTGTGATTTGTCATAGTTGTGTTCCTGCTCTCACTTCCCCCCGTCTCTCAAGTTCCGGGATAAGTGCCTTATTGGTTGCCCCACATGCCAATCATTCTGACGTGTTCACGTAATGGCAGTGTGCACATTCTTTGTTAGATTCCATTTGCTGGCTGTGCATACACACTTCTAGTGTTTGTGTATCCTGTTAGCTTGGCAGTTAGCTTTGGTGTTAGCCGTTCATTGTAGCTCCGCTGCTCTCACCATATATTTTGAACATGTCTGAAAGTCGCACAAAGCAAACCGCGTTTATGTTAATGAGAAGAAGACAGCCTTAGTTGAAATAAATAAGACCAGGGTGGATTTGGGAGATTTTTTTCACGAGATTCCTCTGAATAACTCACTTGCACAGTTATTCAAAAGGGGACTTGGGGAAACTTTGGGAAAAATCGCTGACGCTTTAAATCTAAAGGAAGCAGTGTACACCCCACACCCCTCCAAGTGGCAGAGCACCCCGCTTGATCCTGTTCGACAATTTTTGGAATATGCTGGGGGATGGTGTAATGAATAACCAATGGCTTATCCACAAAATCGGTCAGAGAACTAAAAATGGTGGCATCATGAAAGGCATCTGGAAGTCCATGACCATGTTTAGCAGCCCCGCAGCAAATACTGTGCTCAAAAAACGTAATAGAAAATAGAAAACTGAACAGCTTGAAAAAGATGACCCAAAACAAATATAAAAATAGAGCTGTATATGGCTATCTATCTATCTATCTATCTATCTATCTATCTATCTATCTATCTATCTATCTATCTATCTATCTATCTATCTATCTATCTATCTATCTATCTATCTATCTATCTATCTATCTATCTATCTATCTATCAGGAAAAAAGGCCACACTGAACAGAGGGGGAGGATTGCGCTCCGAATTCCCTAGTGTTTACATCTCCGTCCTCCAACACATTCCAGGGAGATTATTTCAGCATGATGATTCAGGTGACCAAGTACTCTACTCACACCAAGTAACACCTAACAACAAAGGGCAGTGAAGGGTGGGTCATCGATTTGTATCTGTCTCAGAATGCATGTAGAAGGATGGGCCTCCATGTCCTTAAAATATGCAGCGCTCCAACTACTGGTTGCTCAAGTACAAGCCACTAGAATTGACAAAGACTCCTGGAAAAGGTGTCAAAACGTGTTCAGAAAGAAACTGAGAGGAAGTCCGGTTACCTCCGATTTAAGCCTTATACATAGTTACATTTGTATATATTTATATTTTTTTGTGTGGAATGTTATATATGTTGTTTGTATATCTGGAGCGTGTAACGAAAATAATTTCCCTCTGGGATTATTAAAGTATTTCTGATTCTGATTCTGATTCTCTGATTCTGAACACTCAGCCAGGGTTGAAATCTGTTAAAGGAGGACATGTTTCTCTATGGATACAGCTCCCACGAAGGGCTGCACGTGGTTTGTGGCAACGTTTTGGCTGATGGTATGTGTCAAAACCTCACTGATGTCATGACCCATGTCACACTCACAGTTGGAACTTCACACTGCATCGGCTCATTATTTTCTGACACTAAATCTGACATCCATTTCCTCTCCAGGTGCGTGCTGAAGCAAAACGTGGCGTTTCACGGGATCTGAAAGGAAATGTGACCAACGAGTACATTGTCTCCTATTTTTCTAATACACATGACATTTAGGTAAGGTGCTTAGTAAGAATATTGACATTGGAATTTTGCAATATGTTTTATTAAATAATGGTCTGATACTAGGCTATTACAACCCTGTGAATGATTTATTTTTCAGTCATTCTCTGTATTTATTGTTGTGTCTATGATGTTTACTTGTTTCATGACCCAGGTTTAGTTTAGCTCTAGCCATTGGATAGATGTTCTGAAATTCACCTCTGCTACACTAAGGATTTAATGGTTAGTGACAATGACTGGAGGGTAGCCAAATATAATGGCTGAGAAACAAAACTAAATCATCAGACCTCCATTAGCCATGTCGTTTTGCCTGTGCTGTTTCTTTAGATTGACTAACTTTGATTTTTTACTAAATAATAAATTGTCTATTTTGGGTGAGATTTCCAAGCTTTTGCTGTGAATGTTTAAATAAATCTTGTTTACTCAGATAATACATTTTAAACCTCCGACATGCTACTAAGACCGTTTAACACTTGTTCGGTAGACCTTTTCAGACTTTCTGATCATTAAAACTAGGCTTATGTTTTTTAAAAATATTCTAATTGCTCAATATATTTCTATTTGCTAAGTAACACAATGTATTTTTTTAATGATGGTTTATCTTTCTTCAATTGCATATGTTTACAGTCACTAAGATTCATATTAGAAAGATTCCTTTAGAAAATGTGGGAAAACCCAGATGGTGATGTGCTGACTTTGTGAAGACCCGATTAAATCACAACTTTTGTGATACATGGTTGCACAATTCAGGACATATTTTAAGGGAACATATAAAACACTGCTTTTTTGTGTGACATCATCAAAAGATCAAACAAAAATATCATGGTATTATTTGCCCTTGATTTAATTGTTCAGGTAGACATTAAATGTCTACCAATCACCCATTTCAGAAGAAAGGCTTCATAGATTAATGTGCTTAGGTTGGAAATTGCATATCATCCCCAAAAGTATTGGCCACAGTTTTCTTTGGCTTTATTCATTAAATATTTAATGTAGTTCAGTTGTATTGAGTTTAATACCTAAACAAGTTAAATACATAAAAAATATACAGGTTTAAAATGCATTTGGGATTAATTAGTAGACTATCCACTTAATTATACTAAGCCATGTTTTTACTGATAGCTAAATTCACAAAGAAAAAAATAGGAAAAACAAAATTAAGATGGAATAGCTGTTGTGAAACCCAGTGAAAGCCTCACATATGTTAAATACAAATATGTTAGTACAGTTTTCTCACTTTATGAAAAAAACAAAGATTACCCTTTCATAAATTATTGATTAAATTTTGCACTATTGCTATTCTCTGAAAAAGCAGCTTTTGCACATTTAAAATTTTAATTCCCCACTATTTGTGCATGTCCACTATAGCAGTCATGTGGTTAATATGCAGTAGCCATATGATAACTCCAGTTTCAATCTTTAAAAAAAATTATGTATTTTAGGAAACTGTAAGATGGTTCATGCTTTGAACAAGTTACTATTCTTGAATAAGTTATGTTTGGTGATGTAGTGGAGGAGGAGCTGGACACTCTGACGACCGTGGCAGAGAGGAGTGTGCTGTCCAGGCTTCAGTCCATCTTAGACAATGTCTCACATCCTCTCCACGACACACTGGCCCAGCAGAGTAGCTCCTTCAGCAGAAGACTCCTCTTACCCAGATGCACCACAGAGCGGTCATCAATCTCTACAACGCCTCCCTCAGTGATTCAGACACCCCCCCCCCCCCCCTCTGTAATTGGCATTTATTCATTCTTTGCACTGTTCTTGCACAACGTCACTATCACTTTATTTGGATCTATAGTTATACATATGTATATATATTAGGACTAGGCAACGATTAAAATCTTTAATCGCGATTAATCGCATAATTTGCCTGATTAATCATGATTAATCGCATTGTATGTGCAAACTCCAAGAATGAATTAGTGTAAAGAGCACTTTTATTTTAATGTTCTGCTGCCATATGAACAAAAGTGTTGGAACATTTGTAGCACTTATCAGTAACACATATTTAGTGTAAAGCTCAACTTAAACATGTAAAACAAAAAATAGCAATAATAATAATAAATTAAAGCTTATTGCCACTGACAGGAAATTCTCTTTATGGGGAAAAAAGCTACCAAAAACAGGCAATTTCTGAGGTAACAGCAGGGAACAGCATTACCATTTTATGTTCAATACCAAAGTGTGAAGCACAACAAGAGGTCTACAGTAGCTATCCACTTCGCTTTTACATTGGTTAGCTTCTCTGAGTCATTGAATTGTTTGGTGATTTCTACAGTGTGTTTGTCAGGGTTCTCTATGTTGTCCTGCTCTAACTCTGCTCCTCAGGTGTGTCTAGTTGGCTGAGGGGGCGTGGTCCACACCTGCAGCTTGTTACAGGCAGCTTCCTCTGGCTTCTTAAGCAGAGCTCTGACAGATGGAAGACGCCAGAGCCTTAAACCAGTCGTGGTACGACATGGCCTCTGACCAAGCTCTTGGAAACCTGCTCGTGAGTTTTTTTTCTACATTCAACTTTGACTAATTTGCGTCTCCTGTTTTTGTCATAGTTATGGTGCTGATAGCACTCACCCGACTTGACGTCCCGTCCGAAGAATCTCCTCCAGAATCACAAGGCTCAGATTTTGCTCTGGCGCTCCCCCCTTGCTCCCTGGAAGTTACCCAGCCGTGCTTGAGGTCCCCTTCCCGGATTCTGGTGGTCCCACTTCAACTCTGGTCAATCCATCTGTCACTCAACCCAGCGGAGGCTCGCTCCGGATCCCTCGTCAGCCGCTGCTGCCACCCTCCAGCATCTAGCCGCCTATTCCATCTCGAGCAGGCTCACAGGGTTCCCTCGACACTCCTTTCCCCCAGGTTAGGTCCGCCCTGGCTAATGGTAAGCAGAGCACGTTCTGACCTATTTGAGGGTTCTAGCCATCAATCTAATTATCCCGTTCTCTTGCAGTCCCTCCCGCTTCGACGTTCAGACCTCTCTGCAAAGATTCCTTGTTTTGCTCTTGTAATTTGCACATCTCTCAAATAGATTACTTAAAACCATCCTTTGTCGCCTGTTTGTATCTGCATGTGGGCAAAAAATCTGAAATCCATGACAGTGTTTGGCATTTAAGTGATATGTTAAGCTCAAGGTGCTCCGGTGATAAGAAAGTTTAACTTGGCAGTGGTTAGAACTAACTTGTTTCTGTCATATTCGTTGCTGGAAGAACTTTAAACTGAAATGCTTGCTAACTCGATATGCTTGCACGCGTTTTTTTTTTTTGTTGTTGCTTACTCGCGTGGCCCCCCCCGCTCCGCCAGTCATCCGCGCAAAACTTGTTCCGGCCGCCAACTCACCGCCTCGCCTAAGCAAATTCCTGCGGGAAACACTGCCTTCCCCATGTCAGCTTTGTTTTTTGTTTTTTTTCCAGCCAGCACCTTTCTTCCTGTTTGAATCCGAGGCTGGGCTGACAGCGAGGTTATTGGCGCATTATAGCCACCTACTGTTCTGATTCAAACCCCTACACCGCAGCAACAGACCTTCACAAAATAAAAGCATGTGAGCAACAAGTAAATATCGCCGTTAACAGTCAAATAAATTAACGCGTTAACTCTCCCAGCCCTAATATATATATATATATATATATATATATATATATATATATACACAGGGTTGGACAATGAAACTGAAACACCTCTCATTTTAATGTGGGAGGTTTCATGGCTAAATTGGACCAGCCTGGTGGCCAATCTTCATTAATTGCACATTGAACCAATAAGAGCACAGTTTTGCTCAAAATATTGCAATGCATGCAACATTATGGGTGACATACCAGAGTTCAAAAGAGGACAAATTGTTGCACGTCTTGCTGGCGCATCTGTGACCAAGACAGCAAGTCTTTGTGATGTATCCAGAGCCACGGTATCCAGGGTAATGTCAGCATACCACCAAGAAGGACGAACCACATCCAACAGGATTAACTGTGGACGCAAGAGGAAGCTGTCTGAAAGGGATGTTCGGGTGCTGACCCGGATTGTATTCAAAAAACATAAAACCACAGCTCCGCAAATCACGGCAGAATTAAATGTGCACCTCAACTCTCCTGTTTCCACCAAAACTGTCCGTCGGGAGCTCAACAGGGTCAATATCCACGGCTGGGCTGCTATAGCCAAACCTTTGGTCACTCATGCCAATGCCAAACGTCGGTTTCAATGGTGCAAGGAGCGCAAATCTTGGGCTGTGGACAATTTGAAACTTGTATTGTTCTCTGAGTCCACCTTTACTGTTTTCCCCACATCTGGGAGAGTTACGGTGTGGAGAAGCCCCAAAGAAGCGTACCACCCAGACTGTTGCATGCCCGGAGTGAAGCATGGGGCTCGATCAGTGATGGTTTGGGCTGCCATATCATGGCATTCCCTTGGCCCCATACTTGTGCTAGATGGGCGCGTCACTGCCAAGGACTACCGAACCATTCTGGAGAACCATGTGCATCCAATGGTTCAAACATTGTATCCTGAAGGAGGTGCCGTGTATCAGGATGACAATGCACCAATACACACAGCAAGACTGGTGAAAGATTGGTTTGATGAACATGAAAGTGAAGTTGAACATCTCCCATGGCCTGCACAGTCACCAGATCTAAATCTTATTGAGCCACTTTGGGGTGTTTTGGAGGAGCGAGTCAGGAAACATTTTGCTCCACCAGCATCACGTCGTAACCTGACCACTATCCTGCAAGAAGAATGGCTTAAAATCCCTCTGACAACTGTGCAGGACTTGTATATGTCATTCCCAAGACGAATTGAGGCTGTATTGGCCACAATAGGAGGCCCTACACCATACTAATAAATTGTTGTGGTCTAAAACCAGGTGTTTCAGTTTCATTGTCCAACCCCTGTATATATAGAGTTATATATGTATATATTTATATTATTTTGTGTGGATTGTTGTGCATATATATATATATATATATATATCTATATATATATATGCTGATCAAACTCTCCCGGCGGCGCCTTCTGACAGCGGCTTGGGCATACAGCTCCGACCAACTTGCGGACATTTTTCATAAAAAAATGCCGCCAAACTGGCTACAAACTACTCATCTACCCAGCCGATCAGTACATGACCGCCAGCGCCTGCTGGAGTTACGGTCATGTAGTGTTTTTGGACTTGTAACCACTACTACGCTTGATTGTTTACGCGGCTTCGGAGTACTCCAGGAACGAGTCCCGGAGGCCTGCGACGCGGCGGGCTCGCCGAGCAGCTCACGCCGGAGGAGGGCCAAGCGGAAGCGGTGCAGCCGGCCGAAGAAACGCGGGTGTCGCGGAGGTTTAGCAGCTAAGCTGAAGGCTAACCCCTTTAGATCGCCGCTTCCATCCATCCTGCTCTCCAACGTCCGCTCACTGGACAACAAAATTGACCATCTACAATTTGAACTCTCTGCAAAGAGGGAGTTTAGAGATTGCTGCACTCTCATCCTGACGGAGACATGGCTCACCTCATCAATCCCGGACAACACCGTTAGCCTGGAGGGGCTAGCTACTTTCCGCGCCGACAGAAATAAACAACTCATCAGTAAGACCCGGGGAGGCGGACTCTGCGTTTACATCAATAACACCTGGTGTAAAAATGCTAGAATAGTCACAACCTTTTGCTCTCCGGACATAGAACTCTTGATTGTTAGCTGCAGACCGTTTTATCTGCCCAGAGAGTTTACTGTTGTTTACATCACAGCGGTTTATGTTCTTTCCAGCGCAAACACAAAAGAGGCCATGAGTGTTCTATATCGGACTATCTCTTTTTTTTTGTTTGTTTTTTTTTTTTTTTTTTTCCAGTGTCCTGTCTAGCAATGTGGCAATAAAAATTGATATCTTAATGCCAAATAGAGCTCGACAGATTTTACTTTCACCAGTGGAGCAAACAGCTTTCGCCATAATGCTCCGCTTGATTTGTGCGTGTAAATAGCTTTATTGTGATTCCTGCAGGGATAATTTCAAATTATATGGACACTACAATGGGAAAGTAGGAGAGTAAAGGAAGAACAAGAAGAGAAAAAAAAAGAGAAAGAAAAGGGTGAAAGAAAGAAGAGATAGAAGGAAGAGAATGATAAAACGTCCTCTGTCTGCTCCATCACCTGGAAAGAGACACAAAAACAACAGCACAACCAACAGACATAAAGCAACAGATACAATCGTGTAACACCTTGATACCATTGCTAAATCATATGTATTATTATTTAAGCTGACATGTGTAATGTGATACCTAAAAAAGAAAGTAAAAGAAAGTAAATAAATAAATTATAGCCTTTCTGTATATAAGTGAACATTTAATACCTGGGACCCAGCACCTGTGGGAGTTTGTGAAAGTGCACTAGTTTAAGTGAAAATTATACAGAAGGAAATATATTGATAGTGATTGTGGAGAACCGAAGACCCACCTTCCCTAAGCACAGAGGCAGGAGTCAGGGGACCCGTAACCCCGGACTCCCAAAGGGGCCACCAAAGCAGTGCGCCCGAGAGGGGCCTTCACAGGAAATCTGCAACCCCCCCCCCCCGAGGAAAGAGGAGAGACGACCCCGAGGAAATCCACCAGCCACCGCAATGCCGACGCCCCCAAGAGCCGCGGGGACGAGCCCGTGGGCTCCGCCGGCAGCCGGCCGCGATGAAGTGGTCCCGGCCATGAGCCCTGGGGGCCAGAGGCCCCAGGGGCGCCCCGCCCCCGCGGCAGGGCCCCCGGCCGCCCCCCGGGGGGCCAGGCCCCGCGAAGCCACCGCCGGGAATGGGCCGGCACCCACCCGGGAACCCGCCCCAAACCCGAGCGCCAGAGGGCCAAGGCGCCCGCCAACGCAGCGGAGGAGGGCAGGACGTGGGGGGATGGGCTCCGCACCTATCGGAGACTTGAGATGATCTTGGGAGAGGGAGCGGACCGGACCCGAACCTGGGAAAAAAAGAAAAAAAAAAAAAAAAAAACTCATTCACACCATCCCTCCCTTGTGCCCCACTCGCCACACACAGACACACAAAAAAAAAAAAAAAAAAAAAGGACGCTGTACACACATTCACATCCAAAAATCCCAAGTGGGGGGGGGGTCACCACAATTCAACAATACCACTGCCTGTGCCCGACCCCCGGCCCCGCCCCCGGACCAGACGCCCCCCGGAGCAGGCCCCCCAAAGAGGGGGGGCCGACATGACCCGTACGGGCCATCCGACCAGAGCCCCCCCTCACCCACTATATACCTAATAAACCCCCTCCCACCCCAACCTTACCCTAGCCACCCCTGCCCCCCATCCCTTCCTGGGGAGAGCAGAGGCGTCAGCCCCAGATCCGGTAATCCGCCGGCTAGCCGCAGCAGCCCCCCGCCAAGACCCCGGACACAGTGGCCCGCACCTCCTCCAGGCCCCAGACTCCGTGCCGCGATCGGAGATCGGGGGTGTGCAAAAGACCCCGATCCTCCCTACGCCCGCTCAGATGTTGTGTTGTTGCATGTTGATCTCAGGTGTGTTTAAAACTGGGAGCACCGAAGGGGGTGCACGGCACAGCCCACCCCCCCTCCGGAAGAAAGCTGGTGCCAGCGCCCCCCCTCCAAGCAACTACCCAGAATCCTCAATGTCTAAATGCGAGAGGGGGTGAAGGGAGCCGCCCGGGGCGAGGCTCACACAACATAAGCCCCCCCCCCAGACGTCTTCCCCCCACCCCCCCATATCATGGCCTACATGAATGTGTGTTGTGAAAATGTTTGGAGTGAAAGTGTCTAAGATGCATGATAAAATTGGGGAGAGGGACGTCACCAAAAGGTGGCAACCTCCAGTAACGCCCTCTCCCCAAGGACCTACATGTGTGGCGGCGTGATGGAGCAGGCAGAGGGAGGAGTCCGGGGATGGGGAGCAAAGGACTGGGGAGCCAACCCAGGGAGCCAGCTCCCCTACTGACTCCAATAGGCACCCCCGCTCCCCGAAAGCCCCACCCGGAGAAAGGGGCCCCTCCAGCGGCACCACCATAGCCCGGGGGCCGGGGAGAGGCCGCAGGGCCCGCCAGCCAACCACCCACCAGGACCAACACCTCTACCTCCCCCAGCCCACCCCCCATGCCTACTGTATTTAACCCCCCCCCCCAAAAGAATTAATAATAATAATAATAATAATCTATATATAAATAAATAAATTAAAAAATAAGTTAATAAGATGGGGGACCCTGGCCAGCCAGCCCGCACGAGCCATCCCGAACCCCACCCCCCAGGTGAAACCCGCACCGCGAGACTACACGGACCAGGACCGGGACATGGGGCCGGACACAAGCCCACCAGAACGTCCACCAAACCCCCCCCCCCACACCACCCGTAGATTTAACCCCTCCCCAACACTAACATTCAAACATCTCACCATACATTCAACACTAGACATCCAAGCTGGGTAAGTCACTACTCCCCTCCCTCCCCTCCCCCCACTAGCAGAATGCCAACCCAAAGAAGGGGAAGACCATCTGCCCTGAGATGTTAATGACCATGCCCCCTACCAGCTCAACAGGCCCCGAGGCCCCCCAGCGCGCCAGAGGCCCCGTGCAGGGGAGGACACCCGGGCGCACGCCGGCCCAGACCCCAAGCGGCACACCCCCCGGAACCGGAACCCCCGAGGCCCCGCCGGGGCCCCCGCCCGAGGGCGGCGCGCCCCAGGGACCCCAGGCCCCCAGACCCACCCAGGACCCACCCAGCGACAGCACAGCTACCAGGTCAGTAACCCACGTCCGTCACCGCGTAGCTCCCCAAGGGCGCCGCAAGCGGCGCTGTGGGCCACCCGTAGGCCTCCCAAGCTCCTCCCAGATGGGGGCAACAGACCCTGGAGTCAGACCCACCAAGCGCCCCACTCCAAGTGCCCCAGAGTCCCAGGAACCCCTCCACCCACCCACTGCGCCCTTCAGGAAGCAACCCACCGCCCCCCATTCCACTAAGTGATAGTGCTAATCAAAGGAGCCCAAAGAGATCGAACAGATGTGGATGCAGATGCTGTCTCAAGATTAATATGATCCAACAAAAGATCTCTATACTGATTAATACTGAGATTCTCCTTACTTTTCCAATTCATGAGGATAGTTTTCTTTGCGATACATAGTGCAGTAAAAACCATGTAAACTATTTTATTCCCCAGCGGGCTTTCCTCAAAATTACCAAGCAAACAAACTGATGGGGAAGGTGTAATTTTACAGCTCAAGCACTTTGATAAGTCCTTACATATCTGTGTCCAGAACCTCTGGACTGGTGTGCATAACCATAACGCATGAATATAATTATCAGGATGATTGCCTATGCAGTGTGGACAGATGTTAGATTGTGCCAGACCCATCTTGAATAATCTTTGTCCTGTGTAGTGTACTCTGTGAAGGATTTTGTATTGTATTAGTTGTAAGTTGGTGTTTCTAGTCAATTTGAAAGTTCTTAGACATATCTGAGCCCAGAAGTCTTGTTCAAAGCTGACTGATAGATCTTCTTCCCATTTCATAATAGGAAGAGATATTGAATCATCTATTTTAGTCAGTGTCCTGTATGATTTAGACAGTAGTTTGGGGGGGTTTAAATCTAGGAACTCTAATATATTACTTGGAATTTGTAAACCACCTTTAATATGCTTAAATTTTTTTCTAATTATAGATTTAAGTTGTTCATATTCCAAAAATTTATTTTTACTAATGCCATATTGCATATTTAGTTTGGAAAAATTGATGAACTCGGTTCCATCAAGTAAATGTTCCAGATATTCAATACCTTTATTCTTCCAGTATGTAAAGTTTATCATATTATTATTTTGTAGGATGTCAGGGTTGTTCCAGATGGGTGTACGACTGCATGGGATAAGTGACGACTTTGTCATTTTAAGAAACTCCCACCATGCTGTCAGAGTAGAGCTGATATTGATATTTTTAAAGCATGTATGCCGTTTTATATTTGAGCTAATAAACGGCAAATCTGAAATCATGATATTATTGCATATTTTCTGTTCTATATCTATCCAGGGCTCGTCTAAAGGATTTTGCTTTATCCATTTAGTGATATATTGTAGTCTATTTGCCAAGTAGTACTTATGGAAGTTAGGCAGATCTAGTCCCCCTCTGTCTTTAGTTTTCTGTAGCGTCTTTAAGCTGATACGGGGCGGTTTATCTTTCCAAAGAAATTTAGAGATTAAAGAGTCTAGAGATTTAAACCAGTCAGATGATGGTTTATTGGGGATCATTGAAAATAAGTAATTAATTCTAGGTAAGACCATCATTTTAATCGAAGCTACCCTACCCATGAGTGAAATTGGAAGCGATTTCCATCTATCCAGGTCATCTTCTATCTTTTTTAAAAGTGGGATGTGATTAGATTTTACTAAATCCGCAAGTTTAGACGACACAGTGATACCCAAATATGTGATGTTTCCTGAGCGCAAATGTAAATCTAGGGGGTTTTGGAAAGAGCAATTAATTGGCAGTACCGTAGATTTAGACCAGTTTATAGAGTAATCAGAAACCTTTGAGAAGGATTCTAGTAATCTAATTATTTGAGAAAGGGAAGAGTTTGAGTGCTGAAGATAGAGTAATACATCATCAGCATAAAGACTAATCTTATGCTCTATATTCATGCATTTTATACCTTTAATAACCTTTGTTTGTCTAATTGTTGCTGCTAGAGGTTAAATAAAAATGGCAAAAAGTGAGGGGGAAAGTGGGCATCCTTGCCTAGTGCCCCTCTGGAGACAAAAGCTGGAAGATGTTTGATTATTTGTCCTGACACAGGCTGTAGGAGAGCTGTATAAAATTTTTAACCAATTTATAAAAAAATTGCCAAAACCAAATTTATGCAGAGTAGCGAATAAAAAATTCCAATTTACTCTATCAAATGCTTTTTCTGCATCTAAAGACATTATAATAGTTTTATTATTTGTACTGTAGGAATAATCTATTAAATTACGTAATCTGCGTGTATTTGTGGAAGACTGCCTTCCTCTGATAAAGCCAGTTTGGTCTGGGTGGATTATGAAAGGGGTGACTTTATCTAATCGTTTTGCAAAAGCTTTACATATTATTTTAATATCCACGTTGATTAAGGATATGGGACGATAGCTGGTGGGCAACATAGGATCTTTGCCTGGCTTAAGCAGAAGACTGATGGTGGCAGAGTTCATATTAGCTGGAAATCTGCCATTTTCCTGAATTTCCTGCAACATTCTGTGGAACGTTGGTGCCAGAATATTCCAGAATTCTTTATAAAACTCAGTAGGGAATCCATCTGGGCCTGGAGCCTTTTTATTGGGCATACTTGTTAAAGCTTCCTGAACTTCAACTGTTGTCAGCGGTGATTCCAGTGTCGTTCTTTGGTTAACTGATAGTTTAGGAAGTGTAATTTTATCCAGAAACTGCTTGATGACATTGTCTGATGGATTTATCTGTGATGTGTATAAAGTTTTGTAGAAATCACGGAAGGTGTTATTTATACATTCTGGATTATGTAATGTATTCCCATTGGAATCTGTAACTGCAAATATAGTTGTTTTCTCTTTATTTATTTTTAACTGATTAGCTAAGAAGCTTCCTGACTTATTGCCATGTTCAAAATTTTCTAATCGAAGTTTTTCTATTAGAAATTTGTTTTGTTTTTCAATATACTGGTTTAATTCTAGTTTTATTTTACGGATTTTGCCCAACTTTCCCTCTTCCAGGGAAGTTTCTAGTAACTTAAGTTTTTCTTCTAATTCCTGAATCTTCTTGTTTTCCAACTTCTTTTTGTGAGATGAGAATGAAATTATTTTGCCTCTCATCACTGCTTTCCCTGCTTCCCAAAGTATAGATGCTGAAGTGCCTGGCAGATCATTGTGTTCTAAGTATGAAGCCCACTCTTCTTTGAAAAATTTATTAAAATCTTGATCTTTAAGCAACGATGTATTAAATCTCCAGCTCTTGTTTTGTGGGTATATCGGACTATCTCTTAGCTGCAATCTGCACACACAGAGGGTGTTTTCATCATTGCTGGGGATTTTAACCAGGCAAATATGAAAACTGTTCTCTCTCATTTCTACCAACACATGGATTTTGCAACTCGGGGAGAGAACACTCTAGACTTAGTTTACACAAATATTAAAGGCGCATTCAAAGCAGCCCCCCACCCCCACCTCGGCTCTTCACACCACCTTTCTGTGATACTAATTCCTGCATACAGGCCCCTGCTGATCAGAGCTAAACCTACAGTGAGGCAAGTGAGGGTGTGGACTGAGGGAGCAATGGAGGCACTCAAGGACTGCTTTGAGTGCTCTGATTGGGACATGTTCAAAGCTGCAGCAACTTATGACAATAACTTCTTTGGGAGGTTTGAGGCACTAAACAACACTACAGCAGTGAAGGCTGTTCAGCGTTTAACACCATCATCCCACAGCACCTGGTAGGAAAACTAGAACATCTGGGCTTCGGCACACCTCTTCGCAACTGGCTGCAAGACTTCCTCACCAACAGACCTCAGTCAGTCCGGGTCGGACAGAACACCTCTGATGTCATCACCCTCAGCACGGGCTCCCCTCAGGGCTGCGTCCTGAGCCCCCTGCTGTTCACCCTGATGACACACGACTGCACCTGTCACACCCCGCATGAGGAAGAGAAATACACATGCCCCGCACACTGCTTCTGATGACACATGTACCTCATCTCTCATGAAATGTGCTTAGTAAAAATGTCCTTTTTTAATCATTTTTTTTTTCAAATTTTGAAGCAAGAAAAATGTCATTAGCATTAGCATGCCTTAAAAAAAGTAAAACCAATCATAGTTTACTGCAAACAAAGTATTCAGGCCATAGTCACATATTGTTTAAGTATTGTAGAATAATCTTAATACAAAAATAAGTTCCCCAACAGAAAAAAATAGTCTAAAGAATCTTAAAAAAGACTAACACTGAGTAAAAATAACATGGCAGTTTAATACATTAGACTTATGAGTGTGAGCTATATGCAGGGTGTAAGCATCCAGGTACTCAAAATTAAAAGACCTCTGACCCATATTCCCATGGAGTTTTATCACCAGCCTTTCTCATCCCCAGAGAAACAGCTGAAGCGACAAACAATGAGCTTCAGGGAAAAGAAAAAGATGCCTAACAAAGCACCTATATTGTGCTGACTGGCACTTCTTGTAAATTACATTAGAGACATAATAAACAAAGTCAAGACGAATTGTCAAAAGTTGAAAACAGCAAGCAGATCTTTAATTAAAGTATGAAATTTGATCACTTGGAAACAGAATGGCCGTGAATTAGAAAAGCAGGGACTTGCCAGAGAAAGTTGGGTGTATGAAAAGTGTGTGGGATGGAAAGCAGTCTAATTCTGTTACAAAAACTGTATTTTAACAGAAAAAGTAGCTTCTACGAGAAGAGTCCAAGAATGCAGTAAAGATTGCAAAGAGGCCATCACATTCAATGTCAATGTTAAAATCCCTCACTATAATGACCTCATCAGGATTTAACACTAAATCAGAGAAGAAGTCTGAGAACTGATCAAAATATTGACAGTAATGACAGAAAACAACAAAGAGAAGTGGTTTTAGTGCATTGGAATCTGGATGAGGAAAACTAAGCGTTAAATATTTAAAAGAAATGTAGCTATAAATTGGCTTGGGAATAATCAATAAATCAGACTCAAGGGTGTTTTGTTACTCCTCTTTGCTCAGTTTTTCTGGGAATGTGAAAATTAAAACTAGAAGAAGTGGACTCATTTGTTCTAACAAAATCTTGTTCTTACCAGGTTTTTGTGAGACAAAAGAAACTAATCTGATTATCCAAATCAAATCATTAACTAACAGTTAAATCTTTGAAGAAAGATATATTATGTTCAAGAATCCAACTTTAATTGTGTTAGTTTTAAGTTCAGTAGAAGTTGTATCAATTTTTATGACCCTATCTACGTGGTTTATTCCTTTTCAATTAGTTTTTAATCTATTAGATTTTGGCTGTGTGCAAGACACTGTCTCAATGTTGTATCGGGTGGGTACACACCTCGCTGCAAAAGCTGCAGAGAGGTGTGTTAAGCTATGATTCTGCATCCTGGTCTGAATCCTGTGTTGTCAGCAGTTTGGAGAACTCAACCACTGTTTACAGTAACAACATGACTTCGGGAAAAAAAAGATTGTATCCGGCTGCATGCCTTCAGTTCAAATCCATGAGAAAGTGTGAGGGCATGTGAACCCATTTGTCACCCAGGCATACAAAGATTAATATCACTATTCGCCTCTGCAGTTTCTCTCAATCCCAGAAAAATGCAAGTCTTTCTTTTCCCCTCATCAGCAGAGGAAATACTTTCTTCATGACCCGCTAAACAAAAGGTTTTTCAGTCCTATAGGAATTGATGGTTCATAAAGTATTTTGTGATTACACATGTATTTCAATCCATCTTATAAGTGATGCTAGAAACAAAAATGTAAAAAAAACATTTGGTAATTTTTTTGGCAACTGAAATGTGGAATCGTTATGATTTTCCTTTTCAAATAATACCCATGTGCTTAATATTTTCAGACTGTCAGCAATATAACGTAACCTGTGGATATTTCAAAATCTTAATGAATGAAAAACACTTCAATAAGGAACATTTATTTAGATTTATTATTTAACCTTTTTAAGACAGACATATTTCATATTTTTATACAATACAAATTTACAATATAATACACACATAACTCACAGACACAAATCCAAAACACCCATGGAAAAACAAAGAATGAACATTCCTAAAGCAGAGTCTCAGTAATGCAAAACCACAGTACGAAAAAAGCTACATTTAAGTCTAAGCTGTACAACAGAGGACAAAGACTAATCAGAAGGGGAAACATATTGTATAATTATTAATAATTCAAATAGTATCCTTGAATTCAAATAATAATTAAATGTTCATGGTAAAAAGAAAAGAAGATAAGCCACAATCAATTCAGAATAATAAAAAAACTATGCAATTTACATGAATTTACAAGACAGACACCCTCTGAGAAGCTAAACATAGTAATTAGCATCTTACAAAGGGGACATATTCAAGTTGTAATGCTCTCCCTGTCAGTGTCCCCCGGCTATTAGTCCCTTCCAACTTCAGAATGCAGCAGCTCCCCTTTTAACTCTCAGATAGCAACACATTACACCTTCACATTCACTACATTTGGCTTCCCATCCATTTTAAAGTAGATATTAAACACTTATTACTTTTGTTTAAAGCTCCTATTTGCCTATTAACCACTTATTTATTTATTTAATTTTATTTATTTAAATTTTATTTATATAGTGCCAATTTACAACACATGTCATCTCAAGGAACTTTACAAAGTCAAATTCAATCAAATCACATCCAAGATATAGAGCTTCTCTGTTCGCACCAGGTCCTTGAGGTCAAACAGTCCTCTTGACAGACAAAGTACATACGTTGGGGTAACAAAGCTTTTTCTTTGGCCAAACCTTGACCCTGAAATCAACTTCAACTCGATCCATCTATAATTGAAATTGGTCTTTTAAGTTTTTTTCAAATCAAAGACTTTTAATATTTAAAAATTTGGCATCACTTCAGGCTTTATCTATTTCTTTTGTTTTATATCTACCTTGTTTTATCCAGTTTTTCTTTTTTCTTGTATATCTGTGTATTTTGTTTCTTTATGTATTAATTTGGATAGGCACTAGAGGTCTCCACTATTGTGGATGTTGAAAGGGCTATACAAATAAGTGAATAAATAAAATGATTGATTATACATAGAATTGTACTGAAATTGCTGTGTGCTTTAAAAAGTGAGTAAAGTAAAAAAAAATCCAGTACAAATGTCTATACATGCAAATCCAGTGCCTATTGTATTCAAAAGAAAAACAAGAACAAATTTAAAATATCAAATCTGTTATCGTTCTTGAGAAAGTAATGAAAATTCAAAATTGAATAATAAGATAAGATAAGATAGTCTTTATTGATCTCACAATGGAGAAATTCACTCGTCACATCGGCTCATACAAGAAGGTGCAGAGTAGGAAAGGTGCATTCAGTTATATACAGTGAATCTTCATATCTACAATGGATCAAAAGAATACCAAAAACAAAAAAAATACAAAAAAGGAAATAGGAATGTAAATGTCTCATTTACATTCTTAGTGGTCTATATATATATATATATATATATATATATATATATATATATATATATATATATAAACATATCTATATACTTAAATATATACATATATCTATGCGCCTACTTACATACGCACCTACGCGTATGTAAGTGCATATACATTGTATACATTTGTACATACATACATACATGTGTACTGACTTATGTTCAAGTGTTGATAGCAGCAGAAGTCACTACATCAGGATTATTGCACGGGTTGTAGGACAGTGTATTAAATAGATTATTGCACCTTAGTTATTGCACATTAAATATTACAGTTATGGTCACAGTTGCAGTTACAGTGCAGCATTGTAAAATCTGATGGCAGCAGGAATAAATGACCTGCGGTAGCGCTCCTTTTTACAGACAGGATGTCTAAGTCTTGCACTGAAGGAGCTGCTCAGCTCCTCTACAGTCTGGTGCAGGGGTAATATTTAAAACAGTTTCCAATGAATCATTTAACAACTATCTATTTGGATAACCACTGCTCCTGAGAAAGTCTTCACATCTGTCTTGCATCGACAGAACTACTTTCAATCACCTAAGAACATTCCACAAATCTACTTTACTCAAATCCTCTGCGTTTCTTGGTTTTACCTTAAAAAACAGCATGCTTAATGTTACTCCAAATGTTTTCTATTGAAATGAGGTCCAGGATTTGGTTGGGCCCCTAAAAAACCTATCTTGCTGATATGGAAAGAAGATGCTGTTTGTTTACTAGTGTAAATTACCTATATTAGCAGGAATTCTATTTACACATATGTATTGTGAACTTTGCAAAATTCCACACAGTAACCTAAAAAAAGGGCTGGTTCCATAACTATAGTGTCGCTGTGCTTGATTGGGCAGCAAACTGCCCAACCTGAACCGCAAAGAGAATCTATGGGGTATTGTCAAAAGGAAGATTAGAGACCCAATAATGCAAATGACCAGAAGAAAACTGAGATTCCATTACACCATTAGAGAATTTATTAAAAGAACACAATATATTGGGCGCGCATGTGGCGCAGCTGGTAGCGCAACCCATATACAGAGGCCTTAGTCCTTGATGCGGTCGACCCGGGTTCGAATCCGACCCGTGGTCCTTTGCCAAATGTCTCTCCCCCTCTTCTACCCCCTTCCTGTCAGCCTACGTTCGGAAACAGCGAGCCACTAGAGCCGCAAAAAATCCCCAAAAAAAAGAAGAAGATGATATTAAGAAAGAAGATGATGGAGAGCAGCTGGAGAAACTGTTCAGAGTCAGCCTGCTTCTGTTCCAGTAATATAATAGTGACTCACACATTTTCACCCATAAATTCATACTATTTTGAAATTAAACAATGGACATTTCACCTGTGGTCTTAAATATGATTTTAGAAAAAGAATCCTGAATCCTGTAAACTGTAGTGTTGTCATTCATGAGTTGAATCCTGCTGCATCCAGTTACTAGCCGCACCGCGGTCTATGTGGCTATTTATTTCCGTCCCACTGTGTTGAATCACGCCGCCAGGTTAAAGCCTTTGGTCAGCTTGGCCTCGCTTTTCCAACATACTGCAACACAAACACTTCCAGTAGCGTGTTGCACCGAGAACAGAGGTGTGGATGGATGTTGAAAGTGGTTGGGGTGGGGTGGCTGACTGGTATTCTAAATATGGTGGTAGCCAGTCAAAGTGAAGTCAACTAGTTAGAGCCGCATCATTACGGCACCCGACTCTTTTACTGAGGAGGGATATTTAGGCTGGGACCTTTGTTTAATTCAGAGCTGCATACTTTAAAGCACAAAGCTAAGAAATTGGAGAGAAGATGACACTCTACACATCTAGAGAAATCCAACGTGATCTTTAAAATTAGTTTACTGTTCTATAAAAAGACTCTTCGCAATGCTAGAACTTCATATTTTTCATCATTAAGTCAGTTGTTGTTCCAGTTCCTAGGAAGGTTTGCACCCAAGGTAAACAATGATGTTAGACTAGTGTCAAGTCGTTGGACAAACTGGTGCTCAATGAGCTACAGATGGAGCCACAACTGGATCAGTATCAGTTTGCACACAAAAGGAAACAGAATAAAATTGTTGCCATTTTATTTGTTATGCACCTGGTTTAAAAACATTCTTTTAGTGTCACTCTGCATTTAGAAGACTAAATTTGTGGATTTGAGATATGCTATTAATTTAATCCAGCCACATATACTTTTGAAAAACAGAGACTGTCTGGTTGTTGTAGGTTGAGGAAGGACCAAAGTGCAGACAAGAGTCCTGAGTCACGTGTTGAATAGTGAAGTATTTTACAGTATGACAGGGATACAGGAACCAGCAACACATCAAATATGACCAGAGTAGAAAGACATAGGACCTGACAACTGCTTATGGCTGAATAAATGGGGAGGAGATGGAAGGACCAGCAGGTGGAGTAAATTACACAGGTGAGATGAGTGAGATGAGATGAGGGGTGCTGGCTGATTCCAGGTCAGTTGGGGATCTCCTCCCGGAGTGTTTGTTAAAATAAATTTAACTGCCCCTCCCAATAAACGAAACAAAAAATACCAACAACAAACAATACAGAGCTATCTATATTCATAACACCACTGTTTCTTTTTTTGTTCATCTTTTTAGGCTTACCTGCATTTGAAATACTATCATATGTTCAAGTGGACACTGGGTGAGTTCAACATCTGTCATCTTACAAAACCAGAATGCACATTAAAAAACATAAATTTACTGTACACTTTGCACTGTATAAATATCCATAGAATGTTCACAAGCACCAAACAAATTACTATATTGATATTAACTGAATTTCCGGCCAACCATAAACTTTGTCTTAAACCACATGTTTTATAAATGTGTGTGAATGTGTGTTTTTTTAACCTGTTTTCACTGAAGAAGCAAATTTCAATAAAAAACAACAGCAAATAAAACAGCTAAGTGACTCACTACATCCAGACTGAGTTTGCTGTCTATTTAAATAATTTTCTAGCTATTTATGAAGTCTTCTGAGGGCTGAAAGCACCCTCTTCAACATCTATATCACGTGGGTTCCAATTATAACGCCATTCAAAACCACTGCACGTCATCCACAGGTGTTTATTAGTTAGCCTTTGTGACATATGAAATGGCAAGTCATTCCAAGTAATGGCAGCACCTGTTATTTATCAGGTAACGTAACCTTGATTAGCATATCACAGTGATAAATTGTGGGTCAGACGTGACTGTACATGCATTAAGAAGCCACTCATGCTAGGTCATTTCAATTTCTTTAATCATCCAGTATAATTCCTGTGGGCTTCTTACAAATGACGTCAGAATTGACTAACTAGCTACTTCCATGAACATGCAGGATTAGCGCATCAGGTTTAAACACCACCTGTTGAGAATTTCAGTGTGATGTGGACATTGGTGCAGTCCCTTTTCCTAGAACAGTCATTACACACCATGTTTTCTCACTATTTGATTTTTTTCTGAGGTTGTTGCCATTGATTTTACACTCGACTAAAATCATGAGATCTCTAATAGTTTAATGTTGGCCTATTATAAGATAAACACCAGCAATAATATTGATATTATTTAAATCCAAAAGTGTCACGTTAATAGTTCTGTATTCTTATTTCCCAAATGAAACTGACAATTGGATCATGCATTTTCCTTGTTTTATGTTGTGCTTATACTGTCATCATGTGGCTGAATATAGATAGAGCGTTTTTACAGCTTTGACCAGCTAAATCCTGCAGCACACAGACTAACAAAAATATATAATAACTTACTAACTTTTTATCTAAGTGAAACATCTTAGTTTCTGCTCTTTGTATCCACTGGAGAAACAATTAAATTGATTAAACAACAACAACAACATTATTATAAAACGTTTTTTGATTGGCTTTTAACTTTTCTCTGCATACCTCACAGGCAAATCTTTTGAATAGTACAAATCCATGCTTCAGACTTTATTTCTATATTTTAATCATGTAAAGCACTTTGCATTGTCTCTGTACTGAATTGTGCTATACAAATAAATTTGCCTTGCCTTGCCTAAACAGTCAGAAAACAGCAGCACACTGCAATGAATGAAAATCTGAAAGTACACAGTTGGAACTATAAGTTTACATATTCTGTTTAAAAAGACACAACCTTTTTGTTTTCTGTGTCTGACATGAAACAACATTTTTCTGGCTTTGGATGAATTGGCATTACAAACCATATTTCTACTTACAAAATGACAGCATGATGAGAAATGCAAAACTTGTTGTATTGCTTTATTGAAAGTCAGAAGTTTAAATTAAAGTCTGTAACATTTTGAAGCATTGCATTTAAATTGCATGAGTTTGACCAAATATTTTTCTGCAATTATTCCTGGCTTAAGCAAAATAATTTGATGCAAATTGGGCCATTTATGATGACAAAGCACAATTATTTGATGCAAATTGGCCCATTTCTGATGACAAACTGGTCTGACTTGAGTCAAATTTGTTGACTACTTTGCTTGCATACAACTTTTGAGCTTTGCTGTTATCTGTAAGACAGAGAACAGGGGTTGGTGTCTGACATTTTAGTGTCCTTATGGAACAAGAATGATGCTTCCGCTCCCTCAATTTGAAGCTGGGATGGGGTTCTTGGGCTTGCTAGTGAACTTGCCTTGCCTGCCTTTTGTCTGTTAAACCTTTTACAGAGCCACTATAGAAAGTGGTTTGTATCTCAATATAACTGTGTGGTATGGGAGCTGCACAGTGCAGGAGAGTCGGATTTAGCACAGGTGGTGAGGACAGCAGAGGGGATTGTGGGATGATGTCTGAAGGATCTGGACTTGTTTTCTGTAGCACAAGTCAAGAGAGGGGCCAGACGCATTGCCACTGATCCCACTCACCCAGGCAATGCACTGTTTGACCCACTTTCATCAGGTAAACGCTTTAGAAGCATCAGATCCAAAACTAATAAACTCAGAAACATCTTCTTTCCTAAAGCTTTAAGGGCTATCACTCCCTGCAGATAAGCTTGTGGTCTGTCATGTTGCAATGTTACACCACTGGTAATGCCTCTTTGCACACTTTAATTTCTTAGGGGGTTTGCACAGTGGTACAGTGGGTAGTGCCGTTGCCTTGCAGCAAGAAGGTCCTGGGTTCAACTCCGATTCTGGGTCTTTTTGCATGTCCTCCCTGTGCATGCTGGAGATAGGCACCAGCACCCCTCCCAACCCAACAGGGATAAAGCGTGACGGAAAATGGATGGAAATTTCTCAGGGAATGTGGAATTACACATTTCAGTAATAGAGCTTATAAGTAAGATATTTACAGTAAAATCTACCTAAATCATTATCATTTGTTACTTGGGATGGAAGTAACATTCCCTATGAACAACGGTCAGTTTTTCTTCCTGACATCTTGTCTAGTTTAATTAGATTTACCCATGATGTCACACAAGAAAATGCAGTTAACTCAAATGTACCAAAGCCACGGTAAAAAGGAAAGTATAGAAATCATAGTGTATGCAAAATGCTGACTTTTAAGAAAGATGATAAAATAACATTTATTGTATTCTCGCATTATAAAGTTAGTTTTCTCCATACTAACTGACGCAAACAGGAAATGTTTAGTCTGATTTCATGCCAGACAATGTTTTTTTATACAGCATATGCAAGAGCTGATCAACATCAGGTTTAAACTTCATGTGCACATAATTTACCATTAATATTTTACATCACTTAAATCTACTTTCTCTTCTTTCACTAGAGGCTGTTCATGGGAATTTTTAAATGTATTATATTTAGGATTCAGTCTTTCCTCTGTAGGGCCTATATTTTATAACAATCTAAATTTTACTGTTTACAGTTTTTTTGGATTGCTTAAGCACGATTGTCAAAACAGGGCCCGTGTTTTCAAAACACTACACACAATTAGCACAACCACACACCCAATTAGCAAAACACTACAGATCCTTTGCATAATTAAACACTCTTGTAAAAACTATACACATCTGTTTAAAAACCACACTTTGTTACCATATGAAACACACACGTTTCACATTACTATACTCTGTTTGCACAAGTTACACTCTGCTGTGATAAACCTAAAACACTTTTAGCACTTCTACTTCCCTATGATTAGAGTTGGCTACCATCAACAAAGTACAAATATAATGTAAATTCACCAAACACTACACAAGACCAATGTTGCAGACTGAAGAAACTAATTTATTTCTCAACACGCCCAAAATGTTGACATGGAGATTCATAATACTGTAACAAAATGTCACTTTACGTATTGTACTGTAAGTTTACTGTAAAAAACAAAACAAAACAAAAACTAGACATTGTCTCTTCGCCTAGCTGGATCTGGCCAGAGAATTTCATCAACAACGCAGGCAATGTTGTCATTAGCAAGACACCTTGGAAAGAAACGTCTTGAATGAAATGTTCTTATCACACTTGCCACTGTGTATCGGCTTAGATTTGGCTGTACTCGCAGTCCAGCCTCCCTCAGCGTCAGGCCGTGGTTGACAACGTGGTCAACCAGTGTTGCGCGGATCTCATTTGTCAGATTCAGTCCTCTTTGAGCACGTTCTTGTCTTCCTCTTCCTCTTCCTCTACCTCCAGCATGGCCTCCATCTCTTCCTCTTCCGTTGATTCCTCCTCTGTTGATTCCTCCTCTGTTGATTCCTCTTCCTCCCCTTCCTTCTCTTCCTCCTTGTCCTTCTCCTCCTCCTTGTC
This sequence comes from Fundulus diaphanus, assembly GCA_037039145.1. Taxonomy (NCBI): domain Eukaryota; kingdom Metazoa; phylum Chordata; class Actinopteri; order Cyprinodontiformes; family Fundulidae; genus Fundulus; species Fundulus diaphanus. Next base: position 17,136,841 of record CM073128.1, on the reverse strand, counting down.
GTCCTCTTCCTTGTCCTTGTCCTCCTCCTTCTCCTCCACCTCGTCCTCCACCTCGTCTTTCCATTGTGCTTGAAGACCGATGAACTCACCTGCTGCTTTTTATAGTGCTTATACACCTGATTGGTGTGTCTACAATTAAGCAAACAAGTGTTTGCACACCTGATGACTGTGTTGAATCAATTGGTTGGAAGGTGCGGTAATTTGACAGTCAGTGCTTTGGTATTGCAAGGAAGTGACTTCATAATAGATTTTTGTGTGTAATGTATGTTAAGTGTGTTTAGTGTTTTGCAAATCACTGTGTGTAGAGTTTTGCAACAAGTGTGAGGTTGACAATGTGCTTATAGTTGTGCAAATATGGGCTGATGTTTTGCTTCTTGAGTGTAAGGTTTTGCTAATAGTGTACTACTTTTAACTTTAGTGTGTAAGCAATCCAAAAAAACTGTAAAAGTACTGGAAGGGATTTTAGCACCTTCTTTCAAGTACACCAGGGGTTCCATTTTAAGTTAACACTAAATCAAAGTTTTCAAAAACTCCTCTTTTTAGCGTCTAAGGGATCTGCCAAATGCCATATATTCATGCGTATTCAAAAGATGATCTTGTTTTGGAAGAAACATTTTGAGAGACAAGAAAAATAATCTCTTTTTGCTCATAATTTCATCACACATTAAACAAAACAAAAACACGACTCCAAAACCATGGAGCCCAAGGTTTTTTGTGTGCATGGTTGAAAACAAACTACATTTCAGTCTACCAAAATATAAAGCTTAAACAGACAGACAGACAGACAGACAGACAGACAGACAGACAGACAGACAGACAGACAGACAGACAGACAGACAGACAGACAGACAGACAGACAGACAGACAGACAGACAGACAGACAGACAGACAGACAGACAGACAGACAGACAGACAGATAGATAGATAGATAGATAGATAGATAGATAGATAGATAGATAGATAGATAGATAGATAGATAGATAGATAGATAGATAGATTAGATTAGATGGTGAAAATATTCTAGACCAAAATTGCTTATCTGTAATGATAATATATATTTAATAACAGTGCCTTTCTTTTTGTGGAATGTGAAAATCCTCTCAACGTTTAAACAATGGTTTGGGGAAGTGACATTTTTGTTTCAGCCACAAGATGGCACAGCAACACACTTTTCTTTTTTCACCAGATGCATGAAGTCCAACAAAGACCTTTATGTCTTTGTTGGACTTCAAACAACTGATCTTTAGAACATTGATTATTTTAGGTCACCATTATCTTTTTTTATCTTTTGACATTTTCCTCTGGTTTTGTTCCCTTGGTCTCTGTGCCTCTGTCTCACATTGATTGAACATCTTTTCTTTGTTTTCATCTTGTTTCCCATTAACAGCAGCCACCTGACAATATTGTTACTCTAATTGCTGGAAGTTAAATAAAAACAAACCAGAGTTACTATCACTGACGCCTGTAATTACAGCAAAGCCAGACTCCCTAAAGATAAAGATCCCCTAATGCTCCATATCTGCTAAAGTACAAACATAGTCTGTACATATCCTTTCACCCCTGGTTTGCTATTGGTTAATCAGTGCCAGCAGTTCAACATGAAAACTGGCAGGGCCAATGTATTCATGTGAAGAGATCTCACTCAATCCCCTTGGTGCTGATTTTTGGACTAATGTCAAATCTTGACTGAATAATTAGAGCAGTTTTCAGAGCTGTGTCAGTCGGAGGCTTAAGGGAGTCAGGAGGAACCATTTCTGTGGCTTCACAGGGAGGGATCAATAATGTAGCAAGGTTGTCCGATATGTTCGCACTGCAGGACTTCACAGGCAAGTGATACACTTTTCCCATTTTAATTGGGTGGGTTTTTTCTATATTGTAAATCATATCGAATGTGAAAGAACATCTCAAAGTTCTTATTGGTGGAAAATAACTCCAAAATCTTATCTCTCTTAAAATTGTACTCATGTTTAATTGCTTTTATGGGTTTTTTTCATTGGTATACAGTATATATGTTCTGGATTAAATTACTGCACATGCTGAATTTTTGCCCAAACAAAAACAGGATTGATTGTCACACTTTAACTTCAATTTTCACAATTTTTTTTATTCTTGGTCTATCATGTTTCAGTGTTTAATGGAAAACTACACTTTATGAAACTGAACAATCTAAGTCAATGATTGGTCAACTCTTCCACATCAAAAAGCAATACACTGGAAATACTTTCTGATTTAACAACATACAATTTTGATTATTAGAGGACATTCTGAATACTAGACATTAATGACCAATCTTTTCAGTTATAAACTGCCTTAAAGTTGTGTTGAGTCAATTGGACATAATAAATAAATAAATAAATAAAGAGAATATTAGTAGAGGAAGATGACTACACAATTTGTGAAGTTCAAGATTTTTAAACTCAAAGAGATTTTGAACAAGATGTTGTGAGGTGCAGCTGCATCTCATAATAAATGTCACCATGATCTAGTTGGACAACTCATATTCCAAACATCTGTTTTTTTAACACCATGGCTGGATTGGGTCAACTGGGCCAAGTATCTTTAGCTCTTACAAGCCCCACTTCTCCTCATTTGCTCCTTGGCAAAGCTCATTTCCTTATTTTATTGTTTGGTTGGTGTATTCAACACGTGCTTCAAGCAACTGTTCCTACATGAGTCTTTACATAAGTGATTTAAAGTATTCCGCATCCCGTGGCTTTCCTTTGGGTTTATTATTAGTTTAATAAATATTGTTTATGTTGACTTTCCATTTTTGTCGATGACATTGAACCAGGTTGTGACAAAGACATGTTTTATTATTTTTGAACAATTTCTTAAAATGTGTTTGTCTTAATTTTAAAAGTTGTTGGGCACTTCCGGTTTGATGAGGTAGAGAGCAGACGTGCGAGCAGGGAGCTCCAGCTGAACTTTTCATTTACCTTTCAAGTCTACCAGTTTAACTGTGCTTCTCCTTGGGCTGACTCGTGCATTACTCAATCTTATGTGGGAAGGAGCATTGCGACTTTATGAGCTCCTCAAACTCTAATCCTCAGCCGTCAGTAACAACTCGGGCAGCTAGCATTTCAGATAAGCTAGCCAGCATGGCCACCGCAGCCGCACCTGAACTCCCACACCTGGGGGGCAGAAGCGCCGACAGCGGAGGCCACTCCGACCCAGTCACCAGGACCGACCATGAGGCTCTTTTCAGCAAACAACGTGATAGCTTCAAAGCTGACATGGCTATCCTGATCCAACAGTTAACTGAATCTCTGAAGCAGTCAGTGGACTCACTAGGCCAGCAGGTAACATCATTTAACAACCGCTTCACTAATACTGAAGTCGTGGTGAATGAAAACTTCGAAAAAATCACAGAGATGGAAGCTGCTGTTAAGACTTTACAATCCCAAGCCACGGTGCTCCTGGAACGAGTAGACGACCTCGAGAACCGGTCCAGGCGTTCTAATTTGCGGATTATCAACATACCCGAAGGGAGCGAGAGAGACCAGGATCCGACCAAGTTTGCTTCCAACCTGCTGATGGCGGTGACGGGGCCTGACATTTTTGACAGTCCTCCCGAGATAGAGAGAGCTCACCGCTCTCTCGGCCCCAGACCAGGTGATGTCGGCGCCGGAAAACCGAGAGCTTTCATGGTTAAATTCCTCCGCTTCCAAGAGAAAGAAAAAGTCCTCTGATGGGCCAGACAACACAAGATGGATTACCGCGGCTCCGAGCTGAGAGTTTATCCAGACATCAGCGCTGCTCTGGCCAAAAAACAGGCTGCATTCAACATCATCAAAAGCTCTCTCTACCTGAAAGGAATAAAATTCCGCCTGCTGCACCCTGCCCGTCTTCAGGTCTCGTTCCGAAATGAGAACTTCTATTTTGACTCTCCAGAAAAAGCCCAGGATTTTTACAACGAGCGCATCGCCTCCACCGGTTAGTGGACTTATTAAGGATGCCGGCTTTATCTGGACCCAGGGCACGGTAACGTTTGGACGTTTATAACGATCAGATGTAATTCCAAGGGGCTACTTAAGTTTTTTCTTTATAATCTGTATGTTGATATGGGTGTATTACTGCCCCCTGATATATCTGATTATTTTGCGCCTATTATACATTGTAGACACATTTGCAGATTCAGGAGCCCCATCTGCTCGGCGAGTGTTAAGTTCACAAGTTTATGTCACACGGAAGTAACAGAGTCTATGGAGTCTCGCTGCTAGTTCTCGTTTTTAGGACAAGCTTAGGGAGGTTTAGGTGTGTTTATTTGTTCCCTGTTCTAAGGGTTTTCGTTTTGGGGTGGTAGATCCTACAGATTTGCTTTTGTCTCTATTTTTGTTTGTGCGTTTGTAGCACGGCGTCCTTCTACCATGCAGTGGTTTTCCCTACCATATACTTACATATTAGGTTATGGCTAATATTACAAAAAAAGGGGTATCCTCTCTGAGATTTGTCTCTTGGAATGTTAAAGGGATCAATGGTCCAGTAAAAAGGGGTAGAGTTTTTTCCCACTTGAAACATCTTAAAACGGAAATTGCTTTTTTACAGGAGACGTATTTGATCGCTAAGGATCACCATAGGTTAAAGGCTTCATGGGTTGGCCAAAGTTTCCATTCCAATTTTAGTAGCAAAGCAAGGGGTACAGCGATTTTGATACACAAAAAAATACAGTTTTGCCCAACAAACGTTATAGCTGACCATCAAGGCCGGTTTGTTATAGTCTCAGGCTCCCTCATTAATGTACCTGTTGTTCTTGTTAATCTCTATGCACCCAATTGGGATGATGAGGCATTTATTAGGAAAGTAACCTCACTTTTACCAGATTTATCTTCCCACCACTTAACCTTAGGAGGCGACCTTAACTGTACTATAAATCCTTTGCTAGACAAATCCTCCCCACGACAGGATTCCCCTTCTAAAGTTGCTAAAGCATTTTCAACGTTTATGGATCAAATAGGAGGTTTGGATCCATGGCGCTTTATCTATCCTGATAAAAAACTATTTTCTTTTTACTCTCAGGTCCACAAAACATTCTCAAGAATTGATTACTTTTACATTGATAATTATTTTCTTCCTGTTGTCGATAACGTAAAATATTCAACGATAGTGGTATCTGATCATGCTCCAGTACTACTCAACCTTTCGTTTACACTTTTACAAAAGACACGCCCCCCATGGAGGCTGAATTGCACATTGCTTAACAACGATGACTTTTGTCAAACAATCTCCAAAGTAATCGATTTTCTTGTCTCCAACAAGTCTGATCTCATATCCCCATCTCTACTGTGGGAGACATTAAAGGTGGTAGTCCGAGGAGAGATTATTTCTTATTCTGCAAGAGTAAATAAACTCAAAAAACAAAAACAGGAACAACTCATGGAAAGCATAACAGAATTGGACAGAAAATTATCAACATCTCCATCCCCTGAATTAGATAAAGAGAGACAAATCCTTCAAATGGAATATAACTTGCTGTCAACACAAGAAACTGAAAAATTACTGTTACGAACACGTGGATTTCTCTACGAACACGGTGAGAAGGCAGGACGCCATCTGTCACGCCTAATAAAAAAACAATCTGTATCCCAGCAAATCAAACAGATAAGAACCCCTTCAGGTGAACTTACAGTAGCGCCATCTGTCATAAATGAAACCTTTAAAACATTTTACTCTGAACTAAACATGTCACAATCATCAACTGACAAAACAAACATGATGAGCTTTCTGGATAACCTACATTTTCCACCCATTTCTGCTATCCAGAAGAGCGAAATGGATCGACCCTTAGAATTTCGTGAAATAGCTAATTCAATTAAACTAATGCAAAGTGGCAGGGCCCCTGGCCCTGATGGTTACCCTATAGAGTTTTTTTAAAAAATTTGCTGATAAATTAATTCCTCTTCTCTTAGACATGTTCAATGACTCTCTGGACCGGGGAGCTCTGCCTCAAACTCTCACCGAGGCATCAATAACCTTATTACTAAAGCCGGGTAAAGAAGATTCCGAGTGTAGCTCTTACCGTCCTATCTCCCTTTTAAACGCTGATTATAAGATTTTAGCTAAGGCACTGGCCCTACGTCTTGAATCAGTTATGCCGAGCATCATCTCACCCGACCAAACCGGGTTTATGAAAAACAGACACTCTTTTTCCAACGTCCGCCGCCTTCTCGACCTTCTTTTCTCTCCCGCAGCCAGGGAGACAGCAGAAGTGGTGGTCTCCCTGGATGCAGAGAAGGCTTTCGATAGGGTGGAGTGGAGTTATCTATTAGAGGTCCTAAAGAGGTTTTGCATTGGATCTAGGTATATACTGTATCTTGGATTTCACTCTTATACTCTTCCCCTAAAGCATCCGTAAGCACTAATGGGATGAAATCCCAATATTTCACACTCAACCGAGGAACCCGCCAAGGGTGCCTTCTGAGTCCACTGTTGTTTGCTGTGGCAATCGAACCTTTATCTATCGCACTTAAATCGGCTAGTTTTAATAAAGGAATCTACAGATGTGGTTTGGAGCATACACTTTCCTTATATGCAGACGATTTACTATTGTTTATTTCTGATCCAGTAACCACCATCCCTAAAATAACTGAATTGCTAAACAGCTTCGGAGCATTTTCCGGCTATAAGTTGAACTTCTCAAAAAGCGAATGTTTTCCTGTAAATAACTTAGCCCTTGGGATCCCTGATGTGTGTTTTCCATTTAAAGTGTCTAAAAGGAGCTTTGAATATTAAGGAGTGCATATCTGTCGCAAGATGTCAGATCTCTACAAGAACAACTTTCAACCCCTAATTGAAAAGCTTAAATCAGATCTGGAAAGATGGTGTAATTTGCATATAACTATAGCGGGAAGGGTAAATTGCATCAAAATGAACGTGCTTCCACGTTTTCTCTATCTTTTCCAATGCTTGCCGATCTTTTTACCCAATTCCTTTTTTCGTGCTATGAATAGGCTAATTTCATCTTTTATATGGAAAGGCAAGACTGCCAGAATAAGGAGAGAGCTTTTACAAAGGCATAAGTCCGTTGGTGGTTTGTCACTCCCTGATCTAAGACTCTACTATTGGGCAGCCAACATAAACAAAATGACTCTCTGGATCCGCGAACCTGAATTAATCTGGTGTAAACTAGAAGCTAAATCCTATTCTACGTCACTCCTAGCTCTACTTACACAAATATTGCCCTTTCAACCATCCCGACATACATGTAACCCAATTGTTGTCTCCACCCTTAAAATTTGGCTCCAATTCAGACGTACTTTTGGTCTCATAGGACTGTCCAATCACAGCCCCATACATAACAACCATCTCTTTCTTCCTCCTAGCAGAGAACTGGCCTTGTTAGGCTAAGTGACCTATATATTAACAATGTCTTCGCTAGCTTCAACGAACTATGTGGAAAATTCAACCTCCCTAAATCTCACCTATTCCGATACTTCCAGATTCGTAACTTTGTTAGATCCAATAGTACCTGTTTCCCCAATACCCCACCTAACTCAGTAATTGACTCAATTTTGGACATTCCCACAAATTTTTTTTTTTCCTCCTTGCGTCATCTCAACCCATTGAAAAATTTTACCTCTCAGTTTTATTTTGTGGTGTTTGCTATTTATTTATTTATGTTATTCTTATTTACTCTCTCTTTTTTAATCATCTATATACTTTTTTATTCACATGTTTATGTATGGTAGGAAGGAAGGATGTGGGTTATTACTGATCTGTAACATAATTTTGTAGGATTGGGGAGGGCTGGGGAAGGGAGGGAATGAGTGGCTGTTGTTTTTGTAAAAAGGAAAAAAAAATTCTTTACTTTTCATTGTTTGTACTTGACCTTGTTATGTGAATAAAAACATGGGAAGAGAAAAGTTGTTTGCTTTTTTTATTTGTCTTATTTGGTTTTGTGTACAGTTTTGGTCTTAAATATTTTTTCATGCTATATAATTTCAGGATCTAAATTAACATTATTCAATACTGCTGTCTATGTAACTATTGTACATTTGTCAAATTGACAGATACCATATTGAGCAAGCTTTTTGGATGCACCCTACTCTCATTTTAAGTGCACTCCACATTTATTGGCTCCTTTAAATCATGTGTTAAAAATAGCGTTTTGCAGAAGAACAAGCTTGCTTGAAAGAAGGGAATTCCAATGAAATAATTTAACACTGAACAATATAAACACCTTTTGGGACCTTTAAAAATTCCAATTTGATGTTTCACTTGATTAAATTTGTTCCCTGTTAGCAATCTATGACATGATGTTTCATGTCTTGGGGCCCCTGGCTTCTAGGCTAGCACAAGTTCATCTTCATAAGTGAAGAGGATATTAAAACTCACAAATCATCAAAGCTCACCGATGGAGAGCTGCAAGCAAAGGGTGGCATTAGGGGGTCATCAAGTCTCCTTAACAGCCATTAAGGTGTTAAGGCTATTTACAGGTCAACCAGTTGCTTTGGAAGCATTTCAAAACAAGAAAGAAGGCTGTAGGGACTTGAACTGTGTGCTCTTGTTAGAAAAATGTGGATGACCTTTTATTATTATTATTATAAGAACCGCCAAAATTAATAAAATAATATGCCTTTCTGAACTTTGCAGAAACTTTACAAGGATCATCATTATGGAGTCTGTGCCACGAGACCCAAGGTAACTATCCAGCAGTTGCATTGTGCTATGGGTGATGGTTGTACAAAACAGGAATGTTGCTTAGAGCTTGAATCTTTAAATACACAGGTGAAGAAAAAACCTTGTAGAACAAGGACCCTATCCTTAGTTACCCATAAAGAGGTTGCATAAAGGAAGTTATGCAAGCAATGATTATGAAAATGGATTTAAGCAAAGGCACTGCTCTCTGTGTATATATAGTGAACAATTTGTGATGTTGTGGGGCATTTCTCTTTCAATGGCCCTGCCAACATTGTTAGAGAGCATGTAATCATGGATTCTTTAAAATACTAGGAGACTTTAGATAAGTAATCTGCTGGACTTTAACTGTCAACTAAATAGCTGTTCATTGGGTTTTCACTGCAGGGAATTGTTGAATCAGTATAGAAGTGATTAACTAGGCACAAAATCCATCTGCATCCATGTCCATCTCAATCCCAAGACCTGGAGCCTACAGAAAAAAACCTAGAATAAACCGATAACGTCATAGCAATAGAGTCTCGGGACTCAAGAAAGTCTAGAGAAATTGTAAATATAGTTAGAGATCTCTTTTCCTTAATGCTACAAATGTTTGGAGTGCTCAATCTAAGTGAAACTAAGCAGAGAAACAGAGAACCCAATATTCTAACCAGACACGGTGCACTTAAAAAGATATATTAACAGGACCAGACACCTGGTGCACGCAGCAAAACCCTCTGCAAGAGTATTCAGAAGACAGGTGATGCTAGGTGCAGGCTGCTGAGAGTAGGAGGTGATAGGCAGGAAGGCTGAGGCTAGATCAGAGTCTGATGTATAAGCTTGGGTCATGCATGTAAGCTGGTCTGGGCAGATAGACCTGGTGGGGCTTGGCAAGGCTCATGGTCATGGTGCAGTTTAGGTCGTGTCCAGAATACAGTAGGCAGCAGTAGATGTCAAACAAGGACTAGACCAGGAAGGAATAATCTGGAGAATGTGGTCAAGGTCAAACACATGAAATCAGCCAGGGAAACCCACTGGCCATCCACAGACACAAGGCTTTCAATAATCTGGCACGACTGCCTGCTGAGTAGCACTATATAAAGGCAGATAAACAGGTGAAGGGAATGGACTTGATTGTGCTGCCAGGGAGCTGTTTCACAGGTGTATTCGATGAGCTTGACTGCAGTGGTGTAGGGATCTTGCAGACAGCCAGGCCAGAACATGGCAGCTTGTTTATGGCAGATAGAGGTTTGTGCAAAGAATTAACAGCAGGGCCCTGTTTCAAAAAGAAGCGTAAGTGAAAATTCAGAATACGCTCTGGGGTAAATATCTGCATAGCCTGGGTTTTTTGTTTCAATAATCCAGGTAGCTGTTATCCTGAGTTAAGTTACAATGGCAACATACTCTGTGAACTAACTCTGCTTGGTAGCAGGATTTGTTAAACTTTTGAGGCGAGACCTAACCCAAGGAAAGTGTCAGAAATGGTGTGTCCTTTTCTAGAGGACCCTGTGGACATTGGAGCGCTACTACTCAGCAGAAATCTACGTCAGGAGACGGAGATTAGACCATAATTAGATGTCCTATCATTTCTAGATGAATATATTTTGTGATTGTTGCCGTTTATGATGATATCATCTTAAGACCAGAATGTTACAATCTTTAGCTGTAGTCATTAATTAATCTTAATATTCTCAGTTGGCACATTGCCTGTATAACACAAGGGCACACTCTCAGTTCTGAACATATTCTTTGTGCTGCATTTCATTTTTATGCCCATAGCAGCCTTTAGTCAAATATGGGTGACACAGAAAATCTTTCAAAGGCGACTGTATGTCGCGCTGTCCGTAATGTCACTGTTGCACACAAACTGTTACTGTCTAGTTTTGTGGTGTTCCCTTGTCACAGACCCACAAGACCAATACATTAAGAATTACACAGAATGGCAGATATCAGTAAAAGCAATAATTTATTTAGTATCAAATTTTGAGAATTCAAGCCCATATTTTCTATTCAAATATCCAATGTTTTCCAGGCATAATTGCCTGCATAGATGGTACTCACATACCTATCACTGCTCCTTCACTAAATAAAGGAGATTATCTGAATAAGACGTTTTTCCACAGCATTGATGTTTAGGTAGGCCTAAATACACTTAGTCAATGCAAATGTAGTCGACAGTGCAGCTAATTGTAGTCTTGTGCTTTGAAGATCACATGGATGCAGCCGACATAATCATAATTTTTGAGCATTTCCATGCGTCTACACTATATATATATATATATATATATATATATATATATATATATATCCATCCATCCATTGTCTTCGCCACTCGCCAAATGCGAGTAAATTTCCCGTTTGGCGAGTGAATTTCAGAGGGCTAGCTGCCACGTGGCGAGTAAATCTTTGTACCAAATAAAATAAAATAAAAATAACAAAGCCCATCTGGGCTGCGGATGATACGTTCACAGAGCTCAGTCTAGATCCGCCTTCTGCGGAGCTGGTTCAGCTTCTTTCACATCTTATTTCTGGGGAGAGTGGCTCCCAGATAAAGCCTTCGTTCAAAACCAGTCATGGCTGCACGCTGGATCAGAAAACAGATCTGCTAACCAGATACAGTCTAAAACGCCCATTAGTCTGTTTATAAGTTTCGTTTTTATTAATTCTGCATTTAACTACGTGCGCTCCGAGGGAAGGGAGGAGAGAGGCGCAGTTACAGTGCCTCAGCGCTGTAACTGCGCCTCTCTGAGTTAGGTGCTTTTGTCAGCGACCAGCCTTTAAAACGTGAATCACCACGTTTAATGTCCTTCCACTCGTACCAAAATGTCCCAATTAAAATCAATAGGAGAGTCAGTAGCTATGTTTAATGCTCTTTTGTATTTAACGACACAGAGCCAGTGGTGCTTCGGTGGGCTGCTGCCTTGCGAAAAATTAGTGCGCAAAATTACGTTACATGTAATATGGGTGCAGACTTTTTAAGGAACTTGTAAAATCAGGGGCTTCAGCTCAGACCCATTATTCATTCTCTTCCCTGTAAAGAAGCCCTTTACAGTCTTTATTTATGCATTTTCCCCACTGTTTATCCCCCTCGCGCGCAGCGCACGAGGGTAAAATCCAGCAGCTGGATCAATGTAAAGACGCTGCACGGACCCCTGCGTGCTTTAAGTGTTGCAGCTGAGGGAAAAATATTGAACCATATAGGCTTGATGAAACTCTGCCTCATTCACAAATGAGACCAACACGGATAGAATAATGATAATCTGTAGTGTTTTTTATTGCCTGGATGTAAATGTGATCATTCATATTGTGCATTTTATAATTAACTACAATATTTTCTTATTAAAGTCAGGAAACAAAGATTTCTCTTCCAGGGTCCAGACAGCCACGCCCCCAACCACGCCCCCCGAAAATTAACATAATCTCACTCCTAATTTTTGATAAAAAATTGAGGTCTGGTCAGGATTAATATTTTGGCCGGTAAAAAATATGCTTGGCCGATTGATTTTTACATCTACCGGCCAACTTGGCCGGTGAATCAGGAAGTTAATTTCGGACACTGCCCAGACGTCCCTCTCCCCCGCCACTTGGGCCAGCTCCTCCGGGGGAACCCCAAGGCGTTCCCAGGCCAGCCGAGAGACATAGTCCCTCCAGCGTGTCCTGGGTCTCCCTCTGGGCCTCCTCCCGGTGGGACGTGCCCGGAACACCTCACCAGGGAGGCGTCCAGGAGGCATCCTTACCAGATGCCCGAGCCATCTCAACTGGCTCCACTCGATGTGGAGGAGCAGCAGCTCTACTCTGAGTCCTCCCCGGATGACTGAGCTCCTCACCCTATCTCTAAGGGAGAGCCCAGACACACTACGGAGAAAACTCATTTCGGCCGCTTGTATCCGGGATCTCGTTCTTTCGGTCACGACCCAAAGCTTGTGACCATAGATGAGGGTAGGAACGTAGATCGACCGGTAAAACGAGAGCTCCGCCTTTTGGCTCAGCTCTCTCTTCACCACAATGGATCGGTACAGCGCCCACTTCACAGCAGACGCCGCACCGATCCGCCTGTCGACCTCCAGCTCCATCTTCCCCTCATTCGTGAACAAGACCCCAAGATACTTGAACTCCTCCAATAGGGGCAGGACATCCTCCCCAACCCGGAGGAGGCACTCTACCCTTTTCCGGTTCAAGACCATGGTCTCGGATTTGGAGGCACTGATTCTCATCCCGGCTGCTTCGCACTCGGCTGCGAACCGCTCTAGTAAGAGCTGTAGATCACGCCCTGATGAAGCCAATAGGACCACGTCATCCACGAATAGCAGAGACGCAATCCTAAGGCCACCAAAACGGATCCCCTCGACACCTTGGCTGCGCCTAGAAATTCTGTCCATAAAAGTTATGAACAGCATCGGTGACAAAGGGCAACCTTGGCGGAGTCCAACTCTCACCGGAAATGAGTCCGACTTACTGCCAGCAATGCGGACCAGACTCTGACACCGGTCATACAGAGACCTGACAGCCCTTATTAAAGGGCCCGGTACTCCATACTCCCGGAGTACCCCCTACAGGATCCCTCGAGGGACACGGTCGAATGCCTTCTCCAGATCCACAAAGCACATATAGACTGGTTGGGCAAACTCCCATGCACCCTCCAGGATCCTGCTGAGGGTGCAGAGCTGATCCAGTGTTCCACGGCCAGGACGAAAACCACACTGCTTTTCCTGAATCTGAGATTCGACTATCCGACGGACCCTCCTTTCCAGAACCCCGGAATAGATTTTACGAAGGAGGCTTAAGATTGTGATTCCTCTGCAGTTGGAACACACCATCCGGTCCCCCTTTTTAAATAGGGGGACCACCACCCCGGTCTGCCAATCCAGGGGAACTGCCCCTGATGTCCACGCAATGCTGCAGAGCCACGTTAGCCAACACAGCCCCACAACATCCAGAGCCTTAAGGTACTCAGGGCGAATCTCATCCAGCCCCGGGGCCTTGCCACCGAGGAGCTTTTTAACAACCTCGGCAACCTCAGCAACAGAGATGGGAGAACCCGACCCAGAGTCCTCAGGCTCTGCTTCCGCAATGGAAGATGTGTTGGTGGGATTAAGGAGGTCTTCGAAGTATTCCGCCCACCGACGCACGACGTCCTGAGTCGAGGTCAGCAGCACACCACCCCCACTATAAACAGTGTTGGTACTGCACTGCTCCCCCCTCCTGAGATGCCGGATAGTGGACCAGAATCACTTCGAAGCTGTACGGAAGTCTTTCTCCATGGCCTCTCCGAACTCTTCCCACGCCCGAGTTTTTTCCTCGGCGACCAGCCGAGCCGCCTGCCGCTTTGACTGCCGGTACACATCAGCTGCTTCTGGAGTCCCACAGGCCAATAAAGCCTGATAGGACTCCTTCTTCAGCTTGGCGGCTTCCCTCACCGGCGGTGTCCACCAGCGTGTTCGAGGGTTGCCGCCGCGACATGCACCGACAACCTTGCAGCCACAGCTCCGACTAGCTGCCTCAAAAATAGAGGCGCAGAACATGGTCCATTCAGACTCAATGTCACCCGCCTCCCTCGGGACGTGTTCAAAGCTCTCCCGGAGGTGGGAGTTAAAGCTCCGTCTCACGGGGAACTCTGCCAGACGTTCCCAGCAGACCCTCACAATACGTTTGGGCCTGCCAGGTCTGACCGGCTTCCTCCCCCACCATCAGAGCCAGCTCACCACCATGTAGTGGTCGGTGGAGAGCTCCGCCCCTCTCTTCACCCGAGTGTCCAAGACATGCGGCCGCAGGTCAGATGAAACGACAACAAAGTCGATCATTGAACTATGGCCTAGGGTGTCCTGGTGCCAAGAGCACATGTGGACACCCTTATGCTTGAACATGGTGTTCGTGATGGACAATCCATGACGAGCACAGAAGTCCAACAACAGAACACCACTCAAGTTCAGATCATGTGGGCCGTTCCTCCCAACCACGCCCCTCCAGGTCCCACTGTCATTGCCCACATGAGCGTTGAAGTCCCCCAGCGAAACGAGGGAGTCCCCAGGAGAGACACTCTCCAGTACCCCCTCCAAGGACTCCAAAAAGGGTGGGTAATCTGAACTGCTGTTTGGCGCATAAGCACAAACAACAGTCAGAACCCGTCCCCCCACACGAATGCGGAGGGAGGCCACCCTCTCGTTCACCGGGGTGAACCCCAACGTGAAGGCACCGAGATGAGGGGCAACAAGTATTCCCACCCCAGCTCGGCGCCTCTCACCAGGGGCAACTCCAGAGTGGAAGAATGTCCAAACCCTCTCAAGGAGACTGGTTCCAGAGCCAGAGCCATGCATCGAGGTGAGTCCGACTATTTCTAGTCGGAACCTCTCAACCTTGCGCACGAGCTCAGGCTCCTTCCCCACCAGAGAGGTGACATTCCACGTCCAAAGAGCCAGCTTCTGTAGCCGAGGATCGGAACGCCAAGGTCCCCGCCCTCTACTGCCACCCATTGCACAATGCACCCGACCCCTTTGGCCCCTCCAATAGGTGGTGAGCCCATTGGAAGGCGGACCCAGCCGGGCTCCATGGGTAAAAGCCTGGCCACCAGGCGCTCGCCAACGTGCCCCACCTGCAGGCCTGGCTCCAGAGTGGGGCCCCGGTGACCGGCGTCCGGGCGAGGGAACACGAGATCCATATATGTGATTCATCATAAGGGGCTTTTCGGGCTCACTGCATGAAAAGTGTGATTTTCGTCACTATGCGGCACTGTAGATTGTCGTGGAAGTTCAGGTTAACGGCTGTTCACGGTAATTTGCAGGCAACACCGAAAACTGCCATGAATTGTCAGAAATTGACGTGGGCCTTGCTTGCAGTTGACCCCCCATGACCCCCCTCCTCCTAATTCTAAGGGATTGGGACATTCATGATAAAGTAAATGAAATGGGGTTTAATGAGCTAAAAATAAGTCCCACTGTACCTTTCCCAGATACTCCACCATGGGTTTTTAGGGAGGTGGCCACTGATTTGGGATTATTAGAAGAAAAACTAAATAATGACATGGACAAAAAGTATTAAAACATTTCAGTCAAAATCAAGGCAAGACATTGTGTATGATATACTGCAAGCTGCAAATAACCTAATAAAGTCAGGAATTAATATAACTCTGGTATGGGTACCAGCTCATATAGGAGTAATAGGAAATGAGTTAGCAGATAAAAGTGCTAAGCAAGCAGCTAGACATGTATGGTCAAAGTATGGTCAAAAACATAGTTAAGGGTAAATGGCAAACATTATGGAACGGTGGGCAGACTGTAAGACAGTTCTAAAGTGGGAAAGAGCATAAATACAAACAGAAGCAAGGAGGAGGAGGAGGATGTATTTTCTAGAATGAGGTATGGACACACACGTCTAAATAAAACTTTGTTAATAATGAAGAAGCATGCTGATGGCAACTGAATTCTGTGGTAGTCCAGAGACTATAGAGCATGTTATTGTACACTGTAATAAATATCAGGAAGAAAGACAAAGACTAGTCTTTCAATTACAAGGAGAACAGATGAGGCTAAACTTAGAAGAAATTCTGCAAAGAAACACAGGGGAAATGAGTGTAAACTATGTAATTGGCTTCCTGAGGAATACAGGACTAATTAAAATAATTTAGTATGATCTTTTTGTTTGTTTTGTTTTGTTTTGATTGGTTTGTTTCGTTATGTTTGTTTGCTTGTTTGTTTTATTTGTTTGCAATTAGGAAAGGTTAGATTCCAGTACCACACTCCAGTCCAGTTGGTGGCGGTAATGCACCATTAAAGTTAGTTGCCAACCACCATAAAAACCGAAAGAAGAAGAAGTGAACCGTCTCGTCATCTTAATACTGCCGATATGAATGAGCGGTTCACTCAACTGCAGAATTCGGTAAACTCCAGGTTGCTGTCCATAGAGGACAAGTTGGCGGCTCTGCAGTTGAACAACTGTGCGGGAGAGACTAACTCCAAGAAGAGAACACGGGTGCAGAATCGCAAGCTTGCGGTAAGAATATGTTCGGTGACTGCTAGCTAAGCTAAAAGTAGCCTAGCCTAAAGCCAAAGCTAAGATTAGCCTAGTAGCCTTGCAAACGAACAAGCTTTATTAAAGTGTATTTTCATTTACAGGAAGCAGTACGCCGTCTTCAAAACTCGAAGACAAATTGCAGGCGCTATGAACCGGAGCAAGGCGGTGACCTACTATTTGCTCGGAGCAATATCTGCAAGTCCAGATTTACACGATGTTGATAAAGACGAAATTGTGTGTAAGTGACTTGTTTTTACTGTTTCTCCTTCCTTGTTTAATGTTACTGTGACTTGCGTTTGATTTTTATTCATACCACTCTCATTTAATTGTTTTCCAGCCTGACGAAGAAGATGGCGTTGTTGGCGTGGTCTCTAGATGGATTGTACGGCCGCCGCCATTTGGTAGGCCGGTGTTGTGCGCAATTCTGTTCCCCCGTGAAAATCTGTTTCCCCCGTGTCGGGAGCGCGCTTCGCAGCCGTTTTCCCGGCGCTTCTAGTTGATTTCTCGGTAAAACAAGTCCTATAATCATGTCGAGGTTGTAACATTCAGTTTAATCGGCAGCTGTTTACAAAATTGTAAAATAAAAATAAATAAACGAGGTCTTTCAGACATCTCCCGAAAACTTTGGGAAATAAAGAGCAAATGTTTCTAAATTCTCAAAAATTATGTGTGATAGCATGTATACTAGAAATTTCCTTAATCCAGTAAACTGTCATAGTTTACATTACATAGGGATGTACTGGGAAGTCTACACTCTTGTGTTTTCAGGAAGTCTTAGGCTGTTTCTCAATTCACGAGAACGCGCTCGCGTTCTCGTGAATTGAGAAACAGCCTAAGACTATGAATTAACGCGTTAACTTGCCCAGCCCTAATATACATATATATACACTCCTGATCAAAATCTTAAGACCAGTCAAAAAATTGCAAGAATTAGCATTTTGCACTATTGGATCTTAAGAAGGTTCTAAGTAGAGCTTCACAATGTTAAAAGGACAAATCAGTGCAAGAGACAAGAACATTTGAGCAGGGAATTGTCTGAAAACTGCATTTATACTCAAACATGATTTTTTCAGCTGATCAAAAGTTTAAGACCATAGCTCAAAAAAACCCGAAAACCCCCGAAAACAGAAATCAAAATGTCAAAAAAAAGGACTCAGTAATGAGTAGCTCCACCATTCTTGTTGATGACTTCAAACAATCGTTTAGGCATGCTCGATGCCACTGTTTCCAGGAGGCTAGTGGGAACGTTGCTCCAAGTGTTGAAGATGGCTTCACGAAGGGCATCCATTGTCTGGAACTGATGTCCATTTTTGTAAACTTCCCTTGCCATCCATCCCCAAATGTTCTCAATTGGGTTTAGATCCGGGGAACATGCAGGATGGTCCAAAAGAGTGATGTTATTCTCTTGGAAGAACTCCTTTGTCAGGCGGGCATTGTGAACTGCAGCATTGTCCTGTTGAAAAACCCAATCATTACCACACAGACGAGGGCCCTCGGTCATGAGGGATGCCCGCTGCAACATCTCCACATAGCCAGCTGCTGTTTGACGCCCCCTTCACAACCTGAAGCTCCATTGTTCCATTGAAGGAAAACGCACCCCAAATCATGATGGCGCCCCCACCACTGTGCCGTGTAGAAAACATCTCAGGTGGGATCTCCCTGTCATGCCAGTAACGTTGGAAGCCATCAGGACCATCAAGGTTAAATTTTTTCTCATCAGAGAAGACAACTTTCTTCCACCTTTCAATGTCCCATGTTTGGTGCATCCTTGCAAAGTCCAAACGGGCAATTCTGTGGCATTTAAGAAGACGTGGCCTTTGAAGACGTTTTTTGTTTCTGAAGCCCTTCTCTCGCAGATGCCGTCTGATGGTTATTGGGCTGCAGTCAGCACCAGTAATGGCCTTAATTTGGGTAGAGGATCGTCCCGTGTCTTGACGGACAGCCAATCGGATCCTGCGGCTCAGAGCTGGTGAAATTTTTTGGGGTCTACCACTTGACTTTTTTGTTCCATAACCCTCAGGATCATTTAAAAAATGCTAAATGACTGTCTTACTGCGTCCAACCTCAGCAGCGATGGCACGTTGTGAGAGGCCTTGCTTATGCAGCTCAACAATCCTACCACGTTCAAAGTCAGTGAGCTTTTTTGCTTTTGCCATCAGGAGGTCTTGACAGTGTAAAGACTTCACAGAAAATTATGGGGTGCCCCCAGGGACATATATCAAAATTAACTTCCATATACACATGTTAAATTAAACTCTTCCATATAATATAGTGAAAACCGTGCATAAACACTAGTGAAAAGCTCTCACACACACTAGTGAAAACATTTACCTCTTATATAACCTACTGAAAACCGTGCACAAACACTAGTGAAAAGCTCTCACATAAACTAGTGAAAACATTTACCTCTTATATAACCTACTCAAACGTTCTCATACAAAGTAGTGAGAACTGTTCATATAAACTGGTGAAAAGCTTTACCTTTCATATACACTACTGAAAAGCTTTCATATACACTACTGAAAAGCTTTCATATACACTACTGAAAAGCTTTCATATACACTACTGAAAAGCTTTCATATACACTACTGAAAAGCTTTCATAAACACTACTGAAAAGCTTTCATAAACACTACTGAAAAGCTCTCACACACACTACTAAAAAAGCTTTTATATACACTACTGAAAAGCTCTCACACACACTACTAAAAAAGCTTTTATATACACTACTGAAAAGCTCTCACACACACTACTAAAAAAGCTTTTATATACACTACTGAAAAGCTTTTATATACACTACTGAAAAGCTCTCACACACACTACTAAAAAAGCTTTTATATACACTACTGAAAAGCTTTTATATACACTACTGAAAAGCTCTCACACACTACTGAAAAAGCTTTTATATACACTACTGAAAAGCTTTTATATACACTACTGAAAAGCTTTCATATACACTACTGAAAAGCTTTTATATACACTACTGAAAAGCTTTTATATACACTACTGAAAAGCTTTCATATACACTACTGAAAAGCTTTCATATACACTACTGAAAAGCTTTCATACACACTGCTGAAAAGCTCTCACACACACTACTGAAAAGCTTTCATACATACTACTGAAAAGCTACGGATTTCAGTTGAAACGGAAGGCATTTCAGTTGAAACGGAAGGCATTTCAGTTGAAACGGAAGGCATTTCACTTGAAACGGAAGGCATTTCACTTGAAACGGAAGGTATTTCAGTGAAACAGGAAGGAATGTCACTAACCCGGAAGTTATTATAAACAGAGGTCATTCCGGTTAGCTCTGTACATTTTGTGCAATCTCCGGCCGAATAAAATTATTGATTACTGCTGAGTAGTGATGGGTCCGGCAACACCGATGCATCGGCGCATGCGTCGAGCTCATAGAGCAAAACCCGTGTCGAAACGCGGGGAAAGTCACGTGATCGATACAGGAACTGTTTCGAACTGACGGACGCGCCAAACTGTGTTTATAAGCAGTGTTCTGTTCCCTCTAAGCTGCGCGCGTGTGCATTCGCGCATCTGGATTCAGCACGCACATCAAAGCTATGCTGCGCAGTAAATAAAAGCCAAGCTGAACTGTTCGTTCTTTTTTTAACCATTTTACAACTCTGGTGAGATGGTGTTCCGCAGTCTCGCTCTGTGAGTGCCAGGTGCTGATCGGAGCGCACCACTGATGGGTTTGGCAGACGCCTTTATGGTTGGGCAGGTTGCGCTGTGCGTCTTTGTTCTGAGTCTTGTGTCAGAAAAAACGGCTGAACTACCTTGAGTGGGTTGTACATCACTCTGTCATATTCAGCGTTTCTGATTTGAAAACAGATGATATAAGTCAGGTAACTAAACACAGCGCCCGATCAACCATGAGTTGAACGTGAACACGAGCATGAAAAAAAGCCCGATCAATGGAACGCAAATAACGCGATTCACCATGGCAACGACAGGAAATAAGCTTGGAAATGCGCATGTCCTGCGAGTAGAATTAGAAATCTTTAAAGAAGGCATATGGACAATATTAAACCATAAGAAACAATGCAGTTGCTGCTGAAAACCGCTAGAGAAAATTAAGTAATATATAATAATAATAGTAATTGTTGAAAAAGTCAATGCATGCGCAATATGAAAGTTATGTGATGGAGAATTAAAGCTGTTTTCTCACACTTCACTAGTTCAACACAAAAGGGTGTGTGTGTGTGTGTGTGTGTGTGTGTGTGGAGGGGGGGGGGGGGCAATCATTACTAAAAGCATTGAAAGGACATGGCAGCAAATCATGATAAAGTACAGCTTAACCAGGCAAGGTTAAGTTAAAAGTTTTATGTTTAACAGTACTCAACTAAAGCATTAATTGCCTATATTCAACATATGCAATTAATGATGGAATGGTGTGTTATTGAAATAACTGATATGTTCATCTTTGTGCCATTGTTCACCAATCCTTCTAAAAATGAGTTGACACTGATTGTCTTGTAGATGTTTAATCTGCCAATCTCACTTTATATTAATTACATAGGCTATATGGAATGGAAATTTAGAGCTGGAAGTGCCGAAATTTGATACAGAATAAATTATTGCTTTCATTCTGCATAGTTATTTTATTAATCTTGTGGGTCTCTGACTATGGAACACCTTTAAAGTGTAACTGAATAACATTTCTGACAGCGCAACATACAGTTTCCTCTGAGAGGTTTTCTGTGTCTCCTACGTTATTAAAAAGCTGCCGTTGGCATAAAAATGAAGAGCAGCACAAAGAAATTGTTCAGAACTGAGAGCGTTCCTTCGTTGTCTTAGAAAAGCGATGTGCGGCTGAGGATATTGAAATAAATCATCTGACGACCCCAAATGAGCCCTAGCCAGGACCATCTTCACAAAAGCTGTCTCCCCCTACTTCAGGCATGTTATTGGGCATGTTTGTTGTTTATAAATCATGTACTAAAATGCCAATTTGTTCTTTTTACATATAACATTTGGCAACATTTGACATCGAAGTGGGCAGGCAGACCAAAAGTGCCAGCTAATGCCATCCAGGAGGTGCACAGATACTTGGCAGAGGGTCCCAAGATCCTATGATATACTGGAAAAACGAAAAGACAGTCTGTCCAAACCTCTTCCGCTTTTCATTACAATTTCTCTGAACTCCAGCATCATCTGTGCTTCATCGGGTGTTTTCTACTGCTGGAGAAGTGATATCAAAAAAGCGTAACAGATTCAATATTCAATATCAAAACGTCGAAACAACTTATTTTTTTGAATAAAAATTTGTAAAAAAAAAAAAAATGCCAGTCCACAAGCATCCTCATTCACAACATTTTTACTTAGAGGTTATTACGTTATGATACAGGTTCACATTATTTATTGACTGTATAAAAAAAATCAAAGATATTTTAAATTCAAATGAAAATATGAAATAATACAATGCAACATACAATGACTTAAATTTTATTATTGTGTATACTAAGTCATCTAATCAGTGTCAGTTAACGCTGTCAACTAGGTTGCCTGTAGGGATTTTTAACGTCCAGCAGGTGTCAGTATTCAGTGACACAGTATCGGCACAGTATCAATACAGTTTGGCAACGTGTCGAAACACTTCATGACGCCTCATCGACCCAACACTACTGCTCAGCTACCCGCTGAACACCTCACAGAAGCAGGGGCATTTCTCAACTTTATTTTGGCTTCAACGGAGACCCTGTTCCGGATCCTGTCAAATGCTACAACGCTAAACCGCTATTTCAGTAGTGTATATAAAAGCTTTTCAGTAGTGTATATAAAAGCTTTTCAGTAGTGTATATAAAAGCTTTTTTAGTAGTGTGTGTGAGAGCTTTTCAGTAGTGTATATAAAAGCTTTTCAGTAGTGTATATAAAAGCTTTTTAGTAGTGTGTGTGAGAGCTTTTCAGTAGTGTATATAAAAGCTTTTTTAGTAGTGTGTGTGAGAGCTTTTCAGTAGTGTATATAAAAGCTTTTTTAGTAGTGTGTGTGAGAGCTTTTCAGTAGTGTTTATGAAAGCTTTTCAGTAGTGTATATAAAAGCTTTTCAGTAGTGTATATAAAAGCTTTTTTAGTAGTGTGTGTGAGAGCTTTTCAGTAGTGTATATGAAAGCTTTTCAGTAGTGTATATAAAAGCTTTTCAGTAGTGTATATAAAAGCTTTTCAGTAGTGTATATAAAAGCTTTTTAGTAGTGTGTGTGAGAGCTTTTCAGTAGTGTATATAAAAGCTTTTTTAGTAGTGTGTGTGAGAGCTTTTCAGTAGTGTTTATGAAAGCTTTTCAGTAGTGTTTATGAAAGCTTTTCAGTAGTGTATATAAAAGCTTTTCAGTAGTGTATATGAAAGCTTTTCAGTAGTGTATATAAAAGCTTTTCAGTAGTGTATATGAAAGCTTTTCAGTAGTGTATATGAAAGCTTTTCAGTAGTGTATATGAAAGCTTTTCAGTAGTGTATATGAAAGGTAAAGCTTTTCACCAGTTTATATGAACAGTTCTCACTACTTTGTATGAGAACGTTTGAGTAGGTTATATAAGAGGTAAATGTTTTCACTAGTTTATGTGAGAGCTTTTCACTAGTGTTTGTGCACGGTTTTCAGTAGGTTATATAAGAGGTAAATGTTTTCACTAGTGTGTGTGAGAGCATTTCACTAGTGTTTATGCACGGTTTTCACTATATTATATGGAAGAGTTTAATTTAACATGTGTATATGGAAGTTAATTTTGATATATGTCCCTGGGGGCACCCCATAGAAAATGACATGGAATCCAGATGTTTGCACAGCTTTTGGCTTTTAAAGACTATGGTCTTAAACTTTTGATCAGCTGAAAAAATCATGTTTGAGTGTAAATGCAGTTTTCAGACAATTCCCTGCTCAAATGTTCTTGTCTCCTGCACTGATTTGTCCTTTTAACATTGTGAAGCTCTACTTAGAACCTTCTTAAGATCCAATAGTGCAAAATGCAAATTCTTGCAATTTTTTGACTGGTCTTAAGATTTTGATCAGGAGTGTATATATATGTATATATGTATATATATATATACACTCCTGACCAAAATCTTAAGACCAGTCAAAAAATTATATATATATATATATATATATATATATATATATATATATATATATATATATATATATATATATATATGGAATTTTGAGCTGCTTCGTTTGATTTTCCAAGGAGAGTACAACAGGTATTTTCTTACAGACAGCGGGTACCCCTGTCTGTCCCATTTCCTGATCCCTTACACCGGGCTCACATCAGTACGGCTGTTCCTCAAACCCCACTCACACAGCTCCTAGAGGAAGAGCGGTGAGCTGTGGCTCTGGATGCGGAAACGGTGCTAGCGAGAACAGAAGTTCACGTGGGTTCACGCTCTTGCCGGGAAGATAACTAGCACATTATTTAGGAAGTGCCTCATAATCAATAGCTGTATTCAACCTGGAGTAATAAAAGTTCTAAATGCATTATGCATGGTAACAGGTCTTTGATCTGGAAAATCACTTTTAATTAATCTCTAAGACCCCAGATAATCAAAATGATCAAAGAAACTCAGCAAAAACTTCCACTCTAAAAAAATGAAACCATGAGAAAACTAACGTTGCTCTGTTTGCTCTGTGTACATATTTGGTTTTATTCTAAAACTGATGAGCTACCTAATTAATCTTTTCAAACTCCAGGGCATTCAGTCATTAATATGCTCAAAATAAACGTAATAAATTTCCTTGTGCTTCACGCTTATGTATTCTCACGTGGGTAAACTACATTTTTTATTCCCCCTATCAGGTTGGAACAGTTACTTTCCTCAGGGATGTTTTCTAAGTGTAGAATCAAGGAAAAACTGAACAGGAATCTTTAGGGAAATATCAGCCATGGGCCCTACAGCTCAACGACATGTTGGGCAAAACCATTTACAAGTCAAAGGCATACAGCTGGATGTGGTTTACACAGAGTAATTGCCTTTGGTTACATGGGAATACAGCAATGTTTCTGCACTATAATCAATAAAAATGCACTGGCTGGATGTCAGCAGCTGCTCCTCTCATATGGGGATAAGAATATTAAATAGATTAATTGATGCTGCTCCTACTGTCTGTGGTGCTTTTAGAGCTGTGCAATACATACACTTCACAGGACTGTTCCTTTTCCTCCTATTTTCATTCCTTTAAAAATTTGGAGATAAATGTTTTCAACACCCATATGTTGATGATTTTGAGATTTTTCAAATAATAGCTTGTGGTTCCATAATAAATATATATATATATATATATATATATATATATATATATATATATATATATATATATATATATATATATATATATATATATATATATATATATTGTTGTGCAATTATACACTGCTTAAAGTTATTTAATGTTTAATAAATAACTCTCTGTCTGTTAAGTATTGTCTGGTGATAATCAGCTCAAGCTGATATCAGGACAATGGTTGAAAGGGATGAATTTGAGCACTAGCGATCTTTTAACAGCAAACTCTGCACACACATAGAATAAGGAGTGACAACTTCTCTTCAAGTTCAAGAATTTAATAACAGAAATAAAATTAACATCCAGAGAACACCACTATATAATGCTGTTTATCTGAATTAACACTATATTTCAATCAATAAATCCTCTCTACTAGGCTAGTGAAACTTAACTAACTACTAAGCAAAATGAAGATAAAAAAAGAAGCTAAGCTAAGGAACTATTTACATGCAAAAGAAAAAGACAAAACAGAAGTGGTTCATCATAATCAGAATAATTCAGTGAATCCTGGTTCACTGCAGATCTGATTTAAAGAACATGGAATGGAGTTAAATTAGCTTAACTAATTTAGAACAGCATTTGGCATGTGTCTCAATCCACTCACAATGCAAATCCTGAGTTAAACAAAATGTTATTTGATGAAAATAGCATTTTGTTTGAGTTGAAGAACCAAAGTTCACCTTAAAGTACATGGAATGAGCTTAAATTAGCTTCACTAATTCAGAACATTTGATATGTGTTTCAACCCATTCACAATGCAAATCCCAAGTTACACAAAACATTATTTGAGGAAATAACATTTTAAAGAATGATTTGCTCAGTAAAATCATTTACTTTAGGGAGGCCCAATTTGATCAATGCGATTATTTCTCCGGGAGGTAGGGGTCGCTGTTGCAACCGGTCACTAGAATCGGCTAATCCTAAAGTTAAACAAAACGCCTTTAAATCGACATTAATATTCCATATTAATGTGGTAATAACGCTCATAGCAATGTCGAACGATGGCGGAGCAAAACGAACAAGCCTTATGTTTGAAAACGGCTTTTGCAGAATAACCGGAAATCGGAAGTTACCAGAAGCTACCTAGAATTTTGGCTGGCAGATTTTCTGCACTAACTTTAAAGACTTCAGCTTTATTTTTAGTCATAATAAGTGAGCCGGTTAACATAAACATTAATAAACCATCAGTGTATGAAACCCCTGTGGAGATAATGTTTGTTAAAACCATAAAAACATACTCAAATCACATCGGCAATGACCTGATACAGAATGGTAGCATGAGCTATGCCAGTTAGCTCATTGTGTTTAAAAACACCATGTACGCATTACACAAACATTCCCAAATGACCATGTAACCTTTCTAATGGTTTCTCTGCCGAACCTGTCGGTGCCTCGTGTGAATCATAAAAGAACAAAGTAAATATGAAAGTATTAAAATGCAAAAATACATACTGTAGAAAGTGATAGAAACATCTACCATGGATAGTACTTATGCATTTAATTTGTCTGCTACTTTTTGCCAGCCCTCTCTCGTGGCTTTAGCAGACTTTGAGGTTTTCCTTGTCGTTTTTCTTTTTTTTTAATACTTTATTTTTGTCATTTTAGTAGTTTTAGAAATGCACATACATACATACATACATACATTGAATAATTGGACCCCCCTCCAACAAAAATTACAGAGCAACTAGTTTGACAGGAGCAGTTCAATAATAATAATAAAAAAGGAAAAAAGTAATTACATTACTTACACAGTTGGTGTCAAGTTCTGATGAATGTTCCATTTTTTCCAGTATTTATTTTATTTATTGTCAGGATTCTGTTGTTCCGTGCTCTACTAATTCTGCTCCACAGGTGGCTGTGGTTGACGGGTGGGCGTGGCCCGCACCTGCGGTTCATTGGGACTGTCTTCTCTGTCTTAAAAGGAGTGCGCAGACAGCTGGAAGACGCCAAAGTGTCTTTGCCTAGGCCAAAGACCTGTCACCTGAACTTTGTACCTGTGAGTTTTTGAAATCCCCGTTTTGGATCTAACTTTGTCTCCTGTCTTCTCCAGTTCGACGTGTTTTGGGATTTGCTTACCTGGGTTGGTTCCGTGCATTGAAGACCAGCTCCCTGAATCCCTGCCTGCTCAGATTTTTCTCTGGCGTCTCCCCTCTTACTCCCTTGGTTTTACCAAGTCGGGCGAGAGACCCCCCCCCTTCCTGGATTCACCCTGGTTCTTCCGGATTCACTCTGGTTCTTCCAGCTGCTCCTTCTGCATGCCGCCGCAGTGGTGCTGCTCGGGCTCCCCGCCTGTGTTACATCTGTCAGCCCTCCCGTCATTCAGCCATCTCCTTCCATCAGAGTTACGGTCACTGAACTCCTTTTCCACTCATCCCCCCCCCCGGATAGGTCCTCCCGACTAAGCGGTAAGCAGAGCAGCTTCTGGAGAACTTTTCCCCTGGTTCAACTTGTGTTAATTAATCCTCTTTCTTCCCACAGTCATCCCCGCTCTGACGTTCCGACCTCGCCTGTTGCACATCTAGTGTGCTTTTTTCCTTTTGAGCCTTAAATAAATATCTTAGAAACTGTTTCTGTGTTCTGTCAGTGTCTGTATGTGGGCCAAACACCTTAAAACCATGACATTTATAAGTGGCAAGTCTTAATGAAAAAGCCATGCATTGTGTGAATTTCCTCAATTATGTCCTTCCAGTCCGAACATGATAGTGGTTGCGCATCAAGCCACCTGCGAGTTATAGCTTTCTTTGCAACTGCTATTAATATTAGTAGAAGACATTTATCGGACTTCCTCAGCTCTTGGGGTAAACTACCCAGGAAAACCGTAGTAAAATCATAGTGTAAATTTAATCCATTTTAGTATTGATTTCTTTTATCACTCCTGACCAGTAGGATGCGATCTTAGTACATTTCCAGAAGACATGAAAATGTCCTGCAGACACATTCCCACAGTTCCTCCAACATTTTGCCTTCTCAGTGTCGTTACAATGTTTACTTTTAATGTTAGGTGTAAAAAAACGCATCATGCATGTCCAGGAAAATTCCCTCCATAGGTCAGAACTTGACGTATGGATCACAGAATTACAAATATTTAACCAAACATCATCAGTTATTGTTATTTTAGCTTCTTTTTCCCATTTAACATTAAGATATGTTGTACTACATTTTCTCTCTGTTTGTAGACATGAGTATAGTTTGGATATTGGTTTTTTTTGGGAGGTCTTCCGTTGCTGGAATCTGATAAGATTTTAAGTATACCTGTCTCATCCTCCTCCAAAAATTTATATTTTTATTGTAATGGTCATGGTGCAGCTTTGTCTGCTGCACCATGACCATTTCAGGGCACTTTTCACCCTCCATATACGTCGGTCTCCTCTCCACCTCAGTAATCATCTACACCTGTCAGTCACTAATCAGCCAGCATTCAGCACACCTGTTAGCCTCCCTATTTAAGCTCCCTGCATTCAATCCTCCCCTGTCGGTTTGTTCTGTTGGTTTCTGCTCACAACTGCTCACCTCACCTGTTCTTGTCCAGCCCGAGTTCCCTTCATCGCCGCCCGCCTGCTGTGGTTCTGATCCTGCTCTCTCTTCGGTCCTGCAAGTATTCACCAGTCGTGCTGTTAATCCTGCTGTGGTTCTGGTTCCAAGTCTCCACTCTGCCATGCTGCTGGTCTTGCTACCTCTGTGCTCCGGCTCCATCCTGCTTGCCAGCTCCAGCCATCTACATCCTCTGGCTCCAGCCCGGTTCTGCCTCTCTGGTCTCCTGCTGCCACTACTCCTCATCATTCAATAAAACTTGGTCCTGCAACAACCTGAAAACCCTGACAGATTTTATGTGATAAATAAAACTAAGTAGTGCATAATTATGAAGTGAAAGGAAAAGTATACATGGGGTCAACATGTACTGAAGGTGCGTTCACATTGGTGCCACAATGTCGGCACTTTTGCTTGCTGTCACTCACCTGACATTGTTGCCGTCCATTCACACAGCAGGCAACAGCAATTGCACAGCGGGCGACAAGCCAAAAATACAGCTTGTATTTACAGCTTGTATTAGTGTGATTGTATGACACTATCTAGTGAAGCATTCACTTCCCTGCCACTCCAGCTTCACCACTCACTTTTCTCCAGATTTGGTCCTTTCTGGACTTGTCTCGGTAGTAATAATTGGTTCAGTCATATAACTCCAGCCGACCCAGACCGCCACTATTAGCTTGTTTTCCATGTTAAATGAAAATTGCTTTGTCTCCATCGCAGTGCTTCACACCACGTCACCGCCACATTCCGTTTCTGATTGGTTGTCGCGCTGCGAAAAGACACAAAAGTTCAGCTTTTTCAACTCCAACAACTGTTGATTCGCATCCATCGCAGATTTTGTGTCACTCTGCCATCACTTTAATCACCATAATCACGTGTTTTGCATCGCTAGAATTGACTCTGGCTTCGCGTAGGGTTGCATAGCATCACGTTGCTCCCGTGTGGCACCTGTGCGTAGGGATATCATGTACCGTATTTTTTGGACCATAAGATGCACCAGATTTTAAGGAGCAACATGAATTAACGTGTCTACATGTGTCTTTGTCCATTTATACGGCGCACCGGATTATAAGGCGCACTAAATAATCTTCCCAAGTGTGTAATATCACCCCACCCCTTCACGTACACAGCTTTCTTTCCGTATCTGTTGGGAGGACAGAGTAGTTGGACTAAACTACCCTGTTTCTAACATAAGGCCAACATAAAACTCACTTTTACATTGAATTAACTTACTAGGTTTATTGTTGCTAGCGCGTACTCTGGGCACAGGCTGCCAAAGGCTCCCACATACTCGGGTGTACTGTGCGCATACTGTGAGCTGCACGGACTCCGTACTGACTCTCCACGGACGTTTTACCCTTCATTGTCGAGCTTACTATTGTCTGCATTTCTTGTGGCAAATTTCTACAACTCCCACACTTTCTGCCAGCGGGACGAAGCCGCGGAACGGATGGTAAAATGTGCGATTAGCTAGCTGAGCACCTAGAGCTATTTATTTTCCAGCAAGCTGTCAGTGAGAACAGAGAGGGACTGTGAGGCCGTACGTCCTTGCGACCACCTGCTTGGAGCAGCCCAGTGTATCAAGCTCGGTGTCACATATAAAACAGTTTGATGTAAAGACTTCTTGCTGCCGAGAAGTAATAAAAAATGAGCTCTGCACTTACCTGTATGCGCGGACCTCTGTGGAGTGAACTAAGCCCAAGTATGTGGGGGCCTTTACATAAATTCACTTCTAGTTTCAACATTACAGTCATGCAGTCTTGTAGACAGCTCAGGGGTCCAATCAGGACACCGTGTACTGTAATGCTCCGAATGTCTACTGAGTGCAGTGGCTTTGTTGTTTACCAAAGTCATACTTACACATTTTAACAGATTTTTGATTGCATTGTACCACATAAAATCGGTCAGTAAGCACAACGGTAATCATATATAAGGTGCACCGGATTATAAGGCACACCGTCAATTTTTGAGAAAATTTAAGCATTTTAAGTGCGCCTAATAGTCCGAAAAAAAAGGTAAATATGTCGCTCGCCGCTTAGTGTGAACTCACCTTTATGGATCCTCATTGCAGGAAGGCAAAAATATTTTTCTTTATGTTCTGTTATCTTCTTACGTTATAGCCCTTAGTGATACATCAGATTTGCTTCCGGTTGCTATTTTTGTAGAGGAAAGCTAAATGTTTTCATTACTGTACTGCAGTGGCATAATATTCTCTCATCTTTCATTACTTCACCTGCTCAGTGGCAGAAGTTCGTGGAGAAACTCTTTGAAGCTAATCATACAGCAAAAACCATAGATCCAACAGCACACTGATGCCCACCCATCCGGCATTGCAGAACATACAATGGGCTACCCAACGAGACCTGTTGTCACACTCCCTGCCCCAGTGTAAAGCCTGTCGTTCCACTTCTTCTCCCCAGGGAAGCCTTGCTACAGCTGGTGAAGGCACAATCTAATTTAGGTTGTTTAATCTGTTGAGATATAGAATCCTCACATAAGGCCAAGGTGAGACAGACTTTGAGAACCAAGTAATTTGCTTTGCCATTGTTATTTCTCTCCTCTAAAGTTTTTTTTTTTCTGACTGCAGCGAGATGGCACACAAAAAATGGAAGCAAGTGAGTGTAGATACATTAAGATGAAATATGAGATTGTGAGCTCCCAGAGCTCCAGCGCATTTTAATAAACAGTGTCCAATTCTGTTTTCACCCAAAAAGACCCTAGCTCCTACAGAAATTACAAAACAGCTGGAAGTCAAGCAGAGTATGTACAGTATGAGTGTGAGAAAATATACTGTATGTTTGGACCAGCAGAGAGTGTTTTTTTCATCTTTGTAGGTTGTGGACACATGGACTGAGCAGCCTATTTTACACCATGCTCCTACCAGGTTTATAGATATAGATATGAATATTCAAAATTAGGACAACAATAATTTTTAAACCACTCGAGAATATCTTGATGTATTAGTATCTTACATATGACACAATAAATAAATTACAAACACTTGCGCGTGTGGGCTTGGTTCTGAATACCATATATTAGAAGAAGATTAAACACAAGGCAATCACACCTATAATGAGAATTACTGTATTCCATAATTTAAAACATCCAGCAGTGAAATATGAGTCACTAACAGGGTGTCAACAAAAAGCTCAGCCTGCCTCCAGGACTTCACTCAAACATCAAGGTTACATCAGAGGAAAATGTGATTCATATTTATATATTTTTCCTATTGGAACTTGATAGGCAGCACAGCCAAAATAATCCCTAATCCTTTAAAATGGAAACCACAAAATCAGAAGAATGTGGAAGCAATCAGAAAACTACTATTAGCCATCCCAAAATGGCAATGTCCCCAAAGTCAAGGTGATCAAAGAGAGTCAACATTTACCTGTGAGAACTGCAACAATTAGAACATGCTTATGTGAAGCCAATCTAGTGACATGAATCTCAAATATGAAAAAAATTACATGCATAGAAGAGGTTACAATTTGCCAAATAACACATTGACAACTTTAAAGAGAATTGCAACTCTTTTTTTGGAATGATGAAATCAAGATTTTTTATTCTGAATCTAGAGAGCCTGACAGACCCCAAAACAGGGAATTCTAACCACAAGTTCACCGGGAAACCAGCCAGTTCAATTCTTTATTGTCTTGCAAGGGGAAATCTGGTGCGCAGCAGCATTCAAGGCATATTCCACACACGTCAACTCAATTTCCATACTTAATGATAATCAAACATGTCAGCAAGGATTAGAAAAGAAACAGTGAGCGTTGATTAAGGGCTTAAATTGCATTTGGGACAAAATAATATTTGTACTGAGTGCATCTTATAGTTGGCTACCTGTACCTTCAACCTGAAGGAATGAGAACAGATTCCTCTAAAAGGGGGTGGTGTCTGCTGGCTAGGATGGTTTTGGCATTTTTCACAATCTGTCTGTTCCAGATATCAGACAGCGGGTCGATTGCCAGTTATTTTTGCGAGCAGTTCTAACAAGACTAAACACAGTTCTTATTTTTCAAGGACAAGTTCTCATACCAAGCAATAAAAAACTTGTAAAAAAAGACTCAATAAAAGATCTGTGGAATACAGTCATTAGTGTTATAGTGTGAAGCGTGATGCTCAGGCATGATGGTATTGGGAGGTTTTGAATGCTGCAGTGTCACGCCTGTTTATCACATAACAAGGGCCATGGACTAGTTTGACAACACAGACATATTTGAAAAGGTCGTTTTAACTTAAGGTGAGGAGGAATTAACCTTGAAATGTTTTTTTTTTTTTTTTTTTTTTACCAAGGTGACCCCAAACACAGCAGTAGGCGAGAAAATATTCCAGCCCAATCCCCAGACCTTCATACAATAAAACCATTGTGGAGGATGCATAATCACCCTTTTTCTGCTGTAAAAGTAATTAAAGCTAAGTCTTCAAACATTTTTTTTTAGTTTATACAGTACCTATTTGAGTTTGTCAATATAGTATAATTATTTTCCATCCCTTTTATGTAGACTCACAAAATGTTTGATCATGTTACTTTGTTTTGCTACAAAAATAGAACCTAGTGTTCCCAATTATTGTGCACATAAATGAAAGATAGTAGAAGTATTTAGAGTTTTAGTTATTTTTATTAAACCCTGTTATTATTTAGACAACAGCTGTCTATTAAGACTTCAACAGACAATTAGAATATAAAGATTTCGTCATGCAATTTTGCCTCAATAGAAATTAAACCAAACAATGATGCATTTAAATGCCTGTGTTTGGTTGTTAGACATATTTCTTTCCTTCCAGTTACCTTCTCCTAGGAAACCGGTGACTATTGTACTGTATTTTCTATAGTGAAACATAATAGGTTGTGTCTTCTCATGCATAGACTTCATAAACCAAAACCTGCATCCATGTAGTAAAAGAACTGTAATAAAACAGAAAAGATTGCACATTAGTCTACTATCACCACAGTGCACATACCCATGCAACAATAATTTAAAGGATAACTTAGTGTTTGGTGAAACCCATCGTTCCATGCATGTAAGGCTTTAAATCATTTTGTTTCAGAAAATATCGGTGGACTTAGTGCCTAACTCTTCATGTACCCATCATACCCCTTTGGTCCTCTGATCATCCCATTGTACATTGCACTTGTCTGAAGACTCGGGAGAATTTTGCCTTTGCTTTTCTGTCTCCCAGACGATAAACCTGTTCCCTCTGGGGATCGGCTTCAGCAGATTCAGTCCCTTTGGACTTTTTGCTCCCCCATATTCACTAATGAGACCCCATTACTTTTCAACATGCTTTTGTATTTGACTTTGCAGGCTCATGCCTCTGCTAGAGTTATTTTATCACTACTCGATCATCACACTTGCTTAAAACTGTGTTACTTTTTTTTCTTGCTGGCTTTTTAATTTATAAATTGCTTTGTTACTATCTATATGCTTAAAAAGAAAGCTATATTATTGCACGCAGTGTTGACAGAGCATTATGTCAGCATCATGGCATAACTAGTAACCTGATGAAAAGTCCTGTTATATCATTTTGCTCAAAGTTTTACAATGCCATAATAGTAATGCAGGAGGCAATTGCAACTGTTTTTCTAATAATTCAAAGAGCAATGCCCACATGGACACATCATCAATTATTGCCTAAAAAGAAAAAGAGCAAACTTTTGTGTGTGATTGTAAGATTGTGTATCTCTCCTTACAAGAGCTATTTTGTGTCAGCTTACCAGAAAATAAACGCAACACACATGACACAATTTGACACAGTTTATGGGAAGTGAAGGTCGTTTTGGAGGTGCAGGGGTGGAGCGCGTGTCCGATGTATGGAGACCTCAATCCTCGACGCAGCAGTACCGGGGTTGAGTTCCAGCCTCATGTCTTCCCCTCTCTCTCCTGTCAGCCTATTTTCAAATTAAGGCCACTAATGCCACAAAAAAAACCTTAAGGGGTATGAATACTTTTGTAACACACTGAAATTTGTACTGCAATAATAAATAGAAAGTGCATTAAAAACTGCATAAATACAACATCAACACACTGTAGTCAGCTTGCCAGGTCTTAAACCATCAGTCTGATGTACATGACTCATTTATACATAAAAAAGAGATGGATGTCACTGTCATTTTAAGGAGGTTTGTCATTTTGTCTGAGGCTTTTGCAGTTGCTCAAATAATATCAAAGTTGCTGTCCCCCTGCTTCCTCATATATACAGTAAGCTCATGGTGGACGATTTGTTATGGTGTCCTATAATGGCTCTCACAGAGTCCAAACCATGGGAAGCGATGGTAGGTAAATGCCTGAAAACGCCTGCTGTGTGCAGACAGGCCAAATGGAGCACAGCATGGCGAAGGACATCTAACGACTCACAGTACTGTATTCCTGTTTGTCTCTTGCACCTCTACTGAGAAAAATCCATAAAAGTGGCCATGCGAAACAGGATTTTCGGCTTGAACTTAGTCTGTGACTGACACTTTATTGAGCAAGCTCTGAAATGCCCTGATTGACATCTGTTAGGTTTAGCTTCCCTAACAGTCTTTTATTTTAAATAAACTCAATGTAAAAGCATTGAGCAGAGATATAACCCAAGTTGTCTTTAGAAGCTACTCCTGTTAAAAGTTCAACTTCATCAAAGAAACCTCTTTCTCTGTTTCTTTTTGTATTACACTCAGCTTATTCAGTTTCCTAGCAATGGCTTCAGTTAAAATTTCAATTAACCTATTTATCCTTTGGTATTCAGCAGATGTTCAAAGCAAACCCAGAAGCATTGATTCCCAATGCCTCATAGACCAGACTCTTTTGTTACAATCTCCTTTTTTTCCCCCTATGAAGCTGTTGCAGTTTGGTGTTCGACTTTAAAAAATTACTATATGTTTGTAGTAGGGATAGGGCTTAAGGAATATATATTAAAGTGTTTGTGAAACAAAGATAAGCAAATTTGAGCAGTATTTGATGTAAAAAGAAAAAAAAACAGAAACCCCAGTGTCTCGTGTTGATAAGGCATTGAAGGAATTTTTCTTTGAGACTACTCCTTATAGAATGGTAGCCAAAACTAATTTGGTTTTCTTTAGATAATGACTGTTTGAATATAAAAAAAAATCAAACATTTACATAATCCAGCACCTACATTGGAATGGTTTGTATTTCACTGTTTTTAGAAGTTAAATGAATATTCACCTTAATGCCATATGATTTCCCTGCTAGTAACCAAGAGCTAACATCATTGTGTTTCTATTACAAGTCACATAGACAATACAAATATACTCAGATTTGATCATATGCAGTTTGTATTTGAATTAGGTTTCACTTGCATAACATTTTTAGACTTAATTGGATTAATATAGAGTGGATTGTATTGCAACCAAATAAATTTTTTCAGAAATGTTTGGGTGTATTCCAGGTCAGAAAATAAACTGTTTTAACAATATATCTTATGTTATTAAAGTCTCTTTCAATTCCAGAAGTGTTAGTCATGATGAGCATAACACTAGATGGAGCTCTTGTACTATAGTCATGTGACATCCCTACCCGTCTCTGTTAGTTGGGGTGCTTGGGGCACATTAGTGACAGTTTTGACAGTTTCAAGCTGAGAAGAGCAGCTCATGATTGACATGCTGATGGACAGACAAACAGTGAAAACCTCAAAAACCAGCTGTCCTTGCCATGTGGCCATCTGTCACTTCCTGTCTAATTGGAGGATGAAAGCTCTGCATGAAGTTCTGGCCTGCTTGCTTAAGAATGTATGCCCATATGTTTTAAGTTGTCTTTTGCTTTTCTTTTCTATACAATGACAGGATATGAAGCAGAATCGTTATTAGCAGTGTCGGTTCAGGGAGTGACTGTCAATAGATCATGGCTTCAGCGGACAACATCTACAATCTATTGACATGTCTGTAGTGAAGATATAAGCTGTATCTCAGAATCAGATAAAAGGCTGAGTTGTGATCTTATAGCTAAGCCCCTCTGACATTTGGTTCATATAACTACATAATTCAGGATTTCACAGAATGCCATGTTCAGCTGGCTTTAGTGGCTTTATTCCCCTTACTATGACCTGAATCTATAATATGATAGACACATCCATTTAGGTAGCCTGAGTATGATCAATACCAGAAAAGATATGAATCATAGAGTACAACCAATTTTCCACTGAGTCCGCCTCATGTTACTCATTTTACCTGTCAGACAGATATATAAAAATAAAAATATATGAATGTTCTGTAGCACTAACTTAGCAACCCTTCATAATAACCTGAATGCCTTCAGATGGCATATATATATATATATATATATATATATATATATATATATATATATATATCCATCCATCCATCCATTTTCTGACCCGCTTAAACCCTCATGGGGCCGTGGGGGTTGCTGGTGCCTATCTCCAGCGTTCACCGGGCGAGAGGCGGGGTACACCTTGGACAGGTCGCCAGTCTGTCGCAGGATATATATATATATATACACACATACATACAGAGAGAGAGAGAGAGAGAGAGAATCTCAGTTTCTAGCAGAGGCACTTCTGTGCCAAAATGTGCAATAATTCCTTACGGTGGACAAGCAAGTAAATCACAAAATGCAGTAGCACTAGCAGTGCTACAGGATTAAAAGCCAACAATCCAAATGGATATTGCTTAAGCAGAAATGAGAAATTTGTGGAATTCAAATGTCACTGAATCTTAATAAATCAAAAGCACTATGGAGATTGCAAGGACCTGCTTCCAGTTAACACTTCACATTTAGGCTGAGTAGACCCATGTCTGTGAGAGCTGAACCCCACTCTGTGACATTTCAAAAGAAAAGTATGCGCAGAAATCGTTGCGGCCCCGATGGAACAAAGATGCATTATCCTCAATATTTACTTATGTTTGAAAGAACCAGCTCACCTCACTTGCTTAACTTTTCCCAAAATGTTTGAGATATGTTTAGAGCAGTCATAATCAAAGAGAAAACACACTTGAATTTCACAAGGGACACATTGTGTTATCATCACCTAAGATCATATAGAATGAGGTCAGCTGGAGGAAGATCCTAGAGAAATTTAAATGGGTCACCCTGGTATCTGCTTGCAAAGCTTACATTGAATGAAAGGGCTTGCTGGAGCTGTTCAAACACTTTGAGAAAATTAGTGTAAGACAAATTAAAACCACTGACATACAAACATATTACCTGGAAGATATACCTGCTTTTAGACAGTTTCTGATATGCAGTCTCATTGGTCCAAATTATTCAAAAGGTATTTAAAAAGTTTCTTACATTTTCAACATTGTATATTTTTTTCAGGATCTTTTATAGTTACACTAGTGTACGGCACACAATGAACACTTTATCAAAATAAGCACAACAGCAAAACTACTAAAATTCAAAAGACTACAAATAGTACAGTTTAAAGGCTTTAACCTCATGACATACCTAACACTATTTTAAATTAAACACAAAAGCAACGGAATCAACGTATGAGATGCCCACAGCAATTATCTAGAATAAAGCCACATTGAGACATATGTAAGTTAAAGGAGCAATCTCATTATTTTTGATAGAACCTTAAAAAATGTGATGTGAAGAACTAAATGTATCTTTTTAGATGGACTATGGTATGAAGTCACACACCATCTCTCCGTGTTGTTCTTCGGTCTCTTGTTTACAAAGCCGGCCGTGTGTGCATGTACGTCCATGAGAACAGCTGTCACTCAGGGATTAGCCCCTCCATGCCCATAAAATGCCACCATCAGAGCAGTGTTGCGTAGGAACAAAATGGCAGAAAGCACACCCAGCTAATCAAAATATTCTCATACTAACAGCATTATAAAGATATGAGTTACTGACTTATTCCATCAATGTGTTCCTCCGAAAGGTAATGCTGTTTTACTGTGTATCTATCCTTGCAAATATGCGTATACGAGGCGATGGGTGAGAAGGGGGGTGGAGGTAAAGAGTTGTGGCTTGTCACACATCTTGTTTTGGTCTGCAGACAGTACTCAACAGCCCACATATACCCTGTTTCCACTACCCCTTTTTAACCGTGCCGAGACCAGTCCGAGCTCGGTAACCGAGATAAATATCAAGTGTAGATGGAACGCAAACTGAACTGAACCAAGCCAGACACAACCGGACTGCGCTAAATGCAGACCAGTTCCATGTGTGGGCTCGGCCTGGTTTTTCCTTATCTCGGTTCTCTAATAACAAAGAGCGCATGAGCAGACCGCGTCATCTCCTTACAGCCAGCTGACATTTCAGACATTCATAAAAATACTAGCTTCCCTACCATGACACACGATTTCCAGTGATGATTCTGCTTAGCAGTGTGATGAACCTCAGCGTCTGTCGTTGTTTCCTGCGTCTGTAAATCCTTATTAGACGTTCGTTTGTCTTATCCATTTCCCAAAAGCTGACTCTGTCAAGTAAATTCACCAAAAGTTGCCGTCTTCGCCTGACAACGAAATATCACAATAATAATCAAGCATAACTTCCTGAATGTTACGGGCGCCGCCATTTTGATTTGCTTGAGTCCCTCCTTCAATCCTAGAGAGCAGTAGTACCGCAGATCGTCACTAGGAGGCGAGGAACCAAGGAAGCGTGATGTGTAAATGGTCGTCAGAACCAAGCTTGGCTTGGTTAACTGATCTAAGCTCGGACCGAGCTCGGCATGGATCGGTTTAACAAGGGTAGTGTAAATGGGGCTTTAGTGGTGTAATTTTTACCTGGGAGTTGTTACAGAACACAGTGTTGCGGAATCCTACCACTACTACTGATGCAACCATTACTACTGAACCATTTGGCGTCACCCAAACAATTTTGTGTTTTCCATGAAAAGTCACACTTATTCACCACCATACGTTGTGAAATGAATAGAAAATAGAGTCAAGACATTGACAAGGTTAGAAATAATGATTTGTATTTGAAATAAGATTACATCAAACTTTGCTTTCGTCAAAGAATCCTCCATTTGCAGCAATTACAGCACTGCAGACCTTTGGCATTCTAGCTGTTAATTTGTTGAGGTAATCTGGAGAAATTGCACCCCACGCTTCCAGAAGCAGCTCCCACAAGTTGGATTGGTTGGATGGGCACTTCTTGCGTACCATACGGTCAAGCTTCTCCCACAACAGCTCAATTGGGTTCAGATCTGGTGACTGCGCTGGCCACTCCATTACCGATAGAATACCAGCTGCCTGCTTCTGCTCTAAATAGTTCTTGCACAATTTGGAGGTGTGTTTAGGGTCATTGTCCTGTTGTAGGATGAAATTGGCTCCAATCAAGCGCTGTCCACTGGGTATGGCATGGCGTTGCAAAATGGAGTGATAGTCTTCCTTATTCAGAATCCCTTTTACCCTGTACAAATCTCCCACCTTACCAGCACCAAAGCAACCCGAGACCATCACATTACCTCCACCATGCTTAACAGATGGCGTCAGGCATTCTTCCAGCATCTTTTCATTTGTTCTGCGTCTCACAAGCGTTCTTCTTTGTGATCCAAACACCTCAAACTTGGATTCATCCGTCCACAACACTTTTTTCCAGTCTTCCTCTGTCCAATGTCTGTGTTCTTTTGCCCATCTTAATCTTTTTCTTTTATTGGCCAGTCTCAGATATGGCTTTTTCTTTGCCACTCTGCCGTGAAGCCCAGAATCCCGCAGCCGCCTCTTCACTGTAGATGTTGACACTGGTGTTTTGCGGGTACTATTTAATGAAGATGCCAGTTGGGGACCTGTGAGGCGTCTGTTTCTCAAACTAGAGACTCTAATGTACTTATCTTCTTGCTCAGTTGTGCAACGCGGCCTCCCACTTCTTTTTCTACTCTGGTTAGAGCCTGTTTGTGCTGTCCTCTGAAGGGAGTAGTACACACCGTTGTAGGAAATCTTCAATTTCTTAGCAATTTCTCGCATGGAATAGCCTTCATTTCTAAGAACAAGAATAGACTGTTGAGTTGAGATGAAAGTTCTCTTTTTCTGGCCATTTTGAGCGTTTAATTGACCCCACAAAAGTGATGCTCCAGACACTCAATCTGCTCAAAGGAAGGTCAGTTTAGTAGCTTCTGTAACGAGCTAAACTGTTTTCAGATGTGTGAACATGATTGCACAAGGGTTTTCTAATCATCAATAAGCCTTCTGAGCCAATGAGCAAACACATTGTACCATTAGAACACTGGAGGGATAGTTGCTGGAAATAGGCCTCTATACACCTATGTAGATATTGCACCAAAAACCAGACATTTGCAGCTAGAATAGTCATTTACCACATTAGCAATGTATAGAGTGTATTTCTTTAAAGTTAAGACTAGTTTAAAGTTATCTTCATTGAAAAGTACAATGTTCTTCCTTCAAAAATAAGGACATTTCAATGTGACCCCAAACTTTTGAACGGTAGTGTATATATATATATATATATATATATATATATATATATATATATATATATATATATATATATATATACAATACTCATACTCAATACTCATTCATCCCCATTGTCTCCCTCATTATCATCGTTAGTGGTGGCATGCTCATTCGCAGCAGCTCAGGCTCATCCTCCAACTGATCTATGTATTTTTGTTGTGTGTTGTTTGTGTGTATAATGACAAATAAATTCCAAAAAAAGTAAAAAAACAAAACAACTGGACTTGTTTTCCGAAATTTGAATCTGAGTCCAGTTGTTTTGTTTTTTACTTTTTTTGGAATGACCATGATCTGGATGACTGAGAATCTTCACCAGCAAAATGACAAATAAAGCACTTTCCTTTCATCACATTGTGGACATGTATGTGTATGTGCACCTGTACATCACTTCCACCTCTGACATGTACATAATAACAACAGTGGAAATAATATTTACTCCTGCATTTTACTAATTGTAGCATTGTATTATTGTCTCAATAATACTTGTTTATATTGTGTTGATATTATCTATACTGCAGACTGTTTACTTTTTATAACTGGACTATGGCATAGGTTTTTTTTTTGTTTTGTTTTGTTTTTGTAAACGCTATGCTTTTGCAAAGTGAAATCATGATACAAATGACATCATGATTTCCTCTGAAAAAGCTGTGGCACAATATTTTCTTAGGGGAGGGCGTGAGTGGGAGAGGGGCTGGGAAAAGGAAAACATGTCTTTAAAACTCTAGCTCCTTGTAGTTCTTTCAAAATCTGAGATTTTAAGGTGGACTTTGAAACAAAATAATATAGGCTAATATAAGCTTAAATACACTTAAGAATATATATTTCCTGAGTTATATTATAAATGGAGAATTTATTGTAACTAGTTTGCAGTGTTCTGATATTTTTATGTTTAATATGTAACCACCCCCTCTCCACCAACAATGGAATAAATATCTATCATACAATATAATTTTGTTATTGGCAATTCATGATCAAATACAATATAAAAATTTTAAACATGTTAAAGTCTCTGCTAAAAAAGAACAAAAATGTAATGCCAAATGTATCTCACTGAAAAACATAAAAAATTATGCCTACAGCAGAAGTGTTCATTTACAAGACACATACAAGTAGTCTAAGTTTACTTAGTAAAAAACAGCAGTTTACATATCAGTTTCTCAAAGTAGCATTGAATTTCTCAGTGAGACATTTTAAGTAAGTGCCAAGAGGTATGGTGCACAATGGTGTAGTTGTTCGCACTATTGTGTTTGAGAAAGAAGGTCCTGGGTTTGAATCCCAAGCTGAGGTTATTGTGCAATTTTGTATGTTTTACCTTTCAATGTGTCAGGTCCATCCTCTTCTAAAAGTCCCAAAGCATGCATGTAATGGACTGGTGACCTGTCCAGTGTGTGCCCCACCTATCGCCCTATGACACACAAGACCATGCAAGCAAAAGTGGGCATGAAAGGATGAAGTTATGGGGGAGGGATTGTGTACAACGAGGTTATGTGGCCTGCATGCTGTCTGGCTCGAGACAGCATGCAACCTGTCCTGGGAGGGAGGGTGGAAAAATCGGCTGCTGCTTCTTGTGATGCTGCCTGCAAATCTTCATCATCCACCAAAGTTCGTCCTGTAACATTACCATGGCTGTTTGTCCCGTCATCTACTCTTGACCTTTTCTGTTGATTTTTCGGGCCGAAAACTTTGTTGACGTTCATGCTGCCACACGTTCTCATTCTTGGTTAGCTAGCAGGTGCTCTTTCAGGTAAATAGCTAGATCCAGTAGGTTAGACTATAGTTTTTAAACTTGCGCCATCTACTGTCTGGACTCGGGAGTGGGTATTAGTTTACTTTAACCGGTTCGAGCAGAAAACGTATTAATACTCTTTAAAAACAGACAACAAAAAATTAAATTAACAAATGTGAAGGACACAAGACATGTATTTATATTAGGGCAGTCAAACGATTACATTTTTTTAATTTGAATCGATTAATCACATAATGTCGATAGTTAACTCAAGATTAATTGCAAATTAATTGCATGATTTATCCTTTTATTTCTGAAAGTGTAATAGCCTGTTTGGGCATTTTAATATGCAATTTTGCAATCAATGACACTAAGAAAATACATGCTTGTACAAAAAATATTTTTATTTTGTTATTTTTCAAGCAATTTTGAGAATTGGAATGAAGACATCCTAGTGCCAAATGTTAAACTCTGGACTATGATGGCTAAATGACTAATCATGACGCCCTGATGTTTACACAATGTGTAAATAAATTTGTAAATAAATACCATGCTGATATATTTTTTTGCCTCTTAAACAAAGATAGACATGGTATTAGGCATATACATATAAATTAATACAAATTTTACATTTCAATAAAGTCACAAATTTTATTGTTCATTTTTTCACTTTCTTACACATCTAATTCTGAGCTTTTACACCAACAACTATATTTTTCCTTGCTGTTTATATCCATATTCATACAGTTTAAGCCTGGAAAAAGGTTTTAAATTTCCAGGTCATTCCAGTCTTACACTTTTACTTGCAACTGTGCAGGAGCTTAGTACCATGAATGAGACTGTTTAGCAACTGTTTAGTAACTCCAGGTCCTTCGTTTGGCAACGTAATTCAGCCTTAGTTTGTCAAATACAGTGAAAACAAATTAATAAGCATTAAAGTACGGTTTATGGGTTGGGTTTCTGCAATGTTATCAGCATGTTAAAAACTAATCTTCAGAACCAATGTCTGCTCAAAATGGTGATCTGCACCAAGTAATCTACTTTCAGCAGTTATCACCGGTTATTGCAGCCGTAAACTGCAGAAAATACGTGGAGAGTTGCTCTGTCTGCCTTTACTACCGTCGGCTCCTATGGCGGAGGGATATTTCAGCTGGATACAAAGTGTCTAGTGCAGGTAGGTCTCTTAATAACCGCTGTTTCGTCACTTATTTTAGAGCCCAAATAAGCGATTTCACCTTCAGAAATGTGCCCAAAAAAAACGCAACCCGTGACTTATGAAATTTACAAGCGCCTTTAGAAAAAAACAAGCCCAAAGTCGCATGAAATAAACAGTCTGTGCAACAGTGAGCGTGGGTCTGTTTTGCTACAGTCTCTAGCGCTCTTGAAACTACGGAAAGCGCCGAGGATAAAAGAAACACAGTCCGGAGAGCACGGCAGGGAAAAAACATTAGGGAACGGTGTGTGTGTTTAGACGCGGAATTAACGGCGACAAAAAAAAAATCTTGGCGTTGTGGTCTAATGCGTTAATAACGCGTTAAAACTGACATCCCTAATTTATATACATTTTTAA
Organism: Fundulus diaphanus; assembly: GCA_037039145.1. Taxonomy (NCBI): domain Eukaryota; kingdom Metazoa; phylum Chordata; class Actinopteri; order Cyprinodontiformes; family Fundulidae; genus Fundulus; species Fundulus diaphanus. The sequence goes on along the minus strand of CM073128.1, from coordinate 17,092,725 downwards.
AAATCCATAATATTACTTATTCAGACCAGAGGGGGTGAGGATTGTATCCCCCCCAGGGATAACACATGAATGACCAGCAACGAATATGACAGAAACAAGTTAGTTGTAACCACTGCCAAGTTAAACTTTCTTATCACCGGAGCACCTTGAGCTTAACATATCACTTAAAAGCCAAACATACTGTAGGCATCACCAAACAATTCAATGACTCAGAGAAGCTAACCAATGTAATGGCGAAGTGGATAGCTACTGTAGACCTTTTTTTGTGCTTCACACTTTGATATTGAACATAAAATGGTAATGCTGCTCCCTGCTGTTACCTCAGAAATTGCCTGTTTTTGGTAGATTTTTTCCCCATAAAGAGAATTTCCTGTCAGTGGCAATAAGCTTTAATTTATTATTATTGCTATTTTTTGTTTTACATGTTTAAGTTGAGCTTTACACTAAATATGTGTTACTGATAAGTGCTACAAACACTTTTGTTTATATGGCAGCAGAACATTAAAATAAAAGTGCTCTTTACAGTACTTTTGAATTCATTCTTGGAGTTTGCGCATACAATTAATTAATCATGATGATTAATTAATCATGATTAATCAGGCAAATAAAGATTTTAATCGTTGCCCAGCCCTAATATATATATATATATATATATATATATATATATATATATATATATATATATATATATATATATATATATATATATATACGAATTGAGGCATTGGCATGAACTTGCAGGTTCAAGGTACACAAAGATACTCTCAGGTTCACAAAGAGGGGAAATTGTCATCAGGCAAATTGGGTAAAGAGTGATTCTCAATCATAACTTCTTTGTCTGGATAGGAAATTCATCTAACCTGTACTTGGCAGCTGTACAAAGGAACCTACAGAAGGCCACTAATGGTGGCAGAATGATAAGGTTCTCAAAGCAGTTCACTAAGATTCTGATCTCAGCATTCACTAACAGAAATACACATCAGCCTGTAAAGACCACCTCCATTGTCAGCAAGATGCCCACCCTGCAGATAAAATAAGTGACAGAACTTGTCACCTGGGGAGCACATTGGCAGAAAAAGAAAAAAATGACTTACAAGAAAGCGAGACAGTAGATTTAGCTGAAGTTGAAGGCTCTGTAGCAAACGGTAGTTTATTGCACCTGCACTGCAAGCTGGGGAATCATCATCACCAGCTGAGTTGTCAGCATGATGGTGTGGGATGCTGAAAAAGGTACAAGCCCCAATGTTCCCCAGGATAAGTTGGTAGTGATGTGTCTAAGATCTTCCCTACAGACCATGTCTGAATAAGAAATGTTCTGCTTATCGTTTATAGCAGTGATAGAGGACAGTAATGTAAAATGGCAACAGCCATGATAATCCTGTCTAGCAGTCCTTACACACAGTGTTGCTTTGTGATATAGACTCTAAAAGGCACTACAACAATGTAACATTTAGCTTAAAAAAATATTCAGTTTGATTCATTCTGTGAAAATCTTGTAAAAACCTGCCCCTGTCTCAATAATCCCAAAATAAATTTCTGTGGCCATAAGTTGCAAACAATATGTCATTCCCCTCATTTTTGACTCAAAACTGTATAAGACTTAATAATTTTCTTCTTATAAAGTCTTTTGTATTGATTTGTAGTAGAGCATTTTTTAGTTCCTCATCCAAATTGTTCCATAATTTTACTACATGCACTGAAATGCTAATTTGTTTTAAAGTAGTAAGCACAGTTTTACTTTTGAAATCATATTTCCTCCTATTATTTCTATAATTTGAGTTTAAGACAAATAACTTTTGTAAATGGCAATAGTCTCTTTCTGGCTTTGAACATAACTAATAACATTTTTAAATTGACCAGGACTTTTAGTTTTAAGATAGTTGATTGAATAAACAATTTATTAGTATTTTCTCTAGCATTCATTTTGTATAAAATTCTCATAGTTTTAATTAGGGTCACAAAAGGTCTGATGTTAGTTTTATATGTGTTGCCCCATACCTCTATACAATTGGTGAGATATAGAATGACAAATGAATAATATAATGTGCGGAGTGTTGACAATTAAAAAAAATGTGCAATATTTTTACATAGCTTTTGTTTTATGTATTTTAAATGAGATTTCCAGTTAAGTTTGTGATTCAAAACAACTCCTAAATAATTATTTTAATTTACTTTACTTAATTTACTAGATTTTCGTCTATGGTCATTGTCATAGAATCATCAATTTTTCATGCCTTGTGCAAATTCTCAGTTCTCCAGGGCATTGCAAAGGCAAACAGGGTTAAATTGGAAGCAACCGGATTTTCGTTCAGTTCTTTCTGAAAACGTTTTGACACCTATCCAGGAGTCTTTGTCAATTCTGGTGGCTTGCACTTGAGCAACCCGCAGTTGGTGCGCTGCTGTTTCTAAAGGACATGGAGGCCCATCCTTTTAGGCATATTCTAAGTCAGATGCAAATCAGTGACCCACCCATCACTGTCCTGGGTTGTTAGAAGCTATTGCTTGGTGTGAGTGGAGTACTTGGTCACCTGAATGATGATGAGATTACTGACGTGATCTCTTTGGAATATGTTGGAGGACCAAGATGTAAACATTGGGGAGTTGGAAGCTCAATCCTCCCCCTCTGTTTAGTGATGGCTTTTCTCTTTTGACCAAGATGGCTTCTTTCTCCCCTCTTTCTAACCAGCTGTTCTCCCTGTCTAAAATCTGGACATCGTTGTCGTCAAAAGAGTGCCCTTTGTTCTTGAGGTGAAGGTGGACTGCTGAATCTTGCCCCGAGCTGCTGGCCCTCCTGTGCTGTGGAATGCGTTTATGTAGCTGTTGTTTAGTTTCTTCAATATAGGAGTTCTCACAGTCCTCTGGTTTGGGTATTCCAGTTTTTGTGTGAAAGTGTTATTAGGTTTGAAATTTACTGGTATGTTGTATTTGGAGAAAATTCTCCTGAGTTTCTCAGAAACTCCTGACACATATGGCATGACAATGTTTTTTTGCGTCTCTGTGTTCTCTCCTCTGTGTTCAAAGCTGTGTTGTTTTTCTGCCAGCTTTGTTGGCTGATTTGAGAAACACCCATTTTGGTTAACCACAAGCTTGTAGTGATTTCCTGATGTGCTTGTGTTTTTTGTGTCTCTTCTGTGACAGAGGGAATGTGGTCAGTCCGGTAATAACAAAGACGTGCTCCAGTGGGTGATGTGACTCAAAGTGCAGATATCGGTCTGTGTGTGTGGGCTTCCGGTAAACCTCACTTTTGAGACTACCATCATCCTCTATGTGTACCGCACAGTCCAAAAAAGGCAACATGTTGTTCTTGGCATCCTCTCTGGTAAACCTTATGTTGCTGTCCCCTGAGTTGATGTGGATTATAAATGCCTCAACTCCTTTGGTTTGGATTTTGACCCAAGTGTCAACCTCATATCTAAATTAGTGAGTTGGTAGTGTTCCCTTGTAAGCACTGAGCATCCTGCCCTCCACCTCCTCCATGTACAAATTGGCCACAGCTGATGGCACTGGGGAGCCCATTACACACCCATGTTTCTGTTGTTAAAATATCTGTCTGTACTTGAAATATGTGGTTGAAAGACAAGTCACAAATCTGGTTTGGTGTTAAATTGGTTATGTCTTTTAGTGATTCATCATGTTCCAACTCATTCCTGCCTCTGATGTCGGAATGCAAGTGAAAAGAGAGGTGACATTAAAGGAAACAATGGTTTTCCCTGGTGCCAGTCTCAGGTAACGGACTTTGGAAATTAAATCTGTGGAGTTTTGTATGTGGTGTGCAGTGTTTCCAACCAGTGGAGCCAAAGTTTTGTTGCAAGCTGTTTTGCAATGTTGTATGTGACCGAGTTAATGCTGCTGACAATGGGTCAGAAAGGTACCCCTTCTTTATGTACTTTTGGAAGTTAATATATGCATGGAATTGCCTGGGTACAGCTGATAGTAGCAGAAGCGATTGATCGGTTTCTGTTTTTCCAGTTTTTGTAGAGAGTCAGTTATTTTTCTTTTTGTGGTTATTGGTGGTCTCCCTTTTCAGGTTCTCATATGTGGTTGGGTCCCATCTTCCATCTTTTTCATCATACATAGTTTAAAAAATAATAAATAAAAATTTCAAAACATGTAAAGGAATATAACAACTTTTACTAAAGCTATTCTATCTTGTTGGCATATACGGATGAATATCCGTGCATTAAAAGTAATTAGAGCTCATTTGAAAAAGATAGGGGGTCTTTGGCACCGATCAATTAAGGTCAGTGCTAAGATGATGGTATGCCATAGCTGGAGGACTCTTAAACTGATGAGTGTCAGCAGCTTTGGTGATCGCTGGAGGGCTAATGTTCACTAGCTCCCCCTTCTTCCCCTACTCCTCTCGGATGAGTGCTGTTCTGACAGAAAGTGCTGCAGGAGGAAGAAGAAATAAAAGGCTGATATATCAGCATGTTCTCTACATCTTGTCAGAGGTGTCCTCTTGTGCACCAATCCAATACATAAAACCATTTATTATCTCTTTCTTTTTGTTCCATCTGCCTCTCATTCTTTTAAGTTGTTCAGGCTAGTTTTGGTGGCACTACCCTTCATTGGTTCAATGTGTGGGAGGTATAAATAGAAAATGTGTATACACGCATGAAAATGCTTGAATACTTGAAGCATGTGTCTTGTTGTCGATTTTGTTAAACTCAATCAACCCCTGTTAATGCATTGAATCCAGTCAAAGCGACAGAGTAAATTGGAGGGAGAAGAGGAGATCAAAAAGGGAGCATATGATATTATTTTAGCAGTTCTTTGGAGTGGTAGGATGTTTTTTTTTTCTTTTGTCAGTTGCCCTTTCCAGTCTGTTTCACTCAGCCCTTTGTTTGAAAGCTCTTATTCAGACTCTTCAGGGTGCTTCCTTCTACAAATCAACCAATCTTTTTTTATGCAGTGGTGCCTTCTGTAGGACTTTATTTTTGGTGTTCACAGGGGGAATAAGATACACTGTTATGGTTCAGTGGGTTTATCTGGGAGCCATACACGCTCAAGCAGGGGTTGAATTCCAGTAATAATTGGCATCATCTTGAGAGCAGAGATTGCCCTGTTCTTAATAACACTAGATACCTCAAGAATCATGCAGTGCTAATTCTCAGCTTCCTGCTGTGTTTCCGGTAAATTTGTCACTTTACTTTTTCTTTCCTCTGACCAGCACTGCAATTTGCAGCCATCCCAATTAAGCCCTATATGTTAATTGGGGACATTAAAGACCACAGAAAAGAAAGTCGAGGAAAGCTAATCAACAGTGCATTTCAGAAAGTTAACTGTAAGTTTGTTCCACTCTAGATTTAGGCATTAATTATTGTAATGAGAGCAGGGAGTATATTTTAAGGTCAAACCAAGCTATTGGCAGATACATCCGGACTAAAAGTCATACTGTATGTTAATGAATACATTTGTCTAAGAGTTAAATTCAGCTTTCCGATGACCTTGCCCATTAAGTTAGTATTCACTCCTAACAAGATAGTTTTATCATGAATTTGTTCTGCATTATTGGCCATCAGAAAAAAAAAAATATTCATCCTCTGTGAACTGTCTAAACGAAACAACATTTATCAATACAGTAAAAAGATACATAACATTCATTGCTGATTTTCTTATGCGGTTCTTTTTTTTTTTTTTATGACAAGCATTGCTTGTCATAATGCGGTTCTTTTCTTATAATTGTATTAGGTTGCATGGATTCATTTTCTTGTTGATGACCCCATTTAATTTAGTTTAAATTAGTCAATCTATATGGCACCAACTCACTGTAACTGTTGTCTCAGGACACTTTACATAGTGCCTTGAGATGACTAAATTATGTCTAGTGTCAAATTTTATTTGAGGTCACCTGCTGGGCAGCTGGGATCATCTTTGCCCATCCTTTGGTATACAGATTAGTAAGTGCTAGATACATTTCTGCAAGGTAACTAAGTCACATAGTATTAAAACTAACTAAGATTAAGGGGAAAGCATTAGGCTGGTTTAAATCTTATCTGTCGGACAGATTCCAGTTTGTTCATGTTAATAATAAATCTTCTTCAAATTCTAGGGTCACTTGTGGAGTACCACAGGGTTCAGTCCTTGGACCAATTCTCTTTACTATATATATGCTTTCGATTGGCAAAATTATCAGACAGCATGGGATTAATTTCCACTGTTATGCTGATGACACTCAGTTGTATTTGTCCATAAATCCTGATGAATCCAATCAATTACTTCAACTACAGGCATGTCTTAATGACATCAAAAGCTGGATGACTTTAAATTTTCTGCATTTAAATTCTGACAAGACAGAAGTTGTAATCTTTGGACCAGAGTCCTCAAAAAATAAAGTTCTTAATCAATCACTTAATCTGGATGGCATTAACTTGGCCTCTGGTAATAAAGTAAAAAATCTTGGTGTTATTTTTGACCAAGACATGTCATTTAAATCCCATATTAAACAGGTTTCCAGAGTTTCCTTTTTTCACCTCAGGAATATCGCCAAAATTAGAAACATTCTGTCCAGGAGCGATGCTGAGAAACTAGTCCATGCATTTGTTACATCAAGGCTGGACTATTGTAATTCTTTACTATCAGGAAGTCCACAAAATGCAGTTCAAAGTCTTCAGCTGATCCAAAATGCTGCAGCACGAGTTCTGATGAAAATCAACAAAAGGGATCATATTTCTCCAATTTTAGATACCCTTCATTGGCTTCCTGTTAAATCAAGAATAGAATTTAAAATTCTTCTTCTAACATATAAAGCCCTTAATAATCAAGCTCCATCATATATCAGAGCTCTGATTACCCTGTATGTTCCTAACAGAGCACTTCGCTCTCAGACTGCAGGTCTGCTGGTGGTTCCTAGAGTCTCTAAAAGTAGAATGGGAGGCAGATCCTTTAGTTATCAGGCTCCTCTCCTGTGGAACCAACTCCCAGTTTTGGTCCGTGAGGCAGACACCCTGTCTACTTTTAAGACTAATCTTAAAACTTTCCTTTTCGACAAAGCTTATAACTAGAGTGGCTTATGTTGCCCTGAATTACCTATGGGGATGTGCTTCTATGGGCTTAGACTACTGGAGGACATCAGGATCTATTTTCTCACTCTATCGAGTTCTACTGTTCTTCAATTATGCATTGATTGTCATAATTTCTGTGTCAGGGCTCAGCAGGCAGAGCCGCGCAGCCTTGCCGGCTCTGCGCTCTCCTCCTCTCCTCTGCTCACAGGTGACAGCAGTTGACCGGTGGGTGGGACTGACACACCTGCAGTGAGTCCAGCAGCGTCTCAGCGCACTATAAGATCAGCGCACGAACAGCGGGAGGATGCCAGACTGTTACCTTGTCGCGGTATGCCTAAAGGCCATCAACCACCTCCAGAGCTTCAAACCCGTGAGTTTTTTCAATCCCCGTTTTTGGTTCTAATCTTTGTCTCGTGTGTTTTCTCCAGTGCTCTCGTGCTTTTTGGAACCTTTCTCTCGTGTGACTCTACGCCCTGAAGACCAGGCTCCCGAATCCACAACCCGCTCAGATTCTGCTCTGGCGACCTCCCCTTCAAACTCGCTTGGTGGTACCAAGTTGGGCACGAGGTTTCCCTCCCCGGATTCACCCTGGTCACCCCGGACCCTCTCGGTTCCTCCCGCTGTTCACTCCGGATCCCTGGACCCGCCGGCGCTGCTCGGACCCTGCCTAACCTCCGCTCACCGGTCACTTTGTCATCTGCTCCTCCGACATCAGCTGAGCCCATCTCACTCCCCCCCGGCTTAGTTCCTAGAACTCCGTGGTAAGCGTACATTTTTAGTTGTCCTTCCCTTAGCATAATACTCTGTTAACCGTTTCCCTTTACCTCACAGATCCCGTGTTACCTGCCCGAGTCGGTCCCTGCGTTTCCCCGGTTCTAAGACCCTCCCTGAGTCCTAGCGCTTAAGATCAATAAAGAATGTAAACTGCCTCCTGTTTGCTGGTGTTCTCTGCATGTGGGTCAGACATCTAAAACCAAACATGACATTCTGCTTATAACTTTTTGTTCTCTCTCTTTTTTTTCTTCATAGTAGGTACACCTGGTCTGGCGTTCTGTTATCTGAGACATCATCCAGAGAAGACAGATCACCCACTATTACCATCTAATGTAGAACAGATTACTGGATCAATGTTTGCTTCTGTGCTTGTTTGTCTGTCTTGTTGTGTCTCTGCTCTGTCTTCTGTAACCCCCAGTCGGTCGAGGCAGATGACCGTTCATACTGAGCCCAGTTCTGCTGGAGGTTTTTCCTTCCCGCTAATGGGTGGTTTTTCTTTCCACTGTCGCTTTATGCTTTCTCAGTATGAGGGATTGCTGCAAAGCCATGGACAATGCAGACGACTCTCCCTGTGACTCTACGCTTCTCCAGGAGTGAATGCTGCTTGTCGGGACTTTGAAGCAATCAACTGGTTCCCTTATATAGGAAATTTTTAATCAATCTGTATAATATGATTGATTTTGACTTTGTAAAGTGCCTCGAGATGACATGTTTCATGAATTGGCGCTATATAAATAAAATTGAATTGAATTGAATTAAAACCATCCCAAATTACCAGCTCTCTGCCACTATGCTTGACAGAGGTCTTGTGGAATCCCAAAAAAACAAACTCCCCAAAAAAGAAAAAAAAAAAGAAAACAGACATCACATTACATGTCACTATCAAAGCAGCAACTACTTCATTTCCTAAACAAATCACTAATCTTGTGAATCTTTTGTGCCTGTCATCTGGCACTGCATTGTCCTGATTTTGACATGTGAGAAATTGAGATAGTTTTGATTTGAGAGCCAGTATTGAATTTCCCCAAGTCATTTCATTCTCAAAAAAAAATACAAAGTGAATTGCGGTTGTCAAATGGAAAAGGTATTTATCTAATTATTTGTTTATTTAATACAGACATGTATATACATTTTGCTTGACATATACTACAGCAGTTGTAGCCGTGGCTAATTTGCAATGCTTGTGCCCAGAAGGGCCTTTACAAAAACAGGTATAAAAACATATCTTTATTGTTACACAGTGGTTATTTAACAGATTTTTCTCTTTCTACATAGTATAAAAATATATAAAATGTATGTCATAATATTTAGGGTTTAGTGTGTTTCTATTTATAAAATGCAAGCTGACTGATACATTTTTTTAATTCCAATATTGGATGTAAAAAATTCCCTTTTAGAAGGAAAGATACTAAGACACAAACCATGTCTGCATACACTGTACATCTTCACTATTTCATTGGAGACTCACACCTTACTTTAAAAAAGCACATTATAACACGTCTTTGGGACTTGTGAACATGAACATCTGCACCCCAGTAAGCACTGAGATGCTTTCTTTGGCAAAGGGAAGAAGTGTGTATGAACTTTGTGAACTTGTAAAATGTTGACTTGAACTCCTATATCATTTACTTTTGTGACTCTAAAAGCTCTAAACCAGCATCAGACCTAAAGTCTGTGCATTTCCGTTTCCCTTCTTTTTTCCTTCTCTTGTAATTAATTATCTGTAGAACCCGACATGTCTTGGGGTTGATCCAACTATTTTCTGTTGTTCCTGGCTACACTTGACAGTAATAGATGTACAATCTCACACACAAAAAATATCCCAGATCTGGGGAATAGGATACAGTGCATTCATCTTAAGTCTCACTGAGGTTGTTTGACAATGCTTTAATAAAGAATAAGGGTTATTTATCAGTTTGGCCACAAAACTGAACTGCTGCAAGGTTTAAAACACAAATGCTAAAAATAGCTTACTGAAAATTAGTTAATTTCTTTTTATTGAATCCCTTACAAGGTTTTGTATCCACACTAAACAGTTCATATACCAAGTGTATAATCTGAAAATTGCAAACAAAAAATTAACAACTTTTATTTTATGGTATTTCCAAATTATTCAACAGTAGAAGAAATGTTTAACCATTTCAGTTTCAAAACCATGCTGCAGTTTGGCTATGCATTTTTTAAAAAAAAAAACAAGTCATAACCCATGGTGTCAAACATATAAAGCCCTCTTACCAATAATCAGACCATGTAGATGCTGAATAGTGACAAGATCATAAAAGGAATTAGTAAAAACAAAACAAAAAAACAAAACAGCTGACACATGGAGCAGAGAACAGAAACAGACAGTGGCCAGTGATTTGAAGAACCAATGTTAAAAACATGCTAACAGTGCAGTGTGTACATAAACTATTACATTAACAATAAACATTATAGCATCATTAATAACAGAATGGTTGTTCCAAATAAACTCAGACAGAGGCGAGAAGGCAGCAGCAAAAAACTGAAACTAAAACCTTAAAAAAAATCTTGTCTAACAACACCAAAAAGAAAAAAACTAAATCACAATAGTGGAGAAAGTAATATATTGCAGATACAAGCTGAGCCTAGACACACTTGAGCAATGTTCAGAGAGGAATGATTACAACAGCAGCGTATTGATCCACATCGTGTTTTGCTGCATAAAACAGCACTTTTTAAGTTTATAATAAATATTGTCCAATGTGGCCAGGATCGTAATTAATATTTAAGACAATATAAATCATGTAAGGGTACTTTTTAAATCAACTGAAAGATCAGCTAAAAACTGTGGAGACCACACTAAAAGGTTGCAGAAATCGTTTATGACCAATTTACTCTTTCACTGATGGTAGCAATAATAAAGTTCATCATCATTTTTGTAAGTTTTGTAAGAGAATGAATGATAGACCAGGAGTTACTAACTGCGTTACTATGCTTCCTCACATCAACTGGTAAAGTTTCTGCATGTTTAGAAGTTTTAAACATGGGTGGGGAGAGTGCTGACTGATGCATTCTGGAGTACTGAGATACACTTAGCTTCTAGCAATTGTCATTTTAGACATCCCCCGTTGGACACAGCACAGTGTATCAAACAGATCTGACACTGTCAGTATTACTACCAGTAATAATTGGGGACATTAAAAACCACAGAAAGTATACTAAGTATCCTACCAAATATTCAGCCAGACAAGCAGAAGTTTGAAATAAAAGGCAATTTATTAACAGATAGTGAAACAAGCAGAAACAAAAATGGGCATAAAGCCAAAAACGGGAGGACGGCATCCAAAACTTCTAAATAGTCCAGAGTCAAAAAAAAAACAGACAGAGATGCGGAACAGCAAGTGCTGAGTCCAGCACAGAGTCAGAGAACCGATAAAGGTTCAAAGACTGGCTGAAAAGCTGGACAGGGAACAGGCAAGCTTGATGATCAGGAAACAGTCCAAAAACGGTACACAGGAAAACAAGCAGGGGTCAGGCAAGTTCAGATAATCCAAATCAGGCTAGGTCTGGTACACATTGTGACAGGCAGGATCGGGCAGGAAAAGTAGGTTCAGGCTGGCTCAGATCTCCGGAGGCAAACAGGGTAAGAATCAACAGGCAAAACAGAACAGATAATGCTGGATTAGGCTCACCAGTAGGCAGGAAATGATCTGGCACTGATGACTGGTTTGAAGGCTGAATATATAGTGATGGAAACAGGTGGATCCGGTGAGAGCTGATTGCAGAAGGGGTGGAGCTGGGCAGGTGTGTGGAGTGAGTGATCAGACCAGGCATCAGTGGCAAGATCCTGACAGAACTCAAACCAAAACTGAGACAGTACAAAAACTAAAACAGAAATCAAACAAGAAAGAACCCAAAACAGAGATCTAAACTAAGGCAGAAATCTCAAACTATGACAGACACATAATACATTTATTCAATATATAACCCTACTCTAATCTGACCTATGTTTTAATGTACCGTACTTTCCGGACTATAAAGCACACTTAACATCCTTAAATTTTCTCAAAAATTGATGGTGCACCTTATAATCTGGTGTGCCTTATATATTATTACCGTTGTGCTTACTGACCAATTTTCTGTGGTAAAATATGCTCAGAAATGTGTTAAAATGAGTAAGCATGACTTCCGCTCAATGGATATTGACAAGGACGCGCAGCATCACAATCCCTCTCTGTTCTCACTGACAGGTGTGCGGTCGGAGCCTGCTGGATAGGAAACGGCTCTAGGTGCTCAGCTAGCTCATCCGTTCCGTCGCTTTGTCCCACTGGCAGAAAGTGTGGGGACTGTAGGAATTTGCCACAAGAAATGTAGGCAACAGTATGCTCGACTATGAAGGGTAAAATGTCCGTGGAGAGTCAGCGCGGAGTTCGCCAAGCTCACAGTATGTGCACAGTACGCCCGAATAAGTGGGAGCCTTTAAGGGGCAAAGAGACCGGGCATGTAATGTAAGCGCTGCGGAAGTGAACTTTGACACAGGATGTTGTTTTTCCGTTTATTCCCTGCCAAACAGGAGCGTATACACATCTGACATTAGAACTTCAATCTAATTTAGGCGTTGCATAGCGTAAATACGCATGTTGTACGTGCGTATTATGCTTCTAGTGTACATTTATTGACTGATTAAAATGAAAAGCTAACCCAAGCGAGGGATATGCGTATGCTGCTTTGCTACGCTTACGCGCTGCAATGTGTCCAGTGTGTTTCTTCTTTTAGGCAGCCCACGCCCAGAGTACGTGCTAGCAACAATAAACTTAGTAAGTTAATTCAATAGTTACATTTATTTTGGCCTTATGTTAAAAACAGGCCAGTGTAGTCCAACTACTCTGTCCTCCTGACAGAGACGGATAGCTCTCTCTCACGCTATGTACGTGAAGGGGCGGAGAGATATTACACACTTGGGAAGAATATTTAGTGCGCCCTAAAATCGGATGTGCCTTATATGTGGACAAAGACGCTCAAAGACACGTTAACTCACTGTGCGCCTTATAATCTGGTACGCCATATGGTCCAAAAAAAATACGGTATTCATGCACTCGTGATTTGGAGGCACTTTTACCAATTCCAGTTAGGCTGTGTTTGTACATATACCTGTTTCATACAGAAAATAGCAAGACAAGCTTACTGTATTTTACATTGTCAAATAATAGTGCTCCAATTTTGCATGGTGTGGGTAAAAAAGACTCAAGCATCAGCGGAAGCTTCGATCACTTCAAGTTCGTCTGAGCAAACAGCCGACCTCAACTTCACCTCCAGAGTGGCTGTTGCCATTTAGGGTAAGTGTTCACACCTTTTCATGGGCTGGAGCCCAGTGTTTACAAAAACATGATCAAAACAATTGGGTGTTTGCCTTGAATGATAAACCTAAGCGGATATCTTGTTATGTTGTCACCTGTCTACATAAAACCAGGATTCAGAAAAACATTTGGACATGCATCAGTCGCATTTTTTTATTTGTTTTTTCAGTAGTGTGATTTGTTGACATTTAAGTCCCATTTCAGGCTTGCTATACATCTATATACTTGACATGTTTGATTGTGAAATTATATTTGATGACATTTCTAATTATAGATTAGATTGTTTAGTTTTTGTGAAAAAATGAACAACAAAAAGGACTTACACAGACTGAAAAAAGTTTTACAATATAGAATGACATGAACTTGTCTCATGTAGGCTTATTTATGACATGAACATTCTCACTTAAGTGTCCCCCCCCAGTGTCTTAGTGTCTTAGGCAAACTGCAAGCATTTCAAGGTAGTTTCCCTAAAATTCCTCTTAAACTGTTGGATGAAGTTGCCACTTTGTCTGCTCCTAGCTGTTACATAATTGTTCCTGACAGGGGGGCTGAGACCACAACCAACAATCTGGATCATTTTATTTGATGAATCCAGGGTTCCGTTACACCATAAAGACAAAAGAGAATGAATGATGCAAAACCACAGAAGACATCTAGATATAATTAGCCTGTCACTCAATCTCTTCTCTGCACCGAAAGATCCTGGTAAAGGCCATGTGGTAAACAAACAGCTGCTTACATCCACTTTGCCTATATCATACTTTGTTAGATTCATCTAGACACTAGTTAGAAATTTTCCTTGTAAGTCTGGTTGCACTGGGTCAGTCCATTAGGAAGGCACCAGAGTGGAACATAACATTTTCAGTTTCAATTAAGTCTATGAGGGCATACATAATGCACAGCGGAGGTTTGGTCTCCTTGGAATGCTGAATCCATGAACTCGCAAGAAATGACGCCGTGGTGGTCAAATGAGCTGGCTTGCGTTGACTGTTTTACTTGCATTTAGCTGTAAGATTTGTCAACCTTAAGTGAATTACTATGTGCTCATTGGAATGTGAAGATAAATCTGAAGTGGGCATATGAGAGAGTTTGTGTGTGTGTGTGTGTGTGTGTGTGTGTGTGTGTGTGTGTGTGTGTGTGTGTGTGTGTGTGTGTGTGTGTGTGTGTGTGTGTGTGTGAGAGAGAGAGAGAGAGAGAGAGAGAGAGAGAGAAGCAGCAAGCTACAAAAGTAGAAAAAATGCACCAGACTGAACAAACTGAATTACACTGAAGCTCATCAGGCTAAAGTTACCTTGTAATGATTTTTAGTGTGGTGGGAAAATATCTTTGTAGAATAAAATATTATTTTATGTTGTCTTTTGCCGTGTGCCACTCAATTCCTAATAGAATATGTAAACTGTATTTTAAATGTTTCCCTTTTTCCAATTTTTTTCTAATATATAAATCTTGCAAATTATATTTGCAAGTAAAGAAATGAAAGCAGGATTGTTGGTACACCCACTCAATTGCTATAGACCTCACAGGGATTCACTGCTTCTCATCAGACACCTGTAACATATTAGGCAGGCGGCTTTTCTACTGTTGATTAGTATACTGAAAGTGACAACACATGTATTTTCAGAAGTCTCAGAAAACTTACCTTTGACTGTATGAAATATGGATGTATGCATTATTTAATCTATATTTGCATTTGTTAAAGCATGGAAAGTAATAATAATAGTGTTAATAATTATATATATATATATATATATATATATATATATATATATATATATATATATATATATATATATATATATATATATATAGTTTAAGAGAATAATGCAATAATCAATGCATTTATAACAATACAATAATCTAAAATACATGATCTTAGCAATACAGTATATTAAGAGGCCACTTTATTAGGTTCATCGCAAAATGTACAAATAAATACACATAAACTCCGCCCCCTTACCGATTACCTTGTCAGAGCATCTTAATCTGGATTGCTGTACAATGAGTTGTGGCAAATACCTATTAGGATTCAATTCTAGTTAATTGCACCAGAAATAATCTGTCATGATCTGGCAGCTCACCTGATTACAGACCTTTTTCACCCTTTGGGATGGTGCTCAATAATAATCTATCATTGAAGAGTGAGTTTTCATGATGGGTACAAAATTTATTTTTTGAAAATAATGTTTTTAGTTTTTATTTTATTTTAACAAATTTAGAGTAGCATCACTCACTAGAGCGGTTCGCAGCCGAGTGCGAAGCGGCCGGGATGAGAATCAGTGCCTCCAAATCTGAAACCATGATCTTGAGCCGGTAAAGGGTAGAGTGCCTCCTCCGGGTTGGGGAGGATGTGCTACCCCTAGTGGAGGAGTTTAAGTATCTTGGGGTCTTGTTCACGAATGAGGGGAAGATGGAACGGGAGATGGACAGGCGGATTGGTCCGGTGTCTGCTGTGAAGCGGGCACTGTACCGGTCCGCTGTGGTGAAGAGAGAGCTGAGCCAAAAGGCGAAGCTCTCGATTTACCGGTCGATCTACGTTCCTACCCTCATCTATGGTCACGAGGTTTGGGTCGTGACCGAAAGAACAAGATCCCGGATACAAGCAACCCAAATGAATTTTCTCCGTTGTGTGTCTGGGCTCTCCCTTAGAGATAGGGTGAGTAGCTCAGTCATCCGGGGAGGACTCAGAGTAGAGCCACTGCTCCTCCACGTCAAGAGGAACCAGTTGAGGTGGCTCGGGCATCTGGTTAGGATGCCTCCTGGACGCATCCCTGGTGAGGTGTTCCGGGCACGTCCCACCGGGAGGAAACCCAGGACATACTGGAGGGATTATGTTTCTTGGCTGGCCTGGGAACGCCTTGGGATACCCCCAGAGGAGCTGGCCCAAGTGGCTGGGAAGGGGGACGTCTGGGCCTCCCTACTGAAGCTGCTACCCCCGCGACCCGACCCTGGATAAGAGGAAGACGATGGATGGATGGATTAAAGTAGCATCTTAGAGTGCCTACATTTAAATCTTTCCACCACCTTCAGAGATTCTAAGCATAATATCACTCATATGATGCCTTGGTTTGACAAATCTTAGACTTGACCACACCTTTCAATGTGCAAGGTTCAATTTGCCTTTTTCTGACAAACAAGCAATCCTCAATGAAGAGTTACATTGTGATAACTGACCACCCATAGACAAAAATTTACCCAAAAACAGTATGAACAAGCTACAGGCCTACCAGCCATTCGTTACAGGCTTAGTGTGTATTTATGTCTTCAGTCAGCCCAGAGAGGCCAAGTGTGGCCAAATGCTTCCCTCGACAAGAGCAAACAAGACAGGACAGAACAAGCCATTTTCTTCACCCCCTCTGGTTAAACTTCCTATTTTCACACAATTTGCTATAGAATTGCTTTGTCTCTCACTATGAACAACATCCTGATGGCATAGTGAGAAGGGGAAAGCCATGGGTGAGGTTGGTGTGGGCAGACGTGGGTGATCAAGTCAAATG
Source organism: Fundulus diaphanus (assembly GCA_037039145.1). Taxonomy (NCBI): domain Eukaryota; kingdom Metazoa; phylum Chordata; class Actinopteri; order Cyprinodontiformes; family Fundulidae; genus Fundulus; species Fundulus diaphanus. The sequence continues at coordinate 17,076,135 of CM073128.1, read as the reverse complement.
CTCAGCCACAGAGAACTTGCTGATACATTTCTTAGTTAGGCTTAGTGTTTCGTAGCTTCATGAACAAATTACTCCCTGAAAGAAAAAAATAATCATGCATTCAAACTATTTATTTTTCCTCGCTGTTGTTTACTCAGTTTAATCACAGACAGGTCGAATGTTGTTCTCCTTTCATGTCTCAAAGGTGCACGTGACCTTCCTTTGACCTTACACTGAGCCTGAATGGCCACAGACTGCATTTTAGCTCCGCAAGTTGTGCAGTTTTCCCACAGATTTCCCCCAGGTCCAGTCCACTACCAGAGGATTATAGGGTCAAACACACTGACTTTATTTCACGCCTAGACTCAGTTCGCCCTAGTCCCAAGGGCTAAATTGTTATGAGCTCTACGGGCAGTATATTACTCAGATTGCAGATCATGATGTTCAAATAAGAACTGGTGGGTACCATTTATACTCATCCCATTGTACTATTATAACCCTGAACTATCATGGCCCTTAATATGTTTTAGCTGTTTAATTTGAATTATTTTAGTTTGTTTATGGCATGTATTAAGACCTCATACTTCATATTTTATCAATGATTTTTTTAGGGTGAACAGTAGAATCCCATGCAAGACAGGGACAACTAAATCTTTAGTATTCATTTTTATATGCAGGCTGTTTTAGTTTTGGCATAGTTTTATGTATAGACACCTGTTTGTAGCTAAACTGTAGATGTTTTTTTTGTCTTTTTTACAAAATTAATCAACAATCAAAATCTAACATATATTGGGGGGAAATACTTTGAAGAATTGTATCTACCTAGGAAATTAAAACCATGCCAATACAAAAATACAAATACAGGAACATAAAAACAGTTAGGAAGAGGGACAAGAGCAGGGACAAGAGTAGTGTATTTACAAATAATTATGTACATGTGTCTACATTCTGTAACATAATTTAAATGGAACACTTAAACACTTACTCTGCACACATAAACATTAAACAGATAGGTGTTTGCTTTGAGCCCAGTCTGTAAAACAGCACACAATAGCACACTGTATCCATACTACATGTTAAATTATAATCCAACAAGAGTTTTATTAGTACCTTTAGCCCAATTGCAATGATGCAGTCATTAATTTTGTGGTGTTTGAAACACAAAGTTTCAAGGTAATTGGACTCACTGAGAAGTGTAACATTGCAAAGGTATACATAGTGCTGGAAAAAAATATTTGTCCCTATACAGATCACTTCTGTTTCTTTTGACACCTAAATACTTCAGATGACCTACCAAAGCTTAAATAAGACAAAGATAACCTGAGTATATAGAGAAAGTAGTCTTCAAATAATGATTTATTTTATTAAGGCAAAACACTTTCAGTTAAACCTGGCTCCATAACAATTGAACTGTCCTCCTTGTTAAATCCTAATTCACTATCTATCAAATGTTTACCAACCTGCTCTTTGAACCAATGTCTACTTCTGACTGCACCTGCTCGAGAAAGTATAAAAGATTTATTTATCTGATGGACCTGGAGGGCTAAGAGCCTCTTTCTACTGAGTTTAGGGATGTGGGAGGCCACATAAATAATAGCTGTCTGATAGTCAATGGATCTTTATTTAGACTTACTTTGGAGGCAACTATTGCTGCATTTTTATTTTGTCTTGGCTATACAGCTTCTGAAAACCAGACCGTGAGAAAAATGTTGGAATGCATAGGCCTAAGTAGATTAAACAAATAGAATAATTACTCTTGAAAGAAGCAAAGACATTTACAAAAATGCTGTGCTGCAAAGTGTTTGATGAAGAGAGCTTATGATCCCACACACCGTAAAATCAAACAGCTCTTCTTTAGAGAGCATTTATGAGGCAATGTAATCTGGTTTAGTTTAATTTAAAATCTGTTTTATCTGAAAGACCCCCTGGTAGAGTAGTTGTCTTGCAATATGAAAGTTGTGGGTTCGATTCTAGCCACTGTGGCAGGAAGAACGTTTGTTGTCCTCTCCCCATGTACCCCTTTAAATGTTTTAGCACTTTCAGGCTAACATTGTAAATAAGAAATTGTTCTTGTTTTGCCTGGTGAAAAGGGTTATGTACAACTCAATGCGCCCCTAGGCAAGGCACTTAACTCTAATTTACCATAAAGAAATGTCTTTCTACAAGCTTTTGGAACAGAGGGTGTACTTAGTTTCCTATTCACAGTTTTACATATACAATCTCTGGTGTATTTATGTGCATTTAAGATTAGATTTTAATATGTGCAGAACCCGGTAAAGATGAGGTTGCTATTATTATATCCTATTATAGAAGGATTCATTCTCTTTGTGTTATTACTGTATGACTCCTAATACTTAGATTTTGTTTGTGATTATGTAGGCTGCTATTCATTTAAGCAACACAGAATTATAAATACTGTAGGTCTGTGTAATTTTCTTGGAAGCAGCCAGTGTAAACAGAAAGCTAAACTGGCCAGGATCAAATATTAAATATGGTTGTTGTTGGCTATGCCTTGATGCCTGGACTCTGTGATACAACTCATCAGAACTTCTCAACATTTAGAGCTCTTTCTAACTTCAATGATGCACCCCCCCTCCCCTGTCAACCTCCAGTTTCTCCCTCAATTGTGAACATACATTTAGATACAACTGGTGAATGAATTGCAGAATATATCAGTAGGTCATGGTCATCCACACCAAACTAACCATGTCTTTATGGACCTTGTGGTTTGCACTGGTGCACAGTCATGTTTGAACACGAATGGTCCATCTCTAAACTGTTCCAACAAAGGTGGCCACATTAAATCTCCCAACATATCATGGTAGGCTGAAGCATTCAGGGTTCCTTTCACTGGCTTCTAAGGAGCCAAGCCTAGCTCCTGAAAAACAATCCCCACACCAGCACCAAATTTTACAATTGGCAAAATAGTCAGACACGTACCATTCTCCGGGAAACTGCCAAACCAGACTCATCCATCTGATTGTCAGATGGAGAAATGCGAATTATCACTCCAGAGAAGGAGCTTCCACTGCTCCATAGTCCAGTAGCAGCGTGCTTTGCACCACTGCATCAGACACTTTGCATTGCACTTGGTGATGTCTAGCTTGGATGCAGCTGCTTGGCCATGGAAACCCATTCCATGAAGGTCTCTATTCACTGTTCTTGAGCTAATTTGAAGGCCAAATGAAGTTAACCAAACTGTTAAATATATCGAATGAGTCTCAATAACACGTGATCTTAATAATCAATAGATGATATACTACTACGCCGGTTATCTGTATTTCCAATTTTTTGTTGACAGGGGGTGAGTTTAATATTGTTCTTGAAAGTTCAATGGATAAATGGCCTCCAGGGTCATCAAATAGAACAAACACACATTATTCACAGATAAGTTTAGCATTTAAGATATGTGGAGATTAAAATAGAACATATACATGGACCAATAAAGCAGGATTGTCAACCAACATTTCCAACGGTTTTATGTAATTATTCTGTCTGATCCTGCACAAGAAAATCCTGTCTGCAGTCTCCATGACGTCACTCCCTACTTCCGCTCCCTGTGATGCAGAAATAATCGAGGTCTGAACAGTTACACCTGCGGTGGCTCCAATTAAGTGAATTGGCTGCACCTGGGAGGGGCACTAAAAATTCCAGGCTCTCTTAGTGTGCAACTGCGAGATTCTTGAAAGACACCATGTGAGTAAACCATCCAGCATTCGTTGATCGCCTGCTTGATCTCGACCTGTCCTGTTCCCAGTATTTCTCCTGCCTGTCTTGCTCCTGTTGGATTCTCGAGTTCACTGTGCTACATTACATTTACCTCGTGTCTTGCATCTCAACCAAGCCTTCCTGCCTTTGCCCTTAACTGAATTCTACTGCCTCCCATGAACGACCCAAGGCCTAGACCTTGGACCTGTCTCCCAGCTCTGCCCCTGTTTGGAAACCTCTGCTCGGAGTGTGCCTACTGTTACAGATTCTCTCGCCTGGATCCCGGACTTACCCCTGGCCTAAGCCTTTCTGGAAACTTCTGCCCTTGGACTGTCTCATTGTGTATGGTCCCTGAACTGACTATGTTTTCCCCTTCAGTCTCTGCTCTGCAAACTAATGACGTGATTGGGATCAGTCAGTCAGTGATCCGGATCACCCGGATGGAGCCGTTGTAATCAATTATTAGAGCCAGCTCTAATAATCAGTTAGTGGCTTTTATTCAGTGAACTCCCACTGAGCTGTTCTTGCCCACTCACCCTGCTCTTCTCCCCACAGCAGTTACAGTTTGTGCTCCAGTCAGTTCCTGTTCCAGCAGCACCAGTTTATTTGCAATAGACCTTTTAAAAGATTCATCCTCTGTGTCGGCTGAATTGTCATGTCTCCAGATTATGTTGGTACATTACAGTTTTAATCAAAGTGGCATTGAAATTAACACACACTCCACTCCCCTTATGGATGATAACACTATTCAAACTAAGATAAAAATATCTACCCCTCAATTAGGAGCTAAACAATTAGGATATTGGAAACTAAACAGCTCAATAATAGCCAATGAGGCAGTTAAAAAAGGAGTTGATGCACTTGATTTCTCACGATTGGTCAAAAGCTTAAAATTAGGAGTAATTTGGTGACAACTGGGAACTCCTGAAGTACGAGCTTGGTGCAGTCTTCTTCCACTAAATGTGGTGTCAAGGATCATCTCTTTATCTAGGAAAACCCCAGATACATTAACCAAGAAAGAAAAACTAGAACTCTCACATTTGCTGATTCAATTAGATAAACTTTACTATCAGAAAGCCAAGGGTGAATTTGTCAGGTGCAGAGCAAGATAGTCAGAAGAGGGAGAGCAAAATTCTCACTGAGTAATTTTTTTTTAACCTGGAAAAGTGTCACATCAATATTGACAGAATCACTAAGCTAAATGTGAATGGGACGCGTAGAGATGATTATAAGATAATATCTGGATACTCGGTTGATTTTATCAGAAGTCACCCAATGCCTTTCTGAACTCCTGAACTCATTAGTCAAAACCAATGGAAAAGATTAGTTAAAGTTATGTGATGGTTCTCCTATGCTTGAGGAGGTTAAAGATACAAGATGATCTGCTAAACAAACAACAAGATAAATCACCTGCACTGATGATTGGTTTCAGAATTTTCCAAATCCTTTACACAAGAATAAGCCCCCTTTTCTTAAGGTCTATTTGGAATATATTGAAAAATAAATAACTTTAACTCAAGGCTTAGCAGTGATTCTCAAATCCAATAAAACCACTTCCTTGATTAATGAATGGTGTCCAACACTACTCAATAACAGTTGCAAAATTATTTGCTTTAATCTTTGCAAGATAACTCAAAAAGTCAATAATTGAAAATACCCAGTCAGGATTTAAGACGCATAAAGAATTTAAGGCTAATTATGGACATTCTGAATTAATCTGGCATCTTAGATGAGAATGGTTATATTTTTTATAAGGCCTTTGATACAGTGGAGCATCAATTCCTCTTACAATCATTACATAATTTGGCTCTAGTAATTGTTTTTCCTTACCTATAGAGGCACTCTATAAGAACAGTGACAGTTCTATTAATAGTGACAATTTGGGAAGCAATGAGCTGCTGTAGAGTAGCTAGTATCCCCTTAAAATATTCTGCTGTGCAGAACAAACTAGTACTTTTTGAGGAGCTGTTTATAAAGTAAACTCCACCAAAACTCACTTATTTAGACACATGCAGTTTTGTTTCTCCAGTCTTATATCTCCAACATTTACAAAGCTTAAACTACCCAGTTATGTTTCCTAGTCTTTAATCATCGAACAATGGTCGCTTCTCCCTTATTTTTAATAAACTTTATGGAACAACTCGAATTCTAAGAAAATAAAACCTGACGAAAAACATAATTTTTTATGCAAGATATTGTGATTCCTCTGCATTTTAATAATTTAAAATCAACGTTTGCCTCCAACTCTTTGTTGTAACAATCTACAAAAACCTTGTCTACATTAGCAACACACCTGGGGTCCGTTCTTCGTACGTCGCTAACTCAGTTAGCAGGATTTCATTGTTGACGATTTGGCATGATCTTGGATCGTTTGGTTCTTCGAAAGACATCCTGCACTTGTTGTCATAGCAACATGTGCGCCAGTTTAAGCCTGCTCGAGAGCAGGCTTATTTCATGTAAACAAGATTAGATCACGGCTGTATAAGCGGAGGAGATAGGGAAGTCTGCCGTAGCCATGTCCATTTTTAGGACTGCAACCTGTTGCGGAAGGTGCAAGAATAATTTGCAGAGTTTTTCGAATTAATCGCGTATTGCGCAATAGACAGGATCCTTGAGCGCAGCGCGACAGTAGAGAGATTTTCTTGGTGGCTGTTATAAACAGACAAACACATCATTTAACAGTGGCTTTTAAAGAGGAAAAAGTGGTGTTGGAGCCATAAATCTAAAATATTTAAGTTATTTGTATGATGGTTTGCTTTTTATTTTATCCTATTCAGTAAGAAGATTTGTTCGGGCCATTTTATTGTGAAGTTTAGTTTACTTTGAAAGGCTTGCTTCCTGTCCAGCCGTATATTGGATTAGAAAAAACTATGGATGGATTATCTAGCCACGCAATACAGTTTTGCCGTGTAAACTGTGGATGACTTGGAAAAGGAAAATTTTCATTTTTTATGGATAAAGATTTTTTTTTTGTTAAATTTCCCAGTTTGCACATGTCCTTTACTTCCCGTGTCTAAGGAATGACACCGAAATTTGGATCTCTTGACATAACAAGTGCTTTTTTAAAATAAAGTATAATAATTAAAGACTACCATTTTGTAGAATATTCTTGTATTTCACTTTTACTTGTCCCCATGTTCTAGTGGGTCCCGTGGAGGCTCTGACATAAAAGAACAAAGTAAATATGAGATTATTAAAATGCAAAAATTCATACTGTAGAAAGTGATAGAAACATCTACCCTGGACAGTATTTACGCATTAATTTGTCTGCTGCTTTTTGCCAGCCCTCTCTCCTGGCTTTAACAGATTTTGAGGTGTTTTAATTAATGACTCAAATTCGTCATAACCTTCCATTAAAAGCTCTTGTTCTGCTTGGGAGAAAAACTATGGGCGTTCTTTGGCCATGCTGAACAGCCAATAGCAGCGTTGCTGATCAATGTTTCTACTATCGATACATTTCCCCTTTTAAACAAACGCATGAACGCGCAGTTGTCTCAGATTTATCAATCCTGCGATACTAATCCTAAACAACAGGTGTGTTCGAAGACCCCAATTAGCCGGATCATGATTAGCCGGATGAAATCATCTTGGATGTGTCATTTGATCTTGGATGTTTTAAGCAACGTACGAAGAACGGACCCCTGGGAGTGGTGATGGAAAAAAAAACAAAAAACAACAAAAACGTTTCTTCACCGAGTTTACCAAACAAACTGACATACTCAAAGATTACGTTCATTTTCAGAAACATTTCAACAATAGAAAAACAAATACACACATTTTAGTCAGACAAAAGAAGTCATCTCGAAATCTACCTACCACAAATTATTTTTGTATGTCTGATGATAGAGAAAAAGAGTAATACTTTCAAGATGTCAGTAGATGCTCAGCGAGGGTTTGGCGTCTTCTCTTCTGTTCACCACCTAATATTTTAATGAATCCACATAAAAACTATGAGATCAGTAATATTTTTTTTTTCTATTGTCTGTTAAGAAACAGTTCCCTTCATGACTGGATGTAATAGATAGTTTTAACCAAAGTGGGTATTGTTTAGTTGGTATTCAGAAAAATAGTATTCACAAAAACCCATCTTAGGAGACTCATTAAAAGTGAAGCCTGTTTCTAATATTTAAGGGGCGCAGATTGTTCATACATTTTCTCGCCTGTCATGCGTATATTTTTTATTTTTAAACCCTTGTCTCACCTTATATCGCTGCTGTAGGTTTACATAAACTTTGACACCGGGCAGAATGTCGATAAAAGCAGAATCTTACCTTTTATTGTTTTTTGGGATTTTTTGTTTTGTTTTTTTGTCAGAGAATCATTGTCTGTCTTTATTTTATCTACATTGTTTGAAAATACAATTTATATACATCAAAACATCATAGTTTTACGTAACAAGAAACAATAAACAGTCCAAACAGCAGAAAAAGAGAAATGGTCCATGATTCTAACAATACATTCAATGTTGTATAGATCTCAAATGTTTTAATTGCCTTTTACATCAGAGTCTTCAATTGGCTAAATATATTGTTTGACCTCTTTATAAAAAGCAGAGAAGCATGGTTTTCTTCCAGACTATTTGCTACAATGAAAGTGATATTTTGACATTAATAATAGACGATTTATGAGGCAGTCAGAATTGTTTTTTTCCAACAGTTTCACAGAGACCAAACAACACATTCTCTCACAATAAGACAATATGTTCTTCAATGTTAATGGGCATAAAGTCACATAGTTTCTGCTACTCTACATTTAGAAATGGGCAATACCAAAACAGGTGAACAACAGTTTCAGACCATATATCACAAACACCAATGTTAAAATCAATTGTTTTGTTCATTTAAGTTTTTTACATACATCTTGGATATATTTAATGTATAGATTTATTTTGTAGGATATTTCTTTAGTTTTGTTTGCAATCAGATATCTATTCAGGAGAGGCCAGACCCTTTACCATGATATTCTATTCACAAATCTGTTCCAATGTGGAACAACAACTGGCTGTGTGGTAATATTCTTCTGAAATAGGGCTCTTAAAATCTGTTGTTACTTAGATGATGAAGAGATAGACACATTTTCCCTACTTTGGTCGACAGGTAAGGTTGTAAACATCAAGCTGCCTAAAACACCTTATCATAGTCTCCAGAAGATACAAATACACACATTTTAGTCAGACAAAAGAAGTCATCTTGAAATCTACCTACCTGTCTAATGATAGAGAAAAAGAGTAATGCTTTCAAGATGTCAGTAGATGCTCAGCGAGGGTTCAATGTCAACAATGTTTTTGCTGTTGTTTTTTGTTTTGGTTTTTTTTGGTACTAGAGGCCATTTTTGACAGTAAGCTGTAGGAAAATGTGGTGGAGAGAGAGGGGCAAGACATGCTGCAAAGGGCCATAGGCCGGAACTCTAACCTGGGACAGCCTTGCCAGGGACTGAAGTCTCCAAACATGAGTCTTGGGTGCTACCCCTTTGTCCCATTAATGTTGTATTTGCTAAGAAAACAGTCATAGGTGAGCAGAAGATCTTTACTACTGAATAGCTGGTCACCAATAGTATGTTATTTTAAAACCAATATTCCAGAAAAAAACTGTAATAGGTTTGTACAATGACTTATTTCAAATCAGATAATTGTTGGGTGAGATTTTGTGTTTGTAAATCAGGGACCCTGAGAGAAAATCCAGGTGATAAAAAGCAGATATTTTAACAGGGATCTTATTGAGGTCATAATTACAGATGAGAAGTCAGTGCTGCCTAGCTTGGACAATAGATGGAGATGAATAATATTCCAAATTGAGCTGGGATTTTTGAAAGATTATTTTAGCCAATTGATTTAAAATATGTTATATATATATATATATATATATATATATATATATATATATATATATATATATATATATATATATATATATATATATATATATATAACGTCCAGAGAATTGTTACCGCCCTTCTAAAAAAATCATAATCACTTCTTCAAAGAGTGAGTCCTATATTTCCATACAAAGTTAAAGAGCATTTTCTCAATTACTCATAGGGTCTCCCCGTTGAGATGCAGAGCCAAGGCTGTGTACGTCAACAGTGAGATAAAGAATCTCACAATCTTAGAGAGCGAAGTTCTTCCTTTCAATTATAAATCTTGTAGGAGCCACTGATTTAATTCATTTTGGGTTTTGTGTATGATCAGGTTAAAGTTTGAGGTGTGTCTTCTGTTTTGATCCTTTGTTACTAGGACACCTAGATACTGTACTTCATCTTTTATAGGGATGTTATGTTCACACTTAGTACAGTTTCTAATAGCCAAAAGCTCACATTTCTTAATATTAAGGGACAAACAAAATGTCCTTGAGAACTCTAGTAATCCATTCGGGTGTCAAGTGATTCTGTAATGCAGTTAAATCGTGTGCCGAATACTGAAGTGTTGTGCTTTTATTCTAGCCAATCGATCATCCCAGTGTTAATGTGGAAACCACCTAGGGTTAAAGTCTTTTCTCAGGATATAATCATATGGGTGCTGTGTCCCAACAACTATCATTCACCACATCTCACTCCCCGTTAGAATAACAGTGCAGTAAATCATCTTTTTTGTAAATGCTGCTTTGATACATTAAGCAGTAATATTGTTGCTTCTTCAGTGTGAATGTAGCATATCAATGCAGTGCCAACAGGCAACATATTTAACCTCAGGGCACTTTACAAGACAAACAAATCCAATTTATTTATAGAAATCTATAGTGTAATCAATATAGTCATATATAAAGATTTAAATTTAGTTACACACATTCCAAATAAATCAGTAATAACAAATTCAGTTTATACTGAATTGAAGTTTTTTGACTGAGACTGATCGTATCAGTTCTTGTTTTTCAGCAATCCTATTTTCTGGGCAAACATTTCACAATAGTAGACAGTTTATTGCATTGACTCAGTAGTTCTGGAGTTTTTAATTTTCATTTGATTTGACATTGAACTACCTGAATGGGGTATAGTGAAAAACTGAAATGGCTTTAAACTAAAAACTAAATTCACTTTGTATTACACACTGGATTATTGAAGCTATTACATCACCTTAATAAAGCACGTGGTATTGATTTTTGCATGGCAAGTTGTGTATTGGTTTGGCATGCTTATGTAATTATATGCTTCTGAGTGGTTAAAGAAACCCTAAATAAAAATTCCTAAATCAACCTGGCAGAGAGTACTCTTATTACTACCCTTAGAAGCCCATAAATTGCTACAAGACAACACTGTTAACCTTTTTAAAAATGCTTTCCTTGCTTTCCTTTTACCATCCAATTCACTCAGCAAACCAATGATGGACACTTACTGATAACCATCTTTCACACCTGTTATGTCAGAATAAAAAGCTCACTCCTCCTAACACTTAGTGTGCTTCACAACAAAATGGACACATAAAACATTGTGTAACAGACATCAGCAAACTAATATGAGGAACAAATTATATTTGTAGACTATATTTATACATTATCAGGCAGTATTTTAATAAGCTGCCAAGGTCCTTTTAAAGGCGTCCCATTAAAGGCCTTATTGACCAGGAGGATTATATTACAGTATTTTAATTTAATCTGTGATGAACCCTATATATGACAGGTAGTGAAGAGCTGCAATGCTGGCTTCATTCATTAGCAATTAGCATTGCTTTCCTTTTGTGTATGTAAACAGCACACTGTAGTGAGATTATGCTCAAACAACATATTGCAATGAATAATTGATTTCTGGCTGTTTGGTTTGGAAAGGAGCAGGTTGCCAGGACAACAAGTAAACCATTTCTGTTAATTTGTTGGATACAAACACAAACAGATGTCAAGACTGTGATAAGGCTGTCTAACTGACCCTGTCTTATCAGTCACTAGGTTCTCTACTCTTTCATATCACAACATGCATTCACTGTAATAAGTGTTGAAACAAAACACAACATGCAATAATTATCCAAATATCCAAGAGGTGTCAAGTCATACATGGAATACCTAAAGCAGTGGTTCTCAGACTTTGTTGCTCCCCGCTTTGAAGCATGAAAAAAAATTAGGGCCCCCCCAACCAAACAAAATCGGTCAAGACTTTAACTTTTTTTGTTTTCGCTCTCAATGCATTGATGCCGTTGACCTCACGATTACACATACTTCCTTTTACACTTTATAACTATCAAAAATAATTTATAACAATGCTTTCTACAACTGGAATTTTTCAACATTGTCACATTTTATAAATTATATAATATTAACAACAGCAGAAGAGGTTTTTAGCCTGACACATCCTTGCAGTCAAAAACAAAGGATATAATACAATGTTCAATGCCTTTGGGCACAGTAATCTCTCTCTCTGGAAAGACAGTACATGTTACTTTTAGCTAGCTATGAAGGTCATCATCTCTAAAATACAGACACCTAAAATATGGCAAAAATATATCAAGCCATTAATATTAAACATGAACTATATTTACATAGATTTTTATATTAGTGTATTAATATTTGTCCACAGACATTCATAGCTACGTTACCCTATTGTAGTGAAGGCATTTTCTGAGGATTATTGAGAATCCCTTGCTCCTTATAGTATTGACTGCAGGTACAGACCAAACAGCAGATGCTGCTGTTGTTCCATTTAGCAGAATTTATCTATAACGTCCCCGTGGACCCTTTTAACTACAACACCTGCACTTTATTTTCTGGACAAAAAAAAGGCAAGGCAGTCCAGGGTTTTGCGCCCAATGTTTTCTGAAGATTGGCACCAGCCCCCCCTGTGACCCTTGAGGACTGTATTTTCAGACCACTGTTTTAAACATCATCCCCTTTCTATTCTGTGGAGCTGGAAATGCAAATGGTTGGAAATAATCTCTGTACTGGCTTTTTACTTTCTGAACCTGAATTACCTACCATCACGTGTAAGTATGCTAACACAAGATATTCACAAGATGTTCACATGATATTCGTTTGCTGGTTACGACGTCACAGTCCTGGCTCACTACACAATACACAGACTTCTCAACACAACAGTAGCAGCCACGGCTCCACAACAGCCCATTGTTAATAGCTGTGCTGTTTTCTTCTTAACTATCTTCTTCTTGCTATGATCTGGTCCTAATATTGTCAGCTCCCACTGCTCAACAGAGAGATATACACAGTTTTTTTTTCCATAAAATGTGTGCTGCTGTGTCACCCTATTAGTAGTGTAACCAAGATTTCTGGCTTCATTACTGGCACTGCATGGCGTAGGACACTGGACTAGGAGCTGGGCTTTTGGTTTGCCGCGTGGCTTAGCGTGATGCTTTTTTTCCCAATGCTTCCATAGAAAACGCCAGCATTTCATGTATTTATTGTACAAGCGTCCTCTGTAGTACAGTGTGGGGGGTTGGCTATAGGGCTTGTTCTGGGCTTGTCTGTTTTCATAGAGCTTGTTGCTTGTTTCTCTCGCAAAAAACTAGCAACACTAGCTTCCAGCCCACGCTCACACCGTTTTTTTAGATGTCGCTGGCTTGGCATAGATCCAATATTCTTCTCAAATGCTTCCACTGCTGTTTAGAAGTTGAAATTTAAAAGTAATTTTTCCTTAATTTAAAAAAGCTATCCCCTCAAACACTGCGCACTTTCATCAAGTGCTGCGTGTGCGTGCTGCATCATTTCTCTGCAGGCCTGTGACAGAGTGACAGCCATTCGTTAGTGGCTAGCGTTAGCTTCCTTAAATTTCATTATTTAATGGTAGTAAGGCTAATATTTCTGTTTGCAAAGTATTAGTTTAACGTTTGAAGTTAACATTTGATTAGATGTACTCACCACTGGATGGATATATGAATGGTTGGATGTTTTTTTCTAATTAAATAGTAAAGAAAAATATATTTTGCCCCCAATTACACATTCTTCAGAAAATAGTTGCAAAATAAATTATTGAACTATTTTACATTGCTGAGGAGAAACAGAACTGCTCTAAATGTTTCGTCGGAACATCTCCCTCCTTTTTAGGTTGTGATTATTGCATGTAGTACAGGTATGCTGTTTTTCATGTTGAAAGTCTGATTTTCTTAGACTAGCTTGATTAAAATAAAGCAAAGATGCCTTTAAGCTCCTCTAGATACTGTCCCTGCTGTTGAACTATATAGCTGTAATGCAATGTCTTTCATTGTACAGATCCAATATCTTAGCATATGCTGCATGTTTTGCTTGTACTGAATAGAATAGAATAGAATAGAATATTGTTCAACAATGGGGAAATTCGGGAAGCACAATGGCAAAAAAACACAGACAGAAGACACCAGACTTACACACTAGATTAAATAGTATGAATGAAAAGCTAAATTTCAAGCAGCATAGTGTAAGTATTGACCCAAGTATTAGCTTAATTTGAGATAAATGATTTTGCAGGTCAACGTACAGCACTTAGATGCATATCGATGCTCCGTGTCGGCTGCCCTTCTCAAAAACGTACCATTGTAACTTGAGAGGGTCAGATCCATCGCTGAATGGGTCACGTGACATAGAGAGCCACTTTACGGCAGTCTGAGCTCCCCTCAAACACGAGACATAACCTTACATGCTTCTATTTTTGTCATCCTCGAGTCAAAGTTTGTCATACCCATGGTTATTATTACAAAATAAAGTATACTGTCAGCTCTTCTGCTCAGTTGAAGTCTAACAGCAGTTGGGAGGAAGGATCTGTGGAGGTGTTCCTTTACGCATCTTATAATCTTGCGTAGTGCACAGAAATGGCTACATCTGGTTCATTGTGCAGCCTCATTGGCTCAGTTCTTTCTAATTCTAGGTGAACTGGATGACTCTTTTCTCTCGGTTTCATAACTAAAAGCTGGGGGGAAATTTACTTTGCACAATGACTTTAAGTTACAGGTGAGGAAAATGTTAATGGTGAGGTTGTTTGCTTTTCTAGTTTTAACCATAGACCTTTTCCACAAACATGGTTCGGAGCACATTCCGGTTTGTGAACGGGAATTTTACCCTGTGTCACATGTTTCCACCGAAATAAAGAGGTTCTAAGGCGTAAACTAAGTGTGCAGAAATTACTTGATAACATTCCTTTTAGTCAGTTGTTTGGATTTCAAACACATGTCCGAATAACATTTGTTGTTCCTTTTGACTCATTCTAAAATGACGTATATCATGTTAGACCACATTTTTATTTTTTTCCACACTTTTATTGTCAAGACTTCCTTTTGGATCCATATTTCTTTCTTTTAAAATTCTCTTATTGCTTGGTCAGTCTCTACTAAGCAAATTGTAGCTAAACTGAATTTTAGTTTTATGATATATACAGTCTGTTGACATAAGATATTTAAATGTTGATAATTTAGACAGTATATATATTTCTTTAAAAATGGATCAAATTATAACCTCATGATCTTTAAATTCATAGATTGCAAATACCTCTTTCATTTTGTTATTTTTTTAAGATGTTAGTCAGCGCTTTTATGTTGTGGAGAATTCAGCAAAGATGAACAAATTGAAATGTAATTCTACAATGCTGTTTCAAGATAATCTGTTAAAACAAGATATCTTTGTTTCTATGATGTGCTACAGCCCACTCTATTGAAAGGCACCTCAGACTCAAAATCCAGGACTGTTGGTGAGTAGGCGTTGAGACAGCGGCCTTGCCTTTCACAAACAGCAAAATCAAAACACCCTGACAGCAAGTGGACCAGACGACTTAGACTAATATACATTTGAACTTTTAAATATTATTGACGGATCTTCTGTCACTCAGTTGTAAAAAAAAAAAAAATGTTTACAACAAAATTTTCTGTTAATGCCTGACTTAATTTGTTTGTTTGGATGGGTGATGGTTTTTAGTTAGAAATATTAGGTGGTGATTCACATGTGTAAATGCACATTTCAGTGTCTTTGGAGATTAATTATATTTATTTATACTGTTAAAAAAACAGTGTCAACTGGTGGCCAAATGCAAGGACACGATAGTGCAGCACAACTCTACTTTCAGTCGTACTACACCCTTTTTAACTGTGTCAGTTTAGCACAAAGACTACTTTAAATAGGTTTAGCCCCTTACTGCCTGAAATTATTTATAAGTTTACATAATGTTTTTTCCTGTCAAGCAGATTCTACATTATGTGTTGATTGTTAATTTGAACATAGGCCAAGTTTTTGACAACTCTGCACCGCTTCATAGAAACTATCCTGTTAGGTAATTTCAAAACATACACTCACCGGCCACTTTATTAGGTACACCTGTCCAACTGCTCGTTAACACTTAATTTCTAAGCAGCCAATCACATGGCGGCAACTCAGTGCATTTAGGCATGTAGACATGGTCAAGAGAATCTCCTGCAGTTCAAACCGAGCATCAGTATGGGGAAGAAAGGTGATTTGAGTGACTTTGAACGTGGCATGATTGTTGGTGCCAGAAGGGCTGGTCTGAGTATTTCAGAAACTGCTAATCTACTGGGATTTTCACGCACAACCATCTCTAGGGTTTACAGAGAATGGTCCGAAAAAGAAAAAACATCCAGTGAGCGGCAGTTCTGTGGGCAGAAATGCCTTGTTGATGCCAGAGGTCAGAGGAGAATGGCCAGACTGGTTCGAGCTGATAGAAGGGCAACAGTGACTCAAATAACCACCCGTTACAACCAAGGTGGGCAGAAGAGCATCTCTGAACGCACAGTACGTCGAACTTTGAGGCAGATGGGCTACAGCAGCAGAAGACCACATCGGGTGCCACTCCTTTCAGCTAAGAACAGGAAACTGAGGCTACAATTTGCACAAGCTCATCGAAATTGGACAATAGAAGATTGGAAAAACGTTGCCTGGTGTGATGAGTCTCGATTTCTGCTGCGACAGTCGGATGGTAGGGTCAGAATTTGGCGTCTACAACATGAAAGCATGGATCCATCCTGCCGGTTCAGGCTGGTGGTGGTGGTGTCATGGTGTGGGGAATATTTTCTTGGCACTCTTTGGGCCCCTTGGTACCAATTGAGCATCGTTGCAACGCCACAGCCTACCTGAGTATTGTTGCTGACCATGTCCATCCCTTTATGACCACAATGTACCCAACCCATGATGGCTACTTTCAGCAGGATAATGTGCCATGTCATAAAGCTGGAATCATCTCAGACTGGTTTCTTGAACATGACAATGAGTTCGCTGTACTCAAATGGCCTCCACAGTCACCAGATCTCAATCCAATAGAGCATCTTTGGGATGTGGTGGAACGGGAGATTCGCATCATGGATGTGCAGCCGACAAATCTGCGGCAACTGTGTGATGCCATCATGTCAATATGGACCAAACTCCCTGAGGAATGCTTCCAGCACCTTGTTGAATCTATGCCACGAAGAATTGAGGCAGTTCTGAAGGCAAAAGGGGGTCCAACCCGTTACTAGCATGGGGTACCTAATAAAGTGGCCGGTGAGTGTATATAATGGTGAACAAAGCTCATAACCTTTAGGTCTACGCATATAGACATAGACATAGACAGATTGTATTGTCAATGTAAAATTGAGTGAAATTTTCTTGCAAGGCTCCAAGTAAAAACAGAAGTCAAAAGAGAAACATTATAAATATAAGTATTTGTTATTTGCCATGAATCCAAAAAAACCAAAAAAAAACACATAAGTTGTGAACGTAGAAACTGAAAAGTTAGTTATTATTGGGATATAGTACTTCTCACATTCTAATCAGAGTAGTCTAGTGTTGGTGTGTTACTAATTGGTGAACCTACAGATTTCTTACAAAAAATCAATGAGTTGTCTGAGAGGAGCTTTTTGACTTGCACCGAATCCTCGACTTTGAGCTTACTGGTCTAAAACGTGTCGAATGGATACAGATGTTTGGCCCTACTGAGAGCAAAACTTTCCCTATTCATTCTACGGATAACAAATCCCCTTCTCAAAGCTTTAGGTTCCTTTGATGCTTTAAAAAAGAAAAGAAAAGCCCTTAGGTGTGCCCGAGTGACGCAATGTCAAGCTGTTCTTCCTCCTGTCACTGGGAACAAAACAAATGGGGAAATCAGGCTTCAAACAAAACTCAGATAGGGGCCTTACACATATCCAAGTGTATGGATGAGGTAAGGATGGCAGTTGCTCTGGGGTGTTTTTCATTCTCTCCTTCCCTCTATCTTCCCCATCTACCTCTGTTGCTTTGTTCATTAATCAGCCCTTTATTAAACAAAGCGAGCTTCTACCACTGCCCAAAAGCCACATGCGTAATCTTGACATAAAGACAAAGTATTTACCTCCTGTACCCTCTGCTCCTTAAAAACCTTTCACATGGTAATGGAGGAAAAATGGTGCAGTATATGAAGACTGAAAATATTCACATTTGTCAATAGTATATATACTTCTGCTTAATGGCCTTTGAGAGGTTGTGTCTCAGAAAGCTGAACATCTGTTGCCAAGTACAGTCTGTTGATATGCATGGACAAAATTAATGGTGAGGTGAATTATCCACTGTGGAGAGACTCTGGAATTTAATTACTGCTGCTTGACACTGGTTTTTTTTAAAGGACATGAGCAATTTCGAGACCTATTGTCTAAGTATGCGCAGGAAGAACAATTCAGACAAGGAGGGCAATAAGGCAACTCTCAGCAAGGAAAACTGGGCCAGGATGTACTTTCTTGGAACAACAGACCATTTAGAAGTTTGAGTTTACTACTCTGTGGCAGAGGCAGAGAAGTAGGAGAGAAACAGTGTGTATGGGTTTGATGTGTATAACAATGACAATGAGCCGACGAGCTGGAAAGCAGCCCTTAATAGGTACCTGTCTGCCCCAGGGACCACACTCGCCTCATATTGGTCATCCATTCACAAGACAGCCCCGCATTCTCCTAACCGCCAATCAGCCAATTACAGGTTCCATAACAGGAGACCTGCTGGCAGAAAGGTAGTCTTTACAAGCCCTGCCTCTTAGGCAGAGGAGGCGACCCTGCCATGGAATCATAATTATGATGAATATGGCCGCAGGTTTATGGGAATGCCACTTTTCCCGGTAATGTGAGGTGGGCGTGAAATGGCCTTTCCTAGTGACCAGACAGTGCGACCTTCTGTGAAGCACTGGAAACAATATAGAATATAGTTAAAAGGTCAAGAAGGGCAGGCAAAAGAATGCTAATCTGGATGTTGTAAACATTTATGGGTGCTCTAGGAAAAGGGATGTTGCCTCACGCTTGCTGCTAATGAAGCCAACTAAGTGGGAGACAATAGCCTCTAAAATGGCAGGTAGAGGGGATAATTTGATAGCTCTGGCTTTATAAAACAGCCCAGTCAGTTTGATCCTGTAATTATTATCTGCCAATTTCAATTAGGTGTGAGCAGACTCAGATTACAATTAGTCCTCTTCTCTTTTGTTGTCATTGACAAAGATTTCACTGTATGTTACAGTGCCTTGCAAACTATCTACACTGCTCTGACTTTTTACATGTTAAAACAAACCTTAGTATATTTTAATAATTTCTTTTGTAAAATATCAAACAAAGCATGATTTGGGAGTGGAATGAAAGCAACAATGTTCTTAATTTCTCTATTTAGAAACTAAAATGTTTGCCGGTTCATTGCAAGATGAAGCTCAGAAAGACTTTTAATGGAGAGTGTCGGTAAACATGGTCTGGCCCCATATCCTAAATTGGATTTAGGTCTGGACTTTGACTGGACCATTCTGTGACATGCATGTGCTTTCATTCAAACCATTCAGTTGTTGTTGCTGTGTGTCTACGTTATTGTTCGGCTGGAAAACTGAAAGATTTTTAGGGTTTCTTGCAGCCTAAACTATGTGCCTGACCTCCATGAATGCAAATCCATGCATCCTCAAGAGTTTGTTAAACTTTCAAATATCAATTTAAAATATAAATTTTGTTTTTAAAATGCAGAAAATATTTGTTTTCTTTGAAACCCAGATGCTAGGAATAAAGTCATTTATTTAAGTCTGTTTTTGTACCTGTTTAAGGATTAAAGAATAGAAAATGGTGAAACTCCTACACAGTTACACTTTGAAGTTATAAGAATGAAATAGGGCTCTGTCTTCCTACCTCACTGTTGAGAACAACCTTCTTGCTTGTTATTTTGCTTCAGTAGCTTTTAATACACTTGGTGTACTGGCCAACATACCCAAAAGAGATGAAAACAGTAGATTACTGCACTATCAGCACAGAGGGAGTAGCCGTTGGACAATGTGAGCAGAGCAAGGCAGAGCTATCCTGGACCACTGTTGACACACATTAAGACTTGCGACCCTTTTCTATCTAAATCAGATAGAGGAGATGATAAAGCACTATGCATATTACAAAACCCTTGTGTGAGCACATTTCTGTATGCCTGGAAAAAAAATAGTGGCACACCACTGGAATTGTCAGTCAATAGGTGCACTTAGATGTTCCTGACTGCCAAATAACATACATGGATTATTTCTTCACACTTTCCATACAACATTTTAATTTGTGGCTTTTAGTTTGAGCCTTACTAGTATTAAGTGTGCATCATCTCACTTATTATCAGCATGGTCCTTGTCAAAAAGTGAGATCATTTAGGTCATTTTACATGTATTTTTACTGTGTACTTGAAAGTTAAAAATTTGTTTTTGTATTGAAAAAAAAAAAATATTTCTTGTAAGTTACTTTTATATGATTCCTGTGCAAATTCTCAGTTATTTGGATTATCACAAGAGCAAACAGGCTTAAATCAGAGGCAACCAGACTTTCTCTTAGTTTTTCTGAAAAATCTATCCAGGAGTCTTGTCAATTCTGGTGGCTCGCACTTATTTTTATACCCCAACTGATTTTGATTTGTTTTAGCACGTGAAGTTACAAACATCTCAAAGTGGCTCAAAAAGAGGACTGAGTACCAACCGTCGTACGATTACCTTTTCCAAAACACATTTGAAAACTGTAATTTATAAGATCACATTTCACAGTAACCAGTTTTAGTCCCAATGTTTAAAACAGGATTAATTCATGTTCATTGTTCCCATTCAGTGTGAGATTTTATTTGTTCTGTGTATGAAATTTTAATGGATTTCTTATTTTAAACATTATCAGCATAATCAGATGTATTTCTTAATTTGGTCAGCATCCTCATATTCCATATACATTCTGTTGTGTGCTAGTTCCATAGCTCGAGAATTTTAGTTTTGTTTACTTATGTCCTAGTCTCTGTGTTCACAGTTATTATTGAATTCCCAATAAAGCTGCTCTCATTCACAGTTTAGTTGTTTGTCATCAGAAAAAAGATAACGTCTGAAATTTTGATTAAAAAGTAGTCCAGTGAAATTGCATTTTTATTCACAGTCACTTCCATGGCACTGGTATGCTAATATGCTCCACTTTAATAAAATCCTGTCTTTTTATTTCAGAAGAGTACCTTTTGATGAAATCCCCACACATGAATTAAAGACATATTTTCTTGCATTTTTAGAAATTCTTCCATGAAAAAAAATAAAAGAGAAAGGTTGTTTTTTTTCCCTTCTCCCCAGCAGGAATTCTAAGATCTTGGTTCACTCTGTGGCTTAAGCATACTTTTGCAAGGTGAATGCAGAACCAGGCATAGAAACACAACTTACCAAAAGATTCTTGTTTTGAGGACAATCATCCATTTTAATCCATTTTAATATTGAAGGTTCAACCAAAGATGAAAGGTCCTACACATAGTGTGTGTGACAGCCCAACTGTGCATTGCAACCACAGCAGAAAACTTGCTAATTTAGAATTGGGGATTTTATGGCCCGTGGGCCGCATACATAAGGCACAGTTCCACTGGCCCGCCGTGTTCGCAAGCCCTACTTGACTCCTCCCCACTTGGATTACTTTTGCCCGCTTTAGTGCTTCGACCGGCCTAGAAGAGGGAAATGCCTCCTGGGTGTCGCTCTAGCCCCTGTCCCCCCCATTCCCCCACCCACTCGCAGATTTCTTTATCTGTGAGATAAAGAAATCTGCTAGAAATGGTAAATCCTAAAACAAATATGTCATTCAAAATAAAACAAAGGAAAGAAAAAAAAAATACAGATAACTGTATTGAAGACTTTCTTGGATATTGTTAAGGAGTAATCCACCTGGATAAATATCTTGATCACACATCTAATAATAAAATACGGCAGAGCTCGTCTCCTCTGTTCTCTGCTTTGGAACTGTATAAGAGCTCTCTATCTTTCTGCTTAACTGTGTGTTGGGTGAGAGACAGAAGCAGAGAAGCGAAGCCGTTTAGCTTGCAAATGTCGGGCCTCAGCCGAGGAAGCTTCCAAGCCTTCCAAGTGTCTGTGCTCCACAAATGCTAAACCATACCGCTGCTCTGTCCGGCTGTTTTTTGTCCACTGAGTTAAAATTTTAGATCTCGACAAAGATCCCCCGCCAAGACCCCGGCCACTGGGTCCGGGGTCTTGGCGGGGGGCTGCTGCGGGTAGCCAGCGGCTTGCCGGGTCTGACACCTCTGCTCTCCCCAGGAAGGGATGGGGTGCAGGGGTGGCTAGGGTAAGGTCGGGGTGGGAGGGGGTTTATTAGGTATATAGTGGGTGAGGGGGAGTTCTGGTCGGGTGGCCCATACGGGTCGTGTTGCCCCCCCCCTCTTTGGGGGGCGTCTGGTCCGGGGGCGGGGCCGGGGGTCGGGCACAGGCAGTCGTATAGTTGAATTGTGGTGACCCCCCCCCCCCCCCCCCCACTTGGGATTTTTGGATGTGAATGTTATGTGGGAATGTGTGTACAGCGTCCTTTTTTTTGTGTCTGTGTGTGGTGAGTGGGGCACTAGGGAGGGATGGTGTGAATGAGGTTTGTTTGTTTTTTTTTTTTTTTTTTTCCAGGTTCGGGTCCGGTCCGCTCCCTCTCCCAAGAACATCTCAAGTCTCCGATAGGTGCGGAGCCCATCCCCCCACGTCCTGCCCTCCTCCGCTGCGTTGGCGGGCGCCTTGGCCCTCTGGCGCGGTGACGGTCCTCGGGTTTGGGCCGGGTTCCCGGGTGGGCGCCGGCCTATTCCCGGCGGCGGCTTCGCGGGGCCTGGCCCCCCGGGGGGCGGCCGGGGCCCCTGCCGCAGGGGCGGGGCGCCCCTGGGGCCTCTGGCCCCCAGGGCCCACGGCCGGGACCACCTCAGCGCGGCTGGCTGCCGGCGGAGCCCACGGGCTCGTCCCCGCGGCTCTTGGGGGCGTCGGCATTGCGGTGGCTGGGGGATTTCCTCGGGGTCGTCTCTCCTCTTTCATCAGGGGGGGGGGGGGGGGGTTGCAGATTTCCTGTGATGGCCCCTCTCGGGCGCACTGTTTTGGGGGCCCCTTTGGGAGTCCGGGGTTATGGGTCCCCTGACTCCTGCCTCTGTGCTCGGGGAAGGCGGGCCTTTGGTTCTCCACAACCACTATCAAGCTATTTCCTTTTGGAAAATTTTCACCTAAACTAGTGCACTTTCACAAACTCCCACAGGTGCTGGGTCCCAGGTATTAAATGTTCACTTATATACAGAAAGCCTATAATTTATTTATTTATTTTCTTTCACTTTCTTTTTTCAGGTATCACATTACACATGTCAGCTTAAATAATAATACATATGATGTAGCAATGGTATCAAGGTGTTACTCGATTGTATCTGTTGCTTTATGTCTGTTGGTTGTGCTGTTCTCTTTGCGTCTCTTTCCAGGTGATGGAGCAGACAGAGGACGTTTTATCATTCTCTTCCTTTTATCTCTTCTTTCTTTCACCTCTTCTCTTTCTTTTTTTTTCTCTTCTTGTTCTTCCTTTACTCTCCTACTTTCCCATTGTAGTGTCCATATAATTTGAAATTCTCCCTGCAGGAATCACAATAAAGCTATTTACATGCACAAATCAAGCGGAGCATTATGGCGAAAGCTGTTTGCTCCACTTGTGAAAGCAAAATCTGTCGAGCTCTATTTGGCATTAAGACATCAATTCTTATTGCCACATTGCTAGACAGGACACTGGGAAAAAAATGAATACAATTTTTTTTAGATCTTTTACCTCGTTAATACGAGAAGACGTTAATAAAACTGATGTTTAGCCGTGGATTTCGCCGTTAAAATCACACCTTTCTTACATTTGACCGCATTTAGAAATGAAATAAACGTAAGGGTAATGACAGCATTGTGGTCTCCACCTTATGTGTGGGTACAGAAGTTTTTATTAAATCCGTTTGTTCGAAAACCACTTGAATTCTCCCACAGGAAACCGTCTTCAGTAAAATCACCAGAAATAAACTTCAGCCTCTCTTCTGTGTTTCACTCGTCCTTCAGGAAAAAATGGAAGCTTCATGCTTTTTAGACCACCCTCGGACATATCAGCTCCCCTTTTTATTAACTGCTGTGAAGTTAGTTTGAGGTTGAATATGGGATATTTGCGCCCTGTGGCTTCAGCGGTGACTGCCTCCTGTTCCACCCAATAGAGGAAGGCTGGCGTGGGGCTGCCATCTGCTGGCTGCTCTGCCTTTCTCCTCTGCAGTGAGCAGTCAGACATCTTAGCACGACTCACATGTGTATCAGCTGGGGGGAGGAGGGGAGGGGGAATGCTGTTTGCTTTGTTTACTCTGATTGGAGAATTTGAATACATAGAAAGACAAACTACATAGAAAGACAACCCGTTTTTGGGTTTGACCATTTTTGAGCAAAGCAACAAAGCTAATCTGAGCAGGTCTTTTGGTGTTCAGTTTTGACATTCACACGGCCTCATCAGTGCACAACAGACCATATTATACCCCCAAAACCTCAGAAAAATGAAATGTGTTATCATGTCACCTTTAAGTATTTATTTACTGAAGTCAAAGCTAAAGTTCTGTTTATGGAGAACAAATTGCTGATTACAGGATAACAGCTTTAATTACCATTAGCCCCATCTCCATTGCAGCTAATTTCAGCCATAACCCAGGATTTTGAAAGCCATCAACAGATTGCGACAATTTTACCTAAGTAACGTAAATATTCGGGGTCCACACTTTATTGGATAAAAGGACCTGGCATGGGGGTAGGACTTTCAGATACCCCAGAATTGTTGAAAGGTGGGGTTATGTGCTGATCAACAATGATTGGGCAACCATATACCCACTCCTCACCCCCTACATTAACAGGCAATATACCAGGTGCAGGCTATGCAAAGAAGCCCCAGAAACTATCCAGCATCTCACAGCAGGGTGTAAGATACTACCAGGGAAGGAATACATGGAACACCACACCCATGTGGCTGGTATAGTGTACAGAAATATCTGTGCAGAATATACCAACTGGAGAGCCCCAGGTCAAAATGGGAGTGATCATTTATAAGCAGCATAGGACAGCCATTGTGATCGACGTGGCCATCCTGAGTGATGGAAACATCAGGAAAAAGCATGAGAAACTGGAGAAATACTAAGGACTCAGAGAAGAACTAGAAAGAACCTGGAAGGTTAAGCCGGGCGTACACTGTACGAGTTTTTCAGTCGTGGTACATCTCAAACTGTGCGACGGAACCGCGGGGTTTAAAAAGTTCACCGCTCACGATCTGTGCGGCGCGACGCCCGGACGCGACCGGACTGCTCACACTGTACGTCGTGCCCCCTCTGGGACCGCTCGCTGTGGTGGCAGAGGCAGGCGAGCGACGGTAGGTGACAGGGACCCAGAGCAGGGGTTCGAGCCCAGCTCTGGCGAGGCCCGCAGGAGGCACCGGGCGTCGGGGGAACGGAGGGGAGAGAGGAGGGACGAGACGCACCGGCGGCCGCGCGCACGCCCGCACCCCCCCCCGCCAGCGGAGGAGTGCCGAAACAGGCGGCCAGCGCGGACCGCGGAGGAGTGCCGAAACAGGCGGCCAGCGCGGACCGCGGAGGAGTGCCGAAACAGGCGGCCAGCGCGTTGCCGCCCTCCCCAACGCCCCCACGAGCGGGCCGGGCGGAGGTCGCTTCAGGGACGCCCGCTCCCCTCCCTCCGCTGGCGGGGACGGAGAGGAGGGGAGGGCGCCCCCTCGTAGCTCTGCTTCACCAGCAGGATGCGCTCACGAAAACCTCACGACAGCCGACTGAATTTCAAACATGTTTGATTTTCACCGACCGTCCGATTCCTGATCGGGAGGTAGTCGTGAGAAGCCATTCCCCCCTCCACCCCCCTCTACGATCAAGCTGAAATTCGGCCCGATTCAAAAAATGCCCGCACGACTGAAGAATCGGCCCGAATAGGGCAAAAACTCGTACAGTGTACGCCCGGCTTTAAAGACAACAGTAGTGCCCGTGGTCATCAGATCAGTAACCCCCACTCTGGAAAAATGGCTCCAACAGATACCTGTAGAAACATCAGACGTCTTAGTCCAGAAGAGCACAATCTTAGGAACAGCTAAAATCATAAGAAGAACCCTCAAGCTCCCAGGCCTCTGGTCGAGGACCCAAGCTTGAAAAATGGAGAGCCAAGCACCATACTCAAGAGTATGAGGGGTGGGTGAGAGAGCAGTTTTTTTTAATAATCTGACTAAACATACATTGAAATGCAGGAGCTTGTACATCAGGCTGTTTTTTTTTGTTTCTTTTTGTTAACCATTGTTTTCTTTTCGAAAGAAATATATATATATGTGGACAATAGAGTTTGACAGAGCCTCACCAAAGCAGCAAGAATGCCTATTTTAAGTTTCAAAGTTAAAATATATGCTCATTTGAATATATTTATGCTCATTGAAGAGATTAAAGTTTGTCAGGCTAGTCCTATGAAGGTACGTGACAGCAACCTGTCAGATATTGGCATAAACACACATGAGTGAGGACTGTTACATTAGGTGTCATTTCTGAGTGTGCTTACAAACCTTGCTGTGTAAAACTGGGAGTTTTTCAAATGACAACAGTGTAAGAACAGATAATTTTGGGATTTGCTCTCTGTAAACTAATTAAGTACCAGGCAATGTGAGACAGGCATCAGGGTATTTAGACTCTAGTGTTGATTAAGTGAAAGATCAAACAAACAAATAACTCTAATGCATAAAGCATATGGCACTTTTGTTACATAAACCTGTTTATCATCGGATTATCATACACAGTAATAATTTATAACTGCAGTTCTATCTGATAACAGTATTTTTTGTCCCTTTTATAATACAAAGAGTAGCAATTGATGTTCAGGAATAAATCTAATATAATCTACTCTCTTGCCCAACCTTTTTGACAACATCTCACCTTACTTGTGTCGGTTGTCACCAACTGATAGAACACTGAGTGTTTCCAGATCCATATTAATCTGCCTTTTTTTTTTCCTGAGTGAGATGTGCTTCCCCTGTTGCCATCAGCCGCCCGCCTGGCTCAACCCAACTCCAAAGTCCTTTGATGTGTCACTTCACATCTATCCCTCAAAGCTGTGAAATCACAATTTTCTGATAAGAGCAACCTCAATTTGTCAGACGATACTATTTATAGATCTTACAAAGATAGAGCTGCATGAACTGCAATAATTCTTAACAAGCACTTAGGAACCGTTGTCACAACTGTGTGAAGTAGACGCTTCGCTGCCCCGGTCAATTCACCTGAAACAGATGCAATGAGGAAGTGGATTTGAGAGAACGTACGACAGCACTTTTACTTTACTTTATTTGAAATGGCCAGTTTCCTGTTTGAACTCGGGTTTGGAACTATTTTATATATGAGTTAAACCCATTTCGTAGTATTTAGAAATTTCAGTCTCCTTCAAACAA
Source organism: Fundulus diaphanus (assembly GCA_037039145.1). Taxonomy (NCBI): domain Eukaryota; kingdom Metazoa; phylum Chordata; class Actinopteri; order Cyprinodontiformes; family Fundulidae; genus Fundulus; species Fundulus diaphanus. Next base: position 17,048,864 of record CM073128.1, on the reverse strand, counting down.
GTCAAGATGCAAAAGCAGCTCAGGCAGCCACTGTACAGTGCAGGGATAACCAAATTTGCTGTAGCTACACGCTACCGATTCAGAACTACAAACATTTCCACAAATTAAAGGTAAGAAGCGGGTACCTTTAAGCCCTTCAACATACTTCAGGTTATTAGGTCACATTAGATGCTACGTCATGAGAAAGGTCTTACAAAATGTGAAATTGAGATGAGCACAAGGGTAACATTTAATTTCAAAAGTTTTCTGAAGTGCAAGTTCAGTCACTTGAAGCAGTTTTTTGCTTGTTATCTGCAGGTGTGCTGTGAAAGACATAAAGATATGTGCTGGCTGGGACAAATATATAGTTGATTTTATTCATAATGTCGGTAAAGAAAGATTTTATTTTTCTTACCCACGCTACCCACTGATTCTGTATATGCATCATCTTCCACCCTTCCTATACAGCATTAAAAGCAAAAGCTGAAATGAAGAAATCTAAAGAATTAAAAAAGGCTTTTGTTATGCATATATATATATATATATATATATATATAATGCTGCAGTTACACTAATGCCATTTATATTCATCTTCACTTTGAGTTAAGAGAGCAAAAACGAAGCAGATTTAAAATGATGGCTTGAAGAAATGCAGTTGAAAGGAAATGGAGTAGAAGAAGAGAGTAATACATCTGCCAATAATAGACTCTGAAGTCAAATATGAATTTTAAAGCACGTCTGACTGAGTCATAGTCACTGAAATTGATTTCCTCTTATGAAGTTAATATTACCAAGATTTTAAATTCAAAACCTTCAAATGCCATCAAATCAAAATGCTCATCATTCACACCCCTACACAGACATTTAATTTCACTTTGGGTGAGATGTACTTATGTAAATTAAAGTAATTTACACATATTAATATTTTAATACATTATCTGGATGATGGCTTCCTCATGTCGTCCAGATGAATAGAAGCCAGATGGTAAAATAGATGAATAAAATAATGAAGAGTCTAATGGTGCCAGAAATGTTTATCCCTGTTTATGAGAATTTAAAGTGATAAAGTGGTCCTCACATTTAAAACAAACAAACAAGCTGCCAAACACCAACTGTCTGCACAGCTTGGAATTATGAATTGATGTATAAATAACATGCCGAGTAATGTCACATGCAGTAACCAGACTGTTTGAAACTTTTTACTTGTGATTTTACACCATTTAAATATCTAATCCCAACCAGGGCATTTCTAGATGGAGTTTGCAGGTAGTCTATGTGCATACCTAGATTTTCTCCCCAGATACTCTAGCTTCCTCCTGCAATTCAAAACATGGTTGCTTGGTCTGTGTGTTTCTGTGATGGACATTTTTTTAATGGACTGGGGACCTGATGGAAAGTTGTCTCCAATCCATCACAAGATCATATACTGTAATACAATACTGTAATCACACAAAACCTATGATGGACTTGCAAAGACACTTTATGTATTTTGAAATTAAATATTTGTAAAACAAATAGGCTGGATTAATTACTCTTAAAAGGGTTTATAGTCAAAAATGGGAAGGTTAAATTGGAAAATAGAAGAATAATGGCATTCAGAAACCCCCTTGTTCCTGGTGATGTAGATGAAGGATTGTTTGTGCTTTTAACTTCCGGTAAGAAAGCAGCATGTGCAGTAAATCATTTATTTTGTTTTCCGTAGCTAATAGTATGTAATGACCCTTAGTTTTGATGTAACTGATTTCCATTAGAGAATCGTTATCCTTTGAGCAGTGGCTAATTCTCCATCGGTTGCCAACAGATAGGGAATCAAGACAAATGTGGCACTCGGACTGGAGGGAGTCTATAATCAAGGACACAGACTGGGAATCCGGTATTCGAGCCAGACACTGTGTTGCGCTTTAAAAAAAGGTAATAAAGAGCTGGCGCAAACAGGAGTCCTCTACAGGAGCAACCTGAAGAGCTGACTGCTCACAGCAGAGGGTGAAAGGCAGGATGGCAGAGGCTTGGTCTGAGTCTGAGGAACTGACTTGGGTCATGCATGGAAGATCTGGACAGGGAAGGGCAAGACAATCCAGTGGCTTGGCAAAGCCTGTAGTCGTGGAAACAGTTCAGGTCATGATCCAGAAATCAGAAGTTCAGTGAGATGTCCGACAACGGCTTGACTAGACAGGAAGATCCACAAAGCGTGGTTGTGGTCAAAAACATGGAAACAGGCTTGACAAAACTGGGCATCTACTCACTAAAGGCTTTTGATAATCTGGCACTGTCTTGCTGTCTAAGGAGGACTTATAAACATGAGAAAGGTGTGCAAAATGAGGTTGTATGCAGAGCAGCGTCACATGTGCAGTCCAAAAGTCCTAATTAGCAACAGAGGTCTGGGGGGTGACAGGATGAATACAGCAGAATACAGTCATGACAGAAATCTCTGAAAACCCTGTAGGTTAGCTCCTTCCACTCTGTCAACAAAGATCCCACAGAGGAAAAAGGCTTGCCACATGCTACGATGTGGCTGCAACTGTCCACCAGAGACAGAATAACAGCTTCTGAAAATGACTACAATTCTGGTGAAATCAAATCAGATGTGATTTTAGGTTTTCAAAAACACAAGTACCATAGTCATGTTTTATGATCACTAATAATTCAACAGGGCATAAAATTTAGTCTTTCCATACATCAGCACATTCTCTATCTACAGCAGATATGTGCCAATTTACATGGTAAAATGCACTAATAATCAGGCCTCAGTGATATAAAAGCATTAAAAGGACCATGCCAACACCAATTTACAGTATATTTTTACCCGTTCTTTGTCCATAGACGATGTAAGTTGATAAGGCAGACATGTATGTCATTATAAGAATTCATAGACCTTTTCTTCTCATCATAGATTATATCTTTGAAAGAAGGTGCATGTATGATGATATTATCCTATTTAAAGTATAAAAGTAGATATTTCCACATTAGTTGACTTGCATCTGCTCTGCACAAGACGATGTCTAAAAATTAGAACGCCGCCCCGGCAGTTGTGAACAATCTTCAAATTTAACAATAGATGGGTAGATGAGATATATACATTTCATAGAAGTAGAGTGCCATCAAGTTCTGCATTACCAAGTGACAAGTGCTCGTATATATTTCTTGTCACCGCATATATATTAAAATGCTTCACACAGAAATAAAAATGCTTCACATGTTTTGAGATCAAACACCACTTGGACGAGGGGCAGCACATGTCAAATCCCTGGATACACAAGCACAATGGAGACTTCCCATGAGCAATCTGTGAGCATCCTTAATCAACAATGTATCCATACCAAGCTATATCCACAGTAAGCAACGGTTCTGCTGGCTGATGGGAGGCTGTTAACCACTACTTCCAGACCTTGCAGCTAACTGCCAACCCGCTAGTACATGCAGTTCTTTCAGAGAGCAGGTAACAAAAAAGGAGAAATCTCTTACTTGTAGGTGTACATGCGCCATTCGTAGTTGAAGCTGTAAATAACCTTTATTGTAACCCAAAGGCTAAACATTACCAAGCAAAAGCAGTGGTGTATTTGTTTTAATGCTGTTCAACTCTAAGCTGTCTGTAGATAATGGCTCTGCTGCACAGCCTTCCTCTCTAATCATGCTACATTCTGTGACTCTCTGCTCAACGACTCTGCTGCCATCTTAGCAGTTACCATGCAGCTCTCCCTCTATAGCAAGATCTTCATTATGGTCCAGTCACCATCAAAGGTCATCCTAATCTCCACCAAAAAATGCCAAAATAAAACATTTTTATAGAATAACAGAGGCCACTCTGTACCAAGGTGCTGCAAATTATAAAACTACATCTTACAGGTTACTAACAGAGCAGTGGACTTAGGCCTAGTTTACACAACAACAATCCATTGAAAAGGCTTTTTCCTTTTGTGTTAACACATCTACATGACATTGTTTTAATTACAATCTCTGGGCCCACAACACCAGTACAAATGTGCAAAACAATATAATTTTCCTGCCACGCCATTAGAAGGTGGTATGGGCTTTGAAACCCAACAGCATGTGCATGCATGCAAATACTTCCTGCTTAAAAAGGCCCCTCCACTGAGCCACACTGCACATGTGCAGGAAGATTCAGTTTTTTTCTGTGTAAATGACAACAAAGACTTTTTCAAAACATTACATTCTGGAACCCTGCAGTTTTCAGAGAAAATGTGCGCTGTTGTGGTCTGTATGAACATTAGAAATGCAACAAAACTTCTCTAGGAGCCATTTCACATTCTGGCTGAATGTTGTTTGGCAGAACTGCATTGGTATCCAGAAGAAGCGTGAGGTAATAGTGGCAAAGTGAGCTTTTCTACAACTTCCTGTTTCTCTTCTGTCATGGTTTTCAGATGACGAGCCCACATGCAGATACGAACGGGAGGCAATGCACAGTTTTAAGACTTTATTTAAAGGAAAACAGGCAGGTCAATGGACGGAACTACAGGTGACTCGGCTGGGTCAGAACGTCACGGCTGGAGAGTCTGTAAGAAAGAGCAAGTGAGTTCTTCTGAAATAAGAGCCAGGAAACTTGCTAGGAGTTGCGCTGCTTACCATTAGGCTGGGCGGACCTAACCGGGAAGAAGTAGCGTCATGAGAACTCTATGTGACTACTCAGATGGAGATAGGTGGCTAGTGGCTGAGGGCGGCAGATGTAGCTGGCGAGGAATCCGAGGCGACCTCATCGGCAGCGGTTGACAGATGGATTGACCAGAGTGAGCACAGAACCAACAAAACCCGGGAAAGGGGATCTCAGGCCTCGCTGGGTAACTTCCAGGAAGTATGAGGGGAGCGCCAGAGCAAAATCTGAGCAGACAGGTCTGCTGGTCTGTTTCTTCGGACGGGTCGTCAAGACAGGTGAGTGCATCCAAGCACCAAAATCTGGAGCAACAGAGAGGTACAAAAAATTACTCAAAAAAGAAGCGTAACAAAAACTCACAAGCTGGTTTCCGAGAGTTGGGACAGAGGCCACGTCGTACCACGACTGGTTAAGGCTCCGGCGTCTTCCATCTGCCAGTGCTCTGCTTAAGAAGCCAGAGGAAGCCGCCTGCAACGAGCTGCAGGTGTGGACCACGCCTCCTCAGCCAACTAGACACACCTGAGGAGTAGAGTTAGAGCAGCCAACACAGAGAACCCTGACACTACCCCCCCCCTCAACGGCCGCCTCCTGGCGGCCCAGACGAAGAAGTGCTGGGCTGAGTAGGCCAGAAATCCCGAATCAAATCCTGATTGGCGATGGTAGCTGCAGACACCCATGAGCGATCCCCAGAGCTGCGACCCTCCCAATCGACGAGGTATTGGTGACCCCTACCTCGTCGACGGGCATCCACAACCCTGATGACGCGAGGATTCTGACTGTCCTGGGAGGGTGGAGGGGGTCCGGAAGGAGGGTATGAATCATTGTCCAAAACGGGCTTAATCTGGGATACATGAAAAGTGGGATGAACACGAGAGTGAGGGGGAAGACGTAAGCGGACGGTGGTCGGGTTGATAACTGTCTCTATTTCATAGGGACCAGTAAACCGGGGAGCAAGCTTCTTGGCGGATGGGTTAGTCAATACATCTCTGGATGATAACCAAACCCTCTGACCGGGGCGATAATGGGGAGCTGGTCTGCGGTGCTGGTCAGCAAACCTCTTACTCCGCTCTGCGGTGCGAGTGAGTGCTGTAACCGTCTCTTTCCATATCTTCTGGCAGCGAGCAATATAGTCGTTGACGGAGGTGAAGGGAATCCTGAGTTCGTCTGTGGGTAGGAGTGGAGGTTGATATCCTAAGGCAACTTCAAAAGGTGAACGTCCCGTGGCTGAGGTGATGTGAGAGTTCAGGGCATACTCTACCCAAGGCAAAAACTTGTTCCAGTCGGTAGGTGAAGATGACGTGAGGCAACGGAGAGTGGTCTCTAATTGTTGATTCATTCGTTCTGTTTGGCCGTTGGTTTGAGGATGGTATCCGGAGGTGAGCGTGTAACGGGCACCCAGAGCGGAGCAAAAGTGCCGCCAGACCTGAGAAATAAACTGGGGACCCCGGTCAGAGAGAATGTCAACAGGGATACCATGGAGCTTGAAAACATGTTTAATGAGGAGTTGGGCAGTCTGGAGGGCGTTAGGTAGCTTACGGATGGGAATGAGATGACAAGACTTCGAAAAACGGTCAACAACAGTCAAAATCGTTGACATGCCTTGGGAAACAGGGAGTCCAGTAACGAAATCAATGGCAATGTGGGACCATGGACGTTTGGGGATAGGAAGAGGATTCAGCAACCCAGAAGGTGGCTGGTTAGAAGACTTATTCTGGGCGCAGACAGGACAAGCTAAAACATAGTCTCTGACGTCCTTGGTCCACGATGGCCACCAGAATCGCCGGGACACTTGAGACTGGGTTCTATAAATGCCCGGATGGGCGGAAAACTTAGCATCGTGACACCAGCGTAAAACCTCCGGACGAACAGATTGGGGAACATACTTTAGTCCCGGTGGACCCGTACCAGGATACGGATCTAATAGTTGGGCCTGGTTAATCCTGTCCTCCAGATCCCAATGCAGACCTCCAACAGTGCATGTGGGGGGAAGAATAAGTTCCGGCTCCTTCTCTTGTTCAAATGGGGCAAATTGACGAGACAGAGCATCTGGTTTAATGTTTCTGGAGCCTGGTCTGTAGGTTATGGTGAGGTTGAAACGAGAAAAAAATAATGACCAACGGGCTTGCCTTGAGTTGAGTCTACGGGCTGTCTGCAGATAGGAGAGGTTCTTGTGATCTGTCCATATTATGATGGGCTGCTCGGATCCCTCTAGCCAGTGCCGCCACTCCTCCAAGGCTAACTTAATGGCTAACAGTTCACGATCGCCTACATCATAATTCTGCTCGGCAGAGGACAAGCGACGGGAGAAGAATGCACAAGGGTGTAACTTCTTATCTATCTCAGACTGTTGGGATAGGACCGCTCCCACACCTGTGTTAGAAGCGTCTATTTCAAGGGTGAATTGTTTCGCAGGATCAGGGTGAACGAGTATGGGAGCCTGGGAAAAACGGGACTTAAGTCGATTAAATGCCTCATCGGCTTCAGGACTCCAGCTAAAAGGAACCTTGGTGGAGGTAAGAGCATGTAACGGGGAAGCTATCTGGCTGTAGTTCCTGATAAAACGCCTATAGAAATTAGCGAACCCAAGGAAACGTTGAAGCTGTTTACGTGACTCAGGAACTGGCCACTCCGTTACTGCTCTTATTTTTTCTGGGTCTGACCTCACTTGACCGCCTTCCAAAACTAGACCGAGGAACGAAACTGAAGTCTGGTGGAACTCACACTTCTCGGCTTTTACAAACAGGCGATTTTCTAGTAATCGCTGGAGAACAAGTCGCACATGTTGCTTGTGTTGTTCTAGGTCACGAGAGTAAATCAGGATGTCATCTAAATAGACAAAAACAAAAACATTCAAAAAATCCCGCAGGACGTCGTTAACCAATGCCTGAAAAACTGCCGGGGCATTACACAAGCCGAAGGGCATGACTAGGTACTCAAAGTGACCTAACGGAGTCTTAAAAGCCGTCTTCCACTCATCCCCCTGTCTCACCCGAACCAAATGATAAGCGTTGCGCAGATCAAGCTTAGTAAAAATCTTGGCATTCTGGACTGGCTCGAGGGCTGATGATAATAGAGGAAGCGGGTACTTATTCTTGACGGTTATCTGGTTAAGCCCTCGATAATCTATACAGGGTCGAAGGGTCCCGTCCTTCTTGCCCACAAAAAAGAAACCAGCCCCTAATGGGGAGGAAGAAGGACGAATTAACCCCGTAGCCAAAGACTCACTGATGTATTTCTCAAGCGATTGACGTTCTGACCTGGAGATGTTATAGAGCCGACTCACCGGTAGAGGGGCCCCAGGTAACAAGTCAATCGCACAGTCGTATGGGCGATGTGGGGGCAAAGAACAAGCCTGAGTTTTACTAAATACCTGCCGTAAGTCGTGGTAATCCTCTGGAACGCGAGAGAGGTCAATCATGTCTCCGGAATCTGTCAAGGAAGTAGAGGAGACGGCTACGGGCCGAGCGGACTGCAAGCAGCGGAAATGACAAGTAGGTGACCATGACTCCAGTCGGGACTCAGCCCAATTAAACTGCGGATTGTGGACCCTTAACCAGGCTATCCCAAAAACCACAGGTGAACGCTTTACCGGGAAGACAAAGAAGGAAAGCTGTTCCCGATGGTTACCGGAAACTATCACTACCAATGGTCGGGTGCGATGGGTAATAAGAGTCAATCTCTGCCCATCTAATGACGAGACCTGGAGTGGCTCGGGTAAAAGATCGACAGGTACTCGAAGCTGGTCCACAACCGCCTGATCTATGAGATTAAAGTCAGAGCCTGAATCTACTAGGGCTGAAACATCAAAACTTTCCTGGTCGAATATTAAAGTAACTGGTAAACAACAACGAGAACCAAATGACGCCTTAACAGCCTCCCGGGGAATAGATCCCAACCTGTCCACCGATCCCCCCCGTTAAGAGCGGCGGACTCTTGGCCGAACAGGACAATCTCTGAGGTAATGACCCTCACCTCCACAATAAAGACATAAGTTCCCCGAGACACGCTGCTGACGTTCCTTATTGGAAAGACCAACCTGCCCCAACTGCATGGGTTCAGGAGGAGGTGTAAAAGAACGGGGTTCCTTCTTGGTAAATGTAGAAGAGGTGGAGGTGGATGATTGCAAGGCAAGGTTGGATCTAAAACGGGTTCGGCTGCGTAATCGGGAATCCAAACGGATAGCAAGTGCTACAAACTCCTCAAAATCCTCAGGTTCCTCAACCCGAGCTAACTCATCCTTTAACGACTCGTCTAGAGCCTGAAAGAAAGCTGCCTTTAACGGTCTCGGCTGCCAACCCGCAGCAGCAGCAAACGTACGAAACTCCACGGAAAAATCAGATACGCGTCGACCGCGCTGTTTCAAAGTGAGGAGATGACGAGACTGTTGTGCCGAATCCAACTCAGGTGAAAAAATTGTCTTAAATTTAGCAATGAAGTCCTGAAAAGTAATCCCAAACGACTGACAATCAGGGAATCGAGCCTCGGCCCACCTAAGAGCCTTACCCGTTAGTAGACATAAGATATCCTAACCTCATCAGAGGCGAAAGTCTGGGGAGAACGGTTAAACACCAGTTTGCACTGGAAAAGAAAACCACCGCAACTTCCACCCTCACCGGAGAATTTCTCCGGGCAAGGTGACGTGCCCTCAAGTGGTGGAGTCCAAACCTGATTCTCCATGCTCGGAGCGTCGGAAGGCGGGGTAACGTGATCCTGAGTGACAGGTGACGTCTTCGCGGAAGTGACTGTGTCCACAAGTAGGCTAACCTGAGCGGCTAATCTCAGAAGCTGTTCCTGAGTAGAATTGACAGCAAAACCTAGCGACTGCATTTGTTCCTGCTGTGCGGCTATCTGCCGCCCGAACGTATCCGCTGGACTCTGGTGGCCGGAGCCTTCTTCTGTCATGGTTTTCAGATGACGAGCCCACATGCAGATACGAACGGGAGGCAATGCACAGTTTTAAGACTTTATTTAAAGGAAAACAGGCAGGTCAATGGACGGAACTACAGGTGACTCGGCTGGGTCAGAACGTCACGGCTGGAGAGTCTGTAAGAAAGAGCAAGTGAGTTCTTCTGAAATAAGAGCCAGGAAACTTGCTAGGAGTTGCGCTGCTTACCATTAGGCTGGGCGGACCTAACCGGGAAGAAGTAGCGTCATGAGAACTCTATGTGACTACTCAGATGGAGATAGGTGGCTAGTGGCTGAGGGCGGCAGATGTAGCTGGCGAGGAATCCGAGGCGACCTCATCGGCAGCGGTTGACAGATGGATTGACCAGAGTGAGCACAGAACCAACAAAACCCGGGAAAGGGGATCTCAGGCCTCGCTGGGTAACTTCCAGGAAGTATGAGGGGAGCGCCAGAGCAAAATCTGAGCAGACAGGTCTGCTGGTCTGTTTCTTCGGACGGGTCGTCAAGACAGGTGAGTGCATCCAAGCACCAAAATCTGGAGCAACAGAGAGGTACAAAAAATTACTCAAAAAAGAAGCGTAACAAAAACTCACAAGCTGGTTTCCGAGAGTTGGGACAGAGGCCACGTCGTACCACGACTGGTTAAGGCTCCGGCGTCTTCCATCTGCCAGTGCTCTGCTTAAGAAGCCAGAGGAAGCCGCCTGCAACGAGCTGCAGGTGTGGACCACGCCTCCTCAGCCAACTAGACACACCTGAGGAGTAGAGTTAGAGCAGCCAACACAGAGAACCCTGACACTTTCACGCTAATCATATACAATTGCAGAAATAACATGATATTTCATTGGATTGCTTTGCATTGTTGTGCATAAATGAACCACGCAGCATGCAATATTTCCAGTTCTTTACTGAACATCAGACAACCCTACTATGTACTTCCATCTTGCCTTTTAGATTGCATGAATGGGTGTTAACTGGCGTTTTGGGGGAAAATCCATTTTGCACAATTTAATCTGACCTAGTTATTGATTCAATATTAAAGTGTAGCTTTCTTTAGTTTTTCTGTGAGGAAAAAGTTATAGAAAGCAATGGTCACCTTCAAATCATTACACTCCACATAAAGTTAACATGAAAGATTTAATTTAACACTTTATGTCTTGTACCCGTCAGTGAATGATATAGAGTAATTCAAGCTCAAGGCAGCAGTATTTTTCAGCTGGATGTTTATAGTCTTGAATATGATAGCTTATGCTTGCAGACACTGCACTCTATAGTTAATTATATCATCCCTGCATTACCAACAGTTTCAAAGTCATTATTGTGAATCAGCAGCTAGTTGAAATAGTATTTCTACCAGTCAGCACTCATGAATCAGAATAGGAGGGTGTAAAAGAAATAACAGTTATCCCAATGACTTATCCTTTAGGGGGACATTAAATTGAAAGTAGCAACCTGGCAAGTTCATCTTTCATATTTCATTGGCAAACAATTAATATTGTGTTATTGCTGTTCTGTTGTTGAACTTGCTTCCTGTTTCGCAAGGTAGACTGCTTTGGTTATGGTAATCAACAGAAGTGGAATTAAATAGGTGGAGAGAGAAGCGTATTAAAATTTTAGCATCAGACTCTTATTTCAGCCTTTATTATCATTTATCTTCCCATCTGTCTTTATGCAGATTTAGATGAGGACTCAATGCAGCTGTGGTGTTGTTTGAGAATAGAACTGAGTAGCTGCCAATATATGCATCCCTCACTAGGTTATACGATTTTCAATTTCAGAAAACTTTCATCAGAATGGATAACAGAAAAATCCATGTGTATTAGCCTTCTCTTGGTGGCAATGCTGACAATTGGTACCTCTGACTCCCTCTCAATGTGTCTTGTTGTATTGAGAGGCTCCAAGATGATGTAAGTATATCCTCTGCCTTGGAAACCTTTCATTACATGGGCTCACGTTCTTTAAGGTATGTTGCTCAATCCATAAAAATCAATTACATTCTTTTATAAGGTTGTTTATAACCATACAACATTTTTCTTACTACTTTCACTGGTCTTCACACTATAGAAGTGAAAATGATGAATTATTTTTTCATTTAATTTAGTCCACCTCCGAATGTCATCCGTCATCAGTTTAAACCTTATATCCCTGTCACTATTGTGTATCAGCCTTACATTTCATAAGCGTTACCAATCTTAAGACATTTTACCATTAGAAAATAATGTCTGCATTGAGGTCTGGGGAGTGGCAGCATGAATATAGCATTGTGGAATTTGATCACATGATAATTCTTGCAGCTAAATATATTTTAAGACATGTTAAAAAATTCCACCATATGGCCGTTACAGCTCTCGCTAGGGTTGTGTATGTCTGGTCTGTTGCCAGTGCGCTACGTATGTCGAAGTACTGCCAATTGATTCCAACGATTCCTTTTAGTTACATAAATGGAAAAGGCAATATGACATGTAAATGTGATTAACTCATTTAGTAACTCAGCAATAACCAACAAAAAGCATTTTCTATATACAGACATTTTTGATGAATTACAATATCTGTTCTGATCAGGGCTTGTTTGTCGGATTAAAGGTACCTTTTGAAAATAACAACCTTTAAGCAGTTATTAAATATAGTTTTTATTAAGCCCACATTACTGTATTAAAATGTCTTTTTAGTCTGGTGTAATATTGCAATCTTAAAATATTGTGTTTTCATTAGCTGTAAGCAAAAAATCATCATAATTAACAGAAAAAAGTCTTTGAAACATCAGTCTATGTGTAATTAATATATATAATGTGTTTCACTTAGAGAATTGAGTTACTTAAATAAATTTACTTTATATTATATTAAATATGTTTACATTTTTTTACAACTATATACAATGGAAGATAAAATTTTATTTGAAAGTTTGTTTTAATAACTTATTCTTTATAATTCAGTAAACATTCAATGCTGCTGCAAACTTACAGCAGCTTCATTTCTGAAAGTTAACTGTAAGGCAAGGCAAGGGAAGTTTATTTATATAGCACTTTTAAGTAACAAGACGATCAAAGTGCTGTACATGAACAGAAAAAAATAACATTGTGATGATCCTGGTACTGGAGCTGATCCGTTTCTCAGTTTGCTCACCTGTTCAGTCTCCACCTCTCTGCAATTAACCTTTACTGGCTCCACCTGTCTCCAGCTGCATAAAAGCCCCGTCATTTTCAGTCTCCAGTGCCAGATCGTCTCAAGCCTCACGGTGAGAACCTTCCAGTGTTATTTTCTAAAACCTGCCTGCCTGTCTGATACTTGACCCCGACCTGTTGCCTGTGTTTTTTGAGCCTGCCTATTCCTAGCCTGTGTCTGCCTGCCTGGTCCCCTGTTTCCTGAACCCCTACCCTTGGACTGTCTTCTTGTGTACCGGATTTGGATTTGGACCTGGACCTCCCACTTGGATTTTCCCCCCTGTGCTTCGTTTGGATTACTGGATTGCCCCTGGACAAACACCTTTGGAAAGCCCCGCTCTGACTGACTACCCCTCAGCCGCTCAACGGCTTCAGTCTCGCCTGTGGACGGATCAGCTCCCATGGCAGCGTGTCTGTACTGCCCGGCTCTCCTTATTATAAGGTCAGTTCTCAGAAAAGTCTCTCCGCTCACTTTGTTACTGAGTCTAAACCTGTGCCTTTGCCTCCAGGAGGTTCCAGCCAGTGAGCGCGAGCCGCGAGAGTCGACTTCCGCATCTACAGTTTGTTAATAAACTTTTTAAAAACGTCACTGACCTGTTGTGGTGAATCTTGAGTCCAGCTTTCGGTTCATTACAAACATAGGGAAATAGTATATATGTAAAAAACATTACATTAACAAAGGAATAAGATAAGTAAATCCTTGACTAGACTTCTTCCATACATCAATAGTATAGCTATAAATAGTACAACGTATAGAAATAGTGGTTTTACTCCTCCAAAATCTCTCTGTTTCTCCTTGCTCCACCAAAATCCTTTTGTATGTCTGTGTCACTGCTGTAGTTCTGCTGGCTCCATCATGTTGGGTGATAGGCAGGGGCGCAACTACCCAGTATAAGAGGGGTATGCAGCATCAGTTTTGGCGCCCCCCCGGATTAAAATAAATAAATAAGTGCCAGACATCATCATGTATGGTCTTTAAATAATAAAGGTTTATTTTAAAGTATATCAGCCACTGTAGGCCTACCATAATAATAATTAGATGGTATATTATTAACAATGTTAACACATAATAAACAGTTGCAAATTGACAAACATTAACATTATCATTATAACCAATGCAACTTAATGCAGCCTTTCTAAATCAGCCTAGTGATGGCATCAGATAAGACAACTATTATGCAGTAAGGTTTTGCTGCTGTTGAAATTACATTCACATTTTGGATTTTAAAAAGTAGAAATATGGATAGCCTTAGCACAGACCTTTAGAGAGAGAGAAGTGACCCTGTAATTACAGCTTCCATGTCACCCAACAAATGTAAAGCAGCCTACATGTCTGACAGCACAGCTAACATGAACAGCTAATGGTAAAACAACATCTTTATTGCATATTATTTATGCATGAGTTACTGCATAAGTTATGTTTTCTGGATTCTGGTCATTTATTGTACATGCTACCTTATATTTTCCACTATGTCAGCGCAGCAACATTGGTTTTGCATTAAGCTAGAAGCTAGCTGTAAACCCCCATTTGGCTGCTACATTCCCACTGTTAGCAAACACAAGCTAGTCTGTTCATATATATTCATATTGTATGAATATATAAGCCTAAGTAACGGGAGCAAATCTATGCATGATTCCATGGTAAACCAAAGTCATTGCATTAGTTATGTACATCAACCGCTAATGGTAAAACAAAATATATTAATGATTCCATGATAAACCAGTTTATGTATCTGTTTTCCAGATTCTTGTCCTGTATTGTACCTGCTACCTTACAGGGTTTCCCGCAGCGCTATACTCACGCTACCGCCTCCCCCCCCCAGTCGATCCGCGCAAAACTTGTCGCCCCGCCAATTCACCGCCTCGCTTAAGCAAATTCCTGCCTTATATTTTCCAGTTTTCAACTCAGCAACCTCGGTTTTGCACATTCTAAGCAAGCTGTGAACCCCCATTTGGCTGCTACGTTAGTAATCGCTAGCTAGTCTCTTAACGTGAATAACGTTATTTGCAAGCCTCCAAGCAAAGCCGTCAAACTTTAATTCTTACCTGTTGCCTTTCACCATCCACTTGTTTAACTGCTGTTGCATCCCTTGACATGCCATCTCCCTTTCCCTCTTCCTTTTTTTATTTTTCGCCCCCCACAGCTTTCTTGATTTATCCATTTTCCATAGACAACTAAACTCACTACTCGTAGGCTATTCTATCTGCTTGCTCAGCGCTGACGGCGCCCCCGCTCCCAAGTACATCCCGCTGCAGCCTTCCCGCAGGCTGCAGCGGGATGCTTCTCCCCGCTCCCTCTTGTGTCAAAATTCTACGGTGGAATCTTATGACATAGGGCGTCTACTCTAACATGTTTTGTTCTAAAATGTTATTTAAAACATTGAGGAAATTCAAAAATGTTAAAGAAAAGCACAATAGCAGCTACATATAGAAAATACCAAAACTTTTTTTTATTTTACCATCACTTTGGCGCCCCCATGGTGCTGCGCCCCTATGCACTGCATATAGTGCATACCCACTTTTTGCGCCACTGGTGATAGGAGATCTTCCTGTCTCCGTGCAGGGAACAGCCTCTCACGTAGCATGAAGTATCCTACTGGAGAATCCGATATCACCGCCTTTAATCTTGTAAAAGAGATTTTTTAATCTCAGTGAGACTTTTCCTGGTCAATAAAGGTTAAATAAAAATAAATACAAACAAATAATTTAAGGGACCTGTCTTTGTCCTTAATGTTTCTCATCCCACTCAGATCTCAGTACATGATGTGTTGTCTCATCACCTCTTAACACTCATATTCTCTAAAGAGGTCAGGAACTGATATTTTTCAGCTTGTTAAAGTTTACCAAATAACCTAGCGTATAACAATCACTTTCAGAAAAAATCCTAATCTATGGAAAGAACTTTGGCTACGAATGTGTAGATAACAACAGAGAAGGGTGTTCTAGCACCTTACCTTCTAAACTTATTTCTGTCTTATTTCAATTCTTTATAGTTCGAGCTCCTATAATGAAGTAAAGTATTTTAAATAATAAAGAATGGTTTACTTAACTCAGTTTCCTCAACCATATTTAAGCAGGAAACTCCACCCACACGGTTAGGAGGTGGTTAAAGCCGGTAATGTGATAAACATGAGGGGTTCATTGTCACAAAATGGCTGCTAGCATCTGCTTATCATTAAAACAATCTTCGGTTAAAAATCATAAATACCATGTAAATGGACTGAACTTATATAGCGCTTTTCCAGTCATGCTGACTACCCAAAGCGCTTTACACTATAGCCACATTCACCCAATTGCACTCACTAACGCGCACACATTTATAGGTTCATAGGTTGCAAGTCATAAATCTTAGGTCAAATGTCACGGGTCATAAGTCATGTGGTGACGTCATGGGTAATAAATCATGGGTCATCAATCATGTGATTTCACATGAGAGGTCAATTATTCTCTCACCATTAATGAGCTTGAATTTATTTTTTATTATAGATTAAATTGGTTGATATTCTAGAAATGTATTTGTATCCATACTATATCGTATATTTAATTTATCAAATGTGATAAAATCAGTTTCTTCAAATATATGTTCCAGGTATTCAACACCTCTACTCTTCCAGTAAGGAAAGTTTATCATTATCATATACATTTTTTGTAGGGTGTCAGGATTATTCCAGAGTGATATACGGCTGCATGGGATAAGTGTTGACTCTGTCATTTTAAGAAATTCCCACCATGCTGTCAGAGAAAAGCTGATGTTGATATTTTTAAAGCACACATGTTGTTTTATATTTGAACTACTAAATGGCAAATCAGTAATCTTGATATCATCTCAAATTTTCTGTTCTATGTCTAACCAGGGCTCATCTAAAGGGATTATTTTTTAACCAGTTTGAGATGTATTGTAGCCTATTTGCTAAGAAATAGTGATGAAAGTTAGGCAGATCTTGTCCTCCTTTATCTTTAGTCTTCTGTAATTTTTTTAAGATAATACGGAAGGAGTTTATCTTTCCAAAGAAATTTAGAGATGGACGAGTCCAGAGATTTAAACCAGTCAAACAATGGTTTATTTGGGATCATTGATAATAAGTAATTAATTATAGGTAAAACCATCATTTTAATTAAAGAAACCCATCCCATAAGTGAAATTGGTAGAGATTTTCACCTGCCGAGATCATCTTTTATCTTCTTTAAAAGTGGGATGTGGTTAAGTTTTGTTAAATCGGGCAATTTAGGCAACACAGTGATCCCCAAATATGTAATACTCCCTGACTGTAGTTGTATATTTAGGGTGTTTGGTAAAGAGCAGTTAATTGGCAGTAATGCAGATTTTGACCAATTTATAGAGTAATCTGAGAGTTTTGAGAAAATTCTAGTAATCTAATTACCTAAGAGAAACAGATGTTTGAGTGCCTGAGATAACCCAATACATTATCCACCTAAGGACTAATTTTATGCTCTATGGTCACGCATTTTATACCTTTAATATCATTAGTTTGTCTGATTGTTGTTCAATAAAAATAGCAAAACATGAGGGGGAAAGCAGGCATCCTTGCCTGGTGCCCCTCTGGAGACAAAAGCTGGAAGATGTTTGGTTATTTGTCCTGACACATGCTGTTGAGGAAATGAATACATTTTGTAACCAATTTGTAAAAGAAGGTCCAAAACCAAATTTATGTAGTATTGCAAACAAAAGTGTACAGTTAACTCTAACAAATGCTTTTTCAATATATTGTCTGAAGACATTATATTGGATTCAATTATTTTACTATAGGAATAATATTTTAAATGATGTAATCTGGATACATTTGTGGATTTATGGTCATACAAAAAAGTATTGATGCAGCTTTAGTAATAGCCTATTTCAGAATAAATAAATAAATAGATTTTAATTGTGTGAACACATACACCATTTGCCAACCATTTGGCTACAGGAACCCCAGTTTGTCTAAATTGTTGATGTCAAACTTTGGACTTATCCTAAGCATTTAAAAAAAAATACAGATCGACCTTTCATCTACACTCTATTTTCGGTAATTAAGTTTTTCTCTCATAAGTCTGTTCCTCTCAGATTCCCTCCGTGTGTGTGTGTTAATATAAAAATATGACCACAAAATATTTTCACGGTATCAGAAAAATACATGCAAGACTATTGTTTCTCTGCCTGTTTGTGTTCATATGTAATACACTACATCCATGTATGGGATTTGAACACTATACACTTGACTGGCAGGCAGGTTTAGAAATTAGATCCTTTTTGCATTTTTAATAAAGCAAAGACTTGAATGGTGTGTTTGTTTCCTGTGTTGTCCCAGGGTGTATTTTTGAAGCGGGGAGAGAAAAAAAATTGACATCAAGAAGGGAAGACAAAGAAGGCTTGGGAGGGAAGGGACAGCACCCGGGGGCAATGTCATTCTATTAACCCCACAGTGTAACGCTCAATTCAAAACAGTGTGCCTTCTTTCCATTCAGGAAACCCAGGTGTTATTACGTATGTACTGAAATATGCCTTTTTTATGTATCAATTTATCACCAGACCTTTTAAAAATGCCTTAGCAACATAGAGTGACCCAGAAATGTCACATGAGTCTCGCAGAGTCCTAAAATGGGAGAAATTATGCAAGGAACAAACCTTCTGGCAGACGTGATCAACCACAAATTATTCTATTCAGATTCACAAAGGATGGGCTAATTTGACGGAGTGACACCAATTTCCTACAGGCCATCTAGGATGCTTTTTTCCTTCTATTTACTCTTAAATACTAAAAAGTGATTCTAATGATCGGGCATGAGAGAGGCAATAATGAATTCAATTCAGATTACGCTACCCCCAACCCTCTCCCACAACTCCTTCCTCATAACAGTAATACTGCCTCTACAGTTTTGACAAACATCTCCTAGCAACCACAGCTTGTACCATCTATCACTGAGCTCTGGATCTAATGGGAATATAATTAAAATGAGAGTTCATAGCCATGCAGGCAGGTCATACAGAATGTATGAAGTTGCTAGGATTATATGAGTTTTACGGTGCAAGAAATAAAATAAATCAACAGAAAAAAAAGCAGTTTCTCAATCGGGTAAAGTTCTGTGATGAACACAATGTACAGTTTTAAGTCCTAGAGAATGAATATCAGAGATTATGTCTCCTTTAAGAACATTTCAGAAGACTTATTTGTAGTAGCAGGAATATAAACATTAAGTCATACATCTTTGCTAAAATGAGGTGAGCAAGAAATGTAACTGAATGTTTGACAAAGCATAGAAAATGCTAGAAAATACTGAAAGCTATGATGGCAGTCTTTGATGTGAATGTCAACAACGAAAACTAGTTATCACCTATAGCAAACAAATATTTGTCTGTTAACTGAATGCATTTAAGTTTATAGATATTGATGAAGGCAATTTGCATTGAGTGAATTACATAGCATGGTTGAGGGTGCAGGATGGGCCTGTCCGAGTATTTCAGAAATTGCTGATCTGCTGAGATTTATTATCCCAACCACATTTCAGGTTCACAGAGGTCACACAAAGAGAACATATCCTTTCTGTGACAAAGTCTTGTTGATGTCAAAGGAAAATAGGTACAATGTCCATGATAAAAAGGCAAAAGCAGTTTAAATAACCACTTGTTACAACCAAGGGTTGAAGAAAATCATGTAGATTTAGACTGGACACACATCACAAACTTGGGGGAACTTTGCAGTAGATGGGCTACAGCAATAAGACACCTCACCTGGTACCATTACTTTCAGCTATGAATAGAAAACTATGGATCCAAAAAAAAAAACATAGGTTTACTAAATTCAAGCACAAACAAATTTCCTGGTTTGGTTAGTCTCAGGTCCAGTTTAAAAAAAAAATAATTTAAAATGGGACCCGTGAAGCCGTGGTTAGCACTCTTGCCTAATAGCAGCAGGTCCCAGGTTCAAGTCCCAAGCTCAGCAGGGAGCCTTTCTGTGTGGAGTTTGCATGTTCTCCAACTTGTCTGTGTAGGTTTCTTCCGGGCGCTCTGGTTTCCCAGGTTGACGATTAGTGGTGGCAGGCTCAATCGCAGCGGCTCAGGCTAACTCTCCATCTGATCTACGTAATTTTTTTTGTATGTACCTTGTATGTATAATGACAAATAAAGCACTTTATCCTTTATCATTATCCTTTAACATTGTGGTGTGGGGGGCAGAACCTGGAGTAAACTACACAAAAGCATGAATCACTCCTGCCTTGTATCAATAGTTCAGGCTGCTGGTGGCTGTGCAATGGGAGATGTTTTCCTGGTACACTTTGTCCCCCTTTGTATCAACTGAGCATTGTCTAAACCCTTGGTATATTCAATTCAATTCAATTCAATTTTATTATAGTATACAGTGGTATAGTTGCTGACCATATTTGTACCACATAAGTGGTCCAAACTGTTAAATTAGCAAGGTGTACATAATAAAGTAACCCGTGACGGTAAACAAAGATCAAGTCAGAATTAAGGGAGTGAATTAGATGGAGTTAAATGATATGGCGGGTAAGTTCAACAAGGCTTAGTAATGCTAACTGTTTTGCTAATGAAAGTTTTTTTTTTAAAACATCAATGATACAGGAGTATACTACAGAATAGTTTGAATGGACTCCTTTTAAAGCTATACTGTAGTTGATAATCCTGTTCAGAAACACTTTTTGTTATATTGAGTGAAATGGTCCTTCCATCCTGAGAGTAGTAAATACATTATGAATTCAGAAAAACGAGGGGGAAAATAGATCTCTGTGAGAACTGCAGGCCTGTAAAAACTCTGACCAATCCCTGTCCTACCGTTCTGTCTGAATGGCAGAGATTGGTCAGTGGATTGGTCCTGGCCACACACCCCTCTGTCCGTCGAGTTCCGGGGGAATCACTTTATAAAGTGTTTGGCCCATATGTCAATCATTATGATGCGCTCACCTAACGGCAATGTGCATGCACGTTTCTTGTAGTTTCCCCTTGCTGGCTGCGCATGCGCACTTCTAGTGTTTGTGTATCCGGTTAGCTACGGTGTTAAACGTTCTTTGTAGCCCAGCTGCTCTCACCGTATGCGTTGAAACTGGCTGAGTCACAAGAAGCAAACCGCGTACAAGTTTATGAAAAGAAGAGGAAGGCCTCAGTAGAAAGAAATTTGTAGATTTGGTAGATTTTTCTATGCAATTCCCCTGAAGAGTGTTAGAGCAGGTAAGACTGTCTTGCGCATGCACGGTTATTCAAAAAGGGACTCAAAGGGACATTTCTGGAAATAATCGCCAACTCTACCTTTAATTCACTTAGTCATACATAGACAAGACACATATTCATATTGCTTTACACGAAGCAGATTACAACTATTAGTTATTGTTGAAGCCGTCTTGCTTACCCCGGGTTCGTTAATTCGTTGTGCAGGATTTAAATCAAAAACTCAGCCATGGACGCAGAATTCAGTTTCACCTTCGCGAAGGGAGAGCAGATCTGCCCGCCGCATCTGTGGGCCACGACTCTGACTCTGGCTCTCCCTCGCGTTCCGGCTTGTTTTTATTAACTTCAAAAGACGATTTTCAGAGTCACACGAACATAATGACGTACACACCTTATCGGTTTCATACTCCCTAACATCCGGTATACCATAAATGGTTTTGTTGTTCTCATTTCTTGGCTCGCTGGTGGCCTTGAAAACATTTCTTCTGCTAATTGCTGACTTGGCCTTGAGATCCTCTCCTGGTCTTTGCACAAACAGCACATTTTACCCTAATCTACTCACATTCTACTTTGAAGCATATAAAAGCATATAGAAGCATATAAAAACATGTTAAATCTTCATACAAGTGTATAAAAACAGATCAAAGTTAATACATTCCACATTATCTAGAGCAATGCACAAAAGATGACACAGAAAATATTATTTTTTGATTTACACTTTTATACTTAGAGGTATTCTGAACAGAGAGTTGACAGATCTTACCTTGTTGTCATTTAAGACTGGCACATAACTGAAGCTCTATTCTTAACTCATACAGCAAACATGTTTTTGTATTTTAGTTGTTAGCTAACAGCACCTAAGGTAATCAATATTACAAAAAAATATTTTGTCCTGAAAAAAATGATTTTGTGTGGAATACTTTGTTTGTTTGTTACTCTAAGCACACAACTCTCTAAAACAGTTCTTTTTTCTTTTTCTTTTTAGATGTCAAAGAAATATGCATGCATGAAAATGTGCTTTAGATAGAAAATTTAGTTCAGCTTAAAATGACAGCAAACTCAAAAGGTATTTATCTAAAGGTTAAGTGATTAATTGACTCTTTCATTTACTGATATACTCATTAGGAGGTCCAACTTAGCGGACCTCCTGATGCCATTAGCTCTTTTGATTTTAAATCGTCACTTTACCTTTACACAAAAAATAGTAAACCTTCCTTCTGTCTTAAGTGAAGATTAAAAGAATAAGTATGCGACTTCCGGTGCTGTTTAAGACTGGGACCTCAAACTGCCCTTCATATTGCAGGTTGTGGTACCTTGTTTGGAGGATGTGCTCTTCGTGCCCTTGACATTTTCACTCTCTGCTACTGTCATGCTTCAGTCTCTCACTCATTTGTCTGCACCATATAACCAAAAAGTGTGACAGTGCTCCAGGGATCATTTTACAGCAAGTTAACTATATGTCAGATGTGAGTAAATTTAGATCTAGGCAGGCTGATCTATTTTCCTTATTTTCGAAGATGCGGTGGGGGGAAGATAATGCAAGTTATTGTATGATCAGTGACATTTATTGTTCTTTAAAGTGTTCTTTATCAAAGCATAAAAATCTCACTGTATATTGAGTTCTCAACTAAGTGATACATGTTTTTATAATGGAAAAATATTAACTAATCACGCTGATGTAGATATGTACCTAATCTATCTTAGTTTGGGCGGGAGTGGTGGTCTAGTGGTTAGGGGCATTTGCGTCTTGAAGAGGACATAAAGGTCACCGGTTTGAAACTCTGTCTGTCACTCTGGATCCCTGAGCAAGACCCTTGACCACAGATTGCTCCCCGTGGTCCACTCAGTGTGGCAGCACACTGCTCCCTAAGGAATACGTTAAACTCAGAGACAAATTAAGACTATAGGGATCTTTCCTTCTCTTTCTTTCTTTAGAGACACCAAGTCAAAGTATAGCTTGAAGTAAAGGAAATTTGCCTTGCAAATAGTTGTGGAAGGAAAATTATACAGTTATCAGTTCCCTCCACTCAAAAAAAGACAATCTGAAAAGAGGGGCATGCATTTGTCTTCAGTCGTATTTACTGTGATAAAGTCAAATCCAGTGCAGCCAATTAACTTCTGGTCACGTAGTTAGTAACTTGAGTTCACCTGCGTGTATTTTAATCTCACTATCAATGCAGAGTTGTTCTGTGAAGGCCACGAATGTTCGTTAGAGAACATTAGGGAACAAACAGTTTGTGGAGAAATTTAAAGCAGGATTAGGTTATGAAACAGGATTCCAAGCAGATTGTTGATGAAAAGAAGGATGAAGATAAATCTATAGTTATTCTAGAAGAAAACTGGTTTCCACAAGATACAATGGCCCTTCACAGTATTTAAATGCAGTCCTATGTTTTCACATTTATTCTTTGCAAAAAAACAAAACAAATAAAAAACAAAAAGAAAAAAAACGGAATAAAATTAGTAAAAAAAAAAAAAAACTGTTCTCTTCCATATTACAATTATACAGTTCTTTGTGTTGTCCTGTCACAGTAAAGCCCAGTAGAGTACATTGACATTTGAGGTTTTACTATGACAAATTGTGACAAAAGTTCAACAGTTAGGGGACCGTATTTTCCGTTCCAAAAACTTTCTAGCAGAACAAGATTTTTGGAATAAAGCAGCTTAGTAGGTTATGGAGGGCAAATTGAAGAGAAAAGTTAAAAGGCAAGCTAAATGAGTGGATGCACCACTATACCAACTGGTGTTTCCTGCAAAATTGTGATTGGATTGTGATGTGCTAATAAGGCTCTTTCTTGACAATGATGCAGTGCCTTCATCTAATATAGTATTATTCAAATGAGAGTCCAATGACACATTTCTCTGGGGTAAAAAATACAATAATATCACCCAGGCTTTGGACTAATCAAGACGTCCCACAAGGAATGGGCTTTCTAAATGGAAAGCTGGTGAGTTTGTCTATTTTATTCTAAACATCTTACAAAAAGGAAGCTTCTGCAATGAAGGACAACCCAACCTAGCAGACACTAAATTACATTTATATAAGTTGTGTGTCTGTCTGCTTGCATATAAAATCATCATTCTGTAGAGAATAGATTTATTGCACTCATGTTCTGCAGTTTCTGTTAAGTTTGTTTTAAGTTAGAAAGCAAAAAAAGAAAAGAAAAGGGAACAGCTCAAAATTTACAATTTCTCATATTTAGTTGTAACCCAGCCAATGTAAAATAAAAAAATAAAAAAACATTGCATTAAAATAGATGTCCTTTTAAAGCATTTTTTATAACCTTTAATTTAACCCAAGTGGGATTTTCATGGCTATATGTGTGGGGGAACAGATGAAGAAATGTTAAGGAGAAATATAGAAAATGGTTCTGGAAGGGGAAATAAAGGATGGATCAGGATGTCAAGGGTGCTGAGTGGTCAAAAGGTTTGCTGTCTCCACCTGCTATGCCTTCTGTCGATAAGAGATCTAACTCCTTTGGTGTTTTAACACTCCTCACAATGAGCACACCTCCCAGATTGCCTCATGTTTTTATGTCCCCTTGTCGCACTAAGTCCCACAAGTTCAACTATTCTGCATAAAGGTTGGAGGCAAGGGCAAAATGGGTGTAAGTCGTTTGGCTTGTTCCTCATTAAAAGGCTACCATCAAATGCAAATTCAAGGAGGGCAGAGATATAGCTGATGATTGCATATTTTACTGAGGCGCTGGTTGTGACTGCACAGCTGGCTGGCTCCAACACGAAGGCTTCAGTCAAGCCAGTCCAAAACAAACACTGCCAATCAACCTAGTGCCTCTGGATGTCTGGCTGTGAGAGGTCAGCTAAGCGGAAGTTGTGTCTTAAAAGTCTCCAGCTGCTACTTGGCTTTGCAGCTTCCCATAAAACTGCACTGACCTGAGAACGGACAAAGGGCAAGGCAATATATTGAGTGTGCGCTTGAAAATAACGGCGTGGTAACCCCTTTTTAAAGTAATCTCTCATAAACTTGTTCTATAGTTTGTGAAATGGAGGGTAATTTATATGCATTTTCATGGCTTTAAAAGCTAACATAGAGTTGGCATTTCTACAGAGGACTTTAATAACACTACTTCGTGCCATCACATGCAATACATTAAATGTGAGATGTTTGAAAAGAATGACGTGGCCTTTTTCTTTCTTTCATTGAAAAAAGAAGAAAAAAAGCAACCACGGTTTGTCAATACATGTTAGAGTTTACCTTTAAAGCATGCATTATGCATTATATAAAGATATCTTGTATATTTAACTTTATGGCACATCAAAACTAGTATTGGATGGTGATTCAGAAATATATTTTCCGTTCCTGGCTATGAGAAAAAATGCTGTGCTGCCTTACGACATTTAAACTCTGAGGCCTGCAAGATGGAATGAAATGGCTGAGCTATACAGTGCACAAAGATAAAAAATTGTATTTGTTATCACTGAGGTGGATAAAATGTGTATCTCTTCATGTTGCCCTTGATAGAAATCAAGAAATAAACACATAAAAGCAAGAGAGAAAAGGTAGAGACAAGCCGTTCCAAAGAGAAGCTCTCAGCAGCTCTGCATTTATTTAAGAAAGGCCTTGGGGGAAAAAAAAGAAAATAATTTCTTCCTCTTTCTTCAAATGGCCTACTCTCTCTATAGTTGTATCTCAAATAATTCTCAAATAACAATGAATGCTAACAAAAGGGACTAGTTTAACCTTAGTATTCTTAGGAGGTTGTGGTGGGGAGGGATAAAGAGTTTTCTATCATCTTGTAACTAATTAACCTTGAGATGAATAAATAATATGTTCAAGCTGATATCTGACTCCATAAGAAGAAAAACATATTTGGAAACAATGTTCCCTCACCTGGGCATGGGTCACTGGAGCCCCATTCTGGAGCCAGGCCTGGCCTCACCAGTGTGTCCAGGTAGGGCCTGGTGGCTGGGCTTTCACCCATGGTGCCCGACTGGGCAGAGCCCAAAGAGAAAACATAAATCCCTCTTTCAATGGGCTCACCACCTGTCGAAGGGGCCAAATGTGTCAGGTAGATTGTGCGAAGGGTGGCAGCCAACAAGGGGACCTTGGTAGTCTGATCCTCGGCTGCAGAAGCTGGCTCTTGGGGTGTGGCATGTCACCTGTCTGGTGGGGAAGGAGCAATTCCAGCTTGTCACATGTCGATGTGCCCCTTGGCAGGGCACTTAACCAAGTTACCTACTGAGCTGTGTATCGGTGTATGAATGTATGTGCATTAGTGAGAGCGATTGGGTGAATGTGGTTTTAATGTACAGCGGTTTGAGTGGTCAGTATGACTGGAAAAGCGCTATATAAGTTCAGTCCATTTGCCATTTACCTTGACACATGGCTCTGGCTCTGGAACCAGTCTTATTGAGAGGGGTTGGCCCCTGGTGAGAGGCACCAAGCAGGAGTGGGCATGCTTCTTGCCCCTCATTTTGGTGCCTGTATGTTGGGGTTTACCCCGGTGAACAAGAGGGTGGCCTCCCTCTGCATACATGTGGGGGAATGTGTTCTGACTATTTGTACTATTGCGTCAAAAGGGAGTTCAGATTACCCACACTTTTTGGAGTCCTTAGAGGGGGTACTGAAGAGTGCCCCTCTTGGGGATTCCCTTTCTCTGCTGAAAAGGGCGTGGTTGGGAGTAATGGCCCACCTGGTCTGAACTTGAGTGTTGTTCTGTTGTTGGACTTCTGTGCTCATCATGGATTGTCCATAATGAACACCATGTTCAAGTATAAGGGTGTCCATACGTGCTCTTGGCAAGCTGTGTTAGTTAATGCAATGCTGTGTTAGATAACGCGACTCTGTAATATTGCATGGATATCGGGGGCAGTTCCCCTGGATTAGATGGCCGGGGTGGTGGTCCTTCTGTTCAAAAAGGACGATCGAGGGTGTGTTCCAACTACAGAGGAATCGCACTCTTAAGCCTCCCTGTTAAGGTCTATTCAGGGGTTCTGGAGAGGAGAGTGTGTCGGATAGTCGAACCTCAGATTCAGGAAGAGCAGTGTGGTTTTCGTCCTGGTCATGGAACATTGGACCAGCTCTATATCCTCAGCAGGAGGGTTCATGAGAATTTACCCAGCCAGTCTACATGTGTTACGGCTACTCTTGCATCAAAATAATTTCCAAAAAATCAAAAATTGCCAGTCTTTAGGAGGAGGTTTTTTGACTCACTCAAAACAAAAAGCACTCGCAGAGATTTTTCTTGTTTCGAAAAGGTGTGTTTTCTTTACTTATCAAAATAACAGAAATATTCTCCGAGTTGACTTAAATTGACAACATATTCAAATACAAACATCAATGGGTGTGTGTGTGTAGAAAAACTGTTGCACTCCTCACTCCTTCACCAAACAATCAGATCCACCTCAGCAGCTGCTTCTACTTGTTAATCTCAGCAGGAGGCTGACTGAAAAGGAGGAAGGGGCTAAGCAAAACCAATACATTAACAAATAAACAATAGCTCTACCATTCACACAACCTTAGATCTGTAACATTAATAATTTAGCAAAAAATAAATTAATCTAATTCTTAATAGGCTCCAACAACATGTACTTTGTGGACATGGAGAAAGCATTCAACCGTGTCCCTTGAGGGATCCTGTGTGGGGTGCTCCAGGAGTATGGAATCACCAGGACCTTTAATACGGGCTGTTAGGTCCCTGTATGACCGGTGTCAGAGCATGGTCCACATTACCGGCAGCAAGTCGGACTTGTTTCCGGTGAGAGCTGGACTCCACCAAGGTTACCCTTTGTTGTCGATTCTTTTCATAATATTTATGGACAGAATTTCTAGGCGCAGTCAAGGTGTTGAAGGGATTTGTTTTGGTAAGCTCAGGATCGCTTCTCTGCTCTTTACGGATGACGGGTCCTGTTGGCTTCATCAGGTCATGATCCACAGCTCTCAGTGGAGTGGTTCGCAGTCGAGTGTGAAATGACCGGAAGAGGATCAGTGCCTTCAAATCCGAGGCCATGGTCTTGAGCTGGAAAAGTGTACTAGTTTTCTTTGTAGGGTGTCCCTTAGAGACGGGGTCATCCCATCCGGACAGCCGGTGCTTCTCCACATCGAGAGGGGCCAATTGAGGTGGCTTGGGCATCTGGTTAGGATGCCTCCTGGACGCTTGCCTGGTGAGGTATTCCAGGCATGTCGCACCGGGAGGAGACCTAGGACATGCTGGAGGGACTATGTTTCTCAGCTGGCCTGGGAATGCCTTGGGGTTCCCCCGGAGGAGCTTGCCCAAGTGGCTGGGGCTCCCTACTAAGGCTGCTACCCCAGCGACCCGACCCCGGATAATCAGAAGAAGATAGATGGATGGATAGATGGATGGAGATCAATTTAATGTCATATACATACAAGTTGTCTAAAGGTAATAGAGAAAAACAGGTGGAAATAGTTTGTTTGCAGATTATTATGGATTTTTGCAAGCAAACATCAAAAACTGTGGTACTTTGTATGTATAATAAGTAATAATGTATAATAATTATATACATATATTATTGAATAAAGTACAATATAAACAATTTAATAAGTATACACACACACACATCACATATACACACACAGACCAAATTGAAGACTAGAACAGTATGTAAATGTAGGGTCTGGCAGTGAGCAGTGGAATTGGGGATAAATAATTAGCTGGGTGATGAGTAGAGTGGCTGTAGTGTGGCAAACAAAGAGGAAATAATGAAAATAAGTGAGACAATTTCAATTAAGCAAGAAAATAAGACCAAAACTGTTGTTTTACATAAACACACTCTTAAATTATTATTGTTCTGTGTTAAAGTAAAAAAAAATACAGGTATGATTATCAACAGAATAATTTATTTGCCTTTTTTTACTACTACAGTACTAGGTTTCCGAGGATTTTTAACTGAATGTTGCATTTTACACTTTCTTTTCATTACATATACAAGAAAGTCCTTTTGATAAAGACTTAGTTCTGATTGTATTAAAACATACCATGTTTATGATTGTCAGCATTCATCTGGATAATGACTTAGACTTAGACTTTCTTTATTGTCATTTTGTATACACAGAGTGCACACAGAACGAAATTTCGTTTTCACACAGCTCAGAAAGATTGCAGTAACTCTACAGGATACCTTGCAGTGAATTACAGTACAGGATAAAAAGTGCAGTGATAAATCGCAGTCACTTACAGGATAAGTTTCAATAGATTTCCGGATAAAGTGCAGCAGTGAACAGTAGGCAGTTGAAATATAACCAAGGTAAAACAAATATAAACAATATGCAGTAAGGTGCATCAGTGATTTACCAATAGACAGTTGTGCAGCGAGGTGCAGCAGTGATTTAAAAGTAGGTAGTTAATCATGCTTGTCATACTTTTTTATAATTTAAATTCAGGTTGTTTACGGAGTCATACTGAACAGGGAAATGATGGCACAATACAGTAATTTTCAGTTTAGCATGGTGTACTTTTTATTGAGGTTTCATTCATCACCTTTGAATAAGCTGTTCCATACTGTTCCATATTTACTTATAAAAATTATTGATAATTTTGAAATATCCATCCATAGATACATAATTTTTCCACAGTGATTCTGCATAGGTATTTCCTTATATCTCTACATACAGAAGTTGTTCGGTTGCTGCTCAGTATTAAAATGCATTTGCTTTCTTTCAATTCAGTTCAGAATTAGTTCAAAATGTCTGTGTACATAGAATTCAACTTCATTTTCTGGGTCTTAGCAGTTTTGTGAAAAACAAATTTGTGTCCTTACAGACGTCTTCAGTTTAACATTTTCTTATTGTTGCAGGTCATCAAACTAATTTTAATTTCAGATAAGGATAACCTATGTAAACACAAAGCAGCAGGGTTGCATTTACTGAGGTTTAGGAACAAGGTCTTGATCCAGAAATCTGTGACGCTTTCACAAAGAATCCCAAGACTAAAAGCTGCTCTTAGTGATGTCACTTTAGGAAAAATCTTAGAATTTTCCAACGTCTACGTTTTCTTAGAATTTCACCTGGATAATATAAAAGTTATTCCTTTAGAGAGAGAGAAAAAAATTCTCCTAAAGTGAAAAAATGAGAAGTAGCGAGGAGGACTTTTAGTGAGCCTAACTCCCAGATTCTATATTCTCCGTGATTGCTCCACGGTTCCACATTCTCTGTGACTACTCTGAACGTCACCATCAGCGGACCAGCTCTCCATCGTTCACCATTAAAATAGGGAACAACTCCAATTTTCTGCTCAGTTCTGGTCTGTCAGTCTCTGGTCGGGTCAAGCTCCACAATCGCAATTGTAGCAAACAGGAAAAAGAATGTCAACAACCTCCGGCTTGTCAAGGTTACATGTTAAAAATAGAGATTGGTAACTACAAATTTTTTTTTTTTCAATATTCACATTACAATTAATTGTTTTATTTAAACATTGGACACAAACCACCCTTTTTGCACCAAATAAGGAAGTGACCGCGGATGTAATAGGCTTTGCTTTTCACAGACTCACAAAGGCGGTCTGAAATGGAGTGGACATTTGCAGGAGAGGAGGATGTGAAATTGTCTTAGGCATGGGAGATGATGGAAACAGAGAGCTGTTTGGCTGATTCACCATCTAAACTGTTGAGGAAATGAGCAAATAAACAACTTTGACAATAATACAATTATTAATATGTACATGAGATAAACTCCATCAACCCTTATTGAGGGAAATTAATTAGTTTCAGTGAAACAATGGGTTAAAGGTGTGGCTCTTGTAACTTAATTCTATTGAGGATAACTAAATAATAATAAGATAGGGGCTCTCTGAGAAGACTCTAAGACTCTTTGTGAATAAATCTGACAAGGGCAAGGCAAAATAGGGAAATCCAGGGGACAGAATCCAGGTCAAAACATGAAGCTCAAAAAAGGACATGGAAGGTACGCTGCACATTTACAAACTTTCAATAAATAAACATTTTCAATTAGCCTGTTTGTGGCATGTACCGAACCAGACTGTTCATGCTAGCAAAGCCTCCAATGTGGCTCAACTAAAACAACAAGATTAACAAGATTTAGATAGAATTCTGTTAGATTCAAATGGTGATGATATTTTCAGACAGGGGTAAGGTTGATTTTGTTGAAATGTGTATTTAAACATTTAGATATAGACTAAATATAACATTTTACATTCACTCTTATCTTTCTGTAATATAAAACTTTTTGATGTAAGACATTTAAGTGTAATAAAAAAGCAACGCAAAAAGAAATCTATGACGAGGATGAATGCATTTTCACAAATATATGTATTGTACGCTATCTGTTTTAATCAGAATAAATCCAATGAAAAACTGAATGGTGATTCCAATTAAATCCTAAATGGAGAATTAACCACGGTCAACTACTTTGGGATTACTTAGATTACACATATGCCACACAGTGCTTTTTTTAGGCACAAAATAAATTATTCTCTGCTGTTTTGAACACAAATGTGTTTAATTAAGATCTGAGAAGATTAGAACTTCATCATACAGTATGTTCCAATCAGCTGATAAGGTTGATCTGATAAGGATAAACCATGTTCTGACAAAGATGATTTCATCAATTTGTTCTTAATGCAATCATTAAGATGTCCTTTACATCATAGCCTTTTATTACCCTTGCATGTAGTCCATCTTTTTTCGCGTGTCACTTTCTGTGTTTATAAGAACAGACAGAGCAAAACATAAATGACTAACACTATAATTATATTTTTCATTTTTATTCTTTACAGAGAATGACTGAACATTGAATGAGGGCCTTCTATAGTCTTTAATCTGGACATACATGTATAACTTTCCTTATTAGTTTATGTGGCACGCTAATTTTGAGTTTGTTTTCAAAAAGTGACACACCAGATTAAAGGGAGACTAGGTGACAGCCACGGCAAATAAAAATGTCCATTTTCTTTCTCTTCAAAATTTCCTGAGTTGCTCACTGCCTATTTTTAATGCTAGTTTGCAGTTGTAGCTGTTGGTGTTGTTGTGTATCCCCTGTACACATTAGATTATATCTAACAGTTCAAGTTCTGTTTAATATAAACAAGAATCATTATTAATCAGGTGGGTCACTGTTCAAAAGGCTGCTATGAGCCTTCTCCAGTTATTCTGCACTTGTCTCTGAAACAGGTTAATTTTATTACTGTCACAGTTTCTTTTGCTCAAATCCTGATCTGGGTTTTTTAGTGTAAAATGGTGTTTCATTCTTGAAGCTTGTGGAATTGTACCCTAAAAGAAACCATTACATATGCTTTTTAGACATTTGCTTTTTAAGGTGGATTGGGAGAAGGACAAGCCTACCTCCTGGACAGCGTTATTTCCTTTTCTTGAGGCTGTGAACATTTTTTCCTCCAGTTATTCCATGCACTGTATCATTGATTATTTCTGTTGAGCTTACCAATACTTTTGTTTTCTGAAAACATCTCCTCATACCTTTGTCATAAGCTGCTGCACTTGTAATAGGTTGCCATTAACTGATTGTGTTGGCTCCACAGGAATAACTTCCAAATACAAATCTTACACCTAAAATCATCTAAATGACATTTCATTAAATTGCTTAGGAGACAGGGAAATAGCTTACCTACTACTACTTGAAACAGGACAGGTATGTTTGAACCAACATTGTTTGAGTTCTGTAAAAAATAAATAAATAAATCTACATCTGAATGAGACTGAATGAGATGTTTGTGGAGTATTCTTACCGATTTGGTATTCTTACCAATCCATTAGTGAGCTCTCCCAAAAATGTCATGTCAACAACAAATAATTCACCTCAGCTTTCTTTAAAATATGTGTTTTTTTTTCAAGGAGATTTCATTTTATTTTGGCAAAATTTAAAATCAGGTTTATTTGTATATCACATTTCAGCAACAAGGCAGTTCAAATTGCTTTGCATAATGAAAACATAAAAACAATGAAACGGTAACCGTTTGTGAAACGGAAGCCTTGTAAAAATCTAAAAAGAGAATGAAGCCATCATCTTCCATAAGATAATTGCAATTGCAAATATCTTGTCTAAGGTAAATGTTATTATGAATAGACCTTCCCTTCATAAAACATGATTGTGTTTCACTAATAATTTAACCTATGTTTGTTTGTAATCTATTTGCAAGTACCAAAGTGAACATTTTATAATCAGTATTCAATAATGTAAAAGGTCTAAAATTGTCTAAAATAGCATGGTCCTTACCGGGTTTGGGGGTAAGTGTTATTATGTCCTGCTACATTGTAGTTGGAAGGGAATATGTATTTATCGCTTCTGTCATGATTATAAATAAAGGTTATTTTAGAGCATCCCTAAAATGTTTATAAAAGTCTGCTGTAAGGCCGTCACAGCCAGGAGATTTATTCAAGGATAAACCTTCAACTGCCTTGTCCAGCTCAGTAATATTAATATCTGCATCACAGAACTGAGAGAAATCATTGTCAATGCTGGGGATTAAATAGCGAATTAAGTCAAAGAAGATTTTTGTGATATTGTTAGAAAAGTTTGAAGAATATAGTTTGGAATAAAAAGATACAATTTATTTGGTGATATCAGAAGGATTAGTTTGTAATATTCTGGTTTCTGTCTTGGTTTCTGTTTATTATTTGATCAGTTAGTTCACTCTCTGCCACAGGTTTTATTTCTGGTCTAGGTCTTGTTTTGGATTATTTCATAGCTTCTGCTCGGTTATAGTTTATTTTGTCATTTGCATTAGTTTCTGGTTTTTATTATGTGCTTGTGTTTTGCTCTGTCTTAGCTTTTGTTTTCTTTCTTGGATTAGTTTGTATTGTTAAGTATTTTGTCTAGTTCTGTCCTGTTTCCTGCCACTTGTCCTGTCAGTCCTTCAGTCACTTCACTTCCCCTGATTACCTCCACCTGTCCTAGTTAATTAGAGTCACTTGGTTTCACCTGTCCACCTGTCTATTTAAACCCTCCTCAGTTTTCTGTTTGTTGCCAGAACTTCACACTTGTCTCATTGGTAAGGGCCAGCCACATTTTTGTATTACCTGACCTGTCCTCTGTTTTTTGAGTCTGCCCCAGTTTTTGTTGTCACCTGATGTCTGCTCTGAACTTCATTGTGGATTGTTTTCTGTCTGCTTGGCTCATCCATCATCTCCTAAATAAATCCTTTCAAGTATTATTTTAGTGTCTGGCTGAATACTAGTGATGGTGAGATGAAAGCTCATGAGGCATTGAACCACTTGAGCCAACTGGTTTGAGAAAGGGTTCATTTCTTGGAGCTTCATGTGCACACGAAACCACCTACTGGCCAGGTGTATAATCACAGCCAGCTATATCTTAACACGTGTGATGCATTGATTTTTTGTCTATTATGGCTCTTGGGAATGACTTCACAAAAGGTGTAGGACGAAATCATTTGTCTACATAAATTATGTATACACATATGTGTATAATAAAATATTGTTTGAATGTATTCTCTGTGTGTAATTATTCCCAAAATAGTAGTGTCATGTGATATGGCATGTTGTGTAATAATGTTTTTCTGTGACTCATTGCGCGGATGACAAGTTTTGCGCGGATAACTGCTGGTGGAGCGGGGGGAGAACAAGTTTTGCGCGGATGACAAGTTTTGCGCGGATGTCTGGCGGAGCGGGGGGGTGGGCGTCTGCATCGACGCCGTCGGTGAAGTCGCTTCTCGTTTCAAAGTATCCATGTATTTCTGCCTGTTTTTTCCCTGCCATTCACTATATGCACGCGAGAAAGCAACGACAAAAAAACGCGTGTTAACGTCAAATAAACATGCAAGCATATCGAGTTAGTTTTTTTTTTTTTTTTTGGAATGTTGGCCGCCTCGCCAACATAGTGCTGCGGGAAACACTGAAACTATCAAAACTCTATCCACTCTCTCAACTGACCGCAATTCGCCTACAACAACCCACATTTTGAATGGAGCCTGTAGGGTTTCTAAAGCTGTCAAAATCCCGCACCGAAATCCGAGCCACTTCCCGAAGCAGTCACAAGCGAGGCTTCGGACGTGATCGTTTTCGGCCCCTCCCCTAAATTAAGCAAGCTTCGATACGCGCATTGCGGAAACGCCCCCTCCATTACTCGACACACGCCTCGAAGCCTCGGCACATCACGTAACATCACTACTGAATACTGGGTTCATCTCCTTACAAATCATTACATAGTTGTAATCTTCCCATTTATCAATGAAGTTGAAATAGTATTACTTTTCTGCCTCCTGTTTTCCAAACAACAAAAATAGGTAGAAATTATTTCTCCCTCCAATATCCATTTTGCTCTAGATCTCACATAAGCCCCCTCAGCTTTTTTTCAGATAAATATTGTTTAATTTAGAGGACAACATTAGGAATTTCTGTTTATCATTATAAGATGGAGCATTTTTGTCATGAAGGAAGTTTATTTATTTTATTGTAGTTTGTTAGATTACTTTAGAAGCCTTAACTTGAGCTTTTACAACATTTGTGGTTCTGCTTACAGGGTTAGGCGTACATGGTTCTGCTTACAGCCCACAGTGTTGGGCTGTAAGCATGACCCCCACCTGTGGAGATCAGGCCCTCATACCACCCTCATGGAGTCTGTTTCTGATTGTTTGAGCAGACACATGCACATTTGTGGCCTGCTGGAGGTCATTTTGCAGGAATCTGGCAGTGCCCCTCCTGTTCCTCCTTGCACAAAGGCGGATGTAGCGGTCCTGCTGCAGGGTTGTTGCCCTCCCACGGCCTCCTCCACGTCTCCTGATGTACTGGCCTGTCTCCTGGTAGCACCTCCATGCTCTGGACACTACGCTGACAGACAAAGCAAACCTTCTTGCTACAGCTCACACTGATGTGCCATCCTGGATGAGCTGCACGACCTGAGCCACTTGTGTGGGTTGTAGACTCTGTCTCATGCTACCACTAGAGTGAAAGCACCACCAGCATTCAAAAGTGACCAAAATATCAGCCAGAAAGCAGAGGAACTGAGAAGTGGTCTGTGGTCACCACCTTTAGAACCACTCCTTTATTTGGGGTGTCTTGCTAATAGCCTATAATTTCCACCTGTTGTCTATTCCATTCGCACAACAGCAGGTGAAATTGATCGTCAGTCAGTGCTGCTTCTTAAGTGGACAGTTTGATTTCACAGAACTGTGATTGACTTGGAGCTACATTGTGTTGTTTAACTGTTCCCTTTATTTTTTTAGCAGTATATATATGCGCGTGTGTGTGTGTGTGTGTCATGGTAATACAGATAAGTAAAGGATTCATTTCATGACTGTCAGCCTCATCAAATGGACAAGTATCACTGTACCATTCATTAAGACAAAAATATTGTCGGCTTGTTTACTGCAGTGTTAATAATCATATAATAAAATATGTGTTCCTAGACTGCAATAAATATTTTTCCTATTAGACTTTGTTTAGAGCTCTTATTGTCAACACTCATGTTTATTTAAAGCTGTGGCTGAACACTTCTGTTCTTTAGTGGGATTACATCAGTTAAGCTGACACTGCTAAACTGTACCTCAACAAACTCCATCGCTTTACAGTGAACTTCTTCTCCAGTGCGGCACTTATATCACTTGATAACAGCTGCGTTTTATGCTTAGATTTGCCTGCATGGTGAAAACTTAAGAAAATTGTATGTCAGCACTCTTCTGTTCCCCCATACCTACCGATCCAGCTGTCAAACCTGTCACTATTAACATTTCCGTGATTTCCAAGA
Organism: Fundulus diaphanus; assembly: GCA_037039145.1. Classification (NCBI taxonomy): domain Eukaryota; kingdom Metazoa; phylum Chordata; class Actinopteri; order Cyprinodontiformes; family Fundulidae; genus Fundulus; species Fundulus diaphanus. Next base: position 17,012,379 of record CM073128.1, on the reverse strand, counting down.
AGCGACCCTGTATGTGTCAGTTTGCCTTTACATGCTTTGCTTGATGGTGCAATTAAGTGAAGAAATGTCTCTCACTTCTGAACTGACTGGTCAATCAGGCTCTGAAACAGATTCAAGCAGACAGTGTGTTGACACTGATGACTGTTGTGGAGTTATAGCTGATGGGATTGCAGTGCCAAACTCCCAGTCATGACCTGAGCACGCGCATGATCATGATGGCTGGAGGACTGTCATGTCCACCACCGCTCGCAGTATCTCCCCATAATAAGCCTTGGAGGTTGCTTGTCTCCAGATTGCTGAATGTTTCTGGCCTGAATTCAATAGTCAGTTACAATGGTGACAGGGCTTCAGGCTATTGGATGAATGCCTGAGCAGCTGTTGTGACCCTGCGTATCTGACAGTTTCTCTCCTGCAGAGGGAAAAAGCAGGCACGTGAAACTGGATGTATGAGCTTGTTTCTGATTTACATTTGCATAACTGACTTCATTAGACTGTGCTGCTTATTCAGTGATGCACTATGCATGAATCTAAGGAGTACAGAAGCACATGAACATCATTGCAATGGATGGAGTGTAAGATCTGATAATGCGCATGGGTTGCTCTTCTAGTTCTGATCCCTGCTTTTTCTATTGCACTGTTTTAACTAAATAAATGTTTGGCAACATGTTTATGTTCAAATGTCTTACATTTGAACATAAACATAAATATTGTTTAAATCAAAAAATAACTGAATTAAAAAATGCAATGTTGAAAATGTATAAAAACAACAAGGAAATTAATTAAAATAAATATAAATATTTACCTGTAACTAAATGAACACTGCAAAAAATACCAATGATTTAGTTTTTTTGCCTTTAGCAAGTCTTTTGTCATAATATACATGAGTAAGTTGGGGTGAATTGATACACCTTGCTCATGATACTAGAAGGAGAAACTTAAGCAATGATTTTAGGAAAACTCAGAAACTCCATTTTCACAAATAGAGTGAAGGCTTTCCAAATCCAAAACTGTGCTCTTTGGAATCTGCAAACAGAATATGTAGAATATTTCCATTCTGGTTAGAAATTAGTCCTATCAGTAATAACGGAAGTGAAAATGATTCTAATGGCAATTCAATTATTTTGATGTATATTTATTGTGTTTTCACAATTAGCGTAAAGATTTCTTGAATTTGAAACTGTTTTGAAAAAAATTATTTACATTGGATTTTAGATTATTTACTTGTAATGATAAAATGCAGTCCTTAACTAAAATGTTTAGTTTAATGCCAACAGGGAGCTCCAAATATAATACTAAGTTTAGCGTTGTTATATGCTAACAGTTAGCCTTTGGCATACTTTCTTTTACAGTCCCTTTAAATCACTGCTATCTTTTAAGCAACTTTGACATTTCTTTTTTTATATATACCCAAACTGCTGTAACACAGAGGATTCACAACCACCAATGATTTATTCGGTGCTTTTCATGAGTGTTATAAACCAGCCAAATGAGAAGTCTTTATCAACCATCTCTGTTAACACAATGGACCAATTGAAGGAACTATTTCTCTTACTTCAAAAAAGAAATCAAACATCAATATGAAAGGCTGTCTGTTGTCCATCATCAGAATAGCTAATATTTTACCATAGAAAGTTGCATTCTAAGCAGAACTAAATTTCATGACATTTAAATATAATGAGATCTACCAGATTGCACGCCTACTACTAAGTTTTTAATGTTAAAATCCTTTATCATGATAGTAATGGTACAGAATTTGTATTTTTAAAACAATGGAATTATTCTTTAGTATATTCCCTGGAGTATTTATTGTTTGTTGCTCTAGGTTGCTGGCGAGCGGCAGGTAATACCTCACAGTTACAAAAATAGTCTCATCTCTGGCTGTTGTTTGCAGACACCATTAAATCTGTTTGGGGAGTAACCTTTGATGTTTTAACCTTTCAAGGAGAGCCACAGCTCAGAGATTGTCTCAATATTCTCAGGGAGCCCTTCGCCATCTGTAAGGGAAAGTCTCTGTGGGATAAATTCTTGTCAGTGTGATGAGGCTGAGTGCAGGAATTAAGGGGTTTGGGTGATGAAAATAGAAATTAGAATGTGCAATGTCTAATTGTGTGTTGCTTAAATTGGCTGACATGACCATCCATCTGCTAAAGGTGCGCAATGTTGGAAAGTGCTTTCTAATTAAAATACTTGAAAGATAATTTGTGGAATTGAAAACTATTTAATGTTCATTTATGTAGTTCCAACTCAATGGGAGAAAAAAAATACTGGATAAAAACTTCCTCTCTGTTAATACTGGGTACAATTGTGGATGTAGGAGTAAAGGTAACCGAGGAAGTTGAAGCTGAAGAGGGGGGATGTTGGAACAAAATGCATAATATTTATGAAGCCCTGTCAGGTTAATATCATGCAACATTTATTGACGTAGTAATGTTTAATTTAGCATACGCCACTGTAAGAAGCCATTAGGTGTTGTGCTATGATTCAGAGTTTGATGGGGCGGCTGTAATGACAATCAGATGTCCTTGAATATTTCACTAACACTGTGTCTGCTGCATTTAAAGGTGGAAAATAACAATTAATGAATCTGACTGCAGGATGTTGCACAGTTGTGCTATTGATAACACCAGCATCTTTCAGTGAATGGCTGTATAATATTCTCAATTTCAGGCTGGAACTTGATATGATTAACTTGGATAATGGTTGTAATAAAAGCAGGTGGTGCCCTTTTAATAAATCTGTCACTTTGCCAAATGGTTAAAAATATAGAAGCATTTTGGTGAATGATAAAAGCGCTAACATGAAGAGCACTTGGTTGAAACACATCAGGCAGATTAGCTGAGAACCTTAGTTTACCACTGAAACAAAACAAAAAAAACACTCAAGGTCAGCTCAAAGAGGGCTGAACTTAGTGATAAACCACCAGACTCTCCAGTGATGCCTGTGACTCTGCAACACAAAGAGAATGACCAGGTGTCCCTTTGTCCTCTGTGATAAATGCCTTTAATTTGCTCGTACCTAAGCTGATGGATTGTGTCGTGCCAGCTGTCTGTCTCTTGTGAGGGATTCTAAGACATTTCTTTTAACACCAAGTGGGTGACAATAATTTACATATGGATTAAAGAATATATTATCATATCAGATACAGACATGGATCACTGGGAAAAAAACCTCAATGAAAACACAGCTATCAGCTGGATATCGCTCAATGTGATGCATATGGATGAAGATTGTAAGATGTGGTTCCTTGTGTGCTCAGCGGGATGTGGAACAATGCTTCTTTTTTGCAAAGAGCTGACCATAAACTGTATCTAGAGGAACATCAAAGTTTGTGATAATCATTATTTTCAAAGACATTCTTGCAGCAGCTCAATCTGCACAAACTAAGGGTCACATTGTTTTTAGTTATTTCATAACTGATGACAAATTTTAAATACCAAATGACCAAGACAAAAAAGAGATCATCTGTGAAAAAAATCTAATATATCTTGTTGGTATTTTTTTTTCTTTTAAGACAACTTTTTGTTTTGTTTCCTTGATATATGATGCAAACACTGCTGTGCCGATGATGTCCCTCAGTATAGAAAATGTATCTTTACAACAGATCATTATCCATCTGCCAAGGAGTAGTGGCACTAAGATGGCAATAATACTGCTTGATTTACCTAAATGGCGTACTCCATTAGATCAGAGTTCAGTATATTAGCCTAGAAGAGGAATCAGGCTTACATAAATGGCGTACTGTGAGATGGAGAACATGTGCGCTTTAAAATTGCTCCATTATCAAAGTTACATCAGACAGACATTATAAACAACCCCTGCCAGTGGATTTATTTGTACAAAAAACACCACAGAGTTGTGGCAGTAACAGTGGTCCTTTTCACTGTTCTGAAAACCCATTACTGTGCTGAGCTGTGTAGTTAACTGAAGTGAGAATAACAATGAGAACCATGAAGGCAAAGAAAGAAGAAAGTAAAAAAAAAACTGTCTCATCCTTGTAAAACTGTTTTATCTTCATCTATTTATTTTTCAGTTTCAGTCTTTAGCGTTAATAAGTACAATGTGCAATCACCAACCAACTTATTAGGTATACATATTTATTTGGTTTTTAACTCAAACAGCTTATCAGCCAAGCACATAGAAGCGACTCAATGCATTTAGCTCTTCGGACATGATGAACACACTTACTGAAGTTTAAACTGCTCATCAAAATAGCATGTTTTGTAAGACTTTAACAGGACCAAAGTGCAGACAGGAACCCAGAAGACACATGGTGAAAACAACGATGTGATGATAACAAGGGAAAACTTACAATAAGGCACATGTAATGGAGCACAGGCATGGTAGTTGAAAAGAGAAGACATAGGCATTGCAATTGAATAATCCAGCAACTGAACAGTGACAACCGGACATCTTATATACAGGGGAAAGAGTGGAAAAATTAATTGCAACATATGTAAAAGTAATCAGGGGGAAATTAAGGAACAGATAAGATGAAGAAAAAGGAACTGAGGGGAGGGGAGAAATGAGCAAGATTTGAGAATAGGGAAATACATGGAAGAAAACAGAAATAACACAAAATATACAAAGAACAAAAAATAAACTAAGAACGTAAAACAAATTAACTAAAATGACTACAATTAGAAAATATAAACAGAAGAGAGAAAAAGAGACACAAAAGAAACACCTTAGAATTATGATACAAAATGGGGAAGAAAATTAATTTGTTACTTTGAATGCAGTATGGTTGTTATTGACAAGTCTGAGTATGGTCTGAGTACTTGAGAAACTGTGTGTTTACTAGGATTTTCACACACAACTACCTCTCGGGTTTATAGGACAACATGCAAAAAACAGGAAAAAAGCATTACTGCTCCACTTGTGAAAGTAAATCTGTTGGGCTCTTTTTGACTCTAAGAAAGCAATTCTGAGCGCTACCCTGCCAGACAGGACATACTAAATAAATAAATAAACAAACAAACAAAACAAAAAAAGATCCAATGCCCTCCGCAGTCACCTGGTTTCAATCCAATACAGCAGACTGTGGCAGAGCAGAAGATTTGCATCACGAATGTGCATCTGACAAATCTCCAGAAACTATCAGAAGGTGTAAAGCCAATACAGACCCAAATCTCTGAGGATTGTTTTCAACAAGTTGAACCTTTGCCAAGAAAAATAAGGAAATTCTGCAGGATCGTCCAGCGAATAAAGTGGCCATTGAGTGTATTGTCTTTAAATCATAATGATGTCCTTTTTAACTCATACCATTAAAAATGTACAATAGATGTGGAAGAAGAGAAAAAAAAACATCTGTCATATCAGACATTCCATTTTGAAAATATCACAGAACAAAAATTTAATTCAATTCAATTTTATTTTTAAAGCGCCAATTCATGAAACATGTCATCTCAATGCACTTTCCAAAGTCAAATTCAATCAGATTATACAGATTGCGTCAGATTATACAGATTGGTCAAAACATTTCCTATATAAGGGAACCCAGTTGATTGCATCAAAATCCCGACAAGCAGTTTTCACTGGGAGAGTCGTCTGCATTGTCCATGGCTTTGCAGCAATCCTCATACCGAGCAAGCATGAAGCGACAGTGGAAAGAAAAACTCCCCATTAACGGGAAAGAAAACCTCCAGAAGAACGAGACTCAGTATGAACGGTCATCTGCCTCGATCGACTGGGGGATAGAGAAGACAGAGCAGAGACACAACAAGACAGACAAAAAAGCACAGAAGCACACATTGATCCAGTAATCTGTTCTACATTAGATGGTAATAGTGGGTGATCTGTCTTCCAGATCACCCACTACTATGCCAGACCAGGTGTACCTACTATGAAGAAAAAAGAGAGAGAGAACAAAAAATTAAAAGCTGAAATGACAACAAGCAATGCAAATTGAAGAACAGTAGAGCCCAGTAGAGTGAGGAAAATAGACCCTGATGTCCTCCAGTAGCCTAAGCCTATAGCAGCATAACTATAGAGATGGCTCAGTGTAACATAAGCCACTCTGAGTGTCCGCCTCACGGACCAAAACCAGGAGTTGGTTCCACAGGAGAGGAGCCTGATAGCTAAAGGATCTGCCTCACATTCTACTTTTAGAGACTCTAGGAATCACCAGTAGACCTGCAGTCTGAGAGCAAAGTGCTCTATTAGGAACATATGGGGTAATCAGAGCTCTGATATATGATGGAGCTTGATTATTAAGGGCTTTATACGTGTGAAGAAGAATTTTAAATTGTATTCTTGATTTAACAGGAAGCCAATGAAGGGAAGCTAAAATAGGAGAAATATGATCCCTCTTGTTGATCTTCATCAGGACTCTTGCTGCAGCATTTGGGATCAGCCGAAGACTTTGAACTGCATTTTGTGGACTTCCTGATAATAAAGAATTACAATAGTCCAGCCTTGAAGTAACAAATGCATGGACTAGTTTTTCAGCATCACCCCTGGATGGAATGTTTCTAATTTTGGCAATATTCCGGAGGTGAAAAAAAGGAAACTCTGAAAACCTGTTTAATATGGGATTTAAATGACATGTCTTGGTCAAAGATAACACCAAGAGTTTTTACTTTATTACCAGAGGCCAAGTTAATGCCATCCAGATTAAGTGATTGATTAAGAAGTTTATTTCTTGAGGACTCTGGTCCAAAGATTACAACTTCTGTCTTGTCAGAATTTAAATGCAGGAAATTTAAAGTCATCCAGCTTTTGATGTCATCAAGACATGCCTGTAGTCGAAGTAATTGATTGGATTCATCAGGATTTATGGATAAATATAGTGTCATCAGCATAGCAGTGGAAATTAATCCCATGCTGTCTGATAATTTTGCCAATCGGAAGCATATATATATATATCCATCCATCCATCCATCCATTTTCTGACCCACTTAATCCCTCATGGGGTCGCGGGGGTTGCTGGTGCCTATCTCCAGCGTTCACTGGGCGAGAGGCGGGGTACACCCTGGACAGGTATATATATATAACTATAATACACCTTCCGGTGATACTTGGACACGTCATCAGTGATTTACCCGGGGTCATGGGGTGTTTCGGGTCTTTAATAATCAGACACCCTCACCCGGACGACCCAGCCGGGGGCGATCACTACCCGGCTTGTGTCCAAGTAGCGCACCACGGATCCCCCCTACGGATCCACAGCCACCGCGAGGCCTTTTCTGCGGCCTCAAGAATGTTCTTGGTGGCTTTCCTCAACTGTATATATATATATATATATATATATATATATATATATATATATATATATATATATATATATATATATATATAGTAAAGAGAATTGGTCCAAGGACTGAACCCTGTGGTACTCCACAAGTGACCCTAGAGTTTGAAGAAGATTTATTATTAACGTGAACAAACTGGAATCAGATAACCAGCCTGATGCTTTCCCATTAATCCCTACAGTATGTTCAAGTCTTTGTAGGAGAATATTGTGATCAACTGTATTAAATGCAGCACTGAGATCTAACAGGACAAGTACAGACACAAGTCCATTATCTGAGGCCATGAGAATATCATTAGTGACCTTCACCAGAGCTATTTCAGGGTTATGATAAGATCTGAAGCCTGACTGAAACTCTTCAAATAGGTCATTCCTATTTAAATGTTCACATAGTTGATTAGCAACTACTTTCTCAAGAATTTTAGATAAAAAAAGAAGATTAGATATAGGTCTGTAATTTATTAACTCACCTTAATCAAGAGAAGGTTTCTTAAGTAAATGTTTAATAACAGTTACTTTAAAAGCCTGTGGTACATATCCATTTACTAAGGATAGATTAGTTATGTCTAAAATAGGGCCCCTGATCAAAGGGAATACCTCCTTAAACAACTTGGTTGGGATTGGGTCTAACATACAGGTAGAAGGTTTAAGTTAGATGAAGCTAAATTTTTAGATAGCTCAGAAAGCTCTATTGCTTCTAAACAGTTAAAACACTGCACAGGTTCTAAAGATTCCTCCAATGCTGCCTCACTTACTGAGGACAAGGTAATCATTTTTGGGAGGATGCCAATTATTTTTAATAGAATCAATTTTATTTATGAAGAATCCCATAAAGTCATTACTGCTAAGAGGATGGATCAACGGAGCTGTGACTCTGGGTAAGTTTGGCAACTGTACTGAAGATAAATCTAGGATTATTTTTATTCTCCTCAATTAATGATGAAAAATATGCTGCTCTAACTCTGCGCTGGGTCTTTTTATACAACAGTAGACTGTTTTTCCAGATTAAGTAGGATTCCTCTTGGTGTGTAGAGTGCCATTTTTTCTCCAATTTCCTAACATTGTGCTTCAAAGAATGCAGCTCTAAATTAAACCAGGGAGCCAGCTTCCTGTGAATAATCACCTTCTTTTTCAAGGGAGCTACATTGTCTAATGCAGAACCCAATAAGGAAGTCACACCGTTAACAAAGGCGTCTATTTGTGAATGGGAAGAAACAACATTACTGCCATCTGCAGGGCATTTCTGCAATACTGAGGATATAGAAAGGGGGACAGATTCTTTAAAGTTTGATACAGCATTATCTGATAAAGATCTACTATAATGAAAACCTATTTTGGGGGTGGAGAACTCAGTTAAATTTAACTCAAAGGTTATTAAAAAATGGTCAGATAGGACAGGGTTGTGAAGAAATACTGTTAATTCTTCACAATCAATGCCATATGTCAGCACAAGGTCTAAAGTATAAAGCCAAGAGTGCGTCGGTTTATGCACATTTTGAGCAAAACCAATTGAATCTAGGATAGTTTTAAATGCTACACTAAGGTTATCACATTCTGTGTCAACATGAATGTTAAAATCCGCCACTATAATAACATTGTCAGTATTTAACACCAAATCAGATAAGAAGTCTGACAACTGATCCAAAAACTGAGAGTAAGGGCCTGGTGGACGATACAAAACAATAAACAGAAGAGGTTTTATTGCTTTGCAGTTTGGATGAGGGAAACTGAGGGTTAAATGTTCAAAAGAATTTTAGTTATTAATTGGCCTGGGAGTAATTAATATATTAGACTGAAAGATGGTTGCTACTCCTCCTCCTCTTCCCATAGATCTGGGAATGTGGAAATTTAAATAATTTGAGGGAGTACACTCATTTATACTAACATAGTCCTCTTGTAGCCAGGTTTCTGTGAGACATAATAAATCAATCTGATTATCAAAAATCAATTCATTGACTAACAAAGTCTTTGGAGGGAGAGACCTTATATTTAATAGACCACATTTAATTGTTTTATTTTTTGGTTCAAGGTGGCCGTATTGATATTTATTAGATTTTTATGATTGACCATAGCTTCCCAGATCACATTGTTTGATAAGATATAATCACATAGCAATCACATAAGTGAGCTACCTTTTCATAGGAATAGTAGTATGGAAATCAGTAATTTCATAATTTAGCTTTTATTTACCTTGTTCTTGGTGCAGCTTCTTGTTTGATATTTGTTGAACCATTAAATGCAGTTAGTAGTATGCATTATAACCATTATATTCTGCCTTGAACCCACATTATTCTTGTAGTGTTGATATTTTCCCACCTAGCATATGTTTGTTATTGGCCAAGCCAAGTTTGCTGTGCTAATTGCAGTAGCATACCTTGGCTGGTTTGCTTCTTAGCCTAGACAAACGTGCACAAATACACATCTCTGAGGGTCCTTGCAGCTTTGATGATCCTCATTTGCCTTATATCTCTATATGATCCTGAAGAATCATATAGTCATTGCTAAGATAAAATATATGACTTTAGCTTTAAGAAAAAAAAGGTATTATAGTTATGTTATTTAATCAGTATACCTTAAGTCCGGCGACGCCCTGAAAGGCTGCGGCTGCGTACAGCTCATGACAACTTGCGGCATTTTCTACAAAATATGCCGCCTAACACGCTACAAACTATTCATCGACCCAGTAGATAAGTACTTGACTGCCAATGCCTGCTGGAGTTACGGTCATCTAGTTGTTTTCCATACAAATGCCTTTTTGCACCATTATTTTTGCACATAAACAATGGTTGAACATTCTTCTCCACACTGTTCTTGCACACTGTTTTTCTCCTGCATCTGATCAATGCTGCACTTTACCAATCCTAACTGTACAACTTTCATGTAACCAATGGATTATTTTCCATTGGTTTCTTACAGACAAGGAATCAAGAAGAATATGGAAAACAACCAACAAAACCATTTTATGTTTGCTCTTGTCACTTTGTTAAAAAGTGAGGGAAGGAAATCCTTACCTTGCACGATGGTTGGCTACAACCGTCTACCAGAGATAAAAACCTGGCCTCTGAAAAGGATTATCAGCATTGCTAAGATAAAACATATGACTTTAGCTTTGAGACAAAAAGGTATTATAGTTATGTTATTTATCAGTATAAGAGTTTAAGTCTAATGACCTGAACTTCAGTTTTTTTGCAGATAAATCTCAGGGGGCAGTATTCTCTTGACCTTCTTTTATGCTCACAAATCTCAATAGTATATTTTTTTATAGACAGGCTGTCTGTCAGATGACTCTGCAATTGTGGTGTATCTGGATGTAATGGACAGCATTCTGGGTGGACCAATTTGTGACATGACTTGGACAAATTTTTTTCATATTGATTGTGAACAAGACAAAGGATGCCATTAAAGACTTTTGGGGGGACGAGTAATAAACCAAACACTATTTCCATAGGACAGCCAGATTGCAAATACTTCACCTGGACTACATACTGAGGATATCTACAGCAAGGGATCAAGCAGACTCCACTTCTTGTGGAAGATTAGGCCATTCAGCTTTGCAACAAGATCCTGCACATCTTGTAGAAGTCTGATAGTGTAATTTGCTTTGCAGCCATCTGTTGTGGCAACACTATCAAAGCTGGTGACAAAAAGAAACTGAATAAGCTAGAGGAGACGGACTAAGAGTTGCCTTGTTTACAATGAAGGAAAAACATTTCTTTTTTTATTTATAATACTAAGAACTATATATATATATATATATATATATATATATATATATATATATATATATATATATATATATATATATATACATATACACACTCACATACAATGCATGTATAAAGGGATTTATTCTCTGGTTGATTGTTAGGAACCAGTGTATCTATATGTTAACTTTCTATGTTAAAGTACTTCTTGATTCTGAGATCATACAAGTTGCTATATATTAGAAAGTTCACATGTTATTATGACCCGAGGAAAAAAAAAAGGAAAAAAATTTGATGAAAAAGTGGATTTTTAAGGCTTTTTAGCTCAAGGCTCATAAAAAATTATGACGTAATTCGTAGGCAAGCGTTGATCTGTTGATATGGTAACAAGATACTTCCTGCTTGCAAACTCGCTTTCTCAAACACAAATAGACGGATCAAACATGGCTAAAAAGTGTGTGGCTTATGGTTGGTCAAATACCAACAAGGATAATGTCTCCTTACACACATTTCCGAACCCGAAAAGTCCCGGTGTTGTGCGAAATTCAGTTCCCCTGTGAAAAGCTGTTCCCCTCTGTGTCAGGAGCACTGCAGCAAGAGAGGCAGGGTTTCACGGCGCTTCTGATCGGTTTCTCGGTAAAACAACTCATATAATCATGTCAAGGTTGTAACATTCAGTTTAATCGGCAGCTGTTGTTTACGCTACATAAGGATTTACCAGGAAGTCTACACTCTCGCCTTTTCAGGAAGTCTTAATTTGTGTGCCCTGCTATCAGCCAGTTTCCATCCTCTTATTTCAGCAATGGAAAATCATAAATACACACTACGTGTTGGAATACTGTGTTAGGTGACTTACTTTTATTTGTCAGGCTTAAGTGACAAAAGTTGGAAAAAGACCGATTATCTTGGCGTTTAAAATAACACAAAACACAAACTGAATTTCGCACAACACCGGGGGTGAGAAAATCCTTGCTGAATGGAATCGCCAAGCAGCCGGTAGCCTCTAAACTTTCATTTCAGGCGGAGTGTCTGTCCCACTCCATCCTGAGCCCAGAGAAGCTCCCTGCGCTCAGTCAGAGCCCACCGAGACCTCTGGATGTCTCCTTCTCTCCTCCTCACCCATCGCGCATGGGAGCGGAGAAATCTCGCTGTCATCACAGCAGCCTGCTGTGAAGCGACCTGTTCTCCACACTACTTCTCAGTGCGTCCGCTCTCAGAGCGCTCACGTCCAGATTATTAAGTAAAATTCCAGGAACACATAGTGCTGAGACACTGTGGTTTGTGCTGAATGTACATCTTTTTCTTTTATGCACTGTTTTGGCGGATTTCAGCCGTCATAAACGATGCCAGGCAAATGGGCTTCTACGAGTTGTTCCCGTGTTTACATCTGAACTGTCAGCCAGAACCGCGATTATAAGCCCTGATTCCAATTATACACCAGCAACCCCTTTCGTTTATTCTCCTAAAATGTTTTTCTCAGACTTACCCGAGTCGTAACAGACGCTTGCGCTATCTTTCGTGTTAAAATCATCACTTTGTGAATCACCATCTGAACTCTCTGTAGCATAGCCTGGGCTCCGCCTACGAACTACGTCATCGTACCACGTGACCCAAGTTGGGGATTTTCAGCCTAGCGGTCGCCGAGGGACAATTTTAAGTCCTTAAAAAAACCTTTAACGGCGCAATCACGATCTCAATGCCACATTTTTTGAAAATATGGTCACTAATGCATGTATTTCCGAGTTGGTCGATCTCAGAATCAAGAAGTACTTTAACTATGAACAATATTTTGTTTCTTTTCAATGACAAACTCTTTAACAGTGCATCCTCTAATTTAAATGTATTTTATTAGCATTTTATGTGATAAGAACAAAAACTGTGAAGTGGAAGGAAAGTATTCGCTCACCTCTCTTGACTCGCATATGAACTTAAGTGACATCCCATTCTTAATAGATAGGGTTTAGAAATATGACATTGTGAGAGACGGGAAGTGCTTTTTGTTGTGAAATGTGTGCTTTTATTGTGGTTTTATTTTGTTGTGCTCTTATTTGCATGACTTCCCGGTTTTAGTGTTTTTATTTGCTGCCGCTTCACTACCTTTTACTCACTATTAATGCAGGACACCCTGACGCATGTTTTAATTGGAAGGAAGGAGGAAGAATACGGGGAGGGCCGCAGAGAAAGGATGAGGAGGCAGACGTCACAAGCACCGCACAGCACCACGAGAACGAGAAGACACACGCTACAAGAACCACAGACGCACACTGGGACTACACAGTGTTACTACGAGACATACACGCAGAGGCAGGGTGAGGAGCTCTGCGAACAGCATGAGTACCAAACTGGTTTTTGACAGGAGGAGGTCGGGGCAAATGAAAGTGTTACTTTGGCGTTTTCCAGTCAGGTTTCTGTGCTCATCACAGTATTGAGACGGCCCTGATTAAGGGGTTCATACAAGACCATTGTTAATAGCTATGCTGCTTTCTTCTTACCTTACTTGATGTTGCTATGATGTGGTCTTAATATTGTCAGCTCCCATTGCTCAACAACTTAAAAATAACTATGAGAAAGGCCGCCCTGTATCCACGTTTCTTTTTTTTTTTTACAAAACTTTATTGAGCACTTCCAGAATCAATTACATTCACCATTACTTCCGTAAACAGTTCACTACTGTGTGACGTCTCCTGTTATCTGTGCATGCGGCTCACTTTGCAAACTTGAGACAGAAGTCTGATGATGGGCTCATTTAATAGTATTTAATAGTAATATGAACTGCCACCTCAAAAAAATCCAATTTCAGCAAAACATCTGAATTGGGGGGGGGGCTTGGAGAGCATATTTGACGTTTCTGTTCCTTGTTCCTCCCTTCAGTCCTAGTGGGGACATGTAGGGGAAAGAACACTCCTGAAATGTTTTGCTTTGTTTACTATATTCTTCAAGCAACTGCAAAATATTGTACATTGATGTGATTATGGGTGGTTTCTGCAAAGAACTAGGTGGTGACAAAGACAAACGCCATGGAACTTTCTGTTATTTGACTCAATGTTTAATTTGCTTCAACATATTGAAAGTGCAACCCTATAAAAGAGGACACACTAAGGATGTTCACATTTCAAAAGCTACCAGTCTTGATGTTGCTCTGGCACATTATTTCTGGGTAGTCTTTGATCTTTTTGTAACACCAAAAATCAACATTAGATCTAAGACTCTTAAAAAAGGCACTTGAGAATTTCAGAGGATTTTTTTAAAAATGATATCTAATCTAGATATGTGACAGGTTCACATTTTCTATTCAATTTTTATTTAGCAACATAATCTAAGATTTTTAATAGGATTGATTTAATTAAGATTAAAATTAAATTGATGTGAGCGAGAAGCACTGTGGGGAGACACTCATTCTGTACATTCTCAGGAAAGAGATTGATTCAAATTAAGCTTTAACGTCATACAGCCTGGTGAAAAATAATGTATATAATTTTTTTTAATTATAAGGTTTTATGTCAAGAAAGCAAAACTACTGAATGCCTCTGCAGACATTTTGGTCAAATCTTTAAAAAGTAAAATTACATAAATCTATGTGAAAACTTGATGATTGCTACTTAAGTCTGAGAGTAATTTTTAAAGTTCGGCAGCTTCCTTTTAGAAACCCCCCATACCTTAAACACTGCTATGTGAAATGTCTGGTACTCCTCTTTACTTCAGGGGTAAAGACATTAAAGGAGCATTTTCTTAATCCCCAAAGGCAAAACCAGTTACAGTATATGCATGTGGAATTTTTGAACACACTATCTTCAAAAACAACTATGTTTATCCTATCCAAAAAGAAAAGGGGGTTTATATGTAATCTAAAAGTATAGCTCTCAGAACAGTGACCAGACAGGTAGAGAAATAATCTGTAAGGTAATTTATATGGACCTTTAACTTTGAAATGTAAAATCACTGAAACACATTACAATTATTTTGTGCTGTAATACTTAATTTTGTCATTTACTCAACTATGTGAAATACTTGTATATTTAGTACATCCCTCATGTCTTCTGAAGTAGATTAAAGGAGCTGCTTCTGGGACCACAATTAGGCAGATGTCTTTGATGTTACTTTAGTTGTTTGGCGGTATTGAGATACTTTAATGACTCTCAATTCAACACAGCACTGGATTTGAAATCATTTTCATTCGCTCTAAAGCATTTATTGCTTAGTCTCCCTACTTTTACATCTTCTTAGTGCAAATCTAGCCATAAACCTTTCAGGTCATCAAGTGTAGCTGATTAGGATTAGTCATTGGGCTCCAAACAGGCTGACCTTATGTCAATAACAACCTTGTTCACATTCGAAAATAATGATCACAGGCAATTACTACTTGTGCTTTAGCCACAAAATACCAGGGCTTGTAATTTGCAGTGTACATAAATTATAAGATTCTGATAACCAAAAGGAGCGCTTCTTTTAAATGATACTAACTTGCAGTGATCCTATTGAACTGTGTTGGTCAGTGTTGACATTAAATAGCTGTAGCTGTGTTTCTTGATCACCTCAATCTCAAGTACACAACTTGATATTTTCATAAATCAAGAAAAGGCAAGTTTATTGTGATTACACTATGCATACATAAAACCAAATGTTTACAAGTCATCAAAGGAAAGACAACAAACATCTTTATGAATTAGTTAACGTCATCAACCTAAAGCTTTGCAAATAAATAAATATGTTAAAATACAGATATGCAAGGCAAATTTAACTCCAACTTTAGATCAAATAGGAAGATTTTTCCAAATGCATTTCTTTCTCCGCTTTTTCTCCTACTGAAGCTTTTGGAAATGCATTCAAAATTATATTCAGACTCCCATATTGTGCATCTACCTTGTGTAACAAATATATAGGAAAATAGAGAACCCTGTCTTATTTAAACAATGTTCCAACTGATTTTTTTCACACATCAATGCTTCTACCAACTTTTTCATTGAAAAATGTAACAGCATGAGCATCAGTGGTCTGCACAGCTAACCGAAAAGTTAGCATTGCAAACTTATATTCCACACACAAAAATATTAGCTTCGCAGCTGTTAAACCAAAGATAAATAAGGAAATTTGAGGAAGCTAATGCTAGCCGCTTGTCAGTAACGGTTGTCAGTCTGTGTCACACGTCTTAAGACAAAAGTTGCTGCACGTACACACATGGCACAAGACGAACATGCGCAATACTGCATGTTTGAGGGGATAGCTGTTTTAGTTCAAGATAATAGATTTTAAACTTTAACTTTCACATGGCAGTGAAGGCTTATGAGAACAATATTCTATCCCTCTGTGCCCACACTGCAGCATTTAGAAAAAAATATGTATGTAAATCGGGAAATCATTCCAATGTTGTCAGTTATTTTGGGAGAAACAAGCAACCAGCTCTATTAGATGAGCAAGCCCAAAGTCACTGATAATAAGCGGACCTGGCAACACTGCTGGAAGCCTGTAACACAGTGCTGAGCATTTCTGGAGGTCACTTTTCCACTCTATCATAATTCTTTTAACAAACGTGAAATAAATCATGATGTTTAGGGTTACTTGTTGTTGTAACATCAGTGATACATATATTTAATGTGCGCAATTTGTGACTAGAAAAGCATAAAAAAGATTGGCTTCATCATTGCTCTGTAGAATAAACATGTTTCCTATATTACACATGCAGGTTAGATGTCCCTCTAGGATTGCCGTATGGCAGTAAGCCACCAGTTTTGTACAGAAGTGTTTGGAAAAAAACAGTCCCATTGAGCCATGCAGCAACCCAGAAGCCCAGTTCCAAGTCCAGTCTCCTTCCACCTCATGCGGTGCTGGTGACAAACCTGAAAAGCTCAGTTCCAATACTAATTAAAAGGACTAGTCACACAGCAGCACGATGTTAATGAAACACAGCTACCAGTATCTGTTTTTGAGCTATGGATATCGGACCACATCATAACAAGAAGAAAGGTAAGCTGAAAACAGCATCACTTTTTACTATTATATATATATATATATATATATATATATATATATATATATATATATATATATATATATATATATATATATATATATATATATAATGTGATGAACAAAATGTTAGCCCTGTAATTATCTATTTTTGCTATTATTGCCCCTGTTTCTTTATTCAAGAGGTATCAGCTCTCTGAACAATGTAAAATGAGAAAGAAGGTTATGATTAAGAATTATTCCATAATAGGTCAAAATAATAGCACAAAAATAAGTACACAATGTGAATAATACAGAGAATCAGTTTACCTTCAGCGCTGGACCACAGCTAAGCCATCTTTAGGAGAGTTGGCAAAATCATGTGGGACAAAACATCAGGCTCCACCTCTTTTTATGCTCAAAGCTTCATCCTATCAAGATGTTTCCCTTTGTGTGTGTTAACCTTGTCTATTTGTAAAGCCGGGCATACACCGCACAATATTTTCAATCGTGGTACTCATATACAGCTCAAACTGTACGACGAAACCGCAGGGTTTAAAAGTTCACAGCTCACAATATATGTTCTTACACTGTGCAGCTCGATGCTCTGATGCGACCTGACTGCTCACACTGTGCGTTCAAAACCCACATGTCGGACTCAGCCCCGTAGAGAGATGGCGCTACTCGGACTCGTCTACCCTGAAACCAAATGGTAAAAATAATTGTATGACGTTCAAGTGGATAACAAATAAAAAGGTTTTCACATACTTACACAGTGAGGTCAAACCAGATACATTTACAAAATTATTTCTGGACATAGATATTTTATCTGACATTTTTCTTAGTTAGAAAAAAAAACAATTTAATTAAGTATGCCATTGTACTTGTGTCCAAGTTACCAACTACTCCTCCTGATCCACAGCCATCTTGAGGCCTCCAGATTTTGATGGCATGTGTGCACAGCTGACTTATAATGCCTATGAGTGTTTGGTGCAATGACTGGCTGGCTAAGCCCTGACAGCCAACATTGATTTGTTCCATGCAGGCTTTTCCGACACTTCTCCTGTAATTCATCACTATCTTTTGCGTTTTGGAAAGCTTCCCATGCCTACCCACCCACTGCCAAATTGCCAACCAGAATGCTGCTCTTTCCACTGCCTCATGTGCCCAGCAGGGCCGAGCTCAATTTGTGGCAGCGGCATCTGACACCGGCACTTCCTGTGGCATGCGGTGATTTGTGGCATGCGGAGTGGCATGCGGAGTGGCATGCGGAGTGGCATGCGGTGTGGCATGCGGAGTGGCATGCGGTGTGGCATGCGGAGTGGCATGCGGTGTGGCATGCGGTGTGGCATGCGGAGTGGCATGCGGTGTGGCATGCGGTGTGGCATGCGCAGTGGCATGCGTGTGGCATGCGGAGGCATGCGGTGTGGCATGCGGTGGCATGCGGTGTGGCATGCTGTGTGGCATGCGGTGTGGGATGCAGTGTGGCATGCGGTGTGGCATGCTGTGTGGCATGCGGTGTGGGATGCAGTGTGGCATGCGGTGTGGAACTGCTGTTTCTGTTTTTACGCAAACTGTTTGTTACAGACGTCTGTTACACTATAGCTACTTGTAAATAATCATATTTTTATTGCATTATTTCCAATAAAAGCTGAACCTCCACCAAGTCCTAGGACTTCTTGTGACACCTCCACCAACTACTGGCTGTTCTTGTGGCAGCAGGAGTGGCAATTGCGGTGGTGGCTGCAGGACTTTCACTGGTATGCACTTACCAAGAAGATGTCACGGCTGTTGCTGCATTCCTGTTGCTGTGTGTGGGCAAATGATTTGTTAGCTACCTGTTACTATTTATGGTCTTTCTCTCTTTACTAGTGACCTATCATATATTATTTTTAATGTGTTTCAATACAGATATATGCACACACACACACACACACACACACATAAATATATATATATATATATATATATATATATATATAGAGAGAGAGAGAGAGAGAGAGAGAGAGATACATACATGTGTATGTTTGTGTATATAGTAATAGTTCTTGTATATAGTAATAAAAAGGATTAAAGTGTATGAGTGGCTGTGTTTTGCAGCATACATAAATTCTGTCAGAGTATTCAATTACTTTTAACCACACTAAGAACATTTAAATGCACTAAACTTTTACTTATAATACTCTAGCTTTAAATTTTTCAGAAAAAAAAGAAGGAAAAATCAAATAATCAGCGAGTGTATGTGCACGATGTTGCTATGCAACTTCCGCTAACTGAGGGCATACACTTCCGGTGAGGCTGTTTACCCACGGCAAGCAATGGCGTTCTACACTCGCTGCCTTCAGGTCCTTCCAAACGTCCTCCGCTTTATGCGAACATTATCATCACCACGGAGGAAAAAAGGAGAAAGACTTCAAGTTTTACGTGTGAAAGTACATTGACAACTTTGAAGGTAAGTAAAGTACCAGTCGTCACTGCTAAGCCACTGTTAACTACGTAGGTAGTTTTTTTTATACTGTACTGTCTCGTTTTCACTTATAATATATTTGTTTTAATTACAAACTCCATAACTCCAAAGCCATTGTTTCAGATGCTATTTCGATGTTTTAACCACAGTGTCCAACAAAGACTCGTCAGGGAGAATGAACGTCAGGCCGGTCTGTTACAGATCGATGCGCAAAAATTATAAGCCTCATGAACTCAGAGTAGGGTGAAATCACATAAAATGATCATCTGTTGTATGAAAAGAGGACTATTTTGGGGGTCTTACGTAGCTCGTGTGCAGCGGAAGTTGTAAGGATTCCTAGCTGTTGTGTGTTGGAATAGTAGCACACACATAAGCTAACTAACTTTAGCATTAGCTTAGCTACACGAGAGCCCCAGAAGCTAGTCTGTAATGACTTCTGAGTGTCGTTATAGTGTAAGTTTAAACATATTTGACTCTGTTAATGCTAAAGCCAGTTCATAGACCTGTTCATTCAGCTCTTTTGCTTCTTTTTACTTCATTTAAAGATTGGAACACAGTACAGCTTCCTATGGGACGTCTGTTGTTGTTGTTTACGTTGCGTTTGTTTGGTTGGTTGGCATTTATGTTAAAAAATGTGCATCTTATTTAATTTATGACGTTAGGGAAGCATTACTTTTTGTAAATCAAGTTTCTTTATAATATGCATCGTGTCCAACAGTCACTGACGTGATGACTTTACATTCCCTCGTCTAAGCCTCCTCAAAGTTGTAGTTTAGACGCTTTGTGATGCTTAAAAAAAGCTTGAAATCAACACCCAAAGCACATTGTGCTGCAGAGATAGTTCTTACTCTGTAGACAACTGCAAGCTTTCATTTGTAGCTTTGCAAATAGTTAAAAAAAATTTTTTCAATGGAATTGGAATGTCAACCCAAAGTACATTCATTCATTTCATCTTAATTAAGAACAGACGTGAGGATACATCAGCTAAGGTTTAAAAAAATAACCACATTTTTGTCCTGCACTTCTTTCCAGTTTTTTTTTTTTCACTTGTCGGCACTTTCTGCTTGCTAAAAAATTCTGACATAACCATTGCATAGTTTGACAGTTTGTTTTTTATTTAGATTACATTTGAAGACTGCTCCTGTGTGGCTGGTACAGTGCTGTGCAATCAGTGTTGCATTACATCACCAGACTGCTCACTACTCTGCTCAGAATTTGGCTGCTGTGCCACCAGTACTAAGCTGTACTGAAACCGAACAAATCTGGCACTAACCAACAACCATGGTAAGTGAATCACATTTTGTATAACACACCCTCCAATTCTATTTAAAACAACATAGTAAGCTGTAAAGTCATATAGTCTGGACAACAGATTCTTGTTTTATAAAATAGAGATCATATTGATCGATATCGATAATTATCTAAAATAATCAAAATATACAATTTAAGTGCAGCCCTGGCCATTTTATGCCATTGCTTAATGACCTATTTTTAGATAAATGGAATCAAACACAACACTTTATTCAACCAAATTTTTACAAAAACTGTAAGTGTTATAAAAAAAGAACACTGGCTCTCAGAACTCTGTGAAAGTTGATGGAGCTTTCCTGGGTTTGTACCTTTTCTGTGTGTGTTATCACCAATGTTATCATTTTTAAGCATTTAATTTAATTGTTTTACAGAAGGTTATACCAGGCCGTGTGCGTCACATGGTTTTATGTCTGCAAGACCAGAATGGCAGCGCACAGTCGGAAATGGTGTAAGGTAATTATTTAAAATGTAATTATATTGAAGGTTGAAGTAACTGAATATGTTCTTTGAATACTTATTTTGAGTAACATGTATTAATTGGATGTCTTGTTTTTGTCTTTGTTTTTTGAAGGAGAAAACGTTACAAGGCAGACACACCAGACACTCATGTTCTCAGAGTAGCAGAGGTGTATCCGGACTTTACTGCAGACCTTGCACCTCTCATTACTACCATGGTAATCAGTGCTGATGTCCCTTTATTTGATTCAGCCTTTGGTAAAGTCGAGGAAGGCAGTCCATTCGCTTTTCAACATTCACTACCAGCCAGTTGGGTATTAATTTGCCATGTGGATTCCGCCTCCTCTGCCATCACTGCCTCTTGACCACTACCATCTCGAGCCCACCTGCGTCCAGTTTGTCTGCAGCCAACAGCAACAACTTGAACTGGAGTGTCTTGCGACAACGCTGGAACAGTCCGGTCAAATTGAAGTTGCCACCAGGGAGCAGAGCGCAACATTTTTAGGAAGTCTGTCATATGAGAGGATCCACGTCTGCTTTGAGCTTAGCGCAGCGCATCAAGATGGGAACAGCAGCCACAGCCGCCATGAAAAGGGGCCTAGCACTCGCGTCAAGTCACAGCTGCTACTGGCAGGTGAAAGGGCAGCTTCTAATCACTGGCATGGAGTGGTGTGATTTTGTCGTCTATCCAGAGGATGACATTCTTGTCCAACGCATTTATAGAGATACCGTGTGTGAAATGAACGATTAGGGCAAAGGTTGACCATTTTTACTTTTATGTGTACTTCAGGTTGGAGGTCAAACACATTTTGGTTTGTTTGGTTGTCTGAGCTTGTTACTATGTATTTTGTGTTATGTATAGCTTAGTAATGATTTTGTGCACTAATTTTCTATTGCCCTATTTAGTAAATTATTTTCTGACATCTTAACACTATATGCCATGTTGTGAATTAAGTAGCGTAAGAGTTTTTTAAAAACCTATGTTTTGCTAAGGTATCTTGCAAATTTAAGACAAATGATGCTAAGAATTTGAACTGCATAATAAAAGTACTTTATTTGAGTATTGCAGTTTAGTCATTATGGACTTATCGTGGCATCTTTGTGGCACCTAACGGCCCCAGTGTGCCAGTGTGTTTTCAAGTGATGTATTTATATCACCACATTTGTTTCTCTAATTACGAGTTAAACCACACATACAGTAACCTTATAACTTTTGTATTAAATTGCTTGAAAATGTTTGTTAAATTATGTGAATTTAATACATGAATAATTGAATTTAAATATATAGTAGGTATTAAATAACCCAAAAATCTAAGCATTTTCGCAGAAGGGCGGCAGGTGACATGCCGGATTAGTGACACCTTGTGGCGGATGTATGCCACTGCAGCTGCCACAAAGCTGGCGGTTATTAAACAAGGTTTTATTGGAAATAATATGAATAAAACATGATTATTTGGAAGTAGTTAAAGAGTGACGGGTAGCTAATAAATCATTTGCCCACACACAGCAACAGGAATGCAGCAACAGCCTTGACATCTTCTTGGTAAGTGCATACCAGTGAAAGTCCTGCAGCCACCACCGCAATTGCCACTCCTGCTGCCACAAGAACAGCCAGTAGTTGGTGGAGGTGTCACAAGAAGTGCCAGGACTTGGTGGAGGTTCAGCTTTTATTGGAAATAATGCAATAAAAATATGATTATTTACAAGTAGCTATAGTGTAACAGACGTCTGTAACAAACAGTTTGCGTAAAAACAGAAACAGCAGTGCCACACCGCATGCCACACAGCATGCCACACCGCATGCCACATTAAGTGCCGCAGCATGCCACACCGCATGCCACAGCATGCCACACCGCATGCCACGCCGCATGCCACTCCGCATGCCACACCGCATGCCACGCCGCATGCCACTCCGCATGCCACACCGCATGCCACTCCGCATGCCACGCCGCATGCCACGCCGCATGCCACTCCGCATGCCACGCCGCATGCCACACCGCATGCCACACCGCATGCCACACCGCATGCCACAGCATGCCACACCGCATGCCACTCCGCATGCCACAAATCACAGCATGCCACAGGAAGTGCCGGTGTCAGATGCCGCTGCCACAAATTGAGCCTGCTGTCTCTCCATGTGCCTTTCACTTCCTTTGGGTCTTAACAAGGAGTCTTGCTCTGGTAACTTTAATATTAGAGGAATTGAGGTACATCATCTCCTTCACACACTTCACCTTGAATTCCTCTACTAAGCCACAAATGGGAAGCTGCAGCTTTGTCAAACAACCTTAAAGAACAATGTTGCTCAGTGATTGAAGTAGTCCTAGCTAACTAGAGGAACTGGCTGATGGTTCATGCCAGTCCCTCTACAGTTGTCATGAAGGGACCACAGAAGCCTCAGCAGAACTTTGTCCTGGTACATCCTGGCTTTAATTTTTCCTGGAATTGCAGACCTGTTGAATCCAGTGAGCCAGGTTGTTAGGTCATTCTTGGTTTGATGGAGTGCATTTGTGGGAGCTGTCAAAGATCTTTACCAGGTTCTTGACAGGTTTTTCTGTCAACATTGAAGCTGGTGTCCCTCCCAAGGCAAAGCAGAACTCGTCGGTCACTTTTCCCTTCCTCAAGACCAGCAACCCTCTCAAAGCAGTTCATTGGGACTGTATTCATATCCTTCTAGATAGACCAACCCATCTAGTGGCCTCCTCACACCTCAACAGATGCAATTTTAATTTATATCACCATGGCCAGACCCATTTCCAGTAACCCTAAGGTCTCAGGGGAGAAGAGTTATCTTCTCCCAGGGCCCTAACACCAATGGTCTTCATCTCCAAGATAACCTCAGGCCCAAACACTTCTTTCCTCACACTACATCAGATATACTTTTAATATCACCTTTCCCACACCACTTTTCACTAACCCTAAAGTCTCCAGGGACCATATTAATGTATCCCAGAGCCCTAATCCTAAAGGTTCCATCTCCAATGGAACCTCAAACCCCAAACACCCACTAACGGAACAAAAAAACACAGACTAATAAACTGTGAAACCATACATCATTATCTCCTCTGAATCACATTCCATTCACCCTAAACAATTAGAAACAATATATACACCTTGTCCACACTAGTGTTCTCCTTCAGCTTACCACTCCAAATACACAGCATAGATAGCTCATAGGAACACACATGGGCTGAACAACCCTAGGAAGACAGGTTTGTACCTGGGTCCGGCCCAAACTAGCTCTTGTATGCTCCATCATCTCACTAATCATCTTCCCTATGTCCCCTCCTATGCTTACCTTTCATCCCAGTCACCTACTAAGCACGGCATATGACAATCACAGCTATGCTTGGATCAATGCATCTAACTCAGCACATTTCAAAATCAAAAGAATATCTCCATTGGCCTCTTGGAACATTCGTGAGCACCACACATCCCATAAGATGGATCTTAGCTGCTTAGGTTTGGTTCTGGTCTCGAGTGAGCGTGCACTCATTTGATCTTCAAAGCAAACTTTCAAGTTCATTGAGAAAACATCTCACACAAACCTAACCCCAACCCTTACCAGTATATACCTAACCCTAAGCCCACCCTAAACATAATCGACACCTTAGTGCTAAAACTAACCCCTAGCACAAAAAAGTGAGGACCAAATAAATGGTTGTAACTTTACATCGAGTCGTCACGTTACTGGTAAAATATGTAAAAAATGTTCTCACCCAGCTGTACACACACAAACCCACCAAAAATCTAAACGGTTGAACGTCGAAAAAACGAAAGTTACTGCTGTAACTACGGTTCTATGAATCCCTACTGACCGCCAGAGGCGGTGCTTCAAGCACTGAATGATCATTCTTGCGCATGCGCAGGTCGAGTACTAATGACAACAAAGTCACCTGTGACCTGCCGGGGACCCACGTGACTCTATATAGTCACGTGGCACCCGGCGTTCAATCCCTCAATCTTCTCGTGAAAAGCAGAGATTCCGAGGGACCAAGCACTCTGGCGGTCATCCGGGATTCATAGAACCGTAGTTACAGCAGTAACTTTTGTTGTATTTCATCCCTACTGACCGCCAGAGGCGGTGCTTCAAACACTGGATGACTTATGTCAACAAGGTCACGAGGAATCGGCAACATTCAAGGGACTTCCACCTAATGTGATGAAGATGTATGCTGCTCCAGAATTCCTTGAAGGGGATGGGGCGCAGCCACATTCACCCTGTAAAACCGAGTAAAGGTACTAGGTGATTTCCAGGAGGCCGCACGGCATATAACATCCAACTGCACCCCAGTCACGGCAGCAAATGATGTCGACATGCCCCTTGTAGAGTGACACTTCACTCCTGTCGGCAGTGGCTGGTCCTGCAAGGCATAAGCCTTAGAGATCAAATCCACAACCCAGTGTGCAAGTCGCTGCTTAGAAAGTGCCTGACCTTTCTGTGAGCCGGCGTAGCAAACAAAAATGCCATTTATTTTTTGGAAGGATGCCGTTCGATTGATATATGCCTCAAGGGCACGAACAGGGCACAGTGGTTCGGAGGGGCATTCCAGTGTCCAACCGAGCAAAATGGAGTGGCTGGTTCCCGCCTGCCGCCAGTGACACCTTAGGAATATGCGTCAGGCCACAGTGTAACGCCTGAGCCATCAGGATTCCACCGGCAGTAGTGCTCGGCCATCGAGAGAGCCTGTAATTCACCCACACGCTTTGCGGAAACCATCGCCAAAAGGAACACTGTCTTCAGTGAGAGCCATTTGAGGTCTGCTGATGCCAGGGGCTCAAACGGGAGGGATCGAAGAGCCTCAAGCACCAGAGAGAGGTCCCACGCCGGTGCCACAGGGCGGTTGGGTGGATGCAAACGCCGAGCACCTCTCAAAAACAGCACAACGTCCTTGTCTCGGCCCACTAAACAACCATTCAGTCCGACATGCCAACAGGAAATGGCGGCCACATACACTTTCAAGGTAGACGGAGACCGTCCCTGATCCAGTAATGCCTGCAGGAAGGTCAGTATGTCAGAGACTGAACACTGCACCGGGTCCTGTCCTTTATCACGGCACCAGGTCGCGAAGACCGCCACTTCTTAGCATAGACAGCTCACGTGGATGGCGCCCATGCATTCGCCATTGTACGCCCTACTGACCCAGTGTATTTTGAGAAAGTGAACCCCGGCCTTGTAGGGGCCAATCCAGAGCTGGAGCCGGTCCGGCTTGGGGTGCAAAATCTGACCCCCCAGCTGGGAGAGAAGATCCGTCCTGGAGGGAAGATGCATTGGCGAGCCGGAGATGAGCTCGCGCAGTAGAAGAAACCAAGGCCTCGCTGGCCAGAAGGGGGCTACCAGCAGAACCCTGTGCCCTTCCTGACGAACTCTTAGGAGAGTCTGAAAAAGCAGGCTGAATGGTGGAAAGCCATAAGGGAGGGTCCGGGGCCAGTCGTGTGCCAGCGCATCGTGGCCCAGAGGGCTGCTGTCGTCCAAAGACAACCAAAGGGGACAGTGAAGTGCGTCCCTTGAGGCAAAGAGGTCAACGTCTGCCCTGCCGAAGACCTTCCAGATGCACTTCACTACCTCCTGGTGAAGCTTCCACTCTCCTGGAAGCGGCTCCTGGCGGGATAGAAAATCTGCTGGCATGTTCTCTGGCCCGGGGATGTAGGCTGCTCTGAGGCTGGCCAAGCATGGAGCTGCCCAGGTCAGCAGCCGTTGAGTCAACCCCAACAGTTTCCTTGACCTGGTCCCCCCTTGGTGGTTGATGTGAAAAACCACAGTGGTGGTGTCTGACCTCACCAGCACATGCTTCCCCTGCAAGCCTGGAAGAAAGCGCTGAAGAGCCAGAAGTACAATGTACAGAAGTACATTGATGTGTTCCCTGCTCTGCCGCTGGGACCATGTCCCCTGTGCCATTCGACCCCGCCAGGTTGCACCCCAGCCCGTGGAGGATGCATCTGTAAACACAACTTCCCGACGACACGGGAGGGAGCCGAGCGGGACCCCTGTCGTCATAAACGCCCTCACTCTCCACTGGGACAGAGACTGAAGACACTGAGGCCCCACCCGAAGTCTTCTGAGACGATGAGTGCTCCGTGTGGAGTCCAGATTCAAGCTGTTCAACCACATCTGGAGGGGCCGCAATGACAGCAGTCCCAAGGGCACTACGGCGGATGTGGCCGTGAGCATGCCCAAGAGGCGAATATAACACACAAGAGGCGGTGCCATGCCGCGTCTGAATTCTGGGAGGATGCTCATACACTGTCCACCCGCTGGGGTGACGGACAAGCAGTCATTGAAATAGAATCCATGGACGTCCAGATAAGGGAGGATCCTTAATCCTTGCGCCTGCAGAGGAGAGAGGGCCGCTGCGACACATCGGGTGAACACCCTGGGAGACAGCGAAAGTCCGAACGGGAGGACCCTGAACTGGAAGTGCCTCCCCTGAAAGGCAAAACGAAGAAACCGCCAATGGGGCGGAGCGATTGGAACATGAAAATGAGCATCCTTGAGATCTATGGAAGTGAACCAATCGCCCGGCGAAATTGCCTGCAATACTTACCTGGTGGTCATCATATGAAAAGGCATGGCCTGCAGGTACACATTCAGGCCTCTGAGGTCCAGGACTGGACGTAGGCCCCCGGTCTTCTTCGGAACCAGAAAATATATGGAATAAAAACCCCCTGGATCCCACAGGGGTCCACAGGCACTATAGCGCCCTTGGCCAAAAAGGTGAAGATTTCTTGTTTCAGTGCCTGTGCCTTCACCGGGTCGCGGATCACAGTCATCCTGACCCGGCCAGGGACAGGTGGCCTGCGGCGGAATTTAAGATGGTACCCCCTGGACAGGGTGGACAACACCCACAAAACGGGGGTGTGGGCAGCCCAGAAGCCGAGCTGTCCTGGGGTAAAATAACCGACAGCAGGCCCTAAGCGTCGTCTGCAGGCCCCCCGGCCCCTTGAAGGCTTGGGAGGACGCCGACCAGACTGCGTGGCTCGAAAGGGATGAAATGACCTTGCCCCCGCTTGGTCCCGAGCCCGGTTCCCCTGATCCGGAGCAGGTCTTTGGACCGATGTCTGGGCTGGTAACAGACCCCGGGGTTTAGTGGAAAGAGATGGGCGTGAGGGCCTCCGCGAAGGACCCGCAGCTGCCCAAGTGCGGACTGGTTGGCGATCGCGTCTGCGAAGGCCTGCCAGCTGCTGCCTTGTTCTAGAGGCCTGAGCTGTACGGTCCAAGGCGTCCAGTGCTGCAGAGCCAAAAAGTTCCCCCGGAACTACAGGCAGGGCCCGGAGGGTTCTCCTGCAAGGATCGGTAAGTGGCGACTGCGCCAACCAGACCTGGCAGCGAGCGTGAACCAGCGTGGACAGTGTGCGTCCAAGCTCCCTCGTCATGAGAGCAAAGGCCTGCAGAGATGCATCAACCAGGCCATGCGTGGTGTGGTCCAATGGAACAGATTCCAAGGAGGAAGACAGGGCCAACATAAGATGGGAGAGAGAGTTCCCAATCCGGCCCATGCGGGCCCCAGAGTCATAGGCCTTGCAAAGAAGGTCGTCAGTAATACGGCATTGAGGGCGCAGACAACGAGCATTGGCCGCAAAGCCTCATCAGGTGGAATAATAAGAGAGGCAATGCCAGGTTCCACCGCTGGCATCTGCCCCAAGTCAACCCTGGGTGCCTCCTGCATAGCTGCCAGGACCCTGCCATCTGTTGTCAGACGTGAAACCGCCTTGGTGTCTGACCAGCAAGCATGTAGCTCCCGTATATACTCCCCCGAGGGAGGAACCACAAAGGCAGTCTCTGGTTACTGTGCTTAAAAAAGGCGCTGGAAGCTGCAGGCTGGGTCTGAGGAACATCAATGCGTAAACGGGCAAGAGCCGTTCGAATGGCGGCTGTCACCGACTCCCCCGTATCTTCCTGGGAGGCAATGGAGTCAGACCCGGAGGCCCCGGAGCCCAGCTCCGGGAGGTCCTCACAGAAATGGGTACCAGAGGCCGCCACCGAAATAGCATCGTCATCAGTGACTGATGCTTCATTCTGCTCTAGAGGGAGAGCCGCACTGAGATCACCACCAGCCTGAAAGGACTGGAGAAGGGCCTTCACTTGGGCCAGCTCAGTAGTGAGATGATCCACTCTTGTGGACATCCTCCCTGCATTGGGCCGTTTGGCTCGCTTCGCCGGCAAAAAAGAAAACGCTACCGGTGAGTCCGATTATTAACCAAGGATGAACTCAGCACGAGCAGAAAACGCTACTGGTGAGTCAGATAATTAACAGCAAAGGAAGATGGACTCAACGCGAGCAGAAAACGCTACCGGTGAGTCAGACAAACAAACTATAGGAGAACTCAACACGAGCAGAAACGCTACTGGTGATTCAAAAGAGCCACAAAATTACCGTGGTAAATCAATGCGAGTAGTAAACTACTGCTGAAAAAAGAACAAAACTTACCAGTCGTCGTCGCGGCTCTTTGACCGCAGACCTGGTAAGGTGAAAGCAGCTTGTGCAGCCCCTGGAGGGCGAAACTTACCCGCAGCTCCGACCAAACCCGGTCACGGGGCTACTAGCAACAAGCAGCTAGGATAGCACGACCATACCTGCGCGTGAGAAGAACAAAGGGATTGAACGCCGGGTGCCACGTGACTATATAGAGTCACGTGGGTCCCCGGCAGGTCACAGGTGACTTTGTTGTCATTAGTACTCGACCTGCGCATGCGCAAGAATTATCATTCAGTGCTTGAAGCACCGCCTCTGGCGGTCAGTAGGGATGAAATAGAACTCAGGTTCCCATTCCGGCCATGTGGCTGGTCCACTATGATACTAGATGCAGTCTTTATTTAATAAAGTCTATCACACAATTAGGATTCCATCTTGAGATATCCTGTTTTTTTGGGGGTTATTTTTGTAGACCAAACCCGTCCTGGCACACAGAAGCAGCCATCTTCTCTAAATGGTAGAGGTGGGCGGATCGATCCTAGGATCGATACTATCGATACCAACGCGGGTATTGATATTGAACAATATTCTTTTAACAGGATCGATCCTTTTTATTCTCTCCCGCGCGCGCTGACTGCAGAGATTCACCAGTCTCCCCTTCTGTGCCAACACCGGCACTCTGCTGGCTGCTGCTCCCCCTCCCCTCTCGTACATGGCTCAGCGGCACCAGCCAATCAGCACGCAGGCTCACCCTGTCCCTCCCACTGTGCTCTCTCAACTCAACACACACAAACAACCGCCGCGCGCGGCGCGCGGCTCCTGTTCAGACACGGAGAGAGAGAGAGACCACCAGAGCGGAAAAACATGAAGAGAGAAATCTGTTTTGTAAAAAGCCGGTTAAATTCAGTGGAAACACAACAAATTTATCTAAGCACGTTAAAAACCATGAGGAAGAAAACGTCGAGCGACAGAAGAAACTTCTCTGGTTGCCCCGACAGACCAGACCCACAGACTGACGTCACTGACTGAGGCGTTTCAGTCCTCCGGAGGACATCCAGGTAGATCAGAGCAGCAGTTCATGTTAGTTTTCAAAGTAGATATTATCTATCATATGTTACTGGAGCCCACACAGAAAATGTAATTAAGACCTTGAAAGAACCCAGTACATATATCCTATTAAAAAGTGTTATTTAAGATAACATTAGCTAATCCTTTATTTATCCCACGACGGGGAAAATTATAGGATTAAAGCAACAAGCAGGTGCACACAATACAGACAAATTACATAAGGATTGAAAGATATAAGAGGTGGATTAGGAAAAAAACACTGAACATAACATTATTATTATTATTTAATTGTAATAATAAAATAAAAATCAAATGTTAAAAGTATCGGTATCGGATCGATATCGGCAATACTGCCCCTTGTATTTACTTGGTATCGGATCGATTAAAAATTCCCGGTATCGCCCACCTCTACTAAATGGTATGCCTGAAATGCCAAAACAGGACATGTTGAAAAAATATAATAAAATACCTTACTTTAAAGTATAGAAACAAATGATTCACTGGCAAAAAATTTAAATTTCTCCATGAAAAGATAAGACTTGAATTTGGCCTTGTCATCTGTTACAGTATGGTGAGCCCATTTACTTTCTTGATGTCTGGGTTTCTATGTTTAGTCTGGTCAAAGTCAGACAATGTATTACAGCCTATTTATTTTATTTATATGCACCATTGCAGTAAATATATACAAATTAAAAGCAAACAACCTTGAGACAGAGGTAGGGACTCATTCAAGACTGATGACAGTAAAGTTTTGATAAACATTCCCATAATTTTAAAGACACTGAATATTGGACTTGTAATAATGAAAATAAATTCAGAAATACTTGTTCCCTCTTAGAACAGTTTGTTTACATCAATTCTTCCATGTGACCACAGTATACATTTATCTGGGTTACAAATATGAATTGAGGAGCCAGATTTCTGATATGGTTTAAAATTCATGACTTCAGTCTAGGGTTGTTTGGAGAAGACAAGGTATATGTTCCTATAATTTTAATTTGCAATACAACCTATGTTGTAGTTCAATACATTTGCCAAGGTCTAAATAAAAGATTGTTAAACAAATATGTAAGCATCTATCTCAGTACTATTTTGCAGAAGGGGGCAAGCTCATATTAATGAGATAAGTAAAGTGTTTGTTTGGCTCATTGTATCTTAATGTATGATTCATTAGGACCTAAAGTGACTTTGAACCTCGATCATGTCTGACAGTAAAGGAAGCAGTTGTGGCATTACCCTGGGAAAGACAAGGACCCTGGTAGCTTTAACACAGTTTGGCAGCACACTCTTCTCAAGGTCGACAGACCACCAGCGAAACAGCAAAGGTTATTTCATTGCACTTAGCCGCTGACTACATTGCGTCTCACCCAAGCTCTAGGCTGCTTTCAACAAGCCTGTCCTGCTGAATTCTTTGTAACATTTTTCTAGAGCAGTCTGACATTTGTTATTTTCTCTGGGAATGTAATGCTGTTTCCTTTTTCACTACCACAAGTGTTTGGTACAGATTAGAAAAAGCAAACACTAACATACCCAAAAGCCACTCCAATCTAAAATGTACGGGCAAATTCCCCATCACTTCAAACCATTGTGCTGTCACTTTGACTGGCCATAATGCTTAATAAGCTGACATGATGACTTGATCCTCAATGAGGAAAAAAAAACATTTCACAAGGGCCTGAGCTGTGGCATTAGTAAATGGAGTCTGGGAGATAGTGAGAGTAAGCTTTTCGTGACCTTGAGGGAGGGTTTATGACTAGAGGAGGTGATAGTTTTTGTCAGCATAAACTTATTGTGCTTGCAGCTTTAACAGGAAGATATCCTGACGCTGCAGTGCCTGAAATATGCACCCTCCTCTGGTAAACCCTTGTCTGGAGAGAGCAGCAGTCCTGAATA
This sequence comes from Fundulus diaphanus, assembly GCA_037039145.1. NCBI lineage: Eukaryota > Metazoa > Chordata > Actinopteri > Cyprinodontiformes > Fundulidae > Fundulus > Fundulus diaphanus. The sequence continues at coordinate 16,979,874 of CM073128.1, read as the reverse complement.
TGATCTCTGTAGATGAAACAGATTAGGATTATATTGGTAAAATGGTTGATACCTTTTGCTGGTAAAAATTATTGTGAGTTGATAAAATTAGATATTTTATCCAGAAGCATCTTCATCCTTCTTAGCACTCACTTTTCATTAGAGCAGAGAAACGTGATGGAGTTATTGATTCCAAAATGAGCTCTGTGAAAATGTAACCGGCAGACACTGAGCAGGAGAACAAGGATATTGCATAAACTTTTCTGTCACTCAAAATCATCTGATGACAGACCAAAAAAAATGGACTGACAACACTGATAAAAATGCTGCAGATTATGAAATATATAACAAGAATCAGGATTGCTCCTTTTTCTAACTGAGACAAAATATAAATTGAAAGTGTTTTTTGTGTGAAAATTACTAATTTTATATTTTGTAATAAATGTGCATTTATAAACAATATATTAATTTAAAAACTCCTGCAATCTGGATGCACGACAGAAGCAGTTTGAAGGTCATTGTAGGTTGAATAAGCGATTTTTCCAGAAATGTAAGTAAGAAATGCCCAAGTCCCTTTATGAATAACTGCGCATGAGGAACACCATCTTACCTGCTCTTCTGATCCTCAGAGGGATTGCGTGACAAAATCTCCCAAATACATTCTGGTCTTATTTGTTTCTTGTGAAGCCTTCCTCTTCTCAAACTTGTAAGATAGTTTGCTCCTTGCGACTCTAATCCATCTTCAGTATATACGGTGAGAGCAGTGGAGCTACAATAAACAGCTAACGCCGAAGCTCACTGGATACATAAACACTAGAATTGTGCATGCGCAGCCAGCATGAAGAAACTAGCTAGGAAGGTACATGCATATTGCCGTTACGTGAACGCATCACAGTGACTGGCATGTGGGACAACCAATAGATAAGGTGATACCCCCAGAACTTAAGGGACAGAGGGGAGCGTGGGCAGGACGAATACTCTAGTTAGAGTTTTTTACAGATATCACAGAGGTCTAATTATTTTCGTTAATTTTTTTATGAATACATTTGGCCTGGTCTTCGAACAGTTTGTACGTATTAAAACAGGTGCAAACTAATTAGTGTATACAAAGCTGATCTTCAGACCATGAGCGGGGCAATTTCTGTGTATAAATTGAGCAGAACAGTGATTCGCTAAAACCAACCTTCTTCACTGTTGAGAGTGAAGAAGTAAGTAACTTATAACTTTATAATGCTGTTAGCAAGAAGAATGTTTTGATCCGATGGGCGTGGACTACGTCATGTTGTGCCTGGCGGTGGCATTTTATGGGCAGGGAGGGGGCAGCTGTTCTCGTGCACGTACGTTCACACGCATGCACGTATGCAAATGCACAGCCGGCCCGGCTATGTAAACAAGACATTGGAGAACAACACAGAGAGATGGTGTTTAACATTTAACCATAGTCCATCTAAAAAGATGCTTTTAGTTCTTCACAAAATATTTGTTAGTTATCTGAAATAATGAAATTTTGCTTATTGCTCCTTTAAACTCATGCATAAAATATTTTTTTTCTGTTTTGCAGAACTTCTGCTGTCAAAATAAAATGTTTTAGTAATATTAATATTGTCTCTAAGAAAAAAGTTAAATAGCAGAAGTTCAAAACAGTTTTGTTCGTCCTGGATGTCTGAAGTGAAGGATTTGATCTACATCTTTCTTTGACAGCAGCTTCCAGTTGCCAGTTGCCTACACACAATTTACTCATATAAATGGGGCAGACCAATTCAGTTTTGCACTTCTTATTCACTGTGGACAAATCTTTGAAGATCCCGTGCAATATGCTCACTTATTGATGGCACAGTTTTTTTTTTTCTGTCCATGCAATTTAGCGGTCCTTATTTGGAGGCTTTGAAGATCAGGCCCATAATGTATTGACTACTTTCAACGTGGAAGGACCATTTCACCCAGTATAGCAAAAAGTGTTTCTGAACAGGATTACCAACTACAGCTTTAACAGCATGCCTCAAAGTTATGCTAAACTCACAGTCAAAACTTATAGAGAAGTTAAATATCCCTCAATTTGCTCTCTTACATGGCTCACAAACTTATCAAACATATATCTATGACAGTTGAGTAGAAAAATATGAGAACACATCTGAAGTAAATAACTTCATAACTCTCAGCACCTGTAGTTTCAAAAAAACGTGTAAACCGTCTTTAACCGAAAATACAATTCTGTGCTTGCAGTATTTCTAGACTTCAAAAGGGCTTTTGATATACTTGTTCTGCATGTATTTTTAGCAATTATGATTCCTTTTAAAAGTAAGGACATGGATAACTTCTTTCAAACAAAAAACAACATGCCTGTATAAATGGTGTTAAATCGTCATACCTAGAATTTCCAGTATAGGTCCAAAAAGCTATTGCACTTGGTCCAATTTAGTTCCATTTCTACGTTAATCAGCTTGCTTAATGTGAGCACTCATATTGGTATACAAATGGCTATATTTTAATGCCGTAAATGAAACTATGGTAAGCTGTCTGGTTTGTAAAAAGCCGGTTAAATACTGTTGAAACACAATAAATTTATATAAGCACGTGAAAAACCATGAGCAAGAAAACGTCGAGCTACGGAAACGGAGAGAGGAGACGAAATTTAGAGCACTGCCTGGCCCCGATAGACCCTTGACCCACAGACAGACATCATTGACAGAGGCGTTTCAGACCTCCAGAGAATATCCAGGTAGATAAGAGTGGTCCTCTTCAGCAGCAGATCATATTAACTTTTAAAAGTAGATATTACTGGAGCCCACTCAGAAAGTGTAATTAAGACCTTGAAAGAACTTAGTACATTTATTCCATTAAAAAGTCTTAGCTAAGATAAGCTATCATTAGATAATCCTTTTTTTTTATCCGACAAGGAAATTTATAGCATTAAAGCAACAGGCAACTGCACACAACACAAACAATATTACATAAAGATTGAAAGATATAATATCATAAGAGGTGGATTAGAAAAAACACAATGAACAGAATATTATTATTCAATTGTAGTAATGAAAAATAAAAATAAAAAATAAAAATCACAAAACACCAAAAGGTCAACAGTTTCATGATACATCAAGCTTATATATATTAAAAAAAGTATCGGTATCGACGATACTGACCCTGTATTTACTTGGTATCAGATCGATTAAAAAATTCCCGGTATCGCCCACCTCTATTGGAAACTAAATCCACATGTTTTTGTCATGATTGTTATTTTTAATCCATGTGCTATGTTGAGTTCCAGTGTTGGTTTTCTCTTTACAATGATAAAATATGAGGAACAAATTCTGTCAAATCCTTGAATACAGGAAGGTTTTTATACTCCTGTCATCCACAGTAGTGCCAAGAGAAGAACATAAGCAATGCTGCATCTAAAATAGGATGTTTAGGTTGTCACAGCATGATGACATAATATGTTGAACATCATTATGATAATGAACATTCATTCTCTGCCATCAGCACCTTGTGTGTGCCCTTCCTGTTAATGTACTTTCCTGAATGTAACGGTCTCTGACAGTCTTATTTATTGCATTCCATAGCGCGGCTATTTCTGGAAATCACTTAAAAAATTCTTCTACAGAGATTATCTTGGAAATTTATATTAAAGCACTATCTCACAATGTATTATTGGGTGTTATGGGAAATAAATGGTCTTGAAAGTAATAACTTCTACTGATGTCTCTAAGCCTTGTCCTTTTTTGTGGGCTCTGAAGAAGTAATATTGCATGCTTTCAGAGTGAAAGATGATGGATCTTAAAAATTAAAAGCACAAACAAGGTGCAGCAGAGCACAACATCTCAAAATGAGCTGAACAGCCTGTTTAAATCTAGCATGAAATAAGGTATTCATTCCCTGATTGCATATGCCCTGCTCATTGAGGGATTGGGTCACCTCTGTACCTTAACAACCTGTAATGTTTCAAAACCCCTGCAATCATATAGCACTGATGCATGACAAAATTATCATTTAAAAAGCCCCCATGTGCACTCGTCTTACCTGAGAACAAATGACTGTTGCTCTCACCTCTGGAGTAATAAGAATTCATTCAGTTTACACTCAGAGATTCTTAACAAAAGCCACTGTGCTACACCAAAACTTGACAAAAGTACAAGTTCTTCCAGGTAGAATAAATTCATGACTTTCATCTAATGCAGTTCTAAAAGCCAAAGTGCATGTACAAATTTAGCTTGCACGAAGCCCAAGAGTAGTAGGAGCTGGGGTGTTTTATAGATTTGGCTTGCAAATTGATCCCAAAACATACTCACACCAACAGACATGCAGACCACAGGCACACCCTTCAAATGATTTTATGTGTTACTTGAGATTTACGGTTGCCTTGGTAACACATACAAAAGATAAGCGTTCATATTAACTGCAAGAGGTTGTAATTTGTTTCCATAAATAAAATCTAGACAGACAGACAGACAGACAGACAGACAGACAGACAGACAGACAGACAGACAGACAGACAGACAGACAGACAGACAGACAGACAGACAGATAGATAGATAGATAGATAGATAGATAGATAGATAGATAGATAGATAGATAGATAGATAGATAGATAGATAGATTTTTCCACGTCACCAAGTTTTCCTTCCAGGATGAAAAAAGAAAAAAAAAGGGAATATATCTTCCTGTGATAAACAAATATATAAGGGGGCTCACGTTCCACCCCACAGAGTTATTCAAAATGACATTATGAAAAAGTGTGCCTGAAGATTTATATTTCTTCTGTATTGATTTCCACCTTTAAAGAAATGGTGGGACAGGTTTTAAATCAAAATGCACACAGACATGAGAGTAATTTTCTTAGAAACACATTAAACAAAAGGTTGAATGAGAAATGAATGAGCAAACAGGAAACAAGCAACATAAAATGAAAAACACCATTTTATACTTTAAGTAAATTAAGAATAACAAAAGATGCTCAACATTCATTGAAGACAAAAATTAACTCAGTTTTTAGTCGATATTTCAGAATCAGAATCAAAAAATACTTTCATATTTGATCACAGATATATTCCAAATGATGTTTATTTGGTGATGATGCCCAGACTGCCATTTGTATTGGATTTTATTTCCCCTCGGATGAGAAAATATCCCAATTCCCACCACAATTACAGATTCTAACGCCACAATTTTCCCTCAGTATGTGTCTCAGTGGTGATTATAGGATGCGACTTTTAGGGGTTCATAACCTCCAGTGATCTTGATTGGAATAATAGGGTGACCACAATTAGTCCACTTAGAAAAATAGCGGGCCCAACAAACAAAATATTATGAGTACATATGACCTGCGCCTCAGAGCTACCTCAGTCTGGGGGGGGGAAAAATAAAATACATTTTATATATATATATATATATATATATATATCCATCCATCCATCCATCCATCCATCCATCCATTGTCTTCCGCTTATTCGGGGTTGGGTCGCGGGGGTAGCAGCTTCAGTAGGGAGGCCCAGACGTCCCTCTCCCCCGCCTCTTGGGCCAGCTCCTCCGGGGGAACCCCAAGGCGTTCCCAGGCCAGCCGAGAGACATAGTCCCTCCAGCGTGTCCTGGGTCTCCCTCGGGGCCTCCTCCCGGTGGGACGTGCCTGGAACACCTCACCAGGGAGGCGTCCAGGAGACATCCTAACCAGATGCCCGAGCCACCTCAACTGGCTCCTTTCGTCGTGGAGGAGCAGCGGCTCTACTCTGAGTCCTCCCCGGATGACTGAGCTCCTCACCCTATCTCTAAGGGAGAGCCCAGACACACTACGGAGAAAACTAATTTTGACCGCTTGTAACTGGGATCTCGTTCTTTCGGTCACGATCCAAAGCTCTTGACCATAGTAGATGAGGGTAGGAACGTAGATCGACCGGTAAATCGAGAGCTTCGCCTTTTGGCTCAGCTCTCTCTTCACTTTATAAAGGGTTATACAAGTACAGGTCATTTACCATTTATGATTTTCTTTCCAAATGGGTCAGTTAATAGGACGAGCTGACACATCCTAAGAAGAAAGGATGCAGCGGGAGAATGATGCACCAGCATCTCCTTCAAGCACATACTGTAGATACATACAGGACTGTCTCAGAAAATTAGAATATCGTGATAAAGTTCTTTATTTTCTGTAATGCAATTAAAAAACATGAAATGTCATACATTCTGGATTCATTACAAATCAACTGAAATATCGCAAGCCTTTTATTGTTTTAATATCGCTGATTATGGCGTAAAGCTGAAGAAAACTCAAAAATCCTATCTCAAAATATTTGAATATTTCCTCAGACCAAGTAAAAAAAAAATTATAACAGCAAAACAAAATCAAACATTTGAAAATGTCCATTAATGCACTCAGTACTTGGTTGGGAATCCTTTTGCACAGATTACTGCATCAATGCGGCGTGGCATGGAGGCAATCAGCCTGTGGCATTGCTGAGGTGTTATGGATGCCCAGGATGCTTCAATAGCGGCCTTTAGCTCATTTGCATTGTTGGGTCTGGTGTCTTTCAGCTTCTTCTTCACAATACCCCACAAATTCTCGATGGGGTTCAGGTCAGGGGAATTGGCAGGCCAATCAAGGACAGTAATGCCATGGTCAGTACACCAGTTACTGGTGGTTTTGGCACTGTGGGCAGGTGCCAGATCTTGGTTGTGCAGCGTTTCCTGCCACATTTCCCCCTTCCAACACACTTTTTGTGAATGTGCTTTGAAACCGCACTCTGTGAACAGCCTGCTCTTTGAGAAATTGCTTTTTGTGTCTTACCCTCCTGATGGAGGGTGTCAATGATGGTCTTCTGGACAGCAGTCAGATCAGCAGTCTTCCCCATACTTGTGATTTAGTTTACTGAACCAAGCTGAGTGTTTTTCATGGCTCAGGAAACCCTTGCAGGTGTTTTGAGTTAATTAGACGATTCAAGTGATTAGTTGAATAGCCTACTAGTATACTTTTTCACGATATTCTAATTTTTATCACCAAATACCATTGAAAAATAGTTTATGAGCACTGCAGCTCACACACGACACACATACCACAAGAGTGGCACTGTAACAGAATCAATGCAACTGCAACTTGAAATATTGCACCAATGACCCTTTTAACAACTTTACTTAATTAAATTCTAAGCTATACTATCTAATGAAGATTAACTCACCTGGCATGGAAAATGCTTGAATATGAAAGTGGAATTGACACTTAGTTCAACAAAGAAATATCTGATCACTTGAGCTCACTCATTGAGCATTGAAATGTAATAATCAGACAGTCAGCTAATCATCAAATCAGAAAAAGGAGACATTGAAAAAAACAACAAAAGTTGCAGCGCAGTAGAATTAATTCCACAACCACTTTTTAAATAAATTCTCGCTGACAGAAATGCATTAAAAGCGCCAGATATGGTAGGTAAAACTATGACAGCAGCATTATGTTATTACATGGAACATTGGCAATAAGACCAACTGTGTCATCTATATTCGGCAAATTATTTCCAAAAACCTACATAAGCAACGTTGACCATTGTGAAGACCCAGAAAAACACAATTGTTAAACGTGTGCATTTTGTAATAAACAGTACACACACGTAAATACATACATACATACATACATACATACATACATACATACACAGAGAGAGAGGAATCTTTCGTTGGCTACACTGGTCAAACACACTTCCTGAGAAGCCCAAGCATTCAAAATAGTCTTAAGGGTCTGCTTAGACTTGTATCGAGTTCCAAACGAAAGTCCTTTTTGAACGGTATGAATTTCTGCGTTGTTTCAAGAGTTAAGATACATCCATGCCTGCAGTGAATTTGTTACGTTAAACTTAAACCTCCGTATACAGAACTGTGCAATGAAAAATACCTGAGAAGTGGAGCGTGCAAATATGCATTCACTGTAATGTGTAACAGACTCAGTCTTCTCAGCACGAGGCCATAGCCTTCACAGCTTTTGCGAATAAGCTGTTTCTGAGTTTTTTCAATTTTGGATTTAATGTTCAAACAGTTGATGCCCAGGTGGGTGGGAGTGCAAATCCTGTAGATGGCATCCCACAATTTCCGGTGATGTTCTCACCACATGTAAGAAAACTATATAGTTATAACGAGATACAGTTTTATAGCATGACATTACATTTTATGGACGTTTGACTTACTTGATGGAATGAAGTGTGATGGGAAATGGAGTTTATGGCAATTTAATGTTTTTTTACTAAGAAGATATCAGTAAGGGGATATGTATTTCAAAACAGAGAAATTACACAGTCATTGAATGGTGGATGTGTGTACAATCCGGCCTGGAAAATGAGTCTGATCACAGTGAAAGTACATCCCAAGGAAAAGGAGTCGCCTGATGTCTTCTGACAGCCACTCGCAGTTATCACAACAGAAATGTCTGGTGAGCTTCTCGCTGACTTAACTATAGGTGATTTGGAGGCTATATCAGAAGGTTGCTAAATAATAATGTTATAGTAGAGCCTGAATTATCACAAGACAACCTTTATTTATTTAAATTTTATTTTGAAAGCGATATTTATTTAAATTTTAAAATATCCTCAAAACAAAGGGCAAGTGACAGTTTGAGGGAACATCCATCAAGGCCGGTAGAACAAGGTGGTCATCTAAGCAATTAGGACTCACGTGTGCAGCAAGCTCAACAAAGGAGGCAATGCCAGGTGCAGAGATGCTGCACCTAATACCTCAGACACTTACAGGAGATGCACAAAGCAATGCGCAGGAGTTCTGTCAGGCAAAGAGGTGATCTGCACTATTTGCGAGTTACATTAGCCTCATTGTAAATAGTGTACATATTGAGAGTGTTTATCAAAGTTCTTGCTTTTATATCACCCTTTACTTACTTTTGACATGCAGTTTGTATCACGTTATTCATTTCACTCTTGTTGATTGACATTCATTTAACATTATTTTGTAAAATGAATATCGTTTAGATTTAGTTCTGTGTTAAAGGTGTCTACTATTATCTTGATGTGTATTATTATTTCCTAGATTTATCGGTAGCATCATTTGGCAACATTCACTCTTTGTTTGTTGGTTTAATGATGATGATCGGCAGGCCAGCTGACAGCTTTGCTAGGGTCCGGGACAACGCAGTCTTTTTGGACCCCCCCTCTACACCTGCCGCCACCACACACACACACACACACACACACACACACACACACACACACACACACACACGCACGCACGCACAAACACACCAAAAAAAAGTTAACTTAACTGTATACTTCATGCCCTGGAAATCTCTGTATTTTATATTTTCAACCCATCTATTGAATTTAGTGCACTAGTTGATCTTTTCTTCATAAGAGAACAGCAAGCACTGCAGCCAAAATATGGCCTTTTTTGACCTGCTGTATATTAGCCAGTCCCTAAGCTTGATGTATCATGAAACTGTTGACCTTTCGGGTTTTGTGATTTTTATTTCATTATTACAATTAAATAATAATAATAATAATGTTATGTTCATAGTGTTTTTTTCCTAATCCACCTCTTTCAATCCCTATGTAATTTTGTCTGTGTTGTGTGCACCTGCCTGTTGCTTTAATCCTATAAATTTCCCCGTCGTGGGATAAATAAAGGATTAGCTAATGTTATCTTATCTTAAATAACACTTTTTAATAGGATATATGTACTGGGTTCTTTCAAGGTCTTAATTACATTTTCTGTGTGGGCTCCAGTAACATATGATATATAATATGTACTTTGAAAGTTAACATGAACTGCTGCTGAAGATGACCACTCTTATCTACCTGGATGTTCTCTGGAGGACTGAAACGCCTCAGTCAGTGACGTCAGTCTGTGGGTCTGGGTCTGTCGGGGCAGTGAGAGAAGTTTCGTCTCCTCTCTCCGTTTCTGTCGCTCAACGTTTTCTTGCTCATGATTTTTCACGTGCTTAGATAAATTTGTTGTGTTTCCACTGAATTTAACCGGCTTTTTACAAAACATACAGCATGATTTCATTTACGGTATTAAAATAGAGCCAAACGGCGCTTCTTTCCCTCTTCATGTTTTTCCCCTCCTGCAGTCTCTCTCTCTCCGAGTCTGAGCAGCAGCAGCGCGGTTGTTTGTGAGAGAGCGCTCAGTGGGCGGGCCAGGCTAAGCCTGCGTGCTAATTGGCTGGCGCCGCTGAGCCATGTACGAGAGGGGAGGGAGAGCAGCAAAGTGCCGTGACACAGACGGGGAGCGCGCGCGCTGACTAACATTCTGACCATTTTAATGTACAGTCAGAGTGTCAGTTTTGGGCCCCCCCTCTGTCCTGGGCCCGGGACAACTGACCCGTTTGTCCCCCCCTGTCGGCGGGCGTGATGATCGGTACAAGTAAAAACTTAATACATAACTAAACTTTGTCTGGTAAATTATATATACTCTCTTTTATTGTCTTTTTATTTACTAAAACATTGTTTGACTAATTAGATTTAGTAAATTATAAACTTACATGGTGAATTAATTGAGGTTTATATGCAGCAGTCACTGCGATAGACTTGCGACCTGTCCAGGGTGTACCCCGACTCTCGCCCATTGACAGCTGAAGATAGGCACCTGCACCCTTCGAGCCCCCTATAGGGATAAAGCATGTTGGAAAATTGATGGATGGATGGATGGATGGATGGATGGATGGATAGATGCAGCAGTCAAAATTACCGCTTGGATAGTGCCTGTTAAGTCACTCATTATAACGAGAAAACTCTCTCGTTTTAACGAGAAACTGGTCCTAAATTCATTTATTTTATCTGACAGTTAAACACGTCTGTAAAAACAAAACAATAATACAAGTAATACAGCTAATAGCCTCATTTTTATATTTTCAAGTAAAGTAAATCTCTTTAGTTAAAGGGTAGATAGAGTTGAAAAATGAGAGCTCTAAGAGAAGTTGTTGGTGGCTGCACCTGCACACAAAGCTGAATAATGCACTCGGACCTCAAGGACACCTGCCGTAGCCTGTACATGTGTACATAACAGACACACATGAACACACAGTAACATTGATAGATTTCAACATATTTCTACCGAAAAGCATGTACCCACAGATGCACTTTAAAAGTGACAAATGCTTATAAAATTTGGTGCATGCAGACGTACATATTCACACACCTGCTGTGCCGAGATAAATGCTCCTAATTGGAGGTTTGAGGCAAAATTGCAAATCATCTGTCAGACAGAGAGGAAAACAATCTTATTTCATCATAACTCTTCTTTTGCACTGTTTCTGTGGGTGAGATGAGTAAGATCCTTCATTACACATTCATATAGAACCTACATTTCTCAAAAAATGTCTGTGATTCCCTTGAGAGGGAAGCAGCAGGGGGTGAATTTGGGGGGGGGGGGGGGTGAGCAGCGTTTTTTTTTTATCAGAAAAGACCCTGGATGCCTGGCACAGCTCCACCGCACTGCGCTGGTATTACATTTAGCAAGATTGTTGGGTGAAATTGGGACAGTAAACAAGCTTATTTTACCCCTTTTCTTTAAAGGAAATCATGTCATCTCAGATGGAAAGGGGGAAAAACAACATCCCCTAAGTGATCACAGATTCAATTATTGATAGCTTTTTGCGGTTGAGAAGCCCATCAGTTGGTTGTCAAGCTGAAAGAAAAGGTTGACAGAGGGAAGAGAGGGAGGATCTTTCATATTTTCTGTGTTGACAATTTGAAAGCAATTACATGAGAAGAAGCCTAGGTGGGAGACTGAGTGATGTGTAAAAGCAGCTTTTTATTGTTTGTTTCTTAGAAATATGTGTAAGGTTGTGTTTCAAGGCTTGATAAAAACGTAGTATCTTAGAGTTGAGGTAAAGGGAAAAAGGAAAGAAAACTAGTCTGAGCTATTATTTGCATATTTCCATAGCATCAGGCTTCTCGCATCGTATTGAAACAGTAAAGAGCTTGAATCATTAATACTAGATGAGTCTATCACTGCAACATGCAGGAACTGTCAGTCCGAGCAAGTACATGGCTCTACCATCAACAAATAAAGGTTCGCTTTCTACAGTATCACCTGTGCAGCAGTGTTCTATTGTTAACATAACATCTTTTCACATCAGTGCAGCATGTATTGTGTTACTTTACCAGAAAACAGCGTAAAAGATGCATGGTGGTGCAGTTACTAGCACTGCTGCCTTGCAGCAAGAAAGTCCTGTGTTCAAATCATGGCCCAGTAAATTTTTTGCATGGAGTTTACATGTTCTCCCTTTGCATGCATGGGTGTTCCCACAGTCCAAAAAAGGGTCAGAGCAGTCTACCTGCTGAGGACACTGAGGTCTTTTGGAGTACAAGGGACACTTCTGAAGACCTTGATGATGCAAGGCAAGTTTATTTGTATAGCACTTTTCAGTGACAAGGCATTTCAAGGTGCTGTACATAATCATACGAAAGGAAAACATACAGAGGAAAGTACAATGCAGTGGGATATTAGCAGTAGGTCAAGATAAATTGGACTACAAACGTAATCTAATGAAACTTCACTTAACTACAACAGTTTTATTTGAAAATTAACATTTAAAGGCAACGCTGAACAAATAGGTATTTTAACCTTGGTTTTCAGGAGTGCCCCATACACACCACATAGTGGTGGCATCAGCCATCTTTTTTGGTGTGGTTTGTTGGAGCAGCAGCTAATCTGTAGCGGAGAGAAAGCAGCTGGATAAGATCATTAGGAGGTCCAGCTCCTGGGATGCCCCCTGGACCCAGTGGAGATGGTGGGAGACGAAAGGATTGTAAGAAAAATAACATAATTGATGGACAATGTCTCCCACTCCATGCATGGAGCTGTTGCAGAACTGGAGAGCTCTTTTAGTGACAGACTGCTGCATCACAGATGCTCTAAGGAGCGCTTCCGCAGGTTGTTCCCCCAGCTGCTGTTAGACTTTATAAACTTTGCTGCTCACACCAGAATCAATAACTGTTTACATACATGCTAATGGTTGCACGGGTTCTGATCTGATCATGAATCGCTTACACTGTCTCCCAGATACTAAGGTAAACTTACACACGCCTTAGCTACGTCGAGATGCTTTTGTACTTTTCCCGGTGGGACGTGCCCGGAACACCTCACCAGGGAGGCTAATTCCCACAAATTAAAACAATGTCCCATATTATGACGGCAAATTCCTTTGCAGGTTATTACATCAGATAATGCTTGATTGGATGCTGCATCCTTAAGAATTAGGTATGTAAAAATATAAAGATGATAGTTTATATAACATTATGGTCCATTAGTGCTACAGTATGAAGCGAGATTGGCATGTTTTGGGTTTATGAGTCATAAGAAGGAGGGACTGCAGTGACTTTTTTATGACTTAGTGATGTTTGATGTTACAGCAATTTATTAACTGCTTGTTTTGTTGTCCGTTCACTGGTTTTTATTTGCATATACTTGTTCTTCTGTGTTACTCTTCCTGTTGCTAGATTTTGAATGGAAAGCTAAAAAAGCCAATAAATTGTTTGTATATACTTTAGTTGGTAGGTTATAATTTTACTTATATCAATGGTGGGATGAATCATATGCTGAATTGCCTAAAGTACCACACCGATATAGAATTACGTTTCTTTTCAGAAAACAAGCACAAATACAAGATGAACTCAACAGAGTATGTCCTTAAAATAGTTGCATAATAGGTGAGTTTATACAGTCATGTATAAACGTTATGACTTATAATCAGGGCTTTGAACCGGTTCAAGGAACGAAAACGAAAACCGGGAACTTTTTGTATTTTACAGGGAACAGAAACGAAACCGGAAACGTTATTATTTTTTATGTTCTGGAACTGGAACACTTATTTAAAAATAATGTTAACCGGTTAATACCGGTTTTATTTCGTTCCTCAAAGTTTTCGTTGCCTAATTAACAAAAAAAAAAAAGTAATTATTTTCCTGCGCACGTCCCTCCGTTGAGGTGCGCAATAACCAATATTTCTTCTAGGTGGCAGTGCTGGGCGCCAATAATTCATCATTGATCAAACATGGCGACGGTCCAAGACGTGATTTTGTTGTATTTGCTCCGTAAGCGAAAGAAAAGTAAAAAAAAAAGAGAGTGACGCTCTGCAAGTCGTTCCTCGAATCCCACCATTGTTTAAAGCCCAGAATTATAACCTCCTTCGTGATTTTGTTGACATTTTGTACTACAAACTCAATAGCGCCCCCACCTTTTCCGGTAGTATTGCTCCGTATTGATCCCTTTCGTCCGTAATCGTAAGCTCACAATTTTCGTGTCAAAATACGGACGAAATCGACGGTTAGAACGTATGAAACACTCCACACGTATCCGTATCCGTCTTTTACATGAGGTATGAATGGGCCTTTACCATGACGGCTGAGGTTCACTTCCTGTGTGACATCACATCACACATTCGCTGACTGAATGGAGAGAGAGCAGTGTCTCCACTAGAGCTACACATCTTAAATAAGAGGTAAATTACGATCCATCGTTAAGTAAAACGCTCATTCCAAACAGCTGACAGGAACGAAATAAACCGTTCCGGGAACAGTATTTTTTAGTTCTAACCGGTTCGGGAACGTCAATTTATTGGTGGAACTCATAACCGGAAACGTTATAATTCCGTTTCTGTTCAGAACGAACCGATTGGGAAAAAAAATCGGTTCAAAGCCCTGCTTATAATAGCCTATTGGCTTCCGATGTTTTACAGCATATGGACATTCAATATAGTTTTTTACTACAATGAAAATTTCAGTATGAACAAACAAAAATCTAAAGAAAAGTCATTTTATAATTGTATCTAAAATGTGATAATTAAATAAAATTAATGAGCCGGTGGTAAATAATACAGCCCTGTGATGGACTGACAACCTTTCCAAGGTGTGCCCTGCCTTACGCCCAATGACCAGTGGAGATAAGGACAATCAGCCATTGCACCACATAGAAAACATCTACCATCTTAGAAAGTTCACCAGATAAGTTAATCAAAAGGTGTGAGGAGTCTCCAAAAACCATAAATGTTTTTACAGAACTTAAAAAAAGCTTCTGGTGCTGTTGACATGAAAGTGCGTGTTTAGTACTATCAAAAGGAGACTGCACACCACTTTCAATGGGCCATTAAATTGATTCTTTGTCAGTTTTAGCAATGTCTGAAGTTGTCTTAAACCAGTGAATCTGACTAGTTTTAGCAATGAATGTTGAGTTGAATACATGCCCCGCCCTTCTCTTACTGAGGGTGTCTCCCAACCTGGAGATGGCAGACTCCAGGTGAAGATAATTAAGGGATTAGTTGGGAGATGTTCATTCACTGGGCAGCAAAGAGCACTGTGAGGGTGGCTGGCTGGGTGAAGACACTGCAGGAAAGTTTGTTTCGAAGAGAAGGAGCCGGTGAGCCACAAATTGTTTGAATGTGGAGTATAAGATTATAGATTAATTTATGGTGCATTCAGATTGAAATGTTATAATGCTAGGAAATGTTTAAAAAGCGATTATTTAAAAATGTGTGTTTGAGAAAAGTAAATGAACATTAGCATGTAAATTATCACTGAATAATACTTTAAATATGTCTGGTTTTGGGTTTAAATCCTATGGTATATTTTGATTCAGGGATAATTTATAGTAATTTCAAGGGTGTTAATCATTATTTTCTGTGTTTATGTTTAAAGGTTTTTCACCTACTACTACTACTACTACTATTATTACCACAACTAATGCTACTATTGTTGACTCAACTTTCAAATAAAAGAAAAAAAAAGGAAAGAATCAACATTGGTGTTCCGAGTGAAATCCTGTGAAATCTCTGGAAGCAAGCTGCCTTTTCAAGTGGGGGAAACCTGCAGTTTAAGTCCCAAACAAAAAAGTGGGAACCACTTGACAATGAATGTTACCTTAGCTCATTTATTTGGTTTTACAGTCACTGTAGCAAATAATGAACCCATATTGTTTTACAAGGCACATATCTTGAGAACATTCTGACACAGAATTTGCATGTTGAAGAATTCTAAATCTGGAGAAAATGTGTCTGATTGAGACCCACATCTGTCTCATTCGCATGGTCTTTCAAAAAAAAGTGACACAAATATCTTTCAAGTGGGGCAAATATAATGGAAAACTACACTTCAAGCACAAGATTAAAAAAAACACACTCCCATTCCTCAAGCAACACAGCCTACAATCTATATCTTTTAAATTATCCTACTATTGTTTTAACTCCTTTAAAATACAAGGTCCAGCAAATAAAGAAACAGCACAGCGATAAAGATTATTGATTGTGATCAGGTCTTTGGCCACATACACCTCTACATTCAGTTTCTTTACTTGCTCAGTCTGTATGGTATCTGTTTGTAGAAATGAATAAAGTTAATTCAACCAAGATGCAAAGGTTCCAAACATGCACTGCTGCCCTGGGAGAGCAGCGTTTCCAGTTGGATAAGCTGATGACTTTCAGTTTGACAAAGAAACTGCTGTCTGTTAACTTCCCTGGGAAAACAGATGTCTCTCTCACTCAGTAGAGGGCAACACAGAGCTTGTGTATACACGTATACATGTGGGTCTAAATGTATACATGCACAGTTCAGCTAAAATGTATTGATACCTCAGGTAGATGTAGATTTTGTTTGTTTCTCATAAAGATAATAAAAAAAAGTATCAGTTTTGAAAAAAATCAGCTTTTATTCATTTTCAGTTTGTCATATAAATGGCATGACTTTTTTTAACCATCTCAATAATTAATTGATAATTCTTAATTGATATTACAGTAATAAAACCCTTTTCATACAACTTTCCCACACTTTCTGTTTTCCCTCGTATCTTAATTATTTTTCTTTGATAATGAGCCCCAAGTCTTTGAGCCCGATATTAAGGCCTCCTTAATATCTTCCTGATCTTTAGTTTCCTTCTCAGATTCTCCCTCAACTCGATGCAAATGGTGGGAGACGGTAGGACTCTCGCAAAAATAACGTCACTGCTGGACAATGTCAACTATTCAATGCATGAAGCTATATCAGTACTAGACTGCTGCATCTCTAAATTCATAAAAGGAGTGTTATCACAGGTCCTTCCTCCCAGCAGCTGTTATACTTTATAACAATTCCTGCTCCCAACAAGTGTTAGCATCCCGGCTGTTTTTGCATGGTCTGTTTTTCTAATACAAAAATGCACTTGCATGGTTTGTAGATTATTTTAAATTATGCTATTTAGTTACACATTTATTTCCATCTAATAATGATATTTTTTCAAACTCTATATATATCTGCATGCTCCATTTGCCCTTCACTTTGTGGCTGGTACACTTGATTTGTCCCACTGTGTAAAATAAAGGACCCTTCTATTCTATTCTCTCAGATTCAAGTTTTCACTCTAAAACATTAATATTACTTCTAATTAGCTTAGACTTTACTGCATATGCTTCTGCCACCAGGAAAGTTTTAAATGTACGATCAGTCAACTTGCATGACATTTATGAACAAGCATTTGCATGACATTATTTGTTGGAAGCTCTAACTTGATGAAGGTTCTGAAGTGTTAGTGATTATTTTTTAAAGAATAAATAGCATTTTGCTATCATGATTAGATGTTTTCATTGATATGTATTTTGCTTTGGCCTTAGAGACACTGCTTGTACATGTTTAACTAATTAGTGTGTTTTTGTCATCTACATTGTGTGTAAGTGAAATAAGTATACCAGGGAGGAGTATAGGTCTGCTAGTAAAGACTGGTCTTTGTAGAGAAAACCAATCTAGAGCTACAAGAAGTCCCTCGAGCAGCGTTTTTCCATTCCAGCACACAATTCGGCAGGCTCATGTGTCAGTGCACATGGGGCAAAACTAACATGGCAACACACAATTAGAGCCCTAATAAATTAGGGCACAGTTAACAGCAGCAGCATGTCAACATGGCCCAGAATGGGGCCTGCGAGCGACATATCGAAGATACTGTGCCCACGTGCTGGAAACAGACTAATGGGAAGCAATTTGGGGTTGGCCCAAGATTTAATTACTGTCCCCACCTTCTCTGTTCAATGAGGTCTGCGATCTCCTGGGAGAGGCCTATTTCAGTCAGGTAATAGAGAGCCCATGCCCTGAAGTGGATGATCAAATTGTCAGAAGCAATCTGCTCGTTTGCACTTATGTTGTCCCCAAAGACATAAAGAGCTGACCTAAAGATTTCTTTGTTTTCTGGAGTGAAGTTTTGGAGCGGTTCTCCGTTCATTGCTGTTTAGTGGTGAGATCATTCTTTGGGCTTGTGCTTGAGATGGCAACCCAACCTTAATTAGCTTAGGCAAACAGAACTATGAAAAACTAACATTACCATTCTTGGAGAGAACTACCCATAACACAGACAAAAAAAGCATACATTTATATAAAAATAACCTCTTTAGTATTTGCTGTTTTGCATCTTATGACAAGATTTACTCAACTCCTGCTCTTGAATACTATGAGGTCATGGTGTTCAAAGCTAAAAGAAAAAGTCAGTTTTGATTAGAAGGAAAAATATCCAAAATGAAACCATCACACAAGTGCTTTAATTAATAACAAGGGGAACAATAACCAGGAGAGCTGTTACATAACATGAAAATTGTGGTATAAGCTGGTCCTCTGTATGAAAGTACATAAGGAGTTTTAAATATCCTTTCCTATTTCTAATTTATATACAAGAAAAACACTAAAAGAGGTAGCACCAAGGGCATTACCAACAAACAAGCCTTTTATAAGAAGTGGTTTATTTTTATTTTTTGGTTTATTTGTCTGTTGAATAATGATAAAAATTAGATACTTTCCCTTTCCTTCTCTTATTACAATAAAAATACAATCAGCCCAGATGAAGAATGAAAAACTGAAACACATATTCAAGGGTATATTGTGCCCTGAGAAAATTATTTCAAATCATTTGAAATAAATCAATCAATTTGTTATAATCAATACCTGTACAGTACCTTTTTGTTTTAAATTTGCCTTTTTCATATAGTCTTATTCCTATTTTTTGCTGTTGTACTTTTTTTACCCCTCTGTATATCTGCGTGCTGGTAGACCTGAATTTCCCCACAGTATGACAGTTAAGGTCTGTTCTGGGGTTCTGCAAAGGAGGGTCCGTCGGATAGTCGAATCTCGGATTCAGGAAGAGCAGTGTGGTTTTCGTCCTGGCCGTGGAACACTGGATCAGCTCTACACCCTCAGCAGGATCCTGGAAGGGGCATGGGAGTTTGCCCAACCAGTCTACATGTGTTTTGTGGATCTGGAGAAGGCATTCGACCGTGTACATCGGGGGGTCCTGTGGGGGGTACTCCGGGAGTATGGAGTACCGGGCCCTTTATTAAGGGCTGTTAAGTCTCTGTATGACCGGTGTCAGGGTCTGGTCCGCATTGCCAGCAGTAAGTCAGACTCGTTTTCTGTGAGAGTTGGACTCCACCAAGGTTGCCCTTTGTCACCGATTCTGTTCATAACTTTTATGGACAGAATTTCTAGGCGCAGCCAAGGTGTTGAGGGGATCCATTTTGGTGGCCTTAGGATTGCGTCTCTGCTATTTGTGGATGACGTGGTCCTATTGACTTTATCAGGGCGTGATCTACAGCTCTCATTGGAACGGTTCGCAGCCGAGTGTGAAGCGGCCGGGATGATGATCAGTGTCTCCAAATCCGAGACCATGGTCTTGAGCCGGAAAAGGGTATAGTGCCTCCTCCGGGTTGGGGAGGATGTACTGCCCCTAGTGGAGGAGTTCAAGTATCTTGGGGTCTTGTTCACAAATGAGGGGAAGATGGAGCGGGAGATCGACAGGCGGACTGGTGCGGCGTCTGCTGTGAAGCGGGCGTTGTACCGGTCCATTGTAAAGAGAGAGCTGAGCCAAAAGGCAAAGCTCTCGATTTACCGGTCGATCTACGTTCCTACCCTCATCTATGATCATGAGCTTTGGGTCATGACCGAAAGAACGAGATCCTGGTTGCAAGCGGCCAAAATGAGTTTTCTCCGTAGTGCGTCTGGGCTCTCCCTTAAAGATAGGGTGAGGAGCTCAGTCATCCGGGGAGGACTCAGAGTAGAGCCGCTGCTCCTCCACATCGAGAGGAGCCAGTTGAGGTGGCTCGGGCATCTGGTTAGGATGCCTCCTGGACGCCTCCCTGGTGAGGTGTTCCGGGCACGTCCCACCGGGAGGAGACCCAGAGGGAGACCCAGGACACGCTGGAGGGACTATGTTTCTTGGCTGGCCTGGGAACGCCTTGGGATTCCCCCGGAGGAGCTGGCCCAAGTGGCTGGGGAGAGGGACATCTGGGTCTCCCGACTGAAGCTGCTACCCCTGCGACCCGACCCTGGATAAGCGGAAGAGGATGGATGAATGGATGGATGGATGAATGGATGAATGGATATGACAGTAAAGGATATTTCTATTCTATTTAATTCTTCTAAAACACAGATGTGCAGAATATTTTGGGAAAATCAATCAAACAGCTGAACAACAGACGATCCTGTCAAAGAACAAGGTATATATCCCTTACCCCACACACTGCTGCCATACTTGTGCACAGCCTTGTCACCTCCCGACTGGATTACTGCAACGCTCTCCTCTTCGGCCTTCCTCAAAAATCACTCCATAAACTACAACTGGTCCAGAACTCAGCTGCTCGCATCATAACAAGAACTCCCTCTATCCACCACATCACCCCGGTCCTCCAACAGCTTCACTGGCTCCCTGTGCAGTTCCGCATTCAATATAAAATTCTCATGGTGACATTCAAGGCCCTTCACCACCTAGCCCCCCCTTATCTGTCAGGCCTCCTGCACATTCCCACCCCCTCCCGTGCTCTTAGATCCTCATCTGCTTTACACCTGTCTGTCCCTTCCGCCCGTCTCACCACCATGGGGAGCAGAGCATTCAGCCGCTCTGCCCCCCGCCTCTGGAACTCTCTACCACCCCTACTTAGAAACACGGACTCACTTCTAAATTTTAAATCACAACTCAAAACTCATCTTTTTAAGACTGCCTATTCTCTTTAATTATCAATTTCCCTGTCCCAGCCTCGGTATTTTTTATTTTTTATTTTTTTTTTTTTTTTTTTTTTTTTTTTTTTTTTTTTTTTTTTTTTTTTTTAAATGATTTTTGTTTTGATTTTATTTCTGACTTTTTACCCTTCTGTACGGTGACCTTGAGTGTCTAGAAAGGCGCCTTTTAAATAAAATGTATTATTATATATATATATATATATATATATATATATATATATATATATATATATATATATATATATATATTGCATGCGTCTTTAAGCTTGTTTGCCAATTTTTCAGATCATAAAGATTGAAACCAATAATTGGACTGCAAATAATACTGTCAGTATGAACGGTATCTGTTTATTAACTATAAATTATATTGTTATATCAGAAATAACCGTTCACAAAACATGATTTCAGACACTCAAAATGTTTGTGTCCACCATTCTTATTTATTTTTTCTTTCTTTTCTCAATGTGTTTGATCGTTTGGTCTCTTTGTAAGTTCTTCTAACATGATGAATGCAGACATTCTAATTGTTTCTTGGTTGACATAATCCCAGATCTCTCATTGCTCTTTTTATCGTTTTGTGATTGCGGTTGCATGGAAGAAATAGATTCAAGGGAAAAAAATCACTGCACAGTTCTGAGTTCAGCAGTTGAATTCATCTTCAAAATACTATAGATATAAAAACTCCCAACCTTCCAATCAATAAAAACTGTAAACTAAACTCAAGATATCATTTGAATAGAGTGATGGCACTCCCAATTAGTTCAAAGATAGGCCAAAAAGGTTAAAGGCTACCATTTAGCAATATAGTAAACATTTAAATTAGTAACGTTTATTTAATAATTGTAAGTTATTCACCCTTCAAGAAATAATGTTACAATCTGAATGGGGGATGCCTATTTGTTTTCAAACAGTAGAGCCAATGGCAAGGATAACAAGAAATAAAACAAGAGAAAAATACACATTTCCTGTGGTTAAAAAAAGGATTGTGAAAAAAATAACTTGTTTGCTCTATGAGAGAATGTCTCATCTGGTATGTCAGCAGAAGTTGGATATAAAGATATACATACACCTAACCCTGAGCAAGTATAATTTCTAACCTACCAACAACATAAATTAAACTACACTGTTTTAATTTTAAATGTTGATATTATTGGCTTGTTCCCAATTGATGACTACCTAGTCATGCATCATTATTTATAGCCATATTATTTTGTTTATATCCAAATAAATTGAAACATTGCTAACATCACCTACGTGCCATAATGAGCTGAATAAGTAGTTAAAAGCCTTGAGGACAAGAGCAATTAATTTTGCTTCTACATAATGAAACAATATTCAGTTGTTTATACAAGCATGATACTTTGCACTGCTTAGTAAAAAAAAAAATTCTTAGAGTTATAATGTTGGTGTTACCACTGTTTATGTTCATGAATACTTTTTAATTTTATTTTTTGTAAATTGTAAATTTTGTAAATTATTGTCTTGTTCTATCTGCACAGCTGGCAATTCTTCTCATTACATACCTTTTCTTTTGAAATTACAATTTTCAATATAGAGCTATATTCAATCAAATAGAACATGAATTTGATGAGGCTCATTTCTCAGATCAAAAGTATCTTTCGAAAATGTCAACCTATTAAAGAATTAAAGGCTTGGAAACATTAGTATTGGTGTAAATAATCTTTACTTAGAGAATTGATTTACTGAAATAAATTAACCTTTAAATAATATTCTAAATGCTTGAATATGACTGTGTAGCTTGCCTTACACTTTTCTAAAAGAAAATGTTCTCTTGTCTGTGCTATTTTGTCCAGTGTTTCATGTATAACGACTTTAGTGATTTTTGTAACAACGACCTGTTGCATATATCAGGAAAAAGTCTGATTCTCTCTGTATACCTTGATCCAATTTCCTTTGTACATGCATATCAACATGCAAGTCAATTGGAGAGCTCAGTCAAAATACACATAGGTGGTCACATTTTAATGAACACAAACACAGTTACTTTATCATTTGTGATTCAGCAAGATCAAAGGTAATTAACAACCTATCTTATGAACTGATAAGGATGACAAAATGGAATAAAAGAATGACTTTTCTGGCCTCCCACAATGCTGGAACTCTTTTTTTTGTCTAAGACAATAAAAGGTAGTATAGCTAAGTGCTTGCCATACAAACATCACATTGTTTGTTATAATTAAACTCTGCAATCCCCACTGGATTGTGAAAGAGACTTCACTAAGCTAAAACATGTCACAAACTCCCACGGGGTTGTTTGTATTGTCAGTGATGGTTTTTCAAAGCTGTGGATCTTAATCTTTCTCTCTTTGGCACACCATCGTCCCCAGGCCTGTTCTGCGATGACCTTTTACCAAGTCGTATTTCAAAGAGCATAAATGAACGAATGACTCCTGATGGGAGGGCAGATTGTCTTTAAATCCCTGTGGAAATTAACCTCAGCACAAATGTTTTTCCCGTTTTATCCTCTTTAATAGCTTTTTAATGAAACTGTTAAAGGAACCATTTAAATTTAGCAATTACCTGTAAAACTTTAGAGTTTGCAAAGATGAGTCACTTCACCAGTTTTTGCAATGCTGTCTAAAAAAGGGGCATTTGTGAGACTTGAGGTCACAGCTGATTTAAAGCTACATATAAATAATGTACTTTAAAACAAGGATCTGGATCATTTTGTTTGATTGAGAAAGTCCAAGAATAAACATTGGGATATCTCAAACAACTGAATTGCCAATTTTACCCTCAAAACACAATAACAGCAGCTTTATTAGAAATGAGCAGCTGTTCAAAAGCATTTTATCATAATCATAAACTTCTTCCCTCAGGGGGAGCCTCCACTTTTTCATGGCACTTTGACAACAGAGGTTAGCGAGAGGTGAGTGTCTCTCTATCCTGAGCATATAGAAGAGGGGATTCTCACTTATCTCTACTGGCCCTGAAGGCTATCAGGTCTAGGCAACTGTGCCATGAAAATGCTCCCTGTCCAGTGTCCCCCTTAATTCATCATCACCCTTATAATGTCTGGAAGAAATATGCTGCTGTAAGCATCATATTTCATGGGTGTCACAGGTTGAGCTCACCATTTGTTCTGGATACCATTAAGTTCCTGCAGGTTTTATGGCAAACAGTGCAAGACAATATGAGTCCAGCCGTTAATTTAATATAATTTTACAAAAAGAAAATAGGGCATTGTCCGCTGGAAAAGCAGCAATGTTATTTTTAGGGAAAGGGTGGTGCACCACATTTCATTCATAAAAACTTGTTTTATGGGCGTTTTCAATTACTCCATTATTTATATCTGTTAGTTTGCTTCTTGCTCTTGTTTATTCTTTTAATCTTATAGGAATAGCCTCGTTTACTTTTTTCCTGTTTAAGTTTCTTTTAAAATACATTTTGAGTCTCTTGATGGGTCCTGTTCTTACAGTTGAGTAAAACAGTACAGTGGATCTGGTGGCCTTTCCAAGTTGCTCTACAAAACGGGGTAGAATGAAATATTTCACCTTTTGGAGAACTGATTTTATTGATTCAAAGTGACCCTATTTGGTTCAGGCAGCACGGGAAACATGCAGTGACAGTTAAATCTTAATTTGTCAAAAGTACAATTTTGTGTCTAACTGTAATATTTTTTTTCTTGTTACAGTTTTTTTGGATTGCTTAAGCACGATTGTCAAAACAGGGCCCGTGTTTTCAAAACACTACACACAATTAGCACAACCACACACCCAATTAGCAAAACACTACAGATCCTTTGCATAATTAAACACTCTTGTAAAAACTATACACATCTGTTTAAAAACCACACTTTGTTACCATATGAAACACACACGTTTCACATTACTATACTCTGTTTGCACAAGTTACACTCTGCTGTGATAAACCTAAAACACTTTTAGCACTTCTACTTCCCTATGATTAGAGTTGGCTACCATCAACAAAGTACAAATATAATGTAAATTCACCAAACACTACACAAGACCAATGTTGCAGACTGAAGAAACTAATTTATTTCTCAACACGCCCAAAATGTTGACATGGAGATTCATAATACTGTAACAAAATGTCACTTTACGTATTGTACTGTAAGTTTACTGTAAAAAACAAAACAAAACAAAAACTAGACATTGTCTCTTCGCCTAGCTGGATCTGGCCAGAGAATTTCATCAACAACGCAGGCAATGTTGTCATTAGCAAGACACCTTGGAAAGAAACGTCTTGAATGAAATGTTCTTATCACACTTGCCACTGTGTATCGGCTTAGATTTGGCTGTACTCGCAGTCCAGCCTCCCTCAGCGTCAGGCCGTGGTTGACAACGTGGTCAACCAGTGTTGCGCGGATCTCATTTGTCAGATTCAGTCCTCTTTGAGCACGTTCTTGTCTTCCTCTTCCTCTTCCTCTACCTCCAGCATGGCCTCCATCTCTTCCTCTTCCGTTGATTCCTCCTCTGTTGATTCCTCCTCTGTTGATTCCTCTTCCTCCCCTTCCTTCTCTTCCTCCTTGTCCTTCTCCTCCTCCTTGTCGTCCTCTTCCTTGTCCTTGTCCTCCTCCTTCTCCTCCACCTCGTCCTCCACCTCGTCTTTCCATTGTGCTTGAAGACCGATGAACTCACCTGCTGCTTTTTATAGTGCTTATACACCTGATTGGTGTGTCTACAATTAAGCAAACAAGTGTTTGCACACCTGATGACTGTGTTGAATCAATTGGTTGGAAGGTGCGGTAATTTGACAGTCAGTGCTTTGGTATTGCAAGGAAGTGACTTCATAATAGATTTTTGTGTGTAATGTATGTTAAGTGTGTTTAGTGTTTTGCAAATCACTGTGTGTAGAGTTTTGCAACAAGTGTGAGGTTGACAATGTGCTTATAGTTGTGCAAATATGGGCTGATGTTTTGCTTCTTGAGTGTAAGGTTTTGCTAATAGTGTACTACTTTTAACTTTAGTGTGTAAGCAATCCAAAAAAACTGTAGTCATTTTTTGTAATGTATTTTAGCGAATATTGCTGCTGTATTGGTGCCCCTTAAACTTTATAATTTATCAAAGACAAATAATTTGTTGCAAAAATTATCCATGCAAAATAAGAGTTGAAACAAGCCAAAAGTTTTTGTAATGAAGTAATGAAATTCCTTTGATTGGTGTATTATACCAAAGTCTCGCCTATTGATTATTAAAGAGGGTATGAATGATTTTCTACATGCCATTGTTGTGCATCATTTAAAATGTAACCTATTTTAAATGATACATGAGAACATTGTCTTGTTGTCTTTTAGAAATTAGCAATGTTATTTCCAATCACAAACATACCCCCATGAAAGTGGAGGTTGGAAGCTGAGATTGAGGGAAATTAGCCAGCTGTGAGAAAGAAATAAAAGTGCAATGAAGACAGATCAGCCCAGGAAATACGACAACCTGTCCATGCCAGAGGAGCTATAGATCCAGGTCTCATAGATCTGTAATATTCTGGTTTCTGTTCGGTTTTTATTTTTGAGTCATTTTACTCTCCTGCTTTAGGTTCTCTGCTTGCTTTGAGTTTTTGTCCTGTCTGGGTTTTTATTTACTGTTAGGTTATCTGGTTTAGTCTAAGCTTTATTTTCTGTTTTAGGTTTTTTTTTCTTTAGAGTGATTTTGTTTCTTTGTAAGTTGTGTGTGTAGTTTGTTTATGTCCTCTTGTCTTGTCAGCTTTTTAGATTTGTCTGTTCTTGTTTAGAGCCTTAGCACTGATGTCTGGTCTAATTACCCACTCTGCACACCTGCCTTACTCCACCCCTGTTGCAATCATCTCTGACCGGTTTCACCTGCTTCCACCTCCATATAAACAGTTGAGACCAGACATCAGTGCCAGGTCGTCTGTTTGAGTATGGGTGAGTCTCCTCCTGCAAGTTTCTGTTTGTTGGTTTGCGTTTGGATTTTTTACCCTTTGTCTCCAGTGATCTGAGCCATCCTGTTTTTGTCTGTTCCTGCCCTGCCTGCCCAACTGGACTGTTTGTTTTTGTGCCGTCTTTTGGTTTGACGGTGTTTTTTTGGGTTTTTTTTCCCTGTTTTGCTTTTGGCTAATAAAATAACCTGATCTGAACCTCTGTTGGTCTGGCTGAATTCTGGGTCCCCTGCCTCTGATTCTTGACAGAACGACCTGGCCAATTTAGGATCCATCGCCAGACCAGCACGTTCACATTTTTTTTGTTGTTGCTTTTTCCCTGCTTTTTTTTTTTTTTTTTCCCCTCCAAGATGAGCCCGCTGCGACCCTGGAGCTCTCTCCCCTGCAGAGCTGGTGTGCAGGCGGCGTCATTTGAGGGTTCCAGGTTGGTGCTCTGCCCCTCCGGGTTTGGTCCAGGACGCCACCTCCAAGGGCGGAGCGCGGAGCCGTCCCGCCGCCGCAGACGTCGTCGAGCAGTTGGTCTGGTTGACGCCTCTGCTCCTGTTCCTGAGGGTCCGCCGCCAGCGGGCGACGTGGAGACCCAAGAAATTTCGCCGCCAGTGAGCGACGTGGAGGTCCAGGAGGGTCCGCCGTCAGCGGATGACGAGGAGGAATATCTGGTCCTGGAGAATGAAATAAGGACGTTTGCTCCCATAATCAAAAGTCTCAGGGAGGCTCTTCTCTGCCAATTTTCAGTGGAGTTAGAGATTAAATTAAAGGAGCTTGAGGACCACTATAGAAACCAGTTCCCGAGGGTCCGGCTGACGCCTCGGCTCCCGAGTCTGTTCCCGAGGGTCCGGCTGACGCCTCGGCTCCCGAGTCTGTTCCCGAGTCTGTTCCCGAGGGTCCGGCTGACGCCTCGGCTCCGTTTAAGCCCCGAGAGGGGGTCCGGGAGGACCCGCCTCCGCTCAAGCCCCGAGAGGGGGTCCGGGAGGACCCGCCTCCGCTCAAGCCCCGAGAGGGGGTCCGGGAGGACCCGCCTCCGCTCAAGTCCCGAGAGGGGGTCCGGGAGGACCAGCCCTCAATCTCAACTCCAGTGTCGGCTCCCCACAGCTCCAAAGCAGAGCCTCCAGTGCCTGCTCCCCGCAGTTTAAAGACTCTGCCTCCAGTGCCTGCTCCCCGCAGTTTAAAGACTCTGCCTCCAGTGCCTGCTCCCCGCAGTTTAAAGACTCTGCCTCCAGTGCCTGCTCCCCGCAGTTTAAAGACTCTGCCTCCAGTGCCTGCTCCCCGCAGTTTAAAGACTCTGCCTCCAGTGCCTGCTCCCCGCAGTTTAAAGACTCTGCCTCCAGTGCCTGCTCCCCGCAGTTTAAAGACTCTGCCTCCAGTGCCTGCTCCCCGCAGTTTAAAGACTCTGCCTCCAGTGCCTGCTCCCCGCAGTTTAAAGACTCTGCCTCCAGTGCCTGCTCCCCGCAGTTTAAAGACTCTGCCTCCAGTGCCTGCTCCCCGCAGTTTAAAGACTCTGCCTCCAGTGCCTGCTCCCCGCAGTTTAAAGACTCTGCCTCCAGTGCCTGCTCCCCGCAGTTTAAAGACTCTGCCTCCAGTGCCTGCTCCCCGCAGTTTAAAGACTCTGCCTCCAGTGCCTGCTCCCCGCAGTTTAAAGACTCTGCCTCCAGTGCCTGCTCCCCGCAGCTTTAAAGCACTGTCATCCACAGCCTGTAGCCAGGCTCCCTTTCCAGCCGCCTGTAGCCAGGCTCCCTTTCCAGAAGCCTGTAGCCAGGCTCCCTTTCCAGAAGCCTGTAGCCAGGCTCCCTTTCCAGAAGCCTGTAGTCAGGCTCCCTTTCCAGAAGCCTGTAGTCAGGCTCCCTTTCCAGAAGCCTGTAGTCAGGCTCCCTTTCCAGAAGCCTGTAGTCAGGCTCCCTTTCCAGAAGCCTGTAGTCAGGCTCCCTTTCCAGAAGCCTGTAGTCAGGCTCCCTTTCCAGAAGCCTGTAGTCAGGCTCCCTTTCCAGAAGCCTGTAGTCAGGCTCCCTTTCCAGAAGCCTGTAGTCAGGCTCCCTTTCCAGAAGCCTGTAGTCAGGCTCCCTTTCCAGAAGCCTGTAGTCAGGCTCCCTCCTTACCCCGTAGTCCGGCGCCGTCTCCAGACCTTAGCCCAGAGTTCTCTTTAGCTCTTAGCCCGGCGCCTCTTCTAGCCTGTGGCTCTGCGCCTCCCTTAGCCAGTAGTCTGGAGCCTTTCCTAGCATTTAGTCTGGCACCATCCTTTGCTTTCTCTTTTTCCAGGAGTCGGGTTCTGAGAGTCCTGCTCTGCCACCGGCTTCCTGTCGTTTTACTCTGCCGGGGCCGTCGTCCGGGGCGACCGCCGGACATCCTGACCCACCGGGGCCATCGTCCGGGGCGACCGCCGGACATCCTGACCCACCGGGGCCGTCGTCCGGGGCGACTGCCGGACATCCTGACCCACCGGGGCCGTCGTCCGGGGCGACCGCCAGACATCCTGACCCACCGGGGCCGTCGTCCGGGGCGACCGCCAGACATCCTGACCCGCCTGGGCCGTCGTCCGGGATGTCTGCCAGACATCCGGCCACTTTAGGACTCAGTTTCAGTTTCGATTCGCCCTTAGAGGGTTGTTTTGTGTTTTTGGACTTGTGTTAGATATTATTTTCTTCTTCAGACTCTAGCCCTCCAGCCTTTAGCCCCCTCCACCCACCCGATTTGACTTAGGTTCTTGTTTTCTTTGGACTCCCGTAGACGTTGGAGGGCGTCTAGAATCCGCCCTTGAGGGGGGGGCTCTGTAATATTCTGGTTTCTGTTCGGGTTTTATTTTTGAGTCATTTTACTCTCCTGCTTTAGGTTCTCTGCTTGCTTTGAGTTTTTGTCCTGTCTGGGTTTTTATTTACTGTTAGACTAAAACAGATGACAAAACCAGATAACCTAAGCTTTATTTTCTGTTTTAGGTTTTTTTTTCTTTAGAGTGATTTTGTTTCTTTGTAAGTTGTGTGTGTGTAGTTTGTTTATGTCCTCTTGTCTTGTCAGCTTTTTAGATTTGTCTGTTCTTGTTTTGAGCCTTAGCACTGATGTCTGGTCTAATTACCCACTCTGCACACCTGCCTTACTCCACCCCTGTTGCAATCATCTCTGACCGGTTTCACCTGCTTCCACCTCCATATAAAC
The DNA here is from genome assembly GCA_037039145.1 of Fundulus diaphanus. Lineage (NCBI taxonomy): Eukaryota > Metazoa > Chordata > Actinopteri > Cyprinodontiformes > Fundulidae > Fundulus > Fundulus diaphanus. Next base: position 16,949,929 of record CM073128.1, on the reverse strand, counting down.
AGTTGAGACCAGACATCAGTGCCAGGTCGTCTGTTTGAGTATGGGTGAGTCTCCTCCTGCAAGTTTCTGTTTGTTGGTTTGCGTTTGGATTTTTTACCCTTTGTCTCCAGTGATCTGAGCCATCCTGTTTTTGTCTGTTCCTGCCCTGCCTGCCCAACTGGACTGTTTGTTTTTGTGCCGTCTTTTGGTTTGACGGTGTTTTTTTGTTTTTTTTCCCTGGCATTTCCCTTTTTTTTTGTTCTTTTATTTTGGCTAATAAAAGAACCTGATCTGAACCTCTGTTGGTCTGGCTGAATTCTGGGTCCCCTGCCTCTGATTCTTGACAAGATCAGCTTACCCACCTCGAGAGATAAGGAGATGTTTCCAACAGGATGTTTCCAACTGCACTATCAAAGGTGGACTCTAAGCGGTAGGATAACAACATGAAACTAGATCAACCCAGTGCCGTGGCTGAAATAAAAACTGGAACATTTACACATCCAATAAACACTTCTCACAAATTTTCCCAAAGTTTCTTGGCTTTTTCTCCATGGTTGCCACATAATCATCATGAAAAAAAAAAAAAAAACGATCGGCTGACACGTTTTTAATCCCCATTAACGGTACGTCCCTTTTGACTCGGAGGTCATCTTCATCTTTTTGCGTTCCAGTTTCCTTCTGTCGGACAGTAGGAAAACACCTGGACACTCACAATGTTGTTAAAACAATGACAATAACGCTGTTCTGCAGGCTATTTTGTGCAAATAAAAAGAGTTGAACCATCCCGTCTCATGAACACTGAAAGGTAGCACAACTGACTAAATGTCACATGAATAATAGAGAGCTGCTATAAACAGTCAAACAGTACTCAATGTTGCTGCAAGTGGCAACCATCATGAATGCCTATGTTAGGTACCATCCTGCTGCACCGACTTTCCGACTCGTAATGTCGACTTTTTCAGTTAAATTATCCGACCCAGAGGTCGAGAATGCCAACTTTCAAGGACAAATGTAATGCACTATAACATTCATTAGGTAATAGTCACGCTCTCACTTGACTATTAATTTTTTTTCGTACCCAAACATGCAAGAACCAGGTGGGGAAGGTCCTCACCACATGGTACACATGGGTTTAAACAAATAGGCCACAATATTTTTTTTTGACCAGATGGGAATTTACATGCATTTCCTCCTGATCCTCTTCCTGCTACGTCTTCACATCTCAACTGTAACTATTCAAAAACAATAAAAATGCACATACCTTTATTCAAACATAAATGCTGCAATTACCTTACAGTGCAACAACTTTTCCTTGGTGGCAATGCCATAACACAGATGGTAATAATTCTATCCAAATATTCTGTCCATGTGTATGCATTTGCCTGGAAGGAATGGTGATAAAATAATTAAGAATAATTCAATTCACGCTGATGCACAATGACAACAGTGCAAAAATAGCAATACGCTTCTAGGGGAATTATATTCTTTTCTGTTAGGTTAACAGTGACATGACCTGAGCACACAATACCGCACGTCAGCTTTCAGAGCCAAATATGTGGGGCTATAACATTGCCCATATAGCAGTGACAATAGACATAAGAAAATGTATAACAGTTTACTAATAAAAATAATTTTAAAATGGCTCTGTACTAATAAATGTGGATGTAATTTCAATTAGAGTTAGGCTGAAATTAATCTTTAATTCATCCAGCTATCATCTTTTACACACGCTTTAATTTGTTTGGGGACATGGAGGGACTGTTTTTTTTTTAATATTAAGCAGTTAACACAAAAGAGACAGGGATCAACCCAGGATAGGTCAGCAGTCTAATACAGAGATATGGCATCTTTGATGTGATGTTAAAACAAGCTGTAAGAGCACAAATTGCAGGAAAGTTTAAAAGGGGGCATTGCCAAGACACTGCAGAGACATAACTAATTATAAAGATTAATTTACACGACTGAGGAGAGACATAAAACAATTTATTTGCCCTTTTAAAAAATGCTATTGTTGCTATGTATTTTCTCTGATAATTGTGTTTACTTCAGCTTACAACATGAGTTTTCCAAGAAAAATGTATAATTGGTCATTGAATTTGTACTATATGCCAAGAGTAGTGGAAACATACTCCCGTTTAAATTTAAGACATATTGATCTCTTCCGGTGCGACATGCTCCCTATTGTTTTGGCTGGTACCTGCTAGAGCTAGACCATGAAAAAGACTGAAAGGTTGAAACACCTGTGGGCTACTGGTACTACAACCAAGTTCTGTTGTGTGCTGTTGAGAAAGTAAAGTTTTGCAGAAGCACAGACTGCCTGGAGATAGTATAGTGGTGGTAAAACCATTAAAGTGGGAGTAAGGCTTTTTCATGCCATATATGGGAAAGGTTAAGAGAAGTTACACCTGCAGTAGGGGTATAGAGGTATAAAACAGCAAGAAAAAAAGCAGAAGAGATCGGAGAGGCGTCCTTGACCAGAGGAGGAAGGAGATCGAAACTGGTGCTGATCTCACCCGAACACAGGGCTTAGATACTCACAACAGAAAATAACACTGTGTAAAGATAAGTCAGTATCCTGTTTCGCTCGAGTACCCAGAGACACATCTGAGAGCGGTTCATCTGCTTGTGGTAGCAAATAAGGTCCTTGGATTGATATGTGCTTTGTATTATTTAACTATTTTGATATTTTTTATTAACTTTGAATTCTGTTTCTGTGATTTATTAATGTCGATATGTGTCCTAAAATTCCAGAACAAACACACATGCAGTTAGGTGAAATTTTCCCTTACAGAGCCATTGCGTCCACTAAGTAGAAGGTACAATATTCAATTCAATTCAATTCAATTTTATTTATATAGCACCAATTCATGAAACATGTCATCTCGAGGCACTTTACAAAGTCAAATTCAATCATATTATACAGATTGGTCAAAAATTTCCTATATAAGGGAACCTGTTGATTGCTTCAAAGTCCCGACAAGCAGCATTCACTCCTGGAGAAGCGTAGCGCTACAGGGAGAGTCGTCTGCATCGTCCATAGCTTTGCAGCAATCCCTCATACTGAGCAAGCATGGAGCGACAGCGGAAAGAAAAACTCCCCATTAACGGGAAGGAAAAACCTCCAGCAGAACCGGGCCCAGTATGAACGGTCATCTGCCTCGACCGACCGGGGGTTACAGAAGACAGAGCAGAGACACAACAAGACAGACAAAAAAGCACAGAAGCACACATTGGTCCAGTGATCTGTTCTACATTAGATGGTAATAGTGGGTGATCTGTCTTCCCTGGATGATGTCACAGTTAACAGAACCCCAGACCAGGTGTACCTACTATGAAGAAAAAAGAGAGAGAGCAAAAAGTTAAAAGCTAAAATGACAACAGTCATTTCAATGCAATGCAATGCAAAACTAGAGAACAGAAGACAGGAGAACAGTAGAAATCAGTAGAGTGAGAAAAATAGGCCCTGATGTCCTCCAGTAGCCTAAGCCCATAGCAGCATAACTATAGAGGTAGTTCAGGGTAACATGAGCCACTCTAACTATAAGCTTTGTCAAAAAGGAAAGTTTTAAGATTAGTCTTAAAAGTAGACAGGGTGTCTGCCTCACGGACCAAAACTGGGAGTTGGTTCCACAGGAGAGGAGCCTGATAGCTAAAGGATCTGCCTCCCAAGCTAAAATAGGAGAAATATGATCCCTCTTGTTGATTTTCATCAGAACTCTTGCTGCAGCTGAAGACTTTGAACTGCATTTTGTGGACTTCCTGATAGTAAAGAATTACAATAGTCCAGCCTTGAAGTAACAAATGCATGGACTAGTTTTTCAGCATCACCCCTGGACAGAATGTTTCTAATTTTGGCGATAGTCCTGAGGTGAAAAAATGAAACTCTGGAAACCTGTTTAATATGGGATTTAAATTACATGTCTTGGTTGAAAATAACACCAAGATTTTTTACTTTATTACCAGAGGCCAAGTTAATGCCATCCATCTTAAGTGATTGATTAAGAAGTTTATTGTTTGAGGACTCTGGTCCAAAGATTACAACTTCTGTCTTGTCAGAATTTAAGTGCAGGAAATTTAAAGTCATCCAGCTTTTGATGTCATCAAGACATGACTGCAGTTGAAGTAATTGATTGGATTCATCAGGATTTATGGATAAATATAGCATAACAGTGGAAATTAATCCCATGCTGTCTGATCATTTTGCCAATCGGAAGCATATATATAGTAAAGAGAATTGGTCCAAGGACTGAACCCTGTGGTACTCCACAAGTGACCCTAGAGTTTTAAAGAAGATTTATTATTAACATGAACAAACTGGAATCTGTCCGACAGATAAGATTTAAACAACCCTAATGCTTTCCCTTTAATCCCTACAGTATGCTCAAGTCTTTGTAGGAGAATATTGTGATCAACTGTGTCAAATGCAGCACTGAGATCTAACAGGACAAGTATAGACACAAGTCCATTATCTGAGGCCATGAGAATATCATTGGTGACCTTCACCAGAGCTTTTTCAGTGCTATCATGAGCTCTGAAGCCTGACTGAAACTCCTCAAGTAGGTCATTACTTTGTAAATGTTCACAAAGTTGATTAGCAACTACTTTCTCAAGAATTTTAGATAACAAAAGAAGATTAGATATAGGTCTATAATTTACTAACTCATCTTGATCAAGAGATGGTTTCTTAAGTAAAGGTTTAATAACAGCTACTTTAAAAGCCTGTGGTACATATCCATTTACTAAGGATAGATTAATCATGTCTAAAATAGGACCACTGATCAAAGGGTATACCTCCTTAAACAACTTGGTTGGGATTGGGTCTAACATACAGGTAGAAGGTTTAGATGAAGCTAATATTTTAGATAGCTCAGAAAGCTCCACTGTTTCTAAACAGTTCAGACACTGCGCAGGTTCTAAAGATTCCTCCAACGCTGCCTCACTTACTGAGGATGAGGTAATCATGTTTGGGAGGATGCCAATTATTTTATTTTTAATGGAATCAATTTTATTTATGAAGAATCTCATAAAATCATTACTGCTAAGAGCTAAGGGAATGGATGGATCAACGGAGCTATGACTCTGTGTAAGTTTGGCAACTGTACTGAAGAGAAATCTAGGATTATTTTTGTTCTCCTCAATTAATGATGAAAAATATGCTGCTCTAACTCTGCGAAGGGTCTTGTTATACAACAATAGACTGTCCCTCCAGATTAGGTAGGATTCCTCTTGGTGTGTAGAGCGCCATTTTGTCTCCAATTTCCTAACATTGTGCTTCAAGGAACGCAGCTCTGAATTAAATCAGGGAGCCAGCTTCCTGTGAATAATCACCTTCTTTTTCAAGGGAGCTACATTGTCTAATGCAGAACGCAATGACAAAGTCACACCGTTAACAAAGACATCTATTTGTGAATGGGAAGAAACAACATTGCTGCTATCTGCAGGGTATTTCTGCAATACTGACGATATTAAGAGGGGGACAGACTCTTTAAAGTTTGATGCAGCATTGTCCGATAAAGATCTACTATAATGGAACCCTCTTTTGGGGGTGGAGAACTCAGTTAGATTAAACTCAAATGTTATTAAAAAATGATCAGATAGGACAGGGTTGTGAGGAAATACTGTTAATTCTTCACAATCAATGCCATATGTCAGCACAAGGTCTAAAGTATGGAGCCAAGAGTGTGTCGGTTTATTCACATTTTGAGCAAAACCAATTGAATCTAGGATAGTTTTAAAGGCTACACTAACACATTCTGTGTCAACATGAATGTTGAAATCCCCCACTATAATAACCTTGTCAGTGTTTATCACCAAATCAGATAAGAAGTCTGACAACTGATCCACAAACTGAGTGTAAGGGCCTGGTGGACGATACAAAACAACAAACAGAAGAGGTTTTATTGCTTTGCAATTTGGATGAGGGAAACTGAGGGTTAAATGTTCAAAAGAACTGTAGTTATTAATTGGCCTGGGACTAATTAATAAATCAGACTGAAAGATGGTTGACTCAATATACTACCTTAGTTTTGTTTCTCGCAGTGTCTTCCATTTTTCTTGCAGGTGAAACAGTAAACAACTTCCTAACTCAGAGGAGTCAACAGGTTTGCCTGGTGAACCTAACATCCAGCACCTGAAAAATTAGAACTGTCGCCCCCCAGAGGTGTGTGCTCTCCACACCTCAGGAGACCCGTCTCCCAAACTCCTGAAGTTTACTGGTGACACAGCGGTCATCGACCGCATCCAAGATGGCGATGAGTTGGCCCACAAGTGGGATCTTGATCAGCTGGCTCTCTGGTGCAGCCAGAACAACCAAAAATTAACACACTCAAAACTATGGAGATGACTGCAGACTTCAGGAGAAGACTCCCAGCCTCCACTGCACCAGCTCAGGAAGCTCAACCTACCTAAGGAGCTGCTGATCCACTTCTATACAACCATCATCCAGTCTTGTCCTCTGCTCATCCATCATTGTCTGGTTTGGATTTGCCACCAAAACGGACTGGGCTAGACTACCATGGACAGTCAGGACTGCAGAAAAGATCACTGTGCCAAACGGCCCTCCATTCAGGACTTGTACATTTCCAGAAACAAGAAAAATCACTGCAGATCCATCTCACCACAGCCACATGTTCCGTCTTCTCCCCTGTAGTAAATGCTACAGAGCCCTGTACGCAAAAAAACCCAACACTCAGAAACATCATCAAACTGCCCTCCATTCAGGACCTGTAATTTTCCAAAGTCAGGAAAGACGTCAGGCAAGAAACATCATTGTAAATCCGCCTCACCCCAGTCACAACATGTTCCAACGTCTTCCCTCCGTTAGGCACTCACAATGTCAAAAAATAAGGTCTGTTCACATGGCTGAAGATTGCTTGGACCAATTAGCAAGGGCATAAAGCAGAGTGGATACCATAGGACAAACAATAGGACAGTGGGCAACTGTGGCTTGATGGGTTGAGTAGTCATCTGGCAATCAGAAGGTTGTGGGTTCGATTCCAGCTACCCCTTGCCACATGTTGTTGTGCCCCTTAACCCCAAGTTGCCTACTGAGCTGCGTCTCGGTGTATAAATGTGTGTGCGTTAGTGAGAGCGACTGGGTGAATGTGGCTATAGTGTACAGCGCTTTGGGTGGTCAGCATGACTGGAAATGCGCTATATAAGTTCAGTCCATTTATCAAACACTAGATACTTCTTACTAATCTGCTCTTTTACTGTCTAGTTTTCAAGCTCTTATGATCCTCACCTTACTTCCTTCGGGCTTTCTTCTCAGGAAGACTGTTCTAGTTCACTGTAAGCTCTTGGTCTCTAGTTTACTGTTTCCTCCTGTCCAAGAACTCCCGGTGGTCTCATTGATGGAAATCATCTGTGAAGCCGTAACAGCGTCTCTGGTGCCTCATTTGTGTAGAATCCATACTAAAACTGTATGTTTGCCAAAAAAACTATTTCAGATTCATAAACCCATGCACATGCACACCACCAAGCAATTGCCCTTTATTGATTACAGCTTGTGTACCAGGTTCCACCTCATGTTCTCCCATCTACACGCCCATTTTCAACCACAAGTGGTCAATGAAAAACACCTCATGAATTTTAATGGTTATTTAAATGAGTCAGCTGATCATTGTTATTTCATGGTTAACCTGTGTTGGCTTTCTAATTTTTTTGTAGTTCTTTGTTGGATTCTTCTGTTGATTTATTGCTCCCTATTGCGCTTCCTGATTTTCCATTGCATCCATTTTCTTCTACAGTATGTTCGTCTCTGTTTTAGCAATTGCTTCATGCCAAGTTCAGATCCTGTAGTTCCTGCCTGATCTGCTTGTGTGAGACAATTATGTAAGTTTTCTTTTTTCTTAAACTTCACTTTTTTGCCAATGCCACCTGTGCTTGGGTCCTTCTTAAAAGGAAACTTGACAGTTATCCTTTCCTGCAAGTAATCACTTACCTATCCTACCCACTGCTTTGCTGGAACCAGCCGCCAAATCTGAGAGAAACATTAATATATCTTGTCACCTCAAATAATTTAAACCACTATCGGTTCTCCTTCCTCCACAAGGATCTCAATAACAAACGGCATGACATAACCATTGACATCTAGGGCAGTGGTTTTCAACCTGGTCCTTGGGACACACTGTTCCTCATGTTTTAGGTGTTCCCTGCCTCCACACACATAACTTAAGTAAACTGGTAATAAAGAGAATTCTGCAGCCCTTGATGGCTGCTAAGGAGGTAATGCAATCATTTGATTTAGGTGTGCTAAAGCATAAACAGATCCACAACATGTTTGACTGTGGAAGCTGAGGACCGTGATTGAAAAAAAAAAGATTTGCTCTACAGGACACTCATAGATTTCCTACAGAACATTAAAGTTAAAATCCCCAGATTATCAGGTCATGAATGCAATCAAAACAGAAAAAAATACATGATTGAATGACCTTATTTTTCTGTCTCATGAACAGTAGTCTTGTGCATGTTTCTTTAATTATTGCTAAATAGTTATTCTTTCAACTTGACTGCTGAGCCCATGTAATGTAAATTTTATAATCTGTGCCAATACACTGGAATCCACAAGGACTCTCCGCTGAAGTCTTCTTGTCCAGTTTTGTGAACTTACGCTCTGACAGGAATATGTCTAGTCGGATCATACAAGGAAAAAGATGGTTCAAATCATGAGCAGAAGAAATAAAAAGCTTCCGTTTTTAAGAAATACAAAAAAAGGTGAAATATGTTGTTTTTTTCTAATGTGCATAAATAATCTCTTAAAGGATAGTTTGTGTTCTGGCCTGTCTGTTTGCTTGTTGCCACAATCATCTTGCACCACTGCTATCCTTATCTGATGCACCTGTGAGTCACCTACCTTGGCAGTTGGCAGATTATTAAAAACCTCGTGTCTGTAGATGTCCAGCAGTTTTCTTGCCTTATTTCATGTTTTTGACCTGAACCATGTTATTATTCCTTCCTTGACTAGCACTTGTCACACATCTACTGCTGCCTTCTATATTTGTGGACATGACCTGACCAAAAACTTTGTCAAGTCCCACCGGATCTCTCCAGCCTCTGTGTGCATGACCCAAGCCTGCACTTCGGACTCAGAGCTAGCCTCAGCCCTCCTGCCTGTCACCTCCTGCAATGAGCATCTTGAACCCAGCATCATCAGGCTTCTGCTTACTCCTGCAGAGGGTTTTCCTGCCTGCACCAAGTTTCTGTTCCTTAATAAACCTGTTAAAGTATGACACCCTGTCTGGCTGAGTGTAGGATTCCCTGTTTGTCTGCAATAACAAAGATATAAAAAAGTTAATTGATAGTCTAGTGAGAATCTCTATATTTATTTCTTCTCCCCTGACTAGAAAGCACATTACCAACAGTAGAAGGCTGTTATGAAAACTAATATTAAATAAAAATTAGATTATGCTTCTCGATGAGGGTGATTTGTCAAATCAAAAGTACTCTGAAAAAACAACAACCTTAAAGTTGATTTTAAGCATACCTTTCATTTAGCTTACAGTTCTGTATTAAACATTTTCATATTTCTTTTGATCTTTTGAAATCTTGCAATGCTTGTGCAAATTGGGAACCGGAAATTCAAGCTGAACAGTTTTTTTCTTAAAAGATTTATTGAAAATTATGAAGATAACAGCCAGGCAGGAATGACTGGTGATTGAAGCAGGCTGACCAGGGGTCCGTTCTTCGTACGTTGCTTAAAACATCCAAGATCAAATGAGACATCCGAGATGACTTCATCCGGCTAATCATGATCCGACTAATTGGGTTCTTCGAACACACCTGTTGTTTATGATTAGTATCACTGGATTGAGTTATCTGAGAAACCTGCGCGTTCATGCATTTGTTTAAAAGGGGAAATGTATCGATAGTATAAACAATGATCAGCAATGCTGCTATTGGCTGTTCAGCATGGCCAAAGAAGGCCCACAGTTTTTATCCCAAGCAGAACAAGAGCTTTTAATGGAAGGTTATGCCGAATTTGAGTCATTAATTAAAACGACAGGGAACACCTCAAAGTCTGCTAAAGCCAGGAGAGAGGGCTGGCAAAAAGCAGCAGACAAATTACATGCATAAGTGCTGTCCATGTTAGATGTTTCTATCACTTTCTACAGTATGTATTTTTGCATTTTAATAATTTCATATTTACTTTGTTATTTTATGTCAGAGCCTCCACGGGAGCCACTAGAACATGGGGAAAAAAGTGAAGTACAAGAATATTCTACAAAATGGTAGCCTTTAATTATTATACTGTATTTTAAAAAGCAACTTCTTCCTCTTTTTTAAAAGCCACTGTTAAATGATGTATTTGTCTGTTTATAACAGCCTATAAGAAGGCTGAAAAAAACGGGTTCTTTTTACTTTTGTTGCATGAGGCATGTTTCACCCTTTTTTCCCCAAAATGACACAGGGTGCCATCCGTTCGTTATATAAACGGCATCTTCAACAAAAAAAATTGTATTTTGTCCGGAAAAAAACACAAATTAAGAGGAGAAATTGAACTCCACAACTTGAAAAAGAGAAGAATTGCATTAGAGATCGAGTTGCTTCAAAAGGACCTTCAGAGTAAGTTCTAATACACCATTTGACAGTAGTATTGCTGACTTTACATAACTCTCTTATTGCAGGCAAAAGATGACTTGCTGGCTTTTCTTTATAAAGAATTGTTTAAATAAAAAGACAGGAACTAAGCATTATTTGTTTCGTCTTTTATTAACCATTAAAAAATGGTGTTCCACAATTCTGTCCCGTCCTCTGCCACTAGGTGGTCCAAGTGCACTGGCTGGATATCCCTATCTCCTCCATTTATACAGCTGCGATCTAATCCTGTTTACATTAAATAAGCCTGCTCGCGAGCAGGTTTAAGTTTGCGCACATGTTGCTATGACAGCAAGTCCGGAATGAGTTTCGAAGAACCAAACGATCCAAGATCATGCCAAATCGTCAACAATCAAATCCAGCTAACTGAGTTAGCGACGTACGAAGAACGGACACCAGGTCAAGATGGCAGGAACAGACAGATGACCAGATGATGTAGGCAGAGACAGACTTGACCAGGTGTTATTGACAAAAACATGCAGAAGAGCAGATGCAGCCTATGGGTCCCCAGTGAGGGCAGAGCGAGACACGGAAGCCACAGGAAACAACCTGAAGCTGTGAGGGCGGGGCAAGAACAGGTCCACACTGACTGATCAACAGGCTGCACAATACAAACACTGGGGAAACAACGTGCCTGTAACAAGAAGACAAGATAGGTTCTGGCAGGGAGTGAAGCGTGAAGCAGGTATAAGTGGGCTGAGTAGCAGGTGGAATGACTTGATAATTATTGGCAGTAGGTGACACTGATTATGGAGAGTGGGTGGTGGCTGAGACGGGCATGGGAATGGGAAGGATCAATCAGTTTAAAAACACAACCAAAACCCCAAATCATGAAAAATATCATTTATTCAGTAGCTGTAAACTGAAATTTGTTAGAATTAACAAAACCAAAAGACTTCAAACACCAGGACATGTGAAATAAATCTACAGTATAGATTGGCTTTAAACTTGTTAGTTGAGTTGAGTTTTTTTTTGCAACTGAGTTAAAAATGTATGAATAGCGGATCATGCATATCTGCAAGGTTAAAGAGGCGTATGTTCATGGATATGCTATACCTTAACGTGATGTAGCAAATTCTGCCACACTAGAAAATTACAACAAATCTCAGTCAGAGCTCAAGTATACAGCCTCATCTGTGACATTTTCTTTGCTTAAGGAAGTATTCTTCAGAGTCAAAATAGTTGTGTTTGAAAATATTTTGCAACCCAAATACACAAACTGCCAATTACGGTTAAAGGAGATTTACTGTCAAATTGGAATAGTTAGGAGGTCTTGAGTTCCAGGGCAGTGGTCAGGGATTTCTCTGAAAGACAATATAACATAGTTAGTGAAGCTCTGTTAGGTTTTCAAAAAACATTTAACCACTGAAGTTAAACGTTTGTGTGTAGTATTAGGAAATACTCAGAATTTGACCTTGACACTATATGCGCATATATCTAAATGTAAAAACACAGGGACATACAGTGATGGACTAAATAGAACACACACAACCGAGACATTATTACCAAATTAGGTTAACCAAGCCTGGATAAACTTGTTTTAAAATTTATTTCTCTTGATTTTATTGACCATACTTTTATTTAATATTCAAGCAGGATAGTGTTCCAGAGTGCACACAATTTGGTTCTGAATTCTAAAGAGACAGACTGCTGAACATTCAATACCAAGTGTAAGAATAAAAAAAATTTTATTGGGGAGACAACCTTGAAGTTGGGGGGTTGGGGCAGAAAAAATGTTATGCAGAGACATTTTTGTCTTCTGAGGTGAAGGATGGGATGCTCAGAATCACAGGTCAAGGGACTTGGTCCGGTTCATTGAGGGGTGACGCGACCAGAATCAAAGTTTGGAGTAAAGTGTCTATTCGATTTTTCTCAGACTGGGTTTAGATATCAGGAATTTTCAGACCTCTGTTGATCTTGACATTCTATCCTCAACTTTTCCGAAAGTTAAGATGAGTGATTCTAATTCAAATTATGCACAAGAAAACCTTGTGCTCATTCAGAGACAAATAGATTAATACGTTTGTAAAATACAAGTATATAACTATCTAAAGACAATCTGAACATTCATCCTCAATTCCTGCTAAATTTTCCTTTTATTTAGATTTCATTAAGCTTTCCTGCTAGATGAATGCTCGTGGTATTTGTGCATTCATAAACACACAAGAATCCATCTTGTACCGCTCCAGCTTAAACCGTTTGTGTCTAAGAACAGCAAGAAGTGCCTTGACTAGCTGACCTTCTTATTGTTTCCTATAATGTCTGCTGCTTACATTTTAATTTGATACTGTGATTGGCTAAAACCATCCTTTCGTGGGCGGGCACTAGGTGTCACTTCGCCCAATCAGCTCAGAGCGTTCTGCTGAAATTCTCTCTTTTCCCCAAACAGATTCAAATGGAGCAGTCCCAGATTGATAATGTGTAGCACTAGAGTGCTACACATTATTAATTTGGCTGGCCAGGTCAAGATTTCATGTACATTTTGTCATGTTTGGCTTTACGTATTTGGCCCACATGCAGAACACACTCGGTAAACAGGAAGCAGTTTAAGATGTTTATTTAGAATACTGAAAGAATAACAGGGGAACGGAGGGATCTGTCTCAGCGGAGGCAGCGAAGAGGGAGGCACAACCGGGATGCGCTCAGTCTAGGAGGAAAGGAGAAGTGATTAGACGGGAAGAGAGAGCCAGGCGATGTATCAGAGGAACGTAGTCTTACCACTGAGCACGGAAACCAGACCGGGAGTCTCAGCGCTTGCCTGATGGAGATGGTGGCTGGTGTCTGAGAGACTGGTGGGCGAGGGCTAGAGCAGGGTCCGAGCAGCGCCGGCGGGTCCAGGGATCCAAGGACAGCAGGGGGAACCAGGAGAATCCGGTGGGGAACTTCTAGCCCGGCTTGGTAATACCAAGGGAGCACGAGAGATTGTCGGAGCAGGATCCAGCACGAAGGGAACCAGAAGACGTGACTTGTAACGTCGGAACTTGAGGACTTACGGATGAGGGATCCAGCACGAGATGAAGCCAGGGAACACGAGAGAGATCCAATGTGAGAAAAAGCCAAGGGAGCACGAGAGGGAACCACAACGGTTAACACTCTGGCGTCCTCCTGCCATCCGTGCACAGTTCTTATAGTGCGGCCGGGCGCTGCTGAACAAGCCGCAGGTATGCGCGCCCCGCCCATCTGTCAACTGAGTATACCTGTGGAGAAAGCAAAGAGGGCAGAACCGGCAGAAACTGCACGGCTCTGCCTGCTGAGTCCTGACACATTTGTTAATGTCTTAATATTACAACATTGTCATTTATTATTTATAATTATTCAGTGACTGAATACATTGTAATTATTCAACTCTCAGCTGTAGTGTTGGTGTTTTGACTCTATAAATAAACAGCTATCAGACAAATAGATTTGAGACAGAAAATAAATTTATAAAATCTATTGACACTGAAAAGATGTTTATTACAAAACAGTAATTCCCTTGCATCATCTTTAAGCGTCAGTGAGACATTATCCATAACATTCGCTAAACTTGTTATAGATGTTATTAGCCCAGGGGGTTGACTCAAAACCAAAACATGCTCCCCAAGAACAGAAAAAATTCCTCTTTTACTCAAGGTGGCAAGAACAGTTCTTTCCGGCAAGGACAATTTATTCTTCACAAGAACTTAAGTGTCACACTCCTAGGACGTCCTTTTGGGTCTCCCCTAATGAAAGATGTGCATGTAATAATTGTCAGGTACCACACAAGAAAAAAGTTTTACCCAGATGATGTGTCAAGGACAAGCTGCAAAACTCCCAATTAAGTGCTACAACGACAGAGTAACAATAGTTAAGAAAGGGAATACTCTGCCAAGTCTGTGTCCAAGTTCTAATGTTTTGCTGTGGTGACCTCTGAATAAGTGAGCAGCAAAATTAACTATGCACATTGCTCAAAAATATTACGGGAACACTTTTTGATCAGAGAATGATATAGAGTCAGTTAAACCTCTGGTATATTCATCTGGTCAGTTAAGTAGTAAAGGGGGTTGTTAATCAGTGTCAGGCTGTTTTGGTGTTAATGAAATTAACAAAATGTGCTCTTAGTGGGCAACATTTAGACAACCACAAAAACAGGAATGGTTTTGTAGGTAGATGCCACAGACATTTTCCCTCCTATTCTTTTTTTTATTGGTTTTCAGTATTTTTTCTATTTGACCAGCGTTGGTTTCAATACTAGTAACTGACAACAGTATAAAAGGACAATAGTACTTTAGTATAAGCTCTTTGGAATGCAAATACAAATGATGATAAATATTTACACTGTCTCACCTGTGCAAATATGTATTTGCAGACTTCTGATTCTCAGGGAATGTCTGTTAAGACACAGTTCTGTAACTTGAAGAACTAAATGTATTGCCCAGTTTTGCAGACTGCTATTTGACTTTTGACTTGACAATTAGTCTTTTAGCTGCTAAGGATTGTTGTTGGCCAGTGCAACAACTGATAAAAATTAAAAAAAAGTTTGGAAAGATTTTATTTTGTTTTCTTTGAGTGTTGTGTGTAATCTGTGTGCATTCTGAGCCAGTGTGTGCCTCATCAAAAAATGTCATAATAGTAACACATAATGACAATAAAGATTGCATTTCAAATTTGTATTTCAAACAAGTTTACCAGACATACACAAGGTCCTATAAGTAAACAAACAAATATAACCTACCCTGAAAGGTTGCTACAACATATAAATGGCTCAATGACAGCAAATATGTAAACACAGCAGTGATGAGAAATGGTAATTAATCACAGACATTGTTGATGCAATTTTAAATATTATACGCAATTTTAAGTTCTGCATTTTAAGTTAGATAGTTATTTTAAATGAGATGGTCAGATCAGAGCAGTTGTTAGATCATGTTTTTATCACTTAAGGCAGCTGGCTAAATTGAATTCCTTTCTTTGAAGACAACTCCTTGAAACGTTGATCCATGCTTTTATATCATCCCGCCTGGATTACTGTAATGGACTCTAGTTGGAGTGAATCAGTTTTTGCTTTCTCGTCTACAGCTGGTTCAAGACGCTGCTGCGCGTCTTTTAACAGGTACTCCAAAAACAGAGCATATTACCCCTATTCTGGCCTCACTCCATTGGTTCCCAGTACATTTTAGAGTTTATTTTAAAATTCTTATTTTTGTTTTTAAGTGTTTGAATGACCTTGCCCCGCCGTACCTCTCTGAGCTTCTTCATCCCTACTCGCCCTCTCGGCCCCTCAGGTCAGCTGAACTGCATCTCCTGGAAGTACCGAGGTCTAAGAGGAAGCTGAGGGGGCAGGGCCTTTTCGTTGTTGGTCCTCACTTGTGGAATAACTTGCCCCTGCACATAACAGACGATCCTTCACTGCCCACCTTTAAAACTTGCCTTAAAACCCACTATTATTCTTTGGCTTTTACCACTAGCGAGACTTAGTTTTCATTTTAAATTGGTTTTATTGTTTCTTTTAAGCATTTTCATGCATTATCTATTTATTTTAGTTTTTTATGAATGTGTTTTAGCTTGTAGGAATATACAGCACTTTGTTTAAGCTGTTGGCTGTTTTTAAGCGATTTATAAATAAAGATGGTATGGTATGGTATAATATAATATGGTATACACAAGTGTTAAATTGTAAAATCTTATAATGTCAGCCCCAATTTGTTTGGTAGTTTTTGAATTTCTAAGCATTTGATTTTACTCAAATACATCCTGTCCAAAAGTTTAAAAACATGTTTTAGGTTTGCCAGGGCAGATGACTTTTAATTTTCTTAAAATGCCATTAGTCTGACTACTAATTAATCTAGCTGGATCTTTAATAAAGACATGATAAGATTAACAAACTCAACTACCCTTAAAATTAAAATTAATGAAATAAAAAGGGGAGCTTCACAAATAATCATTACATACAAAATGTGTTATTTGTTATAAAAGTTTCTCTTCATGTTTTTAACAAATAGTTTAGCTCCTTATCATATTGATGATTACCAAAACTTCTTGTGAAGACAAATTCATGGAGCAAAAAAGTCTGCTGATGAGCAGCTTGCGGACTATTGTCACTTCAACACATTTAGAAGATGAGATATGTTGTTAATTTATAATCTGACACATCTGAGGTGATATTTGGCCCTGTTCCTGGCAAAACAGCATCCAGTCAACTGAATGACATGATGATGCATCAACTGCAGCCGCAGTTTGAAGCTGCTTGCCTAATTATCACATCCATCAGCTTCTAACAACGTAGCGCTCATTACTTGAGACCCAGCATCTGGAGGCAATCAAGCTTACAGCACAACTTCTTCAAATGATCTATTCATCGCAGACTTCACAGGTTCAGTCTTTTGCATTATTGGCCAGTTCATGGATTTGTCATCGCCAAACTCATCACTTCCAACTGAATGTAGCATGCCACACATTCTGAAGTTTATTTTACAGTTCATGATTAGACAGGAATAATTTTTTCTTGTATACTACAGTGGTGCAACAAAAGTTCGTGAGAGTTTTATTGCTGCTTAATGCAATTATGAAGTGACATTGACAATAAAGAAAGGGAAGGGTTTACGTTTGCGCCAGTGCATCATCCGGTGTAATGTCTGCTCCTAATGTAACTGAAACTTTGTTCTGAGAATTTATGGGCTGTAAACATGCTTGTTTCTTGTACAGCATCAGTTAACTGGGAACACAGCGACACTGAAATTAATAAGATTGTTACAAATACTAGTTTACTGATTAAATTGTGGAAATACATTCTGTCTTTTGAGGGGAAAAACAAAAGAAAAGAAGTAAAACATACCCCAAAATATTTGGATTGATGAGGATTGATGACAATATCTAAGCTAGGAGGTAATACTTTGTACTACTTTCCAAAGCTTTCTGAACAGAAAAGGTATAGAAGTGTTGTGGGTTTGTTTCATTTTTAGACATTGATATTGCATTTCCCTGGCTTGTTTTTTAACGCAGTCATACAAAAGACCGACACTTACTTGCTTTCCATAGATGCATAATTAAAGAGGGTTATATTATTTATTCCTGTGATGTTTCTTTCTTTCTTTTTAAATAGAATACAGTATCTTATGTTACAAACTGTCAGGGTTCTGTGTTCCGTGCTCTCTAACTCTGCTCCACAGGTGGCTGCAGTTGACGGGTGGGCGTGGCCCGCACCTGCGGCTCATTTGGAACTCTCTGCTCTGGCTTAAAAGGAGTGCACTGACAGCTGGAAGACATCAGAGTGTTACCCCGTTGTGTTCATCGTGTTTTGGATTTACTCACCTGTGTTGGCTCTGTGCACTGAAGACCAATTGTTAGAATCCCTGCCTGCTCAGATTTTGCTCTGGCATCTCCACTCTTACTCCCTTGGTGTTACCAAGCCGGGCAAGAGATTCCCCTTCCTGGATTCACCTGGTTCGTCTGGACTCACTCCGGTTCTTCCAGCTGCTCCTCCTGCCTGCCGCAGCAGTGGTGCTGTTCGGGCTCCCTGCCTGTGTTACATCTACCAGCCCTCCCGTCATTCAGCCACCTCCTTCCATCAGAGAGATACGGTCACTGAGCTCCTTTTCCACTAATCCCCCCCACCCCCGCTTGGTTGGGAGGACCTATCCTCCCAACCAAGCGCTAGCTTCTGGAGAATTTTCCCCTGGTTCGATCCATGTTAAGTTTATCCTCTTTCTTCCCGCAGTCAATCCTGCTCTGAGGTTCCGACCTCGCCTGCTGCACATATCGTGTGCTTTCCCTTATTTGAGCCTAAAATAACCATCTTTAAAACTGTTTCTGTTTCCGTCAGTGGCTGCATGTGGGCCAAACACCTTAAAACCATGACACAAACTTTTGATTCTTAAAAAAACTATTAGAATTTAACATAATGGTAAATAATCCATTTTGCTGTTGCAATTTAAAATAATTGTATATTACTTCTCATAAGTGAAGAAATTAATTTATTTTATCTTATTCTCACATAGTTCAGTGGAATGAGCTTCAACATGGGACAGACAATTAAATATGATTAATTATGCATCAGTTATTGCTTTTCTTATTATTAGCTAACTGTAATTCCAGGAAAATGATGTTACCTGCAGATTGCCTATTTACATATTATGAAAAAAATATATATATTAGATACATAGAAGCAGAGATAATTATAAGTGGACAGCAATTGAAAGCTAACATTTTGTCCCATGTTTTGATGTCTGGGGTCATTCCCGTCAACTCAAATGCAAAACCCTAATATTGAAGATCAGTCTCCTAAGTAACATAAAACAGATCAGTGGATAAACATGATGTGTTTTTTTTTTTTGTTTGTCCTTCGGGGGAAAAAATCTGAAAAAACTTGGGATGAATGCAGTTCTTTTGATTTAAAATATTTATTAGTTATTTATTGAATGTTGCAAAGCATCTTCAAAGTGCTGTGTTTGAATAAGAAAAAAAATGGTTGTGGTTGTGTCTGTTTCAGCTGTTTTTCAGTTTTTTGAAACAAGCAATGGTTCTTTGGTAGAGAAATACTAGAAAAATAAGTCAAAATCTCTGTGAACCGAACATGATCACAGCAGTAATTTAAGATAAGCATGTAATGTAGAAAGTAAAATAGTCAATGTTATCTCAGAAATTTGTAATCTATAGTAAGAGACTGGTAAAATCGATGGCAGCGTTTTTAAATTTTAACATTATTTACACTATTAATTTTGCAGTATTGTTATAAAAATGTAAAGGATACATTTAGGAAAAGAGTGCCTTGATTTCATCAACAGTTGCTGATCATTTAATCTCTGACTATATGACTGCAACTCTAAAATAAATGAAGACATAGCAATATGTTCAATTCCTCAATAGTGAGTGCACATTCCTTTTCATGTATTAAAAATGGACTAATACGTCAAAATGAAAACTAAATTACATGCTGCAGCTGTGACCATTTTCTGCAAGAATTCAGTGATGATCTGACCTTTTCTTCAAAGCAAAATGGTGGGTAATTACTGCGGCTGACTGGGTAAATGGAACTACCCTACATACATTCGATCATTCTGTTGGTGCAGCTACAAGCCTTTTCCCTGAAGTATACAATCCATCATGCCAATATAATCTGGCATGTGCCTTTTACATGTAGCATATAGCTCAGTAACCATAAATATAAAAGCCTAGGCTTTTTTAACACCCACTGAAGAAGCAAATTGAGAAATATATTGCAGACTAATTCTGGTTACTTAAATCTTTTTAGAATATGTCTACAGTGATATTTTAATATATTTTCATGAAAACTACTCACATGTTTGCTGTGTTCCCTGTATGGCTTGTCTCAAACTTCAAAGATTACTTCTTACTGGTTTTATTTTAAAAATTAAATATTACCAAAATAAATGGAGATTTCTGGAGTAAACAACAAATGCCTGCTCTGTTGACAAATTCTCCAACGTTAGATCTCTGGATATCTTCTAGAGTAACTATGGGCACTTAGCTGCTTCTCTCATTAATGTTTTTTCCTCCTAGTATTTCAGTTGAGGTGTCCTCATCTTAATAGGTTTGCAGTAGCGCCATGCTCTCCCCATTTACAGATAATGAACTGAACAGTGCCTTATGAGGAGCTTCACAAATAGTTTTGTAAAAATAACTCGCTTTGAACTTCACTCAAACCCAATCCCTGGCCTGTTTAACTTATCACTTGATGTTCATGATGTTGTTTTCACTAAGGTTGTCTAACAATCCTCTTAGGTTATCACAGAGCAGTTTCTTTTTTTGCTTATCGTGTGAATTCTGAAGGCAATTGGTAGCACCAATTTTACTTAGGGATATTAGAGTCAAGACAGTTGAATACAAACACTTTAGTTATTGAGTTGCCATGCTCGGTTGCTAGAGTTGACTCCTGAAGACTACTCATTGAGATGGCCAACAACAATCAGCTAGAAAAGCTTTAAAGAAGCCTCCCCCACTTTGAAATTCCTAAGCAACATTTCTGGTTCATGTTAAAAAGAGAAATTACTGTAAGGAAAAATGTAAATGTATACATAAGAAAATATATATATAAGAAAGGTAGGTAAAACATTACAATAAGGCATTCATAACTTTACATTGATAACTTTCAAAATTGTTAAACAATTTATAAAAGGGGGAAAGTCCAGTTCTCCATTCAGACCTGGATATTGTGTGGCTTTAAGGTGCCTCTCTCTGGAGAGGTTTGTTCAGTCCATTGCCACCTCTTCCAGACTCTTGGATTAATTCTTATACCACAGATTTTTAAGTAGTTACAATTAACATGCTTTGCATGTTTGTAATGCATGGCCATGGGGTATAGGAAATTTTCTGTCCTGATGGTTTGCTTATGTTCTGCTAATCTGGCTTTAAATTTGAGTTTTCTTCTGCCTACGTAAAAACAACCGCATGGACATTCAAGTCTATATACAACATAGGTAGTGTTGCAATTTATAAGACTTAAACTTTTGTTCAGATGTCATGTCCATAGTGTCAGGGTTCTGTGTTTTCGTGCTCTACTAACTCTGCTCCACAGGTGGCTGCAGTTGACGGGTGGGCGTGGCCCGCACCTGCGGCTCATGAGGGCTGCTCTGCTCTGGTTTAAAAGGAGTGCTCAGTCAGCTGGAAGACGCCAGAGTGTTAACCCGTTGTGGTATGCCTAGGCCATAGTCCTGTCTCCTGAGCTTCGTACCTGTGAGTTTTGAAATCCCTGTTTTTGGATCTAACTTTTGTCTCCTGTCTTCTCCAGTTTGTCGTGTTTTTGGATTTATTCACCCGTGTGACTCTGTGCCTCGAAGACCTGTCTCCTGAATCTCTGCCTGCTCAGATTTTGCTCTGACGATCTCCCCCTCAAACTCCCTTGGTGATACCAAGCCGGGCACGAGGTCTCCCTTCCTGGATTCACCCTGGTACTTCTGGATTCACCCTGGTTCTTCCAGCTGCTCCTTCTGTCTACCGCCGCTGTGGTGCTGCTCGAACTCCCCGCCAGTGTAACATCTGCCAGCCCTCCTGTCACTCAGTCGCCTCCTACCATCAGAGAGCTTACGGTCACAGAACTCCTTTACCACTCATTCCCACTCATCCTCCCTGGATAGGTCCTCTCTACTAAGTGGTAAGCATAGCAGCATCTGGAGACCTTCCTCTGGTTCGATTAGAGTTAAATCTTGTTTTCTTTTTTCCCCGCAGAAATCTCCGACCTGACGTTCCGACCTCGCTTGCTGTTCACGCTGTGTGCATTCCTTCCGCCCTTGCCTGTTGCTTACGTTGTGTGCAAAGTCCGAATAGAGCCTTTAATAAACATCTCAAGAACTGTTTCTGTATCCGACTGTGTCTGCATGTGGGCCAAACAACCTTAAAACCATGACACATAGTATATTTTATGTTTCACAGTGGACACAGTTACCACATTTGTGACAGCCAGGGTAGGTGTAAAGCCATGTTTATTTTTCTGTTGAAAATGAAGATGGCTGGTCACAGGTGTATTGTTGAGAGTGGGAGCTTTTTTGAGCTAATGGTAGGGGTCTCTGGAAGGGCATCTCTGAGCTAATGGTCACTTTTTAATATGTCCCAATTCCGTTTTATGGCTACAAGAGGACTATGTTAGTATAAATGAGTCAACTCCCTCCGATTATTTCCACATTCCCAGATCTACAGGAAGAGGAGAAGGAGTAGATACCATCTTTCAGTCTGATTTAATAATTAGTCCCAGGCCAATTAATAACTACAGTTCTTTTGAACATTTAACCCTCAGTTTGCCTCATCCAAATTGCAAAGCAATAAAACATCTTCTGTTTGTTGTTTTGTATCGTCCACCAGGCCCTTACACTGAGTTTTTGGATCAGTTGTCAGACTTCTTATCTGATTTGGTGTTAACTACTGACAAGGTTATTATAGTGGAGGATTTTAACATTCATGTTGACACAGAATGTGATAACCTTAGTGTAGCCTTTTAAACTATCCTAGATTCAATTGGTTTTGCTCAGAATGTGCATAAACCGACGCACTCTTGACTTCATACTTTAGACCTTGTGCTGACATATGGCATTGATTGTGAAGAATTAACAGTATTTCCTCACAACCCTGTGCTATCTAATCATTTTTTAATAACATTTGAGTTTAATCTAACTGAGTTCTCCACCCCCAAAAGAGGGTTCCATTATAGTAAATCTTTATCGGATAAAGATGTATCAAACTTTAAAGTGTCTGTCCCCCTTTTAGTATTGCAGATAGCAGCAATGTTGTTTCTTCCCATTCACAAATAGATGTATTTGTTAACGGTGTGACTTCCTCATTCCTCATTGCGTTCTGCATTAGACAATGTAGATCCCTTGAAAAAGAAGGTGATTATTCACAGGAAGCTGGCTCCCTGGTTTAATTCAGAGCTGCGTTCCTTGAAGCACAATGTTAGGAAATTGGAGAGAAAATGGCGCTCTACATACCAAGAGGAATCCTACCTAATCTGGAAAGACAGTCTATTGTTGTATAAAAAGACAATTTGCAGAGTTAGAGCAGCATATTTTTCATCATTAATTGAGGAAAATAAAAATAATCCTAGATTTCTCTTCAGTACAGTTGCCAAACTTACTCAGAGTCACAGCTCCGTTGATCCATCCATTCCCTTAGCTCTTAGCAGTAGTGGCTTTATGGGATTCTTCATAAATAAAACTGATTCCATTAAAAATAAAATAATTGACATCCTCCCAAACATGATTACCTCGTCCTCAGTAAGTGAGGCAGCGTTGGAGGAATCTTTAGAACCTGTGCGGTTTTTGAACTGTTTATAAGCAGTAAAATTTTAGCTCCATCTAAATCTTCTACCTGTATGTTAGACCCTATCCCAACCAAGTTGTTTAAGGAGGTATTCCCTTTGATCAGTGGCCCTATTTTAGACATGATCAATCTATCTAATTTGCGCATGCTCGAAAAGCAGAATGCTGCAGTTACATGCTCCGTTTTTGCTTTTTAACTTTCTTACTTTCATCTCTTTTTGATTGCTCTGGTTTTTTCACGGTAACTCTGTGAAGTATTGTCCTCACTAACGAGATCATTCTTAGAGAGTTTTCATGCTTTTTTGTGTTGTTTTTATCATGCCGCGCTCACCGGGACACGATGCCTTTGTTTACTCCGGAGAACAGCTGATCGCTCTAATGCCGACCGGCGTTGTAGCCAGACCAGCCGGAATACCACCCGAACTCTGGAGAAAAACACGCCGAGGTTGCAGAGGAGGAAAGCAACATCGGGGGATGAAAGGAGGGTCTAGATGGGACGGGCTTATTGAAAGGAGAAGATTTAAGCGGTGTCTCCCCTCTGTTGTTATGGGAAATGTGCGGTCCCTTAGCAACAAGATGGACGAGCTAACGGCGCTAACGCGGAGCCAACCGGAGTACCGTGAGTGCAGTCTGATGTGTTTCACCGAGACATGGCTGCACAAGGACACTACGGACCAGATTGTCTCTGTGGATGGCTTTCACACCGTCCGGGCCGACCGGGACACTAAGAGCGGTAAGCGGAAAGGAGGGGGGCTTGCCATTCTAGTAAACAGCACATGGTGTTACCCGGGTCACATCCCCATTAAAGAACAGCTCTGTAGCCATTGGACTCCGTCCTTACCAGTTGCCTAGAGAGATCCCACATGTCATCGCTGCTGTCCTGTATATCCCTCCGTCTGCGAACCCAACATCTGCCTGCAGCATCATACACACCACCATCTCCAAACTACAGACCCAACATCCTAATGCCCTCATCGTCATGTTGGGAGACTTTAACCATGTCACCATGAACAAAGTTCTGCCGACCTTCAAAGCTGCCCTACCAGAGAGGAGAAGACCCTGGACCTGAAGAAGACCACTGTTATGCTGATGACAGCTATATTTTTCCATAAATCCTGATGAATCCAATCAATTACTTTGACTGCAGTCATGTCTTGGTGACATCAAAATCTGGATTACTTTAAATTTCCTGCATTTAAATTCTGACAAGACAGAAGTTGTAATCTTTGGACTAGAGTCCTGAAAAAATAAACTTCTTAATCAATCACTTAATCTGGATGGCATTAACTTGGCCTCTGGTAATAAAGTAAAAAATTTGGGTGTTATTTTCGACCAAGACATGTCATTTAAATTCCATATTAAACAGGTTTCCAGGGTTTTTTTTTTTCACCTCCGGAATATCACCAAAATTAGAAACATTCTGTCCAGAGGTGATGCTGAAAAACTAGTCCATGCATTTGCTACTTCAAGGCTGGACTAATCTAATTCTTTACTATCAGGAAGTCCACAAAATGCAGTTCAAAGTCTTCAGCTGATCCAAAATGCTGCAGCAAGAGTTCTGATGAAAATCAACAAGAGGGATCATATTTCTCCAATTTTAGCTTCCCTTCATTGGCTTCCTGTTAAATCAAGTGTAACACGGGGAGATGGAGCCCGGACTGTGACAGAGGACGTGGCCCTAAAGCCAACTGGTAGGCCTTAAATCTCAAGTGGCCTAGGGTCTCCCAATTAAAAGTACCCAGGTAGGTCTGGCTTAAGAATTAGGAAACAGAAATAGTATACAAAATATGTTTTATTTCTACAGTCTTTTACAATATTAAAAATTATTATACCAATCTAAAATCCAATAAAGCACAGGAACACAGGACAATACTAGAAACAATCTGAGAATTAAACACAAACAACTGCAACCCAAATTAGTAACAACCAAAGACACAAAATAATGTTAAATAACCAAAAAAACAAAACAAGTCTCAAACTGCATCAATCCAGTCCTGTAAAGCTGTGCCAAATCAGCTATTTAATAAAATTTAAAAGAAGAACCCCGCACTATTGTCTGGTTCAATGTGTGTGGTGCTACCACTCCAGCTCTAAACAACCCCTTTTCTTAATTAACCCAGAGCATTAACCATGCACCTGGGTGAGAGCATAATATGCAGCAGCAGCAACCTGAAATACCAAAAAAAGATCACAATAAAGGGTCTGCTAACAACAAAACATAAGAAAACAAGGGAAAAACTGGTACCTTCAGATGCTGCAGTGAGAAGTCACTGAAATAATCCCAGCACACAAATTTCCTGATACCAATTCCTGGTTCAGCAGGCTAACAGCTCCAGTAGTCAGCCAAGTGAGATTCAATCCACTTCTAGCTTGGCAGGCACACCTGGTGCCTATATACACCTACTAATGAGCCCAACAACGCTGCAAACCCGAGGAAGGTGGAGAAATAGGGCACAGATGCATTCAGGGACATTTAATGGGTAGGAATTTACAACCACTCCACTGTTCCCGACCAATAAACCACCCGGTTACACAAGAATATAATTTAAAATTGTTCTTCTAACGTATAAAGCCCTTAATAATCAAGCTCCATCATATATCAGAGCACTGATTACCCTGTATGTTCCTAACAGAGCACTTCACTCTCAGACTGCAGGTCTGCTGGTGGTTCCTAGAGTCTCTAAAAGTAGAATGGGAGACAGATCCTTTAGTTATCAGGCTCCTCTCCTGTGGAACCAACTCCCCGTTTTGGTTCATGAGGCAGACACCATGTCTATTTTTAAGACTAATCTTGAAACTTTCCTTTTTGACAAATCTTATAGTTAGAGTGGCTCATGTTACCCTGAGCTACCTATTTTTCTCACTCTACTGAGTTCTACTGTTCTCCAGTTTTGCATTGCTTGTCGTCATTTCAGCTTTTAACTTTTTGTTCTCTCTCTTTTTTTTTTCTTCATAGTAGGTACACCTGGTCTGGCGTTCTGTTAGCTGTGACATCATCCAGGGAAGACAGATCACCCGCTACTACCGTCTAATGTAGAACTGATTACTGGATCAATGTGTGCTTCTGTGCTTTTTTGTCTCTCTTATTGTGCCTCTGCTCTTTCTACTCTAACCTCAAGTCGGTCGAGGCAGATGACCGTTCATACTGAGCCTAGTTCTGCTGGAGGTTTTCCTTCCCGTTAATGGGGAGTTTTTCTTTCCGCTGTCGCTTCATGCTTGCTCAGTATGAGGGATTGCTGCAAAGCCATGGACAATGCAGACGACTCTGAAATGACATGTTTCATGAATTGGCGCTATATAAATAAAATAAAATTGAATAGAATTTTCCTGATTCTCCTTTCTTCAGTGCTATATTGTGTTACAATGGACACTTGGTTTGGGTTTTTTGATGTGTTTAACCAATAGCTTTTACTTTCTTGTAGGGCGTGAATACAGTTTTCTCTTTGTAGCCTCTGTTTAGGAATACATGGCTCATATCTAGAGCATGTTGTTCAAAACTTGTTTCGGTGTTACAGATTCTACAACGTCTCTGAAACTGACTAAAGGGGATGTTCTCTAACAACCAAGGGGGGTCCAAAGTGGTTTTCTATCAGATTCCAAAACACAGAGGGGACATGCATTGTTGCCAGTGGCCTTCAGGGGGTGCTAATCGTGGAGATTATAGGTCTAGCATCCCCCTAGTGGCTTAAAATTACACAGTGCTGTTTTGAAGTCCAAACCGCAGACTTTTGACCACAGTAAATAAATTATTATTGGTTGGATATGGGATATTCGGTCTGCGCTGATTCAGTGCAGTGGTCTTGGGTTAATGAGGAGCTACCGCAACTGCAGCAGTAGCAGTCTGTTGCAGAGCTGGCAAGTGCTCTCTCTCTTCTTCCTCCTCCCGCACACGGTTATTCGATCAACTTTTTGAACCAAACACATTTTAGAAGCAACACTTAATAGCTTTCAGTGTATACAAAATGACAGAACACCTCGCTAAAGCCATGGATCAGTTAGATTATTAAATACAGCGGGCCTGTCTGCGTATATCTTGTTTACTTCAGGTATGGTTTATGGTTTTTAAATAGTAAAATTATATTTCAGTTTGACCCACTCTGTTCACGGTGGGCATTAATATTAATGTTGTCGTTGTTCAGTTTAACTTTTCCTTTTTCCCTGCTCTTCCTCAGCAAAAACCTTCTCACTTCTCCTTGCATTTGGCCAATCAGTGAACGTCTGTCTGTTCAAGTCTTATTTCGGCCCTACTCCTGTAATCAAAACGCTAACAAAGTAGGTGGAGCCAGTGTAAAAGGGGCTTAAAGTTCCAACTGGTAAAATGTTCAGACAGCATGGGATAAATTTCCATAAATCCTTATTAATCCAATCAGTTACACAGGCTATAGCCATGTCTTAATGACATAAAGTAAATGCTGCTTGTCAAGACTTGCTGCAATCAACTGGGTTCCCTTAGATAGGAAATTTCTTTTGACCAATCTGTATAATCTGACCCAATCTGTATAATCTGTTTGAATTTGACTTTGGAAAGTGCCTTGAGATGGCATGTTTCATGAATTGGTGCTATATAAATAAAATTCAATTGAATAGAATAGAATAAAAACCTGGATGACTTAAAATGTGTGGCTTTATTTTTGACCAGGACATGCCTTTTGAATAGATTAAAAGAATTTCCCCTTTTCACCTCTGGAATATTGCCTGAATTACAACTATCCTATCAAGGAGTGATGTTGAAAAACCAATCCAAGCATTTGCTACTTCAAGACTGGACTATTGTAATTCTTTACTACTGAAGTCCAAAAAATGCAGTTAAAAGCCTTCAGCTGATGTAAAATTCTGAAATAAAAAAACAGATCTTATTTCTCCTATTTTAGCTTACCTTCATTGGCACCCTTTTAGAGAACATGAACATATACATTATCGTAGAAACTAAATATTAATCTGAAATACTGCATGTAGTTACTTTCATCTCTATGTATATGAAAAGAGAGATGTGTCTTATTGCACACATCACAGTTTCCCTAATTATTTTGGACTGTTATAAAAAATGTCTTTCTTTAAATAGTCTTTGGAACACTTTGTGCCTGGTTTACAAAGAACACAAGACAAGTGATCCCACGAGAAAGCAGGAAAGAACACTAGTATGTAATTGTCACAAGGATAACTTGTCAAGGATTCTGCGTTAATTTTGTATGCATTATGTTGTTGAGCAAGTAATTTGTTATTTTCTCTATTAAATTAAGTTCTGAACAGTTCCCCGGATCTCGAAGACTGAACTTTATTGAACTGTGGCAAATCTGCAAGAACCTCAATTTAGTCTAAAGACAAACCTGACCATATTGCTCTCTTTTCCTCTTAATGTTTTCTTGAAACATTAAGAGTAAAAATATCCCTATTCTAAAACTGATACAACCATGGGGTTGTATCAGTTTTAGAATAGGATGACCAAGTTCACATATGCATAAGGATATTTTCTGTAAATTACATATTTAGTTTGCGGTGCAAACCCCATGTGCAGCTTCAAATACTTTTCCCCTCTTCTCCTTTTCCTCTCTCATCGTCACCCTCATCTTTGACAACAACATATGACATTTGTATTGCAGCTTAAAAAAAACACATTATTTCTGCACAGAGTTTGCCTGTTCTCAATATGCATGCATAGGTTCTCACTTCTTCTTTTTTCTCCCTCTTACTAAATCATTGCTGGAGATTTGGATCAGACCCCCACCCTCTCCACCAGAACAATGCTTAAATATTTAGGTAAAGATATGGGTGGATGGAAAATTAATTCCAGAAGCTTATTGAGATCATTTTTATAGCAAAGTTGTACAACAATGGTTCCAAAAATATCAGAAAAATAGGCTAATTGGAACACAGCCAAGGCAATGTGGGCATTATATGGTTGTAGCCTTAAACGTGGCCAGTCCTCCAGTTTTTCTCTTATGACCCTTCACCACTGGTGTACCCAGACGGCATAAATAAGATGCCGTTGCTACTACAATGCTTCCCATACAGCACTCAGGATCCACATGTCATCATCATGATAATGACCCATCAATATCATAATATGCTCAAAACAATTAGGAAACGTGCCAACTTGGTCATGTTTACTGGGGACCACACTGAATTGTTGATGAATTCTGAATTATCTCTCCAAGATCATGCAGAGACCCTCCACAATCTGGTCGAATTTCAATGCCCTGGTGCGACCCTAGAGTGATGTAAAGGAGCCTTATGGAAACTTTGAAATTTGTCATGTCAGTCTGAACTTTCTAGCAGAATAAACTTTGGCTCGTCAGATTCTATGACTTGAGAAAATGAAATAAAACCCATTTGACTCAGACACATCTTTAGGTTTTTCCATTGTAAAATATCAAAAGGTCTTCTTTTATTTTCCTAAAAATATCTTTAATAGAAACGGTCTGAAAAACAAAAAGTTAGTCAAACACTATTGGCAACAGTGAAACTTAGCTAGCATTTCTTTCTATTGGAGCACTGAAAAATAAAACTTTAATGACAAAGTTTGCATCTTTTGAAATTATTCCTTCCATTGTAAATGATCGGAAAACACTTTGCCTGTCATTTTAATCGCCCACTGTGGATCATTAATGCTGATTTGCATCAAGAGTGCTCAAACAAAAGAGGAAACAGGAAAAAAAAAATAGATTTCTATGCTTCAGTTTTAATCAGAAATGTATCCAGTGAGCTCAAAGATTACCCCGTTCAACTACTCACATGAAAAAAAGAACACCTAATGGATGGCTGCACTCACTCATAAATTCACACAACAAATACATTTCAGTGCTTCACCTTTGTCAGCATTTTCTTTTGTTCTGTGTGCTGGCTGCCATTGTCTAATATACTGCATATTAACATTAAAATTGAGTGAGGCGGGCTTTTTTGTAGTTCATATACTGACAGTTTTTTTTTTGCATGGAGACAGCTTCTTCATGGGAGGTGTCTTACAGAGGCCTTAAAAGACAGCTTTAACCCAGCGACTCTCTAACAGACATAAATCACTTTGACATACATCCCTTCTCCTTTTACTTACAGGATGCAGTCATTTCAACAAATGACCAGAATTGTGTATAAAGGATAACACACCAACAGCAGGTAATCATACACCCAAACATTGAGCATCGAGTGTTAAAGTTTTACTTTAACAACATAAAATACTGCTTTTGTTGCACTTAGATGTGCACTTTCATTTGCTCACTCCATGTGTCACATACAGACATTCTTGCATTAATAACGCAAATCCAGTGCATATTTTAGACAAGGCAAGTTTTTTTAATGATAGCATATTTGACACCAAGGCAATTTAAAGTGCTTTACATGATGAAAAAATA
This sequence comes from Fundulus diaphanus, assembly GCA_037039145.1. Taxonomy (NCBI): domain Eukaryota; kingdom Metazoa; phylum Chordata; class Actinopteri; order Cyprinodontiformes; family Fundulidae; genus Fundulus; species Fundulus diaphanus. The sequence goes on along the minus strand of CM073128.1, from coordinate 16,919,283 downwards.
AGAAAAGAAAACATTAAAATGTACATTGCATTATAATGAAGAATACTGAAGAAATGTTGGACCACAGACAGAAATTAATGATGTTTCAGTTCATAGTTTAACTCAAACAGTCAAAGGCAGTTCTAAACAGATGGGTTCTTAACCCTGATTTAAAGAAAAAAAATCAGGGTTTCAGCATTTTTGCAGTCTTGGGATAGTTTGTTCCAGATTAGTGGAGCATAAACTGAAACAAGATATTCTACTGAATGTCATTTATGTAGTGAAAGCTTACCCAGTCAAATGGTGACAGTATTAGTGTCATCCTACTTCTGAAGAAACTGCAACCTAGAAAGAAACTTGGAGCTTCAAACTTTATATAAAAAAAATCACTGTTCTTGCTCATGTTTTGTCCTCTTCCTTTTCTCCAGTTCCGTTCTTTATGGCTGACACTATATGAACATATTTAATCAGGAAGAACATTCCTGTGCTGCTGTAGAAGAAAACATATTTAAGAAACTAATAAATGGCACAGATTTCTTCAGCAGTAAAGCACAAGCAATAACAAAATAAGAAAGCAGAGAAATGGTAATATATCATAGTGCAAAAGGAGGGTGACCGTATGTTCTACAAGAAAACTCAGCAGCATTTTTTTTAGATGTTTTTGAAAATCCCAGAAGTTTGTTTTTAAAAATTAGTAGGTTGTTTGATTTTCTGATGATCAGCACATAGTTACTATGTTTGCTTATGTATGTTTGCTTCACTGCTGATAAACCCGATATTCAGCCGGACACAGAGTTACGTATTTTAAAAGGTTTATTGAGAGGATGAATACTGGCAGGTCAGCAGAAACAAACTTGGCAAATGAGTTATGTCTGAAGGTGCTGGCAGGCAGGGTTGAGCAGAGGACCAGAAGATGTAGGCAGTGACGGATCCAAACAGGCGATGTGGACCGGGGAACCACCAGAACGGGCAGAGCAAGCGGCTGAAACTCATGGAGAAACAGGCAGAACTGCAGCATGCAGACTCAGGCAACCTTTGTCAGAAGAGTCCAGCTGGCTGAGCACACAGGATCTGTTAGAGGCAGGGGACATCAAACTGCACTGCAAAAATTTAACTAGTAAGTAAAATTCTCTTGAAATTAATGTATTTTTCCTTGATTTGAGCAGCTAAATAAGACTATGGAATGAGTATTTTTACCCCTAAAATTGGATAATTAGATACACTGCACTTGAAGTAAGATGTAGATGAATTGTTCTTATTTTAAGTGCATAAATATTATTCCTTTGGCAAATAGTCTTATTTACCTGCTCAAATCAAGGACAAATACATTCAAGAAAATTTTACTTACTTTTAGCTCTGTTTTTGCAGTGTGGAGGAGACGAGAAGAGAAGAAATGTTCTGGCAGGGATGAGATGGCTGAAGCAGGTATAAGTTGACAGGTAGACAGTTGATGTGAACTAATTGACTGGTGGCTAAACTGATTGGATAGTGGCTGAGAGGTGACAGGCTGAAAAATCCAGAAAAGTCCAGGGCAAAACAAAAACATGACACTATTAGCATATTTTAAACATACATGCTACACAGGCACTTAATTTTGCCAAAGCATTTAATTCTGACTGCATGGCTTTATGAAATAAAGAAAAAAAAGATAGCTTATAAAATTAAATTTGGGTGGGAGGGTTTCTAAGATTTTTAGACCGATGAACAAATGGCACAATGAGTTACTTCATTTAGTGAATGATTAGCTGACATAAAAACAGAACAGCTAAGTAAATATAGCACAGATATACTGCATTTCCCTTGCAATCGTAATTTCACGAAGCACCTTTAATGCACAATGACCTTCACCAGGGAACTAAATTTGACCTTTGCTAAACTTTTGAATTCACATGTCCAAATATTTGATGTTCGTGCAAAAATTATTGCACTAACATCAAATATTAAAACATGTTTTATCATTTAATAAGGTGACAGACATCTTTATCATGCTTTTTGCATTTTTGTGTCGTTCTAATCGACACATGACAAGCTATTGACATATTGTTTGATGTACTATACCCCCAACTGTTTTTAGCCTTTGTTTTAATACATATTTTTGTCAGGATTTGTTATGATGAACCCAGACACAACTACACATTGAGCCTTAGTTTTAAGAGTTTTATTGAAGATAAGATGAGTAGTGGACAGAGAACAAACCACTCTTGACCATGCAAGAGGATGAAGATGGCAGGAGCTGGACGACTGTAGAGGGAGCAGGAGAGCTGCGCCGAGAACCAGCAGTTCAGAGAGATTCCTTTGAGCGCTGGGGCAGCAGGAGAACCAGTAGCACAGCAGAGAGCTTACTTGGAGCACTGGGGTAGCAGGAGATCCAGCAGCAAAGCAGAGAGAGTCCTTAGAATGCAGGGGGCTGCATTTGATTAAGCAGCGCAGCAGAGAGAGAGTTCTTGGAGATGCAGAGCTGCTGTGGAACCAGAGGTGCAGCAGAGAGAGTTCTTGGAGGTGCAGGGCTGCTGTGGTACCAGAGGTGCAGCAGAGAGAGTTCTTGGAGGTGCAGGGCTGCTATAGATCCAGAGGTGCAGGGCTGCTATAGATCCAGAGGTGCAGCAGAGAGAGTCCTTAGAACACAGGGCTGCATCTGATTCAGCAGCGCAGCAGAGAGAGTTTCTTGGACGCAGGGAGCTGCAGAAGGACCAGAAGAGCAGCAGGTAAGGAGTCCATAGAATGCGTGGCTGCAGTCGAGGGAAACTCAGACTAGCAGGAGAGAGAGAAGCTCAGATTGACAGCCGTGGGAAAATCTCTATCAGTAGACGATGTTTGAGTGGCGACTGATGACGATCCGGCGGGGAAGAACTGACTGAGGGAGGTTTTTGTAGAGGTGTTGGCAGGTGCACTGAATCCAGACTTAATTAAGCAACGGCAGGTGGAACTAATGAGGTGGAGTGAGAGCTGGGCTGCATGAGAGGTGGAAGTGCTGGAAAATAACAGTGGGAGACAGCCAGGCCAAAACTGAACCATGACAATTTTGAAATGAAAAAAAAAAAAAACACCACTCCATGCTTCTACTGAATTGTCCTACTTTTAGGGTGTAATATCACTGTGACAAAGATTTACATATTCCATAAATTTCACAGGACATTGGAATATCCCTAGTTTAAGACATAAAGGACTATCACTTCAAACCAATAGGGTTCTTCTGTTTCTTGTTCTCTTTGTAGACAAAGCAGATGCAGTTAAATAGAAACCTGAAGAAGACATAGTCTGATTAGATGAGGATGACAAGGTAGTCAGTGTAACACTGACTACACTGATGAACTAACACAGGTAAGACTAGGAACTGCTGTGTGTGACATGGTTTTAGATGATTATAGAGGTTTTATGTGACAATGAAAAATGTATACAAAAATGTTGAATAAAGAGTCACTAAATTTGAACATTTGTTTTGTCAGCTTACAGCAGACAAAACAAAAGAACAACCCTGTTCACTTTTTATCCACTGTAAAGAACAACTTAACACAGCACTTTTGTGCATATGTTTTAATTGAACAGATGCATTCAGTAAATAGACAAACCAAAAAGGACAGGGCCAGACTACCATGGACAGTAAGGACAGCAGAAAGACCACCGTGCCAAACTCCCCTCCATTCAGGACTTATACATTTCCAGAAACAAGAAACACTGCAGATCTATCTCTCTACGACTGCAACATGTTCTAACTTCTCCCTTGTGGAAGATGCTACAGAGCACTGTACGCCAAAACTAATAGACTCAGGAACAGTTTCTTCCCACAAGCCATCCCTCTAATGAACAGCTGACTCTGACAAAAAGAAAGTACTGGTTATTTTTACAGTTCGTCTGTACTGTTTCAAATTGTCATATTGTATATACTGTATACCAAATTCTCCTACCTCGTGTACATAACAGCATACATAATTCTTATTTATTTCAGCATTCCCATTCTGCACACATCACACTATGGACATATATGGTTGTATATGTATGTGCATCCGTACATCACTTCCACCTCCAATATATACATAATAACAACAACTGAAATAATTACTACTGCATCTTTTGGTCTCTGCTCATTGCACCATTGCATTATTGTCTCAAGTTGCCGCTTGTTTATAATGGGTTTATATTCGTTTTCTATACCGCAAACTGTGTTTGATTTTTTTTTTTTCATTACTGCACCGTTGTTATTGTATTATTGTACAAGTCAGCACATTGTAAGCATTGTACAATCCAGAGTCAAATCCCTTTTATGTGTACACATACCTGGCAAATAAAGCTATTTCTGATTTTAGATGTTTTAACAAACAGCAGCCTTGATACACTTTATTTTTAGTTCACTTAAAAACAATTAACAGTTAATGGATATATGCAAGGATATATAAATGGGGATAGTCTTGTATTGGCTCTTCAAGGAACCTGCAGCCCTTTTTGATTATTTTTTGTTACACAATGTTGGATTAAAACAGGGTTCCTGTGGTATCGGTTATATTCCTTTGAAATCAAATTGTAATGTTCTGAATATCAGAAAGAAAGTGTATATCGTAATGGTCAGAAGTAATATTGGTCCATCTCTAGCATGCAGGTATGACCAGGTGCTGAACCCTTTGATGACAAAAGTCCCTTCTATAAAGATTTCCAGTTTCACATAACACATTTGTGGTAGTGCACAAAATAGTGCTGTAGTGATTAGTGATGCACAAATAGAGTTTGTGCATCACTAATTCCCTTTTACCCTGTTGTCCTGGGAGCATGGACAAGAATTAAGAACAATAGTGGAAAATGTTACTGACAGTTCTGTCCTTGCTCATAATTCTTGGATTCAGAGCTGCACCGGGCAAATGACAGTTGTTATAGCTGTGTCACTGGGCTATTGAATTTCATGCTCTCTATCTGACTTAAACCCTTAAGTTTATCAGTGTCTTCCATTCCTCTGTGCTGAGATGTTCTATTTTTTTGTCATTATTATATTGGAAATGCCTCTGTTTTATGTTGATTAGACAAAAAAAAAAATCATGTTTTTTTGCCATTGCTTAAACACGATTTTAAAAACAGGGCTCACAGTTTCAAAACATTACACACAATTAGCACAATCACACAGACAACATGCAGAACACCTCAGATCCTGTGTAAAATCAAACACTCTTGTAAAAACTATAGAGACATTTATAAAAGCCATATTATGTTAGCATATGAAACACAGACATTTCATAAAGCTTGATTTTTATTGAACCAATTGCATACTGCTGTGTTTACTTTACAGTTTTTTTGGATTGCTTACACACTAAAGTTAAAAGTAGTACACTATTAGCAAAACCTTACACTCAAGAAGCAAAACATCAGCCCATATTTGCACAACTATAAGCACATTGTCAACCTCACACTTGTTGCAAAACTCTACACACAGTGATTTGCAAAACACTAAACACACTTAACATACATTACACACAAAAATCTATTATGAAGTCACTTCCTTGCAATACCAAAGCACTGACTGTCAAATTACCGCACCTTCCAACCAATTGATTCAACACAGTCATCAGGTGTGCAAACACTTGTTTGCTTAATTGTAGACACACCAATCAGGTGTATAAGCACTATAAAAAGCAGCAGGTGAGTTCATCGGTCTTCAAGCACAATGGAAAGACGAGGTGGAGGACGAGGTGGAGGAGAAGGAGGAGGACAAGGACAAAGAAGAGGACGACAAGGAGGAGGAGAAGGACAAGGAGGAAGAGAAGGAAGGGGAGGAAGAGGAATCAACAGAGGAGGAATCAACGGAAGAGGAAGAGATGGAGGCCATGCTGGAGGTAGAGGAAGAGGAAGAGGAAGACAAGAACGTGCTCAAAGAGGACTGAATCTGACAAATGAGATCCGCGCAACACTGGTTGACCACGTTGTCAACCACGGCCTGACGCTGAGGGAGGCTGGACTGCGAGTACAGCCAAATCTAAGCCGATACACAGTGGCAAGTGTGATAAGAACATTTCATTCAAGACGTTTCTTTCCAAGGTGTCTTGCTAATGACAACATTGCCTGCGTTGTTGATGAAATTCTCTGGCCAGATCCAGCTAGGCGAAGAGACAATGTCTAGTTTTTGTTTTGTTTTGTTTTTTACAGTAAACTTACAGTACAATACGTAAAGTGACATTTTGTTACAGTATTATGAATCTCCATGTCAACATTTTGGGCGTGTTGAGAAATAAATTAGTTTCTTCAGTCTGCAACATTGGTCTTGTGTAGTGTTTGGTGAATTTACATTACAGTTTTTTTGGATTGCTTACACACTAAAGTTAAAAGTAGTACACTATTAGCAAAACCTTACACTCAAGAAGCAAAACATCAGCCCATATTTGCACAACTATAAGCACATTGTCAACCTCACACTTGTTGCAAAACTCTACACACAGTGATTTGCAAAACACTAAACACACTTAACATACATTACACACAAAAATCTATTATGAAGTCACTTCCTTGCAATACCAAAGCACTGACTGTCAAATTACCGCACCTTCCAACCAATTGATTCAACACAGTCATCAGGTGTGCAAACACTTGTTTGCTTAATTGTAGACACACCAATCAGGTGTATAAGCACTATAAAAAGCAGCAGGTGAGTTCATCGGTCTTCAAGCACAATGGAAAGACGAGGTGGAGGACGAGGTGGAGGAGAAGGAGGAGGACAAGGACAAGGAAGAGGACGACAAGGAGGAGGAGAAGGACAAGGAGGAAGAGAAGGAAGGGGAGGAAGAGGAATCAACAGAGGAGGAATCAACAGAGGAGGAATCAACGGAAGAGGAAGAGATGGAGGCCATGCTGGAGGTAGAGGAAGAGGAAGAGGAAGACAAGAACGTGCTCAAAGAGGACTGAATCTGACAAATGAGATCCGCGCAACACTGGTTGACCACGTTGTCAACCACGGCCTGACGCTGAGGGAGGCTGGACTGCGAGTACAGCCAAATCTAAGCCGATACACAGTGGCAAGTGTGATAAGAACATTTCATTCAAGACGTTTCTTTCCAAGGTGTCTTGCTAATGACAACATTGCCTGCGTTGTTGATGAAATTCTCTGGCCAGATCCAGCTAGGCGAAGAGACAATGTCTAGTTTTTGTTTTGTTTTGTTTTTTACAGTAAACTTACAGTACAATACGTAAAGTGACATTTTGTTACAGTATTATGAATCTCCATGTCAACATTTTGGGCGTGTTGAGAAATAAATTAGTTTCTTCAGTCTGCAACATTGGTCTTGTGTAGTGTTTGGTGAATTTACATTATATTTGTACTTTGTTGATGGTAGCCAACTCTAATCATAGGGAAGTAGAAGTGCTAAAAGTGTTTTAGGTTTATCACAGCAGAGTGTAACTTGTGCAAACAGAGTATAGTAATGTGAAACGTGTGTGTTTCATATGGTAACAAAGTGTGGTTTTTAAACAGATGTGTATAGTTTTTACAAGAGTGTTTAATTATGCAAAGGATCTGTAGTGTTTTGCTAATTGGGTGTGTGGTTGTGCTAATTGTGTGTAGTGTTTTGAAAACACGGGCCCTGTTTTGACAATCGTGCTTAAGCAATCCAAAAAAACTGTATATTTGTACTTTGTTGATGGTAGCCAACTCTAATCATAGGGAAGTAGAAGTGCTAAAAGTGTTTTAGGTTTATCACAGCAGAGTGTAACTTGTGCAAACAGAGTATAGTAATGTGAAACGTGTGTGTTTCATATGGTAACAAAGTGTGGTTTTTAAACAGATGTGTATAGTTTTTACAAGAGTGTTTAATTATGCAAAGGATCTGTAGTGTTTTGCTAATTGGGTGTGTGGTTGTGCTAATTGTGTGTAGTGTTTTGAAAACACGGGCCCTGTTTTGACAATCGTGCTTAAGCAATCCAAAAAAACTGTAAAACACCTTTTACCAATTCTACCTTGCAGTGGTAAGATTACTGAAAGCGAAGTACACAGAGACAGTGAAAATATACAACATGGTAAATTCACCAAACACAATACATCAATCCTGTAGACAACTGAAAATATGATTTATTTCTCTTCTTAACTAAAATCAGTCCACATAGACAGTCACAGCAAAACATGTCCCAACACTGTAAGCCCAGAAAATAGACAAATTAAAATACTGTACTACCAGTACAGGTTAAAAGTACTGTAAAGTAAAAGAAGAAAACAAAATCTGAAGAACATAATTTACAGTAAATACCACACATCTCTTCGCCTAGCTAGATCTGGCCAGAGAATTTCATCAACATCGAAGGCAATATCCTCATTGGCAAGACAACGTGGGGAGAGCCGTCTTGAATGATGGATCAGTCCTTGAATGATGGACAAAAGATGTCTGGATCAGACATCTTTGGTCCTCTTCTTCTTTGACGTTCTCCTCCTGTGTCATGCCTTCCTCTCCCTCTACCTCCTGCTCTTCCTCCACAGATTCTCTCACTCTTCACTCTTCTTCCTCAGACTTCTTCCTTTTAGGTTGAAAGCAGGTGAACTAATCTGCTGCCTTTTTGTAGTGCTCAAACCTGATTGGTGTGTCTACAATAAAGCAATCCTGTTTGCACACCTGATGTGTGTGTTTAATCAACTGGCTCATGGGTTTGATGATTTGTCAGTTAGTGCTTTGGAGTTGCAGTGAAGAAGGGGAGAGACATCACAATAGAGAGAGAGAGAGAGAGAGAGAGAGAGAGAGAGAAAAAAATCTGGTCCAACATTTTGCTCCTTGAGTGTAAGGTGTTGATAAATATGTAATTCTTTTCTTTTTAGTGTTTATGCGATCATAAAAAAACTGTATTATATCCAATATGTATTGCTTTACTTATTTACATTTCATCTTCTTGAGGACATTTGAATTAGAGGTTTTGGTGAAAGATTTGTGGCATTTTTTGTGCTTTGGTTTGTTATTAGATGTTGAACCTCCAGCGATGGGGTAAATATTGACTTTCAGCTCAGTTCACTTCACAGAATATGTATAGGCCATTATGCATCCATTCTTTATTCTTCGACAGCAAGTCTCCTCTTGTTGTTATGTTCATCTGCAGCTTTCAGATTTCCTTACAGGTGTTGTGTTGTTTTAATTTAGAAAACATTGGATTTCTTGGTAAGATTTGGGATGACCAAGGGGTAAGAAAAAAAGTGGATAAAATCATAAAGAAGCCTCTTGACTGTGTGTATTTTATACATGCTCTAGTCATAAGGGTCTTACTCAGCTCTCCTTCAAATAGAATTTATTGGTTGTTACCAACATTCACAACACTCTGTGAGGTTACATGCTGTATAGACCTTTGGTAACTGATTGATAGTCAGTTCAGGTGTTTTTCTTACTATTTCTGTGCTCAAGACATGCAGCTGCATACAGCTGAACTAACTATCAATCACTTCAGGTGTTTTTCTTACTGTAGGCATGCAGCAGCATACACTTGTTGTATGCTTCACATAATACACCTTTTTTTATGGAGTGTGTGTGGTGGGGGGTCCAGTATCAGAATAGGCCTAAATATTTCTGTTATAGTCAGGAAAGTCCACACTTTGTACTGATGCCCACAACCGTGTTTATGTTTTTACTCAACATCATGGGGCCTCCTTTAAATGCTTTGTTTTGCTTTTATTTATTTTGAATTTAATGGGCTCAAAACCTTTACTTGTGTATTTTATATGCATTTTTTATGTCTTTATTCTTATTTTATTAAGTTGTTTTTCTATCAACTGTCACAGTTTGAGATTTGTTGGAGATGTAAAGTGCATTACAAATGGAATATATTATTATTATTAAACACAAAGTACCATGCTGCCACCAATATGGTTACTGTGGATATGGTATTCTTTTGGTAGAGCTGATATTGTCTTTTTGTGCAAAACATCATTTGCAGTCGTGCCATAAAGATTTAAAAACAGTTTTATCAGGCCATAACACATTCTCCCACAAGGGTTTAGGAGATTTCAGCCAGGCCTGGATGTTTTCTTTGGAAGAAAAGTCTTCTGCCATTCAACCCTAGGCCTTAGTCCAGCTACTGCATATGCAGAATACAGCATATTCTCACATGCAGGACAAAACCAGCAGTGCTGCCGTCACCCTCTGGCAGCTTCCTTGACAAATTTTTCTCTTGTCTGTTCATCATTTACGGAGAAACATTGAGGTTTTTACTTTCGTAATAGCCCTGTTGTCCCATGTGTTGTCGAGGTATTGATGGCTGACTACATTGCACCATAAACATATAATGCTGTGGACCTTTTCTTTCTTTTTTTTGTAATCTCTTGATTTATATCTTTGATTTATGAGATCCTTTTAAGTCTTTGGACTCCCAATGGAAATATGGCTATAAAATGGGTCCAAATGAATGGATGTCAGGAAAATACTACCAGGAAATTGTTGCACTGTTTCTGTTCATTTAATTCTCCATATTTGATAGGAGACAAAAACTTTATCGTTTTTCTGTCCGACATTTTTGTTGTTTTTCAGTTTACATGCACACAATATACAGAATGTTATGTTAAATTTAGAATGGGTCCATTATCATGGTCTCTTCAGGCTGGGACTTTGACAGGTTGGTGTAGGGTGGAATTCAACTTTGACGTCCTCTGTGTACCAATTTTGCTAAAGTTACTTGTGTTAAATTTAAACAAAAGTATGTCCTGGTTCTCCTTTGGGATTTGTTAATGTTCTTGTTTACTTATTAGTGGCACACTAGCCTACACAAGTCTACTACAAGAGATAATTATAAAATCATATGATTAAAATCATGATCAAAACTGGCTTTTTCATTTTAATTCAATGCTAAACCTTATCAGATAATTTCTTACACTGCTATCCTATCACATTGTCATAGGAACATGTTTGTCAGAAAAACAAGTTATAGTATATTAAAATCTAAATTAATGTATACATCTATGTAACAACCCGGAATAAAGTGACAATATAACAAGACATCCTCAAACTCACCTAGTGACTGTCAATGACCCATCCTTCATTATTATCAGAATTATTATCAGAATTATGTAGTCATTTTACTTTTGTGAAAACTACAGCTGTAGATAACATGCACATCACTGATTCCAGGCAGGTGAGTTTCACTTTCATTACTTGACAGCATGCTGATCCCAAAGGGAACATAAGCCTGGATTTTGATTGTCAGGATCTACTAAATATACAGAGTGCTAATTTAGCACCTGGAAGGTGTGGATGGAGTAGTGTTTGCACCTTTATTATTGGATTCAGGGGGAAATGACCTGTAATTCCTAAGTTGAAAGAGTTGTGTAATAGTTACTGTGCTAAAACCAATTTATGTTTGTTAGTTAGCTTGGTAGTGTTTTTCAGTGGACACATGGTAATCACTTCTCATAATTTTCTCCTGCATTGTCATAAGAGCGTTGAATCACAGAAAGGCATAATCTTTGTTTGCACAACAGCTGTTAATGTAATGCCCAACATGCAAACTGTACGCTTCAGAGTCAATAGTAGTCCTTTGAGAAGGTCAAAGTGATTATTGTTGTTTTGCTATATTTAAATGACTCTAGAATTATGTCAAAAGGCGAATACCGTACTCAGGGGTTTAGAAATCAATGTAAATTAGATGAGTTGGAGTGTTTTGCTTCCTACCCCACATTGGCTAAACTGATCATTAGAATTTAACAAATAAAATCATGGTGTAACAATTAGCAGATATTTTATTAGAGTAAATTATAATAGTTATGAGTGAAAACATGCAAGTTTAAGAGCTAAGGCTATTAAATGTACAAAAACACTAAACACAAAATCAATAAAATTACAATAATTTTTAATTGGACTTATTAACCCTCATTTAGTCTAATTCTCACTAATTACAAAGGTCATGTTGCTTATCTGGCTTGTCCGTTTGTGCTGAAAATAAACACTGAAAAAAAAACAATTTTGTTAAAATGTCACTTAAAGGAAGGCGGCAGGCAGGCTGGTAACATTGGAAGGTCTACTCATACAAAGTTTTAGAGAATTTGGCACCTGAGCTCTGAAAGAGACAGGTTTATATAGAGTAACAAACAGGTGTGGCAGCGGCAGTAATTAGAGCAGTCACAGGTGCAGGAAATCAGTAGATTTTTGCTGAAACAGCACAGGGAGCAGATCGTGACATCTGCAGGCAGCAACATAAACACAGAGCCACAGCAGAAGCTGTGAACGTTACAGAAAGCAATTGTGGTGAACTCCTGTCTTTGCCCAGAGTGGTTGTGACACCTGGTTTGGTTGGGAATAATCACTTAGGTTATTTTTTTCCTCATTGGGTTCCCCGATGAGACCTCAGTGGGATCTGGAAACACAGGTCTCGGATTGCTGTCCTGTGATGACTGGAGAAGTTCGCTTTAAGGCTTGTGCTTGCTCTTTGGCAAGGTGGTGGGGATAACATTAGCCACCACTGGAACCTGATTGACCACCCAATGTGATTGACGTGTCAAAATAAGTGAGATTTGGATATAATACATACTGAAAAATAAATTATGCCGTGATACTTATTTGTGTCAGAATCAACATAAAATTTTCATCCGTTCTACTGCAGGTAAAACATATCCTTCAAGAGACAGCTAGGGGGGTGGATAAAAGGCTTCTGCAGCATCTGAAGGAAGAGAAAATCAAGTTGGTCTCAAAGGTAGATGATAATAAGAATCCTTGATTTAAGGAAGCGAAGGACTTACTAGGTGGTCAGAGAAGAAATAACTTCAAAGTAAATCAGGATCTTGGGAACAGGATCCTGTTCCCAGATGGGTTAGCTTGAGTTATGTTTGCTAAGTGGAGCTCAAGGTGGGAGGAGCAGATGGTCGAGAGTAGAAAGCCAGGTGGTTGCTGAAGAGTTGGAGCTGCAACATAAAACTCTGTTTTAAAAAAATTTATAATTTATGTAAACTATGTGCTCTCTCTTCTCTCCGGACATTTCTGCTGATTTCCGTGAGGTGGGCTGTGCTTATCATGTCACACAAAGAGTAGTGGGATATCTTAAGGCTCCTTAGCGCTGGTAAGGGGACGTCGTTCATAGGCTAAACTAGCCACGGAAGGATGCATTTTCCTACCTCCTTCCTTACTGACTGCACTATATTCGGACAGCACTTATCATGGCGACTACTGACACAGTTCTGCTTTGTCTAAAGAGTCCTTACTCAATAAGGGTATTTGGATGAAGCCATAGACCTAAATTCTTTACTGGGCATATTCAGCTCTGAACATGCATTTCAAGCATAGCAAAACATTTTACTGCCAAGTTCAGAATAATCTCTGGCAGGTCCTGTGACACATGGAATGATGGCATTTCTTTGTGTGGATGAGGGGTTAATAACCTGGCAAGGAATCCCCCATCTTAGGGTTTGCTAAATACTTGTTCTTTTAATATCTATATCTGAGTTCAACTGAAGTGTGATACCAAAGTGACTCCTTTGTCCCAACCAGATTTAGGGTTTTCTTCATTACCATCAATCTAAACACTCACTGATTTAGGGCAGGGGGTTGACCCAGGCTCTGTGTATAGTGTGGCAAGACTCTCTTGAAATACTAGTTTTATTCTCATGCGAGTGAACATAAAATATTAACAAAATAAGGTGTGTGTGGGTTAATGCATCATCCTACCTCAGGAGCATCTTAACTATTTTTAATTGAAGGAGTTACCTTTAAGAGAGAAAAGTTATCTTCGTATTGACCATTTAAACAACTCAGATGTATCATTTTTGTATGAGTTTAACAGGGCAACCAAAAGTCATAGATGATTGGCAGAAAAGTCACAACTCCAGTACATCTGTATTACTTGTTGTAATGTTGTTTAATACGCTTCACAATCATTCCATTCTAAATCCATAGGTTGGAGTCTGTTAAGAATTAAAAAGGCAGAGGCATAAACGTTAGCCTAAATGTAAAATGCCCATGATGTATAGTAGCTACTTCACAAGGAACTGTACTGTTATTTTTTTTATTGCAAAACAAGACAAACAAGCATGTGCCCAAACTTGGATAATATCTATTCAATTCAATTCAATTCAATTTTATTTATATAGCGCCAAATCATGAAACATGTCATCTCAAGGCACTTTACAAAATCAAGTTCAATCATATTATACAGATTGGGTCAGATTATACAGATTGGTCAAAATGTCCTATATAAGGAAACCAGTTGATTGCATCAAAGTCTTGACAAGCAGCATTCACTCCTGGGGAACCGTAGAGCCACAGGGAGAGTCGTCTGCATTGTACATGGCTTTGCTGCAATCCCTCATACTGAGCAAGCATGAAGCGACAGTGGGAAGAAAAACCACCCATTAACGGGAAAAAAAAAACCTCCGGCAGAACCGGGCTCAGTATGAACGGTCATCTGCCTCGACCGACTGGGGTTACAGAAGACAGAGCAGAGACACAACAAGAGAGACAAAAAAGCACAGAAGCACACATTGATCTAGTAATCTGTTCTAAATTAGATGGTAGTAACGGGTGAGCCGTCTTCTCTGGATGATGTCAAAGTTAACAGAACGCCAGACCAGGTGTACCTACTATGAAGAAAAAGAGAGAGAGCAAAAAGTTAAAAGCTGAAATGACGACAGTCATTTCAATGTAATACAATGCAAAACTGGAGAACCGTAGAATGAAGAACAGTAGAAATCAGTAGAGTGAGAAAATTAGACCCTGATGTCCTCCAGTAGCCTAAGCCTATAGCAGCATAACTATAGAGGTAGTTCAGGGTAACATGAGCCACTCTAACTATAAGCTTTGTCAAAAAGGAATGTTTTAAGATTAGTCTTAAAAATAGATAGGGTGTCTGCCTCACGGACCAAAACTGGGAGTTGGTTCCACAGGAGAGGAGCCTGATAGCTAAAGGATCTGCCTCCCATTCTACTTTTAGAGACTCTTGGAACCACCAGCAGACCTGCAGTCTGAGAGCGAAGTGCTCTGTTAGGAACATACGGGGTAATCAGAGCTCTGATATATGATGGAGCTTGGTTATTAAGGGCTTTATGCGTTAGAAGAAGAATTTTAAATTCTATTCTTGATTTAACAGGAAGCCAATGAAGGGAAGCTAAAATTGGAGAAATATGATCCCTCTTGTTGATTTTCATCAGAACTCTTGCCGCAGCATTTTGGATCAGCTGAAGACTTCGAACTGCATTTTGTGGACTTATTTCTTTCTATTTCCTCAAACAAATAAAATATGCTTCTAACTTTATCAGTGATTACTAGTGTTAAGGATGGAGGCAGGGTCTTGTAGACATACCAAAATGTGACAAAAATTTTAACATTTTCTATGTTGGCTTATTATGTTTCATTCTGATTCCTAGAAATTACAGAATAAGTAACATGACAAAGTCTTATTAGCTTTTAATAAACAATGTGAGCAGAAGTGGAATTTAAACAGACCTACACAACTGCACTCTTACTTTGCTTTTAAAAACTTCCATGATGTTTGATCTTAAAGTTGAGGTTTATCAAAATGCTTGAGTAGTAATTCTTAGATGAGTCCAGTTGTAATGATAAAACAATTATTTAATAAACCTTAGTCATCTGAAATGGCACCTTATTAACATTCTGAATGAGCAGCAGTTGAGTGACATATTTTGATGATTTTTTGTCACGGCATACATTTCTTGCCCTTTGATTTTGTCAGCGGTTACTTGAATGACTTTGGTCAAATATATTGCTTCATCAACATCAGCAACAAAATAAATGACTCTTACAATTTAAGTCTTTTTCTGGATATTTTTCATCATGACATGCACAACAGTAGCAAATAAGTGCTGACATTTCTGTCAAAACATTCATTTTCTTGTCATGTCTGATACCCTGCTGTAAACTCAAGAGGAGATGCTGCAATTAATGACTTTGGTCATTTGGATGAGGATACAGCTGAATTAATGCTGTTTAGCGAGATAGAGTAGTGTGTCTTTGTTTGCTGCTAGTAATTTAGCCTAATACGTCTGATAAAGGAGAGTAAACAATGTCAGCAAAGTGTAGTTGTATATGTTGTTCTCAAAATAATAGACCTAACTTTTTTATTTCCTTTATAAATAAAAACATACATAAAAATATACAATACAATGCCAAACAGATATGGCTACAAGTTATAGTGAGATGTTTACATATACACATTATGGACATGAATATTTATTTATTTATTTATTTTTTCTTTTATATTTAATTTAATTCAATTCAATTTTATTTATATAGCGCCAATTCATCAAACGTGTCATCTCAAATCACTTTCCAAAGTAAAATTCAATCAGATTATACAGATTTGGTCAGATCATACACATTGGTCAAAAACATTTCCCATCCAAGGAAACCCAGTAGATTGCATCAAGTCTTGACAAGCAGCATTGACTCCTCATGAAAGAGCATAGATCCACAGTCGTGTTGGGGTCCACCAGCATGTCCATCACCTTTTCTATATTAAGGTATAATTTATGAGCATCACACCAGTTCACGCATTCATCAACTTCTGATCTATGACTGCTTGGATTGGAATCACTGTTTAACAGGCTAAGTATTACGATATCATCTGAGAATTTCACCACATATTGATTAGTCTGATAGCTAACACAATCATTGGTGTACAGTGTAAATAAAAACTGTGAACTGACACAGCTCAGAAAACACCCTAACCCTAACTGAGTTTTACCTGCTGTGGCCTGTTTGGCAGAAAAGAATGATACCATTTGATTAAAAAGGGATTTACATTCAACTGAATGAGTTTTTTAAGGAGAACATGTAGCTGAATGGGATTAAAAGCAGAACTAAAGTCAATAAAAAGTATTCTAGCATATGTAGAGGGGGTCTCAAGATTTTTTAAAACGAGGTGTGTTATAGTTAAAATGGCATCCCTTCTGCTCCGTGCCTTTTTGTATGCAAATTGATATTGATCCAGGTGTGGCTCTACTTCCAATGTCTTCATCACATTGGAGGTCAGAGCCACTGGCCTAAAGCCATTGTTTACCTGGGGACAAGCTTTCTTAGGAACTGGAATAAGGATGGATCTTTTCCAGAGCTCTGGCACTGAATGAGTGTTGATGGAGAGTTGATGCCAGGCTGGAGTGAGTTCCTTAGCAAATGTTTTCAAGTGGAAAGCAGACATATTGTCTGGTCCTGTCACTTTGTTCGTGCGATTTGATCTAAAAACCTGAGTGACTAGTCAGTCATTCACACCCTGATGGTGTTGAGCTACATTGTAGCCACAGCTGCCCTGGGAAAGACTGACATAAGTGAGGCCACCATACATCGGCGCCACAGGGCCCTCTGACCACCACCATTAGGCAATGTGGGTGAGACAGCGATTATGACTGTCGGAGCAGGGTATCGAACCAGCAACCAGTCGGTTACAGGACAAACATCCTAACTCTTGCGTCAGTGGGCATTGCGACTGCTGACGCACTTTTACTTTGGTTAACAAGTCCTTCCCCAAAAGGCATTTTTTGGGTGCTGCCAAAAATCTCTGTCGCCTCCTTACTCAGAATTGCTCCCAGCAACTATCTGACTCACTCTTAAGCTATAACTCTGTGGCAGGAATTTTTAGGCTACTGGGCACTGATGTTCAAGATAACAATTAAAACATTATACAGCATTTGAAAGCCAGACTTAGATGTTCCCTAAGTTATTACACAGGAAAGCAAGTGGTAAGGAAAAAGCTTGTATTGCTGTAATGCCAAATAAACGTTTCCAATGATTCTTGAGGATTCCTTGAGGGTAGTATAAGTAAAATAAAAATAAAATACATAAAATGTAAATAAAAACTAATATTTTAGTGGCCTTTGTTTGATAGTTGCAAGACAGAAAAGGGATAAACAGCTAAGGGGAATGACATGCAGAAATGATCCCCGATTGGGACTAGAAAACTTGACAACCGCATCAAGAACTGTGACCTCTGGATTTGGGTTGCATTTTTCGGCCATTTTGTATATGGAAATTACTTTTTTTTGCCAGATGCTTGTCTCATTTCCCACGAGAAACAAATCGTTCAATTAAAATGTTTTTTTAATTTAAGTTCGTCGGGGGTTTTAATACTTTTTTGGCTTAGCTGGAAATAGCAAATTGTTTCTAAGTTACTTGTGTATTTTAAAGTTAAAAGGTCAAGCTTTACAAGTATCTCTTGTGTTGCGCTACATTTGCTCTTGCCATGAGAGAGATGGCATAAATTTCAGTTGAAAGTTGAACTTAAACATAATAAAGTAGATCTTAATTCTTTGGTAATATAATATCTTGTCAGTTCTATGCAAAACGTTCTTTGCAGTTTCACATACTAACTCTTTTAACTGTAGGAGGAAGCCTGAGTATCTGTAGGAAACATGAAAGCTCCAAACAGAAATGATCCAAAGGGGTTTGAATTAATGTCCTTCTTGGTGAGAGGCAATTGTGCTAGCCACTCTATCACTGTGTAATTATGCAACTATTTCTTAAACTCACAATAAAGTCCTAGCATATATTTGAAGCAATACAAAACTTTCAATAGAGATGATGAGAGCATTGACTCCAAATTATTTTGAGTGAACCTCGTCCTTCCCTAAAATTTAAAAGAGCAGACTCCTAAGTCTGCTTTTAGGTGAAAGAACATACCTTTTTTATCTCAAAAGAAACTGAAACACAGTCAGACTCAATGAGATTAAATATCTGAGTAGAATATCTTTAAACACATCCTAAGAAGAAATACACTGCAGTAAGATGTTTGCATTCCTGGGGCAGAGGTACCTGAGCAGGGCAGTGGACTCTCGCTCTGCATGAGTGTCTTAAGAAACAGAGAACATGTTTTATTCATACCACATGTCCTAAGTGTAATGGAGGAGGAAAAGTACAAACCATGGAGCAAAAAAAATCTTTCATACCCTTGAGCCTACTGATGATGTCAGCAATTTAAAAATACAGGTACATGTACTTGAATCAGTCATGTTCTTTTCTTACCTGGAGTGATACCTCTGCTGGTATTATTTCAGCCTCCAAGTCTGTATGATTATCTGTTTGTATGTTGATGTCTCACAATAGAATCCTTACAACACACGTCTGTGTGTGGAACCACAACATATGCCGTTTTAGGTCATTTTAACTGTGAACATAGTAAGTAAAAACAAAATAAAGACAGCTATGTAGGACACTTTTCAGTTATGTAATTGAGATCAAGATGAAGCCCCAAAACCAATGACAGAATTGGAAAACCTATGAAAATTGAATATTCATCAAAGTGTACAACGTAGGACAGGCAGAAAGCTCATGGACTGGAATGTCAATGACTTAATTGGCACTGCAGCCAGCCCAATCTTATCTGAACTCGTCTGCAGTTTCATGATTTATTGAAGTTTAAAATTTAAGCACTGTGGCATTCAGTTACCCACTGATATAACTCTGAAAATTGATGTGAAATTATTAACCTTATTTGATAATATTATTCTCCCACTTTTTTCACAATTCAGTCTAAATTTTGTTTGCCTGTAGGGATTTTGTCAAACTTATGTAGAGCACAGGACATGAGAAAAGCATTTCTGAGTGAATCATTTGGTGTTTGGGACCCAGACATTTGGACTGGAATACTATGGTTTATATGCTGCAGAAATCGAAAATGAAATAGTTTGTATAGTGATGTCAGAGTAACCATCTTGGTTTTACATGTTTTTGTACACTACCTTAACGATGGGTAGTAGCTGTTTAACACAGCGGCTGTCATGATCCTGGGGTGTGCAGTGTTTGTGTACCTGATGTGGCTGAGTGAGTCTTTCTCCTGAGAGGACTACTGCTGGAGGGCGTGCCCCAAGCGACTGCAGGCAGCACACCTGTGAGCAATTGCAATTTGCTGCAGCCAGGCTTATAAGGAGCTGCTGGATGACCATTCTTCACCTGATGGTTCCACTTAGTTGGTAACTCAAGCCCGCTGAGTTTTTCTTCATGAAATAAAATAATCATGTGTCTGAAATCTTAAAGATTCATTCTAAGATCTCTGGTCAGCCTTGTTAGTTCCCCCCAGGTGACTCGCCTCAAGATTTTGCCAAAATAATCCACCTACCTCATCGTCTGGTTCTCCGCAGCTCCCACGACCTGCCCCTGCCTGCCCACTCTCTACCAAGCGTGCCTGTTTCCATCCCACTCTCCACGATCTGGAATCTCAGGATTTGCCCCCCAGGATCATGACCCCCTTCTCATCCTACTATGTTTGCAAAAGACAGCCTGAGGGACTCCCAAAGTTTGTCCCCTGAAAGCTTAAACTTGTTTAATAAATCATTTAAATCTCCTCCTGCTCATGATTCTGCATGTGGGTCAGGAAATTGTTCTCCAACATGACAGCAATGTATGTTTTGACCAAAGTATTAGCTTAATTTGAGATACAGTGAACCCTATATCGCGGTTCACCTTTCACGGTCTCGCTGCTTCACGGATTTGCATTGATGAGCTGTTCATTACAGTTCTCAAACATAATCGATGGTGGCATGTCAGTTTATAAGAATCTTTTTGCCCAGAAGAAAAAAGAGCGACAACAACTACCGATAACTATGTTCTTCTCCCGAAAAAAACACACCTGCACCGTGGGCTTTAGAAGAAAAAAACGCTACAGAGCGGAGTCGGGATGCAGCGGCTCAGTCACAAGAGCAGTGAAATACACAGGAGTCACTGTTTTTCCTACTGTACTTTGTATTTTTTTTCATAATCATTTTTAATTTTCTCCCGTTCTAATCCAATGACTCGGGTCGCGGTGGGACGGTGCTGATCTCCGCAATTTGAAGCCTTCAGTTCGTATTGATGATTAAAATTATTATTTTACAGTACAGTAGTTATTGTAAAAAAAAAAAACGTTTATACAGTACTTTTCTTTGTTAAACAAATGCTTGGGCCTATAAAAATATTTTGTTCTTTGGTTTCAATGAACTATGGAGTATTTCATTTTATAATAATTGTAAAAAAAAGTAAAGGTTACTACTTCACGAATTTCGCCTATCACGGGTTCTTTTTGGAGCGTAAGCCCCGCGAAAAATGAGGGTTCACTGTATTACATATTTTTTTCAGGTCAATATAGAGCGTATGGATGTTCAGTGCAGGCTGCCCTTCTCCAAAACTTGCCTATGGAACTTGAGAGGTGTGGATCTGGCTCTGAATGGGTCATGTGACATGAGCTCCACTTCAACACCAGAGTTGACCTTACATGCTTTTACTTTTCTCATCCTCGAGTCAGTTTACAAAATATAATATAGTTCATAAACCTGCATGTCAACTCTTCTCTGAAGTTCCTGGAGCATTTCATAATCAGATGATTGTGCCTGTTCTCTGCCCCCTTCCATCTCTTTCCATGGCTCCTGGAGCTCCCCCTCCCTCTCCCTCTCCCTCTCCCCTGGCTTTGCCTCATCCTCTCCCTATCTGTTTCAATGGGAGACTCTGAGGATAATCTAGAGGGGTGAATGTAGACTTGTCTTTACATGTAACTCGATGGCTTCTCAGTCTGTTGGTCCAAAGTTGTCTGCTCTCACATTCCAAAACATGGAAAGTGTTTAATTTTGCGACGGCGATGCCAGTGACCTTCGGCGGTGCCAAATCTAAAAGTTATTGGTCTAGTGGCTAAAAGTTACAGTGTTGCTTTAAAAAAAAACATCTATTCCGAGGGTGTCGAAAGTGTGGCCCCTGTGCTGATTTTTTGCAGCCCTCCAACTGCATCTCAAGAAAGATTTGGCCGACCAGCACTGGTGGCTTGTGCAGATAGAAACTTATTATTTTTAATTAGGGTAAATTTACTATAGACAAGTTAAAATCTTACAATTGAATGTTTAATTTAATGTCCCTTAATAAGCACGCTTTTTACATTTGCTTTAATTTCATAGTAAACAGGGTGCCTTTTACTCCAATACAGACAGAGCAGTCCAACCAACCTTCTGATGGATTCTCCTGGTGATGATTTGACCACTTGGGAGCTCCCTAGATTGTGTATAAAGCATGGAAAAAGAAGAGAGAGAGAGACTTTTCGGGGCCATCTTACAGTAAAACAATGACAAATTACACCTGACAGCATTCATTGTGGTTCTGATGTCACAGACCGAGGTTATAAAAGAGTTGTAATGCACAACCTTCTTCCTTTCCAGCACCAGTTTGGGACAACAGAGTATCTCAGGATGAATTGAATAACCAGTTTGCTGAGGAGTTTTGTTCACTCTCCCCTCTTATCGACTTTCGAAGGAGAAGCTTTAGAAAGTTTAAGATCTTGCTGTCTGTGTATCTGATAGATCTCAATCTCATTTTCTTCACCTTTAAAGAAGAAGCTTAAGGAAAGCTTTAAAGTCTTGCTGTCTGTGTAGATCCCAATACTGGCAAGAAGAACTTAGATTAACAGAATGCAGTCCAGTTATTGAACCTGAACATAGATTATCTAAAGACATGGTGGTTCCTCCTTTTTATAGTCTACTGAGGAGTTGTTACCCTTTAGTTTTTCCCTCTATAGAGGAGAAGTGGAGGAGAAGCTCTGCACTCATTTCACTGACGCATTAATTTACAAAGAGCCTTTCCAGCCATCCCAAGAAGACGACATAATGTCAAAGGAAAGTTTATTTTTCCCTTTCTTTCCGTCTGTGCTTGCTTAGGACTAGGTTTAGATAAACAACCCAGGGTTGTCATTGTGTTCTTTTTGTTTAAATTAGTTTATGTTGATCAGTCCTGAGATAACCGATCAGTGGTTTGAAGCTATTTTGACCTAATATGGCAGTCTTTTAATTTTGGGTACTGTTTTATTTAGTGTGCTGGTTATTTCTCCTTTCTTCTTTCTGTATCTCTAGTTATGTGTCATGTTTACTTACATTTACTCACACATTTTTAGATATAGAAACACATTTAGATTGATAAGAAACAAAGTAAAAACAGCTTTATATTTAAGTGCAATAGGTTAGTCATTTTAAATGCTTTGCTTAATTTTCTGAATTGTTTCTTGTCATTTTTTTTTTACTCAGAAAATCCAATTTCATTAAGTTCATATAGGATTTGAACAAAACATAAAATTGTGTCATGCTTATATTATTTCTAAATCAGGGATTCGGGCAGAGGGACGCCAATTTCTTCAAGTTTTTTGAACACCAATCCTGTCAAGCTGCTTCTGTTTTTGAGGTGTGTATAACTGTGGATGTGTTCCTGTGCTCATGATTGCAAAGCTCCACTTGGGATGTCGAAACTCTGTTCCGGATCACACAGGACATGAGAAAAAGCAGTTTGAGGTTAATTACTTGGTGTTTGGTGCCCAGATGTTTGAACTTGAAGGCCATAGTTCCTGCACTACAGAAATAAAAAAGGAAATATGTTGTACAGTGATGTTAGAATAACCGTCTTGGTTTAACATGTTTTGTGACTTTTAAGCTTTGTACACCATTTCAAAGGCTGTTAAAAGACAAACGTTTTTAGAAACAACGATTAAAACAGTCTGAAAGGTTGTGGGTATTCTTTTCTGTCTTGGAACAACAGGATCTCTTTATAAATGCCTGAAACGTCCACATTGTGGTCAGAAAAGGACTCAGAGTACGCAGAGCAGAAAAGAAACCAGGTTAACTTACAAAGCTCACAAAAATAGCCTCCCACAAGGAGATTAAACTGGAAGCAGGGAAACAATGGATCAACATAAAGGTATGAAGCCAACGGAAGAACCATTAGAGAGGACAGATAAGTGCTATACACCGACACAGCGGAAAGAAATCACATGAAAACCAGAAGAGCTAATCAGAGGGAATGAGTTGCAGCTAAGGCAGAGAGAAGGTAAAGCAATCAGGGGTGATGTGGAGCAGCTGCCCCCCCCCCATTCACACAGACTCCAACATCCTTGTATACTCCGTTCCCCCCATTCCCACAGGGTCCATTGTGTCTGTTTTTGATGGATGATGGAGCAAATAGCGGATGCAAAATCAATACAAACACTAGTGGATCATGGCAGAAGCTTATAGTTTTTATATGTCACAAAAGTAAGGAAATCAATCTGCTTGTCTGGTGAGACATGGATAACTTCCTGAGAATGTAAATTGACAAAGTTTTGCTAAAATTATCACTAACCAACAATGATTTTTTTATTCTAATCTTTGTTCAACAAATATAACGAGATAATTGTTCAACACCAACTGCAAACAAAGTCAGAACTCTTGTTGGAATACCTGTGTCTGTATTCACAAAGATTCCCAGGGTCCTCTCGGAGAGCTCTTACAACTGGCGGCTGGTGGAGTTTTCTCTGGGGGGACTATAACTTAAAAATAGACATTCAGTTTCAATTCACAAGTGTATTTACATGAATGAATGCAACAAAAGAAATAGTGTTCTACTTTTTATGCATTTATTTTGCCCTTCTATGTTTGAGAGAAGCAAATTTATCAATAACTCTGTGCTTGAAATCTGGGAGGGTTGTGACGGTGATGCTACAAAATCCACAAATCCTCTAAAAACACTAGGCTTTTTTTTTTCTCGGCTTTTCTGAGCTTTCACTTTCATAATGGCCACGCAGGCAAGTTCAAATGCACCACCAAACTTTACACAGTCTATTATTTTTGATATAATGTACCTGTTTTTGTCAACCTCCTCATTGCGCTTACAGATCCCTACACGCTGTAGCCTTCATCAAGTTGAGAGGAAATGTTTATTTTCCCAAACACGGAAGGTCTCAGTGCATTTTCCATTTGAATCCCAGACCGTTCATGTCTTTTTGCCTTTTCTGAAAAGTGCTTTAAATCCATCGTACCTGTCTACATGCTGGGTCAGATGCTGATGAAAAAGGAGGCAGGGAACGCAGAAAAAAGCATTAGCCTCACAACATGCTGTTAGTCAAGCCTTGCTGCTAAACCAGGTCCTGGAAAAAGACAGAGTATTTTCTTCTTCTGTCTGTGGAATGCTGAACAATTGTGATATTTAGCTGATCAAGTCCCAGCTCTCAAACCCCTAACTTCTCTTGATAAGTTCTTCTCTCAAAAGGTGTGTTTTTGTGTGACTGTACTGAATTATTAAATTTTTCTTACGCCATTTCTAATTTCTGTCCAATCGTCTCCAACTCCTGCGGCTCGACCTGTCATTCAGGCAAACTTTATTGTGACGTCAGCCCCGATGTCACCCCATGGAGGGAGGGTATGTGCAAATCAAGCTCTGGGCGCAACAGAGGTGTGCCCCAGGCTGGTCCTATCTCTTGTATTGAAGACTCCGCATGTACAACCTTTAACGAGAGTCTATGGGCGAAGATTTTTGCGCCCCAGGGCCGAAATACGTCACCAATCATTGTCGATGAATGAAACAGCTTTATTTATCATTAAAGGAGAAGTCCGGTCAACAAGGAAAAATCAGGGGATCATTAGCTATAACTAAAACTAATACGTTCGTGGTTATTTAATGAATTTAGCTTTAATCAATAAGAAAATAAAAACATAAATTGTCATCTGGATCACTGTGTATGGGGGCGGCCCTTACTGCCCAAATATGGGCAGTAAGGGCCGCCTGACATCACATCCTGTGACGTGGAAAAGCGGAGAGCCGACAGCATTTTTCCGCACTTTCCAAGCAAAGTCAATAGGAGCCGTTTACACAGCTGCGATCATCAACAATTTTTTCGGATTTCCAGAGGACTTCACCATTGAAATTTGCGGGAGCTATTGTTAAAGCAACAATGCTCACGTGCATGGCAGTTGGATGTTCCAATACATCGGGTAAAGGTGGAAAAAACATTAGTTTTTTTCACCTTTCCGATTCATGACCACCATGGGCTGTTTTGTTGGATTACCTACTTGAAGAGAGAGGATTTTCCATCGTGCTTCTGGCCAGAGAGAAGCGTCATATGCAGCCAACATTTGGAAGAAGAATGTCTTCAAGATGACATGAGAGCGAGGATTTTCGGTATGTTTTCCTTTTTCATAATGTAGAATTTGCCGCAACATTTCTGTACCGACCAGAGCGGCGGAGGGATAGGACACACTTATGTGTCCTATCCCTCCGCCACAACAGTGAGCATAAGTATGCTCACTGTTGCGGCGGAGGGATACGACACACTTAGAAAGCATGCTCACTGTTGTGAAGCCCACTTATTTTATGCAACTTTGGTCTTATTTAGTCACTTGTATATTTCATGAGTTGTGGGGTTGCAGTTTTTTTTGGGCTTGTTTCTGAAAGTGAAGTCGATTGTTTGGGGTCTAAACTAAGTGACGCTGGAATATCCCTCCGCCTCATAACGCGCTGCAGCTCCTCCTCACAGCAGCAGAGGGTAAACTCAGAAGGAGCCGCTCTGCCCGTATTTTCGGCAGTTCACAGTTGGAATAACTGATGATAACTGCTGAAAGTAGATTAGGCGGTGCAGATCACCATTTTGAGCAGAGATTGGTTCTAAACATGAGTTTTATACTCATCTTTTAACATTGCAGAACCCAACCCATAAACCATACTTTAATGCTTATTTGTTGTCTTTTTATGTCTCTAATACTAAATGTAAAATTAGTATTACTTTAAATTTAAATGCTTAATACCATGTCTATCTTTGTTTAAGAGGTTAAAAAATATATTTCGGCATGAAAACGGATATTTATTTACAAGGGGACAGATAGGGCATTGGGACTTGCTCTACAGCCGATACCGCACCGTTACGTCACAAACTGGGAGGTAGCAGTACTGTTCTTCACCAAGATGGCGGCCCCCATAAAAGTACCTTCAAATTAAAATTACTCTTGATTAAAAAAGCTTATCATTTATTGAAAAGTATGTAATAATTTTATATTTAAAGTACTTTCAGCAGTTTTAATTCTGATTTTGACCGGACTTCTCCTCTAACCTTAAAATATTTATCTTACACAACTAAACAAATGACTGTTAGGTTAATTGGCTTCTTCAAATTGTCCTTAGGTGTGAATGGTTGTTTGTCCTGTTTGTCTCTGTGTTGTCCTGCGACAGACTGGCGACCTGTCCAGGGTGTACCCCGCCTCTCGCCCAGTGAACGCTGGAGATAGGCACCAGCAACCCCCGCGACCCCATGAGGGATTAAGCGGTTTGGAAAATGGATGGATGGATGGATGGAACTAAACAAATGCATAAATATATTTCAAAATATTTTTTTCTTTTCTTTTTATTCTATTTTATTGTTTTATTCAAGGTAATGTGGTGAGTGGTGACTGGTGAGGCAGCGCCCTTGTGCCCTCTATTGATCAGCCGCCACTGACTCCAATCTTAGCCTACAAATTCCCACCTAGAAGTCTTAAGAGTGATTCAGATGGTTGCTGAGAGCGACTCTGAGTAAGGAGATGGCAGACATTTTTATCTCAGTGAGTAGGTGTGGTTGATTCTGTTGGTAGGTGTGATGCTGTCTTTTGAAGGCTGTGATTGGTCGATAGTACAAGGGAAAAAAATCACAAATGCGTATTTTACTAATCAAAGAGAGTAATTAGCTGATTATGAGAAATGTGTGACATGATGTTGAAACTTAGCAAAGTTAATTGATTGTCACAGCATCAAAATATGTTAACGTACCTTTTTACATCCTCATAATCATTTTGATTCACTTTTTGTTATGTTTACTCGTCATACTGATAATTTTACTACTTTATCTATTTGATATTAAAGGCATACTATGCAACATTTTTCAGTTAATTAATGTGTTCCATACCGTTTTGGATGATTAAATGAGTCATTTCAGGTTGAACAAAGGTTTTCTCGGCCGCCCTGGTGGTCTGTAGGGGAAATACCGCACTTGCAACTGCAGGAGCCCTCGGCCCGCGCCCACAGGCTCAGAAGTCTCGCGCATCGCGAGAGTCGGTCTTGCTTTACGGCGAGAACTGCTACACGCCCCCAGTGAAACGCATGCTCGTTGCTAGCGCAGTGGAGATATTTGTGCAGTTATCATGGCGGAACCAACGATAAAACAGCGAAAGCCCATGTCGGAGCAGGCAAGAAAGAGGAAAAGGGCTCTGGACAGAAAGAGGAATCGTACACGGGTGAACATCGGGCAAGCTTTTTCCGAATGGCGAGAGCTAAAAGAGAAAGAAGGCTGCAAGGGTGACGCGGACCTCGCGTTTCTGCTGATGCGATTGTAAGTAACATTGGAATGGTTACTCTCTCTCTGTGTGCATGTTCATACTTTCACTGTGTTAAGCCGGGCATACACTGTACGAGTTTTTCAGTCGTGGTACTTATATACATCTCAAACTGTGCGACGGAACCGCGGGGTTTAAAAGTTCACCGCTCATCTGTGTGCTGATCTGTGTTTTCAAACTGTGCGACGGAACCGCGGGGTTTAAAAGTTCACCGCTCATCTGTGTGCTGATCTGTGTTCTCAAACTGTACCGCGCGACGCTCGGACGCGGCTCGGGAGGCACCGGGCGTCGGGGGGAACGGAGGGGAGAGAGGAAAGACGAGACACCCCGGCGGCCGCGCGGCATACGGAAACAGACGGCCAGCGCGTCGCGCGGACCGGGACGCTCGCCCACCCCAACCTCCCCGCGAGCCGACGTCCGGGCCCAGCGGGTCCCGGTCCGGGCGGAGGTCGCTTCGGGGACGCCCGCTGCCCTCACTCCACTGGCGGGGACGGAGAGGAGGGGAGGGCGCTTCCTCGTAGCTCTGCTTGAACAGCAGGATGGTGATTCGTTGCGTTTGCCTGTCTACTAAGCTCAAAACAACCGCGCCTGGCTTGACGGAGAAACCAGGAGAACAGCTGAGCATCTTTACGACAGAGCACTTTCGCCCTCTGGGGGGAGCCTCGCTGGAAAATCAACCCCGGTTGCATAGTATACCTTTAATGGGCACTCATCTGTCAGGATTTTATTAAAATTGCTTGCTTGTATTTGGCAAAACAACCAAGATAAAATGGAGAAGAAAAGGTGGAAAAAATGGAATTGGGCAGCAACACATATGTCTGTACAGCTCTGGGAGGAGAATGGAGGAGTGTTGAAAAGTAAACTGGTCCCTGGATCATGGCAAGTGTATTGCTGCAGATCAATGCATCTTTTTCTCTGTGTGTCTTGGTGCTTTTACGCACCAGCCTGAAAAGTGAGAAGCGCTCCATGCAGCAACCAAAAGCATCACGCAAGACCATTTAGGCTGCTGACATTATCACGCAATACATAAAATACTTTTTCATCTCTTTTATTTATTATATATATATATATATATATATATATATATATATATATATATATATATATATATATATATATATTGTGTCATAATCTTGGCACAGGTACTTAGTCTTCACCACACACACCTTTGCAGCTCCGTCCTAGCCTCATCATCACTCATCTGGCCCATCTGCTCCTACCATTAAGTATCTAGCTTCCAGGTTTGAGACAATTGCCAGATTTTCTCGTGCCGACTCGGTAGACTAATCCAGCGTTCATCCCCGTGTGCCTGCCTAATTACCCGACCTGTTTTCGCCTTAGGACCTCTGAACCAGCCTGACCCCTGCCTGACTTGGACTGCCTGCCTGCCTGGACTTCCGACCTGTTCTGCCTCTGACCTCCGAACCAGCCTGACCCCTGCCTGACTTGGACTGCCTGCCTGGACATCCGACCTGATCTGCCTCCGGACCCCCGAACCTGCCTGACCCCTGCCGGATTTGGACTGCCTGTCACCTGTTTATTAATCTGGATAAGTGCCCTGACCAAGCGTTGGATTGCCCCTCGGATCTTCATCGAACCTCTGCTCCCTCGGTTACGACCCGGACCCCCTTTTTGGAAAAACGTATTAAGAAAGACCCCTCAAGCCCTCCCGCCAGCTCGCTGGCCTTCCGGACCCAAGCTCTCTCAAGGTTAGTGATCTCGCCCCTTTCAAGCACGCTGGGCACGTTGAGAAATCCAGATCACTAACCTGTTGTCTCTGCCTCCAGGAGTTCCGGTTCTAGGCGCAGACGGTTGGTCTGTGCGAGCCGTGTTCCTTGTTGAATAAAGTCCGCATTCGAGCGCAACTGATTTGTCTCGGCTGATTTCTGGGTCCTCCGTCTCAGATCATTACATATTGCACTCCTGACTGTTACTATAGTAACAACTGTTTACATGCATCTTTCACTGCTCACCTTGACTGAATATTGATTTGCACTGCCAACTGTTTATTCACAGTACCAATTGTTTACATATACATTTGCAATACCATACTTTAACTGTAATATGTAATTACCTTCCACTGCACTTTAATTTAGATAGCTTCTGTCCGAACTTTATTTATTCATTTTATAGTAATAGCCACCTGTATATCATGCTCACAATTCTGCCTATAGTAATAGCCATCTGTACATATATTCATAGTACATACTCACTTGTAAACTCTGTTATAATAACAACCATCCGTATATTATGCTATTGTACATATCTGTAAAAACTCTATTTATAGTAATATCCACCTGTATATTATATTCGGTACATATCCAGCTGTAAATTTAGTTCACAATACTAGTTATCTACATATTATATTCATAGGACAAATATATCAGTAAAATTCTGTTTATAATAGTATCCATCTCTATTTTTATTCTGTAAAAACCCATGTCCTGTACTTATGGAACCATTGTTTATCCTGCACATTTCTGCTATTGCACTTCTGGTTAGACCTAAACTGCATTTCGTTGCCTTGTATCTGTACCTGTGTAATGACAATAAAGTTGAATCTAATCTAATCTAATTCTTTGGAAATTTCTCCACTTTTTATTCTTGATTATTCAATATTTTTCTTAATATTAATTTATCCTCAATAAAATGTTAGAGCCGGATCTTTAACCCATCAGGCCGCTGAAACTAATTAATTTCCCTCTGTGGGGATGATAAAGTTGATCTTATCTACATATTAATAATTGTATGATTGTAAAAGAAGTTATGCTCATTTCTTCTACTGTTTAGGTGGTGGATCAGCCAAACAGCTCCATCTGTTTCTGCTTTTCTTTGGCTTGTTAAAAGTCCTCCTCACTACTAACATTTTTTGTCTTTAGGGTCTCTCTTAAGGCCTAGGGTGCATTGTGAATAACGTTCACCTTACCGTAAAATTCTAAGAAAAATCTTAGAATTTGGGAAACTAAGATTTTCCCTAAAACAACGTCACTAGGAGCTACTTTTAGTCTTAGGACTGTGAATACGGGTACTGGCATTTCCCTCTAACTCTTAGGCTCTTCCTCTATGATAGTTGATGTTAATTATAATTCTGTAGGCACTAATGTGGGCAGTCAGTGAATAATTTTAAAGTGTTCGAGGCCATTACTTCCAAGTTATTAAAGTTAAAGATGGGTGAACAATACTGTCTCATAGAATCACCTGTGCTTATATCCTCAGTTCATCTCATTGATGGACAGTGGATCACTTCATGCAAAATCCTGACACTGTTCTCTTGTGAGGCAATCACTCTTACCCCTGCTGAATAGGCAAAAGAGCCATGACATGTGCTGTAACAGCAGACAAAACAGTCACCGAAATTGTTAGGGGACCAAATTAGAGTGACTTTTAATCTTAGTCAACCAAAACAAATTGTTATGTAGAGAAAAGGTTATTCAGCATTAATATTCTCAATTGTTGTAATGCAGTTCACATTTTTCAGTAAGTATTTGCCTTAAAGTTAAACATGTTTTTATCCCCCTAAATAACTTAACAGAACTGGAAGACCAATCCTGTCAAGCTTTTACAAGCTGAAAACTGAAAAAGAAAAACATTTTTAGAACTGGAAACACTCCATTAACCATAGCAAAACAGTGGAGGATATTAAAAATCTTAATGATGCAAACTGTTGAGGGAGCTTGTTTCAAAAACAGTATCTGAGGGTCACTCACTAAAGAGCCACATGAATGAGCTTTAAGTTCAAAAGTTTGATAACCACCAAATGAAAATCCCCTGAACTCTATTAACCTTGTCCTTGGTGTGTGGCTATTTGCCGGGTTTGGTCTCTCATCACCAACATTGATCACCTGAATCTTTAATCTGAGCTGATTGTGGCTTTTTCATGTTAGACAGTATAGGCATCTTTTTTTTAAAATATGCTCACCTTACCAGTTCATGCCACCAACACTGAAGACCTCTGAAGGTCACCTGATACAGAGGTTGCATGAATATGAGTCCTGAGGGTCAATTAAACTGTCAGGCTTTGTTGATGCAGCGGTACACAAAGAAATGAGATTCCAGTTCTACGAAAGAGATTCTAAAAAACAAACCTACATGAATCAACAATTGAAAAATAAAATACAATAAAAAATGTAATTTAATAATGAAAAACTATAAGCAAAATCCATTGTACTCAAATGTTCTGTGAATTTTAGTAAACTAACAGCATCCAAGGAGCACAACAGATAGTTTAAGGATTAGGTTGTGTAGCATTTTAAGGCAGGGTTTGGCTAGAAACAATAACCCAAGATTTGAACATCTTTTAGAGTCCTGTTTAATCCATCTTTTGAAAATGAAAAGGGTATGGCATAAGTGAAAACCTACATGGAGACCCAACAAGGCAGGTTAGGCACGGAGACCAGTTATAAAACACCTAAGAAGACAATTTTAATTCTGAGAGAACTGCAGAGTTGCACAGTTCAGGGGGAACTATCTACTGATGAAAAATAATTAGTTGTGCGCTCCACAGATTAGAACTCTCCTTTATAAATTAGTGCGTAGGATCTATACTAAAGGTTTGTGTATGTTCAAAATCCAAAAATGGCATATATCATAAAAATCCTGATTTATAAAACCATGTGCATGCATACCAGCAAGCAATTTCTCTTTATTGATCACAGCTGCACCTGAATGTTTGGTAACAAGGTGCTGCCTCACATGATGCCCTCTACACGTCCACATTCAACCATAAATTAAATTAAATTGCTCTTGTCTTGGAGGGGGCTGTACGTCTAGAGATAGATAGGAGGCCAGGAGGGATTAGGGTTCCAAATGGTAATTAAAAAAAAGAAAAAAGAAAACATAAACCAGCTTCAATTTCAAATCTAAGTCCACACAGCATTTCGTCTTGCAACCTTAGGTGGGAGTGGGGAGGTTGGGGTTGTATTATCCCTTACCCCACATTCCTCATTCCTCCTGGCCTCCCTCCTACTCAGAATGATGATCCTGATGCACAGCCTTCTCCAAGATGAAAGGACTTTCAACATAGAGTGTGTCTCCGTGTTGAAACTCCATGGGGATGTCATGGAACATTTAAGACAGAAATAATATTCACTTCTTAACAAGTTCTTTTAATCAAAAAAAAAAGTTGAGTAGGTCCTCTGGATGGGTTCTTCTTTGTTGAAACGTTTCGTCTACTATTTCAACAAAAAAAGTACCCGTCCAGAGGACCTACTAAACTTTTCTTTTTTTTTTTACTTGCGTTATTAAATTGCTTCAGGAAAAAATATTTTAATGTGGGCAATTATGTTCTCTTACATCTGATTTACATATTTATACAGTTTATTTGCTCTTTTTTCTGTGTTTGGCATTGTTAACCATGAAATAACAGTGATCAGCTGGCTCGTTTAAATACACATCAACATTCATAAAGCGATTTGCAATCACTATTTATGGTTGAATCAGGGGATGTAGAGGGCAGAGCATGAGGTGGAACCTGGTATGCAAACGTTTAGATAAAGCTGGTATGCAAACGTTTAGATAAAGCTGTGATTAATAGAAACCAAGACAGAAGACCAAGATGGTGGCGCGAGTACATCGCGAGGCTCGCGGTCTCTCCAGATTCTGCAATTTTGCGGTGTTTTTCTTGCTCATTTCGAGTCTGTTCGTGCAGAACAGTTGTGCCCTTACATCGTACACCCGATGTGAGCTTTTGGATATTGGTTTACGAATTTCTGACAGTTTTATGGACAACCTTCGACTCCTTCCTGAGATCGCCGAAACACCCGAGGCTTCGCACTCAGCTCGGCCGGGCGGAAGTGCTCCCAGGCGGTGCCGAGATCGTAAACAAAGGCGGGGGAAGAGGGGAGGACTAAGAGCTAAGCTAAAGCTACCACCACACCGGCTCTCTTACCCAGCATTTTCCTTGCCATTGTACGGTCGCTGCAGAACAAAATGGAGGAGATCCGACTGAACATTACATGCAGCAAGAGACTTTTGAACTGTAATGTCCTAATCTTCGCGGAAACATGGTTAAACAGCGGAATACCGGACAATGCTATTGAGCTAGCGGGACGTCATACATTCCGGGCGGATAGAACATCAGATGGCTCCGGTAAGACCAGAGGTGGGGGACTGTGCATTTACATTAACAAAGCTTGGTGCACAAACTCTGCTATTGTTGAGAGACATTGTTCAGCTAACCTCGAGTTTCTCATGGTTAAATGTAGACCGTTCTACCTGCCACGGGAGTTCACTTCCGCTATTATCACTGCAGCCTACATTCCCCCGGACGCTGATGCTAAGTCTGCTATGAAAGAACTTCACGCAGCCATCAGTAAAGAACAGACCATTCACCCTGAAGCTGCGTTTATTGTCGCAGGTGATTTTAATCATTCAAATTTAAAGTCAGTGCTACTGAAATTTCACCAGCATGTTTCCTGCGACACCAGAGGAAACAAAACTTTAGACCACATGTACACAAACGTGGCTGGAGCTTACGTTGCGACACCCCTCCCCCACCTGGGTCAGTCAGATCACCTTTCTTTGTTCCTCAACCCCAAATATGCACCTCTCATCAATCGTGTGAAGCCATCAGTGAAGACCATCAAGGTGTGGCCTGCAGGAGCAGATTAATCACTTCAGGAAAGGTTTCTACACACCTTGCTTCTCAAGCCACCAGTGGCTCTCACACAGACATTGACTGTTACGCCTCCTCTGTACTGGATTATATTAATATCACCATTGACAACGTTACAACCCAGAAGCAGATCACCACATACCCAAATCAGAAGCCATGGATGAACAGGAAGGTGTGACTCCTATTGAAGACACGCAACACTGCTTTCAGATCAGGAGATGCACAAGCCTATAGCACAGCCAGAGCAAATCTGAAAAGGGGCATCAAAGAGGCCAAGTACTGCTACAAGCTTAAGATAGAGGGACACTTTTCCAACGCTGACCCCCGACGCATGTGGCAGGGCATTCAGGCCATCAGTGACTACAAAACCACTCACTCCACCTCCGCAGCCACTGATGTCAACTTCCTGATTGAGCTGAATGACTTTTATGCTCGCTTTGAAAGAGACAACAGTGAAACTGCCACCAAGCTCAAATCCTCAGCCGACCACCCGCCAATCACACTCTCCTCCACAGATGTCTGCAATGCATTGAGAAGGATCAGCACGCACAAGGCAGCTGGACCAGATAGCATCCCTGGACGCGTGCTAAGGGCATGTGCAGAGCAGCTCACTGAGGTTTTTACAGACATTTTCAACCTGTCTCTTGCCCAAGCAGCTGTACCAACATGCTTCAAATGCATTTCCATTGTGCCAGTGCCAAAACATTCCAGCCCAAAGTGCCTTAACGACTACCGCCCTGTAGCACTCCAATCACCAATCGTAATGAAGTGCTTTGAGCGGCTGGTCCTGGCACACCTAAAAGACTTGCTACCATCCACATTGGACTCACACCAGTTTGCATACCGCAGCAATAGGAGCACAGAGGATGCAGTTTCCATGGCACTGCACTCTGTGCTCGCACATCTGGACAATAAGAACACTTATGCATGCATGCTGTTTGTTGACTTTAGCTCAGCATTCAACACTGTCATCCCGGCTAAGTTAATAGCCAAACTTCGAGACCTGGGCATCAACACCTCCATGTGCAACTGGATTTTGGACTTTCTGACCAACAGACCCCAGAATGTCCGATCAGGCTCCAACTGCTCCACGTCCATCACACTCAACACTGGTGTACCACAGGGCTGTGTGCTAAGCCTGTCTCTCTACTCCCTCTTCACCCACGACTGCAAGCCTGGGTACGCATCGAACTCCATCATCAAGTTTGCAGACGACACTACGGTGATTGGTCTCATCAGCAACAACGATGAGATTGCCTATAGGGAGGAGATCAAGCACCTGGCCACATGGTGCACTGAAAATAACCAGCTCCTCAACACCACCAAAACGAAGGAGCTCATCGTGGACTTCAGAAAAGATTCAAGAGGCACGCACGACACCATCCACATCAATGGAATGGCTGTTGAGTGTGTCTCCAGTTTCAAGTTTCAGGGGACCCACATCTCAGCGGACATGTCCTGGTCAACCAACACCTCCTGCCTGGTCAAGAAGGCTCACCAGCGCCTCTTCTTCCTGAGGACACTGAGGAAAAATCAGCTATCCTCGACTATCCTGGTGAACTTCTATCTCTGTGCAATAGAAAGCATCCTGACCAACTGTGCAACAGTGTGGTTTGGGAGCTGTTCTGTTGCAGAGCGCGAGGCACTGCAGCGGGTGGTGAAAACCGCCCAGCACATCACTGGGACTCCACTACCCACCATTGAGCACATCCAGAAGAAACGCTGCCTACATCGAGCCCGCAGCATCCTTAAGGACTCATCTCACCCAGCCCTCAGACTGTTCTCTCTCCTGCCCTCCGGCAGGCGTATCAGGTCCTCCGGACCAGGACCAGCAGACTGAAGAACAGCTTCTTCCCCAGAGCTGCCTCTTTATTGAACTCTAATCCTCGCTGATCCCACTCCACTCATATACTGACAGACTCTCCTCTCCCTCCTCACACCTACCTCCATTTTGTCATTTACAAGACTGTAATGTTCACTTGCACTCCTGACTGTTACTATAGTAACAACTGTTTACATGCATCTTGCACCACTCACCTTGACTGAATATTGATTTGCACTGCTGACTGTTTATTCACAGTACCAATTGTTTACATATACATTTGCAATACCGTACTTCAGTGCTTCCCAAACTTTTTGCATCGCGTACCCCTTGGAGCATTTCATCTCCATCCGCGTACCCCCCCCCCCCCCCCCCAAAAAAAAAAAAAAAACATTCAACATAGGGATCAGAGTTTTATTAACTTGACTGCAGATACTAAATACATCTGCATTATAAAAGGGCATAACATAATAACATGTAACAAACAAGAACAAAGACTATAGCGAGCCTGTTCAGAATACAGCCAAAACTGCGGAGCGTGACGGAGTCCTTGTGACTCTAATGTGAGGGGTGTGCTTGAGAGGACGCGCATAACCCCTGTATGTCTGGCCGAATCGGCGACAGTTTCAGTCTTAAATCGTCTTCCACACATAGTCTGTGTCGGTATTTAGTTTTCAGGCTGGTCAGACATGAAAATCCTCTCTCACATAAATATGTAGTGGCGAATGGCATTAATTTCTTGGACCAGGCTGTGAAGACCGAGGAGGACCTGGAGGGCTCTCCCCGCCAGCCGCACACTCCGCTGCGCGCAGCTCCTCCGTGCGCTGAGGCGCTCGGCTCCTCTTCACCTCCCGGCCGCATAATGACCTCCGCGGCTACGATGACGGAGCCTCTCCACAGCGGCTGGACCCCGCTGGCTGCGATCAGCGGAGGAACCACACCCCCTCCACCGCCCGCTGATGACGGCACTCCTCTCCCTCTGCGCCAGCAGAAACCCTGCGGCTCCTCCTGTCCTTCTCCAGGGACGTCACAGGTCGCCTCTAACCAACTTTATCAGTGTCAAGCCCGAGCCCTACTCGAGCTCGTGCTATTCATTGAATTTAAGGTTGCTGCTTCGCGTACGAGGCCACTATTGTACGGCATTTTTTTTTTTTTTTCCTGCATTTTTTTTTCTTTTCAAAAATCTTTTCCCGTACCCCCTGTCATGACGTCGCGTACAAACAATAGTTTGGGAATAACTGCCGTACTTTAACTGTAATATGCAATTACCTTCCACTGCACTTTCATTTAGATAGCTTCTGTCCAAACTTTATTTATTCATTTTATAGTAATAGCCACCTGTATATCATGCTCACAATTCTGCCTATAGTAATAGCCATCTGTACATATATTCATAGTACATATACACTTGTAAACAACCATCTGTATATTATGCTATTGTACATATCTGTAAAAACTCTATTTATAGTAATATCCACCTGTATATTATATTCGGTAAATTTAGTTCACAATACTAGTTATCTATATATTATATTAATAGGACAAATCTATCAGTAAAATTCTGTTTATAATAGTATCCATCTCTGTATTTATTCTGTAAAACCCATGTCCTGTACTTATGGAACCATTGTTTATCCTGCACTTGCTGATATTGCACTTCTGGTTAGACCTAAACTGCATTTCGTTGCCTTGTACCTGTACCTGTGTAATGACAATAAAGTTGAATCTAATCTAATCTAATCTAATAAAGGGAAATTGCTTGCAGGTATGTGTGCGCATGGTTTTATAAATCAGGATTTTTATCCCATACACCATTTGTGGCTTTTGTGTATACACAAACGTTTAGTATAGATCTTATGCAATGTTTTGAGACCTCTGGCCTTTACCAATGTATAGGAAGGTGAATATACAGCCCACTTTTCAAATTGTTGTTTGTAAAAGTGAAAAAAAATAAAACCAAGTATCAGTTTCCTTCCACATCACAAATATGTACCACTTTGTGATGACCAATCCCATACAACGACAATAACATACATTAAAGCTTCAGGGCAAAACATGCATAATTTCAAGGAGGAGTACTCATACTTTGCAATTAACAGTAAATGCCTCAGTTTTACTGTCTATCCTACGAACAATTGAAAACTTTCCGATAGTTTAGGAGAAATCCTAAATAATTTGTGTCAGGCCTTTGAAAACATGCTGAAAAACATGCCTCCCCACCCCCCACCCCCGCTCATACATTCAGCATTTAGTCAGACAAAAACAGCTAGCTAGAGGATCATGCTGTGCATTGTGTTAGCAAGATGAGGACAAGACAGTAACAGCATGTACTTTTTTTTTCTAATTATAATCTAAGAACCAGTATGTAGAAAAAGGGTTTCCTGCTTAAACTTACTTTCTTTTTCAAAGAGAAGCAAATTGGATTATCACTGATTCCACTTTACATTACTTATTGCACATTAAAGTTCTTAGAATAATTTAATAGAAAACTAAATTAAGAATTTTATATTTTCACTCACTGGAACAGTGGAATCAAAAATGTAAAATATAAATAAGACATTCGTCCTGAAGACAAGATGTTCTTCCACGTATTAAGGTATTCTGAGAATCATATCAATAGTGTTAACAACTTAGAAGATGACTTTAAAATATAAATGAGTATGAGCTGCAAGGTCTCAGATCCATCTTAGTCCTCATCAGGAATAAAAAGTATTAAAGTGCACATAGTAGGAGCTAGCATGTTATCACAGCTTTTAAATAATCTGGCACCTTTCTGATTCATAATTAAGCAGATTTAGCAGATCTTTAATATAAGTAAAGAGGGGAAAAGCACTGTGGTGACAAACACCTGCTTGCCTTTCCCCATATCTTTGTCAAGGAAACACGCTAAAGCTTGATGTGAGCACCCTTTACATAGGTACGATTGTAATGCTTTAATTAACTTTGTATGCACTCCTGTGTCCAACAAACTGAAGAGAACTTCATCTATTAAGGAAGCTCTCTTAACTGCATCTTATTTCTCTTGTTGACCATGCGGCTTTTAGATTTTGACAACAGCAGTGACGGGCAAATGGAAACTAAAAATTCAGGTTTTAAGTTATTTGTTATAAAAACTCTCAATGTGTAAAGAATGGTTAGAATAACTTGATTCGGAAGGCTCACTCTTGCTAAGGAAATGCTTTGCACTTCTTAGAGTGTGAAGGTGATGGAAGGGGGAAAAAAAAATCTTCCTACACTGTTGCCGAATATGTCAGTATTTGAAAGTCAGCACAGCAGTACTCGCTTGGAGAGGGAAATAATTGGCTGCACAGTGCAAAGGCATATATGTCAGTCTTCTTCGGTGCAGGCATAGATGTGATAACGCCTATGAATTGTGCATTTTTTTGACGGTAGCTCTGTTTAGATTTTGCTGGATATACGTAGATTAAGTAGCCCTTAAAGAACATCCCGATACAAAGAGCTTAGTTTCCAATTATTTACCACTTATCTTTTCTTTTTAATCAACAGCTGTCCTTCTTTATGTCCATGTCTACTAACGTTGAATAATTGCAATTTAATGTCACTCCAGGACATCAAAGGACAACGCCAGGCAACTAGTAAAGATGGAAAACAGCAGATTTTGATTGAAGTCTGTGAATCACCCTTTGCAGTTTTCTCACTTGCTTCGTCTGAAGTTTTATGCCTTCATGGCATTTCGCACTTTAGGGAAGAAAAAAAGAGACTCGTTAAAAACAATTTTGTATGGAAAGCAAAATAGAAAATGTATGGATGTCTGAGAGTTAATGCAGACATGGAGCTCAGGCTCCTGGTTTCTGAGAAAACAAGACAAATGCTTTGTGGCATCCACATTAGTCTTCAAAGATGTGACTTTTCTTTTTCTTATTGGATTAACTTGAAATATGAATTTGAGCAGCTGTTTCCCCTCTTCGTGGGAAATTGACAAGGGTGTACCTTTTCTAATATCCACCCACACATTAATAATACAAATTGCAATAACCACAGGTATTGAAGTATAATGAAGAAATGGGCGTGTACATTTCACTAAAAGCAGATTTATTATTTTGCAGTCTAGTTCCCCATCACTCCTCACTGACACTTTTTCACCTGAAGGTGCCCGGTGATTTTCCTCTGCCTGTCAGAAGTAAAAGTATCAAGCTAGTGGCAGAACAGAAAGACACTAATAGGTGACAAAATACAGAGCCAAGCATTTTCTACGAGGAGAAAAAAGCTGCCACCACGATTTTATATAGAAAAGAAAATTAATGTGCACTGCTACTCTAATCCTGAATCTTATCTGTCCCCTCAGAATTTTTCAATAGTTATTGCCACAAAAATTGTGGGATTTCTCCAGGCTTTTTTGACAGAAAAAAACATGTGTGATATGCTTTCTTTTCTCAGCTAATGCATAATGATTGTGCTGGCACAGTAATATTAATCCTTTTCTTGACCAAGGGCTTTTTCAGTGGCTTATTTGCAGAAAGGGATTTAACGAGAACACTGAGCTATACAGCAAAATTAAGTTGTGACTGCTAATATATACGTACCACAGAAATGCTTGATAAATGCTGTTTCATTCTAAATGAAACGTTCATTTGTATATTTGACTTTCCCCTAAAATCCTGACAAAATGGAAAAAGCAGATTTAAATTGTATATTCTCAAAGTTTCTAACTGGAAGTTTTTAATTGCTTACTTTTATTTGTAAATAGTCAATTAGGCATCCCACTGGGAGCCATTGTTTTGAAATATGTTCAATGAAACCAAACTGGTGTATCAGGGCCAACAGACAGAAGAAAAAGCAGATCTGTTTCTTGTCTGTTGTCATAAATGGCTACATTGTGCTAATGAGCCAGTTTCCACGCTGAGCTCAACACAACCGCAGGAGAATAATCTCTAGAACTGCGCCCTCCCACCAGCTCCTCATGGACCTCGGCCCATAACTGTCACTTTGATTCACAGCATTTATGGCTGGGAAGTAGAAAACAAAGCACTGCCTATCATTGTATGATTCAGAGGGACCCGATATGGCCAGACATTATGTACATTCTGGGCTTTAGGGAGAACTTTTCCAAAGGCTGTCTGAAACACCTGCACAGCCAACTGTGCCATCCATTAGATACAAACTGGTCTCAAATGGCCCATTCTCAATTGGACCACATCATTAGTTTTGCTTGAGCTTCTATCACTACATAGACTTAACCGCTATTTCACAAGGGACTCCCACTTGCGGTCCTCCGCACTGTTTTTCTCTCCCTAAGCCTTCTTTGCTTTTCACATTTCTCATTTCGATGATGCTGTATCATCCTTTACCTTACTCTTGCATCATTTCCTTTTTTCTATCACACTGTACACCCCTTCCAAAGGGGAAAAAACAGCTAAATCATTTAGCTTATAGTTTCATCACTTACACTGGTATTGTTATTTTTCCATCTTTAAATCTTCCTGACTCTCTTCACTAGTCATTCTCTTCTTCTTCGCATGCATTCACTCTGCCCATTATTTATCAGCAATATCCTCCCTAGTTTCCCCTCCTCCCTGCTACCTTTCTAACTCTTCTACTATTTTCCTCTGTCCTCGCTGCCTAGCCAAACGGAGTCCCACATTATGCCGCCCCCATCCTACCACCACTACCCCACATCCTTTGCTTCTATCAGTTGTAGCTTTCCCTGTCAGCCCCAAGCCTTAGTTAATCACTCAGGGAGCCCAGCATTCGGGCAGCTCACAGTGAACTCCCTGGGCACTAATAGCAAGACAAGCGAGAGCGGGAGCAGGGAGGTAGGAGGTGGGGTGGCAGGGGAGTACTCATTAGGAAAACAGGTATTTAAAGAAATGGACCATTTCAAATCAAAAGATAATATATCCCTTGCTCAGG
Source organism: Fundulus diaphanus (assembly GCA_037039145.1). Lineage (NCBI taxonomy): Eukaryota > Metazoa > Chordata > Actinopteri > Cyprinodontiformes > Fundulidae > Fundulus > Fundulus diaphanus. The sequence goes on along the minus strand of CM073128.1, from coordinate 16,877,019 downwards.
TAATGATTTTTCTTCTGAAAAATGGACCGTTTATCTACAAATGTGGAGTAGCCAAATTGTGCTGCAACCTATACTGAGGCCAGCTGTTGACATTATCAATTTAAGACTTGATAAATACTTCCTGTGTTCAGATGGAATATTTTATTCCCAAAAGAGTGGTGTGGTTTTCCACCCAAAGGCATTTTTTTATGCTGACTCCCTGTTACTGCTCTACTGATGGCAGAGGACTCGATAAAGTTGAAATATGACTGCCATTTGCACAAAGACTTTGCCTCAAATGAAAAAAGTTGTTGTCTGGCTTCCGAGGTGATCAATGAATCTCAACAAATCCCTCATTCCCCACTTTGTGTTTGCGTGCCCAAATCAATGCTAGAACAAATAAAAAAAATAATATATTATATGAAAAAAGAGAGTCCCAACTTTAAATGGCAATAGTTCTTATGCAATGCCTTCATTTCAGAAAGGACCCCCTTATGAATATATCACCTGAAATGGGTTATGGAGATTTAAATGACCTATATCATGCAAATTCAACTTCTTTTTTAGTTTAATCATGTTATAAAGGTATTCCTTCATCGAAATCATGGTCATGCTTGATTCATGCATGTCTGAAAAATCCGCCTGTACAAATTCTGTTATCCCGGTCATCGCAACAGCAAATAGGCATAAATCAGAGGCAACCGGACTTTCGTTCAGTTCTTTCTGAAAACCTTTCAACACCTATCCAGGAGTCTTTGTCAACTCTGGTGGCTTGCCAACCTGTAGTTGGTGCACAACTGTTTTTTAAGGACAAGGCCCTTCCTCCTAGGTGGCTATTACTCCACTCACATCAAGCAATACCTTATAACGAGCCAGGACAGTGGTGGATGGGTCATTGATTTGCATCTGACCTAGAATACGCATCTGCTCTCTGAGCAGCAGACCCGGCTGCAGAAACCAATTACAGGGGGGGCATTCCATTTTTTTTAGGGGGGCACACTTTTTTTAAAAAAAAATTTGTATATGCTTCAGGCTGAACAGTGGCTCTGTGACTACTCCTACAGTGCTGAGAAAGAAATTCTAAAAACTAAAACCATTTTAATAAAATGCCATCTTCTTCAAGTCATTTTACTGGTCAATGTATTTTTTAAATAAGTCGAATCTGTCGAATCTGATCAATGAATAATAGTTATAATGAATAATATTGATTGTTATAATAAAACAAGAAAAGAATAATGGTTAATCAAGTGTCACTATGAAATTGTATTGGTCAATGTAAACGTCCCTAGAGGGGCTGAGTTCTACTGATCAACTTAAAAATATTTCATGGCTGTGTGAAACAGAAATGTTTGATTGAGCTAATCTCTGTAAGAGAAATGAAGTTTATATTAAGGTACATTTACAACTCATGTTGGGAAGCTATTGATAAAAGTTTTTTTCCGGTTGATATATCATGATTGTTAAAGTGATCTTGTGTATTATTTGGTTGTCTTATTGTATATTTTGTGCGGAGCCCGTATGCGCAAAGTTTTTTCTTTGCTTCAGCACAGTGGCATGTTCTTATGTGTTTAATAGTTCTGTGCTTTTAACATGAGAGACTTTGAGATTTGAGATCAAGGCTATGAAGGTATGACTTAGTGTCCCGCCCCTCTCCAGCTGTGATTGGCTAGCATGTTGCCTTCAGTCGTTGATTTGATTGGTTGAATTGTATGATTGACACATCAAAGATGGTACTAATAGGATGATGGCCACTCCGAGGTAAAAAAAAAAAAAAAAAAAGACAGCTTCCAGTCCAGGGCGGGCACGGCTGGCTCAGCGGGCGGGCACGGCCCCCCAATGCCCGCCCATGCCGCCGGGTCTGCTGAGCGGCAGCCCCTCCCTGTCCGGGTAAACGAGTGGCCATGACAGGTCTACGTAGAGCTGTCACCACCTACCTCGTCCGGGAAGTGCGTGCCTTAGCCTGTGTTAAACTAAATGTTAAACATTTTAGTTTAACACAGATCACACTTTACAATAATCAGTCTCTGCTTGCCCGTTATTGCTCAGCAATTAATTATCACAACTCATGAGTTTATGAAAAGGCATCATTTAAGTTTTTTGAAGTTTAATAAAACGGTTAAGTCTTAGCCCAGTGACTGAGACCTGTCCAGCATGGACGAGCCCCCACCTCCCATGACCCTGTGTGACGCCAAGCTGCGTTTCCCCATCAGATACGGATTGACGTCACACCTGTAGGGAAAAGCCGGTATAAATCGATGAAGGATGGGATGTTACATTTTTTAAAAAGTTTAATAAAATTGCTCAAAGTTTATCAGAAAAAAAGAACTTGCTTTTAAATATGAACATTTTTTAATTAGAAAAATGTTAAACTTTTGCGTATAGTTAAATATTGTTGAAGGTAATCTTGGCTGCAGTACTGTCTGTCTGGCAGGTGTTTTGGGGTTGGAGTAAAATGAGTCCATAGATCCACAGACAGGAGGATTTTTCAGCTGGTTCTGGTGCGACTCACTTCTACAGTGTCGCTTCACATCGCGCTCCATTCAGTGTAAAAATAAAAAAATAACTTCATAAAAGCTCTCTGAGAAGTTGAGAATCACCTCTGGCCTCACCCAGTTAGAACCATGCTCTCCAGTCCATGTTGTGGCTGCAGTTTATTTTTTTGATGTCGTTTCCTTAATAATCTGTACACATCAAAATCCTTATCATTTTATTAAGAGGGTCGTGGTGAGCAGCGGCTCATCAGGTGGAGCTGCTGCATATTGACTGATAGCCGCTCTGACTGCAGCTCTGCCTTCTTTGGTTCAGAAAAGCGCAGGTGAAATTATTTTATTTATTTTTTTACTTTTTCCAAATCAGACCCAGTCAAATGCGGGACACTGTTTCACATTCAGACCCTTCTTCAAAAAAAAGCGCGTCATGCTAAATTAGCCTGAGCTAGCGCTTTACTCTTCGAGTTTTAAATAAAACATAACAGCGAATAATGAGGATGTCCCTGGTTGGTTTATCAGCTAAGTTGCTGGAAGTCAGAATAAACGCTGAAAGGTGACGTGGCCACAGGTGGAAATGATTCATTAATTAACTGCAGGAGCAGCGACAGACACGCTTACCGATGGAAGTTGTCAGATGTTCAATCAGCTCCACTTTCTGACCTGCTCGTTCATAAATCCAGAGAAAACCTTTGACCACCACTACTTTCATTCATGCATCTGTGGCCAGTTTGAGATGTTCTTCCAAAAGTTAAAATAATCGAACACCGATGAAGCTCAGTCTGCAGATCTCGGCTTTGCAAAGACCCGCCCTACTCTCTTTCTGATTGGCTAATGTCCCGGCTCTGCCAGGTTTCATTGGTTGAGAGCAGCTTCAGTTTAAAACCTTGAATAAAAAGTGTAGACGGAACAATTTGCGCTCATTTTCCAAATGACGGAAATCCGTCGCAGCGACGGAGAACTTTAACCCCTGCTCTATGGAGAGCTTATGAATACCAGTAAACAAGTGTGTGGAATAAACTTGGTTCCCGAGAAGCAGGCTCGCCGGTGCAGTACATAAGGCTTAATTAACATTGAGATATAGAGGAGTGGCAGGATGAGGACAGCAGACAGGCCAGATCATGGCACCACAATCCATCTCCAATTAACATCCAGTTATTTACAATCCAGTTTAGGAAAACTCAAATTGTAATGATTACAGCAGGACACAGAATTACATTTAAAAGGTTTATTGTGAAAATGAGTAATGAAAGGTGAGGCAGGCAAACAGAACCAGACTAGGGTTATGAATTGTGGCTGAAGGTACAGGCAGGCTGGGATGGTAGATAAAGACCAGAACAGGCGACGTGGACCGGGGAACCACCAGAACAGACTGAGCAAGCGGTTGGGACTCACGAAGAAACGGGCAGAACTGCAGCACGCAGACACAGGCAACTTTAACTGAAGAGTCCAGCTGGCTGAGCACACAGGATCTGGTAATGGTAGGTTGCATCACACCGGACAAGAAGAGAAGAGAGGAGACGTTCTGGCAGGGAAGAGCTGGCTGAAACAGGTATAAGTAGACCGGTGAACAGGTGAGCCGAGTTGACTAATTACTGGCAGCTGAAGGAGTGATCTGGAGTAGGGTGGTGGCTGGAAGGAGACTGAGCTGATTGGATGGTGGCTGAGAGGTGACAGGCTGACAGGAAAAGTCCAGAAAAGTCCAAAGAAACACAAACAAAAACCTAAAACATGACACAAATATTCGATTCAAATTATATTGTTCAATTTCGTCTAATTATAGGGATTACCAAAGAGAGGGTCGTGAATCAGCAAATGTGGGGTCTTGAGTGAATCAAACTGAATAACAACTATGTTAATGATAAAAAGCATGTTTATGCTAGAAGTTTTGCAACAAATTGAAATGGAACTGATAAATAACTAGAAACATCAAATTGGTTGTTGACACTTTTTATGTTGCCATTATAACCCCATTGTATTGAGTAGCAATAACACTATAAAAGCAATACAAGTAACCTCAGCCAATAGGAGGACCGAACATTTATTTAATTTTTGTTTGATAGGTTGGAATCTAAAAGCTTGGGAACCACTGAAATACAATCAGCTTTAGTAGATCATATAATTCCAGTTAGTAAAAACTTACTTTATAAAACCAGGAGATGCCAGTAAATTGTCACTTTTGTTTCTCAATCTGGAACAACTGAGGATGACAGTGGAAATGACAGGAATGCTGAACTTATTTTGCTAGTTTTGTATTTTTCAAACCTTCATATAAGTATTTCTATGCTATAAAACAATTTGAAACATTAATAAATGTCTGTTAGTTATGCAAAGATAGCAGCGTAATGATGTTCGTCCCACACAGTGCAGTCAGAATTCATCTGTGTGGCTGTAATCTCTGCTCACATGTGGTGAGCGTAGATTGGCCTGTCTGGTCATCTGAGTACCCGCTGCTCAGCATACAGTACACTTCAAATATACCTCCTCCGAATAAATCATGTTCTTTGGCTTTATTACCTTTCACAAATACATTCCTGATGGCAATGTGTAAGCTCTTGCTTCTGTTTCATTTTTTTCACTATGATGCTGCTGCTGACCTTTTGTTACAAGTTTTATACTTGTAGCGTGGACTTTTTAAATTCTGTCGTGTAGTAGGCATACAATGTATGAACTGAAAAAGAACAGACACAAACAATAACAGCCAATTTCACAGATGTAGTAATCTTTTTTTATCTTGTTCCTGAGCCATGTTTCTTTCTCTTTTCACGGCCATTGAGAATTTGATATGAAGTGGAGGTGGTTGATTGTTAGAGGTACTTGAGTGTACACCTTCACAACAGGCTGGACTGAAGTCCCCACATAGGCGGTGTTTACAAGAAGGGAATGAACAGACTGTTTTTGAGGAAACTCAGATAGTTCAATGTGTACAGTATACTGCAGATCCTGAAAATAATTTACCAGTCAGTGGTTTCAGTAGCTATCCACTGTGCTGTGGTCTGCTGGAGGAGTACCATTTGCATCTCAAGAAAGATGACGGTATGCCAAAACCAATATATTTTCAAAGCACCTTTTAGACAAGGTGGACCAAACTGCACAGGAATGCAGTTAAGAAAATTATAGACAGCATCAGCAGAATTATAAAATTAAAACAATTTTATCACAAAAATGATAAAATAAAGAGTTTTAATTTATGATGAACCCATTGAACATCAGACAAAATTATTGGAGTGAAGTTGTACGATTGGACTGAAGTTGTTGGTGAAGGACAGGAGTTCAGTGAAAAACTGCTCTCCAACATGGACAATTAATTTACTGATGCACAATACTGACATGTTCTTAGACCTGTTTTTTAAGGTGTTGCACTAGTAACAATGGAATGGCATGGTGCCTAATCCAATTAAGCCATAAACTAATCAGGAGCTATATATTCTCTGGTCACTGCACATGATTTAGGGTGCATATATGCAGAAAAGCTGTGATCAGATGCATGGAAAAAGTAACAGTTAACAGCCATCCTGTATACACACGACTGTAATTCTGTCAGATTTGCCAGGGTATTATGTTGGATTCTCTCTCTATATATGCAGTAGTTTTCCCTACCGGATTGTGTTTGATAAAACATGTGTGGCAGTGGTCTGTTTAGAAGGCAAGCAAGATATTTCATCTGAAAAACAGATGCAAAAGCAGTTCGAATCTTTGTCTTGGCATCTCTTAGTGCTGGCAGGATTACTGTGTAAAGTCGAGATGCAGTCATGTTTGACATGTAAAACTTGGTCTTACTACCAGAGTTTCAAAACACTGCTTTGGCAAAGCAGAAACATGCAAGGTTTTCTTTGTCATCATTTTCTACAGCTGTATTAGACACTAGAAGGAGTATTATTATTCCTTTTGGAGAATGTTCATTAGTATTTGAAATTGTCTCTCCTAGTTAGCTTTATTTTCAATATGGTGTGTATGCTTGTGCAACAGACCCAGGATCTGAGTCTGTAGAACAGATTAAATGTTCCTGTAAAACACAGGGAAATGATGAGACAGACGAATGTTGATGTTTCTCAATGCCTCGCTTCTGCTATATTTATTAATACAATCAAATGTATTTTCCAACTGCAGCATAACTGTTCTTCATATGCAAAACTATTTATGTATATATATAATGAATGTTCTTCATTTACAGTGACCTTGAAACGATTAATGTTATCACTCCTTTACATGACAACTTATAAAATATGAATTACATGTAACTTATTCCTTTTTATTCTAAGTTCAACCAAGATATCCCCTTTTTATCCTTGTAGCTGCACTATTTATTTAACAGACACCAGTGCTTAATATGCAACTGTCTGATTAAACAGTTTAGAGATAGCATGGAACTAAACACATGCATGCTGGCAGGCTTAGCTTTAAACATTCTCAACATGTATCTTTACAACCCGTCAAACACATATTACTCACTAATGGCATATTAACACTAGAACACTTGTCAGGACACCAAATGGGGCTTGTATAACAGAGTAAGTAGCTTTAAATAAATATAAAACCAAATCAAAATGGCGCCCGCAGCATCACCCTTACTCCAGTTTCTACTCTTCCCACTCTCTTTTATATAGTTTAAAAGGAAACAAAATACAGGGTTACCTGAGTGCTTTATACATTCCCATTTGTCTATGCATCTTAAAAGTGCATTACAACCCCTTTCACCTGGATCTGTAAAACACAGGGAAATGATGAGACAGACGAATGTTGATGTTTCTCAATGCCTCGCTTCTGCCATATTGGAGAAGAACGGCATTTTACCTCTCTAGACTGTCTCATTGAGCAATGCGCCCCTTGTGGCATGGGGGTGTAATTACAACTTAAATAGTCATTCCTAACGTGACATTCCCTGCATTTTTTCTCTCCAACACAAACATTTAATGTGATTACACATTAGTGTGTCACACTTGAACAAAATAAAAAGAGCAGAAAATTGAACTAAATAATTTACATTTTTAACTACAACAAATAAATAAATAACTACATCTTTCATGTTTGTAATGATGGTTTCTTAATCAAATTCCCCAAAATATATTTTTGATAAACTCACCAAAAACACATAATTTTGCATAGCATTGGTGCACATACATGCACAGCATTAGGAATTTACACAGACGTATGTAGCAACTGGAACAGACATACAGCAGACAGGGCAAATTATGATTATTATTATTGTGGAATAAGTAATTTCCCTCTGGGATTATTAAAGTATGTCTGATTCTGATTCTGATTCTGAAAGAGGAATCTTGTAATGTGGGCTTTGTCATGGATGCCTTGATCTTCAGCTCTAGAGTGAATAACCCCCAATCCTTCTCCACCCACCCCACCAAAAAATAGAATTAAGAAACTGAATTAATTCAAGCTTGTAGTTCAAACAAGAGAATTTACTAATGCAGTTCTGGTTGTAGTGATTGTTTATTGCCCAGTGATTTCACACATGTAACCAATCTTTAGTATTTGATAACCCTCAATAAGCACAAATTCAAACCACCAAGGTAGACCTTCACAGTAAATCATATGAACACATAACCAATGTTATTCTGGATTTAAATCAGTAATTTTAACCACAAATGGTTTATTTCTTGAATACAGACCCTTTTGCTGCATCCAGACCAAACACCTTCTGAGCGTCAAAAAGGCGTCCAGTGCCTCAACTTTGACGCTTGTCCACATAAAAGTCTGACACGCTGTCTAGGACCTCAACACTCTGACGGCACGTCTGGCAAAGTGGCTTCCGTTGGGAGGAGCTACCCTTTTCTCTTCCTCTGCCGGACTCTTTGTAAAATTGTGGATGAAATCAAGAGAGTGGCTAGGCTTTATTTACTGCATAATCTAATATAATCTGCGCCATGTTTGGATTCACCAGATAATTCAGAGGCTAAAAAATATAACAACCGGACTTCTAGTCTGAAGTTGAAGACGTTTCGCTTCCCATCCAAGAAGCTTTCTCAATTCAAAATGTCTGGAGTAGTGTGGAGTTCCAAGCTTTATAGATCTGTGTACTGTAATATATTTGGTAAAATACAGAAAATGTCAGCCGGATTGAAGGTCATTTGAAACTTCAATATTTGTTGTCAGTCATGAGGGAACAAATAAATAGAAAGTAATGAATTCAAATTTGAGGGGACATTTATAAATCCTCCTTATTGGTAGAATGGGACCAAATGTCTGCTTTCTTCCAAATAATATTAGTTTCACACATGGAAGAGTTGCATTCAGTCTGTACTGTCCTCTTATTTGGTGTAATGCACTCACTGTCCGTTGATGATATGATCTTTTACCAACATGTTTTAATTTAGCTGTTCTTGATTTCTGTATCTCTGTTTGCAGTAGCTGCGTATAATATATGGGTCCCCCAGATAAAGGAATGTTACCCAGTTGTCATTAGTCTCAGTTGTCTCATATACTCCTAAGTACTTCAGTTGGCCTGAAATTTACTTCGTAACCTGAATGCATGGAAGTCATTTGATCAATGATGATGCTGGTTTAGAAGCTGCTGAATTTTGTGTTGTTTTTGATTAGTAAAGCTAACCTAAAACTAGAACTGCAAGCAGTTATTAACGGGTTCCAAGCCCACCCACGCCCCGCCCCCTTGAGCATGTTCCTGGACTTCAGTTCAGCGTTCAACACCATTATCTTACAGCATCTGGCGGAAAAACTGAAACATCTGGGCTTCAGCACACCCCTTCGCAACTGCCTGCTAGACTTCCTCACCTCCTGACCTCATTTGGTCCGGGTCAGACAGAACACCTCTGATGTCATCACCCTCAGCACGGGCTCCCCTCAAGGCTGTGTCTTGAGCCCCCTGGTGTTCACCCTGATGACACACGACTGCGTCCCCAGATTAACCACCAATCGCATTGTGAAGTTTTCAGACGACACAACAGTGGTGGGCCTGATTAGAGACGACAACGACCAGGACCAGGACTGATCCTGAACATGGAGAAAATGACGGAGATCATCGTGGACTTCAGGAAGAACCGGCCTCACCACGCTCTACTGCTCATCACCAGCTCATCTGTGGAGTTGGTCAGGAGCACCAAATTCCTCGGGGTGCACATGACGCACAACCTCTCCTGGTCTGTGAACACCACGTCACTGGGGAGGAGGGCACAGAAGCGCTTGTACTTCCTGCGGAGGATGAGGAGAGCCCACCTGTCCTGGCCCATCCTCACGACCTTCTACAGAAGCACCATAAAGAGCATTGTGACCAGCTGTCTCTCTGTGTGGTGTGGAGGCTGAAGTGCCTCAGTAGACTGTTGATAAATTGACTATATATTTGTATTGTGGAGCTAAACCATCCTAATCCTAATGAATCCAATCAATTACTTCGACTGCAGTCATGTCTTGATAACATCAAAACCTGGATGACTTTAAATTTTCTGCATTTAAATTCTGACAAGACAGAAGTTATAATCTTTAAACCAGAGTCCTCAAAAAATAAACTTCTTCATCAATCACTTAATTGATGAAGAAGCTCTTGTCTTTGGCAGTCCGCCAAAGACAAGAGCAGACTGCAGCGTGTCATCCGGTCTGCAGAGAAGGTGATTGGCTGCAATTTTCCATCTCTCCAGGACCTGTAAGCCTCCAGGACTCTGAGGCGTGCAGGGAAGATTGTGGCCGATTTTGTGACACCCCAGTCACAAAATAATTCAGACACTTCCCTCTGGCAGGAGGCAGCGGTCCATCAGGACCAAAACCTCACGACACAAAAATATTTTTTTCCCATCCGCTACCAGCCTTATTAACACGGCCCAGAGGCCCCGTGACACTTGACTCTGCCTCTCTCCCCTGTTCAGGTCCTACAAGCTACACCAACGTAGCATCTCCAGACCTTCTGCGTTACATTAACACACAGTCTACCGTGTATATAGCTTTCTGTGTATATCTGTATATACACACTGAGACCGGCTCATTCATTTATGTCCATTGTAGTGGACATTTTGTCCACCTGTATTTCCCTTAAGTATCTGGAGATACCCTATCAAGCCCTATAGTGTTCTGTAGAGGACATCCTGGGCTTTCCAGTGATGTGTCATGTGATAGGTTTGCAAGCTAGGAACTTTACTTTTTTCCCCTCACAAGATGGTCGCCATAATAAAAACCACATTTTATGGAAAGAGGAAAGGTAAGTCAAATATTCTTTATCTATTGCTATTTTTACCATGATAATTATATATATTATTGTTTATTAATGTGTCATCAACAATATTATTACATATGAAAACACTTTAATTATTTGTTTTGAAATAACAGTCATTTAATGAATGTCAACTGTAGTGGACACCAGGACCATTTTAATTTATTTAATGACTGCACATTGTTGTAGGAGACAGAAGCGAAGCAGAGAGGATTCAGTACCAGATAATAGAGGGAGATTCAGATTTGGAGCTGTCAGATGAGGAAAAGGATGAGAATGAGTATCAGCCTGTGATAGGGGAAGATAGTGACGAAGAAGGAGAGGAAGAAAATGCAGGAGAATCTGATGAGACAGAGTAAGAGCCAGAGAGGGAGCGGGAAAGTCGTCGTCCTCTGTGGGCCAGGACAAACTTGTATGTTTTACTTAGTTTCAAGCTAATGTTTTAAATTTTATTATCATGTTACTGTAGAGTTTGTAGTCTTTATAACAGATGTTAAATGTATGCACGTTGCCTAAAGAAATGCTCGTGAGATTGGTCAATATTATACCCATGACATTGAAATTATGGCATTAATCAAAATTGATGTGTAAAAAATGTAGTTTTTTTTATTAACTTGTTAACTTTATTTTTTCCCTCATCCCATCCCATTATAATAGATTCACACCTGTGCTACCTGAGCTTCCTGCCTATCACAATGATCCTAAAATCTGTGAATACTGGAGTCCAATCCAGTACTTTTCACAGTACATCGATGACAAAATCTTTGAAGATCTGGCAGCTTTTACAAATCAAAGACAGCTGCAAACTACAGGAGTGTCTCTGAATACTACTAGTAATAGTAATAATAGTAATATCATCTTTATTGTCATTGAAACCTACATTACAACAAAATTTGTTCTCTGCTTTTAACCCATCACCCTTGGGGAGCAGTGGGCTGCCATGTGCGGCGCCCGGGGAGCAATCAGGGGTTAAGGGTCTTGCTCAGGGACCCTGAATGTAGGCACTGGGGATCGAACCGGGTACTTGCATCCTTCAAATGCATTTTGTTTTTTAGCCCAAAACAAAATGTTTTGGGCTAAAGAAAAAAACAAAGTAGGCTACCAGTCATTAGCAAGAAGATGACAAGGGACAGGTTCTACAAGCTAAGAAGCTCACTTAAGATTGTGAATGACCTGGATGTGACTGAAGAGACAAAGAAGTCAGACATTCTTTGGAGAGTCAGACCATTGCTTGACCGTGTGAGGCAAGGTTGTCTCAGCTTTCCAAGGTGTGACAAAGTGTGCATTGATAAGCAAATCATCCCATTCACAGGCCATTGCCCAGTCAGGCAGGATTATCACAGCTAAAATATCCAGAGGAAGATGAAATGTAGAACTGCTTAGTTCTATGTCTTATAGTTTATTGTTGAACTAAATACATGTATTTTTTCTGTTGCAAGTATCAAACAACAGAACAAAGTTACAGAATTTTATTTGTTTTTATCAAATGTCAAAGTTCTTAGGTAAATATCACATTAAAGACAATCTTTTTTCATTTTTTTATTTTCTAAAGCCTGTTCTATTTCCCCATGCAAATCGCCCTATTGTCCTCCACAGTGGACATGCTATAAAATTAAAATTAAAAATATATTTAAAAAAATTAAAATTGTAATGTGTTTTTTTAGGTCCAAATACATGGGAAATCACACAAAAAAAGAAATTGTAACACACTTTTTTTCTTTGGTTCTCAGGAGGATATATATATATATATATATATATATACAGCGTTCACTGAGCGAGAGGCGGGTTACACCCTGGACAGGTCGGCAATCTGTCACAGGGCAACACAGAGACAGACAGGGCAAACAACCATTGTTGCACACACTCACACCTAAGGACAATTAAACTAACAGTCATGTTTTTGAACTGTGGGAGTAAGCCGGAGTACCCGGAGTGAACCCACGCATGCACAGGTAGAACATTCTATTCAACTCCATGCAGAAAGACCCAGAGGATTTGAAAGACCCAGGAGGATTTGAAAGACCCAGGAGGATTTGAACCCAGAAGGCAACAACACTACTCACTGCTTCACTGTGCAGCCTCTGTTTATGACAGTATCATGTAAATCTTAGGCACAAATAAAGTGTTACCTAAACAAAAGTAATTTGTATAGTAAGTATAATATCCACTGACTGTAAAATTACCTGTGAAACGTTTTCACACAGCCAAACTGCTTGTTGTTGCAACCAAATGCTATGGGGTTCTGTGTGAGAAGGGAGTAGCAAGATGGCCGCCAGTGACCTCTCCTAGTGACTGGCCGCCATCTTGCTACTCCCTACTCTCACACTTTTGCAAATATGCCCTTCCCACTTGTTTCAATCATTACCATATTTAATACTTTAGTTCAAGGGTATGCCTGGAAGGCAATAAAGAAGGTTTTGTAAAAATCCGATCAGCCATTCTTGCGTAGTAGATTTCTTGACATCACAGCGCCCCCTAGTGATGGACGATCCTCAAACGCGGGTCACATGTGCAAAATCTTATTTGGACTATGTGTTATGAAGGACATGTCAAAATCTGTTATGGTTTTAGAACAATCAGCAATTACATTTAGAGCTAGCTAGCTAACAATCACTTATTTTAGCGTTACTTTTCGAAAAAGTCAAAATTCAAAAATCTGCCGCGTTAATTTTTTTTATTTGTCCATTACACGGTTATATATGGAGTTTTGCACGGATTGCACAAAAAATGTAGGAGGAGTTTAACAAGAAAGGTTTAACCTTTGTAGCCATGTAGCGCGAAAACTAGCTGGGAAACGAAGGGTGTGCCAATTCCCTTTATTTTGCAGAATCATCCAATAAACAAAGTGATGTGAAGTTTTTGAGTGTGGGACCAGTAGTTTGGTGGTTATAGGCCGAAACGCATTGTCCTTTGTTATAGCGCCCCCTAGTTGTTGAGGGGTCTGAATTTCTGGGTTTGAGTAGAGGCGCACATTCTGTACTTAGATACCTGATTCAATAGGTTCGTTATAAATCCGCTTGGGCTGCACAACGCGTTTTAATTCCGTAATAATAATAATAATAATAATAAATAATTTAAAAACACACGAAAAACAATAGGGTTCTCTGCTCACAGAGCAGACGAACGGCATAGCCGTTCGCCTGCGCTGCGGGCTTGGAACCCTAATAAATGTGTTTAGATTAGACGGTATTTTAAAACACAACATACATAAAAGGGTGCCTTTACTGAAGTTAGGTCAACAACAAATAATGTGTTGCTTATATTCTAAAAGATGTGAGTAAAAATTATGTAAGTTTTTTTATATTACATCCCCCTGGGTTGCAGCCTCATTGTTTCATCCACTTGGCTTTTTTTCCCCTCTGTTGGAACCCTAAATAACTCCTGCCACATGGTCATTTACTCAAACCTCTCCTTTGTGGGCCTTATCTTTATAGCTCATTGCACAAAATGAAAGTACCGTTTCATGAATAAAAGGTAGCAAATTGAAAGAAAATTCTGCAAATTGCCTTGACCGCCAAGCACCTCTTCAACTGAACAAGAGTGATATATGAACTCAACATGAGTGACCTAAAAAAAAACCTTATTCCTTTGTAGTTGATAAACAGGACCTTTTGTCGACTTAAAATATATTCTGACCAAAGGTTAATAAATCTGTGTTCATTTTTAAAACAAAAGCCAATAACTCTTGATTGCTATTCTTCAGTGTTGACGATTTTAGTATGCCCGGATTGTAATATTACCATTGAACATAATAAGAATGATAACTTCTTTTTTTGTGTTTAAGTATAGAGTTGCACCACAATTTAAGATATATTACTGCAATAAAGAAATAAAATGTCCATGTCTACTTTCAGTGCTATTTGGGTCTTAAAAAAGTCAGTTTTGTAGAACTAGTACTGGATTAGAAATTTGACTAGATTGGACCGTGTAGTGTGCTTTTTTTATTTAAGTAACCAGAAACTTAAAGCGTGTTCAACAATCAATTCAAATCATATAGGTAAACCGGGTTCACCGCTGTATAAGGGCCGCATTCAAAGAAATTGATCTCGGACTTTACTTTTTTTTTTTGTCAACAGAGTCTATGTAATTGAATTATGTCAGTGATAAGCAAGTGATAAAACTTAAGAAGCTTATTTCTGCTAAACACATCTTCACTGATAAACCTAATTATTCTAGGTTGACAAAATACTTTCAAGACCAACTAAATTTATTTTGACTATACACTTTCAGCTTACATAATTATGTATTATTATGTATGCATACTTTGTAATGCAGGTACAGTATGCATAAGTAGCTACCACAACTGTGCCAGGTTTATAAAACAGAACAACAGATATTTCCATCTGGTCATTCTGTGTTATTGTTATGTTTGTGGCGTATTCACCTAGTTTTGTTGTTCAGCAAATTTACCTTTTGTAGGAATCTGGAAGAACCCTGTTGGAGAAAGATCCACTAACTCACCTTTGAACAAGCACCGAAAGCATCATCGAGGTGCGTCAGTGGAAGTGCATCTGCTATTCAGTCCACATTTTAGAGTTCCAGAGATGATGCAACATATGCCAAGTTCAAGAAAAGTACCAGTCCTTCTCCCACAAGTCCACATCTAAAGAGGAGGAAGAGGAATCACCTTTTTTAGCATGTGCTGTCATTGCCAAATGGCTTTCCTGGTTAATTTGACCATTGGATCACTAAACAAGAAAAACAAATGTAGAATTTAAGAAAACAGGGAAATGGTATAACATTGCAAAAAAAGAATACCGTCAAAGAAAGCCACTTTTAGCACATTAGACCAAGTAGGTGTTATTACTATATTGCAAAATGTTGTGCATGCATCAAATTCTTAGTGTATTGAGAAAGTATTGTCTAGTCTTTTATATTGGTTTAATTTGAAAATTCACATACAGGTAAAATCCAGATATATATACTTTATGAAGAGACAGCATTTTCCCCTGAGTGTGTGACACTAAATCATACTAAAGCTGGCCTTGTCGGGTCATTTAGGATTACCAATATTATTTCGATTTGCTGATTGACATCCTGGGAGAAATGTTTTTCAAATGTAACTAATTGTCATTATTTCGGCACTGTTGCTTGGACTAATTTCTCATTTCACACACCTGCTTAGCTCCGCCCATTCTTCATCACCACTGATCTGTCCCACCTGCTCCCACTAGTATAAGACCAGCTTTGAGACCAAACAGCAGTGGCAGTTTATTTCGAGCCATTTGTTGTGAGACTTATACCAGCGTTTATTGTTCTGATTCCTGATCCTGACCTGATTGCCTTTCGACCTCTGAGCCCGCCTGTTCCTGTCTGATTCTCTTTGCCTGATCTGATTCCTGACTTCTGCCTGACCTGATTACCTGCCTGACCTCTGTTGTTTGTGTACCGAACCTGGAACTGTGCCCCGACCTCGTCCTGGATCTCCCTCTGGCACCTCATCTGGCTTCTGATCACCTGGCTCTGACCTAGGATCTCGTTCCTGACATCGGCTTCTGGTTCGTCCTCCTGATCTTCCTGCTGACGTTTGTCTTCACGGTTCTGACCTCCTGCCTGTCCCCCGACCTCCATTACATCTGCTTCTGGGACTTTCTGAGCGGCAACCACCGCACTGGGTTAGCAACCCGCCAGCTGGGATCTACCTCTGCTACCGGACCTGAGCTGGACATTAAGACCAGGTTAGTGACCTACACATTTGTGTGCAAGCACTTTCAGAGAAACGAGGTCACTAACCTGTTGTCTCCTCCTGCAGAGGCTCCCACTGTAGACGCTGACACCTCCCGCTCCGTTGCTGATCTTACTAAACTGTTAAACCTAAACTGTTTGTCTGCCTCGAATACTGGGTCCACCTGTTCTGAGCCTAACAGTAATTTCTTCAGTGGTAGAGTATATACTAAGATTGCAGTCTTCAAAAACTATTGCAGAACCCAGTTGGAATGTAATGGCTTTGTCAGCCTTTGATTGGTTATTTTACAGCATCTTATTTAAATGGAGGCACACTTTTGCAGGGGTGTTTTAAGGCAAACCCTCTAGTTTGTACGGATGTCATTTGTGTCAATGAAGGCAAGGTTTTATGGTGGCCACCACAAACCCTTGATTTAAATTCCATAATAATTTTTTCTTTGTGAGCAGAATAGCCTAAAAACTTTACTCAGTTACAACAGTTGTTTAATTTCTCAATGGAGCTGATCACTCAGCCATTTCTATCATACCGACTGTGTGGAAGACTCACGTGCTTTCAGAGAACCATGTTTTTCACAGATTTGCTTTATGAGGGTTAGCACATTCTTGATTGGCTGACATTTTTGCCTTGACGACAGCACACGTCTGGCTCCCTGGTATCGCTCCCTCATGAAGACAGCGCATGTCTATTTCCTTGGCCATGCTTCCTTCCTGTCTGTTTGCTATTCTCACCCCGAAGGAGCAGATCCGTCCAGTTTTAACCAGATTAAAAAACCACAATGTTAAAATCAAGAATATCTAATACACATGACTTACATTATTCAGTTTAACAGAAAAGGCTAACAAATAATGAGTTGTAGTATTTGGTAGTTACAGGTATAGTGGACTATTTTTCCAGAAATCTAGGTGAGAAATGCCCAGGTCGCTTTTTGAATGACTGCGCATGCGCAAGAATATTCTCACTGCTCTTCCGCTCCTCAGGGGGATTGCGTGAAAGAATCTCCCAAATACAGTCTTATTTCTATCTTCTGAGGCTTTCCTTTTCTTCTCATAAACTTGTAAGACAGTTTGCTTCTTGTGACTCTCAGCCATTTTCAAAGTATGCAGTGAAAACAGTAGAGCTGAAACCGAAGCTCACTGGTTACATAAACACTAGAAGCGCACATGAGCAGGAAGAGGAAACCAGCGAGGAATGTGCAGGCACAATAGATAAGACAATACCCCTGGAACTTAAAGCCGACTATACTTCTATACCTTTAAAAAAAAAAGGCAATAGCCTTTGCAAAAAGCAAGAAAACAAATTCTTCAGGAAATTGTCATTATTTTGGTATTTAGCAAATTTCAATAACTGCAAATAAATTGTAAATGACTTTGGAAACCCTTACCTAAAAAACAGTCCAGTTTAGTCTGAATTATTGTTAAACTGTCTGTAAAATGGTTTATCATCTTTTTATACATAGCATGTAAATATTTTGTTTCAACTGTTTGTGAATTAACAAGAACTACCATATTTAAATGTTTTACACAAACAGTTTGTGCCGAAATACGACAGCGGTAAATTAGTGGTCAGTTGGTCAGATTGTAAACAGTTTCACTTTAACCTCGTCTAACATTGTCTTTTATAAAAAATACAAATGTATTAGATTTCTTTTTAAAGGAATATACCTTTATAAGTGGATAACTATGATCAATTCAGATCAGTTAGTTCATCATGCAGATTGACCACTTTCAAAATGGGCTCAAAGATCCCATCTTGGTTGTGGAAAATCATATGTATTGCTTAACTTCTGTTCTGCCTCTAATCCATAAATTAAAAAAAGGAACATTGTAGATTCCCAAAAAAACAAAAACAAAAAAATACAGAACGAAGGTAAACACAAAATATATATTTTATATACTTGGCATCGTTTAACCAGGATATAGATCAGCAGCTCGTTGTCACTGATCTGATGGGGCTGTAGTTAAAGCTTGATTCAAACAAAAAGCGGTAAAAATCTAAATAATTAATTTTATATGCACTCACTCATTTTCTATAGTAATCATCATCATCATCTTTATTGTCATTGAAAATAGTTAATTAAACAGACATTCTAATGAAATCAGTCCTCTGCATTTAACCCATTCCTTAGGGAGCCACTGTGGGGCCCCCGGTGAGCATTCTGGGGCTAAAGGACCCATAGTGGCAGTTCGTACCAGGTACTTGCAGCCTTCTCAGAGTGCAAGCAAGCTGCTCAAACTACTAGGCTACCTCTCACCTACAGTGTATGAATTTGCGTGAATGGGAGAATGACTGACTGTAGTGTAAAGCACTTTGGCATCGTCTGGACCTGATAAAGCGCTAGAGAAGTACAAGCCATTTACTATTTACATATATCATTGTCCATTTATACCTGTTTTGTCCTGTCAAATATACCAGCAGTCAGTAGACTTTGAACTGGTTTCATGTTCATCTCAGGGTCCACACAATTTACTTAAATAATGAAAACATTTTAATAACTCACTGTTCATAAATTACTTTCTCAAATATTATGCATATTGTTAAATAAATTATAAAAAATATAAAATTAGAAAAAGGTTGGTTACAGTCTAATTTAAATTCTTATTTTCATATAATTTTATCAATATTTGACCAGAATGCACTTCCCAAAAAAGCTCCCCTCTGGTTAACTAACCTTGTAATGTTAAGAATCATCCGGATATCCATATTTCTTTATGCAGTAACTGAACTACTGAAACTAAGAGGTCACCAAAAATATTTTAATAGTCAAAATCCCATTTCTAGAGTATATATATATATATATATATAAAGTTATTTATATATATATATATATATATATATATATATATATATATATATATATATATATCAAATTCCTTGATACTGCACAAAAGCAAAACTGTTTAACAAGGCTGTTTGTCAAAACAGTCAAAGACCTTCCTTATCACTTTCAAACTAAATACATTCTAAAATGTACATAAAATATGTTTTAATATTAGCTAAATATTTTAATAATTAGCAGGTCAATAGAGAATAAATAAACTTACCAGTCTATATATGTATACATATGTTGAAACGAAGCTCCAGGGATATTGTCCTCTTCCAAAATTATTCTAACTCTGTACACTGTTTTTCTGAACATCTGGGCAACTCAATCCATCTCCCAATGGATGGACAATGAATGGATGGATGGAGTTTTGAAAATGACATAACAAAATTCTTCAAATATGATATTGGTTATACGGAGATAAATTTAAGTATGTCATGTTTGTGTTTGTGTGTGAAGTCATCTTTTGCTGGCATTGCTGGTATGTAGTGGTGTTATTTTGTTAAGAGTACCACCTTGTGTTTAGGTAAATGAAATTAAAGGTAAAGAATCCCTCTCACCTGATGAAGCAACAGCAAATTTGCTTTAATGCACAGTAAAGTTCAGTATTTGTTTATTATTTAGTTGTTAACCATTTAGGTGAAACGAAACAAACATTAACTGTATATTTATGAGAGTGCGTGATACACGGTGATGTGTAATTACTGCGTGCCCCTCTACATGCTTCCATTTACATCTAGAGGAAAGGTGTCTCATGAACACAGTGGGTGTATGCATGGTTTATGACAGGGGTTTTAAAATTCATTGAATGTGAGCCTCCCCTTGGAGTGAGCCTCCCCTTGTAGTAGAGTAACCAGACCCCCCCCCCCCCCAACCACAAACCTACCGCACACAGGTCCCTGCAGTAAATGCATCTTTCTTTTGTCTTCCTGGAAGGCTGTTTAAAAAACAACTGATAGCCCAGCACATGTTTTTTTATTGTATTTCTTTTAACAAAGTACATTCATAAAAAAGGCCTATTCATAAAATATCCATCCAAATATTTCCTGAAATATTTGGATGTTATTTACTGAAACAACACAAACAGAGGGCTTAGTTTTAAAATTGAGCTGTCATTAGAGCACATTCATAAACGACTGTTTTCAACAGCAGACAAACTGAACTAAACAGAAGCCAATGTCAAACTGAACTCACGTCAACAGGAGATATCGACTGAAATAATAATAATAATAAAAAAGATAACCTGAATTTAACAGACGTCCACACGTTCCACATTCCGATTTACTTTTTAGGCTAATTATACACAATTTAAACCTATTGCTATTTTAACAACCAAGCATTTTATCAGATCTTATCTCTTATCTGATGTATTTCTGATGTTTGACACTTTGTTTTACCTTTTGTTAACGTGCGCTTTAAATAATGATGATGATTATGATCAGAATAAACTTTTGCATCACCTCCCAGAAGCTGGAAAGAAAAGAGACAAAAACATTTTTCACACCTCACTTAGTAACTCTAATATTTTAGTCTAAATATTTTAGCCTAAATATTTTAGGCTAGAATATTAAACTTTTTATTTGTTTTTCTTCAATCCCATGGTGATGTTTAGAAATTTCTGCCAAAGGCTGCAGCATTTTGATTTAATCCATCTGAATGCAGTATTTGTAAGCCA
This sequence comes from Fundulus diaphanus, assembly GCA_037039145.1. Lineage (NCBI taxonomy): Eukaryota > Metazoa > Chordata > Actinopteri > Cyprinodontiformes > Fundulidae > Fundulus > Fundulus diaphanus. Next base: position 16,856,199 of record CM073128.1, on the reverse strand, counting down.
TACTCTGATTGGATGGAAAAAAAAACCTGTCTGTGATTGGCTGGTGGAGTGGACAGTTTTTGAAGAAACAGCCGAGCGAGCGCACAGCTGGTGGTGTTGAGCGTGGATTGAGCAGGTCGAGCTCGCGCGCAACTTTGCTTGTGCGCAGAGATGGAACTGAGTGCGAGGACAGTTTTTCAGAGTTGAGCCGCGCCAGACCGGTTTTGAGCGTTGAGAGTTGTCTCACTGCACGCTTGGATTGGTTCCTGCACGCTCAAACAGAAGGCACGAATATCACAGAGTTGAGTGGCAGCACTGTCTTCTTCTGTCTTCTTCTCTGTCTTCTCGCGCCTCCCCTGTGACTCTTTGGCGCCGCCCAGGGGAGGCGCGCCTCACCTATTGAAAACCACTGGTTTAGGAGAAATTACACAATAATATCATAACTGTTGATTGGAATATTCCAAAACAATAGAAAGAAATTACAATAAAGTTGTTTCTGCAATACCTTTAGAACCTAAATTAAAAAAAAAGATTATTTCAGTTAATTACACAACCCTAATTCTCATAAGGGGAGACTAGACTTCTCCCTGGACAAGCTTCCATTTAGATAATCAAACACTGTAGACATGAACCAGCATGGGATTTTCATGTCTACAAGACTTTAAACCACATCTAACATGGCGGAAGCAGAAGGACTTAACAGAATGTGAGTTGGTGGCACTCAACAACTTTTATTTTATGTGCAAAATCAGACATCCATTAATGTTATGTACCACCTACATGGATCACCCACACTATTACTTTAAATGAATGCAGGAATGAGGCAGGGAAAAAATGGCATTGCTGCATTTTGAGCTTTAAACACGTTATAAAACATAAACACAAATGTAGTCATGTCACAATTTTCTGAAATTTTAGTCTAACCAGCAAACATAGGGCACTACTTGAACTGCTGACAATAAATTATTCCATAAAGACGAAATGAAGTCTTCACTTTATTTTACAAATAAAAAAAACTGAAAAAAGAATTGTGCAAAAGTATTCAACCCCCCTGAGACAATACTTTGTGGAACCACCTTTTGCTGCAATTACGGCTGCAAATCTTTTTGGGTATGTCTCTACCAGCTTTGCACATCTAGTGACTGAATTTTTGCCCATTCTTGGCAGAACAACTCAAGATCAATCAGATTAGATGGAGAGTGTTTGTGAAAAGCAGTTTTCAGATCTTGCCACAGATTCTTGATTGGGTTTAGATCTGACTTTGACTGGGCCATTCTAACACATGGATATGTTTTGTTTTAAATCATTCCATTGTAGCCCTGGCCTTATCTTTAGGGTCATCAACCTGCTGCAATGTGAACCCCAGCCTCAATTATTTTGCAGACTCCAACAGGTTTTCTTCCAAGATTGCCCTGTATTTGGCTCCATCCATCTTCCCATCAATTCTGATCATCTTCCCTGCTCCTGCAGAAGAGAAGGACCCCCAGGGAGTGATGCTGCCACCACCATATTTGACAGTGGGCATGGTGTGTTTGGATTAATGTGCAGTGTTAGTTCTCTGCCACACAGCATTTTGTATCTTCTTCCATATGTTTGTGTTTCCCCAACATGGCTTCTGGTAAACTGCAAAAGCTCAGTTTTCTTTTAACAATGGCTTTTTTTCTTGCCACTCTTCCATAAAGATCACATTTGTGCACAACTAATAGTTGTCCTGTGGACAGATTCCCCCATCTGAGCTGTGGATCTCTGTAGTTCACCTCTGTAGTCATCATGGGCCTCTTGGCTGCATCACTGATCAGTGCTCTCCTTGTTTGTCCTGAGATTAGATTACACACAGGTGGACTCTATTCAGTCATTAGCAAACATCAGGTAATTTCTGAATGTAATTGGTTGAATCAGAATCAGAAAAACTTTATTAATTCTTTGAAGGGCAATTCATTGCAGCGACCCAGCCAGACATACACAGAAGAACAGACACGTATGTGCTACATCCTTTTATACATGATGATCAGAAATGCAAACAAGACACTTAATTAAAGTTTACAAACCTAATTGCAGAAGGTATAAATTAAGTCTATGATCTAACCAGCCTTCTTAGTGACCCAGCTCTCCCAGTGTGAGGCCAGATCTCTTTGACAAACGCGTATAATTCTAGTGACTCCTCTAGTGACTTTTGGACAGTGGTAAGAGTCTCAGGTGAGTGAACTATTCTTCAGCCTCTGATGTGCTGGCTTGTGGTAGGATGTAAACACTAGCCAAAACAAATAAGGAAAACTTGGTCAGTGAGGAAATAGTTTTATTATTCAGAAAGAAAGACTCCAGTTGATTACAACATGCCCTTTCTAACACTATGAGATTAGTACACAACCTTTTTATATAAAGCTCTTTTTCTTCCAGAGCCCTGCACTGATGTCCACTCGAAATCTCTGTAAACACGGCATCAGGAGTAGACTGTCCAGAATGTGTTCTCCAAGCCAGATTTTGGTGAAGAAGGGCAACAAATCCTCAGGAGTCTGAGGTTCTTGTGCTGAGAAGGAGGAACTTTCCCGTTTTGATCATGTGAGAGGGACCATTCGACAGGGTAGATGGGAGTGGAGTGGGCAGTCCCTGCTGGCTTAGCTTAATGAGTGTTTCAGCACAGTTTCGACTACATCTCCCATTGAGAGCTGCCAGGCCTCCAATTAGGATTTTGGTCAGGAACTATCTGGATAGGTGAAAACCAGAGAACTACACAGAGAGGGCTACCTCATGCTTAGTAGTTTCTCTATGGTGAAAGTACCTAGAGAATAGCACCAAAGTATATTACAAATACAGAAAAACACAGTATGAGCAAACTTAATGGTGAGGCGGTCATCCGAGATGCCATCTTGTGTGTAACGTACGGGGAAATGGATCCAATAATCAACTCAGAACAGGTCAGTGTCACGTTTAACAGGCTCTTTATTTAGTAGCTGAGCGTGCTGCTGGTGACGCGTAGCTCACTCACAAGCCGGTAACCTCCTGTTGAGAGCTGAAGGTCCGGCTGCAGACTGTGTCCGCGGGGCGTAAGCCGTGGGGCGGCAGCTGGCCTGATGGTCCGCTGGAACTCTCCTGGTGTGATCCAGAGAAGGTCCAGGATAATCACTAGTACACCGGGTCCACACAGCATTTCAAAAGGGGGAAATCCAAAGGCAGGTCCAGGTCCAATCCAGGGTTTGTTAATGTTCGGGCTCGTAGGTACAAAGGGGTCAGACAGGCTCGGTAATCCAGGTACAGGCGAAAAACGGGTCATCCAAAAACGGGTCAAGGTCGGGAAGCAGAAACAGGCAATCAGGAAATGCTGGAAGGTACTCAGGTTTGTTGGCATGAGACGATCTGGCACTGGTGGTTTGTTTGGCAGTGGTTTATAAGGAGGTGGAACCAGGTGAAGCTGGTGAAGGTTGATTGCAGGTGGGGTGGAGCCGAAATAGGTGCACTGAGTGAAGGAAAAACCAACCCCAGTGCCAGGATCATCACATTGTGATAGACAAAGAGGACAGAATTAGCAAAAAATGGATCGATAGTAAATGTACAATACAGTTCCTTTCCACTCTTGCTACATCCATGCTTGGTATGAGGGATTGGTGCAAAGTTAATGGCACAATGCAAGAGGCTGTCCATTGTAGCTAAATCCAGGAGGAATGAATGCTCCAATTCAATGACTCCATGCAATCTGCTGTTTTTTTTTTTTTTTAGATAGAAAACTTTTTATCCAATATGTCTGTATGATTTGATAGAGGTGACTTAAGTGCCTTGCGATTACATGTGTTGTGAATTGGCACTATATAAATAAAGTGAACTAAATTGAATTGTAAATTTGATGATTAAAAGCAATGACAATTTACAAAACATAACCAGTATATTACACGGTGAAGCATTACCTAAAATGCTCCTGTCATAATTTACTGGTTGTCTGGTGACTGTAAATACATCAACTCCTTATGTTTAACTGTTTTTTTTTATTTAGCTGTAACCAGAACAGCCTAAAATGCAGTCTTATTTTTCTTAATCTTTACTATTTTTGTAAATCTACTGCATGCAGTTTTGCAGCTAAATTTTCTAAGCATTTTACCATAAATACTTATTATTTGTATGTGCTGTCAAAACTGTATTTCCTTATAGTCTGCTTATAACTTGTACAAAGTCTGTCAACATCTCCAAACAATAAGAATGCATGCTGTTTGCCATCCAAGCCTGGACCTTTCCTCAAGGGTATTTTGCCATTTATGACAGGATTTATTCTCTCCATCTCTAGCTCCCTTTCTCCTGAACTTTCTATTTCTTTTAATATATGTCCTGACTTGCGGGCAGTTTCTCATTATTCCTATCTTGATATCTGCCACAGTTAATGAGTGGAGGGACTGGAGGTGCAGGTTTTGAGTATTTGGATTAATGTTGGTGCTGCAGCAGGGAAGTTTGGGAATAATGTGTGCTCTCACAGTTCATTACAGTGGATATATGACATTTTAAGGCTGTGAGACGCCAGGCTAATGATGCTCCCTGGTAAACACTGGAGACTGCCAGCCACTGCACCTGTGAACGCTCCTCTAATAGCAGGGATGTCAGTACAGTGACAGGTCCACTTCCTCTTCAACAACTGTACCTGTGCAACTGTACAACACCTTGTATTAAAATTCCTTTTATCTCACATGATATGCATTGGGTTGCTTCAACATGTCAACATTAGGTTATCTGCATGACAGAGAGTGATAAAATGATAAGACATTTTGTTCAGAGAGTTGTTCACCTTATTTGGCAGTTTTTTTTTTCTTTTGACCGATGTGCAAAGTTTTACGCTTTTGGATTTATCAAGAATAATTCATTGCATTCGCTTTTCCGAATTTGCACATCTAAACTCTTGATACAGATGAAGATTTTCAATTTCATTATTTTAACCAAGCCTAATCATGACGTCTTCTCTTTGCTATATATATATATATATATATGTATGTATATGCTCAGTATATTAGAAACATTCTGTCCAGGGGTGATGCTGAAAAACTAGTCCATGCATTTGTTACTTCAAGGCTGGACTATTGTAATTCTTTACTATCAGGAAGTCCACTAAATGCAGTTCAAAGCCTTCAGCTGATCCAAAATGCTGCAGCAAGAGTTCTGATGAAAATCAACAAGAGGGATCATATTTCTCCAATTTTAGCTTCCCTTCATTGGCTTCCTGTTAAATCAAGAATAGAATTTAAAATTCTTCTTCTAACGTATAAAGCCCTTAATAATCAAGCTCCATCATATATCAGAGCTCTGATTACCCCGTATGTTCCTAACAGAGCACTTCGCTCTCAGACTGCAGGTCTGCTGGTGGTTCCTAGAGTCTCTAAAAGTAGAATGGGAGGCAGATCCTTTAGCTATCAGGCTCCTCTCCTGTGGAACCAACTCCCAGTTTTGGTCCGTGAGGCAGACACCCTGTCTACTTTTAAGACTAATCTTAAAACTTTCCTTTTTGACTAAGCTTATAGTTAGAGAGGCTCATGTTACTCTGAGCTACCTCTATAGTTATGCTGCTATAGGCTTAGGCTACTGGAGGACATCAGGGCCTATTTTTCTCACTCTACTGAGTTCTACTGTTCTCCAGTTTTGCATTGCTTGTCGTCATTTCAGCTTTTAACTTTTTGTTCTCTTTCTTTTTTCTTCATAGTAGGTACACCTGGTCTGGCGTTCTGTTAGCTGTCACATCATCCAGGGAAGACAGATCACCCGCTACTACCGTCTAATGTAGAACTGATTACTGGATCAATGTGTGCTTCTGTGCATTTTTGTCTCTCTTGTTGTGTCTCTGCTCTGTCTTCTCTGCAGATGACCGTTCATACTGAGCCTGGTTCTGCTGGAGGTTTTCCTTCCCGTTAATGGGGAGTTTTTCTTTCCGCTGTCGCTTCATGCTTGCTCAGTATGAGGGATTGCTGCAAAGCCATGGACAATGCAGACGACTGTCCCTGTGGCTCTACGCCTCTCCAGGAGTGAATGCTGCTTGTTGGGACTTTGAAGCAATCAACTGGTTCCCTTATAGAGGAAATTTTTGACCAATCTGTATAATCTGACCCAATCTGTATAATATGATTGAATTTGACTTTGTAAAGTGCCTTGAGATGACATGTTTCATGAATTGGCGCTATATAAATAAAATTGATTTGAATTGAATTGAATAGATACTTTAAAATTAAAGGGTGCTGCCACCTTATTTCTTTATTTTTACAATTCAAAGTTTGGAGAACAGGAGGGTTTTATAGTCATAGTTTGTGTAATATAAATTTTGAGACGCAAGGGCAAAACGTCGCTACAGGTGCACAAAACTCAGATCACGGGAAAAAAAATTAAAACATAAGTAGATTTGCATAAAAGAAACACTCACTATTACAGTGAGATTCAAGAATTAACAATATACCTCAAATGGTTTATTTTTGTAAGCATCTAACTTTATTGGTACCACCTGGTCGGAGTAGGAGATGAAACGGACTGTGAACTTTACAAGACGATCAGACACAAAGGTGTGTTTTTAGCATAGAAAGGAGGATGTTTTATTTACATTATCTCTGTGAATTACAGAATTTGCATAATGTCCAATCAGACCCCTTTCTTGATAATTTATGTCATCCATCACCACTGTGGCCATAGTTTATTTTTATCATAGAACCTTTGGTCCTTTTTTATTAGTACTACTTTGATTTGACTTGCCTCTACGCTACTCTTCACAGTTTGTTTTGTTTTTGCGGCCATGCCCACATTTGACAATGTGGGCATGGCCGTCATAGGCCCTCAGGACAAAAAAGTAATGTGATGTTATTTGTGTATGACACAGAGACAAGCAACAACAGTGGACATAAAAAACCTGCTGCTCAGTCTATTGCTTTTTGTCTGACTCAAAATGAAAAGATGAGAGCCAAAAGAGGCTGTGGGCGGCAAGACGAAACACTCTGGCTTCCCGCATGCTCCTGTACTTATCCAGAGTAGTACCAAACTGAAGGGTATATGAGCAAGACAACACAATGACACAAAGCTAATGGTACCTATGCTAGCTTGCTATAGTGGTCATATACATAATAAATCCAGTGTACAACAATTTAATGGTTGAATATATTAGTTATTGTAATATGTATATTTTGTGTGTTTTTCAGTTGCAAATGTATTGCTTCAGACCATCAGTCTTAGTGTTTAACTGACCCTCCCAGTGGTGGGATGTTATTGTAATGGTTACAGAACTTCAGGGTGTCTGAATAAATGTTTAGCTTCCTCTGCAGCGAACTGCATCCAGCTCTGGAGCAACAACATACAACTTTCAGTGAATGTGTGGCTTCAAGGAAGAGAGGGGGCATTGGACTGTGGAATCTAGCTACTGGCTCAGAGTACAGGAGTATTTGGACATCTTTTTTTAAATCAGTATCACAATGCTGTGCAGGTTTTTATGCTGCTGCAGATATAAAAGTGTTATTTTTGCCTTCCCAGCTTTTAAGAAAAACTATCCTTTTCTGTCTTTTAAATATGTCTCTTGTTTTGTATATACAAAGACTTTGACAAATTGAACGCTAAAAGAAAAAAAAGTTAATAATCCAACAGTTTGAAAATTCCATTTTGGTTTAGGATGATTTGGTCAACAGAATTATGAACCATGTAGCTGGTTAAATTCCATTAGTTTTGGCAAATACCAATGCTAGTATGGGACATCATTCCTTTAAAAGTCCAAACAATAACCAGTATGGTTTCTTCTGTAATGGCATATCCACAAATAGAGTTGTGTGATAACCTCACTCAGTAACAAAAATTATTTATCACCTTTTCTTGAACATGAGACATTAAAGCACATAAATGTAAAAGACAATGCTCGGGATGTACTATTGAATCCTACCATGCGCTGTATGCTCAGATTATATAGAAAATCCTGGTGCAGCACATAGTGTCCTATTTTGCTTATTATAAATGTTTTGCATTTTGGTGCCATCACTAATAAAAGAAAGATTTACCTGTCTCCTACAACTGGGAGAAAAATCTCAAGGTATATACATATTTCTGTCCTTAAAGCCGGGCATACACTGTACGAGTTTTTCAGTCGTGGTACTTATATACATCTCAAACTGTGCGACGGAACCGCAGGGTTAAAAAAGTTCACCGCTCACGATCTGTGCGGCGCGACGCTCAGACGCGACCGGACTGCTCACACTGTACGTCGTGCCCCCTCTGGGACCGCTCGCTGTGGTGGCAGAGGCAGGCGAGCGACGGTGGGTGACAGGGACCCAGAGCTGTGAATGTTACACAACCTGCTCAAGACTGCGGAAATCACCATCTTCAGCAAAACTGTGTCTACGTTGATCACTTCCAGTTCCGAGGAACCACCCTTTCTCAGAACCTGAGATGGTCCTCACACATAGAAAGACGCTCAGCAAAGACATCCTGCTGAAGCGTCACAAGAAAAACCTTTCACTACTGGTCATTTTTTTACACTGCCATTATTCTGTCCACCATGTGTTTGTCCATCACTGTGTGGTATGGCTTAGCAACAAAAAAGGACAGGGGCAAACTGCAGCAAACAATCAGGTGTGCAGAGAGGGCTTACCTTCCCCCCATCAAGGATTTGTACAGGTCTAGGGTCAATTAATAAGGAGCTAACATCTCTCCAGACCCCCCATATCCTGGACACAAACTGTTAAAATTTGGAGGTCTTAAAACATTACTTTTTATTCACTAAAACATATTTCATTTACCTATTACACATTTTGCTCTTCCTATTTTCCATCTAGGAAAATCAATAAACTGAATTCCTTTTGAGCATTTCTATCAACTCAAAAGTTAAACGTCAGTAGGACATCGTGTCAGATAGCCACTTGGCCCGGAGTGGAGCTGCAGATCCATCCACAGGGCAGCAGCAGGCAGGTGTAGCAGGAGGCCCTTATAATTGGCAGTCTGTTGTAACCAGGCCCCTGGTGGGGCCAGGCTGTGAGTCGTGAGGAAGACACACAAAATGAGCTACTGCATCAAAAATTGAGGTTGGCAACCCCCATGCACGTCTGGGCGATTTTTCAAATGAGCATTTCTAGGCCCCAGAGGAAACCACTGCACTCTTGCTATCATAAGCAATTGGAATAGAAATGGACAAAAAAGTCCTTTTTCCCTGGCACGCATAACTAGGTTGGGCAAAAAGGGCAAACTGTGATGTTTAAAGAGATGTAGATAAGGAAGCAGGAACATAAAGGGATATTTTTTTATTTTTTGCAATTATGTTAACATAATTTTGTGCTTGTGTATTTGTCCAAACCTCACATAGCATCCAATTGTTCTTAAATGTGAGGGATCAGAGAAATAGAGTTTGAGTTGTTTTGAGAACTGAATGGCCTTCAGAATGAATTCTGCTGCAGCTGACAGATCTTTCAAAGCCCACAACAAAAATAACAGTTTTCACATAAGAGGTTCCAAATCTCTTGAAGGTTTGATGAGAAATATGCCTCACAAGACATCTGCTATCAATTTTGTTAAATCCAAAGCAATTTTGAAACAGAATCGTTGTTTTCCAGTGGATTTTTTAAGGATGAGTGGAATGAAAAAATATAAAGACAGAAACTCAGAACATATTCCCTGTCCATATTTAATAAACTATAAAATGACTTGGTTGAGTCAAAAGTAGGTGCGCTTCGGTTTGGCATGAAGCCTCAGGAGGCCTACAATTTCACCCACACAATGCTGGCACTGAATAAGGAGGCAGAAAAGAAAAGCGACAGGCTTTGGATTAAAAAGGATTTGCAAGCAACTTAAAGAAACCAATGAATCCCACAATGTGTGTACAGCTTTATTTCAATAATATTAAAAAAAGAAAACATTATGAGATCAAACGAGGCTGGAAACCTGCAAAAATATGATACATTTAGCAGCTTTTATAATTAAGCTATAAGTTAAATTAACTTTCTTATAGGACCCCTTTTTAATAGGCCCATATTAATCCTAGATCTTTGACTCAAGCCTTAGTTGGAATTCTTCTTTGTGTGGGTCACAGACATACCCTGGTTTACATACAGTCTTAACCAGGGTATGCTGTCAAAAGTTTAAGTACATTTATCATGAACTTGTTTTATTCTTTTTGGGTTTTTAATGATTTATTAGGACCATTCTTTTTACAGAGTAGAATTATTATACAACATACAATTATGATGGCTATCAGGCCAGCTGACAGCTTTGCTAGGGACAACACAGTCTTTTTGGGCCCCCCCTCTACACCTGCCGCCACAACACACGCACACACACATGCACAAACACACACACACACGCACAAACACACACACGCACACACACACACACACACACACACACACACACACACACACACACACACACACACACACACACACACACACACACGCACACACACCAAAAAAAAGTCAACCAAACTTCATGCCCTGGAAATCTCTGTATTTTATATTGTATATTTTCAACCCATCTATTGAATTTAGTGCACTAGTTGTATAATGAAACTGTTGACTTTTCGGGTTTTGTGATTTTTATTTTATTACTACAATTAAATAATAATAATGTTATGTTCATGGTGTTATTTTCCTAATCCACCTCTTATATCTTTCAATCCTTATGTAATTTTGTCTGTGTTGTGTGCACCTGCCTGTTGCTTTAATCCTATAAATTTCCCCGTCGTGGGATACATAAAGGATTAGCTAATGTTATCTTATCTTAAATAACACTTTTTAATAGGATATTAATGAAGTGAATATTCAAACGCTGGCAGGAAGGCTGGTTAAGTTGTAGTGCTGCATGAACATAAAACTTTCACATGCTGATGCACCATTGCAAACATCCTTTTTCTATTATGATAAGGTTTCATATTCAAGTTAGTGGTGAGACCAGTAACTGTACAACAACATATGGCTGGGTGCCTCACCCACTAACCTGTAGTATATGTGGCATTAGCTTAATTGATTGCACAAATCTTGTCTCATTTGCTCCATCAAGAACTTATCAAAGTGCTTGAGTTGTAAAATTTCACCTTCCCCATCAGTTTGCTTGCTCGGTAATTTTGAGGAAAGCCCTCTGGGGAATAAAATAGTTTACATGGTTTTCACTGCATTATGTATCGCAAAGAAAACTATTCTCATGAATTGGAAAATTAAGGAAAATCTCAGTATCAATCAGTATAGAGATCTTTTGTTGGATCATATTAATCTTGAGACAGCATCTGAATCCACATCTGATCGATCTCTTTGGGCTCCTTTGATTAGCACCATCACTTAGTGGAATGGGGGGGCGGTGGGTTGCTTCCTGCAGGGCGCAGTGGCTGGGTGGAGGGGTTCCTGTGGCTCTGGGGGCACTCGGAGTGGGGCGCTTGGTGGGTCTGACTCCAGGGTCTGTTGCCCCCATCTGGGAGGGGCTTGGGAGGCCTACGGGTGGCCTACTCTTGGGGAGCTACGCGGTGACGGACGTGGGTTACTGACCTGGTAGCTGTGCTGTCGCTGGGTTGGGATGGCTCGTGCGGGCTGGCTGGCCAGGGTCCCCCACCTTATTAATTTATTTGTTTATTTATTTTTATTTATTTATTTATTTATATATATATATTTTTTTTTTTTTTTGGGGGGGGGGGGGAACCAGTAGGCTTGGTGGGTAGGCTGGGGGGGGATGGAGGTGTTGGTCCTGGTGGGTGGTTGGCTGGCGGGCCCTGCGGCCTCTCCCCGGCCCCCGGGCTATGGTGGTGCCGCTGGAGGGGCCCCTTTCTCCGGGTGGGGCTTTCAAGGAGCGGGGGTGCCTATTGGAGTCAGTAGGGGAGCTTGCTCCCTGGGTTGGCTCCCCAGTCCTTTGCTCCCCATCCCCGGACTCCTCCCTCTGCCTACTCCATCATGCCGCCACACATGTAGGTCCTTGGGGAGGGGGCGTTACTGGAGGTTGCCACTTTCTTGTGACGTCCCTCTCCCCAATTGTATCATGCATTTTAAACACTTTCACTCCAAACATTTTCACAACGCACATTCATGTAGGCCACGGTATGGGGGGGTGGGGGTGAAGACGTCTGGGGGGGGGGGGGGGCTTATATTGTGTGAGCCTCGCCTCGGACGGCTCCCTTCACCCCCTCTCGCATTTAGACATTGAGGGTTCTGGGTGGTTGCTTGGAGGGGGGGCGCTGGCACCAGCTTCCTTCCGGAGGGGGGGTGGGCTGTGCCGTGCATCCCCTTCGGTGCTCCCAGTGTTAAACACACTTGAGAACAACATGCAACAACACAACATCTGAGCGGGCGTAGGGAGAATCGGGGTTCTTTTAAACACCCCCGATCTCCGATCGCGGCATGGAGTCTGGGGCCTGGAGGAGGTGCGGGCCACTGGGTCCGGGGCCTTGGCGGGGGGCTGCGGTGGGTAGCCCCCCAAACCTCCCCCCCCCCACTTGGGATTTTTGGATGTGAGTGGTATGTGGGAATGTGTGTACAGCGTCCTTTTTTGTGTGTCTGTGTGTGGTGAGTGGGGCACTAGGGAGGGATGGTGTGAATGAGTTTTTTTTTTTTTTTTTTTTTTTCAGGTTCGGGTCCGGTCTGCTCCCTCTCCCAAGAACATCTCGAGTCTCCGATAGGTGCAGAGCCCATCCCCCCACGTCCTGCCCTCCTCCGCTGCGCTGGCAGGCGCCTTGGCCCTCAATTTGATTTCCTGTGATGGCCCCTCTTGGGCGCACTGCTTTGGGGGCCCCTTTGGGAGTCCGGGGTTATGGGTCCCCTGACCCCTGCCTCTGTGCTCGGGGAAGGCGGGTCTTTGGTTCTCCACAACCACTATCGAGCTATTTCCTTTTGGATAATTTTCACCTAAACTAGTGCACTCTCACAAACTCCCACAGGTGCTGGGTCCCAGGTTTTAAGTGTTCACTTATATACAGAAAGCCTGTAATTTATTTATTTATTTTCTTTCACTTTCTTTTTTCAGGTATCACATTACACATGTCAGCTTAAATAATAATACATATGATTTAGCAATGGCATCAAGGTGTCACTCGATTGTATCTGTTGCTTTATGTCTGTTGGTGTGCTGTTCTTTTTGCGTCTCTTTCCAGGTGATGGAGCAGACAGATGACGTTTTATCATTCTCTCCCTTTTATCTCTTCTTTCTTTCACCTCTTCTCTTTCTTTTTTTTCTCTTCTTGTTCCTCCTTTACTCTCCTACTTTGCCATTGTAGTGTCGATATAATTTGAAATTCTCCCTGCAGGAATCACAATAAAGCTATTTACATGCACAAATCAAGCGGAGCACAATGGCGAAAGCTGTTTGCTCCACTTGTGAAAGCAAAATCTGTCGAGCTCTATTTGGCATTAAGTCATCAATTCTTATTGCCACATTGCTAGACAGGACACTGGGAAAAAAAAAAAAAAAGTGAAAGAACAACATTGCAGTGTATCAGTGGGAGGAAACCAGGTTCTGGATTATGGAAGCAAATGTGTCCCAATATTCTAATTAAAATGCATAAATACAAATGCTTTTTCATAAATAAAATTAAAAATAAATAATCGCATTTTCCTTTCCTGCTCCAATACTGTTTAATTTGTAAATTAATTAAAACGATGAATAAAATAACATTTGATTTTCAAAAGATGTCCTGGCAAAAAGTGATAAAAAATAATTTTGAAATGTCAAAATCTGAAAATTAAAATACATTAGCAGAATTGCTTTTTCAAAGTAAAAGCTGCATTTTTTGGCTCATTAATAAAATTACTAATTGATCATCCCAACTGCATTTTCATTTTCTTCCTCAAGACTGCGCATTGTGTAACACAACTAAATGGAAAGCTAAGAGGAAATGGGTTTTTCACTTTCATGTCTGTCCCCCCTAAAACTGTTCCATAAATCAATTTGAATTTGCAATTCCCAGCGGCGCAGGAGCGTGACGTCAGTGGCATCTCTTCTTCTGCTGCAGCAGACCTGGTATGTAAGCAAATGTGTCCCAATATTCTAATTAAAATGCAGAAATACAAATACTTTTTCATTTTCAAAATGCAGTTTGACTCACAAATAAAATTAACAATAAATCATCCGAACTTCATTTCTTTTTTCTTCTCCTAGACTACAAATGTTGTTAATTTATTTAAATGATAAATAACAATTAATTTTCAATTATATCCCACCAAAAAGTGACCAAAATTCAGTTTAAAATGTCCAATTTGAAAATTAAAATGTATTAGCAGAAATGCTTTTTCAAGCTCAAAGCTGCATTTTTTGACACATACATTAAATTGTTAAAAGATCCTCCAAACTGCTTTTACATTTCTGTCTTCAAGATTGCTCATTGTGTGAGAAAACTAAGAGAAAATTACCATTCATTTCATGTCCGCCCACGCATAAAGTGTTCCAAAAATCAATTTGAATTCGCAATTCCAAGCGCCGCAGGAGAGTGACATCAGCGCACATTATTCTTCTGCTGCCCCAGACCGCAGCGTATCTGTTCTTGTGTATTTGTAAAACATCATCAACGGAAGCCAGTATTATCGAGAATGCGCTGTTGCGTCCCTCTGCGGACTTGGGCCAGCAAGATATCCTATAATGTTCCACCAGCAGCAGTAAACTGAGAAGGTGTCTAAATTTACTGTTTTTATACCAATATTAACTTGTCACAGTATGTAGTTTTAAGATGTTTGTAAGCCACAAATTAGACCTTAAAATGTCCTCTATGCAGTCAGTTTATCCAGAATGAGCTGACTTTTTTTGTGTGTCCTGTCTGGCAATGTGGCATTAATAATTGTTGTCTTAATGCCAAAAAGAGCCCAACAGAGTTTATTTTCACAAGTGGAGCCTTACTGCTTGATTTATATATGTATAATGATAAATGTTAAAAGGGAGAAAAGATGAAAAGAAAAAGAGGAGAGGAAAGGGAAAGAGCAATATGACATCCTCTGAGTCTACTTCTACACCTGCAAAGAGAGATATAAAAAGAACAGCAAAACCAACCGATAAAATATTACAGGTTCAAACAACCAACATCTTGATACCATCACTGAAAAATATACAGTATTATTTAATACAAAATGTATAAAGTGACAGCTAAAGATAATATTTTTTTTTGTATATAAGTGAATCTGTAAGTACCTGAATCAAAGCACCCGTAGGCGTTTGTGAGAGTGCAATTGTGTATGTAAGGTTTATCCATAAGAAGACTTCTCAATAATAGTTATGAGAAGTCAAAGACCCCCCCCCCCCCCCCCCCCCCCCCCAGAGCACACAGGCAGGCGATGGTGGAAGCAGATGCCCGAAGGAACCCTCAGAGAAAAGGTGCCCAAGTGGGACCAACACAGGGCAAGCTGCCTCCCCCAGTAGTTAGTAGACCTGGAAACGGAGCTCCTTCACAAGCTTGAACTCCCCCAGCAGCTTCATGGTGCTGAGGGTTTTGTGCACCCACAGCCTCTTCTTCCTTGCTTCTCTTTTTCGCCTAACGAGCAAGCCTAGTGCTAGCACTTAGCATTGGACAAATGCTGCTGACAACAAAACAAATGACCCATGACCCAGCCAGCCCAGCGCAGCCAGCCCATCAAAATGCAGTGCTTGCAAACCTCATCCTATTTGAAAAGCCCAGACTGAGCGGTCTGGGGCAGCAGAAGAGTTGGCACTGACGTCACTCCACTGTGCTGCTTGGAATTGCGAATTCAATTGATTTATGTTACACTTTTTGGGCAGGCGGGCATGAAAACAAAAAAAGCTATTTCTTTTTAGTTTTCTCTTTTGTTATGTCACACAATTAGCAGTCTTGAAGACGAAAATGTAGTTTGGATGATTTATTTTTAATTTTATTTATGAGTCAAAAAATGCAGCTATGGCTTTGCAAAGGGTATTGTGCAGCATTTATTATCCACACTCGAGCACTTACATTTGACTAAGGAGTTTCTATCTAAAATGCTTACACATGTGATGGCACATCTCTTATGTTAAGATGGAGAAGTGATGTTACGAGTAGACTTCAAGCTATTTTCTCTCATATTACTGTGTGGTACTGTTCAGCCCATAGACTTGAGCTTACGGTAAATGACATGTTGAAAGAGATGGGGGCTGGCAATCATTTTAAAATACTGATGGATATTTTATTAAAATACAGATCTAACAAAAATGGGATGAAACTGAGAGAGTGTACATCCAGCTTGGGCGTGCAACTGTGCAAAATTGGTTGGATTTAAGACACAAAGTGGGTGGCCTCTAGTTTTAGGACAGTGGAAGCAGTTTGGAAAAACTATCCAGTGCTTCATAAACATTTTAAGCTGGCATCAGAAGATCCCACCCGTGATGGCATAACTAAACAAACATACAATGATCTTGCGCTATGCATAAGTTCCTGTGCTTTTGTGAAGAATCTGGGTATGATATGTGATGCACTGCAGAAGTTATCTGAACTTTTAATGGAACTGGAAAAACAAAATACTACTGTAATCTCTGCTCATAAAGCTATTTGTCGTACAGTCAGAGTGTTTGAAGCAATGTCGGAGCGGCCAGGACACTTTTCTGAACTGAGCGACAGGGAGATTGAGAGCAGCTCTTTCATGGGCATTGCACTTACTGAGGGAAAAGCGAGTGACATAAGTGCTAAACATTCGACAGTTTTTTTCTAAGTGTGGCCAAAAACCTAGAGTAACGTTTGTTGTCCCATGGTGGGCGCCTGTCTGAAAAAGTGGCTATGATCATTTTATCGAGGAGCTACAGGTGCTTTATCCACAGTACTGGCCCGAGGACACAGGTGTACTCTATGGACAGAGTGAAATCGAGACGCTCTGTCTGTGCTTCAACAATGATTTCCTCGCACGTTGATCCGTGCTCATAGAGAGTATGTGGAATCAAAAGGAAGAGACATTCCTGAGGAACTGAATAAACTGTTTATAGCTGTGAATACTATCCCCATGTCGAGCGCAGAATGTGAACGGGGCTTTCCACCATCATCTCTTACCTGCTCTTTCTCAATATTGTTGGACCTCCGTTAACCAGGTTCAATCTGATCCTTTACGTGAAGTCGTGGGTGGCTAAAGGACACTGGTGTGCTACTGAGACATAGAGCAAAGTGCGGAGCAGGGAGGAAAATGAGGAGGCGTACCTTGTCATATTATAGTATAAACTAAATAGCTAGCCAGGTGAGAAATGAGTCTGCACTGAATACTCTTATAAATCCCACATAAAGCGTTTAACTGTAACATAAATATGAATGTGCTTTATATTTTGACATTTGCGTAAATAAGCGTTGTGTTGTATGTGCATTCCGGCATCCGTATTGGCCTCAGTGAACCCTGGTGTCACTCCGCTGTTAGCTTTCCAGCATTGTTCGATTTACAAATGAAGCACTGCTTCCAACCGCTGGTTTATGATGTTCTTCGTGACTTCCTTAATATCTTTGTTTTCATCTATTTTGACGACATCTTCATTTTCTCAAAGAATATGGAAAAACATAAACATGTCAAACAAGTCATTCAGCGTTCTTAAAAACCGTTTATCTGTAGCAGAAAATGTGAACTCCACAAGATCTCCATAAACTTCCCTGGCTACTTTTTTGAGGATCGATAGGTGAAAAATGACCCAGAAAAGATCAAGGCAGTCCAGGATTGGCCCATACCCACAACACTAAACGGCTCTAATGGTTCCTTGGTTTTACCAGTTATTACAGACATCTCGTGAGAGATTTCTGATCTTAGCTCTGGTTAGAGGGCCCTTGCAACAGAAGCTTTTTTAAAAGTTAAAGCTGTTTTCTTTTGTATTCTCCTTGAGTAAAAAAATTCTCTTTATATTATTAATTAAAATTAACCAAACACCTATGTATTTTTATATTAACTAAACAGGCTAAAGATGCCTATATAAGGTTAATTTTTAGAAGTTTTGATCCGTCTACTAGAGTCTTAGCTTTATCCCTGTGTGCTATCTGATGATTTGAGGAAAAGAGCTTCTAACCATGTGTTTTTCTGTCATGGCTGAAGAAGTTGGCAGAGGAGACCTAGTGAACACATTTGCATTTGGCCGACCAAATCACTATTTTTATAGGCCTCTTTTGCAATTACATATTCTTTGTGTTAATGCTACTTTCAGATGGAATAGTTCTTTATGTGCTCCGATGCTTGTAGTCCATTAATTTAGTTTTATAGCTGCTAAATTAGATTCACTTACGCCCTCTGGCAAGGAAGCATAACGTGTAAAAAAATAATTTAGACCACTAAACATTTGTTCTTAAAACATTCAGCTCAAGTTCATTGTAGGTATGTCACATGAATGTTAATGACCTCCAAAATGCCTTTGTGTCTCTGAAAGTTAATGTGATCTAAACTGAATAACTTATACTTTTTTTGATTCAAGTTCCTCTAAAAGTCACAAGCATCGTCTGCCAGGCTGGTATATCATGTTTCACCGCCTACTTCAACTTTCTGGGGGATTCTTACCTCTGCAGATCTGGCATTGAGATAATAATTACATTGTCACCTTCACCCACCACATTCTATGCAGGCGGTGCTCTTTCCCTTTTATCCTTTAACATTATGTTTTACTGCCACTTTTTTCAGCATTATAAAAATGCTTTCCATTTGTTGAAGTAAAAGCTACAACTTCAGAGGTCACTTTGAGCATTCTACCTGATTGCAGTCTGTGTGCTGATCTATGAGCTATATGTTCAACAAAACAAATAGCAAATATTCTCTGCCTTAATATTAGGGTGAAACAGCAAATGGTTTGAATTTTTGATACAGTTGGCTGTGCGAGCGTGTATTAATTGTACTGTACATTCACAAAAGTATTATATCATGGTATCAAAGTCATTTACCACCCATTGTTAAGTTCAGGAACTTGTCAGGGTTTAGTTTTTATCTAGCTTTTTTACTGTTAGTTTTCAGTTCCTCCTCCTCCTCCTCCTCCTCCTCCTCTCACTCAGCTTACCCTCCACTCCCTCTGCAGTCAGTCACACCTGTTGGACATTAATTAGTCAGACTCACTCCACCTGCCAGCCTCCCTACTTAAGCCTCCCTCAGTCTTCACTTCCCTGCCGGTCCGTCATCAGACTCCTCCTGTCTACCTGGTTTGCTCCTGCTTACTCTTGGAATCCTGCCACCTCTGAGTCTCAAGTTAAGTCTCTGCCTCCTGCTGGATTTTTCCTGTCTCACCTCTGAGTCTCAAGTTAAATCTCTGCCTGCTACTGGATTATTCTGCCACCTCTCTGTTTTAAGCCTCTGCCTAGCTGTTGGATTTACCTGCCTCACCTGTGCTTCAGCGACAGGATTAATCTACCACCTCTCTGTTTCAAGCCTCTGCCTAGCTGTTGGATTTACCTGCCTCACCTGTGTTTCACCTCCTGGACTTAAACTGCCACCTCTCTGCGTCTAGCCTCTGCTAGGGAATTACCTGCCTCATCTTTGCTGCTAGCCGCTGGGTTCCTGCCTCCTCTGTGCTCCAGCGGTTCTGCCATCAAGGACTCTCTCCAGGCCGTCAGCTCCTGCTCACATCTACGCCCCTGTTCCAGTCCAGTCCTACCTCTCTGGTTTCATCTGTCACTACTCTTCTTCCTTTCAATAAACTCTCAGTTTTAGCTCTGTGTGTGGTGTAATTTCTGGGTTCGTTCAAGAAAAATCTTGACAGAACTGTTTGTTCTGTTCAGTCACTTGTTGAACCTATTGGAATGGGTGACAAAACATTTGTCCAGTGAAGGAATTGATAATCAAAATTGTATTGAAGACAGTCACATAACTGGAGGGAGTGATTATAACAGATCGCAATGGAAGTAGATAACTATTAAACTACTAATGTAACTTTTTCTATTCAAACAATTTTACCTTTAAAGTTAGTTTTGCAGGCAGTGTAAAGGAAAAATCCCACTCAGTTGACTTATTGATAAACATCCAATACATATTCAGATTGTTCTAAGCACACAGAAAATGATTTCAGCTAGTAAAAAGCAGAGGTGTGGACTTGAGTCACGATACTTAGAATTGATTCATACTTGAGTCATACATTTAATGAGTTTAGACTAGAAAAGAATCTTTGTAAAAAATGTTGGAGTTGACTTTCACGCCAAAGACTCTTGACTCAGTTAAATTTTAACCCTTTGACCTTAAAATACTTGGTCTCTTAAATCAAACAGAAAGTGGGTTACAAAAAAAATGGCAATGTGACCTAGAGTGGCGCACTCTAGGTCACAAGACCCATTCAACGACAGATCCAACCCTCTCAAGTTGCATAGGCAAATTTTTGAAAAGGGCAGCCTGCACAGAGCATTGATGCGCACTACGTGTTGTATATTGACCTGAGAAATCATTTAACATATCTCAAATTAAGTTTTCTTGGATCAAAACTTACACGGTGCTGCTTTTAGTGTGACAAACATGCAAAAAAAAAATCAGGAAGGGGGCAAACACTTCTTCACACTATAAGTGGAAATATTTTTGTCCATATTGACATGAAAGAATCAAACATTTATTGCAGATTTGTCAGGATAATACAAGTCTCGCGGTCCATCACATCACAAAGTAGGACTACTACTGGAGTAGGGGTTTTGCCATTGTGGAGGCCATTGCTGTACTTTGAACTCATTGAACACAATATGTCATATATCTCAAATAAGCTGTAGTATTTATACAATACCCGGAGCTACTGAAGCAAGGCTGGATGGATCCCTGCGATTGTGTTGTTTATATCAAATTCGGAGCTTACCGTTTGTTTGTAGTAGTTAAAATTTAGACTTGTAGCGCTGTCACGGCTGTTGACGTCATATTTGTGTTTCCTTCTTTTTTCCTTTCTCATTTCTAAGTAGGCTGCATGTTCCTGTAGAAAGACACGCCTACTTCCTGCTTTCTAGGGTGCTGACCTCAATCCCCTCTATTGGTTCCCTCAGTTCCACCTCAACCAATGGCTCGTCACCACCTACAATCACCTCCTGCTCATAAGGAGAGCCAACCCGTTGATTGGGGCAGCTTGTCACAGCCAGTTGACTTGTGTGCCTTGTGTGAATGAGAAATTGTTTGTTAGCTAATGTATTTGTGCCTAGTGGAGTGGCTCATTTAAGTTTATGGTTACCCATTTTAGTTTGTTTAGTAGCCTGTGCCAGTATCTTTTGTTGTGTTTGCTTTTTGTGCATTTATTACCTTGAGGCCAAGAAGAGGGTGGAATTAGGGCCAGAGTTCTTACTGACTGCCACACTGAGTTTTTCTATGTTAGTCTCATTAGGTGTAGTGGGTGCTGTGCTCTCTGTGTTTTTTAGTAAGAATCTCCTCCGTTTAAATGTATAGTTAGGCATAATCCTCCTTTTGAGGATCTCTTTTATTTAATTTGGTTTGTTATTTTCACAGCACCCTCATCCACCCTCCTTTTGTTTGTTTATTGCTTGCACCTCTTGTTATCAAATAAATTATAATTTTATAATTTACCGGTTTCTGCCTATATGTTCATGACCCCACTTCCCTAGACCAACAGGGGGTCGTGACATATATGGGGGCTCGTCCGGGAGCTCTCTTTCTAGAGGAATCCCGATCGGCATTAACTGGGTTTTGGTAACAGTGGAGTGACTAGCTTGACAGTAACGAGGTACAGCTTGCCTGATTCAGGGAATCATGGCCGCTGCACGGTTTGAGTTGGAGGTCTTTCTAAAACAGCCCTCAGTAGAGCAATTTAATATGTGTCGGAAAGATGAGCTACTCCAGTTAGCAGCCCACTTTGACATCTCGGTTCACAAAACAATTCTTAAGAAAGAATTGAAACCTATGCTATTGTTAGCATTAGTTGAGAGGGGAATACTTGTAGTGCCAGAACCGCCTGAGAAAGTGCTCATGTCCCCAGTTGCTGGTCCAGCTGCCAAAGGGGAGGTTACGCCTACCCCTGACCCTGCTACAGACGTAGCGGACTCAGACAAAGTAGATAGAAGGCCAGCAACGCCATTCACGCTGCCCAAGTTTGATCCCACCTCTGGCAGCAGTGCTCGTTCACTAGGAGAAGCACGGATCAAGGTACGCCTTGCCCGTCTCCAGTATGAGGCACAAGACAGAGAACGTCAGAGGCAACTCCAGCTTGAAGTGAGGAGACTGGAGATTGAGGCTGACCAGGTGGTGAGACTGCGGAAGTTGGAGCTAGAAAGCGCCAACGCAGCTATGGCTGGTGGGGCTGCGGGTTCTGGTGGTACAACTTCTCTCCCCTACTCATCCAAATTGGACTCGGTAAGTCCCGGATTCGATGTTGGCAAAAATATTGCTTTGGTACCAGTGTTCCGAGAGGCTGAAGTGGACTCTTACTTCCAAGTTTTTGAGCGAATAGCTTCAGCATTAAAATGGCCGCCGGAGGTCTGGTCATTATTGTTGCAGTGCAAGTTGCAGGGAAAAGCTCAGGAGGCTATAGCTGCTCTTTCTGTTGAGGACAGTGCAGACTATGAAAAAGTTAAGTCTGCCATTTTGCAAATTTATGAGTTAGTGCCCGAAGCTTATAGGCAAAGGTTTCGGTCACATAAGAAGCCGGCAACGCAAAGCTACACAGAGTTTGCCAGAGAGAAAGCCATTCTTTTCGACCGGTGGCTTGCGTCATCTAGTGTGATTGAGTTCAGTTCACTTAGAGAACTATGTCTGGTAGAGGAGCTTAAACGGTGCCTACCTGAACGCATAGTGATGTACTTAAATGAACAAAAAGTTTTAACATTGTCTGCTGCAGCTACGTTAGCAGATGAGTACATGCTAATTCACAAACCAGCATTTCCCCAGGTTGTAGGAGGTTCCCGTCATGTAAATCTACCTCAGTCTAGCCCTCCCAGGAATTCCAGTCCGAAGGAAGAAGAGCGCCGTTGTTATTATTGCCATAACAGTGGACATGTCATTGCTGACTGTGTGATTTTGAAACGCAAAGACCAGTTGTTTTCGCGTGGGTCTCAGCCCAAAGGTGTCGGGTTAATTAATGATTTACAAAATCCTCAGTTAAAATGTGCTGACCAAACCGAGATTGATGCCTGTTTTCGCCCGTTTGTACTCAAAGCACTGATTTCACTGACAGGATTGCCAGCAGACCAACAGTCTGTTAAAGTTTTACGAGATACCGCCTGTTCCCAATCAGTTGTGTTAGCTTCGGTGCTACCTTTTTCAGTTGCATCTGCCTGTGGATTCCGGTCTGTCTTAAGGGGCATTGAAATGGGATATGTGCCTCGTCCTGTACATAAGGTGCACATTGAGTCGGATCTAGTCAGTGGGTTTTTCCCAGTAGCAGTGTGTGATGAGCTTCCCATTCAGGGTGTGGTGTTGCTCATGGGAAATGACATAGCCGGGGGTAAAGTTACTCCAACGTTGAAAGTTTTGGATGTACCAAGGGACCCTGACAGCAGCATGGAGTCCCCCAAAGTATTTCCAGTCTGCGTCGTTACTCGTGCGCGGGCACGGCAGATGATGCGTGATGATGAGTCTGATATTCCGCTAGCTGAAACAGTGTTTTGTAAGCCTTTTCAGACAGCTGATTCACCTCCCGTGAAGGAGCCAGCGTCAGTGGAGAGTGAGATGGAATCGCCCTCTTCCTCCCCACCATTGCCAGCTACGAGAGAACGCTTGGCTGAGGCTCAGAGAGAGGATCCAACCTTACAGGCCTGTTTCAGGAATGTGGTGAGTGACAACAATGCAGCAAGTGGTGAAAAAGTAGCATATTATCTAGAAGATGGTGTGCTAATGCGGCGATGGTCTTCAGGTGTAGCTTCTGATACAGATTGGCAAAGTGTGTATCAGATTGTAGTACCTTCAGTCTACAGACAACATGTATTATCTGTCGCTCATGAAAGTAAATGGTCAGCCCACTTGGGGGTCACTAAGACTTATCAGTCAGTGTTAAGACATTTCTTCTGGCCTGGGTTGAAGACAGATACAGCTACATTTTGCCGTAGTTGTCACATATGTCAGGTGACAGGGAAACCAAACCAAAACGTTTCCCCCGTCCCTCTACATCCTATACCTGTGATTGAGGCACCTTTTGGCAGAGTGATTATCGACTGCGTAGGTCCATTGCCACGTACTAAGAGCGGTAACCAATATCTGTTTACTATTATGTGTGCGGCTACTCGCTTCCCTGAGGCTGTCCCTCTTCGGAATATCACTGCAAAGAGCATAGTTAGGGCTCTAACTAAATTCTTTTCAACTTTCGGTTTACCCCGGGTAGTACAGTCGGACCAAGGATCTAATTTCCAGTCCAGATTATTTAAACAAGTACTAGGGACACTAAATGTACGGCATGTTTTGTCATCTGCTTACCATCCTGAGTCACAGGGTGCATTAGAACGATGGCACCAGACGTTAAAGTCGATGCTTAAGAAATATTGCCATGACAATGGTACTGACTGGGATGAGAGCCTCCCCTTCGTTTTGTTCGCAGCACGTGACGCGGTACAGGAGTCACTTGGATTCAGCCCTGCCCAGCTTGTGTTTGGACATGTTCCCCGTGGTCCCCTGCAAACATTGCATGACCAGTTTCTGTCTTTGCAGTCTGCTCCTGCACAAAATGTACTCGATTATGTAAGTCAGTTCCGCGAGCGATTGCACAGAGCTAATACCCTCGCTAAGCAAATGCTAACTACAGCACAAACCGTTATGAAACGAAATTATGATCGTTCCACTGTTGAACGTGACCTCAGTGTTGGAGACAAAGTGCTGGCGTTACTTCCGGTACCAGGTACTGCATTGTCCGCCAAATTTTCAGGGCCCTATGAGGTACACAAAAGACTCAGTGACACAGATTATGTGATAAGCACTCCTGAGCGGCGTAGGAAAACCCGTGTTTGTCACATTAATATGCTAAAACTTTATCATGTTAGGAAAAATGACTCAAACTCCCAGGGTACTGCTGTGGAGCTCAAATCGGACCCAACTGGTGCAAAGCCTCGGTCCGGAGTAGTAGCTGCAGTTGCAACTGACACTCTGCCTGTATCAGATACCGATGACTTGCGGCCGCGTTGCCCCATCTACCCAGGTACTCGCCTCCCTAACTCAGAGGCGATTGAGGCATTACCTACCTGCTTACCACATCTATCCCCTGCTCAAAGGCAAGAAGTGATAGGTTTAGTTACTCAGTTCCCGAGGTTATTCAGTGACATTCCAAGGAGAACCAAAGTTTTAAAACACAATGTTGAACTTACCAACCCTCGACCCATTAAGCAGCACCCTTACCGCGCAAATTCCATGAAGCGTGAGGTAATGAAAGGAGAAGTAGAGTACCTCCTTCAACATGGCCTTGCCAAACCTAGCTCTAGTCCATGGAGTTCCCCATGTCTTCTAGAAAGCAAGGCTGACGGTTCACCAAGATTTATCACCGACTTTAGAAAAGTTAATGCTGTCACTGTGCGTGATTCATATCCTCTGCCGCGGATGGAAGATTGCATTGATACCCTCGGTACAGCAGTGTTTGTGAGCAAACTAGACCTCTTAAAAGGGTACTGGCAAGTGCCTCTTACTGAGCGTGCTTCTGAGGTCTCAGCCTTTGTGACTCCTGATGATTTCTTGCAGTACACTGTAATGCCCTTTGGAATGTGTAACGCTCCGGCTACTTTCCAGAGGTTAGTTAACACAATATTAGCTGGGGTTAAAAACTGTAATGCTTACCTAGATGACCTCATTGTTTACTCAGATACTTGGGAGAGTCACATGTCTTCCCTCTCTGAAGTATTTTCTTGCCTTGATCAAGCCAACCTTACCATAAACCTAGCTAAATGTGAGTTTGGGAAAGCCACTTTGACCTATCTAGGCCGTCAAGTCGGTCAAGGTCAAGTTCGTCCAGTTGAGGCAAAAGTAGAAGCTATTACTTCAAGTCCAGTTCCAACCACTCGTAAAGCATTGCGCTCATTTCTCGGTCTGGCAGGTTATTACAGAGCATTTTGTAGGAACTTCTCGTCTGTGGTCGAACCGTTAACCAGGTTGCTTAGCCCTAAAACAGACTTTGTGTGGACCCCGGAATGTCAAATCGCATTCGATAGTGCTAAGTCTCTCCTCTGTCACGCTCCTGTCCTGGCTGCCCCAGACTTTTCCAAGCCCTTTAAGCTGGAGGTGGATGCCAGTGCCGTAGGAGCTGGTGCTGTGCTTTTGCAGGAAGATGTAGAGGGTATAGACCATCCTGTATGTTACTTCTCAAAGAAGTATAACCGCCATCAGCTTAACTATTCAACCATCGAAAAAGAAACCCTTGCTCTGTTGTTGGCCTTACAGCATTTTGAGGTCTATGTCGGTTCCAGTTCTTTGCCAGTGGTAGTTTACACAGACCACAACCCACTTGTGTTTTTATCTCGAATGTATAACCATAATCAGAGGCTCATGAGGTGGGCATTAATTGTACAAGAATACAATCTGGAGATGCATCATAAGAAAGGTTCAGAAAACATTATTGCAGATGCCTTATCTAGACTACATTCATGAATTAAAAAAAAGGGGTGGTTAAGTCTAGACTTTTCAAATTTACAAACTGGGGAGTTTGTGTTTATGGGGGGGAGTGTCACGGCTGTTGACGTCATATTTGTGTTTCCTTCTTTTTTCCTTTCTCATTTCTAAGTAGGCTGCATGTTCCTGTAGAAAGACACGCCTACTTCCTGCTTTCTAGGGTGCTGACCTCAATCCCCTCTATTGGTTCCCTCAGTTCCACCTCAACCAATGGCTCGTCACCACCTACAATCACCTCCTGCTCATAAGGAGAGCCAACCCGTTGATTGGGGCAGCTTGTCACAGCCAGTTGACTTGTGTGCCTTGTGTGAATGAGAAATTGTTTGTTAGCTAATGTATTTGTGCCTAGTGGAGTGGCTCATTTAAGTTTATGGTTACCCATTTTAGTTTGTTTAGTAGCCTGTGCCAGTATCTTTTGTTGTGTTTGCTTTTTGTGCATTTATTACCTTGAGGCCAAGAAGAGGGTGGAATTAGGGCCAGAGTTCTTACTGACTGCCACACTGAGTTTTTCTATGTTAGTCTCATTAGGTGTAGTGGGTGCTGTGCTCTCTGTGTTTTTTAGTAAGAATCTCCTCCGTTTAAATGTATAGTTAGGCATAATCCTCCTTTTGAGGATCTCTTTTATTTAATTTGGTTTGTTATTTTCACAGCACCCTCATCCACCCTCCTTTTGTTTGTTTATTGCTTGCACCTCTTGTTATCAAATAAATTATAATTTTATAATTTACCGGTTTCTGCCTATATGTTCATGACCCCACTTCCCTAGACCAACAGGGGGTCGTGACAAGCGCCAAACAACACATTTGTAGCTTGATATCATCTTCAATTTCTGGTGATTGTGTGTTAAAGGTAGCCTCAGTTTAGTGTGCTTAGCTGATAGAAGGGGCACTCACTGTGGTATAAAGCTATTCCTGTAGCCTATCTGCTTTAAAGTTAAATATCTTCTGTATTTCGAGATGGCACTTCATATATCTTGGGGGCTATTTAAAATGTTGTTGCCTTTGCATCATCTCAGAACAGTCTGCCTATTTTCTGTGACCTTTGACATTAACAATGGGTATGAATAATCTTGGGTTAAGATGTAAGATAGAAGATGATTAATCGGCCAAATCTCAACAAATTAAATTCATGCTTACTCCTCTTTTTCATATTGGTCTGCAGTATACAGAAAATTAGCTCTTGGAAATTCCTTAAAAAAACAAAACAAAGTACTTAGTCTTTTTGGACTTTCACACAGCCAAACACTCCTTCCAGATGCTGCTTTTGATTGCCCTAATGCTCGACTAATTCTAACCAAATCAGCATGCAAACAAATAACAACAAAAGCATAATACCAGACATTGTGATGCATGGTGGGGCATATGTTGTATTCGATTAGATGTTGGAAGGGGGATACCCCCTGCTGCTCTAGTGTGATTGCAGTGTTAGTATGTTACAGGGGATTAACTGAGATATGAAAATTAGTTCGTTTTTCTTGAAAGACAACAGTGGTTCACTAGAACTGCTTTTTGTAGACTGGTTCCACCACTATAGTTTACTTCAGTATGAGTACATTAATTGTAGGCAATCATTTTATTGAATTGCATGTTAATGGTGTTAGAGGTTGTAATGTAATGTTAGTAATGTTAGTATGGTGACACCTGCCAAAACAGTGGTTTAAACGTAATTTCACATCCTTCTTGCAGTATAATCTCAATCCTTCCACTGTTTTAGCATGAAAAAGCCATTGCTTTAAGGATTTCTGCCTTCTTAACACATGATCTGTAATTCTCCGAGCAATTTCAATTTCTGAACCAGCTTTTCCACACTGACTGCTTTTATCCTCTGAAATGGTTAAACATCAGAGGTCCCAGCAAATGGTTGCGTGAGGAGCATAATACTTGTAGCACAAAGCACCTCGAGGACAGAAAAAGAATGACTTTATTTCATGGCTTGGAATAAGACTTAAACTGCCACAAATGACAACAGACTACAAACTACTGTGAGAGACACCTGAGATAAAAAGGCTTTGATTCTTGTGTCTTCCCCACTGCCCTCAAACAGCCGTCCATCAACATGAATCTGAAGCTTAGAGATTGAAAACTCAGAAATGTTTTCTTACTGCACAGAACCAAATTTATTTCGTCAGTTTCTTGTATTTTGTATTAGCTGCCGTTTGTCTAATTTTTTATAACTTTCTCCTCCCCCAAAAATATTATATTCTTTCTGTAAAGAGTACTTTAGAGACATTTAATTTTACCAATATAAAGATTTGTAAAGTCCCTCGCCATTTATCCTCTTCTATTACTGTTTTTAATAACTCTAATTTGATATTTTATTTTTACATTTAACATTTATGTTTTTTTTAATTATTTTTATTTTGCTTTGCTACATACTTAAATACTTTTATATAAAGAGAGAGATGGACATAAAAAGTTCTGCAAGACGTACTCACCAGATTTAAGAATTATTACTTTGTGAGGGTTAACTATAAGTAATCCTCTGCACAGAGGTGTTCCAGCAGACTTTACATTACCTGTGAATAGCTTCAACACACTCATGAGTCATAAAATCATATTAATTTAGTGTTATTGAAAATTTAATTTAGCTATTAGCAAAGCTGTTCTTTTGCTGGCTTGAGGGATAAAAAAAATCTTTAGAAATAAGCGTTGGGTGAAACATTTTGAAATTATTGTATTTTGTTAGATTCACAGTAGAATACAGTGTAAGTAAATGTAATTAATATTATAGCTACAGGCTCAAATATATACAGACATTCTCACTATTTTTAATTCATGTCATTTTAAAAAAGTGCTGTTTACTAGTACTGGCCCTTCAGTATTGTCTATTATTTTGTTCAACAGCATTTTGGTTGGGGCCATTTAAGAGGCTTAATATAATTCTGCTTTATACTTTCTAATAAAAATTATGTGTTCGAGATCCTTATCATGTTTGCTCAGCCAACTGTTTTCAAGTGTTAATCATCTAGCTTTTGATTAAAGAGAAAGTTTCAAATAATTTCAAGGTAGTTCTTCAAATAAGCAAAGCAGACCCTCGGCATGATGCTGCCAATATCACCACGATTAACAGTGGGTACTGTGTTCTTGAGTTCACCATTTATTTGCTGTTTGGAAAATAAGTCAGTTTCTCAATACATCCAAAATGGATATTGACCACACATAAAAATGTATTTTATTAGGTGTATTAACAAATTTTACTGTACATTTTATAGACAATGTTGCTGTATCATTTGCTTCACAAACAACAGCATTATAAAAATAAAAGCACATGTAACACCTTGTGAACCTGTTATATTGTATCTTTCAAGAAATCTGCATGATACAGCATCTATTTAGAGTTTTCATACAAAAATGGGTAGTAGACTAGAACAAAAAAACAGTGACAATCCTTGCATGGAAAGCAAAAATCTAAGCAAAAAAAAATACAATTTAAACAAACATGTCTGACATGCACCAATGAAGGATGATAAAATGAAAGCAATTATCTTTTGTTTGATGTACACATGATGGAGAAAACACACGGAATACAAAATAAACAGAAACTGGTGTTGAGATTGTTTTTGTGAAATAATAACACTGCTTGGAGTATTCTTTCACGGCATAATGTCTCTGTTCATGTGTGAGTTATTCAGACTCCTGCAATCTACAAATGTCAGCACACTGGTAGAATATGAGTGATAGTAGAATTTTTGAATTTATATCATAAATTGTAAAATTATTTTCACAGAGAGGAAAAAAATGCTGCATGTATAGTGAAAACCTATTAAATTCTAAGGTGTTATACAAATTTATAGGAAAAGTTGATGTGAGAATCTCAGCAGTTGAGTTGAGATTCACAACGACAATGACAAGGTCCCCAAAATGTCCATTGCTCTGCTTCAGAATTGCTCCTCGCAAGTATTAGGCCTGTGTGATAACTGCTCCATCTGTGCATATGGCCATCGGCCAACTTACTAGCTACATAATTTGGTTGTTTCATATTCAATGGAGTTTGGCTGCTTGGCACTGAAAGTCTGCAGTGCTGCCTGGATCCTGCCAACATCTGTAGTGGACAGTTTGAGCCGGTGCCGCAGCAGACAAGAAAAGAGATCCAGAGGCTGAGCTCCCGGTGGGGAAAGCCTGTTGACCCGATCTCGGATCTCTAGCAGCTGCAGCAGGGCCGAGTCCTGCGATCCCTGAGTGTATGGGTAGTCCAGCTGTAAAATTAAGTCCTGGATCGCTTCTGGGTCAAAGTGCATGCTGTAGCCGTACATCTGGACGCTGTTGATCTTCATGTACCCCAGGTTTTGCTCTGATTCTAGGTATTCCAGTGGTTCAAAATATACACTTCCATTTCCAGTGCCTGAGGGGCCCCTGATGCGGCTCCGTAGGTAGAAGTGGACTGTCTCAAAAAATGTTTTCCACTTATTGCCTAAAGTCAAAGTCCAGTTGTAGCAGTCATAGGGAAGGTCTAATTTAGTCCTCTCCCAGTCTGGGTAGTTGTTCTGGTCAATGGGCATGATCCAGCTCTCTGAGTGACTCCCTCCAAATGGATTGATATAGACAGAGAGCATGGGGTCAAGTGTGCTGTTCTTGGTAAGGCAAATCTGCAGAGACATCCCCAGGAGCATGTGGACATGGTTTGATTTGTATTTATTACTTTTTAGAGTCAGCAACATCCTCTTTCTCCACAACGGGTCGAACCAGTTATTAAGCCTGACATCATTGCTGACAAAGATGCCGTGGATGCTGATCCTGTTGTCTCTTTTCTGCAGCAGGTAGCGCAGCTCAATGTCCTGCAGGTCAGTCTCAAAACCGATGTAATGGTCTGTGGAGTCTGGCACTTCGTTGCGGCACATGCCCTGGCTCAGCATGTAGCCCTGATTGCATGTGGCGCAGCGGGAGCGATTTTCATAGGAGCAAGATGCACAGGAGGAGCCCTCCCCTACTGTGCATGGGATCACACTCTGGCAGGGAGGATGCTCGTAAGGGCAGGAGCAGCTCCGCGTCTCCTCCATGTAGGAACCGAGGTGGTTGTTTTCACTGCAGTACATGATGGACAGGATGTAGTTGAGCCAGTACACAAAGGGCCTGCAACAGAACCAGAGTGGTAGGTAAGGCTTACAGCAGGTAAATGTATGTCTGTAACAGGGCTTACTATTTTAAACAGAAAATAAATCTAATCTTTGCTTTCTTGTGTTGGATTAGTAATCAATTAGTGTGTGTTTCTCCTACAATGGAATGAGAATATTGTGCAGAATCACATAATTTAGAACATAAACTATATGAAACTAGTTTTACGCTGATAAAGATCATAGTAATGAGGTATATGTCTCATCTATTAAGACACCATGTTGCCCTTATAAAAAAAGATCTTCCCATCTTGTAAAACATGAATCTTTTTTGTAAGGATATATCCTTCACTTCTGTGAGTATGCATAAATC
This sequence comes from Fundulus diaphanus, assembly GCA_037039145.1. Classification (NCBI taxonomy): domain Eukaryota; kingdom Metazoa; phylum Chordata; class Actinopteri; order Cyprinodontiformes; family Fundulidae; genus Fundulus; species Fundulus diaphanus. The sequence goes on along the minus strand of CM073128.1, from coordinate 16,824,437 downwards.
CATTTAATTAACTCTGATTTATGGTGCCCATCATAATATGAAATATGGCAATGTCATAAATTAGGTATGTATGCTTGAATCTTGAGATCAAAACAAATGCAAGTTTCAACATTCCTTAACAATGTAGTAGAGGTGGTGGGAACTTTATGGCTGAGGATCTACATTTTTCTTGAGTTCTGCCTCTCCTGTGTTTCTTATTATACCTGCAAAGCAATACTAATGTTAAGGATTTTTTTTTAATTCCCTGAAAAAAATTAGAGTCTCTGATTTAAGGATCAGCAGCAAAAAAGTGTGTTTTCCTTTTGCCAACAATAGTGGTGAGCCAAAATTTAAGGGAGTGCTTGCAAGTATTGCAGGTAACAAATATTGGTTGGAAAATCAGTTTTTTAAGGGGTCGTTGACAATTTTCAGCCGTTTCACAAGCGTACATTTAAATGATGACTTGACAAATACGGCCCGTATTTCAGCATATTTTACTGTTCTCCTGCAACAAACTTAATACGCAGAGCTGTCAAGTCTCATGCAACACCTGACATTCTTCATCCAGTGAAATAACAAAGCCCATAGGTGTTGCGAGTGATCCACTGCACTGTCCGTTCAGAGAGCAGCTTAATCCCCGCCTTCTGTGGAGCTGCTTTGGTTACTTTTCTTAGCTCGGAAAAACTGCTTAGCTAACGGCTGACGTTCCCTTAGAAAATTAGTCGACTTCTAAGACACAGCGGTTCCTAGGTGATTGGAGTGTATAATAAAATTGGACCAAAAAACATTGCATGCAATTATGAATGTGACAGGTTATCCATGTACTTTTTTTATTCTTTAGGTATGTTTTCTACCAAGTGGACTGTGTTTTAGGAGGGGGTATCCAAAAAAAGAGTATGTGTTTTACACTTTTGAAAATGTTGAGAATTGTGAATGACCCCTAACTTCTTTGCTACATACAGTGCCCCCACCAGAGGTATCTGCAGTCACACCTCTTACAATTTCAGACATATACATGGAACTGATTTTTTTTTTACTAATACTTTAAACTTTGTAACTTGTTTCTTTCTGACATAAAGTCTTACAACTCTTGGCCTCTCTTCAAACAATAAAAGTTAAATATCCAAGGAATACAATTTTCTAGTTGAGTGTCCTATGATAAATGGGTGCATTATAAGTCAGGAAACTGCTACGAGAATCTAGCTACTTTTTTCAATGTTCTCAGATCTAAAGTCCAAATAATAATTTGCGTCAAATAGCTGGAACAGTGACAAACAAGGCTATACAAGGACCCAAATTTGTGTTAACAGTATGCACTGTGTGGAGGTAAGCGTTCAGCTGTGCCCAAAAGTTTGCAGAGTTCTTTATTAATGTGAGCATGTGTGCATTTGTGTGTAAGTAATTAGCATAAACAATAAAAATAAAACGCTTACAACAACCCCGACACACAAAGAAATCCACATCCACCAAGTTGTTTCAACAGCAATAATAAAAATGATAAGTGGGATAAGTGGGAGTGTTGTGTGAGGCTCACTGATACTTTAACTTGATCAACATGAGGTCAGATTGATTAAGCATTAATGGAAAAAATCTGTCAGTAAACAGCAAATGTGAAAATACCAAGCATTTCAGGATCTCATCAGTTCGAGTTAGCTGCACATATTCTAACTTCAGTGTGCAGACTGTGCACAGCAAGAGAGAGAAAGCTGTCTAACTATCATGTGTTGCATTCGATCAGCAGGACATGTAGTTTCATGGAGACATGGCATGAAGTAAGGGCCAAAGAGAAGCTGTGTGTTCATTCCGCAATCTGCTCAATGTCTATCAGCTTATTTTATTCAGATCAATGTCACGCACAAACTTTTTTTTTCTGCTGCAGATTAATTTTACACCTATGAGGGTGTAAAATGACGCACACTATAGTGCGTCTTCTTCCCCCAGAAGACGCACTATAGTGTGTCCCATTAAAAGAAACATTCATTTAACAAAAGAGCACACCAGCTGTTCTGCAGAGCTCCATCATGACTGTTCTGACACCTCAACAGAAACAGCGCAGCAGAAATCAGAACGTATGTCTTTGGTGCTGACAGTATTTTTCTTCCTGCTTTCTCCCTAATATTTCAGTACTAAAATAATAGCAAAAAAGCGGCTAGAATGTTATTTTACAGAAAATATTCAGGGATAAGAATGAGATAAGAAAGGATAGCTTTGCAAATTCAAACCTTAAAAATTTGTTTTTTGAAAACAAAATGACTATTTTTCTTAATATATTTAAATTCTAAAAGACAACACGGGCTACTCTTTAGGCGCATACTTTGAGTGCAACTGTCACTTCAAAACATTGCACGGTGAGCGGTCATTCAAATGTGCATGGAGAAACAAAAGAATATGCCAAAGGGAATTACCCTAAAGTTGGTGTTTACTTTATTTCATGGTAGAGAATCCATCAATTTAGAAAATGCTCTTTTGAAACAATTATTTGCAAGACGTAACAGAAAGCATAACGCTATTGCAAGAGATAAACCTGCCTAAAAAGTATAAACAGTTTATCAAGTCCCCATCATTATTATACAAAAAGCAGAACAATAAAAAAAAATTCTTCCTCAGAGTCAGTATCTCTGCTTAGGTTTCCCAATAAGGTGATTTAGAAACAATTCTAAATCACATTATTATACAATTCAGTGGTATATTTGAAGATCTTGAGAAAAATAGTTTCCACAATAGAGACCTGCTTGGTAATTAAGAATGGAATTAAGAAAAATATGCACATTTGGATCCTATTAAAATATTAGTTTATTTGGTGAAGTAGCAAAGACAGCTATTAAAATGACCTTTCTTTTTGGCAAACTACAACCAATTTTCAGTCTTTCCTGTTCTTCTATAGCATTGATTAGGGATTAAAACAAGGTATAAAACCATCTGTGTTTAATTTCCCAGGTAATGGGATTTTTAAAAATCTAAATAAGAACACTAACTAATGATCCCAAGGAGAACAAATCATTTCTTAAAGTGTCATCCTGTAAATGCTGATGTTCTTAAAAAGAAAAAAAGAAAACAAAAAGAAAACGCAAGCTTTTTTATTAGTTTTTCACCTTTCATGTTTGAGATACTTTGTTGCATCTTTAATGTCTTATGAAGAAGTCAAATTATCCACAATTTCTCCATTTCCACAAACAAAATAATTTGAAAACAGCTGAACCTCACCCCCTTCTTCCCAACAATAACAAAATTCTGTCTGTGTGGAGGCACAAGATGTGTGACAGAGCAAACAAAACCAAGACACTGCTTGAAGTGCAGAGAGTTAATGAAGCACAACTCTTGAGCGTATTGGTAAGAAGGAAAAAAAAAACTAATAAACAAAAGAATAGGAACAATTTATCCTTATAAAACTGCAAAGTGTGAACTAGCTCTATATTTCTCTGAGTAATATGCCTAAGGCTAAAATTTTACCATATAATTTTGGATTGGAAATCTCTGTCTAAGCAAAATATTAAAAACTGCACCAGCTAGAAGATAAAAACCTATACACTTCTAACATTTAAGGTGAATAATATGATGGTAGCCTATACCATTCTTAACTTTATTATTATCCATGTGGGGCATTGTTACTGTTCAACTGTGTTTTTGAAGACTGCTGTTGTTCTGAGTTTAACAAAAAGGCCTTTAATAGACTATTGCATGTGTTGATGGAATTAGAATGACATCTGACAATAACGTCAGATGTCACACTATTTTCCATGAAATTCTGCAACTTTAGGGGTGCAGCCTCCAGACAAACATATTTCCCCTCAAGTGTACAAAATACGCAATCTCACAGCCCCGAAAGGAAAAAGAAAAAACAACTATACAAACCATAAGGCCCAGTGACCTAAGAACTGTTAATGGAAATAATCTTATTTTATCAGATATCCTACATTAACTTCTTTCAATTTGCTTTAGAGTCTATGCTTAATGTTTTAAATGCAAATAATATTTGTATTAATAATTGATGCCACGATTAAAATGTTATATGAGTTGAACATTGTTTTGCAACGGCTGTCAGCTGAAAAACTTTCATCAATCTACTGCTTGAGGAGTTACGGAAGATTCAGCAAAACAGTGCCCTCTAAAGTCATAAAAGATAGATCAGAGAAAAGGGTTTAACATGTTCTTGCGATATAAGTGGCTCCAAACAAATGTGTTTTCTTCATTGAGTCTGATGTGCTTCAGTTCCTTACAAGCCACTATCAAATGATCTTGCTTGTTTGGTTTGAAATCTGGTGCATGCATCTCCATCCATTGTAGCATCAGAGAATCCGTGATTGACTTTTTGGTCTTTTGTAGACCGCCGGGGACTCGCACTTAACTGGATTGCGTACACCTGGCTTGACTTAGTCGCGTTTCGGCTTTTGTGAAATAGGCCTCTGGTGTTTGTGTTTTGATTTTGGTGTATGTATTTTGACTAATTCTTGAGTTTTTTTAGATCATACTTTCTATAGTTAATCACTTATGCTATTGATCCTTAAGTGGTTGTTTATATTTTAGTTCTGTTGTATATTAGTTTGTGAATTTCTTTTCTTGGTTCAGTCCGTGTACATTTTGTTATATCTCCTGTGTTTCTTTCCAGTTCATTGTTGGGGTCCGTTCTTCGTACGTTGCTTAAAACATCCGAGATCAAATGAGACATCCAAGATGATATCATCTGGCTAATCATGATCCGGCTAATTGGGTTCTTCGAACACACCTGTTGTTTAGGATTAGTATCGCTGGATTGAGTTATCTGAGATAACTGCGCGTTCCTGAGTTTGTTTAAAAGGGGAAATGTGTCGATAGTAGAAACAATGATCAGCAACGCTGCTATTGGCTGTTCAGCATGGCCAAAGAACGCCCGCAGTTTTTCTCCCAAGCAGAACACGAGCTTTTAATGGAAGGTTATGCCGAATTTGAGTCATTAATTAAAACAACAGGGAACACCTCAAAGTCTGCTAAAGCCAGGAGAGAGGGCTGGCAAAAAGTAGCAGACAAATTAAATGTGTAAGTGCTGTCCATGTTAGATGTTTCTATCACTTTCTACAGTATGTACTTTTCACATTTTAATAATTTCATATTTACTTTGTTCTTTTATGTCAGAGCCTCCACGGGAGCCACTAGAACATGGGGAAAAAAGTGAAATACAAGAATATTCTACAAAATGGTAGCCTTTAATTATTATACTGTATTTTAAAAAGCAACTTATTCCTCTTTTTAAAGGCCACTGTTAAATGAGGTGTTTGTCTGTTTATAACAGCCACCAAGAAAAAGGCTGAAAAAAAAAAACAGGTTCTTTTTACTTTTGTTGCATGAGGCATGTTTAACCCTTTCTTTTTCTTACACAAAATGACACAGGGTGCCATCCGTTCCCTATATAAATGGCATCTTCAACAAAAAATTTAGTATTTTGACCTGAAAAAACACAAATTGAACTCCACAACTTGAAAAAGAGAAAAATTGCACTAGAGATCGAGTTGCTTCAAAAGGACCTTCAGAGTAAGTTCTAATACACCATTTGACAGTAGTATTGCTGACTTTACATAACTCTCTTATTGCAGGCAAAAGATGACTTGCTGGCTTTTCTTTATAAACAATTGTTTAAATAAAATGACAGGAACTAAGCATTATTTGTTTCGTCTTTTATTAAACATTAAAAAATGGTGTTCCACAATTCTGTCCCGTCCTCTGCCACTAGATGGTCCAAGTGCACTGGCTGGACAGACTTCCCTATCTCCTCCGTTTATAAAGCTGCGATCTAATCCTGTTTACATGAAATAAGCCTGCTCGCGAGCAGGTTTAAGTTTGCGCACATGTTGCTATGACAGCAAATCCAGGATGAGTTTCGAAGAACCAAACGATCCAAGATCATGCCAAATCGTCAACAATCAAATCCAGCTAACTGAGTTAGCGACGTACGAAGAACGGACCCTTGGTCTCAGATAATCCTAATTTCCTCTTGATTACTTTCACCTGTCTTCTGCCTAAATTCCCCACCCTGCCCCAGTATAAAGTGTCTCTCATTCTTTCTGTTTCTCTGTTGGATTTTTGTGCCCTGCTTTTCTGCTTCATGCTCCATGGCTTGCTCCTTGTGTCTCTATTGCTCTGCCCAGTTCTTTCCCCATGTCTCAAGCCCTGCTCTTGTTCACAAGTTTTTTGTAAGACTTTCTTATTAAATAACTTTATTTTGCTTCCACCACGCTCTGCATTTGGGTCCTCGTTTCAAATACACAATGGGAAGGAAAGGTTTTTGTTGTTTAAAAAAAAACACAAAGAAGTAAAGTATAACCTTGCCTGCGAGCTGAATTCTTGCGGTTCTAGTGAGTTCACAATCACACGAGAATCCATATTGTACCCCTCAGTATGAGGGATTGCTGCAAAGCCATGGACAATGCAGACGACTCTCCCTGTGGCTCTACGCTTCTTCAGGAGTAAATGCTGCTTGTCTGTCATGATTTGGGGTTTTTTCTGGTTTATGTTTAAGGTATTTTGCCCTCCTTCCTTAGGTTCTCTGGTTGCTTTGAGTTTTGTCTTGTCTAGGTTCTTGTTTACTGTTAGTTTATCCTGTTTTGTCATCAGTTTTAGTCTTAGCTTTATTTTCTGTTTTAGGTTTGTACGGGCCAGGTCGTACTGTCATGAATCGGAGGCAGGGGACCCAGAATTCAGCCAGACCAGCAGAGGTTTCTTTTTAAAAAAAAGCTCTTTAATCACCAACTCAAAAATAAGGGAAAAATCCAAACAGACTGTTGAACAAAAAGATGGCACAAAAAAATAAACAGATGAGCAGGGCAGACAAGGCAGGAACAGACAGGACGGAGTGGCTCAGGTTTCTGGAGAAACAGGGGTCAAAAATCCAAAAAGCAAACCAACATACAGAACTTGTTGAGTATGGGTGAGTCTCCTCCTGCAAGTTCTGTATGTTGGTTTGCTTTTTGGATTTTTGACCCCTGTTTCTCCAGAAACCTGAGCCACTCCGTCCTGTCTGTTCCTGCCTTGTCTGCCCTGCTCATCTGTTTATTTTTTTGTGCCATCTTTTTGTTCAACAGTCTGTTTGGATTTTTCCCTTATTTTTGAGTTGGTGATTAAAGAGCTTTTTTTTAAAAAGAAACCTCTGCTGGTCTGGCTGAATTCTGGGTCCCCTGCCTCCGATTCATGACATTGTCAGGACTTTGATGCAATCAACTGGTTCCCTTATATAGGAAATTTTTGACCAATCTGTATAATCTGACCCAATCTGTATAATATGATTGAATTTGACTTTGTAAAGTGCCTTGAGATGACATGTTTCATGAATCGGCGCTATATAAATAAAATTGAATTGAAAATTGAATTAAACTGTTTGTGACGAACCAAAAAACAGTTCAGGCCAATCCCGTTGCAGTATTGTGGTTTAAGGCAGGACATACCGGTGCGATAAAAACAAGAGCGGCAGAGCCCACAGCCGAACCAACACAAACATGGCTATGCAGGAGGATGCATGTGTAGCTGCTGCCATAAAATCTGTTTTGTAAGAATGCCGGATTTCTTTTTTGATAGTAGAACAGCAAGAAGTGCCTTGACTAGGTTGTTGATGTCTGCTGCTTACGGTTTAATGTGATACAGTGATTGGCTAAAACCAACCTTTGGTAGATGGGCACTAGATGCTGCTTTTTCAAATCAGCTTGGAGAGTTCTGCTCGTTTCCCCAAACAGATTCAATGGGAGCAGTCCCAGATTGATAATGTGCAGAACATAAAGTGCTACACATTATCAATCTGGCTGGCCAGGCTAAAAAATATATACTATTGCAAAATAAATATATTTGGATTTTCTCCTAAAATATATAAAAATGAATCCTGAATTCACCAATTGCATGCACATAAACACAATTGTCCATAATTGAGAGCTTATACTGATAGAAAACAAATGTTGGAGGATCTGAAGATGGACGCCTTAAGCCTATGTTCTCACTGCTGCATATGCACATTCCTTCTGCGCTGTAAAATTCTTTAAAACACTGCAAATTCTTATTTAGGAACACAGCTTAATGTCAATGCATTAATTTATTGCGTGGGTCCGTGTTATGCGTTGCCAAGTTCATCTGATAACAAAGCCTTGCCCACAGCAAGGGAAGGAGAGAATAAATACGTGGTTCCACATGCACAAACATCCATCTCTGTGTAAAAAAACAAAACAAAAAAGGTAATCAAGAAAACTTCTCAGTTTCTCACCTCTCCCGTAGCATAATAATTTTGGGTTGAGTTTGACACCTCTTGCTGAGGGTGAAGATCTTGTTGATGATGCGGCGTGCTTTGCTTACGAGCTGCTGTGTGCTGAGCTCCAGCTGTTTGTAGCGTTGGTGAATAGATGGCTCCATCTTCCAGAAATACTGGATGGCAGACGCGTTGAGGGCGTAGAATGTGGGAAGCCTTCGAACAAAGTTTTGGAACTCTTCTGGAAGGCAGAAAGATATACAAAATGAGAGAAAAACTTGTCCTGTCACACCAAGCTAACTTTTTTTTTTTTTTTTTACATTTTTCCAATTATATTTGTCCGGTTTAGCCATGGCAAATTAGAAAGATTTGTTCTAAGGCCTATGGGATATCAAGTGCTGCAGGGCTAAATTAAAATAATATTTTTTTTGACAGCTATGCTAAAGGGAAAAGGCAGGACTAAATACAGATATGGTGTAGGATTTTTCCCCCTTTTATTAATGAATAGCCTACAGGTTTTACAATGTTCTGGATGCAAATCAGTTAGGGAGAAAAACAGGATGGACATAGAGCTCAGAGGACAATATGTCTGTCAGCAATTCAGAGCAACAGTTTACTGGATGCACGGTGAATAGAAAGATTAGATTTCTAGACATTCAATAACAACATCACCGTTGTCATCATCTTGATTGGATGTATTGAAAATCAAACATGTGCAAGACTGATTAGAAAATGACCGTGCTACTGTTTGTAATTACACAATGTTATCGTGATGTTGGAGCATCTGATTAGAAAACCAATTAGGTGTCAATAGCTTCCCAAGTGATTGTGCAAGGTGTTTTGTGTTCCTGTGAAATTAATACATTGATTGAACAAGGTTGTAAACAATATACGCCCATGTATAAATGAGTAATTGGGTACACATAAACAGTGCACCCCAAAAGTATTAATACTTCTTGGACTTTCACAGCTGCAAACTTCTATTGATTTTATTGGATTTTCTTTTGTGACTGGCCCACACAAAGTAGTACAATATTTTGGAGCGTAAGGAAAAAGAAACCTGGTTTTGAATATATCTTTACAAAAATTCAGAAAATTATAAGGCACATTTATAGTTTAAGTCAATAATGCAGAATCGCCTGTTACTCCAATTACAGTACAGTTGTAGGTCTTTTGGGGGTGGGCGCCTACCAGCTCTTCAAATTATCCACAGATTGATATTTTTGCAATTTTCCTTCTTTTTTTAGCCAGGTCTGTGACCACCAATATACAGGAAAAGTCATAGATTCTCAATTGAATTTAAGCAGGGACTCTGAGCGAGCCCTTCTAACACATACGTATAAATGTTTTCTGATGTAATTGGCTCAATTCATGTTCTAGCTGCATATTTAGTATTGTAGTTCTATTTTAAGGTAGAAATTCAGAGCATGCATGAATAATTACTGTGGTGTCAACCGATGTTCCTATCGAGCTGTGGATCACTGCAACTCCTCAATTGTTACCAGGAGCCTCTCATGGCACATCTGATTCAGGTTTCCTTTCCCAGCGTATTCCTTTAAGCGGAGAGTCATGCCCTCATGGGTTTGCAGTCATGCGATACTCATTCAGTTTCGGAATGGTGGACTGAACAGCCCACTTTGAGACATTTAAAGCTTGCAATATTTAATCCAACCTAGCTTTAAAGTTCTCTACAACTTTAGTCATTACATGACTTCTGAATAAAATTGCTTGCACTTGATTTCATTTAGGCATAACAGAACAAAGGATGCTTAATAAAAATGCATGTCAGTCTTTTCAGATTTTCTATTCGTAAAATGCAAAAGGTTATCTTTTCCTTCCTGGTCTCAATTTTGCACCACTTTCTGTTGTTCTGTCACATCAAATGCCATTAAGTAATGTGAAAATTTGGGAATAAAATACGACAAAATCTGAAGTTCAATGGGTATGCATACTTGAAAAGCACATACTTCATATGTTGGGTAGATTTAGTTGGATCATTTGTCTGGTAATATGTATAAAAAACAGGTTCTAAAGTACAAGAAAATAAATGGCTTTGTCTTCCTCATCAAATTCCCCACATGTAGGGTTCAGTGGTCTGTTTAATTTTTCATCAACAAGGATACTGTGAGCAACAGAGAGATGAAATATGTCATGCTTTGGATGCCAAACAACATCCAGCCTTCATCATCTTTCATTGTTTGAGTTATTGAAACAACATTTGTCATGACATACAATAAAAAAAGCTCAGTGGATATTTGCAAGTGTGCCGAGGCGAAGCAAAAAGATCTAACAGAAGCTATTAAAAGAAATGAAGAACAAATAACTGCAAGCAAAGGCTGCAAGGCTTGAAAAAGAAACAACCTTATAGTTCAGTTTACAGTTGATAAATTATTTGTACAAATAAATGTGCTCATTCTTGGTAATTAGAGACCACTTTTTGAACAACAATGTGGATTTATTTAAACATGAATTGTACATTCTAGCATGGGGGTTAGTGTTTGTCTGGTTTAGTGGGTTGCAGTTCTGTTTTTCTATGGTGTTCTCTGTATAAGGACAATGAAAGAAGCATGCTGTCCATTATGACTTAGGATTTTGATCAAACTTAAAAGTACATTATCTCTTCAATAAACCACGTTACTCTCAGCATGAGATCAAAGCAAATCATATCTACCATCAGCTGACAGTAGAAACCTCATTTAAAAATCATAGTTATGATTATGAATCTTTCTGCTAAGGCTGTGAAATGTTCTCCATGTGATCAAATGTGCAAGTAGATCCACAGGGGGTTCATGGGAACTTATTTCTCTTTATTAAATACAACACTAAAACTGTGCTGTTGGGGCACCGTGCTGCTTAAGTTATTGTCAAGAATGTGCTAATCAAGTCACTCTCAGCGAAGAAACATGTAGCCAGTGGGAACGCTCGCAACCAGCAAGGTGCACTGAAAACAGCTCAAGGCAAAACTGGAAATGTCTCAAACAGCGATGTGCAGAGGTGATGTGCTCATGAATGGAGCCAAGTTTCCAAAATAACACATAGAAACAGATATGCTGAAAGATGTACTAAAATAAACAACGCAAAATGGAGCCAGTGTTTGACATAACCTCCAAATAGTACACAAGACAGTTTGTCAGGTCATAAGTGGAAATTTAATTAGAAATTATCGTCTGAAATCTTTGATGTGCTATTTTTTGTCATGTTTATCACAAAACTTTAAATAAGGCTAACAGATAAAATTGCAACAACTGAGCCGTGAAGTATTATATTAGATGTTACATCACATACTCCTAACGGATTATAGCAACTGTAGTTCATTTCTGGGGCATGACAAATTCTCTTCGGGCTACTGGAGGGCCTTCATTTGACTGATTTACTGTTGATCCAGTCACATTTACACTTTTGTTTTCTGGACCAGACCATCTAAATACAAGTTCAGAGGCAAAGATGCCACCATGAGATAGACATATGAATGTCAAGGACTAAGTGCTTTGAGAATTATTTGTTTTTAGAATTACATTTAGACTGAATCAGTTGATACTTGAATGCCTCAGTATTAGGACACCCAGAAATGTTGTGGAATAAATAAACAGTGCTGTTTTAAACAGTATAGGATGTTTAGAATTTCATCATCATTAAATACTTCATGTTGAGAGTCATTTGCAGTGATTATTACTGATGGTAAATGGCTTGTACTCGTATAGCGCTTTAACTAGTCCGACGACCTCAAAGCTCTTTACACTACAATCAGACACCCATTCACACCTTGACAGTGGTGAGCTATGTTAGTAGACACAGAGGCGAGGCTGCCATATATCGGCGCCACCGGGCCCTCTGACCACCACAACGACTGAGACGGTCGGAGAGAGGGGGATCGAAACAGTAACCCCCCAATTGCAGGAAAAACTCCCAAACTCCTGCGCCACTGATGTATAAAATAAAAATGCAAAGGTTTTTTGCAAGCTTGAAACACTAATAAAATGACCTCAGGGATAGCAAATGCTGTGTGGCCTGTCATATCTGCAGAATTATCAGTGCACATGTTGTTTTTGTCAGGGAAACTAACATAAACTGACAATTAGGCATACACGGTATCGATTAATATTATAATCTAAAGTTGATTGATCTTATGGATCATCCAATGATTAATTAATAAGCAGCCATTTTCTTAAAAAAAAAACTAATCTTCCACCTGTATTAAATATTGAAAAATATTTTTAAGTATCCTTGCCCCGATATTCCCCTCCCGACAATCTTAAGGACACACCTAATATTAGGATGACTCTTAAAATAATCTTATGAGATATTCCTGGTGTGTGTGGTGTGTTAAGAGTGATCAAGAAAGCCAAAGTCCAAGTCGAGTCTGAAGTCTGAAGTCTTTTGTTTTTGCGATTTAAGTGCAACTCAGGTTGCAGTCTTGTCAAGATGCCATCTCTGACTTACATACACATACATCTGTATATGCACATTTACACATATAAAACCGAGGGAGATATGTTTGCAGCGTTTTTTAAATTACTTTTCCGAATTCAAATGTTGCTTAAATGCTGATCAGCAGCAGGATTCCTACTTTTTACTGCTGAAAAAGCTTCAGTATGGCTCCACCAAAAGTCTTATTATTCACCACATTTGCCTCCAATAGCTTTACAACTACATGGTGGAGTAATGGAAGGGGTGAACTGATTTGTTTCTTTGCTTCATTAATAATCAGTCAACTGTGCTGTCAGCTGATTAATATTTTTCCAGTGTCAGTAAAACTGAGCGTTGCATGATTTAGAACTGCACAGTTTGGGAAGTGCATCTCAACAGGGGAGCTCAGATTGACAGAACATCTTAATTGGACTGTTTGTCTATGCGACTAATACTTAAACAGTGTTAACTTATGCTGGAGGTTTACTACTTTATTGCTTCAGATACAGGAGCTTTATAGACCTTTCTGAGTTGCTCTCAAACACCAGTGTCATAGCATTGGACTGTAGCTACCCTGTGGTATTGTTCAGCATTTCACTTTTCTTATCTGTCTGCCTTAGAGGGAAAGTTCCTCCGAACAACGTGTGTGTGTGTGTTTGTCTTGTTGATAAAGAGGATTGCATATGTTTTTTTGTTGGTTTTTTTTTCTGGCTGAACTCGACATGTTAGCAGAGTTTAACTTCCAGCAGCAGGTCACTGTTGAGATGAGCGACGTCAGTGATGGGAGATGTTGTTACTACAGCACTGCAATCAGAAGAAGTGCAACAATTTGGGCAAATGTGAATGGGTTTATATCAGTTTCTATTGATTTTGACTGAAATAAGTATATTTGAGTAATAATTTTTTTTATTATCAATTACACTAACCGGCCACTTTATTAAGTACACCTGTCCAACTGCTCGTTAACACTTAATTTCTAAGCAGCCAATCACATGGCGGCAACTCAGTGCATTTAGGCATGTAGACATGGTCAAGAGAATCTCCTGCAGTTCAAACCGAGCATCAGTATGGGGAAGAAAGGTGATTTGAGTGACTTTGAACGTGGCATGATTGTTGGTGCCAGAAGGGCTGGTCTGAGTATTTCAGAAACTGCTAATCTACTGGGATTTTCACGCACAACCATCTCTAGGGTTTACAGAGAATGGTCCGAAAAAGAAAAAACATCCAGTGAGCGGCAGTTCTGTGGGCGGAAATGCCTTGTTGATGCCAGAGGTCAGAGGAGAATGGCCAGACTGGTTCGAGCTGATAGAAGGGCAACAGTGACTCAAATAACCACCCGTTACAACCAAGGTGGGCAGAAGAGCATCTCTGAACGCACAGTACGTCGAACTTTGAGGCAGATGGGCTACAGCGGCAGAAGACCACATCGGGGGCCACTCCTTTCAGCTAAGAACAGGAAACTGAGGCTACAATTTGCACAAGCTCATCGAAATTGGACAATAGAAGATTGGAAAAACGTTGCCTGGTCTGATGAGTCTCGATTTCTGCTGCGACAGTCGGATGGTAGGGTCAGAATTTGGCGTCTACAACATGAAAGCATGGATCCATCCTGCCTTGTATCAATGGTTCAGGCTGGTGGTGGTGGTGTCATGGTGTGGGGAATATTTTCTTGGCACTCTTTGGGCCCCTTGGTACCAATTGAGCATCGTTGCAACGCCACAGCCTACCTGAGTATTGTTGCTGACCATGTCCATCCCTTTTTGACCACAATGTACCCAACCCATGATCGCTACTTTCAGCAGGATAATGCGCCATGTCATAAAGCTGGAATCATCTCAGACTGGTTTCTTGAACATGACAATGAGTTCGCTGTACTCAAATGGCCTCCACAGTCACCAGATCTCAATCCAATAGAGCATCTTTGGGATGTGGTGGAACGGGAGATTCGCATCATGGATGTGCAGCCGACAAATCTGCGGCAACTGTGTGATGCCATCATGTCAATATGGACCAAACTCCCTGAGGAATGCTTCCAGCACCTTGTTGAATCTATGCCACGAAGAAGGAGGCAGTTCTGAAGGCAAAAGGGGGTCCAACCCGTTACTAGCATGGGGTACCTAATAAAGTGGCCGGTGAGTGTATATCGAAATATTGATTATTTTGAAAACCCAAACCACCACACACACATCACCCTCACCTCACAATCTGGTCTATGCTGGCCTGGTCTGAAGCTACCACATTTATTGTTTAGAAAATTATAGACAAATGTAACCACCGTGTGAATGTCCAAACATCATGTCATTCAGAGTTGAAAGGCATTCTGTGTCCCAGAGATAAACGTGTTTTGGTGCGAAATATGCAAATTAACTGCAGAACAGGAGCAAAAGTCATTGTGAAAAGAGTAGCTGAAGATGGTATAAGAAAGTCATTATCCATAGTGAAACGAGTTTGGAAGAAGTCATTACTACAAAAGCAACATAAAAAGACTGATTACAGCTTGCAAATGCACTCTGGAATAAAGACCTCAACTCTTGAAGACATTAGCTGTGGTCTAATGAAACTAAAATTAGAGTGCTGTGTTGTAATGACGACTGTTTCATTTGAAGGAAAAAGGCAAGCTTGAGATCAACTGGGAAGCACAAGTATGGCAGCCTTGTCTTTTTTATTACTGTAAGTTAAACAAAACAAGGCCAGTAACAATAGGTGAACAGACAAACACGATGGGTGCTAACATTTTTAAAGAGTCCTGTGTAGTCCATTAACTATGAGCATTGCAGTGTGTGTATTCATTGATATGGTAAAAGAAATAATTGTTAATAAGATATAACAAGAGAAAAATCTATTGCAGTAATACCAATAATGAGGATAATGATGATGATGATGATAATAATCATAATAGTAAATATAAAATAAGAACTATAATATAAAATAAGAACTATAATTACAAAGTATGAGTAGCAGAAATGAATGAAAAAGTTAATTGAAAGGTAAATACACAAATAAGTAAATAAGTAAAAAGGGTGGGGAGATTTTACTCAATCAGGATTTCCTTTTTAATAACTTTACTTGAGACTGTTGGCTTCAGAACAAGTCACCAAAGGTACAGAGTGCAGATATATTAAAAGGATGTTAAACTTATACCCCTAATTTTGTGTGATGCATTTAAAAAGACATGATGGCATTCAAATCTACTTACAACATGCTTATGCATATTAGAATTTGTTCCATTTTTAAATATACTTTTATTTACTTCTTTAATCCTTTGACTTGCATTTGTTTCTCAACGTGATGCATTAAAAAGACAATTTCTTTAGTTGGCCAACAGTGGGAGAGATGGCATATAGTGGACAGGACCACCTGGGAGTCCTACCACACCAGGCTTTGTGTTTTGTGGTGTGCTTTACTGCAGGAGGAGCTGGTGCACTTCACAAAATAGATGGCATTATGAGGTATGCACATTATATGGAAGGTAGAAGCAAGCATCAACCAGGAAGTTATAGCTTAGACACAAACAGGTCTTCCAAATGGATGATGATTCCCATAATACCGTAAAAGTAGTTACAGCATGGCATACGGACTACAAAGTCAATGTTTTGGAGATGGCCATCCCAAAGCAGTTTGTAGACAGAGCTTAAAATATGTGTGTGAGCAAGACGGCCTACAAACCTGAATCAGTAACACAAGTTCTCTCAGGGGGAATGGGCCAAAGATTCCAGCAAGCTATTGCAAAAAGCTTGAGAAAGGCACTGAAAAATCTTGACTAAACATATTTAAAAAACAAGTCTACCAAATAATAAGTATATATATATATATATATATATATATATATATATATATATATATATATATATATATATATATATATGCAAGCCATACTTGCATTTGGGGAAGAGAAAAATTTACAAGGGAAAAAAGGGTGACAATGTAAAACCTGCTACATTATATCTAGTTCATGTTTTCAACAAAGGAAGAGGAAAGAACAAAGAAAAAAAAAAGGAAGAGGCAACATAAATACAAGGATTTGTTCTCTTTTCAACCAATGATTTCTTTGCCCATCACTTCTTTTGACAATTCAGCGATGGACAGAAGAATATCACTGACCTGATGCCTCGAAGTCTTGATTGGCCATGTTCCACGAATCTCTGATTTGCAGTAAACTGCCTTCCATAGCGCTCAGATCCACCTCTGGGCAATTACATTTTGGATAGTCGACACCACACTGGCACCAGCAGTCGTTGTCCCGGCACACAAACTGGCCCTCTTCATTGCAGCCAATATAACTTAAAGCAGCCTGCACAAACCTGGATCTGAGATACTCTGGCAGTATGGCCTGGAGGCCTGAGACAAAGACACAAACAGGGCAAACACATGGATGAATAAAATTAGAGCTACACAGATGTCCTTTAATAGAAAAAGTATAGATTGCTTCTGTCTGTAACATCTATAGAATAATTGACTTAATACTGATGATGACTTTATTTGTGATGCTTGACATATGCTTGGCAACTAATACATTAATGCTAAGGTTCACTCAATTTAATTTTTACTCCACAGCTGTGCTACTTTTGTTCTGGATTATTGCTGCTTGGAATTTACTTCCAAACTTTGCAACCATGCACTAGGGGACGAAAGAAAGAGTGATTGAAGCTAAATTTGTTCTGACACTCTCATGCTGTAGTTATAAACTTGCCAGGGAACAGACACTGTGACAATTCCATCAGAAATTGGGGGGAGTTCAATTATGGATGGCCAACCTTGCAAATGAATCTTGTTTTCAGGGCTCTGAACCAAAACAGAGCTGACAGAGTCGAGGTTGTCATAGTTACTGCATCCAAGAGGGCCCGTCCTTGTTTCGGTCACCTAAAGGGAGGAAAGTAGAGCCAGATAATTCAAACTGAGAAAGAAATTCACTAATGGCAAACAAAGAGAGATAAACATGAAAACAATTATAAAAGGAAGACAGAATGTGATTGTAGTTTATATGTGACTAAATTGTCTCTTAACTTAAAAAAAAAAATATTACAACACATTTTGATTTTTACTTCAAGAAGTAATATTTGGTATAATGACTTTGTGAGTCACTAAATTGGAAATTATGTTGATGTGGATATCTCTGGCATAAAGCATGATGAGTTAGTTTGTGTCATCTCTCAAATTCATCTGTTCTTTTTTTACACTTTATTGTCCATTGTCACTTATAATGTGCTAAAATCAATCGCATGGTGGAGTGAGCATGTCCTCTTCCGTTAAATATCCACCTCAGGATGTGGGTAATTTCATGGCCCAGAGATTTGTGTGAGATTTGCAATGTTGTTACAGGACTAGTTGGGCGGAAAGATAAGAGGACAGCCAGCACACTAATTACACTAACATGTGGACCAATTTGAAAAGTGTTTCAATTAATTCAGATATTAATGGTGATACTTAGAGACACATCCAATTAATTTTATTGTCTTTTTGCATGGATTAGATAAAAACTAGGTCAATGTAGAGACACTGATACCTAGCTTTTGATGTGCGCACTTATTTTAAGAACCGAATGTGGAAAATATTTTGAGAAAGCAAAGGCAAAACAAGGCACTTAGTTGAAAGGAGGGAAAAAACACAAAAAGCAGCCAGAACATTTCTCATATTTTCTTTTAGTGTGAGATGTTATCTTGCTGGAACATGTGCCTACAGTTAAGACTTTTGGGAGCCGTTTTGGTCCTAGCAGACCTCCTGACAAGTTTCCTCAAGAGTTCTCCCAGTTTCCTGGTCTGTTTCCAGACAATATTCTCTATGTGGTCTCCCAGTCTACTGGCCTGCCTTCTTACAAAGTTCTCAAAGTGTAATACCAGTCTACTGGCCAACTTCCTCACAAGGGTTCTCCTGGCCAACCCTTTGACAAGGCTCTTCTTGTGTCCTCAACACTTGTCAGCCAGTCCCCCACGTGTAAGAACACAGAAGCTGGAGACCTGATAATTCAGCCAAACAACAGGAATGATTTAAAAGGTTTATTGAGAAACTGGTGTAGCAGGAATGGTAACTGGCTGGAAAGCACTCTGGAACCACTGCAAAGGGGAGAGAAAGGTTAGTGGCCGAGACCAACTCAGTGGGATATGAAGCACTGAATAAAAGCCACTAACCTTTTCGGAAGCCGGGAGGTTGCACTGGTCCTGAGAGGTGGATCCAAGGGCTCCATTTGAATGAGGTGAATCACTGAATGAATGATCTGCTTTGGGCAGGTTGGGTGTGAGGCAGAGACAGAAAGGGAATCTGTGGTCCAGGCGTGGGTCATTCACAATAAGGCAGAGGATTCCAAAAGGGGCAGAGGCAGACAGGTTTGGTCGTGACATGATTCAGGTTTTCAGTGTCCAGAAATCCAAGGGTAATAGGAGAGTCTGACAGGGGCAAGGCAAACAGGCAAGAATCCGCAGAACAGAACTGGTTGATATCAGGTAGGCAACCAAAAAATGCTGGATGGTTTATTCACACAATGGTATTCAAGGATGTGGCATAGACTGGCTGTAAGAGGCAGGAATATTTAGGCAGATACATAGGGGCAGATCCGTAGGTGCAGCTCCTCTCAGTGCAGGTGGTGCTGCCTAAACAATTAGTGGAACTGAGCACAGGAGAGCAACACAGCCAGTGAAAATAAACAAGAATGCACATGGTTGTAGAAGCATTACACCACGCCTACCATTTAGCCTCCAGTCCCCCATCTCCACATAAACTCTGTGCCTCCTTAGGATGACCTCCGGGTCACCTACCAGAACCCTCTGCCTCCTCAGGACGACTTCTGAGTAGCACACTGGAACTTATTTATTTAGTCTTTATAATTGACCATTGATGTACAGTTAAAATTTGCCATAGCAAAAAGTACCATGCCGCAATAACAAGGGATGTGCTGAGCTCCTTAGGAACAATGGGTAACAGGTGCCTGTTGCTCTTTTTCTATCCAGAGGGTGTTGGACTCATTGAATTTTGTTACGACAAAATGGAATTTTACATCTCTGTAGTAAAGGGTTTTTCTAAACTGGATTTACAGTGGAAACAGGAGGTATTACAGGGAGGAGCTGAAAGATCTGCTTCAAACAAGTGAGAAAAAGGTAACCCGCTCTTTTCAACCACTGTAGTACACCCAAAAGTCTGATTGCGCCACAGGATGCAGTGTTTTTCTGCTTTCTATGCCTTTTATTTTCATATTTCATAAAAAGAAAATCAGCATTGAATAGACGGAAAACATACAGGAACAGTCCAGGACAGCTCTTCTTCTCAGTGGCCATCTCCACTGACTCAGCCAAAATAAAAAAAAAAAAAAGGTAAAGCTGATTTTTTACAACCTTGTGACGGAAATAATAAAGGAGAAGGATAGGCACAACAACATTTATACACAAATAAAGGTAAGATCACACACATTTTCAATTTATTAAATATTATTATATTTTTTGCTATAAGTATTGAATTCATGAAAGGACAATCAAAAGCTTTTAGAACAACAAAATGTTTAAATTAAAGTCAAAATTGATATATAAGCATCTATTTTGAATTTATACTGTATATTGGTAGATTCAACTCCAGAGGTGTCAGTTCCTCATCATGAACACTACGTCCCTGGTTTTTACACTTCCTTCTTTCAAGAAGGAAAAAAAAACATATTTTAAGCAGTTCCAGTTTTTTCATCTGACCATTAATATTGACCACCAATATTTTTTCCTATGTTCAAACAAGCTTCTATACAAGCTGCAAATGCCCTTCAAATGTTAATTTAAATGCAATCTTTTTCAAGTGTCACACAAGTAGACAATCGCTAAATAAAAACTATCTCAAAAAGATGATTAAAAACATAGATCAGGTGGTCTGCAAATGGTCAACAGAAAAATGTTTCATCATTCTCAAGTGCTTTACAGGGTCAAGACCTTAGTCTCCTTCAAAATATGTTGAGAGAACTAAACCCAGAGTAGTAGCAGAGACGGTAGGGAAGGCTTCCAACTTTCCCCAATTTGAAGTGGCTTAAAAATCCCAAAGGAGACATGTGAAAAGACTTCCCAGTAATGAAGGCAAAAAAGTACTTTGCTAGAAAGTGGTGAAAGAGACGTGACAAATTGGAGGGTGCTAATACTAAAAGGTTTATGTAACTAACCCTCTTTGACAATTTATAAGAATATTTCTGGGTTGACTAACATTTTCTATGACCCAATTTACAACATTATCATTTGTATAGTCTCAATAATAGAGCTTTACACCTTAAAAGTTTACCATTATCAATACATGTTCTGTGACTAACAACAGTGTGTTTGCCATAGATATGCAGGAATCATACAGTATATGCAGGAAAAATGTGGTTAATGTTGTCATTTGAGGGCACATTTATGTCTACCAACTTGTCCTTTAATAACAAGCCGCTTAGAACCAGAAAATAACTATTTTTCAGTTCAATTTCAAATAAATTTTATTTATATACTGTAGCACCAATTCAAAACACATGTCATCTCAAGGCACTTTACAAAGTCAAATTCAATCAAATCATACAGATTGGTCAAAAACTTTAAGAGAAAATAGCAGTATTTATTTGTTTTTTTGCCACAGAAATTTTTCCAACAACAAGATGAAAAATGAATGCAAGTGGTTTCAGAAAGTTCCCTCTGGAGCAAATACATTCCCCTGTTTTCTGTTGAAGATTTAAATTTCAGATCAAAAAAAAGTGGACACATACAGTTTCCCTCATTCAAAAATGATGTTTTTACATAAAAAAATATGCAATGCTACAAATCGAGATGTCAAACAGAGACTATTGTTTTGGCTCCATTTTATGACATGACCACTTTATAACCATAATTTTTAGGTTTCTTCATTACTGACAGGTTGTCAAACAACTATTTGTACATGCAATAAATATTCCATTGATTTATATTTGATTCATATTCAACAATCATGACAACAATAATCACTAAAACAAGTGTTTTATCATGAGTAGGAGTGTTGGACACTCCATCTGGAAGTGATGAGGGGCATCTTGTTTTAACCGCCTGTTTCAAGTCAGGTTAATTGACTCAGAAAAGGTTCAAGTGTGTAGGAGTATGATATGAGGGGGAAAGTATACATCACACAATTTTTCAAGTTTTCTAGTTCGTATTTATAAAGCAACTGTGGTAGTAGTAGACATTTGTGGTGATACACAACAGTTATAAGCAATCACTTGTCTGTGCAATGATTGTTCAGATCTTTCTGACAAGCAGTCTTCTGAGAATCATGTTGTGTAATCATCTATTTGTCTGAGCTGAAGAACCAATAAAATAACTGCTGCAGAAATTCACACCACCTGTGATTTGTACTCAGCACATCTGTTACAGGGCCCAAAAATAACAATAAACCTTAACTTCAGGGAGGACTGAAGTACAAGACAAAAGAATCATGGCAGGCTTCGTAGCAGATGTGGAATTTCTGAAGTGTCCAATGCTAATGTAACATTTTGGAAAACAAGGAGTAAGTGACAGCAAATCTAACAAAGAAGAAGATTAGATAATGTTTTTGTTCAGCATCTGTTGCGTTGCTGTATTTACCTCTGAATTTTCAGACAGCCTTTGTCCTGCAGTTTTGCATGCATATTTTTAATTATCCCCTGCTGTAGCAACAGGAAATGATTATCTGGGAAAAATTAACATTTTGAAGCTGTTGAAGTGGATAACTGATGCTTGGCTCCACTCAAGCTGCAAACATTTATTTCTAGTATGCATTGATTGATAAGAAACTGCTCATTCTGAATTAACTTCACAGGAAACAACTGTAGATACAAATAAGGGTGTTATGATTTAGTCTGAAACAATACGGAAATTAAAAACATTTTAGTTTTACAGATGTTTAAGTCACAAATGATGGAAGACATACAAGTTAGTGTTTGAAGGTTTTTGCCCTAATGATAAGAAGAGCATTTTATTTAACATTGAAATATTGTTCCAAGATTAAACTAAATGGATTTCTTGCAGGTTTAAAGGGATATATGTATCAGATCTTCTGAAAGTAAGGGCCTAACTTATAAAAAGTTACAAGGCATTAACTACCAGATCAGCCAAGCGCAGAGGGGTTTCAGCGCCTTACAAATTAATTCACATCCCTTGGCTTTTTACCTATTTTGTTACACTCCAACCTGTGATTTAAATGCTTTTTTAAACCTTATTTTATGTGATGGATTTGCACAAAATAGCCTAAGGTGGTTAAGTGAAATAAGAACCAAAGACATTTTAAAATAATTAAATAAATAAACAGAAAACTGGCATGAGCATATAACCTTTTGCTGTGAAGCCCCTAAAAAGTTCCGGTGCAACCAATTAACTTCAAAAGTTATATAATGAAATTAAGTCCATTTGTGTCCAATCTCTGTGTGTCCTGACCTGTCAGTATAGCTACACCTTTTGTGAAAGGCCCCAGAGGCAACAGCCCCACTAATCAGGAGGCATCACACTACGAAGACCAAGGAGCTCTCCAAACAAGTCAGGGCCCGGTCAAGGAGGGTGTAGTGGATGCTTCTATCACCACCACCACCACCACCAAGTGTTAGTATTGTTTTTTTCATAATTTACATTTATTGATTCCAGATTACACTGTATATGTATGTTAAGCTCAAGTTATTTTATTTAGACATATATTTTCTAATGGGTGCACACTTTAGTTAATATCTGTCTGAATGGTTTACTTACACTTGTTTTTTTCTTTGAGGTCTGCAAACACAAATCAGCAGGAGGGTGAAGCCAGGAACATACCACTACACCAAAAGACTGAGGGGGGAGGAACTTTATTTGTTGAAGACGACCTTAGTTATTTTATTTTAATATTCACTTATTTGTGCCAAGTTAAATATGTTTTTTGCTTTATCTGTTTTTGTGTTCATATTTTTGGTTTGTTGTTCCTCTGTTATGTTGTGCCTCTCTTATGTGGAAAATTTAGGTTATTCCACTCCTATTTAAGCAGCCTCTGTTCTTTGTCTGGAGGTCAGTTTTGTTTGCATTTTGTTACTGTTTAGTTGACCTCAGTTGAGTTGGGCCCAAATACATGCTATTTATTATTTGAGTTATTTTGTATTGAAGCTTGACCCTTTTGCTAATCATTTTTGATCTTATTAAATTGAAGTTTTTCTAATTTTTGGGACACCTTTTGTCCTTATTTAAGTCTGGTCCCTTGCAGAGGGCATTAATCAGAGAGGCAGCACAGAGACCAAAGGCAACCCTCAAGGAGTTGCAGAGCTCTACAGCAGAGACCGGAGGATCTGTCCATAGGACCACAATAACCATAGAGATGGGTTTTATTGAAGAGTGGCCAGAAGAAAAGCCACTATTTAGAGTTAATAATAAGAATGCATGTTTTCAGTTTGCCAAAAAGGCATGTGGGTGATTGCCCAAATGCTTGAAGGAAGGTGCTCGGGTCAGATGAGACTAAAATGTAACTTTTTGACTACCAATGAAAACACTGTGTTGTAAATCCAACATATCATATTACTCAAGAAACACAATTCCCACAAAGAAACATGGTAGTGGCAGCATCATGCTGTGAGGATGTTTTCAATAACAGGAACTGGGAAACTGGTCCAAGTTGTGGGGAAAATGGTTGGTGTTAAATACAGGGATATTACTGAGCAACACCTGTGTCAGTCTAAGTGGTATTTAATACTAGAACAGAGGTTCACCTTCCAGAAGGACAATGACTCGAAGCACACTGCTAAAGCAATCGAGTGATTTAAATGAAAACATTTAAATTTGTTGGAATGGTCAAAGTCAAGACCCCAGTCCACTGAGAATATATGGTTAGAGTTGAAGATTGTTGTCCACAAGCAAAAAGCATCCAATATGAAAGAACTAGAGCATTTCTACAATGAGGAATGGGCAAAGATCCCAGTAG
Source organism: Fundulus diaphanus (assembly GCA_037039145.1). Classification (NCBI taxonomy): domain Eukaryota; kingdom Metazoa; phylum Chordata; class Actinopteri; order Cyprinodontiformes; family Fundulidae; genus Fundulus; species Fundulus diaphanus. The sequence continues at coordinate 16,799,983 of CM073128.1, read as the reverse complement.
CAAGTTTTAACCACCTCAAAGAAACTTATCCAAAGTGAATTGTAGCTGTAATTGCCGGGAAAAGTGGCTACAGAATACTGACTTTAGAGGGGGGGTGAGCAGTTTTGCATACTGAAGTTTTCTCTTATTTTCTCCTATTTGTTGTTTCCTTTACTATAAAAAATAACATAATCAAAGTTGTTGGCATGTTATGCAAATGAAATGGTGCAAACTCTTAAATCACTTTTAATAGGAGGTTGCAAGGCAACAAAATATGAAAAATGCCAAGGGGGTGAAAAATTTTTCAAGACGCAGTATAATCCATTGTTAATAATGATCCAAGTATTTGATGGGAGACCTTTAAGTTTATTGCGTAGCATCCAGCTGACATGAAACGAATGTTGATCCTAGAAAAATAGAGAACCACCAGGTAGCCAGGCAGGGAAGTGGCAACATATTTCTCCAGTAGTAAGCTTTGTTCTTGTGGGTAGGAGCAATTAAAAACTACAAGGGTAAGACTCTTTGGTTGGCCTGAATGCTTTAGTTAACTAATCTGGCAGGAGTGCAGGAGAAGAGTAAGTTCTGCATGGTGATGAAGTGATAAAGAGCAGATGTGCCAGGTTGCTGTCCAAGGATCAAGAAGCTACATCCATAGGAACAGGAAGAGAGAAGCTTGTTCCTTTAGTCAAGGTGGCAAAACAAGAGGAAAGGACATTTTTTCTTCACAAAAAACATCCTTCACGTGCAAACATCCTGGGACATCCTTATATCTAAGCCATGGTGAACTGATGCAGTAATTCATGCAAGAGGAGGCCCAACCAACTATTGAGTGCATAGAAATGGACATATTCTTCAGAAGCTTGACGTTTGTGCTTAAAACATCCTTTTTTTGGTCTAATGTGATATTTAAATTTTCTGAGACAATGATTTTTGGGTTTTCTTTACCTGTTAAGTATCTTAAAAATTACAAAAAATAAAAGCTTGAAATATTTTACTCTGTGTAATGAATCTCTATAAAATAACTGTTTCCCTTTCTGTAATAACTGGCAAAAATATTGCACTTTTATGCAATATAATATTTTTGGGAGATATACCTGGTCACCACGCCATTTCCAGATTTCTGACATTGCAAAATGTTTTTCAGATGTTTCACACAAAACAAAAAAAAAAAAAAAAAAATTCTATCCAGAATATGTGTCAAGAAAAACCTGCGACACAAGTAGAGCTCTAACTAGACCTGGTCAGTTCCTGACTTACCCTTGATAATGACTTGATTCTTCATACTGAATTGTTAATCATGAGTCGGTGGTCTTCGTTAACCTGGATCCTACGAGTGCTAATGCCAACTGCTGCCACAAAATGGACTCTGTACAACATTCGTATATTTGCACATTCCATCATTGCATCCTTATCTAGCACTACAAATGCTGCCGAACTCTGTTACCACTGTCGTTTTCTCCTGCACTGTTTACATTGTTTACATTTCAATTGTTTACTAGGAAATCACTGCTGCACTGTAATTCACTGCTATTTACTGTAACTTTTCAAGCTGTATGCGAAACGAAATTTCGTTCTGTACGCACTCTGTGCATACAAAATGACAAATAAAGTTGTCTAAGTCTAAGTCTAAGTCTAAATAAGCCGAATTAGTGGACCAATGGAAAATACCAGTGGATTCAATGGAAACATGATGGGCTCAGCATATTCACTCAATTCAGTTAGCAGAAACATGGTGGACTCAAAGGGTTTGGTCATAACATTTTATTGACCCAAGACAGTTGTCTCATTGGAAATAATACTGACTCAGATTTAGGTTACAGACTTAAGTAGCAGTTATTGTGAATGCCAGCAGGGACAAGACAACCCTCATCTGATGGGTGGCGCCACACCCACAGGAGATAAAGAAAACCAGAAGTCATCAGTAGCTGAAGAAAACAACAATGCAAGGTTTTTTTTTCAGGAGTAACAGCACTAACTCAAGTGATGGAAAAGAACCAAGTTAGCGAATAACTCAGGAAATCCTAAATCCATGAAATGATTATATCCACTTGAAAAAATAAAACATTTACAACTGCTTAGGAATTGAAAAAGGAAGACACTTGTTAGTTTTTATGAAGATACTTAAACCTGGCTTTTGAATTTAAGAAGAAAAATTGGGGTTTTTTTTAAATAAATTTTCCCACACCGCCAGTCTATACAATATTTATAGCTAATTCTATCTGTACTCCTTTCTATTAAAAAAATATTGCATATAAAACCACTCTAACCAAAAAAAGCAGAAAAATAAATGTCCTCCAGAAACACACACATCCATTGAAGAAAACAAATGTAAAGAAGCTAAACATCTAAGAGACGAACAGAATCTAATAAGCGTTCAATAATGGAGGGTCACACGAAATGCAGTCATATTTGATAAATTAGAATATACATGATAACAAACAGGTAAAACCTTTTAAGTAAGATTGCTTAAGTAACAATTTATTTCTTTTGACAACGGTACAAAGAAAATCACCTGATATATTTTGCAACTGTTAAAAGACGCAACTACAGCAAATCCGCTCTTCAAAGAAAGCCCCATTTATTTGCTGACAAGAATACAAGCATACGTTTAATAAAACACTAATATATTTTATTTGCCCTGAGCTCACATTTAGATTTTCACAAACTAAGCTCAATCATTCTTGACAAAAAAAAATTGATGTAGAGGATCTATAAACCCTGGCTGTATGGCCCTGCAAAGATAACCTGCCATCCTGCAAGATAAATCCATCTTCTTCGCTGTCACCAGCAAATTATTGCCAAACACTATAACAGTGTCTACTTTTAATATTTTTCCAAAGACCAATAAAAAGTAACAACTCCTCCTTGCTTGTCTAATAACAACAAGCATCCAGCCGTATCCAGCCAGAAAGAAAAGGAATACTTTTGCCACCGCAGGCAGAAAAGTTACCTTTCACGTGACATCTGCTTTTTGACAGCTACAAGGTCAATACTGAAAATCCAGACCGTGCAGACGCATGAGGAATAATGCAAGCTGGCAGCTTTGTATATAAGTTTTTTGTCTTACAACTACCATAAAAAAATGTTTTCTCTGACTATTTCTTTCACTTACTGCTATTTTTGAATTTCAACAGAATAGGATAGAGAAAGAGTCCTGCAGGAAAAGCGACGGACTTCCTTTGTTCCCTTTTTTTTATTATTAGTGCGTTAAAACAATTAATTAAATTCCAAGCAGTCTCAATGGGGGCCAACAGATTAAATTCTACTACAGACAGATGTCCGACTTAAAGTAGAAAATTGACCAAATGCAAATCTGAAGATGGCTCCTCTATGCATAGCAATGAGACCATCTGCAAAAAGAACCCAGTGGAGCAGAGCATGTGTGCACAGTCAGCCTTCTCAATTTGAAAGCTACCCTAAAATGAAGGAACTAAAAAATCAAATCCTCTTTGTATAATTTAGAACTTTTAATGCCCCTTTGAATATTTTTTTTCTCTAAAAGAGAGAAACGCTGAAGTTATCGTGATAACATGATGAACAAATGACATGGATCGGATGATGGGGGAATTATTAATGTGCCATAGCTGAGTACAAAATAATTGTGCTGACTGTGTTGAAATAACTAACAGCTGCATTTAATGGAACATTTAATTGCACTTAAAGGCTTTCCTAGAATAAGCAGTTGTGATGCTCATAAAATGGACGTGACTTGTTTAGTATCTCAATGAATTTCAGTTTGTCCTCAGGGCCTGCTGTTTGATGTATGCTTACTCTCTAAATACGCCTTCAGAAATGATTCATTTAAACATTCCCAGCGTATTTTCTTAATTGCAGATGTGTTTCTCTGCCTTTAGCACTAATATTATGAAGATTAATATCCTATCAGTCAACCTAAGTAGGTTTATTCAGAGCTTTGCAAAAGGAATGGAGAATAGGCGTTTGCTTAGATATTTGCAAAGTAACAACAGTGTTGGAGAAACCATTGCTGAAAGTTAGATTCTAAAACGATTCTTTATAAAACTATTCATACCTCTTGAACTTGCACATTTTGTCATGTTATACCAACAAAATTTGATGTACTTAATGGGTATGTTATGTAACAATGCATAATTATAAAGTTAAGGGAAACAAGTGACAAGTTTTTCAATGTACTCACCGATAATAAAAATAGCGTCTTCAGGAATCAATTAATTTGTAAATAGACTTGGCCTCAGTTTAATGTCAGTTTATAATAACAACCGTTCTGTGAAGGCCTTAGAGGGCTCTTTTAGGACAATAATGAATAAACAACATCATAAAGAGGGAACACAGCAAAAAGTTTAGGGAGAGAGTTGAGGACCAGGTTAAACAGACTTAGGTTCTAAAACATAACCCAAGCTCTGTACATCTCAGGGCTCACCTTTCATTATGACATGTGAAAAAGGAAAGATGTTGGCACAACAGCAAACAGTCAACCACATGTAATAGAAGGCGCTCTGATCAAATTGGTTGTATATTGGAATTTCTGGCCCACTTGCTAATGCTAGGTGTTGCAGAAAACTGATATGGCACAGCCCCATAAATACACACTATCCCCACATGGAAACATGGTGGTGGTAACATCATGCTGTACAAATATTTTTCTTCATCAGTGACACTGAAGTTGGTCAGAGTTAATTGGAAGGTGAATCGAGCTAAATATAAAGGTAATGGGAAGAAAACCTGGTTTTTAGAGTTGGTAAAAGGCTTGAGGGTGTTAAGACAGTGTGATGTCTTGAGAAGAAAAATATAAACATCCAACAAGAGCTACAGTTGCCTTGTAATGGTTAGAATCACAGGAAATGCATGTGTTAAATGGCCAAGTTAGAGTCTAAACCTAAATCCAATCTGTGGCATGACTTAAAAATTACTCTTTTTAGAGATGCAGTACACCCAATGTAACTGAGATGCAATTATTTTGCAAATGAGAAAAAGAAAAAAAAATCCCTCTCTAGATATGAAAAGTTGGTACTGCTATGAATTATTTTGCGAGGAACTTTACAATTTTACAAACTATACCCCACTCTTACCAGCAATAATGTCTTTGTCAATGTGCAGTTAAACTGTAAAGATGACCTTTTAGGTAATTTCTCCTGTGCTGAACCTGTTTTCCAATAGTCCAATAATTACAGTTGGAACAGGGATCTGTGAACACTACTTGAGTAATTTTAACAAGTTAGAGTTATCTCTGCTACACTTACAAAGGGAATGGCTATGAAATTAGACACACATCTGTGACAAAGACTGTTTTACCAATAAAAGCTAAATGTTTGTCTTCTGCAAATTAGTGATTTTGTTCCCAGTTGCTTTCATTTAACAAATTTAACAGTAACAAAATGCACTGCAAATTTTAATTTGACTTCTCCCAACTTCAGCATTAAAGTATTACCCATGTTTTATTTAAACTACTTGTCTTTAACTGATGTATAGTCAAAAGCAGCCTTAGTTATTTTTCAACACAGAGGTGACCCCTTAAAGCATCTCTTTTGGACCTTTAAAGGTCTTTCCAACTGACCAAGGGAAGCATTGCCTTGAAAACAGAGGAAATGCCAGCAAAGCTCCATGTACTAAAGTGTATTAACCTGCGCTTTTATTCTGATGTAGCCCTCAGGCTTCCCTCTACTAGTTGTGTTTAATCACACTGATCAAGCTCTGAATCAAGATGAAGAAGGCCCGGGGCTTGAAGCATTGATTAAATTAAGTGGAATGCGTATGGAGCTCAAGTGTGACACTTTCCTCAGTTTTTTGATTATTTCCCAGTGAGGTAGCACCACATCCTTGGTGTGTTATACTTGATTTTCAGTCACAAACTAAAAAATACTGAACACTGCACAGATGGTTTTTATGCTTCATTTTTGCTGCTGTTGCAAATATACCTGAAGTTGGGCATAGGTTTCACATCTGAAAGGTTATGCAGACATTGGAATGAACACCTAAATTCCTCCCTTGAGTTCAGCACTACTTTACTTTATTTGCTACACCAGCAGTTACTAAGGTCAAATATAGTTGTGTGTTATGCATCAGCCAAAATAAAATGATAATAGCTAATGTTTTAATGGACAAATTTAAAGGAGCATTGCGGAGGTTTAAAGGTTACATTTTTTTTCTTTCCCATACATGCTATTAAAATTGCTCGACGTGTAAAATAAGTTTTCCTCTATTTATCGCAGATGCCTCTATAAGCTCCATTAGTCAGTTCATAAGAGAGTGATCTGAGTCGTATTCTCTGGGTGTGCACGTGGATGTGGCGATCTGCACGGTCTTGTTCATCTGCCTACTTTCTTGAATCTCCTCCACCATTGACACATTAGCGAAAGAACAGGGTCGAACTTCAGCATTTATAATTTTCTCACCTCAGAAGACATTACGCCTTCAAACAAAAGTCGCGTCTTCTCTCATGTGCGTGCAAAACACCTATGTCATTTCAACTTGTCGCCAGCGCAGGCAAACTTCTGTAAAAACTCTGGGACTTGTGGTATGCTCCTTTAATGCTAGTTATGTCCCTGATGCATCTCAATAATCCAGGTAGAATATCAACTTTTGTTTGATTAATGCTGGTTATTTAATATTTTGTGTAAATTATAGTTTTATTAGGAAGTTAATGCTATGTATACACAGAATGCTAGATTTAATAAAGAAACTTCGACTAACAAATACAAGAGTATAACTTTAATGAAACAAAATGATCCCATCAGTTGGTTATAAACAACATATGCATAAATCTCAGTACACCACACTGTGCTTTTCTCACTATTCACAATGAATGAACGATCGCTAAATGATGTGCCTCAGCAAGACAACACATCACTTACCTGTTAACAAATTCAACTGATCCAGATGGTTCACAGGAACATTTATTATTTAATAATGTAAGGGACTCAACATCATTATAAGACCAGTTCAACAAGAACATCTTATTCATTAAGATTCAGCACCAGTGCAAAAATCCTTGTATGAATAATTCCACAAGACTGAATATAATGTTACAAAGGGAGCTTGTTGTTGTCGGATGTTTAAGCAACAATGGATTTCAAATTGCTAACATTTTCTGCCTGCTGGAGGAAAAGAAAGTACAAGACAACATTAATATTCCATGGTAATCATCCCTCATCTCAAAATTGCCTCATTTGCTGCACCTTCAAGAATTGTTGTTCGCTTAATCACCGCAGAATTGGGAGATGGGTAAATCCACATTTGCATTGGTGATACGCTTCTGTCGTTTTTTTTTTTCCTTCTTTGAGGATTTTGAACCCATAAACCTACTTTGTTGCCATGGCTTATGGTCTACAAGGAGCAGAAAAGGAAAAGCAAGCAAAAAGGCAGAGAAGGGAAAGAGCAGCAGAAGGAAGTTTCTAGCTGCCTTATAAATAAATAAAAGAAAAAAAATGGCAACACATATTGGAATTTAATTTTGTATGTGGTGTTATAATCACAGTGGAAGAAAACCCTCAATTTTTCAGGAAGTAACAGTGAACATGAAAAGGTGCCATGGGAGCAAATCTGACAGTGTATATTTTCTTGTTGCTTTCTATGGTTCACTTCTTTTTACTGCAACATATTAAAAGGGAAGTAGCAGGAAGAATCTAAATTCTGTAAAATTGTGACAGTGGTAGAATTCCGACTAATGCCAGGAGATACAAAAAGCTATTTTCTACCATGGAATTGTGAGGTCTGTGGGTGTGGCTTCATCGAAGAGAGAATTTATGTTGCTGAAATGTAAATTGGTTAAAGATGCAGGGATAAAAAGAGATAATCATTTATCTACCATTCGGAAAGATGGAAAACAAAATCTCTTTATGAAGATTAACTGCATTATTTTTAATACAAAGGCAATTTTAAGGTATTTTCCTGTTTTGTCACACACATGTTTTGCTCCCTGAAAGTGGGGCCCAGTAGGAATCTATTTTATTATGCTTGAGTTTTACTTTGACTCAGGCAAATGAGCTGTGACACCACATGACTGACTGAACACTCAAGGATGGCACTGCAAATTAGAATAGACATTCCCTTTCACACCTCTTCGATGCCAATGATTTTGTCTTCAATTTTTTTCTTCATAAGAGCTAAGACTTTAAACTATCCATGAAAAAGTAAGCAAAAAGTTTTCCTGTAAGCCTGCTGCTTCTTTAAACCTTGGCAAAAAGGCCCTTTTGATAAAGTCTTTTCATGTCCTTGTCTCATCTCTTCTGTTCAGTTGCATATAACACGCTAACTCATACCACACAGTGTTTGACAAATGATGGAGGCTCTCAAAGGAAATTACTGAAATGGAAGGACTGATTCATCACACTGTGTAACAGCAGTGCAATTTTTTAACCCTCCTATCTCATTTTTCCTTTTTTGATTATTTTCTGCTGCAGCGCTTAGTCCTGCAGGCTTTGAGGTCAGGCATTTCTGCTATTTAAATATGTTATCTCCTACAACCAGGGGACCAACATTCTCCTTAAAGGCTGCTTTGTTTTGGCATCCATCTTTATTGGGGTAAGGTTAGGGAGCCTTTTTTGGAATAATAGTGGCAGCTGATGCTGTGAATATTTAGCATCAGTCAACTGAAAGTGCCGTAAAACAAATGCACTGCTAAGGGCTTTTTTCTATATTAATCTCAATCAGAGGGGTTTTTAGCAGCACTCTGGTTCAGGGGTGGCAACCAAATCGGCTCACCATCCCCCTGCCAAGTCACTTTAGAGAAAGTACAGTTTTATCTCTGATGGACTCTATAGTGGAGCATCACAAAAGATAAGTCAATGAAAAATGGGTTGCAGCTAAGAAAAAGGCAGACAATCTTCTTTTTCAAGCTCCATGTTGCAAAGTCTGAAAGAGGAGAATAGAATTACGTTCCTACCTTTCAAGCAGAGAGCTAAGAGATCCTAAATGTATGTTTCCACCCACTCACAACATTATGTTCCAACAATGTACCTGTGATGTGTAATAGAAAATGCTGGCCAAGGATAATAGAATACGAAATAGTTTGCAGAGGTACTTGTGTTTGTGCTAGGCATTTCAGTGTAATGTTAGCATTACAGGCATAACATAAATGCCTCCTTTTCATTCTCATTTATTTCAGTATAATCTTTTTAGGAAGGAAGTTAATATTAAATCCAACAATGAGAAACCTTTAATTAATAATATCTATGTTTTAAAAAGACTAAGCAATCACTGGATCTACAGCAAACTGTTTTTCAAAGAATTCTGGTGGTACTTTATAAAAAATGCACTCCTTCATTTGACTGAATTGTGGTGTTTGTTTAGTTTAAAACAGGCTACAGGGTCTCCTCACCCATAAACACATCGTGTTGATACCTTGGATACAAGATACAAAAACAGGCTAGAAAAAGCTCTGTACTATGGCATCAAACACACTTACCTTCCAGGTTATGATTAAAATGTGAAAATATTAAGTAGAATTACTTAAATGGACCACTACAGAGCAAGATAAATGGGTTAGCACAGTATGTAAAAATCTAAAGTTTTCATTGTCACAACGGCAGCTCTTTCAGCCTGGGCAGATCACCATGGTAACTTAGGCTTAACACCAGTTTAGAGGAGGTGACCCTCATATTTTTGGAATCTAAATTTGCTGTAAAAACCAACTGCCCTTTCACTTATTCTTCACAGTGAGGCACCATTTTGCCTTCCCACTGCGTGCTTTCAAATAACATGTGGGTGTTGCAGAATCAGATATTCTACCATAATGTCTAGAGCGGATATATTCCAGCATGCAGGTCTCACCCAAAAGGGCTTTGCATTAGCGACACCATATAGGCTTTCTTTGTAATTTTTATGGAGACGCATTATTTAAATAAAATAGCAGATTAAAAGTTAAATTATTACATATCATATGCAATGGACCCCACTCTATCATGTCGTTCAGCTGGAAGATCAGAACTATTTTTAAGACATAACGACATCCTGACTTCAAATGAAAAATATTAAGCATTTTAATTGGAGTTTTAATGGTGTGGCGGTGAGGGATAACATTAAAAATATAATTTTCTCTGTTATTATGATGATTTGTTCTCAGCAATGACTCTCTGATATTAAAATTATATTAAACATAGATAACATACAACTTTTTATATTTAAGGACATGAAGACAAAATAATGCCATAAAAAACAAACAAGTAGGAGATGCTCTGCAGCAGTGCAGCAGCTAAAAAAGCTACAAACATGAATAAACACGTGAACTTATTGTAGTTCAGAAATGCAAATGCATCAGTGCTGTTGTAAAGCAGTTCAAAAGCTTAGTTTGAGATCATGGTTATCATTTTCATTAAAGTGACATAAGTGCTAGGCACAAAAATGCTTAAATGAACATGTTTATGAGTGCCAATAAGCTCTTTGAGAGACTTAGGAATTCTTTTAAATGCCAAACCTGAACAAAGAGCAGCCCTGCCTGGCACAGTTAAACAGCAATATATTTTGGAGTGAAAGCTCCTGAATAGAAAGCTCCCAAATTCTGTTTAAACTGAATCTTTTTTTATTTTTTATTTTGTAAGTACAACTTGTGCACTAAAGAATATATGTCTTGTAAGGTAAAACCATTGTTTAGTTTAGTTCTATTTATTTGATAGGGACAAGTGTATGCATTAAACATGTAGACACTACAACATTTATAGCCACGGCTAATTTACAACGTCCGTCCCTTGTCGGGCCTTTAAAAACAACATGAAAGAACCAAAACAAAATCAACATCATATAAAAGTCCGATTTAAAGTAAATTTATTTAGGATCAAATATGTCTGCAATGTTGATCCCTTTTTAAAACATGTTTCAATTTATTTTTAAAACCCCAAAATCAAGGTCCTGTTTCAGCCAAAGAGTTCCACGATTGGGCTCCCTGGACAGAGAAGGCTGACTGCCCAAAGGAGGATTTTTCTCAAGGAAACTTTGACATTTCCATTTGAAGCTCCTTGTGTGATGGAACACAGTGATCTGAGTGGGACTATGAACTGTCTGAGGACATCATGGGCCAAATAGTGTACACATTTATGCATTCATTTTAAATGGAAAAACTTTACAAAGTTTTCAACACCAAGAAAATGAAGTCTCAGCAAAACTTCACAATGGTGTGTTCGGATGGATTTTCTGTCAAGTATTTTCAGTGCTCCATTGTAAATCATTCTCACTGGTCTGTTGTTGTTGCCTGAGATCAAGAGGTTGTACAGTAGCTGAGATGAGAAAAAAAATAATAGTATGCAGGAAGGATAAACAGTCTCTTATGATTTTAAAGTTGAACAAATTAGCTTGGGCTATTCTTGCAATATTTTTGATGTAGCTGTCAAATGATAAATGACAGTCTAGAATCAGGCCCAGGTATTTCATTTCTTTAACTTGTGTAATATGTTGACCATTTATCATCAGATGCAATTTTTCTGGAAGCAAAACAAACTGACATTGTTTAGCTGACATGTAAAATAAGTGCTGCGTTTTGAAACCAGACTGACACAGCATCTAGATGGATCTGCAGCTCAGCAGTTATGGTTTCAATACCTTTATCGCTCACATAAACTACCGCATCATCTTCATACATTTGAAAATCAGCCACAGCAAATGTTTTTTGGCAAGTTCTTAATATATAGTGTGAAGAGCCGTGGCCCAAGTATTGATCCCTGAGGGACACGTTTTTAATGTTAAGAGAGACGACTTTTCATTATGAATTACTACACATTGCTTTATCTGTTCTAAATATGTTTTGAACCACTGCAGTGCCATTTTGTGAAAATTTAACTTGGATATTTTATGTAAGAGGACATTATGATTCAAACGCCTTTTTGAAATCTAAAAAGACCAACCCGGGATTTAATTTGTCTCTTTTCACTCCAGATTTCACACTAATTTTGTTTTCTAAAGACTAGAAGACTAAAATATGTGAAGCACAGTTGTATTGACAATAAAACACAAATTTTATGAGCAAACAGATTAGGAGAGAATTAAACATATTGTTTTTGCAACCTGGACTTTTCCATCTTATTTACACACAATGACACTCTGATGTGTTAATTGCCGCATGACATCATGATCCATTTTCTTTTAATCTTTGCTTCATGAAAAGATAGTATTGGATATTCACTAGTTCATGTAGGAGCTGTGTATATAGTTCTAAATGATTAGGTGAAATTGTGATCTTGTGAAACACTAAGAGGAATGGACCAAGTTAAAACTATGCAGGTGAGCTTATTTTTAAGATGTATTTCTTTCACAACTTCTTAAAGTGATTTATAGCAATATAGCCTTTTTCAGCAACAGGACCTACTTTAGGAGGAAGACTGCACTGAGTGGAGCATACGATACGTGCCAGCAGAAACAGCTTTGTAACAACGGCATCACAGTTTCTATGCAATATGAACTCATGATTCTATGATAAGCCTTGATCTCTTTGTTTCTGTCAGACCTATTGAACCACCTATGCCTAAAGAACCTGGAAGTTCTAAATCTAATCTTTACCCTTTTATAAAGTGTTGTTTTGATTTCATGTTGAATACTATTAAAAAATGTATTAAGCTCAGTCTTTAGCAACGCTCTATTGACTTTTCTGTTTTCTGAAGGGTGGTAAATGGCTTATACTTATTGCGCTTTACTTGTACTTGTATAGTGCTGCCAAAGTGCTTTACACTACAGTCAGTCATTCACCCATTCACACACACATTCACACCCTTACGGTGGTGAGCTATGTTAGTAGCCACAGCTGCGTTGGGGCAGACTGACAGGAGCGAGGCTGCCATACATTGGTGCCATCGGCCCGCTAACCACCGCAGCAGACCATACAGGTGAAGTGTCTTTCCCAAGGACACAATGACTGAGATGGAACTGGCAACTCGCCAGTTACAGGACAAACTCTCTAACTCTTGTGCCACCGTCGCCCTATCGCTCTTATCTTCTGACGTAATTTTTCTGATATCATGGAATTTGGTATTAATATTTTTTAAATTTTGTTTTAGAACGACATGCCTTGCAGATGTAAAAATCCTCCAACCTGTATGATCATAGCATTTACTACCAATTAAATCCAGTAAGTAAGTGAATATTTACAGAGAGGGTCTTGGCTTATGGATATGGATTATTAGAGCATATTTCTGCCGCACATCCAGTCTCAAAACTGTCACTGCAACAGCAGATACAGTCAGAGAAAAGAAATAGGCAGAGGAAGCAAACAGTGCTTCAGATTGGTGTTTCAGTGGGTTACTGTTATTATCTGCATTCCCTGACATTAATCTGTTGTTTACCACAAGCAAGTGTACGCACCATAAAGCCTTGTGAGGAAAACATTTCCTTAGAAAACCTAGAGATGTCTGCGAGAAACACAAACTCAGCTTATTCAGCTCATGGGGTCTGATAACAACTGACACAGTGATGAATGAACTCATCCCGAAGTTATTAAGCAGTAAAAGATGCAGAGTGATATTTAGATCATAACCATATCTTTATATGCAGAGCATGCTATCACATGTGTGAGCTTATGAATGTACACATGAAATAGCAAGAAGAGAAATAAAAAAGAACCTCCTCCATAATGTCCTCTCTTGGTCAACTATCTCATGCTTACCAAGCCTCCATATATCCATAAGTTCACATAATGTGATGTTTGCAAGGAGACAAGCAAAATTATTGTAATCAACTGGAAAAAAGCAACAACTAGTTCTCTAGAAAAATAAGGCAACGGAGAGTGAAATAAAATGCATGCTCAAAAATTGCATCACTGATGTGCTATTGTACAGATTCCATCAGATTTTTCTCTACCTCTCATTTGAGAACATTGTTGACCTGTTGGGTCAACAAATTGTGAGTAAATCTGATTTACTAAAATGATACCGGGAGGTTGCACTGACCTAGAGAGCAAAAAAGATCTGTGCTTCCATTAGCTTTAGCATTAGCTTTGGGTTGCAGAATACTCCTGCTACAATTTGAATAGGGTGGTGTCTGATCTGGATGATGTGGCTGTATAACTGGATGATGTTGAGGTCTACAGAGACACTTGGGAAGACCATGTTGGTAGTATCACCAAACTTTTTAACCATCCTAGAGGTGCACATTTAACCATTAACTTTACTAGTGTGAGTTTGCTAAGGCATCTGTCACTTACATAGGTAAGGTAGTTGGCCAAGGATGTGTGGGCCACACTTCAGGCTGAAGTTTTTTTCTATTGAACAGTACCTAGTGTCAACAAGTAAAAAATTAATTTATGCATTTTCTGGTTCTGGTGGGCTACTTCTGCAGTTTCTATCCAAACCTTTCAACTGTGGAAAGTCCCTTGTACCACCTTTAAGGAGCAAATTTTGACATGGTTTTGTCAACTTCTGGTCAGCAGGTTTTTGACAACAGTGAAAAAGCTCTACTTCAGTTTTACCACGGATCATTCATTTTAGCTGCAGGTCGATGCGAGTGATGTTGGTACAGGTGCCATACTACTGCAGCATAATGAAAATGGTTTTCAATATCATGTCAGTTTACAATCCAGGCCTTGTACCAGTTAAACGATTCTATGATTGAAAAAGAAACAATGTCCGGGCACTATAACATTTTGCTGTTTACCTAGAGTCCATTGTTTGCAATGTAGTCCACAATCCCATCACAGATCTGAATTTGTTGCATCATCCAAGTCGCAGATTGGTGCACTGGTTTTTGTTTTAGCAGTTGTTTTTCTTTTTTGCTAACATATTCACCACATAAAGGTGCTTGATAGCTCGTGGCAGAAGTCTTGTCATGAGCTCATCAGTTGTGCCTATTTACTTTGTGCACTTTGATCAAAGCTTTCCATCACAAATGTTTACTTAGATAGTTGATACATAAAGGGGTCTGACCAACATGTGGCAGATCCCTTGTCATGAGCCCCTATGCTCTTATGGTATGTCTCATCACTTTGTGCAATTTGATCAAAGCTTTCCTCTCCCTCCCCCTTGCATCGTTAAAGTGCTTCTCTGAGCACCTGGGGCTACTGGATTACACTTTATGGATGGAGGGTCGGCGAAGAAAATCTATGTTGACTAGGGCAATGTCTGATACTGAATGTAAATGTAACAAGATTAAAATGGTACTGGTTTTAACTTTGGTGTTAATTGGTTTTCTGGTGGAATATGATTTCTTTAACAGTGGGAAGGGTGGCGTGGGGAAACACCTGAGCCCCGTGTGGTTCAAATCTAAAAATGCTATAATCCCATGATCATACTACGACATACTAATATTCCACTGAAATCCATGGCAAATAAATTCTCTTCTGTTGCAATATATATAATAAATGATTATATTATTCTTTTCTACCTTTATGTGCTGCCAATAATCTATCAAATTGTCAACTACAAATCAACATATTATTAAAAAGTCACATTAATAACCCAGGCTTGTAAATCTCTTAGATGGTACTGACAAAATGTATTTCCTGTTGACCGAGAACAGAAAAATGTCCATATCTGTGCCTTCTGACTAGGTAGAAATGTTCAGTCTATACTTTAAATTAAGGGAAGTTTATTTTCAATAGTACCTTTGTTTATTCTTCCATATTTTTGGAAATGTGATCTAAAACAGCACTAAATTATATTAAGACAAACTTCTGTTTAACAAACAGACTAAACAACAAACAGACTAAACAACTAAGACCACCCTATGCAGCATGTCGGGAACGATGGCTAATTATGTAAAAGAATTAGCCAGTTGAGATATTTGCCCTTTCATCTCTTTTTCACAGGTTATAACATTCAGTCAGTAAATGTATGAAACTGATGTTGTATCAAGGACAAAAAAAAAAAAACGTGAGTTACAATTGTACAGTTTTCTTGACAAATGTATTCGGTAATGAATTGATTGCCTCATTAAAGATGTCTCTAATTTCTTGCTATAACATAATGAGGTCTTAAAGAGCATACATTTTTAATGGTTCATTAATTAAAAGCAACAAGAAAGTAGCTTTAGATTATTAGACTGTGTGTATATTGCAGATTCTCAATGTGTCTAAACAAGTGGTGTACTGTATGTTTAAGTAGCTTTTCACAATGATACTAAACATTTGGAGCACGTCAAAGTTTACTTATTGTTGTGAGTTTTTTCCATCAGGTGTACACTAGATATGATAATTACAATGCTAACTCTGTTAGTTTTTGGTTTACTTGAATTGTTGCGATTCTTTCTCAAGAGATGGAACATAATCAAAAGTTTTTACTTCAAAAGCATGAGTACAGATTTAGTCAGTCAGGTACTTGTAGCCTGTAAATTAGTAGAAAAATGTGACATATGGAATCTGTATTGTGTTTGATTTGTATGAAAGCACAGTTTAATAGGATGCAAGTACACCGGTCTCCTAAAATTAGTTGATATAGCATTGAAAATCCATTTGTTAAATGAGTCTACACAAAAATATGTTTTTGGACTTAATTCAAAATGACAATAAAAGTACCATTGCACTCAACTGCCTGGGAGAAATAGGTGCACTTGTTAAAATAAACTAAATCTGCAGATTGTAAGGTTACCGATAAAATAGCCTATGCCCTTGTGGTGGCCACAATTTTCTTTGCTCCTTAGTGAAGGAGATAATCCAGACCAGTAGGCCTGTGGGAATCATACAACTATTAAGTTTATACAAGTAAAAAAAGGCTCCTTGTGAAACAGATTTCATGCAAAGGCCGTAACCATGACTGAAATTCGATCCCACAATGTGTATAATTAAAGCTGGTATAATCTAATTGTGTTATTGCCTTCAACAGAAGCCTGGTGGGAAAAAAGGTTTGTACCTTGATGGCAGTGGAGGCGATCTGAATGTGGTGCAGCTTGTGCAAGGTGCTCTCTCTGTCGATGAAATAGGAGGCAGCCAGCTGGTGCAGAGCTTCCAGCGTCACAGCTGTGCCATTGGATTCACTCGCTTCAGATGTCCGACTCAACTTCCGCTTGTCCACAAAGATCATTAAAGACTCTTCCCCTACAGGCCCAGACACAGACAGTGGCACATGTAATAGCTTCATTATTTATGAGTCATACTCCTGTGAATACCCATAATATTTTTTATATATATTATATAACCTGAGCACATGTAGCTATTCATTATAAAACCACAGAAATTTGAGGGTGAAGGAGCAGCTGAAAAGCCATATGTGTTTGTTTTATTTCAGCCTAAATCTTAATACGATTAAGTGTTGATAAAATATATGAAATATATAAGTCGAGGGGCTTCGTAAAAACATGTACTTCAATAGAACTGAGCAAAAACTCCCCAAGGACAGTGTATTGACAGCTTGCCTAAGGAGTGAAAGATCGATGCAAAAATCTGTTCTAATGGGATTAGGTTTTCTGGGCAAAGTGGTTTTCATTTGCACAGACACGAGACTATTGGTGATAGTCTGAGGTTAACGCGTCTACAGCAAATTTGTTCTCCAAATTTAAAATAATAAAGTAATTGATGCAGGTCAGGTTATTGAAATATGATTTTACTCATGAGTTTGCAGTTTGTTATTTTCTCATTTTATTAACACATATTCAATTGCAGATGCATCTTTTATAAATGCATAATTTGACAATTTTGAGTGTTTCTTATTTTATAACATAAAATAGTTTAATGTGCTGCAGGTGCTTTGATAGAAGTAGTAGCTGGGGAACCACTTAAAACGAAGGAATCACAACATGTTTCCCTATTTATGCACAATGGTAGTGAAAGAGTGGTGAGTATTTGTCTTATTTTTATCAAACTTGAAAGAGAGCATCAATATATGTGCTGTTGGTTGATGCATTCATAGACTAAATATGAGGGACCTCTTTTTTTCCTATTCCTTAAACACATTAAAACTAAGAAATTTTTTTTAGTGTTTGACTTACCTATTATTAATCAAAGTTGATCAAGGGAAAATATTATATTTCAGTATTTGGCTGATTGATTTATTCGATAAAAAATATGAATTGTTACTTAAGTGCTCCTGTTAATTTTCAAATGATGTTCACGTATCCCAAAGTCTTTAATCTATTGTATAGTATTTCTGAAAAATGTATTGCTCATCCTCAAACTTTTTTTTATTATTTTGCTCAAAGACATTGTGGAGTTTTTTACTTAGTCCGCTGTTTCATACATTTATTTTGTTTTTCTAGGAACTAAATTATCCTCTTTGTGACACAAAAACACAACTACACACTGGAACCCATAGCTTCATGCTGTTCCATTGATCCACAAGTGGTGGTACTACCCTAGAAAATAAGGGGAAAAAAGCTGCAAAAGAAGCCTGTGAGCTTGCGGGTACAGATGAAAATGTAGGATTTGAAACACTTGATCTAGTTTATTCTCTAAGACTCAGAAGGTGCTGTTCTGTCAAAGCTTCTGGGATACTTTAACACACCAGCTGCTGTAATATGACTGAAAAGGCACAAACACCATAGTGTTTGCAAATATCGAACAATGGTAAATCCAAACGTTCCCACAAGTTACATAGAGAAAAGACTAAATCCAGAATTTATTTTCCTTTGTGGTTGGATCCTAAGAATTAGGCAACAACAGACAACAAACTCAAATGAGTTCTCCAGTCTATATGGGGTCCGTTCTTCGTACGTTGCTTAAAACATCCAAGATCAAATGACACATCCAAGATGATTTCATCCGGCTAATCATGATCTGGCTAATTGGGTTCTTCGAACACACCTGTTGTTTACGATTAGTATGGCTGGATTGAGTTATGTGAGACAACGGCGCGTTCATGCGTTTGTTTAAAAGGGGAAATGTATCGATAGTAGAAACATTGATCAGCAACGCTGCTATTGGCTGTTCAGCATGGCCAAAGAACGCCCACAGTTTTTCTCCCAAGCAGAACAAGAGCTTTTAATGGAAGGTTATGCCGAATTTGAGTCATTAATTAAAACACCTCAAAATCTGTTAAAGCCAGGAGAGAGGGCTGGCAAAAAGCAGCAGACAAATTAATGCGTAAATACTGTCCATGGTAGATGTTTCTATCACTTTCTACAGTATGAATTTTTGCATTTTAATAATCTCATATTTACTTTGTTCTTTTATGTCAGAGCCTCCACGGGACCCACTAGAACATGGGGACAAGTAAAAGTGAAATACAAGAATATTCTACAAAATGGTAGCCTTTAATTATTATACTGTATTTTAAAAAGACACTTGTTATGTCAAGAGATCCAAATTTCAGTGTCATTCCTTAGACACGGGAAGTAAAGGACATGTGCAAACTGGGAATTTTAACAAAAAAAAATCTTTATCCATAAAAAATGAACATTTTCCTTTTCCAAGTCATCCACAGTTTACACGGTAAAACTGTATTGCTCCGTGGCTAGATAATCCATCCATAGTTTTTTCTAATACATATACGGCTCGACAGGAAGCAAGCCTTTCAAAGTAAACTAAACTTCACAATAAAATGGCCCGAACAAATCTTCTTACTGAATAGGATAAAAATAAAAAGCAAACCATCATACAAATAACTTAAATATTTTAGATTTATGGCTCCAACACCACCTTTTCCTCTTTAAAAGCCACTGTTAAATGATGTGTTTGTCTGTTTATAACAGCCACCAAGAAAATCTCTCTACAATTATACTGTCGCGCTGCGCTCAAGGATCCTGTCTATTGCGCAATACGCGATTAATTCGGAAAAACTCTGCAAATTATTCTTGCACCTTCCGCAACAGGTTGCAGTCGTAAACATGGACATGGCTACGGCAGACTTCCCTATCTCCTCCGCTTATACAGCCGTGATCTAATCTTGTTTACATGAAATAAGCCTGCTCTCGAGCAGGCTTAAGCTGGCGCACATGTTGCTATGACAACAAGTGCAGGATGTCTTTCGAAGAACCAAACGATCCAAGATCATGCCAAATCGTCAACAATGAAATCCTGCTAACTGAGTTAGCGACGTACGAAGAACGGACCCCTGGTCAGTGTTTATAGCTCCACTATATGTTCTCAGTCATCACTGAATGCTTAAATTTGTATACAGAGTATCTCCAAAAACACCCTTTACTAGGTTTTAAGGATTGCAAAGTCACAGTTTCTTAGTCCATTTGTAATATTCTGGGTTCTGTTCTGGTTTATGTTTAAGGTATTTTGCCCCCCTTCCTTAGGTTCTCTGCTTGCTTTGAGTTTTGTCTTGTCTAGGTTCTTGTTTACTGTTAGTTTATCCTGTTTTGTCATCAGTTTTAGTCTTAGCTTTATTTTCTGTTTTAGGTTTGTACTTCAGGGTTGTTTTGTTCTTTATTAGATCATGTGTAGTTTGTTTCTGTCCACTTGTCTTGTCAGCTTTTTAGATTTGTCTGATCTGTTGTTTTGAGCCTCAGCACTGATGTCTGGTCTAATTACTTATTCTGCACACCTGCCTAACTCCACCCCTGCTGCAATCACCTCTCACCGGTTTCACCTGCGTCCACCTCTATATAAACTGTTCAGACCAGACATCAGTGCCAGGTCGTCTTGTTGAGTGTAGGTGAGTCTCCTCCTGCAAATTTCTGTATGTTGGGTTGCTTTTGGATTTTTGACCCCCTGTTTCTCCAGAACCCTGAGCCATTCAGTCCTGCCTGTTCCTGCCTTGTCTGCCCTGCTCGTCTGTCTATTTTTATACCGTCTTTTGGTTCGACGGTCTCTTTTGGATTTTTCCCTGTTTGTTTTTGATTTTGTTATTAAAGAGCTTTTCCTTTGAACAAACCTCTGCTGGTCTGGCTGAATTCTGGGTCCGCTGCCTCTGTTCATTACACCATTTCTTAAAAAAGGTTCCACTGAAAAAGTAAAAAATATTTTACTTTTATTTTTAACTACTTTATAGAGGTGGGACACAACTTAAAAGTGAATCTACTTAATGTGGGTCTTTGTTATGAATCAAGATTAACAAGTTTTTATCAAATGGCAACATTTTACACGATTAGCAATGTTTTTCAATCAAACCATAATTGTTGTACACTTCGTTTGCAGACTGAATCAAACAACACACATACACAATTTGTATCATCATGATCAACAGCAATTTTTATCTCAATTTCATGGAAACTATATGGTTAAATGAATCAAAACATGAAAGCCAAAACATTCCAGATTGGCAGTAAGCAGAATTTGCTGGACCAAAACAACGGCTATACACTTTATACTCTTCTAAATCATATAAATATGTTGGGAAAAAAGTTAAATACCTCTGTATTTCACAGAACAGGGTTTCTGTTATTTTTTATTTTATACTCAATGCTACTCGTATCTTAAATCAGTCAGTGCATTACAGTAGAAATGTGATTTTTTTTTTTATTTTTTATATACATTCAGGTTATTTGTTCTTAACGGCTCAACGCCAGTCTGAATGGTGCATAATTAACCTACAGGCAATCAAGTAAAACTGAAAAACCCAAGCCTGACTGAAAGCATGCTGGGGGAGCAACACCAACACATGTTCGGGTGTTTTTCTGCTTCTGACTTGGCAGGATGTCTCATTTCGCCACAGTTAATAAAAATCATCTGTGAAGTTTACTTTGGAAAACTTAACGTACACTCATGTTTTCCAGTGCATATTGATCACATAAGTATAGGTCACTGCCCTCTGCTCTCCACCAGCCACCGGCCAAATGGATGTAGGAGGGGGAGAGCCACACACAGATTAGTATCACTGATTAGTGATAGTATTAGTATTACATTAGATACAGCTTAGAATCACTGCCTTCACTTGCATATCTATCTACTTATTTCAACACTACATCACATGGTAAATGGGTTTACTTACCACAGTGGTATTAAATGCATACATTCTTTTTAAACATTTTCTTTTTCAACAATCAGTTAATCAAAATCTATGCAATAAAGTAGCAGTCCTAATAATTTACCTGCAAACCATTCAAAACTTAGTTCACATGGGGGGGGGGGGGGGGGGGATTGCATCAAGGTTCATAACTGACACTAAGATAAAGATCTGACTTGTGTATTATGGATTGAGTTTAGTATTGTACATATTTCATGAAAAAGAGTTTACATCTTTTTAGTTGCAAAGAAAAAAGAACAACACCATGTTTTTGGCAAGGCCCTTGAAATATTAAACATCCACAGGGCATCAGTAAAGCAGGATAGTGGTGATACTGTGATCTATTTGACATGATGCAGAAGTTGTGTTTCTGTCTTTTAGTTTCCAGCAGATAATGGGCAACTTTGCAATTTCATTTTTTAACACTGTTGGTTTTCGTCATTTGAGAGTTTCCGCACAAATACAAAAGATGAAAGCAGTCTGCAAAGGAGCGAAGGGGAGGAGATTGTGCACACGATAGCAATGGAAGCTGTGCAGCACATTGCAGTACTCTGGCTAACTAGATCTCTATTGTTCTTGAAATGATCCAGTGGCATTTTCATGTCAACAGAAGCTTCAATGACATTTTTTTTGCATGTTCAATAATGGGATATGAGCCCCAATAACTACAAACAATTTCACACAGTGAGTACAGTCAGTTTCTCATTTTTGAGACCACAACAAAACCTGTTTCAGTGTATTATTCTAGTATGGTTACCTAAGAAAGACATTTGAGAAAAGATTTTTTTAAGGAAATCCATTAATTTAGTTAAAGTTAAAGAGTCATTGGGACCAACGGTGCTGTTATTTTGGCTTTATTTATTGGCATTTTTATCCCTAACAAATTGAATTGTCAATTTACATCAAATGTATTTTGCTTCATTTGTTTTCATACCTTTGTCAGATTCCCAAATTCAAGCAATGGTAAATTGTATAAAATCATTGATAAGTATTTTTAACTATGTGTAAAAAGAAACAGTTGCTCTGTGTAATATGAAATCCCCATATCTCTCCTTAAAACTCTGTTTCTCTCTGTCTGTTAAGCTTGCTCAGTAACAGGAAAGAGAAATACTACCAATGTTGTTTTATTTACCTCCAAGCGTTGCAGAAAGCAGGAAGTGAGTTCCGTATTTCCTGATGATGTTGTCAGTGATGGCCCTGAGACTGGGCCTCCTGCCCAGCTGCCTAATGGTCTGGAGGAAGTCTGGGTCCAGCGGCAACGAAAAGCCATTGTTTTCTTGTCTCTCCAGGGCCAAGCTGTTCACTTTCCAGCGGCCAAATTCCCTGCAATATCACACAAATGCATGCTCTGTGTGAGTGAAGGACACAACACAAATGCCATGAATGCTGCATTGGAGACTCATTTGACAGAGATTGCAAGAAATGGGCAAATGTTGCATAGAAGCTTGCAAAATATAGAGTGGTTCTTTCATAAAATCCCGGCCAAAACCCAAGCTGTTGTCAGACATTTTTCATGAAACACAATGCAGCAACAATCTGAAGAGTATTTTGTGGTTATTTGAAAAGAACTATTGAGGTTTATTGTTTTACTTTTGAATCAAGCAAGTAAAAGCTGATCACATTGAACCCTCCATTCAAGACCCCATCTAGCCAGTCTTAGAATATGATGACTTCTAAGTGAATCTCATGTGCAACCACTTTATTGGAACAATCCCATGCAGTTTCAAGATGAAACCCAGGGAATTGGTTTGCACCATGGTGCAAGAAAATGTTGTGTTTTGGAACAATTTTAAATAATAGCGCTATCATTTTTCATCTTGAGCCAGCTTTTGAGGCACTGTGGTCAGAAAGGGCTGCAATCATGGATGGAGTCTTGCTGCTTTCTGGGGCCTCTTTTGGATTGAGCTTGCTTCATGTGTAGTTTATTGATATTCATCCTGGCCTTGGGGTATGCCAGCTGCCTTTATCATCTGAGTGCAGAGTGAATGCTGCTGCTTGATGCGTAGATTAGCACTATTCAAATACAGCTGCTAGCAAACATGGATCTTTTAGCCTAGCAGGAGAAAAATTCAAGACCTTTGAATTGGTTATGTGTAGAGGACCTTGCTTTTGAGCAAAGAGGTACAAATAACAAATCACATCTTTCTGAAAGTGTTCTCTTTTTACAAAGATGGAATAGGTGGAATTTTATGGAAATATAAACCATGTTTTAAACCCAGGTACAAGTTGAGCCTCAAATGTTTATAACGCTAGCAGGTTTAGCAGGAAATCCATTAATTTAAAAGTTAAAGAGTCATTGAGACCAACGGACCAACGGTGCTGTTATTTTGGCTTTATTTATTGGCATTTTTATCCCTAACAAATTGAATTGTCAATTTACATAAAATGTATTTTGCTTCATTTGTTTTCATACCTTTGTCAGATTCGCAAATTCAAGCAATGGTAAATTGTATAAAATCATTGATAAGTATTTTTAACTATGTGTAAAAAGAAACAGTTGCTTATTTTTATTGATAAAAATATTTTCATTTAAATATTTTCATTTAACTGATTGTTTTTGATGTGAGTCTAGTCTACCCTTTACATATAGATTCAAAATGTAAAAGGGGTATCATGTTTAAAATAATTTACGGTGTTTTATTTTTATTTTAAATAATGGTAAATGGACCGAAATAATATATAACTTTTCTAGTCATACTGACCACTCAAAGCGCTTTATTTTACATTGTTGTACACAGACAAACCACAACGTACATACATGCATCTTAAAAAAATTTAAATATTGTGAAATTGTCCCATATTTTTTGTCACTCATTTCAGAAAGTGAAACTCATATTTTATATAGATTCATAAAACGGAGTGAAATATTTCAAGCCTTTATTTCTTGTAATGTTGATGATTCTGGCTTACGGATAATGAAAACAAAATTCTCAGTTTCAGAAAACTGGAATATTACTTAAGATCAATAAAAAAATAAATTTTAAACAGAAATGCCAGGCTTCTGAAAAGTATGTTAATTTCTATGCACTCAAAACTTGGTTGGGCCTCCATTTGCATGAATGACTGCATCCATGTGGCATGACATGGAGGCAATCAGCCGATGGCTCTGCTGAGTTGTAATGGAAGCCCAGGTTGCTTTAATAGATGCCTTAAGGTCACCAGCATTGTTTGGTCTGCTCTCTCTTATTTTCATCTATAAAATACTCAATATATTCTCTATGGGGTTCATGTGGTCATTACACCAGCTTTTGATACCTTTGGCAGCGTGGGCAGGTGCCAAATTCTTCCTGAAAAGGAAATCAGCATCTCCATAAAGCTTGTCAGCAGAAGGAAGCATGAAGTGCTCTAATAACTCCTGGTGGATGACTTTGTTGACAATGGACTTCCGAAAACATAGTGGACCAAGGCAAGCAGATGACATGACACCTCAAATCATCACCGACTGTGTAAACTTCACACTGGACTTCAAGCAACAAAATTACTCAATCCATACTTTCGACGGACAACGGAGGGGGATTCTCTATCATGCTGCAGCACCACAGAGCCAGTGGGAAATACTGCATTCAATAGAATGGATATTTGTTATAGAATGGGGAAGGCACAGATGATGGAGTCTGTGTGAATGAGGGTTAAGGCTTTTGGCATTTTGGCACTGTCTTACTGTCTCTGAAGAGTTCAAGAAGACCAGGAAACAGGTGTGTGGACTGAACTTGATTGCAGAACAGAAGAAGCAGGCTTACGTGTGGTGCATGAAACTTAATCAACACAACATGGAAGGAGTGGCAGGATGAAGACAGCAGACAGGCCAGATCATAACAGAATGTTCCCAATGATTGTGTAACCTTTCTAAAATGTTTAAAAAATACAGAACTTTTCCTTATATTAAAATGTTTCAGATGTAATTGCATGATCTCAAAAAAAATATTTCATCTTGAAAATCGAATAGCGCTGTGCACAGATCGTACCAATGTCTGCCTCTAAATTAAATGTTTTGGATGTAAACATGTAATGGCTAATGACCAGTTTTTTACATCAATTCATGATATAGAGATATTCTGTCATGAATGTTCTGAGGTTCTGGCATGAGTGCATTTATTTTCTTCAAGCAATAAACAACATGCATTTCAGTAAAACAACTGCCTGTAGTCTCAACTCAACTTTCCATTAGTCCAACATATTTCATCATGGGAAGTCTGGTGCTGTCTGGAAAAACTGTGTAAAAAGAATTACTAACTTGTACCCACCTTTTATTGCTTCTGACAAACAATACATCATTTTAATCAATACATTATTTTATTCAACAGCTGCAGAATGTTTTAATGGCTAAAGCTGAAACAAGGCCAGCTTTAAGTGCTGATGGTGATTATCAATATGCAATGTGTGATTGCCTTCAGGAGGGAGCTTTATTGTGTGTTGTATTTCATAATTGTCCACTGATTTTGCCATGCTTTCACCGAAATGCCTGAAAGAAACTCCTTCTGTAATTGAGTGCAATTAGATATAAAATAGATGAATGCCCCTCCACAAACTGTAACACATTTGTTCAATGCATTGGAAAATAAAAGTTCAAAAAAATATTGATTCAAATATTTTTAGGCACCTGCTGTGTAGAGCTAAAATCTTGATACTTTACTCCATCTGGACCAAGAAACTTTATAGTCATTATGTTACCATAATAAAATTTTGGTGAGAAACCAGCTCAGAATTCACACAGATACACAATACCCAAACATTATGCATCACAATGCATAATGTTTAGGTGGTTGGATGCACCGAAAACTCTTCCTGAGAAGCTAAGTGTGCAAATTGTCCTTAGCATTTGATTAGTTTTAAATCTCTGAGTCAAAAAAACAGATAGCAGTCACTTTACAGACAATGGAAATTACTGTGCAATTGCATGAATGTATCAGACAAGAAACTCCCTAAGAGGTTGAAAAATGTGCAAATAGTCATTCAAAAAAACTGAAATGTTCAAGTAATTGATGCTCAGTCAAAAGGCGAGTATCAGTCAGTTTACAGGATGATGTAAAAATACTGTTCTATTGCATTAATGTATTAGACAGAGATTCCCAGAGACATTCAGTGTGCAAATAGTCACAAGCAAAAAAAATTGACTCAGTTAAGGAACTATGCATTTACATGGATTAATGTCGAAACAAACAAAGTACTAAAAGCATGCAAATAGACGTTAGCATGTGACGTTAGATCAAGAACCTGTGGAACCAGCAGCTTATTTGTAAACCTGTAACAGCCTTCACTGTTAAGTTTATTAGTTTTTGATTTAATGTTTCTGAATGGTTAACCTGATGTAAGTGGGAAAAACACTGCATTGCCCGGGTAGATGGAATCTATGGCTACGTTCACACTGCAGGCCTTGAGGCTCAATTCCGATTTTTTTGTGAAATCGGATTTTTTTGCGTGTCCGTTCACATTTCCAAATATATGCGACTTGTATGTGATCTCCTGTGTGAACTGCATTCATACACCTAAGTGTCCCGCATGCGCAGTAGAGGACGCGATGACGTCATACGTAGCAAGCGTGCTCATTGTTTGCGGAAGTAAACAGGGATCGTAATGCTGCAGCGTATCTTGCGTTCTTTACGTTATTCTCCAACCGGAGCCAGCACATTACCAACGCAATCTTTTTTGAAATCGAAAAGGAAGAGAGCCAAATTTTAGTGACGTGAGCGGCTTTACTGATACGGACTTCATTCATAATTTTCGAATGACAAAGGCAACCTTTATGTGCGTCTGAACGGATCTCTTTAGCGCTCTCACGTAAAAACACACATCTTCGGCGGCCATAGCAGCGAGTAAACGCGCTGCCGTGGGGCTGTATTGACTTGCAACAGGTGTTTGTTACCGCACAAATAGCCAACCTCTGTTTTTTATTTTTATTTTAGCCAACCTCTTTGGCATAGCCAGGTCCACCGTTAGTGACGTTTGTCAAGTATCAATGACGTGTAGGTCGGATAAATGCGACCTGGCCGTACAGACACAGGTCGCATTTGAAAAGATCAGATACGTATCGGATTCAGGACCACATATCCAAGCGACCTGGGTCGCATTTGAAAAAATCCGATATGTGTTGTTCATACTGTCATGAAAAGATCAGATACAGGTCGCATATGGGCAAAAAAATCGAAATTGGGTCACTTCAGGCTGCAGTGTGAACATAGCCTATGTCAATATGTCTAATAAACTCCATACAGTTCTCACCGATATATTTTAATTTGTTCTCCCCAATTAGTTAAATTCTACCATTTATTCTCTTTCTTGCTCAAATATTTTCACCAACTCTTTAGAATATTTGTCTCGAGCTTCAGTAGCTTTTTGACACCTTTTAAAGGGGACTGTCAAGGACACTGGACTGAGCAGTGTAGTAAATGCCTAACAAAAACTACGACTAGAACCATCAAATTCCAATACCCCTAGAACTGCCAATGCTATTGAAATAATTTTTGACTTATCAACGTATATTCATAATACAAAACGTTGGATGTAAAAAGGCTCCTTTTTTCATTTGTTTTTCCCTTATTTTTTTAAATTTTATAGATCCTGAGTTAAATGAGAGATGACAAGTAAAAAAACAAAGACCTGGACGAGTAAATACCTACATTAAGTCAACTTATTTAGATGCAAGATGTAGATAAATACAAGAATACACATCTGCAATTTACAACATTGACAAAAATTCCTCTAAACAAGAGGATATTTTTTGTCATAGCATTTAGAGTAAAGAAATAAGCTTGCAATATCATGCCTGAAAACACCAATTATAACAAACAAACTCAAAATGTTGTGACTTGTATAGATACTTAAAATTTACAGACAAAACATTTTAATTAATCCACAAACACACTAACAAAACCAACACAGAGGAGCGTATGTTGTGTTCAGAACAGCTGTGCTTCTATATTACTTGCACTTGGCCTTTTACTTTACGGTCTTGATACTTGCGTTTTGGGACTATTGGGGTTGTGCTTCAGTGGGTAATCATCTGGGCAGCTCATAAATGAAACTGATGCTCTGAAGTACTGCCAAATCTGATCTTCCCTACATTTCTTGTTCATAATTTCTGAATCAGCATGAGTCAAACTTCAGCCTGTAATTTAAAGCCTACAGCAAATTGACTACAGTATAGTTAGACTTATCTAACTATACTGTATTCCTTTGTCATGCCAGTTTTCATGAGTCAAACTAGTAAAATCTGCATATGTTTTACATTATAATCACATGCCATTATATCAATAAACCTACACTGCAAAGCTTTATTTATTCATTTGATTAATCATGATCCCTGTCACATGCAAAAAATCTAGTTGACGTAGCAAAAGGTAAGGGGACAGTGGCATGCCCAACGTTTTTTCATTGTTTCTGTGGAGTTCAAATCTTTCCCCTCAGCTGTTTCAGTTATACATTGTCCGAACTTTAATGTTTTGATGTTAAAATTATCATATATCTAAAGAATAAAGAGCCATGTTAGGAAAAGTCTTGAAGCAGCAGCCACGCAAATCAGTTTCTAACGAGCCAAATTTTTAAGTCGATCATATGTGACTGTTACCTAGTGTGGCAGAAACACAAAATTCAAATAATTTCTTTGATCACTGAATGCACCATTCCAAAAAGGTCATGCCAAACGTAACACTCTACAGTGTGGAAGTTGTTACTGAGTGCTGAGGACTCAAAGTTTGCTAATTTTAGAAGTCATGTACTTTATTTAAAAATAAACTTTTTCTTCAGAGGTATAGAGCTTTTCATTTAAGATGCTACTTTTAAACAGGTCACTAGAATGCTAAATCTATTGTAGCAAAGTGTTTCTGTTTTACCCTTTTGATATTTCAATCTCTTTCTTTCATAGAACATAATTTTGAAATGTTGGCTGCCTTCACAACATCTCAGAGATTAGGTAAGTATATACATAAGGACCACACACAGAGAGTGCTATTTAAAGTTACTATGCTAAGGACACTTTAAAATGTCAACTTCAGGATAATTGTGTCTTTATTTTAAAATTGTAGTAAAACTTTGCTTTACATTGATTATAGTGTGACATTGGTGCTGCCCCCAACATAAACATTGAGAAAACAGAACAAGAAAGCTAAGAAAAATTGTTTGAATGCTGTAAACCGCAGCTCTTCAATTAAATTGGCAACATTTGAGTCAGTGGGTGAGAATATTGAAAAACCAGAGATCAAAAATTGTACCCAAAACAAAAATGATCTTGTCAAAAATCTGTGTAAAGGTGCTCAACTGAAAAATCAAAAACCTACTTAACCTGTTATTATGCTTTTATTTTAATGGATTTACTGTTTCATTCCACACATACCTATAAATATGTAGGAAATATTTTTTTCTTTGTTCTTTTCTTTGTTCCTTTTAAGAAGAGATTGGACTTTGTATGTCATTATGGTAGTACACCTTTCTTGAAAAGAAAACTGACAAACACAGCCTGTCAGGAATAATATTATAGCCCCTTACAGGTGCATGAAACTTAAAAAATAAGCAGTTTCCTTCTGTGAGAATAGCACACTGTTGGAAATGTTATCACAAGAAACAAATGGAAACTTTGAGCTCTGCTTTTCCTCTCTCCTCTCCAAACTCTACAGAAAACACTCAAAGTTACCCATGCAAAACACACATGCAGACACATTATCCAGCAGCAAACATCCAAACCATGCAGCAGAAAAACTTAGCTTTCTCCCACAATATGCCACCCCCCATGGGTGTGGGACTGCTGCCAATCAATCCCCCACCAATAACAATGCCTCCCCCAAAGCAAACTACAAACAGAAAACAGCTCATTACGGCCTTTTTCATGTCGGTGTTTCTCTTTAACGAGCAGCCATTAGTGTTTGTGTCCATCCGCTGGGGCCAGCTAAAGAGAGGAGCAGCGTACAGATAAAGAGGGAGAACTGAGCTGTGATCAGCACACTGTGTCACTATGATGGACATTTATGAATGGTGTCCCAGCTTGGCTTTACACACACACACACACACACACACACCGAGATGTCTTTACAATCTCAATGTCTGCATTGGACACATCCGCAAAATAACAAAAAGGCTCTACATTTTAAGGTGAAGATTTATTTCATCTGTCCCTATTTTCAGTGAGAGACTTAGTGACAGTACATGTGCATCATTGGCCTGTGGTGATATCTTTTTTTTTTTTTTTTTGGAGGGGGGGCGGAGCCCAAGAGGTCAGGTATTACGACACGCTACTTAAAAATAAATCCGTCCACAGTCACTTGCCTGCTGCGTGGTTTTTAAGTCTGGTCAGTCTGGTCTAAATTACTTTATCTGCTTTGTTTCTCTCCAGCAAAAGCCTTGTGAAATTATAAGTTTGTGAATAAATGACCACATTGCTGTCACTATTCTCTCCTTTCTTGTCGTTGTTGTAGTTTGACTCTTCCATTAGTATTTGTGTGCTCGAGTGACATTTTTCCCTGTGCATCTCAGCTGCCAGGGGTGTGACTTTGAGTGATAGGTAAAACAAATTAATCTGATTGGATGAAGAGTGACACAAAAACCATTGATTGGACACAAGCACAGATAGCAGTGGCTTGAGGAGAATGTTAAAGTAAACAAAAAGAAACATGAAATGACATGGAAGCCAAAAGTTCAAAAGCACACATGCACACTCATCTGGCCGGCCTTCCCGTTAAATAATATACATTTTGATTTACACAAAAAAACCCTCAAATAAACCCAAAGTGAAATGAGAATACCGAAGGCTCAAGCATCAGACACATGCCATGAGATAATAGATGATAATTACTTTTATTTTAATTAAGTTATGTAATAACTAATTTATGTTTACTGTGTCTAGGCTTTTGATGAGGGTGATGCTCAAGCAACCCCCATTGATAAGCCGCCACTGATGCGCATGCAGATTTATTTCACACACAGTTCTGTAAAGCAACCACCCCTTCTCCTCCCCACCCCTGCATTTCGGACTTCATCAGCCCTCCTCTGAGAACACCAGTGCAGCACTAGGTAAGAGAAGAGTTATAGAGGAGATGCCATATCTACAGGAGCTATGATCAGAGCAGAGGAGTTGTACCTTTCTTTCTGTTCGTCATGGCACAGCTGTCTCAGATCCATCACTGAGCACAGGCTGCCTGAGGGCTCTTCTCAGTGCCCAACATAACAAATCAGGGTATCAACTCACTGAATAGCCTGCCGATGCAGTTGAAACACACATCTGAGCACTACTGTGAAGGCTATGCTCAGTTTAGTATCTAAGTAGGGGAAGCAAAAAAAGTCATTTTACTCTTTTTATGTAATATTCCCCTGACGTCTGTTCAAATGACTAAGAAAATGTAACAACTGTGGTTGTTGGGTATCTGAAAAACATAATCAGCCAATCAACTTCTGAAAAAAGGGAGTATTCAGTCAAAATTATATTTTTAAAAAACTTTTTTTCACTCATGAAATACTGCCTAGGGTTACAGTGTGGTTTAGAACATTAAAAACAATGTGATGTATATAAAGATTTTTAGGCATATTTTCAGAATTCCAGTCTTTTTTCAATCCTACTCCTATTATACTTGTGTCTGTCATTTTGGGAAAACATTTTTTCAACTCACTACTTTACACGCGCGCACACACACACACACACACATCCTTGTTTAAAGTATGTAGTGAGGACCGTGCCTTGTCTTCAATAGACTTCCATTCATCTTCAAGCCTTTATTTGGCCTAACCCTGACCCTAGTCATAACCCAAACTTTCATGGGGTTTTACCTAATCCTAACATAAACCTATTTGACATCATAGTGCTAAACCAAACCTCTAGCCCAGAATAAAAATGAGGGCCGACAAAAGGTCCTCACTTTACATCAAACTCCTCACTAATAAAAGGATCAAACGTGTTCTAGCTAAACTACAAGTAAACACACTTTGATTGATTTCCTGATTGATTTAACTATGCTGTATAACTCAACTGAGGTGCATTTAAAAACTGTAATGCTGTGTTGGGCAGTATATCAGATTAAACATGTAAGTTTACAGAAAAATAATTATTTATTATAGTTATTTTAACTGACAGTGCTGGAAGCCTATAACTAACTGTTCATTGTGTTCTATGAGACTGTAAAGCTGAGACTGATATTCTAAAGTTAGTATAATATTAGTAGCTTGAGTAAAGGGCTATTTCTGAACCATGTTTGATTAGCTCTAGTTTGTGATCAATACTGCACTGGATTATTTTTTAACTAAGGACAGATTGCCTGTGCAATTTCTTAGTTATTCAGGTCATCGCAACTCCAAAACATCTCAAATAAATGATGCAAGCAGTCTCAACAGAGTTCAGGTGACCAAGTCCTCCACTCGCAATAGCTTCTAATGACCCAGGACAGTGACGGGTTGGGTCATTGATTTGCATCTGACTTGGAACAGCAAACAGGCTTAAACGGCAACCGGAGGGAGGAGCCGAGGAGCGGACTGAGAGCCGTGATGAGTGGAAGAGAGAGGAGGTGATGATGTGAGAGAAGTGGGGGCGAACTCCTGGAGAAAGATGTGCTATGAGAGATGGAGGGAGTCCATGGACAAGATGAACAAAGTGTCAGTGGAGAGGAAGAGTTGAAGCTTGGGCTGCACGAGGCGCTGCTTAAGAAACGGAGGATCGGAGGAGGGACTGCTGCAGAAGACGGGCCTAGCAACACGGCAATGAGAGCCGGGGTAGAAGCCAGGCCACCTCGGAGAAGCCTTAGAAAAGAATTTGATGAGTTTTTGAGATACTTGTCGGACAAAGTAGCAAGAGGAAGAGGTAGAAAAGGGAGAAGAAGGAGAATAGTTGCCGCATGGCGGGAGGGAGGTGAGGTGGGCAAGATCGGATGAGTCAAAACCAGAGCCGGCAGTTATGCCACAATCTCTAAGCTCAGCTGAAGAGCAGGAAAATCCATGAATGGAGAGCTTTAGAAGCAAAGCCTTGCAGGATGATTGGCTGAAGTAGGATGTGGACTTCACGCAGATTGGCTGGAGAACCGGTGCATGGTGAGACAATCAGGAAATGCAGGAGAAGCTGGGATGAGTCTTCTAGTTTAAATTTAAATCTAAACTTAATTTTCACTTCTCCTTTCTTCAAGAATATTTGACTGTCACTATGATTGAAAGCACAAAGTAAATCTAAAAGAGCTTTACTTGTCTCCGCAGGTGTTTTGACTATTTGAATCCATGCACTGTTTCCAACAGAGAGCTGATTATCATCAGAGTGCTTTCCTGCATTGTTAATTTTTTTTGCTGTTTCAAACAGATGTTGTATAATACATTTGCAGCAATTAGGTCTACATCATTGCTCACAACATAAAAATTGTGATTTAAAGTTGGATTTGGAAAGAAATACCAGAGAGAAAATTATAGAAAGCAACACACATCAAAACCCTATCAGATTAGCTAGAACTTTTTCCAGCTATTTGAGTGTGCAAAATATTCATCCCTCCATCCATCCTTCTTTCCATCCATTATCTTCCTCTCCCTATTCAAGACAGAGGCGCAGGATCACAAGTTCCATTTGGGAAACCCAGACATCACCTAGTGTCCACAAACCAGAAATTACGTATTGTCCCTCCAGTCCAATCTGGGTATAACCTGGGGTCTCTTTAAAGAGGGATGTACCTGATCAGATGCCCGAACCACCTCAGCTGGCAAGAATAGCTGCTCTACTTTGATCTTCCTCTAGATGATGTACCATCCTTACCACCTTTTTTTTTTTAAAGATGAGCCCAACCATCCAATGGATGAAGCTCATTTGAGTCAGTCATGATCCAGTCATGATCCATGTATCATCCATGGTAAGAGAACTTTGTCATTTGGCTCAGATCTTTCATCACCACAACAGTCTAGACATCTGTCACTGATAATCACAACCTTTTTCTGGTTCAGACCCATGGCCTTGTCCAGGGCTGGACGATAATTAGATAACGATATTTATCGATCGATAGACGTATGTCGATGGTAGAAAAAAAGGGTCAATAAAAAGTTCAATAGAATAACAGTTTTCCTTCCTTATGCATTCTATCATGTAGGTTAATATTACAGTCATTACATCCTCCCAACCAATCACAAACGC
The DNA here is from genome assembly GCA_037039145.1 of Fundulus diaphanus. Lineage (NCBI taxonomy): Eukaryota > Metazoa > Chordata > Actinopteri > Cyprinodontiformes > Fundulidae > Fundulus > Fundulus diaphanus. The sequence continues at coordinate 16,765,219 of CM073128.1, read as the reverse complement.
AGACCCAGGAACCAAGCTCTGCCACCTTGAAAGAGTTCAGAGAGCACGCATTCTTTTTTCTTTTTTAAAAACTTTCAGTTTTGGTAAAAAGTTGGTTGAATAAAGGGTTGAGTTTGAATTAAGTGTTTGTGTGTTCTGTATCTAAAAATAGTTCATTAAGCAACAGCATAAAACGGCCAGAGCTGCACTTAAAATATATGTTTTTAATTTGTTGATAATTATCGATATCGATCAATATGATGTATATTTAATCGATATGCTTATTTTCTATATCGTCCGGCCCTACTCAGACTTTTAACATCTGAGTTTCAATTTGGTTGCTTTGCTGTGAACTGTTCCAGTGCCTGCTGGATATCAAAATCTTAGTATGTCAACACAACCACATCAACTGCAGAAGGCTAAGATCAGACCCCATGGTTCCAAACAGACACCCTCCTCTCCATGATTACTCTATGAAATCCTGTCCAACATCGCAAATACTGAAAAGGGGCAGCCCTGGCAGAGTCTAACATGCACCAAAAATTATCTTGACTTAGTGCCAACAGTGAGGACATAGCTTTTGCTTTGTTCATACAGGGACAACAGTTTTATGTGCCTGGTATAGGTCTTATAATATTTACATTTTCGAAGTTGCTTGAATTTTCAATTATATAATTTTTATTATTCAAAATCTTTTTACAAAGATACCAGACAAAAAGCCTCAGCAAACAATGTTTTCCCTAGATGTAGAGCATTTTAGCACCAAGGCACTGCCATCTCTAATGCTGCCAACTACTGGTCAACTGGTTGAACGTTGTTAATAACTAGAACACAAATATTTTACCTGAAAGCTAATATACTATGAGAATATAAGGCCTAGTTCAGAGAAAACTTTAAGAAAACGTCTAATAACCATGAAAAATGACTGACCAAGTAGATCAGTGCATGACACAAAATGACTCTTGCTTATTCTTTATCTGAATTAATAAATTACTCTGGAAAACAAAAGCAAAAAATATTTTGTACAAAAAATGGTTTCTAATAATCAACAACAATAAAGTAGACTAAATTAATATACTTTGTTAAATCTGATAGCTCCATACTCTATATACTAAAATAACCCCCTTTGCAAAACACCGGGTTAATGTGGGCAAAAAATTATTTGAAGGACCTCCCAAAAGGGATTAGAGGGAGGGAATAAAGACCTTCATGCTTCATTTAATAGGAAAAACAAATTACAAGTATATTTGGAGGACATTTAAAGCAAAGAGTTCTCACCGATTTCTTAATTTCTAAATATTATTTATAGTCAGCTTCCTTCAACTTTTATCATTTATTCTTTTATTTCAGCAACCTGTATTTTAACCTAAAGTGGATGCCTATTTGAAATCAGTCATTTTAGAAGAAAAAATGCAAAGAGCTTTTTTTCTTACTGAGATCAAAAGGAAATCTTAACAAGCAAGCTGCCTGGGTAGCAATTCCTGAAAGGCACTTTCAGCGTAGCATCTATCAACTTTTTTAAACTGAACTACGGATGATTATCTTTCAACCAGAGAGAGTTTAGGAGAGAATTGGGAATGGGGCTGAGATAGTAGGAATGAGGATAAACTCTCTATCTGCAAGATTTAGTCATCAACTCTCTAAAGAGACAAACTACAGTAAGAAAGGATGCAAAATCATGATTGAGGAAAACACAGTGTGAAAGGATGCTGTCGGTTCGGAATTAGGACTGTACAATTTTGCCAAAAATCAACATTGCAATATATTTCAGCAATAATTGCAATTGTGATTTAATTTTTACTTTTCTCTGCATTAACCACAAACAGCAAAAATCTCCTGTGAATAAAGATGTTTGTAAACAAGGACTATTTAAAACAAGAAATTTCACTGATTTTATTAATCAGAATATTCTTATTCAAGAGAATAGCTTGTTGAGTTGAACATCAATCCTTGTAGTGCAAAGTGCAACCAACAAGCAAGTTTTAAACAGTTTTATCAGTACTTAATGCTATGGAGACATTCCTGAAAGTTTCTGGCAAAAAAGTATGATAATATAAACTCTAAAATAAATAATAAAGATTATCTCACTGCTGCAACTTTCTTCCCTACCAGGTTGAGGCAAACCCACTTTAAACATGTTACCGACAGCTAAAAGACGTCTTATCCATTCATTGTTACATAGACAAAAATTGCAGACATCTGCGATTTGGAAGTTGCATTTTTTAAAATTGTGATTACATTGCAAATGCGATTAATTGTCCAGCCCTATTGGGAATGCTTTAAAGAATTGCCACCAGGAGTTTATTAAAACAACTTCAAACAGATACCAGATAATTAATTTGGAATAATCCTATTAAAACCTGCTAGGAGATCCTGTAAACAAGGCAACTGAGTTGTTGCAACTTATTCTTTAAATTTTCACGCCTTTGATATTTTTCAAGAACACACTGTATGTCAAACATCTGATTTCCAGGTAAGTCACAATATTAGAAAGCAATGAAGCACACTAAGCTATTCCTCATATCTTTAAATAAATTCCATATTAGGCTGCTTGAGACTTGATTTAGTAATTTATAACACATTGTACAGTAACTATCTAAATTTAACTACCTTATTCTCTGCTCATTGATTACATAATGACAAAAATATTGACGCTTTTGAGGCATATCACACTATAAAAATTTCATAATAATAAATTGAGGTCATATTACATATATTTTTTAGAGTTGCTGCCAGCTGATGACGCCATTTTATTTATGCTGTGTTTTTTATTCTTTTAAACATAATTCATTTTAATTTAATTAATATTCTGTGTAGGATTAGAAAAGTAGATGGGAATAAGGAGCCTGGTGCCTATCTCCAATTATGTATGGACAAGAGGTGGTGTACACTCTGAAAAGCTAACCAGTTACAGTTTCAATACAGAGATATGAGATATGAAGAGTCATTCATAAAAGCATGTACACACACAGCTGTTTGGATTCTCCAATTAATCTAGCATACCCGTTTGTGGACTGTGTAAGGAAACTGAATTGTCTGGAGTAAACCAATGTATGCACATAAAAAAAACATATAAGCTCCATACTGAAAGGCCCAGGTGAAGACTTTAACCATTGCTTTCCAGTGCACAGTGATCAGAGGTTAGCAACAGGTTTAATCACTAGCACTCCAACCAATTGCCACACTCAGTGCTGATTACTGCCAGACTTGTAGAAAGAAGAAATCCTTGGGCACTGCCAGAGAACATACACGTGGCAAACAATTATGGAATAGCAACAGCTTATACCACAATCTAAAGAAATTCATGAACAAATAAGAAACAAAGTGATATCTACCAGGTTTCAAAGGGTTATAAGGCCATTTCTAAGAGTTACAGATGCCTGCAAACCAGTGAGAGCCATTATCTCCAAATGGAAAAAACATGAACAGGGTGAACTTTTCCAAGAATGGCCAGTAGACCAAAATTACTCCAATAATGCATCGCCAACTCATCCCATATATATATATATATATATATATATATATATATATATATATATATATATATATATATATATATATAATTTTGGTCTAATAGAATTAGATAAAAAAATTTACGTGCCTCACTATCCTCAACTAATGTTAAATGCATCTGAGATGTTGTCTCGATATCTTAAACAAGCCATTGATGCTCTAAAAACTTCAAATGTGGCTGAAATTAAATGTAAAGAAAAGCAGAAAACTAATTGCTGGTTGTTGCAAATGCAAAATAGCAGCAACAACTGCTATTTCATATGGGGACCATGTTGGTTTAGAACTGTATTCCCATAAAAAAAAAAATCAAAGCCACTTTTGATATTTAATTTTTGTTTGATATTAACATTTTTTGATGATCTTAAAGATGTAAATGTAACAAAACAACAGGAGCCAAACATTTGTTCACAGCATTTTGAGAACAGTGATGAAGTACATGTATAAAAAGTGTTAATGAATGACCCACTTGCAAATAATGTGGATAACAAATTAACAGTTTTAATTTATGGATATTTATTGGTAAATATGAAAGTATCAGCAGAGTTTTAGGGACAAAAAAGTACCAAAGAATTAGAGTTGCACAAAGCTAAACAAAACATTCAGTGTTAAGACATAATTTGAACAATATGATACCATATATTAATATTAAGCTGTAAGAGATGTTAAAAAAATATATTTTTATGTTTTACACAGATTTAAAAAAAATTATTTTGCTCCCAGTTTGTGATATTTCTTAATAATGTTTCTTAAAATAGTCTAAATGCAGACTTAAATGCAAAATTTGACATAAGACTTCAATTACCTGAGAAATAACACTTTAACAATCAGGCAGTTTAAAATTATTAAAAACCTTAAATCTAATCAATTATCTGAACACTCCAGAAGGAATAAAACCCAACACAAATTATGAAATGACAACATTATGAATATAAAGAATAGAAACACATGCCACAGTGTCCATTTAAAACCGTGACTTGCCCCCTGATGATGCTGTAACGCACCCAAGTCGGAAGAATGTGACTCAAAATGTACAAGGTAGTCAAACAGTTTTGCATTAAAAGTAAGCACGCTATGTCAGGCTCAAAATGAGAGAGCATAATTTAAATCCTAAAATTACAATGATAAAAAAATCAAAACAAAGCTTACAAAGGAACAAAAATATCTCCAGAATTATATATCATAACATTAAAGCAAAATCAGTTGTGTTAATTCTAAGTTATCTCTGGAAGTATTAGGTTTCTTTTCTGCAAAGGCTTTTGCTGAGAAATAAGTGGTGCCTTTAGCACAAAGAACTTCTAAATGAATGCACTACTTTACACACACACACACACACACACACACACACACACACACACACACACACACACACACACACACACACACACACACACACACCAATTCCGTAACAATATACTTTAAACTCTATATTGTCAGAACTTCTACCCTGCAATTACGCACTGATTAGAAAGTCAACTACAATGTTTGGGTTCACTGCTTTTCCCAAAGGCTCTTTAAATTGTTGATGAAATTGCTGGCATTTGAGTTAAAGGACTACCACTATACCTGCTGACTCACAGCTCTAAATAACATAATTGCTGAAATGTTCAACAAATCCTTCAAAAGACTAAAACTAGGGTCAGCTGATCCATATCTCATGACCATAGTTGAAGGATCGAATATAGGCAGACCTGTAAATCAGGAGAGCTTTGTTTTTAGCTCAGCTCTTTCTCCTCAACAGACCAGAGCAGCACCTGCATTACTGTAGACGAGACCCCAGTTCGTCTATTGATCTCACACTCCATCCAACCTTCATTCATGAACAGCATTCACAGTGTGATTTTAAAAATCATTTGGGGACTTGAACATAAAACACTGTGTGAGCTTGATGTGATTAAACCTTGACAGCGACAGGGAGAGGAGGATGAAAGGAAGGAAAGGAGACATCTGTGAAAGTGCTCAATTTGGATAATACTCAGACTTCTATCACTGCATGATTTTCACTGCAAATTTCTGACACTGCTTTATATTTTCTTGGGTAAGGAGAACAAAATCGTCGGTTGGTGTGCTAACCACGTTGAAGAGCCGCAGACCACAGATTAAAGGTAATATCCCAAGACTTTCCTACCATTCTTTTAGATGACATTACAGATTGTGTCATGGACAGATTATAATTGTGCTATGTGAATCTGGTGTTTCACTCCATGAATGACCCCTAAAGAGGATTTAAAAAATTAGAGACTTAATGTTCGGTTGTCTGTCGGAACTTGATTCTAAATACCTTCCATTCTTGCTTTCATTTTATTTCCCTACACATAGAGTTTTTTTTAACTTTTAACTATTCTGTTATAGTCCAACCTGTGATTTAAGTGTTTTTAAAGGGTATTATATCTGATGGATCTGCACAAAATTGTCTAAGTTGGTGAAGTGAAACAAGAAAAAAATATATATTGAAAATGCACCTGCACCTTATCCTTAGATCACCTTTCCAGAAGGCTGGTCTGAAATAGTTTTTATCACTTGATGAGTATCTCAAAGTTGAGACTATGGGTGTCAAAAAAAAATAACTCAAAATGGTAGTACATGCTTATGTCTTGTCTCGTTTGGACGATTGTAATAGTCTTTTTACTTGTCTCAGCAAATCAGCTTTTTCGCCTTCAGAGAGTACAGAATGCAGCAGAAGGACTCTTAACGAGGATCAACAGAAGAGAGCACATTACTGCTGTTCTGGCCTCCCTGCACTGGCTCCCCATACATCACAGGATACATTTTTAAATATTTGTCCTGACATCCAGGATACTTCCTGGCTAAGCTGCTGAATACATTCAGATCTTACTGGAGCCTTAGTCTTCCCCTCGGACTTTCAGATCATTTGACCAGAGGTTGTTACTGATACCAAGCATTCATTTCAAAACTCGTGGAGCTCCGGCTTTTCAGGCTGTGGCCCCAAGGTTTTGGAACTCTCTCCTGCATTTTTTAAAGGGCAAATATCATGCATCTAAATCCTTCCTTTTTGCATTCAGAAACTTCATTTGTAGTCTATATTAAGTGAAACTGGAATGCTTTGGTCTGAATTATTCGTCAGTGAAACACAAGAAACCCCTCTTGTAACCCATTATCAGTAGGATCTGAGATCGTGTCTTTTTCATGACATTTTGATGGGCCCTTCGCACCCTGCCCCCTACCACGTCCCATGGTACCCCCCCCCCCCCCCCTTCGCTATTTTTTGCAGATTAATGGCCGAGATACTATTATCTAGCACAAGAGAATCTTTTTAGTCCCAAATTTATTTAAAAATGTCGGTGGAAGAAGTTTCCATTTAGTCTCACCCAGAGCAAGAGAAAATCATGCTGCTTATATATCATAATGTTACTCGAAATTGGCTCTATGGTTGTGCTCTTAAGGAACTATAAGCGAGCACAAAGCAAGTGCTATGATATCTAAAATAAAGACTGTTGAAATTTCAGCATTATCAGCAGCTTACCGCTTTGCTGTGCCCTTTGTTTCCATACTCAGAAGGAATTGAGTCCTTGATCAGATGAAGTTTATTTCCTGACTGATGCGGGTACTTTCCCATGAAAAATAAAGTTTTACCAGCTACATCGACAAGGCTCTGATAATGGGGGTCGGTGGAGTGACTTCTGTGGATTAATGCTGCCACCAACCGAACATTTAGACTTGGCCACTGACGGCTTCAGCATCCTTGAGTCTGGACAAAAGAAAGTTTCACAAAAAGAGCTGCGACATAAAAGCGAACAAAACGTAACAGAAAACCGAATAAACTGAATGGCTTGAAAAAAACGAGACCCAAAATGAATCTAAAGATATCTAAACACTAAATACTAAATTTATCTTTACAGTACTTCCAGAGGCCCCAAGCACACAACAAAAGATATTCAACAGCTGAAAAAGTGAATTTTGCATGTTATGTCCCCTTTAAACCAACAGGATATTAACTAGACTGCTACGTATATTTCTTATATATTCTTGATTATATGTTTTGTTATGGGAGTGCACTCTGTTTTTAATGTCTGTAAAAAGTGCCATACAATTACATTTTACTTACCTACACACGTGCAATCGAAGTGTCACATTATCAGTATAAACACCTCTTTTCTGAAAGGCCCAGAGGTTGCAACACTACAAATCAAGAGGCATCACACCATGAAGACCAGGGAGCTCTCCAAACATGTCAGGGACAAAGTTATAGAGAAGTACAAGTCAAGGTGGGGTTACAAAAAAATATAACAAAATCTTTTGATGCCAAGAGGCATGTGGGTGGTCAGATGAGACTAAAATTTTACTTTTTGGGCACCAAGGAAAATGCTATGTCTGGCACAAAACCAACACATTCTAACACCCGAACACCAACCCCACAGTGGAACATGGTGGTGGTAGCAACATGCTTAGCAGTGTGCATGTGCAGACATGCACGCAGCCTGTTGCAGTCGCTCATGTTTGCCCAGGAACATAAATCCGCCGCAAAAAATATAGAAAAAAAAGTTGGCTTTTAAAACAGTGCACATAGAACATCTGCCCTTACTCAAGGATGCATCACGCATCAATCAGCATCAGCAACCTAGTTCTCCTAAGACTCAGTAAAGCTGGTGTTTAAGAGCTAAATAAACGTTTTCCCCACATTGTAGGACTGACTTTGTGATCTATAAGGTATCTACAAAGTAGGTAGTTGCTGGGGCCCATAATTCCCACGAGGCAGAAAACACAAGGCAAGGTAAGTTTATTTATATAGCACTTGTCAGTAACAAGACAATTCAAAGTGCTGTACATGGACAGAACAAAAAACATTACAGAGGGAAATAGTACATAGGAAAAGAAAAACATTACAGTAATATGGACAGAATCACATAATTTACAGTAAACAGTTAAACCCCAAATCTACCAAACAAACAGAACAGTGTGGGGGGCTTAGCGTGCACACACCGTCAAACTGAAATACAAGCACTAGCAAACAGCTGATCACTTTTTTGAACAAACAAGTGCAGTCAACTAAAGGCTCCCTCTCACATACTTGCGGACATGAGTCCAGGCACGCAGAGCTCTTGTCTTTACGACCACAGTCACCCAGTAATCTGCTCGGCCGCAAGAAGTAATTCCCATTGAACTGTTTTATATATGACTCAGAGCGGATGCGCTGAGCTGCTCCAATCAGGCAAGGATGTGTGGCATCACAGCCTCTGTGCAGCGCTTTACAGGTGCGGTGGGTGCTTCCTGGAGAGGAAACGGCTCTAGGTGTCGACTACCTTAACGAACATGCTACTATTCCCCCGCTTCGTGCCGCTGACAGAAAGTGTGGGAAATATAGGAATTTGTCACCAGAAATATAGGCAATTGGTACGCCCGACTATGAAGGAAAAAACATCTGTGGACAGTCCCCACAGATGAAGGTATGCGCTCTGTACGCCCGAGCAGACCCGGCTGTCTATGTTTTCAGGGGTGCACACTTTTATTTGCTTCAGGCTGAACAGTGGCTTTGTGACTACTCCAATTCAGTGTAAATAATTTGAGGAATGTTTGTGATTTAGAGATTGACACCATGCTATACCGTACTGTACAAAGTGACTCCGTACTGCCCACCACCACAAGTAAATTCTCAACCTATGGGTTACATTGCATTTAAGTGTTTAAATTTTAGCATTTAACTTCGTCAAACCATACACTGTAGAAAGATGTGGATAGAGAGACTTTCTATCAATAATTTTGCAATGGAAGTACTTCTTTCACTCTGCCAGACCACTGTTGCGTAGTAACTTTATGGCCACGTTGTTAATACCAGGAATCAGCTCATTGCCATGAAGCAGGCCAGCAAGCACTGTGAGGGTCATATTCTTTGACTTCGCCAATGCATTTACACAATCCATCCAGCTCTTCTGGGTGAAAAGCTGCCTACAATGCAGGTAGATGCCCCCCTCATGTCACTAATTGTGGACTACCTGAATGGTAGACCACAGTACACTGAATCTGAATCACTGTGTGACAGACACAATGGTCAGCAACATTGGGGCTCCACAGGGAACTGTCCTCTCTTCCTTCCTTTACACCACAGACTTCCCCTATTGCAGGTCGACTCTCTTTTCAGATTTTTTCGGCTTTTAGTATCTGTTTCGATGTAGCTCCAAGCGCAGTGAGTAGACCTGAACACATGACCTCAGAAGACAGCCAGTCGATGACTTGCTAGAGTGGGGGAATCCCTGCTTACATAACTAGAGCAACTCCAAAACAAGAATAAGACCCACCATATTTAAAAAACAAAACACAAAACAACCATAGCAACTACTGCGTATAGCCTTGGATCCTGGACGAAGATGTAAGCACCCCAAATTAATACCATGGTCCCTGATAGAGGTGCACACATTATTGGACTGATGAAAATCATTGCGTGTCAGACTCTCGGTCCTGCCTTGCTATGTTGACCATGTCCACATTTAAGTGATACTCAGCTGTAATAGAAAACCACCCATTTAGAACTGAATCAAGCTGACCCGAACTGAATCAACTCAACATGTCCCCATGGAAAAGTGGTACCAGTGAAAGATTCCACCAAAATGTACTATAAACCACCACTGAAATTTCTTCCTACCTGTGGCCAACAGACTCCACACCTCCTCTTTTAAGGTTTGACACATATTATGATGGGATAGGTGGAATTATTTTTTAATTATCAGGACAGTGATCAATATATGTGCAATAACACAAATGACCACCATCTCTGTATTATCCACCCAGCCAATCAATTAAATTTAACAATGTTTACTTATTTTTAAATTCTATTTTCATTTTCTTGTTTTCATGTTGGGAATGGGATTAGTTGTAAAACTAGAATACCCCCCCCCCCCCCCCCCCCAGGGATCAATAAAGTATTACAACTCTGATGATGCTGTAGGGGTGTTTCTCAGTAGCAGAGTCTGGGAAACTGGTCAGAATAGAGGGAAAATGTATGGTACTAAATATGTTTTTGAGCAAAACCTGTGTAATTCTGCCCATGATTTGAGACTGGGATGGAGGTTCCCTTTCCACCGGCACAATAACCCGAAACATAAAAGCAACACTTGAGAGGTTTAAGGCAGAGGCATTTAAATGTGTTAGAATGACTTAGTGAAACCCCAGATCGCGATCCAATTGAAAATCTGTGGTTAGACTTGAAGATTACTGTTCACAGGTGAAAACTATCTATAATGAAGGAGCTGGATATTAGGATATTTGCCTTGCCAAATATCCAAGTGGCAAGATGAGGAAAGCTCATAGAGACTTATCTAAAGCGACATGCTCTCTGAATTTAGAGGTGGGGGTATGTACGTCGAAGTTTTCTATTATTTTGTCCAATTTGTTGTTTCACAATAAACAAGAATAATACATCTTCAAAAGTTGCAGGCATTTTATATAAACAAAATTGTGCAAAATCTCAAAGAATCCATTTTAATTCCAGGTTGTGAGGCAAAAAAAAATAAAAAATATTTTGCAGGCCACTATTTCTGGATAGCATGAAAAAACATCTCTAGGTTTGACTGAGTTTGTGATTGCAGGGGATTTCACTTAAAATTCTATATTTTATCTTACTTCAATAATATATCTCAGTCTGCTCTATCAGGCATTATGCTGCACAGCCTGTGTAATGTAAATTTTACCATCTGTACTTGCACACTGGGGTCTATCAGGACTTTATGCATACTTTCATGTGTAGCTGCAATGTTTGTGACCACAATGACAGTGTATCCTGATATCAACAAAAAACACAAATTTAAATGATAGTGCCAAACACCTTGAAGAAAAAAACAAACCAAAAAAAAAAAGAACAAATAAAAAACGTTGGCCAGATAGTGGGTAAAAACAAAAATAACAATGAGGTTTTGTCACAGTTTTCTGTTATTTATGTTTTGTGTAAAGTTTATTTGGGTTTTGTGCCTTCCTCAGTTCCCCAGGTTATACATCACAACTCTGTTCCTCATGCCCTCCCTCCAAGGTCTCATCATCTTGCCATGGCTCAGTCTCATCGGTACCGCAATTTGGGCTCGCAACCTCCGCACTTCATAACATGTTTGTTTGTAAGTAAAACAGTGTAGCAATAATTTTCTGTTATCATTTGGATAATTTATCTCTCATCTACTTCAAAATCTGCAATTATAAGCTATTGAGAAGTTACTTTATTTCCAGTTCTTTACTTCTTTGTCTCTATCGAGTAAATCATTTGAGGAAAAAAAGCACATCACTGGCCATGCGAGGCTGTAGTAAAAAAAATACATATCTCTCAGTGGAATGCTATAGCATAACTGCATAAAGACTTATGGATATGTGCTGGAGAGGATGCATACACATATGTAGAGCTCTTTTAGCAGTAATCAATCAGCTTTTCAGCATCCAACTATTTTGCTACAGGTTAATGGGTACTGACTCACTCTAGCTAATGGGCTGCAGCTTCCTCCTCCAGGCTTTCAAATTTCATAAGTTTAAGTTATGTTTTGTTATTTCTGTGTGTATTCACATGTATCTTTGTAGAAAGGTTTTCAGAGAACGCAGTGAAAGAGCAAATACTACGTCAAAAAAAATGTCTCTTCACTCACTTTTTTTCCTAAAGCCATGTGACAATTTTTGAATGAACCAAATGGATAGTTATTTTTTCCAGTGTGTTTAACTAAGTCTTTTTTTTTTAATTTGTACAAAAAGAGATTTTTATTTTATTTTTATTTGAGCCATCGTAGGCAGGTTAAACAAAGGTATTTGTTGTGAGATTAAATAATGCTAGAAAGTGTGAAAAAACCTAAATACAATATTAGTGACAGTTTTGTTTAAAAATGTGCTATCGATTTGTGGGTAAGATAATTATCACCACTGCCCTAGAGCAAGAGCTAGTTTAAAGCAGCAAGATTCTCTCTGTTTATTGACAGAACAACTGCTTATCCATTTTGTTCTGCAATTTGTCATAATACTGTTGACAAGAGACTGATTATTGTGCACAAAACATGGGATGCCTGGAATGTAATTGTTTTCATAATGGGACGTGTACGCTATGCATACACACCGCTAACTTCACAAACATACCCACGTGCAGACACAAAGAGGGCAAATCACAGATGAGTCAACAGCAACAGTAAATCCCTCTTTTCAAGACTTCATGTTTGTTTTCGTCAACAACAAGCAAGAGACGTTAGTTTTCAAAAAATATAATTACACCCTTGAGCTCTGACCAGTTTATTTTAAGCAAACCACAAAAACAATTCTCTGTGAGGAAATTCTGGGTTCTTGAATAATACTAATACTAACAATAATGTTTTGCCAAATTCTGAAGTAGCAATTCACGAGAGAGGCAAATTGACAACTTTACTAACAAGCCACTTTGTGTTCAACTCATAGCCAGAGTAAATGCAACAGTATGCTGATATCTGCATGTCAACAGTGTGTGCTGGAAATAAAATGTGATAATATTAAATGGAATTTCATTTAAAGAGTTTATTATAATTTAAATTGTTGCCATTATTTTATTTTTTATTTTTGTTGCCAAGCAGATGGAGTAAAATTGTTATTTATGAACTCTCCCAAGCAAGGTATCTGCCAACATAAGATTACAATACGCAGCAAAGAAAGGTGGACAGCTGCAATTAGGGATTCTGTTGTGTTGTTGTTTTTTTACACTGCAGTTGCTCTTAACAGTGAATGCAAATTAATGACTTGAAAAATGAAGAAATCATTCTTTTCTTCATACATGTATTTGGCCAATTATTTCTTAAAACTGAAGTTTAACATCTTGGCAAATAAAGTGAATAAAGTGCATTTATAACAATAAATAGTCTTATATTATATGCATCCCATTTAGCAGGGAACAGTGGATGAATATTTCATAGATTATTTTGGCAAAGAGTAGCCTCTATATTTTATTAGTAGAAAAGAGAATGACAAAAGTTCATAAACAGAAACACAAATTTAAATTTCAAAACCCTTTTTCTTGTGAAAATAAGACATGGAAAATGGTCTGTACTTGTATAGCGCTGTATCAAGTCCTGCAGACCTCAAAGTGCTTTACACTACAGTCATTCACCCATTCACACACTGACAGTAATAAGCTACATTTTTAGCCACAGCTGCCCTGGGGCAGACTGACAGAAGTGAGGCTGCCCTTTTATTTTTATTTCTCATGGCATTAATATATAGGGACTCAGCATAAGTTACCATGATGAAAGACCTAGGTAAGAAGTGATCCATGTTCTTGATACTGAAAAAAATCGCAAGTCAAATTTGGTTGCATTAGTTGAATAAATTACAACTTGCCTGACATTGTATTTTCAAAGTGTTTCACATGTTTGGTAACACTAAACTTTTCCTTTTCTATGATTTAACTTTTTTAAAGTGTTTATCATGTGTTTGTCTGGTTTCCTGTGTTCCATACACTGTAGCAAATATGTCGTAACATTTATGAAAAATGTTTCCGACATCAAGCACTGAGGGCTGATGTGATTTCTAAATTTGTAGAGCTGGAACCTCATTTATCCCTTTGTAATTGTAACAGAAGCTAAATAAGGAAAAATCTAGTGAATGGAAAAAGACGAATAAAACAGGATGATTATTACAGGAAAACATGAGTACCTCATGCTCCCTCTCAGAGTCATTGTTTGTAACTTTGGTATTCCATTTTGGTTTTCATTTACTAAGAATCTCTCTTTCATAAAAGCTCCTTCCATGGACCTCTAGCCCTGATAACTCCCACATCACCCACTTGTCAGAAGCCATAAGCTCTGCATGGAATGAATTCCCTGTCACTGTCATTGCTGCTGGCCATCCAGAGAAACAATCTTCTTTGACTCTGTCCTAAAGACACCTCCAACCTTGAATCAGGAAATTCTGGAAACCTGCTGTTCACTGCATCTCTTAGTAAAACAAGCTATTTGTGTATTAATGCGTAACTGAAAAAGTCTAATAAAAAAAACTACAGTTTGCAGTAAGTTTGTATTAAAAAAACTGACAACAATTTTCTTTAGATACAGGTACCATCATTGCACTGAAGGACAATCATTTATTCCACAAACCCCATCAGTACAGTATGTCTAAAACTTAAAGAGAATGAGGTGTAAAGCTGTGTTCTGAATTTAGAAAAACCTAACTTAACAGATTCAAACGTACATTTGTTATGAGTTCTTCTTTATGGCTTTTAATATCTTTTGAAAAGAGATATTTTGCTGTGCTACCAATACTTTTACATACAATCAAAATGCATTTTTCCATCAGATTTGTTTTTTTAATCTTATAAGCCTCAGGTTATTTTATCTTGTCAGAAGGAAAGCTTACATTCAGTCAATAACAGTTCAACAAGTATAGTCAAACTGAACAACCCTATTAATGAGCTACTTGGAAGAATTACAAAAAAAACATACAAACGGTGAATGTTGATATTCATAATGGAGGGGCTGAAGTCACATAAGATTTATATGCTTGTTTTGTTGCTAATTTTTCTAACCCACTTATCTTTTACATAAACAGTACAGAGGAGGTTTTCTCCCTAAATGGATTGATATCTACAAGCCAAGACAACCATGTATGCACACTCTGTATTGTCAGTGAAGAACCTGTAATTACCTTAACATACATATTTGTCTGTGACAGGAAGCTGTTCTATATACACACACTGGCATTTTTGCTGCTGCCAATTTTAAACTCAAACACTAAATAATTGCGTCATAACAATGAGTCAGTTGACACTGTTATTGAACTTCTTGTCAACTGGAACTCCACCAAATCTGTTGCAACAGACTGAAGACACAACAAATGCTACATCCGCTTCAGCTACAGTAACACTAGACAGCCTCTCCATTAAATGTGCCAAGTTGGAGAACATTTAAATGGCTCATAGTCAATACGATTTTGACAGTTCTTATAAGTTTAGCTTTGCCTCATGTGAAACATCCATTCAGCCATCTATTGTCTACACCCGCTTTTCTGTGCAGGGTCATGGGGGAACTGCTGCCTTTCTCCAGTGGTCATTGAGTGAGAGGCGGGGTACAGCCTGGATAGGTCATCAATCTATTATAGGGCAACACAAAAACAACCCTGCACACATTCATGCCCAAGTGCAATTTAGTGTAATTAACCAAATAGTTATGTTTTTGGACTGTGGGAGAAAGCCAGAGCATGCTGAGAGAACCAACACAAGCATACGGATAACACAAAAACTCTATGCAGAAAGACCTCAGGCTGGGATATAAACTCAGGACCTTTTTTGCTGCAAGGCAACTGCTGCACAGGGCTACACAGTGGCACTGTTGATACAAACAAAATGTGGACAGTAAGATTGCAATACTATGTTAGGTTAGTTTCTTGTCCTGTAACTCTGGAGGAAGTACTAATTCCAAAAAATCACTAAGACGAGTTACAGAAATACTGAAGTTAGTGGCATCGAAACCTTTTGCAGCATGGGTCAACATCACCAAGTTTGAATTACAGGTGGACCACAATATTCTTTTTTGTTACTATGTTTTTTTTTAACAATGCGAAAATGTCTTTCTTTAGATTTTTTTCAATTTTAAACCAAGTAGATTTTTTTTAGCACATCTAAGTCGTTGAACAACAGGTCTCCCATATTCCCTCATCAAAGAACAGCATACAGTTTCTTTATTTTTTATGTTTATGAATTGCTATATTGTTGGTCTAAAATAAGCAAATTTTCATCCATTTGCACCAAGATTAATAAAATATGGTTGACTCTTTCTTTGACAAACACAAGCTGTATATAATGTTACTGAGTGGCTGAGTCCAAGTCTGCTATTGAGTAAAAATTACTTTGTGTTTTTGGTCCATGTATTTCTGAAATTAAACTCAAAGCAAAAATGTGGTTTTTGCTTTGAGTCCACAACAAGCCATGTAGAGAGTAAAACAAACACATGGCAGAGGGTATTCTAGTCAGGTGAGCCCAGAATACAACATTCTGGCCTAAATATAAAGCCCTGTGTGTGGTAAAACATTAACACTGGACATCACCATAAACATGCTTTCCCCGCTGGAAAGCGGTAGTACTGGAGGAATGCCTTCATTCAGTAGGTGCAGGGATGTGGCGCAATCCCATAGAAAAACATTTTAATGGTTGAAAAAGACCAGACATAAATCAGGACCCACCACCCAATAACAACATAATAGTGAGCATAATATTGACTTCCCAAATATACAACCAGAGCTACAATTTAATGGCCTTTATTGAATTGCTAGACTGTCTCTTTCAAAGTTCAAACCCAAATCAAACTGAGGAAGAAAAAATATGCTGGCAGATGCTTTCCATCCAATCTGACTGGGCTTGAGCTATTTTGCAAAAGCAGAATGGGCAAACATTTCAATCTGTAGTTTGAAAACTGGTAGAGGCATACCCCAAAACACTGGCAGCTGTATTTGCAGTGAAAATTGGTACCACAAAGCACCGACTCAGACAGGCTGAATACAACCACAGGCCACACGTCAGATTTGTATTAGTAAAACCACAAATTATTTTCTTTTTATTTCACAATTGTGCACTATTTTGTGTTATACTTCAAGGCAATATATGTCAAGAAAATGCCTTTGATTGCTATACTATTAATTAATCCGTAAAGTTCTTTGTTGCAGTTAATTTATTTAACGACAATCAAATATCAGTGTCCATTAATAACACAAGCAGGTGTTTTTTTTCTATTAGACTAGAAAGCCACAAATCTATTTACCTTAGGATGCATTTTAATTTAATGTATACTACCATGGGTGGTGGATCAAGACTTTTTTTTATCTTAGTTGTTATTTTTATTACTGCTTTCTATGCAAGCAACAAAAAAATATTTAATGTACAGCTGCACCAACAGCAAAATGTCTTGTGATGTATTGACTCTAGAAGCTTCATAAAGTTACCTTAGGAATTGTATAGAAACTGGGCATGCCTCATAGATCACAACACAATTAAACATGTAAATGCTCCAAGTCTCATTTTGATCCATTGCAAATGTATGTTAATTACACATAATTTAAGGCTAAGATTTTATTTTTCAGTCTTAAATATGAAATATGAATCTGCAGATCCATACTCTAAATGGTTTATCGAGCTGCATTGCAGTGCATTATGGTATTGCCTTCCTTAATCGCTTAACTCCAGTATTCTTCTTTCCTCTGTTCTCTTCATTGCTTTTTCATTGCAGCTGTATCCCCCATTTATTCCATCCCATTTCACAAGCTGTTTTAAATGTGCTTCCTCATCTAAAGCATCCACAATTCAATGGCAAAGTAATAAACAGGATATAGATAAAGTACAACAGGCAACTTGAAATGACAGGTGTTGTGAAATCATGTCTCAGCAGGCCAACCTCTCCACAAACATGCCTGTAAATAATTGAAACACTAATCAGTCCATAATTACAAGAGACGTCTCCTTACATCAAATGAAGTCAATGTAATCGCCAGTGGGCTGACAGGGTAGAAGAGAGGAGAAAACAAAGGAGATGAGGCATGATGTAAAAGTTATGGCCCATGAAGAAGAAGAAGGGAGGTGCTGACATTTTGACTAATATGCTACTTTGTCCAGATATGGCTCCACTGCACCCAAGAAATTATGGGGGCAAGAACTTCTCACAAGCAGGGATGGTTTTCACTGCATCACAGTCTTCTAAATTATCAAGTGAAATATGATTTTCTTCATTCTAAACACAGTTTTCTGTTTTGTTGGCTTCAGCCTATATCTCTGACCTTCTAGAGTCCTACAGCTTTTGTTGCAGTCTGAGATCTTCCGGTCAAGCCTGCTAGTGGTTCCACAAAAACATTTAGAGACAGGATGGGATAAATTCTTTCAAGCCGTGGACCCAGGATTGAGGAAGTGCTTTTTCTCTGTCTTTGTACTGTCTTGTTTGTGTTGATTCTTTTAAAAAGCAGTCGAAGACTAATTTATGCTATATGATGTTTAGATATACATAGTAAACATTTAACAGTGAGTCTTTGTTTTAATTGTGAAGCACATTTTGTTTTTTTGACCTCTGAAAGATGCTACATAAATAGTTAGTTTACTGACTAATAAAATATTCCTTATTCAGCCATATTCTAATGGTATGAACAATATGAGCAATTAGAAATTTGTATTAAGAGCTTCAGCTCTGATTCTTCAACGTAACTGCATCTAGTTGACAAGGATGCATGAAGCAAGTTGGTTGCTTTCAATGGGAAATAAAACCGACAAAGCAGTCTGGAGGATTGTAACCCACAGGGAAGAAGAATGAATGGCCTTTTTTAAATTCCATTATGTCTGACATACAGGTGGATTTTTCTGTAATCACTGTGGAAGTAATACCGCTAAGTGCGTCCGTGCTTGTTTTTCATTGCTTTTGAACTCAGTGAATCCATCGGTGTGCCATTATTGCACTTAATCAGACCTGAAAAACATAAAAAATTGTACTTCCTTCATTCAGCAGATTTGCTATAAAATCACCTCTTTTTTATTTTTTACATTGCATCATTGCAATTGAGAGCCGTGCAATTCTGTGCTTTTTAAATTTGCCCTTAAAGCTATGCAGGCAAATGACAAATTGTTAGTGTAAAATAAATGTCACCATTACTCCTCTACTCTACAACCCCAAGAAGATTTAGAATTTGTTTTTAAAAAAAATGTTAGACTGAGATATTTCTCCGGGTTCTTCCGGTGAAGGGACCAGCCAGTAGGTGGGGGTAAAGGCCCCCCTATTTTTACTCCCTCTCCTCTGGATCTCTCCTTAATCCGTGACTCCCTCTCCCCTGCCCCCTGATGGTAAAGGCCAACTGAGCTCTGGAGAATATTTATGAGCAGGGTAGAGCAATTGGTTTAAAATCATTCGCCAAAGGAAGGAGGGTAGGAGAAGACAAAGGGGTGGGGGACAAGAGAGAGAAAATGTGAGAAAGACATGGAAATAATGCCAAAGAGAGGCTAGATTTTAATGAGGATTTTTTTATTAACTTTCTGGTAAACTGAGTAAATTAGCACACATTTTGCTGGTTCGACTTATTTTTAACCCATCTATACTGTGTATATGTAACTAGGCTTCTGTTCTTACGGGTAAAATGTGCTGTAAGTGGTCCAGATTGAGAGTATTGTCTCCAAAGTTGAATGTAAAGCTTCACAGGTTTATGTTCAGAATATTAAATGTATAGTGGTTAGGGCTGGGCGATATAGAAAAAAAGCTTATCGAAAAAAAAAATGCATATTGATCGATATCGATAATTATTGAAAATATTTAAAACCATATTTTATGTGCAGCTTTGCCTGGACATTTTATGATATTGCTAAATGATTTAATTTTAATAAAGAACACAAACACAGAATTCCAATTAAATCTTTATTTAACCAACTTCTTTAACCATAACAGAATTTTTTTTAAGAAAAATAACTTAAGAAACCTGAGTTATGTTATTAAATAATGACAATGAATAAACTAAAGTGACCAGAAAAGTGACCAAAATAAATATACCAAATAAATTAATAGAATAGCCTATTTAGGTGGGAATAGTACACTAGTTACTTATCAGGTTTCATAATTGAGAGGCTAATGCAGGGCTGAGGTCCGAGTAACACGCCCTAAATTGTGGCGTGTTGCACAATTTAGGGAGTGCTGTTAGAGAAAAACTTGCTTCCCGGAACTTTATATCGCGGATCAAGAGTGGCAGGTAATTGTTTGAAGCCAGGTTTTTCAGCTGCAGAGAACAGCAGACATATCTATCACTATGAAGCACGTTACTGCATGCGTTATGTCCTTATGCCGCTTGGACGCTTTGTCATTTTATCACAAAGAAGGGAGCCCAGTTTAGCTGCTATACCTGCTTTGTTTTGGAAGAAGTTCCAGAAAATTCGATCGACCCGGAGCCGCGCAGCTCGCGGAGTCGCGCTACTGCGGGTGTGAGCGGCTTACGTGATGAATACTGGTGGGTTGCGTTACCAGACTCTGTTTTTACCGGTTCCTTGCAAGTTTTACAAATCACTGTGGTTTATTTCTATCAGGCTGGCGAACTAGTAAAACCCCGTTTTGGGACCGTTTCCTCCGCCGCTCCTTGCTGCGACATATTCACATGCTGTGTGTTGTGGTTTGAGAGGGCGGCGCTTAGTGACGGCGTGCCGACTGTAGCAATGAAGTAAAACTGTCTATCAAAGTTTTTATCGACCCTATTTTTTCCTATCGCGCCACACGTCTATCGATCGATGTATATTGTTATTGAATTATCGCCCAGCCCTAATAGTGGTGAGGGTATAAAAGGTTAAACCTTTGCTTATCATATGTACAAAAAGTGCAACAATGTGAAAAATCAGAACATTCATCTCCCTTTTAGACCCAGTTAAGTCCTTGTAGAATCACGCTAGAGATAGTGCCTATCTCCATCGGTCACACTGGGGAAGAGGCAGGGTATACCCAAGACAGGTCAACAGGCCATCGCAGTACAACACAGAGGCACACTGGACAAACAAGCATGCAAACACACATCCACACCCAAGGGTAATTTACCCTGGCCAATTAATCTAAAATGAAAGCTTTTGGACTGTGGGACGCAAAAAGTCATTCTCTCTACACTGCTCCCTGTCGAGATTGAAAACCCGGGGATTTCTTTCTGCAAGGCAGCAATGCTGAAAACTGCTCCACTTTACATGCCCAAAACAAATAAACAGCAAAACCTATAAATGACTTTAATCCCATTATTTTTTTCTTTCTAAAATCATGAGTCTTTTCTTCCGCCAGATAAAAAAAAACTGTGATCTCTTCATTCGTCAACATCCTTGATTGCTTTTTGATGAATGGTGGTGTTAAAGGTGCAAGATATTTAAAGCGTTAAAAGGTTGTTTTTTATTTAAGGCAGTGGAAAGCAGATGAAAATGTGGGAACATTATCTTTTTACTTTACCAAAATGCTATTTAACCTTTTCATTTTATCTCTGACTACAGTATGATGTAGTTAGCCAGAGTTCTCGCTAATTCTTGCAACAACAAAAAAAATCAATTGTAAACCATGGGTGCACAACTTTCCAAACAAAAGTAATGGTAAAATATGTTTAGATTTCTAGAATGTAAATTAGTCAATCTTCCGGCGTCAATTTAACTAATGAATGCTAATACCTGTCAGCTTTTCATGCCCTGGCTGAGGTGCAAAATGAGAAAGCGAGAAGGGGAGAACAAGGTCTGCCATTCTAAAAAAAATAGAAAAGAGGACACCAGCAGAGATGTAAGAAGGGAGGAAATGATGGATGTAGGGAAGCAAACAGAGCTACATTCTCTTTCTTTGCTTGGCATTGTTGCCCCTGTCAGCTGTAAAATGCCAGTGTCAGTCAAGCCTCCGTTCATCTGGCAACAGCCCTCCCACTGAACAGTGGCCGACACCCTCGGCACAGATTATCAAAACACTTACTTGCACATACAGCTAAAAGTACAGACACTCAGCTTTACAGAGCGAGTTTTGCTCAATCAACCTGCATAGCGTCCACTGATGAAAATTGCTGGTGGGTAAACAACGCACTACAATTTTGGTACAGTAACAAGGTCATCATTTAGTTTGGGCTAATTCTAAATGACATAGAATTTTCCAGGGAGGGGGATTTAAGCTAATCAGAGGAATTTTTCAATCTTAACCGGAAATACAAAAATAGAGTGAAGTAGTGATTTTTTTTAACTTAATATTTGATATACAAAGATCCATCCCTCACAGCAACATACATACACCAACAAACAAGATTTGGCTCTTTCAGATACGGTATGCAGTGTGTGTAGGTCACACTGCCTGACACAGATGTTTGCTGAACCACCAGCCTAAAAGGATTTAATCAGTCTGGGTTTCCAGGGCTCTCTAGACTAACTTTTCACTCTGGGTGCACTGGTGCGACTACATTTTTCTTTCTTAGGCGCACCAGCACAAATGTCAGGTGCAACAAAATCACATTTAACAATGCAGTTTAAGAGGTTTCCATTTTTATATTTATTTATAAATCACTGTTCATATAGACAATATTAAATAGTTAATGACTAACAATGTTAACATAAAGTCTTTATTTGAAACACAATTCCACAAGAACTTTTACCACTTGAAAAAGCGTTTGTGCTTAAAGTGCTTCACTGAGCTCAAATTTAAACTTTAAAACAATATATATATATATATATATATATATATATATATATATATATATATATATATATATATATATATATATATATATATATATATGTGTGTGTGCACCATTGATTCAGTCATGTATTTTTTTATTACTATTATTGCTTATCTTTAGTGAGCCAGTATGTGACCCCATTTTTGCTGTTGATACATATAAAACGTATTGCTGAGGGAGGGTCATTCTATTTTTAATTAAATTTAGTTTCAAAACAAACATAGATCTGGCCTATGCAAATCATACTTTTACAGCGTAAACAAATATCTGGTCCATGCAAAGATATTCAGCAGCAGCCCTGTATAACTCCTGTCTCTGTGGTACTTTTGCTGAATATTGTCTTTGATTGTCTTTTCTTTGTGATAAGCTCTTGCAGCAGAATAGGCTGCTATGGATTCATACTTGGTTTTTTTGGAGGTGCTCTATTTGTCAGCTTCAGTGTAGCTCCACCATAACCACCATGTGCTACTATCAGCTACAACAGGTTTGTTTCATTGCTTCACTATATACTAGCTGACCAATCATCCTGCATTTTTCTCCATACTGCAGCAGAATGGGGTGTTGCATGGTTCAGAACTTAGCACCTGGGAAGTGGATTTTGACTTGGCCGACAGAGAACCACCTTTGAGCTTTTTATATGTATAAGGCTAATATTTAAACTGATAGCATTACCTTATGTTGTCCTGGAAGTTTACTACTTCACTTTTTCAGATACTGGAGGTTATCACATGCTTTTATATGTTGCTCTGTAACATTAGTTTTCTAGCATTAGTTAGCACTAGCACAGCTAGCATGTGGTATTGTTCAGCATTTCGTTTTTGGCAATGTTTATGACTTCCAGAAGAACCTCATTGTTTTGATCAAGTGAGTGGCAGCAGAGGGAGGGAGGCGCAGCGTCTGCGCGTCAGGGCGGACCTCCACCGCGAGGCATGTCCATGTCGAGGCAGAAATGACATTGTTGTGGAAATAACATAAATATGATTATTTAGTTTGCCTCAAGAAAGGACAATGTATAAATCTGTCTTGTATATTAATTCATAGGATAGACTGGCGACCTGTCCAGGGTGTACCCCGCCTCTCAACGATTGACAACTGGAGATAGGCACCAGCACTCCTCGCGACCCCAACAGGGATAAGCGCGTAGGAAAATGGATGGATGGATTTTTTATTATTATTATTTTCCACTAGTGCAACTTCTGATTTTTTTTTTAGTTGCACCACTGAGAAATTAGGTTGCATGGGCAACCAAAATGGTCTAGAGCCCTGGTTTCAGTGTTGGTCTTCAAGCGCCTCAGATGTCTTTCTCTCCCAAGAACAAAACAAGAAAAAAAAATCTATTGGACTATTAACATCAAGTATGTTAACAGTCTTATAATACTTGAACGCTCAGGAGTACATTTACAGTAGAGATGCACCAAGCTTTTTACTGGCCAAAATTGAGTTTCAGGTTTTCTTTGAGAGCTGACCTGCAATTTTTTTTTTTTCTTCTACGGACAAAATCACATAAAACAGAGAACAATGTGGTGGAGGTTTTATGATAGATGTAGCAGTTCTACGTCCTACAATAATGGGGAGGTCCAGGGATATCAATATTAATGTCGTCCCAAACCTTGACCTGATTTTATGAAACTTTTATTTAACAAGTGGATAAGAGGATTATGCTATTGGTTGATGTATTTATACTCAAAATATGGTGGAGATTCTTAGTTTTCCTTCATGTATTGAATAGGAAATTACATTTGATTGTTCATTTGATTGGTCATTGTTCATTGACCTGCAAATGACAGATTAGAGTCAATAAAGGGCGGTGGAATCCAATATGAGGCCAACTGACTGGCGATGCTACAATCAGTTGTCCATCAAAAAGGGGTTTGTGATTGTAAACTATTTATTCTTTTTTTTAATAACAATCTTCAATTGCAATTTGATGTTTAAAATACACCACTATTTTTGGAATTTTCCTATCATTTACTCAAATGAAATGGCTAACTGTGTGACATTATATATTTTCTGAGTATACACTTGGATAAACTTTGTGTCGCACTAAGTTCTCCTCTGGTCTAAAGGAAAAAAATACCATAATACATTAAACGAAGCTTTCAGACAATACCCCACTGTGTCTTTGCACACAACCACCACACACTTCTAAAGCCACTTGGTCTACCCACTGTCACACATCAACAGGCTCAGTCTGATATCTGTAACGTCCCACTGCTTTGCTCAAACCCTCCTGTGGTATCTCCACTTTGAGCTTCCACTGATATGCACCATTTAGAGTTTGTATCATACTCCAACCATATGTCTCTGCTACCTACTAAAAAGGAGGCAAGCAGCCACAGCAAAAGAAGCTGGGATCTATGCAGAATGCACGCAGAGCTTTCATTTGTATGCAAAACTCCACGGAGTAATCTTCTCAGTCCCTCATCCCTCTGTTTGCCACCTCCTAAATCTGCATCTTTTGTGGTGAAAAGAAAAGCATAGTGTCATCTCTCGCCTATGCGTTGATGAACAACCCCTTTTCCCTCAAGGCATGGCTACAAAACAAGCCAAAGTGACAACACTCCCTCTATGTTTTTTGTTCTTTTTTTTCTATTCAGAATGAGATTCACAAAATGTTTTCCTTTTAAAGCTGTTTAGATATGCAAACTCTCCTTCTTACCTGTATATTTTGTACTTGGTTGTGAATCCCTGCTGGTAGCGTTCTGTGAAATCAACGAACTCCTGTGAGTTGTGAAAAGGACCCTTCTCTGACAGGAGCCAGCCCAGGTGTCCATTTGAGCCGCTGAAGCCACCGCCGGTGGTGTCCGCGGCACTGGCCCCTCCTGACAACCAGCTCACGAGCAGGCTTAATGTCAACCACTTCCATAGAAACATGAGGGCCGTCAGTCTAGTGGTGGTGCACGGGCCACTCATGGTGCTTCCCCCGGCCCCGGTGACTCGTCATTCTCCTTACAATCACAATGAGTCCTGATTAAAGGACAGAAAGCAAGATTGAGACCAAGAAAGAAAACAAGCAATTTTACTTGGAATATCGTGATAAAACATTTGTGCTTGGCATAACTACCTGGGGCTAATGACATCCCATCTACTGTTACAATAGATTATTATGTTGCGCTTAAGTAACTTTTTATACTTCAACTATTGTGCTGTTACCTTATTCTGTAAGTCTTTTGGTCCGTGGCTGGTCGAGAAAAAAATCTCCGCAAAATCCCCTCATAGGACCGCGAAGTTCTGTTCAGCGGTGTACGTACACTGGGGGGCATCGGATAAAGTATGATCGGATATGTTGCGCCCTAAAAAGGGCTACGCAAGTTGAACTAAACAGAAGATGAATCCAGAACTCCTCCTCCCTTTAAAAAATAAAATAAATAAAAAAACTAAAAAAACGTTATGTTTCCAGCGGAGAAGCGCCGGAGATGCTTCAGCAGGAAGGATTCTCATGTGCTCTCCAAGTGAGTTGCAGCGGACGTGATGTCTAAGAGATTCGGCTCTTCCAGGTGTACTAATAATTTTAACGCATCTTCCTAATGAGCAAACGAGCAAAGTCCATTGAAGCGGGGTAAGCGGCTGTCCTATATGCCAGGTCGCTGTTGATTGGAGACGACGCTCTTGGGGCGTACGCGGAGCGCATGGAGAACCCCCGATGATCCTGACGGTGACTGAGCTCCCCAGCGCGCGGGATGTGTGAATGGCATTCACGGCGCGCTCTCTCTCCCTCCTATGCCCATTCCGCCGCAATTTAATTTATTCCAGCAGCGAGAATACTCCCGGTTGGCTGGGACGTAACTGGAGGAAGTGAGAGTAGGAGGCGTTCAGAAGTGGGGGTGGAGGGCAGGCTGGATGCGAGGATGGTCAGTTAATGGTGAACTGGGTGCTTCGTTTTAGAGAACCGATGGAGGGCACCTGCAGTCTGTATTAATAGACATTAAATACAGCAGGAACATATGTAAAGAAACCCTGTGTACGGATTACAGCTATAAATGATAAAAGCTAATTAGAAGACTTAAACCACTTTATTACAATAAATTAAGCACTGAATTAAAGCAGATTCGTTTTGAGAGAAAGATGTGGGTTATGACAAGGAAAGAATTGGTGAGCGGGATCTGGTTTATTAAAATGCACAAAAGAAAGTCTAAGTGCTGGTTGTTAAAACTGATTTTATCTCATATATAAATCCAACAGAATAAGTTACTTGAATAATGTTGTTAATTAAGGCGACGATCTTCATCTTCACGAGGAAGAAGAGGATAAGGGAGGATTACCATAGTGCATTCACGACCCCCCCTCCTTCCCCCCAACACACGCACGCATACACACACACACACACGCGCGCGCGCGCACACACACACACCACCCCGTAGTTATTCTCGTTATCTCCTTTGCCTTGGTCCTCCTTCGTCCCTATATGCTCCACAATAATCATCACTTTTACCATCAGCAAACTTAATTAGATCTGCTCTATCCCCGCGCCTGTGCGTCGGACACCGAGCGTGGATCATACAGGCAGAGAGCACGCGAACCGAGGGAAGGATATGCGCTGCCTTTCAGCTTCTCAGCAGACGTTCAAAGGGAGGTTTTATACAGGGATTGGATTAGAGAAATGAACACCATTGAGTCTCCAGATTCGCCAGCTTCTAAACTCAAAGAGAGGCTGAAATCCCGTGGCGCAGCGACTTGCAAAATCTGAAGTGAAAGAATGAGTTGATTTGTCACGGTTTCATCATCATGTCCTGGGATTGGGTGCCTTTTTCCTCTGACCCTGCCTCGCAGCAATGAGGACTTGTGAAGGACAACTACCTAATAGAAACAGACAGTCTTTGGTCTATTGTGTTGTTTCTGAATAAAGGGAATTTTATTCTTCAGTATAATTTTATACTGCATTGCTGGTTGACCAGTTCTTGTTTATCTGCAAACACACAACTTTTTTTATTTTATTTAAAGTTTTGAATAAAAGATAGTGGATAGCTCATGGCTCATTACCTGCATAGCTTCAAACAGCATTTTAGGCAGTTCTTGGAGCACCATCGCTTTCAGAGGCCCAAAACTCATATGAGCAGAGTGGAAGCAAAGTCCCCATACTTCATATTTACAATTTCAAATAAATCATTCATCAGTTTGAGAGTGTCAGTGCACAAGAGCAGAATATGATTTCCTATATGTAGAACACTGGAGTGTGCACTGAAGCAAGTGGGCTTGTTTATTTCGTTTTCAGGAGAGACTGGCGAGGCAGGAGAATTGATTGCCAATTGATGCAACATAAGGTTGTCCGTCTGGACCACGTGGATGTAAACCAAGTGCAAAGAGGGAGAGGGATCAAAGACAATGTCACTGAAAAGTGCTCATTAACGCTCGAGGAAGGTGTGCAAAATGTGCAGGTCACAGTGGCTGAGCGGTGAACTGTAACAAATATCACAAAAGCTGAATCTTGGCAGCTATATTCTGACATACATTATCCAGCTGGGCTTTGGATTTTGTAATCTGCAAAGGAATTTTACTTTGAAGTTTGTAATGCGTTGAATGCAGCAGTACATAACTGGACTCCACTTTACCACTGAAATAATTTGTATTTCAGTAGAAGTACTGATAATGAAATACACACAGACCCAGAGGGTAAATTAACCATCTATTCATCGTTATATGTTGATATGACAAAACTTCACCATCTCAAAGCTCATACTCAGCCTTACGGTTAACAACTTTGTTAAGAAACTTGCCTAGAGGTTAAGAATTAATGACCAGTGAGAATTGAACACTGGACCTATTTTCAATGATAGCGATCAGAATCTGAGCTCCAATTGAGTTCACCAAGTTTTTCTGTGTCTGCATGTCTGTTTCAGAAAGAAACATCCAAAAGAAGCATCTAAAGTTTGACTTTGTTCTTCTCATTGCCTGTCAGTTGGAGTATTCACAGACTTACTGAAGGCATTTGACTCTGTCTCCATAAAATATTGCTTATGAAATTAGAGAGATGTGGAATTAGGAGAGTGATGTTAAACTGATAGAGAAGTTGCTATGAAAAGAGACAGCAATTTGTGCAAACATGTGATCATAAGTCATCATTATTGGATCTAACCAGTGGGGTTCTGCAGGGGCCCAAGCGGTTTATCTTATACATAAATTAATTTGCAATCTATCAAACTTATTGACATATAATTCATAATAATTTTTTGCAGATGACACCAGTATTTTTGCACTGGTAAGAATTTGCAGCAACTTTTGGAGGTGGTCACAACAGTGCTTGTAAAAATAAAACATTGGCTTAACATAACCAAACTGTTCTTAAACCTGGATTAAACTAAATACATGTTATTTGGAAAACAAAATATATACACAAACAGTAATAAAAATCACTATTGACAATGTTGATCTGCAAAGCTTTTGAAGTAAAATATCTAGGTGTGACCTTAGACCATAAAATTTGCAAGGAACAACAAACTAACCAAGTGAAAACAAAATTATTGAAAACTCCGGTATACATGCTGGATCATAAATCACTGTTTATTTTGTATTCATTGCTGCATTTACCACATCTTAGGTACTGCATAGAGATCTAGAACCACTGTACATATTACAAAAGAAAGGAATTAGAATTATAAACAATGTGGCATTTAGGGAACATAAACTTAGATTAAAAAATAACATTTACAATTTAAAGAATTTGGGACTTAGTCAAATTCATAATTGCACAAGTCATGTTCAAATACCTTACTTCCAAATATTCAAAACATTTTCACTGACAGAGAAGGAAATTATAATTTATTTGGAGATGTTAAAAAAAGCATTCCAGACAACTGCTAAGAATCTCACTATATTCTCTATATTCACTATATACTCACATAGTCTGTGGGATGGATTTGTGGATAAGGTTGGACAATGACTTTATACCATGCAATCACATAAATCAGTTCAAAAACATGATACAATGAAAAGCTGATTGGGAGATATGTGGTAGTACAGGGACGAAACTAGAAGTGAAGTTATGTTTTCTTGCTTTAACTGTGAGCAGCACATAACTGAAAAGGAGTTGGATAGACAAATTTTGTTTTGTCTTTAATTTTATTATCTAATGTGTAAATAGTTGTATGTTATTTCGGTGTGCAAGGGAGGGATAGACCTTGAATGTGTAAAAAAATGAAAGGGGTAGGAATTCACACATTTTGTAATGATTGGTGTGGAGATGAGCCCAGAGTCAGCCAGACGCAGTAGTAATTCCTTTGGTGGTGTTTATTGAAGGGGTACAACAGGCAAAATTAACCAAATTAACCAAACCCAGGTGGAAATAATTAAGGGAGCAAAAGGACAAGTCTAAGAATAAAAATAAGCCTAAACAGAACAGGAAAGAACTAAACTAACCAAATAATAAGCATAAACCAGAACAGAACATTACAGAGCCCCCCCCTCAAGGACGGATTCCAGACGTCCTTTAAAACAAAAACAAACAGACCAGAACGGGTGGGTGGAGGGGGTTGCAGGACGGAGGGACAAACCTGATACAAAACAAAACAACCCAAACCGGGTGAGCAAAAGAAAATAGTTCAAAACCTAAACAAAAAACAACCCAGACAGGGCGGACTAAAACCAACAAACATGTTCCGAACAAAAGATCTTCTAGAATCAAAAGTCTGGTAGACGTCCCAAAAGACAACCCCGGCTTGACAGACGTTCCGGCGGGCGTCCAGGAGGACGGCCCAGACGTGACAGACGTTCCGGCGGGCGTCCAGGAGGACGGCCCAGACGTGACAGGTTCTCCGGCGGGCGTCCCGGCGGACGGCCCAGACGTGACAGGTTCTCCGGCGGTCGTTCCGGCGGACGGCCCAGACGTGACAGGTTCTCCGGCGGACGGCCCAGACGTGACAGGTTCTCCGGCGGACGGCCCAGACGTGACAGGTTCTCCGGCGGACGGCCCAGACGTGACAGGTTCTCCGGCGGACGGCCCAGACGTGACAGGTTCTCCGGCGGACGTCCCGGAGGCCGTCGGCGGATCAAGGCGACAGACGGCCGTCGGCGGACCAGAAACCTCGGAGGTCGTCGGCGTGACAGGAATCTCGGAGGCCGGCGGCGCGGCAGGACCCTCAGAGACCATTGGCGGGGCCTGAAGAGGGAGAAAATAGAACCTGGCGCCGGACTACAGGGTACGGAAGACGCCAGACTACAGACTAAGGAGGGCGCCGGACTACAGGCTGAGGAGGGCGCCGGACTACAGGCTGAGGAGGGCGCCGGACTACAGGCAAAAGGAGGCGCCGGACTACAGGCTAAAAGAGGCGCCGGACCACAGGCTAAAGGAGGCGCCGGACCACAGGCTAAAGGAGGCGCCGGACCACAGGCTAAAGGAGGCGCCGGACTACAGGCTACGGAAAGCGGTGCCTGGTTAATGGCTACAGGCGGCGGCGCCTGGTTAATGGCTACAGGCGGCGGCGCCTGGTTAATGGCTACAGGCGGCGGCGCCTTGTTACAGGCGACTGAAGAAGGAGCCTGGCTACAGGCGACTGAAGAAGGAGCCTGGCTACAGGCGACTGAAGAGGGAGCCTGGCTACAGGCGACTGAAGAGGGAGCCTGGCTACAGGCGACTGAAGAGGGAGCCTGGCTACAGGCGACTGAAGAAGGAGCCTGGCTACAGGCGACTGATGGGGGAGCCTGGCTCCAGGCGACTAAAGAGGGAGCCTGGCTACAGGCGACTGAAGGGGGAGCCTGGCTACAGGCGACTGAAGGGGAGGCCTGGCTACAGACAACTAAAGGGGAGGCCTGGCTACAGACAACTAAAGGGGAGGCCTGGCTACAGACAACTAAAGGGGAGGCCTGGCTACAGACAACTAAAGGGGAGGCCTGGCTACAGACAACTAATGGGGGAGCCTGGCTACAGGCTACAGAGGCCACAGGACTACAGGCTACAGAGGCCACAGAACTACAGGCTACAGAGGCCACAGGGCTACAGACTACAGAGGCCACAGGGCTACAGACTACAGAGGCCACAGGGCTACAGACTACAGAGGCCACAGGGCTACAGACTACAGAGGCCACAGGGCTACAGACTACAGAGGCCACAGGGCTACAGACTACAGAGGCCACAGGGCTACAGACTACAGAGGCCACAGGGCTACAGACTACAGAGGCCACAGGGCTACAGGCTACAGAGGCCACAGGGCTACAGGCTACAGAGGCCACAGGGCTACAGGCTTCAGGAGGCCCCGGGCTACAGGCTTCAGGAGGCCCCGGGCTACAGGCTTCAGGAGGCCCCGGGCTACAGGCTTCAGGGGCTAAAGTCAGACCCTTAGCAACCAGAAGTCTTAAGACCAGCTTCTGGAGGGTCTCGGAAAGCGACATCCAATAGAGTCTCTCTCAAAGTTGGCTGTCCACGAGGGCAATAAGGGGTCTAGGCTTACAAACAAGTCCGAGAGGCTCAAAGTCTCCAAGGGACCATGGTTGCTGAATTGTCTTCTGATTCCCAGGGTGCCCGAAGAGCGAAGGATCCCCCTGGGTCCCCCCCTCACAGGTCAGCGACGGACCCCTCTGGATTCCCACGTCGCACATCGGCGACGGACCCCTCTGGGTTCCCGCGTCGCACGTCGGCGACGGATCCCTCTGGGTTCCCGCGTCGCACGTCGGCGACGGACCCCTCTGGGTTCCCGCGTCGCACGTCGGTGACGGACCCCTCGGGGTTCCCACGTCACATGTCGGTGACGGACCCCTCTGGGGTCCCACGTCACATGTCGGTGACGGACCCCTCTGGGTTCCCACGTCACATGTCGGTGACGGACCCCCCTCATCGGACTTGGGCGAAGGCAGGTCCTCCTGGACCCCCTCGTTAGGCTTGATGGGCACCGAGGCGTCGGCCAGAACCATGGTGACAGACTCAGGAGCCGAGGCGTCGGCCGGGCTCTCGGTGACAGACTCAGGAGCCGAGGCGTCGGCCGGGCCCTCGGTGACAGACTCAGGAGCCGAGGCGTCGGCCGGGCCCTCGGAGACAGGTTTTGGTCGGCAGTAGAAAGCCTGGAGGGCTGACCTATAATGTCCCTCAACCTCCTTTAATTTTTTCTCCAGCTCCTCTGAATAATGCAGGAATAGCGCCTCCCTGAGACGCTTGATGATGGGGGCAAACGTCCTTACTTTATTCTCCAGAGCCAGATATTCAGAGTCATGGTCACCAGCAGGGGGAGCTGTGGACCTCCTGGCTCTAGGAGGCGAAGAATCCCCCTCCGCTGGACCGGAAGTGGGCGGAGCCAGAGGTTCGGCAGTCGGGTGAGGCCGAACTGGCTCGTCGGGGGGCTGCCCAGCTATACTGGATGGATGACCGACAGGCAAGCGCTTCCTTCTCCGGCGGCGAGTCGGCGGAGCTTGCTGGAGAGTTGATGCCTCCTTACGGGAAGGAACCGTTGTAGCCAATGGCGGTCTCGGCGGCTCCTCGTAAGGGCAGGGAAGCTGCAACGATTCCGGAAAAAGGTCCGGACGGATCTCCTGAACCACATCTGCATGAACCTCAAGAAAAAACTCTGAGACAGGACGGGCACGCTCCGAGGAGGACAGTATGGCGGCTTGAGGTGAGTGATCAGCGAGGAGAGACATGTTAGAAGGATTATCGGGCTCGCGCAGCATAGCAGCTCCTGATCGGAGAAAGCGTCTTGGCGACAGGTTCATCATGTTGTGGTCGGGACTTACTGTAATGATTGGTGTGGAGATGAGCCCAGAGTCAGCCAGACGCAGTAGTAATTCCTTTGGTGGTGTTTATTGAAGGGGTACAACAGGCAAAACAGACCGGATCCAGGCAAGGAACGATGAAACGATTGTGAAGTCCCGACAACAAACAGAAAACTAAGAGGGGTTTAAATAGGCGGGCAGACACAGTAACAGGGAGGGACTAATTAACCAAACCCAGGTGGAAATAATTAAGGGAGCAAAAGGACAAGTCTAAGAATAAAAATAAGCCTAAACAGAACAGGAAAGAACTAAACTAACCAAATAATAAGCATAAACCAGAACAGAACATTACACATTTTCTTCTGCCTGTTCCTTTTCGTGCTAAACTATTTTTTTTGCTCTTTTATTATTGTTGTTGTTTGTGTATGTTTACAACTGTTATGTTTTTTTCTTTTCCTTGTATGTTTTTCTTTTAATATTCAAAATGCTGAAAATGAAAAAAATAAGCCAAATATAATAAATAAATAAATTTTATACAAAATTGCAATATTTCAGGACCATGACAAATGTTGGACCTGACTGTAAATATACAATTTTTTTTCTTTCTTTCTTTATTTTAACAGGTTTAAAACTGAATTGGAAATAGACAAAAAAAAGGTGACACATTGGTACAAAATTGGTGCAAATTAATGAAATACATCAACAAGGATTCATCTCTTAACTACTCATTAGTTTGGCAGTGTAAGGGAATATAGAAATATGATAAACACAATAATTCTTACATTCAAAAAAGTGCAATATAAGTTTGATGTATTATTATTGTTATTATTATTATCACATGAAAGTACTTAAGATTCTTTCAGCCATTTTTTTAAAAAAAGAGCTTAATCTCCCAGCAGAGAAGAGGTGAGAACACCGCCTTACCCCTTCCCTTGTGTGAGTGCATTAGCAAATTGCAACGCTGTTCTGCAATTATTACACTCAGCAAAAAATAATGACAACCTGCAAATGGCCTTTTGTAGTCATATAGCTGGCCCAAAAACATTCTGCAGGGGACTCATCTGTGAGTGTCTGTAGTCTCAGTAAGTTATGTGAAGGACCAAAGCACTTCCATTTGCTCAGCGCTGAGACAGATAGTCATTAGGGGAGGTAAACATTCACTTAAGCCTGCGCGTGCTTATTGAAGCCGCTCAAGAGTCTTTGTGAGGAGTGATCAGGGAACAGAATGAGTCAGAGGTTTTAATTAGCTGGAGAACCTGTCAGACTATGACAATGCTTTGTCACAGCACCG
The DNA here is from genome assembly GCA_037039145.1 of Fundulus diaphanus. NCBI lineage: Eukaryota > Metazoa > Chordata > Actinopteri > Cyprinodontiformes > Fundulidae > Fundulus > Fundulus diaphanus. Next base: position 16,730,694 of record CM073128.1, on the reverse strand, counting down.
TGGGCTTCACCTGTATTTTTTTTTTTTTTTGAACGTGAGCAAAGCACAATGGAGAAAACGGCTTTCATTTTTTTCCCACAGTCTGTATGCTTAACTCAGATAGCTCTGAATCAAAATGTTATGCTCAAAAGTATGAATCTTTAACATTTGTTCTGTCAGTGTGATCAGCATTGATAGCATCCATCCAGCCATTATTTATACCTGCTTATCCATGTAGGGTCAAGGGGGGCTCCAGCGGTGACTGCACAAGAGGCAGAGTACACCCTGGACAGGTTTCCAGTCCATCACAGGGCAACATAAACAGAGACACACAGGACAAACAACACACACACTCACATCTAAGGACAATTCACAGAGATCAATTAACCTATCAGTCATGTTTTTGGGAGGAAGCCAGAGGAAATAGAGAGAACTCACACATGACGAGGGAAAACACCAGGAAGAAAGACTCACTTTGAACCCAGGACCTGCTGCAGGGCTACAGTACTACAAACTGTGGCACTGTGCAGCCCACAATGATGGCAATTAATGTTAATTTTTGTGCAGAATAATTAGTCACACATACAAAAGAAAAACCTATTAGGGTCAGAAAATAAAGCAGAGATTTGAGTAAGGAGCCTGTCTAAACTTTAATCAAAATGTTGACTACTCATTGCTTATTTGGGTCATCGGACTCCCATTAATCAATTAAAGAAGCCTTCTTCTCTTCTCTGGTCCTCTGGCTATATCATATCCATGCTTGTTTTACTCTGTTATTGCATTAACATCCTTACATGATTTTTCTAAACATATTTTATTTTTTCCCTTGTAATACATACATTGAGAAAAATAAATTTCCTGGAGGTGTTTTTTTGTTGTTGTTTGTTTTGTTGTTGTTTGTTGTCATTTAGTTTGATCTGTTTTTTGACACTGTAAGGTATATTTGTGTGTTTTAAACATTGTACATGTTAATGGACAGATGTTTAATAATAAATAATATTTGTTGGTAGATTAACTGTTTTTTGTTAAAAAAAAAATCTTTTCTTAAAACCTTGCATGAGCAGCATGTTTAAACTACATATAGCGTTCTTCTCCTTCATTTACATAATTATAATTTGTCCTTTAAAACCGTAATTGAATAACTTCAGTTGTTGCTCAGAAAGGCATTACCAATTTACAGACCTATGTAAAAATATTTGCCATTTAGGGCATTAACCAAATTTTAATATCAGACAAAAATACTATATATAGAAAACAATGAAAAAGAATATCAGGGGGGATACATCTATCCAAACAAATTTGGCTCTGTGTGAAAAAATAATGCTGAATTATCATTTAAGTGTGATTAATATTTTTAGGGGGTTCAGTTTCACTAATAACACCCAGGCCTGATAATTATCAGATCTTTACCATCAATAATCTGCTTAAATAAAACCTGCCTAACAACATGTAGTAGGCTAAAATGTCTAAAAAAAAAGCAACACAATATGCCTCTGTCAATGGAAATTATTAACAGAGCAGTGGTACAGAACTGGGATGGGGATCCTTCAGTCTCCAAAGCCCAGATTTACACAGTAAAACAAGAAGTTCCATGTCAATTATGTGCATAAAAAAATCATACAAGAATATTTTTTTCAAATATTCACATATTCATTAAGTAAAAAAAGATAAATTGGGAGAAATATCTTCAGGCTATAGTTAAGGCAATTATACATTTGAAAAATATTCTGTAAAGTGCACCACAAAAGTCTATGACTGTAACCTCATTTAACCACATTTATACAACACTGAGTCGAACACCGAGGCGAAACCAGAGACGCAAAAACATTGTCATTCCATATGTGTCAGGTTTCTGAGAAACTCGGGAGAATTTTCTCCAAACACCGCATACCAGTTAATTTCAAACCTAATTACACTCTCAGACAAAAACTGGTTCATCCCAAAGACAAAACACCCAAACCACAGCTGAGCGACGTTGTGTATGCTCCGCCCCACTCACTCCACCTGCCTTCTGCTGTGGCCATGCCACCAGCTATGGGCTGCAGCTTCAATTTGTTTTTTTTTCTTTTGGGGCTCAACAAAGACACCTTTAACTCCATGTCTCTTTGATCTTTTGTTCTGGCTAAGAGAGCCAGGCAGTAACCAAGTGGGGGCTCGTCAGTTGAACCTGGCCTATATATTTGTCAAATTGTGTGGTTAGTCTCTGGGTGGGAACTTGTTAGGCCTGATTTTGGGTAAGGATTGCCCTCTTGCTAATGTCAGCCTGAAGATTGGTTGGGATCTCCCATCTGGGTTTTTGTTGCGTTTCCTTTTGTTTGTGGTGAGAAATGTTCTTTCTGGAGACATGGCTTGGAGTATTATTTTGGTGGTGTCTTGATTTTGTCGGGTTTGGAACAGTGCATTATTTCTCCTCCCTGTTTTCATCAAGGTGGATGAAGAGTTAAATATATGCATTTGTTCTTATCATGGGCAAGCTTGGACCCCAAGTATAGGCATAGAGGCTTTTTTGTTTTGCGTCGTGTCGCTGGGAGGTGGTTAGTGTTAAATGTGCTTACACATGGTCCGAAATTAACACTCGCCAGACGCCAAATGCGAGTAAATTTCCCGTTTGGCGAGTGAATTTCAGAGGGCTAGCTGCCACATGGCGAGTAAGTGTTTGTACCAAATAAATTGTGTTTTTCAGTCATCATTTGGATGGATTCTTCTTTATGTTTCAGCTCGTATGACAACAAACACACGTACGCAAACACTCACACGTGACGTGAGAACGACAGGAACTACGTCATGTCCGTTTGCTAACAACTAGCGTTTAGCTCAGGCTAATTACGTAGCGGGATTATATGGACATATTTAGCAGGAGTCAGTCAGGATCAGGGCTCTCAACTCTCGCACATTGACCGTGTGACACACGCATTTCACTAACTTCGAACGCTCACATGCAACACATGGCATTTCTCACGCATAAAAATAACAAAGCACATCTGGGCTGCGGCTGATCCGTTCACAGCTCTGTCCATCCAGAGCTCTAAACCCCGCCTTCTGCGGAGCTGGTTCAGCTTCTTTCACAGTTTACTTCTGCTGCAGTTCATGTTAACAGAGCAGTAGGAAGAACGATCAGAGTTATGATTTTTTTGTCTTAACCAGTGGTGAAAGTGCGAAGCAGGAGGCAAGGGGGGAAAGCGGCTGCCAGATTAAGCCTTCATTCAGAACCAGTCATGACTGCACTCTGGATCAGAAAATATTTTTTCATTCTATTGTCTAAGTCTGGACCACTACACTGAAGAATCTGAAACCAGCAGTTGTGTCCCTGTGTAAGCTATGGGTCTAAATGTTGTGTGTCTTCCACTACATAGTCTCATTGGAATGTGAGTTTTGTGGTGGTGAGGTGGCATTAGCAGTGCGCCCAGTGTTACGTATTGAGGAGGTCTCTGTGATTTTAGGTAACAACCTGTTAGGTTGATTTGGATGACTTCTGTTTTTCAGATTGTTGTTCCATCAAAGTTTCGTCATGCAGTGTTGAAAGTGGCACGTGATGAGCTGGACATGTTGGGGTGAGCAAAACCTATGATCGTGTCGTTAGGCATTTTTTTTGGCCTTGTTTGAAGAGGGAAATTTCTTCTTACACAAGGACTTGTCATGCTTGTCAGTAAACGGCCCATCCAAATCAAGCTTCAAAGCCGTTTCTCTTGTCCCCAATACCTGCTGCCTCTGAACCATTTCAGCACCTAATTATTGATTGCGTGGGGCCGCTGCTGAGATCCAAATCCGGGGCATGCTATTTGCTTACTGTCATGTGTCAAAGCACTCGCTATCCAGCTGCTTCAAATAATCCAGTCTGATCAAGGCACTAATTTCCTGTTATGTCTTTTCGCTCAGATATCAAAACAGCTCCATGACAAGCACAACAAATCTAAAGCATCACGCAGAAAGTCAAAGCGCATTAGAGTGTTTCCACCAGACGTTAATGTTGCTTTTACACGCCTACTACACCTTACTACGCTTGTGAGTCTGATGTATAGTCTTGTCCTGGTCAGATTTGTGCACCATGGACAGCGCAATTGCGCATGGTAGCCTTAACAACTCTGAAGGTTCCTTCACACCGAACACTAATGCGGCAGCCAGAACGACAGGTTTATATGTTATCTATATGTGCGGGTGCAACACATGAGCGATGCGACGCTAAGCAATGCAACAGACGCAATTCTAGCGATGCAAAGGGTGTGATTTTGGCGATTAAAGCAAAGCCAGAGCGACACGACGCATGCGTTGGATGTGAAGTGACAGTTGGTGGAGTTGAAAAATCTGAACTTTTGTGTCTTGTCGAGTCACGACAACCAATCAGGAAGTGGATGTGGCCGTGACGTGAGGTGAAGGACTGTGGCATAAACTAAGCAGTTTTCATTCAACATTGAAGAAAAGATGACAGTGGCAATCTGTGATCACCCTGAGTTGTATGACTCATTACTACCACGACAAATAGTAATGAGTCACTCTTTTGCAGACCAAGCCTGCAAAAGAGTGAGTGAGGAGTCTGGAGTGGTACTTAAGTGAAAGCGTAATTAGATTGCGCTATTGTACTACAGTACTTGTACACAGGCTTGTCTTCCGCTGTGCATTTGCCGTCGCCTGCCATGCGGACTGCCGGCGAAATGTCAGGTGAGCAACAGCACGCAAAAGTGCCGACATTGTGGCCAAATTTATATCTGGTGTGAGACGCACCTTAAGTCACTGCGTAAGTTGGATGTTTTGTTGTCACACCTGCCTGAACCTCGTTTTAAACAACTGGCGGAGTTGACTCGTAGCACTTTATTTTCGGACACCCCTGGCTGAACAGATTTATTGGAATATAGCATTGATGTTGGACAGACCAAGCCAACTAAATAACGCTTGTATAGGGTGAACATTGAAAAGCACAAATACCTTGATGGAGAGGTGAGATACAGGTTGGACAATGGTATTACTGGGCCTTGTTCTTCAAGTTGGGCGTCCCCCTGTATTTAAACAAAAGCGATGGATTCTGGATTCTCTCTTTTTGCTCGGGATTCACATGTGGGAACGTACGTTTTGAGGGTGGGGTTGTTACGGCACCTTTGTGTGCAGGGATCTATCCTGATTGTTTAATCATGTTTGTTTTCTTTTCTGAGGTGTACCTGGAGGACCAGCTCCAGGATTCACCATACTGTATATAAAAAAAAAATTCTGGGAGGAAAACTATCTGGAGTTATATGATTTTATCAAATTCCAGCTAAATCTTTAGTATTTATCAAATCCACCTTTTAAATTTTAATCATGAGCAGACCTTAAAGTAGCACTAAGTAATGTTCGAGTGATGCTCCCCCTACAAGACCTTTTGAAAATAGCACTGTCGTAAACATTGACTGCCCTCTGCGTGCCCCGCACCCTCCAGCAACAGCGCACTTTCACTCTCAAAGCAGCTGGAAGACACATAACCCAACAAAATGTCTGAAGAGGTGGGTAGTATTATACATTGTCTAATATTTCATATCATTATATAATATATATTTGGAGGACACTTACCAAAGAAAAACTCCAAGACACAAAGTTTTTGAGTAAATAAAATGTGATCAAAAAAGGACAAAATGTATTAAAGAATAAAAAGAACAGATACAAAAATCAGAAGGTTTTATAAAAAAAATGACAAAGATTCAAAAAAAGGCTTGTTCGTCAGGCACTTCTAAAAAGCAGAAATGAAAACTAGCTGATAAAGGCTTCAATGTTGCTCTGAGACCCAGGGTGCCCCCAGAAAGCTCTCAAAAAGCTACAAAAATCCCAAAAAGCTACAAAATCTCTCCTTCTAACAGTGCTCTAAGTATATATATATATATATATATATATATATATATATATATATATATATATATATATATATATATATATATATATATATACACACTCTCTAAGACGAGGAGGGAGTATCTTGGTACACTGCAGGCCGTACAAACTGGAACTTTCTGCAACCTGCAGAGAGTTCCAGTTTTCCCTGGAATGAGCTAACCTGACTCTCGCCAAATGGATTTCATTCTGCAGAGCTCCACACATCCATCTAGGATTGCTCCATTGGAAATGTATTTCAGAAGGAGGGGCGTTATCAAAAATATTAGCATATGATTGGATAAACCACTTCTCTGTCACCTTTACTGATGTGCTACTTCAACCACTCACATCGAAAACAACATCGAAAAAGAAATCACCGTTTCCACTAACAAAAGCCTTCAAAGCCATTGTCTGGTGTTCTTTTAAATAATTAATATTGGGTAGATTGGACAACGCTGATGAAATAGCAGCATCAATGTTAAGGGGTGACCAAATTTCTCTAATGAAAACCGAGGACGTCTCTGATGTTGCTAAGCGGGCACAAAGTCACTGTCGGGGTGCTGGTTTGTTTTGCCTGATCTGCAACACCGATGAGGCGGGTAAAGAACATTTGGCTCAGCTCTTCTACTACGCCGGGACAGTGGCAGGACTGGGTAAATGCCTCTTGCTGTTTTAAACTTTTTTACTCCATCATGATACACTGAAATCTGGGACATTTCCGGGGATTCCTCAAGTGATATCAGGTGGAATTGGGGAACCTGGATGTGGGAGCCTCTGCACAACAGACAGACAGCTGACCTCTGACCCCCGTGCCTCCTTTCCACTGCAGCATCTCGTGTCTCGTGCATTTCCTGTGAATCTTGCGTTTCAGCATTTAAACTTCTGGTAGAAAGCTGATATGAGATGGGTCTTTTATATTTCCACTTGTTGGAATTCATAACAGAAACCCAGCAGATTGCATGAATTCTTTGACAAGCAGCATTCACTGCTCCTGAAACAGTGGGTAGCCATAATGGACAGTCGTTTGCATTGTCTTCGGCTTTCAACCAATCCCTCATACCGAGCATGCATGTAGCGACAGCTAGCATTTAAAGGAAAGCATTTATTTCCCATGTCTTTGGGAATGTAGCTATTTTTAAAGCTTACAAGAGTGGACAATACACAATTTTGGGTTCACAAGAACGAGACAAGAAACAGAGTCTTAAAGAATCTGCAGTCAGTGTAGAAGAAGTAAGGCTAGGTTTGACCAGTCTGTATCCTGTGATTTTCATGTCTGAATGCTGTGATTTGTGAAATGGCCCCAAACATTTGTGAAAATAGGAAGCTATGAAGTACATAAAAACAATTCCCTTATGTTTACCTGCTAGGTTAGCGAGTTGACGTGTTCTACACTGGTTTCTTATCTTTTCCATACTCTTGTAATATGTTTTTTGTGTTATGTTTTCCACCTCTCTCTGGCTTTAGTTGTGACAGTTTAGGTTTCAGCACTCTCTACCCTGCATCAGTCATCCTCCAGCTACACCTTCAGATCACAACATTCCATTTATTTCGTAAGTGTTTGTGATCTCATGTAATGTGTTTTTTTTCTCTCCACTGTTGATGGCAGCTGATGAGGTCTTACAGTGCCAAAGCTTTTATTCCCTTGAGATCAGGTCCAAAAACAGCAGCTTGCCATGCCTCACAGCTAGACACACAAAGTCTGCCATACAAGCAGCCACACACACACACACACACACACACACACACACACACACACACACACACACACACACACACACACACACACACACACACACACACACACACACACACACACACACGCACACACACACACACACAAACAATGTAAACTATATTTAAACAACCAGTTGTCTGTCAGCTTCCTTTCTATCTTGCTGTCCTTAATCCTGCTGTGTGTTTATAGTTCATAGAAAATATTTAGCAGAAAAAAGTGCCTTGGTGAGAGTGAACTCAAATCTAAAGAAGTATTTGGTGAGAAGTTTGTCCTTCCAAATAAAGGTGCAGAGTTCAGCAAATTTAAGACTGTATGAGAACTGGAGCAAGACATGAGATTTGTGCTGATATTTCTTTATTACTTAGACTTAGACAAACTTTATTGTCATTTTGTACGCACAGAGTGCATACAAAACGAAATTCTGTTGCATATATCTTACGACACTGTAATGAGATTGCGATTGAAATAAAATAGCACTACAATAAAGAGTGCAACAGGGATTAGAATGTAACAGTGCAGGAGAAAAGCTGTTTTTAAAAAGTGTGCAGAAGAATGTTGAACCATGTTTATAGTGCAAAGATAATAGTGCAAAAAAACGGCCTTGGAGTTAAAGTCTGCTTGCCTGCTCTCCAATGTTTCTACATTCCACATTGAAAATAAGTATTATCTTAAAGATAGCTAGCAGCAATACATAACGAAATGTATGAAGAGAAGAGAATATAAGAAGAGAAGCGGAGAAGAGAAGAGAAGAGAAGAGAAGAGAAGAGAAGAGAAGAGAAGAGAAGAGAAGAGAAGAGAAGAGAAGATAAAAATCAAAACCCCCCACTCAGGTGGAGTTTGCATGTCATTATAGCGTAATGAGTTAGCCAATGCAGCTTCTGGCCCACAACAATGGTGACCTTAACAAGGTTATTCATAATGTGGGCAAACAATGACCGTAAAATTACTGCAAACATCTTGTGCAGCATAGTCCAACAATTGAAAAGTTCAATATTTATCTCATTATATCCCAGATTTTCTCCACTGCACTACTTCTGAGACTTTCACACCTCGTCTCAGCATACTGCAAGTTGTCCATGCTATTTCAAAATGTCAGGCATAAAGGTCTAAAACTTAGAGCTATACAGATAAAATACATTGTGAGTGATAGGGCTATAATGGTACAAGCATTTGCAGCAAACCATCACCATACAGTTATCACTCACAATCAGAAGAATAGTACAGTTACAGGTGAACACAGCTCTTACTCAGAAGACACACACACACACACACACACACACATACACACATGCAATTTGCATTACTTCTTTGTTAAAAGTTGCACTGGGAAATTAGTTAAGGTCCTATTTAAAGCAGTCCACACCAAACTAATGCAAGAATGACTGGTAACAATCACACTTGCATGAGTGAAGATCAAAAATATGGTAAACTAATGTTCATAATACTGCATTCATGGCATAGCATTTGTGTATTTATTCTGTACGATTTCCATAACATATAATCTTCACTACATTATGTTTAATATAAAGCAGTTACTATGCAACCAGGCACCATTGATCATAAAACAGTGCAACATAGTTTTTAAAATGACAAACCAGAAAAGTGACCTAAAAATTAAACAAATCATGATTGGGTGTATGATTACACTCCTAATGAGAAATAATAAAGCCCTGCTCATCTAATAGCTGTGGGTTTAATCAAGCGTGCCAAAGTTGCTTTTTTGTTGCAGTAATACAAATTAGGAAAACATTTATGGCCATGCATCATGCAGCACTATGGCTGTAAATGTTAAATATGTCCTTTTTTTCAGCAGTGGCCTGTTTGATGGACATATCTAACCTATATATTTGAAACACAATACGTAAATATTCTATAAAGATTTTCACTATACAAGTATTAGGTCTCCCTATAGATTAATACATTTCTAGAATTGATGGTGTGCTGACAAGGATTTTTCTTTTTAACTAGATCAATTTAGACAAGGCCTTAGCTAACTTACAGAAAGTTCTTTTTGAAATGTCCACATTTTAATGCCATAAAAGAAGAGTTCTAATTAAAACACATCATCTTATTTTGGTCCTTTGGTTAATCAAATATCACAATATACTGCTGTGTTCTTTTACTGAAAACTGATGCTCTTTTGGAGTCACCACTCAGGGGGAAAACATATTTCAAGCATTGTTTATCTGTCAACAAGATTATGCAAAATCTCCAAGGCTAAATTTAATGAAACCCGATTTAGAGTTGGCGCATGTGTGTGTGAAAAAAATTATATTTCACAGCAGATCAATCTTTTAATTACAATAAAAAAAAAAAAAAAATTGCCACTAGCATTGGCTGAGAATGTGTTCCCCGAATGCCCCTTGGGTTACAACATACAATTTGAAAATCACAGTAACTGGGTAAAAGCCCTTGTTTATTGGTTAAAATGTAATAACACAATGCATGCCCTTATTTCATAGTCCCTGTTGCCATTCCACCCTTCTCCTACTTAAATTTTATTACCATGAACAGCCCAATTTGCACTCATACACGCTACATTCCTAACAAATGACAAATACTTATACAAATACTATTTATATTGTTTCTCATTTGTCTTCTGTTTTTACCTGGAACCTTGCAAGAAAATTTTGCTGAAATGTACATTGTGAATGAGCAGTTCAATGATAATGAAATCTGCCTAAGTCTATTGGAAAATAACTGAAGGGTTCCCAGTGCCAAGACACACTTAAATACTAAGGTCCAAGTCAGTTTGACATTTGCAGTCATCAAGCATATAGATGATCGTTGCAGAGCTGTTAGGTATCTCTGCTGTACACTACCATAAGAAGACTCTTGCTGGGAAAATTAATCAGTAGCCAACTGCTAAAGCCAGAAGATTGGTATTTTGTTTATCTGAGCAATGTTCTCTATAAACCATCATAATGTGGCTCTAATATTGTTTTACACTCCAAAAAAGTCTCCCAATAGGCAATTGTTTTCCTTTCAGTCTAATTGTCCTTGTTCCTCTCAGCAAATTCAGACCACCATCAAGATGTAAAAGCTCTAAAAAAAGGATGAAGAAGCAGGGAATCTAGTAATAACAAATTTAGGTAGTGCTAGATAGACAGTATCATCTTGACAATTACAGCTCAGCTGTCATTTTCACCAATTCATACCCTTATTTTGTATCCCCCGATTATTACTATGGAAAAAACAAACAAACAACAGACACTGGAGGCACAGAACCTGACATACTTAGATTGGACACAATGACTGATTAGGGGAAGATGTGGCAGCTTGGACACGTCTACATTATAGTATGATCTTCTCCACCAATGTGATGAATGGCACACTAATATCATACTGTGCATGCCCTTGAATGGGTGTACACAATTGGTCCTACTTGAGAAATGTGAGAAATGAACGGGCACTCTCTGGTGTCCGGAAATCTACCCATCTCGCATTGTTGTGTATGAGAGTGCAGTACTGAAGCTGTAAACATCCCTCTGCCTTTTAGATTAAATATGTTAAAATACAGTTGCTGTTTCAAGAGTCTTTTGTTACTGCAGAAGTCTATAATAGGAACACCACATTTTTCAGGCAAAGAACCTGTGGTCACCGCAACCAGGTCAATTCTTTAACACCACCCCCCACACACAGTTCCATTTTGTACCCATGTGCATACACCATTCTGAATCAATATATTTACAAGTATTTTGATTGACTAGGCAATGCATAGCAATAAATGCATTTATAATTATTATGACATGTTATTTTCTAAAGACTTTGTACACACTCTCTTAATTTATTTGGCTTCTTTTTGGCCAAGTTCACTTCTGTGAAATATGAAACCCTGATCATACCGAAACTTCACTCCACTTTGTTTGAGTTTTTCCAGATATGTAAACTCCAAAGAAAGAAAATGATGAAGGAAAAAATGACCCCTATCAATTTTAATCAATAGTCCTTCAGGAATTTTGAAAGTGTACACTGGCTGCTTTTTCCCTTGCCTACATTGCAGTCCTTGAACCCAGTTAGAGAAAAAAAATATTTTGTCAGGCTATTTAAAGTGGGCTTTAAACTTTATTTGCCATACCTACTTCCCTTTCAAGGACCAACCAGTAAAGCAGCAAAGGACAAAGGTATAAAACATACTCAATTCAATTCAATTTTATTTATATAGCGCCAATTCATGAAACATGTCATCTCAAGGCACTTTACAAGTTAAGTTCAATCATATTATACAGATTGGGTCAGATTATACAGATTGGTCAAAAATGTTCCTATATAAGGAAACCAGTTGATTGCATCAAAGTCCCGACAAGCAGCATTCACTCCTGGAGAAGGGTAGAGCCACAGCCATTTAATTTCCCCCAAAAATAGTCAACAAAAATCCATGGAAATGCAAACATGGTTTCCTGCGGAAAACTCACAAAGACTAGTGGTGTTTTTAGTAAAATGGTTAGGGGTTCTTTGCGTTGTGCATACTGCACAGCTCAAAGGGGATGTTAATGCTAACTTAGCATGCACCATTCAGCAATTAATTTTTCTTTTACATTTGCATGGGAAGGTTTCTCCAAACAACACTTTTGTGTTCATCTTGCCTTTATAGAGGGCTGCATGTTTCCACATGTCAGCAGACTTAAAAACTTCCAGCAGCAGCTCCTTTTTTGGGTCAGGTATGCATGGACGGCAGAGAGGACAAAGGGGTATCTCCGTGTGCCGCTTGCTGAAGAAGCACAAGTTTGGGCAGATGTGAATAGGTCAGTTTATATAGATTATTCAAAATCTGTGTCTTTGAATAATTCATTTTGTAGCATTGATTATATTATATTGATTATAAGTATTTTGACAGCCATACCATTCTTACTGATATATAAAAAAATGCATTTAAAATAAACATTCAATGCTTACCCTGGCAAGGTGTCATGATTTTTGCCAATGATTTAACCCACATGCACAACACATTCAGGGGATCAACACGGTCGTTTAAAAATGTATTGAAACAATTATGCAAGTTGTCAGGAATCCAGAAGTGGGAGCTCGGACCGGGAGCAGCAGATACTCTAAAGAAGGAATGGACAGTTAGGGACTTGATGAAGAGGAATATTGCAGAAAAGAAGGATCGAAGGCTTACTGGGGTTGAGGTGGAGATCCGCCAGGGAGGAATGAGCGGGTTCTGTTCCAGGAAGCAGGTGAGACGTCAAATGGATCTGGGTTTTGAGAAGGGGAGCATGGTGGAGAGTGAGCAGGGCACGATCGGAGTCTAGAATTGGTCATGGTCATTTCATAAATGGTGATTTTGGTTCTTGCTAGGCCTTAAATCAGTGGGGCAAGATGTTGAACTCCTGCTAAGGAGCACAGGGAAACTGGTGGTAAGATCTAGACAACCCTGACAGGGGAGAACATGGTAAGCTTTGGGTTTAGTACATAACATTTGGCTTGAAACAAACAAACTGCCGTCTGTCAGCCAATGATCTGGTGGTATCTGAAAGTCACAACAAGGTATTTATGGAACTGTAGGACAAGATGCAGGCAACATCAGATGTATACGCAACAGGGACCACTTTTTCTGCAGCTGAAAGATAAGAGGATAGGACAGAGAGTGTGGAGGGGAAGAAAACTTACATCAGATGTATGTTAAGCTAATGATGGATTTTGGTACTTTTGTGTACATGGCAGGAGCAGATGTCTCTTTTTTTACCTCTTTGTTCATGATTTGCCATGTCCAAGGCAATAATCACATGATCAGTAATTCCTTATGCCATTAAAATTAATGAGATGCATTTCATTATGATAAAACAAGGGCTTTGTCACAAAGCCTGCTTGCATCTAACACTTTGGATTTCAATTACCTCCACAAATGAGTGAAAAAAAAACAACAGAAGGAATGAGCTAACAATGACAACTGTTCACTAACCACTGCTGCAATTCACCATAGACAAACCAATGTACTGTATAAGAAAGGAATTCTGAAATATTCCCAATTTCTGTAAAATGAGTCATAAATCATCAAGACCAAGTCACATTGTGGACATTTATGTAAAATGGATACACTTTCTGACTAGACTGCTAGCTGCTTCTGGTATTTTTCTGTATTTATTTATTCATATGCTTTCATTTTTTATGTCCGAAGTCAACCCAGCATCATAAATCTCTCTGTTCTCAGTTTCTTACACTTTTCTTTACAGTAGTATTAAAAGATGCAAAGTAAGTTCAACCATTTCACTGTGTGAAGACCTGTGTTTATATTATACACAGCGATATTCCACAAAAGGCTAGGATGTACTACATATGTTTAAACTACAGCATATTAAATGTTACATGCACTGGAGTTTGCCATCTGCTTGTGAGGAATGTGTTTTCCCACTCAATAAAATCCCAATAATGTTTACAATTTACTATGCAACCTCATATATAGTTCAATCTGTGGAGCTAATGGTTTCTCAACTGAAGTGGCCACACTTGCAAATAACAATTTTGCTTGTGCAAATGTGCTCAACTCCCTGATGAGGTGAAAAGTCTACCAGCCTTGACAGTGGTGAATGATTTCGCACAGGCTCCATATCATATGTTCTATGCTCACTCCCGAGCACGCATAAACAGACCCGGTATTGCGTCACTCATGATTGAAAATATCAATATCAGAACCATTCAATCAACAAGAATCAACAAGAAGGAGACACCAGGCATCTAGGGAGTCTCGGAGGGACAATTATGAACTTATGAACTGTTGGTTCTGTGTTTGGGTTCTCATGTATATAAACTTGAAAGGAAACTTGAAAGAAAAGGTACGAAATAAGTTAGCGTATCGCTGTAATATAAAGTATAGTAATATTACAAGTCATTTACGCTATATATTGCAAATATTAGACCAGACCTTTTTGTTTTAATTGTGAGCAATGATGTAAATTAAGACAAACAATTGTGTTTGTCTCAATATCTGTTCATAGGTACTAGTCTTAAAAGATCAATACCCACCAAAGTGCTTACATGTATTTTATTGGTATTGGTAGAAAAATGATAAATGATTTTCAAAATTTCCAACAAATCAAAATCTGAAAACTGTGGTGTGAATTTGTAGCCCTAAAAAGGTCCATGCCACCAATCGCCTTTTGAAATCAGCCTATTAGTAAATGGAGTCCACTTGTGTACTTTAATCAAAGTATAAAGACAGCTGTCCTGTAAAGGGCCCAGCAGTGTGTTAGTGATCAAACAGCATGACACAGAGCAAGAGACACAGAACACATGTCAAATCATCAGTTGTGGAAAGGTTTGAAGCAGGTGTGGTTGAATTAGAATCAGATACTGTCTGCATAGAGGGACCATTTCACCTAGTATAACAAAAAGTGTTTCTGAAAACTTAAAATATGAGTCAAAAATTAGTGTTTGAAGATTAAAAATGTAATACAGTATAAATTATTTATTTAAATATCTGCAATTCTGCATAGTTCTTTTTTATCAGGCTTATGGGCCTATGACTAGGGAACACCACAAAACTTTTCTGTAACTGAATGCGTCAGTAACATCTTTGACAGATTTTCTGTGTCACCTGCATTATATACAGTAAAAAGCTGTTCAGGCAAAGCACAAAGAATTTCATCAGAACTGAGAGTGTCCCTCATTTTGTTATACGAGCAATGTGCATGTCAGCTTTTAGCTGTTGTTTTGTGGGCTTTCTGTCAAGCTTAGAACAACAGCAATCTTAAAAAAACACAATCAATCAGTAAGAATTTCCACATGGATAATAACAAAGTTAATATTGGTATAAGCTTCCATCATAATGTTAAAACAATGATAGTACTTGACTGAACACCAATATGTATCACTGAAATCTTAATGCAGGCTGATAAAAAACAAAAACAAAACACAGATGAGAAAATGGAATCACTGATGAGACATTGGTTTCTGATCAGTGTGACCACCGACTGAACAGAGAAGGCATCAGGATTAACTAAGCCTGGCTGTTAGCCTGGTCTGGAGCTGGCTAGGTGCACAGAATAAATTGGCATCGTAACTTATGTGCTACTGCTTTGTGAAACTGAGTCCAGGCTTAATTCAGTCACGATATCTGGAAAATCCTATCTTATTCCTCTATGTTGGTTATGTGAAACAGCCCGCTGTAAATCTCGATTCCCATCATGACATGTATTGCACTGGTCACAGAAGCAATTTTGTTGGTTCAATTGTACAATTGTGGTTTTAACTATATTCACTCAAATATATTTTTTGTTGTTTTTATTGTTGTTTTCTTAGATTCCTTTGTTTCATCCTATATAAAAACCTAAAAAAGTAACTCCTGGAGATTAAGAGTCCCACTATCATTCATTTTTACCTAGGAATAGTGTGTTTTGCCAAATGAAGTGCTAAGGCCCACAAGCAAAACAAGATGTACCAGCACTGGTTTTGCCACAAGGGGTGAGTACATCTCAGGTTTTTTTTGCATCACTACTGAATGCTTCTCTGCAGTAGTACCAAACAGATGTTTTGACACCCTTCCAGCTCCTTTTGCTGCCTTGATATTTTCACAAGGGTCCTCTCCTGGTTTTATTTTTAACTGTCATGAATAAATTAATCACTTGAGAAGAACCAACAAAGCAAGCTTTCTGTGAAAATAATGCAGTTACACACACCATACTACTTTACCCCAGCACAACACTTTCCAGAACACATAAACACACACTCACACACAATACCTGCTCATAAATCTCTCCCCTCAAGGGACCAACTGCTTCTAATTGCGGTCATGAAACTTGTGTGTAGCTGTTTTGTTTAGCCTGAAAAAGATTAGCACATAACTTGCAACAATGTCATCAATGGTACTGCTTGATTTATATCGAAAAGTGGATGTTTATGCAAAAACTGTAAAATGTGCAAGTATGGTCTAAGGGCATATGCATTTGTTATAGCAAAATCTTCCTCCACACTACCTGTCAGCAAAGACTCAAAATTATTCAGTTTACATTTCTTAAATGTTAATGGGAAATTTTGTTTACTTATTTCCAGGAAAAGAAAAATAGTGCAATACACTGACTAGTTTTTTATTGTGACCTTTTTATTTACATACTTTCAGTATACCTTTGCCTTTTTACCTACCGTGTATTATATATATTATATATTATATTGCTGTTTGTACTCATTGTTTGCAGGCATTAATTTTGTCAAATCTGTTTCAGTGGGCTTTGACAACCTTCTATGCCACATTATAGACATTTCTTATTTTTTTTTAGCTCTGTACTAAACATAATTAACTGTCTAATATTAAAATAATATAAATCATATCTTTCAGTCGCCCCAACAATAAGTCGTTATTACATTTTAAGCTCCATCAGTCTTCCATTTAATGTTTTTCTTTAAGGTCTCAGAAATATTTATTGATCTCAGAAGTATTCTTGTATTTTTTGACAACTTGCAAAATAAGAATAAACAAAATAATAAAGTTTTGTTTTCTGATTTAAAATGTTGAATGTTTTCAGTCAGAGCAATTTCATGTATAGTTTGTGTGTAGTCATATATATATATATATATATATATATATATATATATATATATATATATATACAGGGGCGTGCATACATAGACACTAGGTGGTGCTAAAGCACTAGGAAGTTTGCCCTTTATCAACGAAAATGCCCTTTTGAAACTCTTTTTTTTTTTTTTTTTTTTTTTTTTTAATTATTAATATTCAGGGCAGTCAAAAGTAGCCGGTCAACGGCGGCAAATCGCCGTCTATAGCAGCTCTTGCTGCCGCCTACATTTCCCCGATTATATAATGGAGCATATTTGTGCCTTCTGGTTGAACGCGGAGCAGACCCTGGACTGGAAGCCGTCTTCTTTTTTTCTTTTTTCTTTTACCTCGGAGTGGCCATCGACCTTTTAGTACTATCTTTGATGTGTCAATCATACAATTTAACCAATCAAATCAACGACTGAAGGCAACATGCTAGCCAATCACAGCTGGAGAGGGGCGGGACACCGAGTCATAGCCTTCAGTCGCCGCCGCAGTTCGGCTGTGGTGTGGTCACCGTTGGTGTCGGTAGAGCGGGATGGAAATTTGGTCTGATTACCAAACAATTACAAGAAGTGACAACAAAGCAGAGAGCGAGCTGGAAGGAGCGCTACTAATTTCTGTTTGAAATGCCAGCACTGAAGTCTAAACTGGAGTAAACATTCACGCTAGGAGGGTTAGCTAGGACAGCTAGCAGGGTGAGCTAGGACAGCTAGCAGCACAAGGAGCAGAGTCAAGCACTAAAGCTGCCAAACTGAAGAGACTTGAGTTACTTGCAGGTAGAAGGGAACTCTGCTTTGTTCTGCTCCTTGTTCTCATAGCTGCTGTAATTACAGAACCTGTTCTAGTCAGAATTGTTACTTCAGTCAGTGTTCAGCCTGACACCAGCGCTCATGTTTATTAGCGTGTAGCTTATGCTGGACTTTTGAGTTAAGACACAGCGCTACAGGTTACCCTATGTCACTGTTAGTCCAAAGGCCAAATCTCAAACTCTCTCATGTTAAAAGCACAGAACTATTAAACACATAAGAACATGCCATTAGCACACAACTGAGCTGAAGCAAAGAAAAAAAACTGCGCATATGGGCTCCAAACAAAATGTACAATCAGACAACCAAATAACACACGAGATCTCTTTAATAATCAGGATATTTCACCCAGAAAAAATAAATTATAAATAGCTTCCTAACATGAGTTGTAAATCTACCTTAATATAAACTTAATTTCTCTCAGTATAGCTCAATTAAACATTTCTCTTACACGCAGTCATGAAATATTTTTAAGTAGAACTCAACCCCTCTTGGGCGTTTACATTGACCAAACACTTGATTAACCATTAGTCTTTTCTTGTTTTATTATAACAATCAATATTATTCATTATAACTATTATTCGTTGATGATGTCAGATCGACAGATTCAACTTATTTAAAAAATAAATTATGACTTTTGATATATTTTGTTAGTAATTCTTTCTAAAAGCCCAACAAATGTTATGAAAAGCTTCGGAAATTTTTTACAATCTGCCCATAAGCTATTTTTTTCCAGCTCAATGTGTTCAAAAGCCTAATTGGTTGGAAACCTGCCTAATTTGGCAACACCGACTACGCTATTGCTATTTGTTTGTTCGTTACAGTAGTCACAGAGCCACTGTTCAGTCTGAAGTATATATCTATATAGATATATAGATATATATCTATATATAAGTGCACCCTCCTACCTGATAGTGTGTAGCCTGCTACTGTAAAAAAGTTTGACTGCCCTGAATATTATTAAGATTTTACTGAGGTCGGTTTTGAAATGATCTTTTGGAAACCTGAGCCATTAAAAACCACTGAAACAATGCCCCGAAATGAGCCACCTCCTTGCGCACGCTAAAAAGTGCCCTCCCACCCCCTCCTGAGCACCTGCCCCCTAAAATGTCTGTGCACGCCACAGTATATATATATATATATATATATATATATATATCAGCAGGGGCGTGCATACATAGACACTAGGTGGTGCTAAAGCACTAGGAAGTTTGCCCTTTATCAACGAAAATGCCCTTTTGAAACTCTTTTTTTTTTTTTTTTTTTTTTTTTTTAATTATTAATATTCAGGGCAGTCAAAAGTAGCCGGTCAACGGCGGCAAATCGCCGTCTATAGCAGCTCTTGCTGCCGCCTACATTTCCCCGATTATATAATGGAGCATATTTGTGCCTTCTGGTTGAACGCGGAGCAGACCCTGGACTGGAAGCCGTCTTCTTTTTTTCTTTTTTCTTTTACCTCGGAGTGGCCATCGACCTTTTAGTACTATCTTTGATGTGTCAATCATACAATTTAACCAATCAAATCAACGACTGAAGGCAACATGCTAGCCAATCACAGCTGGAGAGGGGCGGGACACCGAGTCATAGCCTTCAGTCGCCGCCGCAGTTCGGCTGTGGTGTGGTCACCGTTGGTGTCGGTAGAGCGGGATGGAAATTTGGTCTGATTACCAAACAATTACAAGAAGTGACAACAAAGCAGAGAGCGAGCTGGAAGGAGCGCTACTAATTTCTGTTTGAAATGCCAGCACTGAAGTCTAAACTGGAGTAAACATTCACGCTAGGAGGGTTAGCTAGGACAGCTAGCAGGGTGAGCTAGGACAGCTAGCAGCACAAGGAGCAGAGTCAAGCACTAAAGCTGCCAAACTGAAGAGACTTGAGTTACTTGCAGGTAGAAGGGAACTCTGCTTTGTTCTGCTCCTTGTTCTCATAGCTGCTGTAATTACAGAACCTGTTCTAGTCAGAATTGTTACTTCAGTCAGTGTTCAGCCTGACACCAGCGCTCATGTTTATTAGCGTGTAGCTTATGCTGGACTTTTGAGTTAAGACACAGCGCTACAGGTTACCCTATGTCACTGTTAGTCCAAAGGCCAAATCTCAAACTCTCTCATGTTAAAAGCACAGAACTATTAAACACATAAGAACATGCCATTAGCACACAACTGAGCTGAAGCAAAGAAAAAAAACTGCGCATATGGGCTCCAAACAAAATGTACAATCAGACAACCAAATAACACACGAGATCTCTTTAATAATCAGGATATTTCACCCAGAAAAAATAAATTATAAATAGCTTCCTAACATGAGTTGTAAATCTACCTTAATATAAACTTAATTTCTCTCAGTATAGCTCAATTAAACATTTCTCTTACACGCAGTCATGAAATATTTTTAAGTAGAACTCAACCCCTCTTGGGCGTTTACATTGACCAAACACTTGATTAACCATTAGTCTTTTCTTGTTTTATTATAACAATCAATATTATTCATTATAACTATTATTCGTTGATGATGTCAGATCGACAGATTCAACTTATTTAAAAAATAAATTATGACTTTTGATATATTTTGTTAGTAATTCTTTCTAAAAGCCCAACAAATGTTATGAAAAGCTTCGGAAATTTTTTACAATCTGCCCATAAGCTATTTTTTTCCAGCTCAATGTGTTCAAAAGCCTAATTGGTTGGAAACCTGCCTAATTTGGCAACACCGACTACGCTATTGCTATTTGTTTGTTCGTTACAGTAGTCACAGAGCCACTGTTCAGTCTGAAGTATATATCTATATAGATATATAGATATATATCTATATATAAGTGCACCCTCCTACCTGATAGTGTGTAGCCTGCTACTGTAAAAAAGTTTGACTGCCCTGAATATTATTAAGATTTTACTGAGGTCGGTTTTGAAATGATCTTTTGGAAACCTGAGCCATTAAAAACCACTGAAACAATGCCCCGAAATGAGCCACCTCCTTGCGCACGCTAAAAAGTGCCCTCCCACCCCCTCCTGAGCACCTGCCCCCTAAAATGTCTGTGCACGCCACAGTATATCAGTGACGTGCAGTCAGGGTAGGGAAGTGAGGCCAGGCCTCACTTGTCATCATGGAAAGAAAGAAAATATATAATAGTGATAACATAATATATATTGTGATTCACTCGGTCATTTGTAATAAAAGTTTTTTTTATCTAATTTCCTTATTTTTTATCATATTCTCTTTAGAATCGCACACTTTTCGCTATTTTTCCTGTAAATCCTTGGTGGCGCTTTATAGCGAACCCGGTGAGGCCGCAGCGAGCTTGGCCTCCACTGGGATTGTGCAATCCCATGTTAACTGCGCTGGCTTCCATTCTATGAATGCATCTTCCTGTCTTTAGATCATAAATTCAATTGTTCAAACACTTATGAACTGATTTTCCACAATTTAATATATGTGGATTACGAATTGTGTTTTGGTCATTAAACTGTGTGTTTTCGTGCGCTGCTGCTGGGCGATCATAAAAGCCAAAGAACGGGTTGTAGGTGAGGCCGGCAGTTCCTTGGCCTCTAGGCAGGGGGCGCTCAAGGAGCACCGCCCGTGATCCCCAAATAGTAGAGTGACAGCAAGTTATGGATGTATTATTAGCGAGTTATGCTAAACAAGTAACGCACTAAAAAGACTTAAAACATATAGCCGGAACAGGACTGATCCAGGAAGGCTTTTCTCCCTGGCAGTGAGCTCTATTGAGACTGAGAGAGTTTTAAAACTGAAGAAGATAAAGAGAACTTTTACCGGGAAATGATGATATTTTTGTGCAGAAAGAGCGCAGCTGGACTTCATTTCTAAGTAGAGGTAAGACAGCGATAATTACTCGTTTTGTTTTTGTAATGAAATGTGCATAGTGTGGGTTATGGTTTTTGAATGTGTTACAAATGCAGAAAACCACCATAACTCATAAACTGTTACCAATCAAATGACAAATAATTTAGTTTTATTTATTTTTTTAACAAAGAATCAATATTTCTTCCATGTCTCTTGGTTAATTGGTTTGGCTCAATCAGTCTCCTTCAACACTTTGCAATGAGTCTACTCTGTAGAGTGTATATATTTGTAAATCTGACTCTGATGACGTCAGTGCCTCACCAGCTATGAACCCTACCGCACGTCACTGATATATATATATATATATATATATATATATATATATATATATATATATATATATATATATATATATACACTCACCGGCCACTTTATTAGGTACACCTGTCCAACTGCTCGTTAACACTTAATTTCTAAGCAGCCAATCACGCAGTCAAGAGAATCTCCTGCAGTTCAAACCGAGCATCAGTATGGGGAAGAAAGGTGATTTGAGTGACTTTGAACGTGGCATGATTGTTGGTGCCAGAAGGGCTGGTCTGAGTATTTCAGAAACTGCTAATCTACTGGGATTTTCACGCACAACCATCTCTAGGGTTTACAGAGAATGGTCCGAAAAAGAAAAAACATCCAGTGAGCGGCAGTTCTGTGGGCGGAAATACCTTGTTGATGCCAGAGGTCAGAGGAGAATGGCCAGACTGGTTCGAGCTGATAGAAGGGCAACAGTGACTCAAATAACCACCCGTTACAACCAAGGTGGGCAGAAGAGCATCTCTGAACGCACAGGACGTCGAACTTTGAGGCAGATGGGCTACAGCAGCAGAAGACCACATCGGGTGCCACTCCTTTCAGCTAAGAACAGGAAACTGAGGCTACAATTTGCACAAGCTCATCGAAATGAAAGGTCACCAATGATATTCTCATGGCCTCAGATAATGGACTTGTGTCTGTACTTGTCCTGTTAGATCTCAGTGCTGCATTTGACACAGTTGATCACAATATTCTCCTACAAAGACTTGAGCATACTGTAGGGATTAAGGGGAAAGCATTAGGCTGGTTTAAATCTTATCTGTCGGACAGATTCCAGTTTGTTCATGTTAATAATAAATCTTCTTCAAACTCTAGGGTCACCTGTGGAGTACCACAGGGTTCAGTCCTTGGACCAATTCTATTTACTATATATATGCTTCCGGTTGGCAAAATTATCAGACAGCATGGGATTAATTTCCACTGTTATGCTGATGACACTCAGCTATATTTATCCATAAATCCTGATGAATCCAATCAGTTACTTCGACTGCAGTCATGTCTTGATGACATCAAAAGCTGGATGACTTTAAATTTCCTGCATTTAAATTCTGACAAGACAGAAGTTGTAATCTTTGGGCCAGAGTCCTCAAAAAATAAACTTCTTAATCAATCACTGAATCTGGATGGCATTAACTTGGCCTCTGGTAATAAAGTAAAAAATCTTGGTGTTATTTTTGACCAAGACATGTCATTTAAATCCCATATTAAACAGGTTTCCAGAGTTTCCTTTTTTCACCTCCGGAATATCGCCAAAATTAGAAACATTCTGTCCAGGGGTGATGCTGAAAAACTAGTGCATGCATTTGTTACTTCAAGGCTGGACTATTGTAATTCTTTACTATCAGGAAGTCCACAAAATGCAGTTCGAAGTCTTCAGCTGATCCAAAATGCTGCGGCAAGAGTTCTGATGAAAATCAACAAGAGGGATCATATTTCTCCAATTTTAGCTTCCCTTCATTGGCTTCCTGTTAAATCAAGAATAGAATTTAAAATTCTTCTTCTAACGTATAAAGCCCTTAATAATCAAGCTCCATCATATATCAGAGCTCTGATTACTCCGTATGTTCCTAACAGAGCACTTCGCTCTCAGACTGCAGGTCTGCTGGTGGTTCCTAGAGTCTCTAAAAGTAGAATGGGAGGCAGATCCTTTAGCTATCAGGCTCCTCTCCTGTGGAACCAACTCCCAGTTTTGGTCCGTGAGGCAGACACCCTATCTATTTTTAAGACTAATCTTAAAACATTCCTTTTTGACAAAGCTTATAGTTAGAGTGGCTCATGTTACCCTGAGCTACCTCTATAGTTATGCTGCTATAGGCTGAGGCTACTGGAGGACATCAGGGTCTAATTTTCTCACTCTACTGATTTCTACTGTTCTTCATTCTACGGTTCTCCAGTTTTGTATTGTATTACATTGAAATGACTGTCGTCATTTCAGCTTTTAACTTTTTGCTCTCTCTCTTTTTCTTCATAGTAGGTACACCTGGTCTGGCGTTCTGTTAACTTTGACATCATCCAGAGAAGACGGCTCACCCGTTACTACCATCTAATGTAGAACAGATTACTAGATCAATGTGTGCTTCTGTGCTTTTTTGTCTCTCTTGTTGTGTCTCTGCTCTGTCTTCTGTAACCCCAGTCGGTCGAGGCAGATGACCGTTCATACTGAGCCCGGTTCTGCCGGAGGTTTTTTTTTCCCGTTAATGGGTGGTTTTTCTTCCCACTGTCGCTTCATGCTTGCTCAGTATGAGGGATTGCAGCAAAACCATGTACAATGCAGACGACTCTCCCTGTGGCTCTACGGTTCCCCAGGAGTGAATGCTGCTTGTCAAGACTTTGATGCAATCAACTGGTTTCCTTATATAGGACATTTTGACCAATCTGTATAATCTGACCCAATCTGTATAATATGATTGAACTTGATTTTGTAAAGTGCCTTGAGATGACATGTTTCATGATTTGGCGCTATATAAATAAATTGAATTGAAATTGAATTGAATTGAAATTGGACAATAGAAGATTGGAAAAACGTTGCCTGGTCTGATGAGTCTCGATTTCTGCTGCGACAGTCGGATGGTAGGGTCAGAATTTGGCGTCTACAACATGAAAGCATGGATCCATCCTGCCTTGTATCAACGGTTCAGGCTGGTGGTGGTGGTGTCATGGTGTGGGGAATATTTTCTTGGCACTCTTTGGGCCCCTTGGTACCAATTGAGCATTGTTGCAATGCCACAGCCTACCTGAGTATTGTTGCTGACCAAGTCCATCCCTTTATGACCACAATGTACCCAACCCATGATGGCTACTTTCAGCAGGATAATCCGCCATGTCATAAAGCTGGAATCATCTCAGACTGGTTTCTTGAACATGACAATGAGTTCGATGTACTCAAATGGCCTCCACAGTCACCAGATCTCAATCCAATAGAGCATCTTTGGGATGTGGTGGAACGGGAGATTCGCATCATGGATGTGCAGCCGACAAATCTGCGGCAACTGTGTGATGCCATCATGTCAATATGGACCAAACTCCCTGAGGAATGCTTCCAGCACCTTGTTGAATCTATGCCACGAAGAATTGAGGCAGTTCTGAAGGCAAAAGGGGGTCCAACCCGTTACTAGCATGGGGTACCTAATAAAGTGGCCGGTGAGTGTATATATTAGGGGTGGGCAACGATTAAAATATTTAATCGCGATTAATCGCATAATTTGCCTGATTAATCATGATTAATCGCATTGTATTTACAAACTCCAAGAATGAATTCAAAAGTAGTGTAAAGAGCACTTTTATTTTAATGTTCTGCTGCCATATGAACAAAAGTGTTGTAACATTTGTAGCACTTATCAGTAACACATATTTAGTGTAAAGCTCAACTTAAACATGTAAAACAAAAAATAGCAATAATAATAAATTAAAGGTTATTGCCACTGACAGGGAATTCTCTTTATGGGAAAAAAATCTACCAAAAACAGGCAATTTCTGAGGTAACCGCAGGGAGCAGCATTACCATTTTATGTTCAATACCAAAGTTTAACTTGGCAGTGGTTACAACTAACTTGTTTCTGTCATATTCGTTGCTGGAAGAACTTTAAACTGAAATGCTTGCTAACTCGATATGCGTGCATGTTTATTTGACGTTAACACGCGGTTTTTTGTTGTTGCTTTCTCGCGTGCATATAGTGAATGGCAGGGAAAAACAGGCAAAAACACATGTATACTTTGAAACGAGAAGCGACTTCACCGACAGCGTCGATGCAGACCCCGCTCCGCACAAAACTTGTTCCGTTCGCCAACTCACCGCCTCGCCTAAGCAAATTCCTGCGGGAAACACCGCCTTCCCCATGTCAGCTTTGTTTTTTTCCGGCCAGCACCTTTCTTCCTACACCGCAGCAACAGACCTTCACAAAATAAAAGCATGTAAGCAACATGCGTTAATGCGCGTTAAAGTAAATATCGCCGTTAATAGTCTAATGAATTAATGCGAAATTAACGCGTTAACTTGCCCAGACCTAATATATATATTTATATATATATATATATATATATATATATATACATATATACATATATACACACACATTTTATTTATTCCTTTTTTTCCCCACACAAATAACCAAAACTGCTTCATACAAGGCAGCTGAACTCTTCAAGTATCTGTGTAGGTAAAAAAAAAAAAAGCTGTGGGGTTTTGGGGGAAAGCATTTAATAGCATTACATGCTAAGTCCAATGTAAGAGTAGCTTGGGGAACCAATGCATCTTTTTAACACACCGTCTGCGTTCTTAGTCAATTGTTTTTGAGAAGTCATGCTTCTTTTACACCTTTAATGCATGCCTTTTTCATTTTTGGATAAGAAACGCACAATGTCATCATTTCTTTTTGCGATTCAAATGGTTTGCTTCATCACCAACTCTTTATCCAGGTTTACATTTACTTTCCACATTTACATTCCTTGTGACCATAGCATTTAAGATACATTTATGCTTTAGGCAACATATGTGAATAAATTTGTGCAAACCAAGTTCAAGATAAACAACAGTACATTTGACTTTCAGTCAGTGTTTATTTTTTAAATATGTTTTTGAAGCTGTTATGCCTATTAAGGAGGTTAAAAATTTCAATACATAATTACAGCTTTTGATGGGTTTTATTTTTTTCTCATTTGACATATTGAATAGCTTATTTTTTATAATTTTAGAAAACTCTTCAAATAGGCATTTTAATCAAAACTTCAGTGTGAGAAGTAAAGAAACATTCAGTGAACCAAACATTTATTTAGCCTTTTAACTAAATATTTGTTCAGATGAAGAGCATGAATCAGATTGGTTTTGCATTTCAAATTAATTGCCCATGATTTGATGCAAAATAATACCTCTATCACCACTTACCTAGACATTTTTGAAACTGTATACATATTCACTTTTAAAGCAAGCTTGACTGAAACTCAGATTACCAGAGTTCATTATGAATTCAAGCTACTACACCACTTACAGACACTCAGTCACCCTTGACATAGAAATATTCTGAAAGACACAGTCCATTCACTGAAGGATTGTTCAGTAAATTAACCAAATCCCTCAACTGCGGAAGTGTCAGGTAATGATTTCCCTAATTACAGTTTAATTCAATTCTGTACTCTATTGACATCCTTCAGTGCATCCCTGACTCTTAGCCAATCTCCTGGTATTGCTGGCTCTCACCCCCAAAGAGGCAGGAGACAGCTCAGCACTCATGTATTCCCTTCATTCTGGGGTTGAAATTGTTGCACTAAGGCTGCTTTAACTGAAGGCTTGCTGTAGGAAACTGAAAATGCTTTGGGAGAAGTAAACTGTCTGAGGCGAAGTGAACGATTGCTTACCTTTATTGAGAAGATATAATTCCATGAATTCTACAGATTCTACAAGACCCTGACAAATTGACGTTATGTCAATGTTTCCACATTTCTTGGACATACCAGGCCTGGTGTGGAAGATCTTAATGAGATGCTTTTAACATTGAAAGCTTCTAAGATGTACTTTTGGCTACAGCATAATGGACTAATTTTTCAGGTTTTAGCAAAAGTATTTTACTTTACCATTTACTGCAAGTTGAACCAGATTTTCAACTTCTATTTGGCGACGCAGCCTCTGCAAAGCTGCAAAAGGTCATTGCTCAGAGCTGTAGCCTCACCCATACCGTGCAACTGCAACACCTCATCCAGAATGCAGTTCCCACTGAAATTGAAGAGGTTTCTTTTTATTATTCAGAATATTACTTAAATAAAATGAATGGATTGCTTCACAGTTGGGATTGGCAAACCTCTTGAATGAAACCTATTGATATATAGGTTCTTTTCTTGTCTTAATCTCCAGAGTGGGACAGTGACATGTCATCCATTCTGTTACAGGTACACCCTTTGACACCTTCAAGCCCATGCAGAAAACAACCAGAAAAGATCTCAGCAAGACAATCATGCGATTATCTTGTGAACTTCATCAAGGTGAAGTTTTAAAGCTGCATTCTTTTAATCTCAAAGATGCTTATTCAACTGGCAGTAGGCTTCTCTTGGCATGCATAGAGATAGGACTCAAGTTGTTATACTCATTCCAAATGCAAGTTGTCAGTTTGCTTTGTCAGGAGAAATTAAGATGGTTGTTTTTACCCAAATCGTTTACAGAGTGGTGTGAGCATTCAGGGGCACTTGGATGGCAAGTGTTCAACCGTATCTACCAGCAACAAGGGCTGGAAAAAGTAGGATCCAGTTTTACTTGATTGTAATTGACAAACATGCATTGGGTTTCAGAGCATCCAATTCGGTGGCAGCTGTTGAGGAGCTTTTTAACAGTGTTGTATAGTAACGAAGTGAAAATACTTCACTACTGTACTTAAGTATATTTTGGAGTACTTTATACTTTTCTCAAGTATAATTTTTTTTGATAACTTTTACTTTTACTTCACTATATTTCCGAACTTAATTGCATACTTTTACTCCGATACATTTTCAATGTTTGGTTTAGTTACTCGTTACAAAAAAACCGAGGCATGGGCGGGCATTGGGGGGCCGTGCCCGCCCTGGACTGGAAGCGGATTTTTTTTTTTTTACCTCGGAGTGGCCATCGTTCTATTAGTACCATCTTTGATTTGTCAATCATACAATTCAACCAATCAAATCAACGACTGAAGGCAACTGCTAGCCAATTACAGCTGGAGAGGGGCGGGTCGCTGGGTCAGACGTTCAGCCTTCAGACAGACGCCGTGGCTCGGCTGTAGTCCCCGTCAGTGTCGGTAGAGCGGGATGGATATTCGGTCTGATTACCAAACAATTACAAGAAGAGACAACGAAGCAAACGAGAGCGAGCTGGAAGCAGCGCTAAAAAATTTCTGTTTGAAACGTCAGCATTGAAGTCAACACTGGAGTAAACATGGAGGGTTAGCTAGACAGCTAGGAGCACTAGGAGCAGAACAAAGCAGGAAAACTGCACAACTGAAGAAACGGGTTACTTGCAGGCAGAAGGGAACTCTGCTTTGTTCTGATCTTTGTGCTCCCTTGCTGCTGTAATTACAGAATCTCTTCTAGTATGAATTTTTACTTCAGTGTTCAGCCTGACACCAGCCCTCATGTTTCATTCAAACTGCATTTGCTTTGTTTTACTTTTTACTTTTACTTTTTTTTATTACATTACTTGAGTACATCTATTTTTAAAGTAATTTTCATACTTAAGTACAAGACATTTCAGATACTTTAAGACTTTTACTCAAATAACATTTCAGTCAGTGACTTGGACTTTTATCAAAGTCATATTTTGGAGAGGTACTTATACTTTTACTTGACTCCGAGATTTCAGTACTTTATACAACACTGCTTTTTAAAGCTCACTGTGTAATGGATGACAGTGGTGAACCCAATATTGAACCAAAGAAAGAATTATGATTTAAAAGGTTTATTGAAGGGAATGACTTTTGGCAGGTGAGGCAGGCAAGCAGAATCAAACTTGACAGAATGAATAACGGCTGATGGTGCAGGCAGGCAGGGATGAGCAGGAGACCAGAAGATGCAGGTAGTCACAGACCACAACAGGCAATGTGGACTCTCTGTGCACCAGAGAGTGCAAAGCAAGCGGCTGAAACTCATGGGGAAACGGGCAGAACTGCAGCATGCAGACACGGGCAACTTTTAACAGAAGAGTCCAGCTGACTGAGCACATAGGAACTGGTTGAGGCCGGGCAATACAATCTCCAAGTTCCTCCTCTCACCTAAACTTTAGAAACTGTCTCCAAACTATGAAAACTCTATCCAAACTCTACTATCCCAGCTATCAAAATTCTATCCAAAACCTGAACTGACCGCAACTCTCCAACAAACACCCACTTTTTGACCGAATACCTAGGCACTTAAGTGCCTGTCAAAACTCGCAGCCAATCTGAACTGCTCCATGAAGCAGTCGGTTGGGTGGCAATGCTTCGGCCGTCATCATTTTCGGC
Source organism: Fundulus diaphanus (assembly GCA_037039145.1). Classification (NCBI taxonomy): domain Eukaryota; kingdom Metazoa; phylum Chordata; class Actinopteri; order Cyprinodontiformes; family Fundulidae; genus Fundulus; species Fundulus diaphanus. The sequence goes on along the minus strand of CM073128.1, from coordinate 16,700,727 downwards.
ACCTCCTCTAAATGAAGTAAGCTTCGATATGCGCTTTGTGGAAATGTCCCCTCCAATAATCGACACGTGCTTCGCAGCCTCGGCTCATGTCATAACATCCTTACCTGCCTGTAAGTTTCTGCTATTTTGGCTACTATAAATTATCAGTCACTTTGTCGTCCTTGTTCTGCAGTGAGTCCAATGCACCAGCACCACAATGGAAGTGAAACAGGTTTGGTGTGGTTGTAGCAGGACCAAAATGCAGGATAAGAACTTGGGAGCCGCATGATAAAGGCTACCTCCAAATGCAATGTTCAAACACCAAAATGATCCCATACACTAATAAATTTTAGTTTTGAAATGGATAAAAGAGGTAACAAAGAGGGTAATAACCCTTTTGGAATGAGTTCACAATGCCCAGACCTCAACCCTTTTGGAAACAGATGGACTATCATAAATCAGGCCATCCTAAGAATATCAATTAATGCAAATGAGGTCTCATATTTACAAAAAAGATCAGGTATCTTTTTAGAACAATGCAACACATTTGTTGATGGTATAATACCCACGTGGTTTCTCTACAACGTTGTGAGGGACAATTGTCTGACAATTAGTGGAGGTGTACGTAAAGTAGTTAATAATAACTTCAAACTAGTGCAACCTATATTATTATTTTTTGAAAGTCATTAAAGTTGCATGTTGTACTATCAGTCCACCTGGAAAACAGAATGGTTCAAATAAATAATTAAATAATAAAATTATAATTAATATGACATTAATATTGATAAGTTTATGTAAAACTTCTCAACTGTAATTACTGAACTTAAAATAAAAATGAGGACATTATGGGAGTGATTATTTTTTTTAGTTAAACAATATTATCGGGAAGTTTTTCAATGTTATATCTAGTTATATTGTTTTACATGCCATGAGAGATATGAAAGCTAGTGTCAGACACTTGCCCTCTCTTGCAGATTATTATTCCTTAGAGAAAAGAGCAACTGGAGCTCACCATCTTCCACTGCAAGTTTAAAGCACCTCTAATAATGCCACATCATTTGATCCCCCATAAGCCTAAACTTTACTGATGCTGGAAGGGGCATACAGAACACATTTACATACCAAGTAGGCAGAAGGGGGACATATTCATGACATGTGCATGCAAGTTAGTATGGAGGTAACACAAATTATTCCTATAAATGGGAACATTTTTCTTTACACACTCTATTAGCATAACCCCAAGTGGATTTTTTTCTGAAACACATGACAGGGAAAAAGCAAACAAAATGTTCTGAACCCCAAAACAGAAAGAAAAAAAACAAGAACAGCAGAGGCATGTTAGAAAACGAGATGGATGGAGCAGGTGCAAATATTGCCCATGAAGAGGCAAAACAGAGAAGCCAGTGTCAAACACATGGAAGCATTTGTGCAAGAGCAGAAATATTTAGAAGGCTAAAAACAGTGGTGGCACTTAGACTCCACATCCATCACAAAGGAGACTGCTGTGTTTGTCCAGAGTAGAGGGCTGTGTGAGTGTGAGCAGACTGCAAAGTTAGACTGGTAGGTGGCTCGCCAGGATTGAGAAATCTTGTGGATTCAACACAAACATCTTCACTTTCTCATTCACATCCACACACACACAACAGTTCAATGAAGAAAAGCTCCCCACTATTGTTCAAAAACTGTCTTGCAGAATGTGGAGCCAGAAGTAACACAAATTACTCAAGTCAAGTCAATTAATTTATAAAGCACACTAAAAATCAACAGCTGACCAGAACGCTGTACAACCTTGTGAAATGTTAAGTTACAAAAGAATGATATCACATACTCATACATACACGTACAAGACATGGATTTGCATAATTTAAAAAACTCTTTCAACTACTCCGTGTTGAAGACATTCCGAACAAACATGAGAAATAGCGAAACACACAACAAAAATACAGCCAGATAGCTGAAAACAAAGTTGCAGATCTATACCAGTTCTATGGATATTAACAGGGTGTTGATATTAACACTATCATTTATAGATTACATTTCTATTTTCATCATTTGTTACTTTTACAGAGCAACAAATATGTCAACAAATATTTATACACATGTTTTATCTATATCTATATTTTTCATTTATGTTTCCATAGTGTTGACGGGTGCTTTAACTGCTTGTGATTCGTGAAATCACACTATCCATCAAGACAAATTATTATTAGATCAATATTTTGTATCCAATGCTTCAGATAAATTCCATAAACCTTTTTTGCACAATACGTCTTGTTTGAGGAGTGGACATGTGTTAGACCCTTGATAGGTTTACACATTGCATGGTTTGTGGCATTTTATATTTTGTTTGACTTTATTATGTACAATTGATTATCACTTAGATCTATCATCTTTAGCCCAACTGTATTATGTGCAGGTCTTGGTTATAATCTTATGTCAAAGATATATATATTTTTTTCTTATTCAGGCTCAATCTTAAGGATTCGTTTTGAGGAGGAATCTGAAATGTCACAGCTTTCTTTCCTGAATGGCTGCACTGCAACTGGTGGCAAGATATCATTCGTAAAGGCAAAAAAGCTGAGTGCATGTAAAGGTTCTGTTTCTATAAATCTATTCCAAAGTTGCCATGCCTAACACATAACGTACAAAAGGTTCTCAGCTTGAAGGTAGGCATCACAGCGGGAGTCCTGTTCAGCAGGTTTTTTCCACTTGGATTTCATGTCTCTGATCAGGTTAAATGAAAGACTTCCTCTGCATTTAAACATTAATGAAAATAGTTAATTTTGTGTGTAATCACAGAATAAATTCACAAACAAATATATTGTGATATTCAAGCCCAATTCAAATTATGTACAATCTAGTTGAGTCAAAATCATTGTAGATCAATCCACTTCAAAATCAAAACCAGTGCATTTAACTTATAATAAATCATTAAAACTTGAAATAATTGTTTTAAGCAGAAACTAGCAGACATTCATTTGTAAAATATGTTGTTTACATTTGACTAAACTGAGGGAGATTTATTTGTGGCTCTGGTTTTATAATTTTTTTTCATTCATTTTTATGTGACATGTACAGGTAAATGTGAAAAAAAATAATAATAATATTGCGTAAAAGTGCAATATTTTAGCCAGTCATTTCAGAAAGTGAAATGGTTTGTCATGGATGGTGCAGCTTTGCCTGCTGCACCATGGACATTTCAGGGCACTCTCAGCCTCCCATACTTCTCCAGATCCCATGCTCCACTAATCATCTACACCTGTCAGCCACTAATCAAGCCAGGACTCTTTCCACCTGTCATCACTACTATTTAAACCTCCCTCAGTTAGCTCTTCCCTGTCGGATCGTTCTGTTTATTCTGCTCATTGCTGCTCACCTCATCTTGTTCTCGTCCAGCCCGTGTTCCCTTCATCTCCGCCTGCCTGCTGTGGTTCTGGTCCTGCTCTCTCTCCGGTCCTGCAAGTATTCATCCAGTCGTGCCGTTAATCCTGCTGTGGTTCTGGTTCCAAGTCTCCACTCTGCCGTGCCGCTGGTCAAGCTCTGGTTTCCAAGTCTTCATTCTGCCGTGCTGCTGGTTTTGCTACCTCCTTGCTCCGGCTCCGTCCTGCTTGCCAGCTCCAGCCATTAACAGCTTCAGCCTGGTCTGGACTCTGGTCATCATCCTCCACAATTCATCATCTTTCAATGCAGTCAACTCAGCAATAGTTGACTGCATTGAAAAGAGTGATGAGAGTGAATATAGGACTGTAGTGGGCAACTTTGTCACTTGGAGTGAGCTGAACCATCTGCAGCTCAACGTGACAAAGACTAAGGAGCTCATAGTGGATCTGAGGAGGGCAAAAACACTTGTGACCCCTGTTTCCATCCAGGGGGTCCCTGTTGACACTTAGACTTAGACTTGGACTTTTGTCATTTTGTATGTACAGAGTGCATACAGAACGAAATTTCGTTGCATACAGCTTATAGGAGTATAGTGAGATTCCAGGTGGAATAAGGCAACCTTACAATATAAAGTGCAGCAGTGATCAAAATGTGACACTGTTGAGGAGTATAACTACCTGGGAGTGTACTTTAATAATAAGATGGACTGGGCTAGAAACACAGAGGCGGGCTACAAAAAGGGCCAAAGCAGACTCTTTTTCCTGAGGAGGCTGAGGTCTTTTAACATCTGTCGGACGATGCTGAGGATGTTTTATGAGTCTATTGTTGCCAGTACGATCTTCTTTGCTGTCACATGCTGGGGCAGTGGGCTGAGGGCCGCTGACAACAACAGACTAAACAAACTGATCAGAAGGGCCAGTGATGTCGTGGGGGAGGAGCTGGACACTCTGACGACTGTGGCAGAGAGGAGGATGCGAGAAAGCAACAACAAAAAAACGCGTGTTAACGTCAAATAAACATGCACGCATATTGAGTTAGCAAGCATTTCAGTTTAAAGTTCTTCCAGCAACGAATATGACAGAAACAAGTTAGTTGTAACCACTGCCAAGTTAAACTTTGGTATTGAACATAAAATGGTAATGCTGCTCCCTGCGGTTACCTCAGAAATTGCCTGTTTTTGGTAGATTTTTTTTACCATAAAGAGAATTCCCTGTCAGTGGCAATAACCTTTAATTTATTATTATTGCTATTTTTTGTTTTACATGTTTAAGTTGAGCTTTACACTAAATATGTTACTGATAAGTGCTACAAATGTTACAACACTTTTGTTCATATGGCAGCAGAACATTAAAATAAAAGTGCTCTTTACACTACTTTTGAATTCATTCTTGGAGTTTGTAAATACAATGCGATTAATCAGGCAAATTATGCGATTAATAGCGATTAAATATTTTAATCGTTGCCCAGCCCTAAAATATATATATATATATATATATATATATATATATATATATATATATTTTTTTTTGTATATCTGGAGCGTGTAACGAAAATAGTTACCCTCTGGGATTGTTAAAGTATTTCTGATTGTGATTCTGAAACGTTTGCAGTTGTTTTCAATTAATTAGCTGATTAGGGTGGGGCACCATGAATTTCCAATAACTATCAAATTATGGGTTTTCGTTATATGTACGCCATAAGCATCAAAATTACAAGAAACATAAGCTTGGAATATATGACTTTGTGTGATGATTCTAAATAATAACTGAGGTTCACTCACTGAGATGACTGGCAAAAAATAAATGTCTGAACTGACTACTACTGTAGCCTGAACCACAAAGTGTGTGCTCTCTTCTCTCTGGACATTTCCGTTAATTTCTGTGAGATGGGCTGTGCTTATACATCATGTCACACAAAGGATTGTGGGATTGCTTATAGCGCCGTTATGGGAAATTGCAAGGTTCTTATGCTAAATTAGCTGTGGGAGGAAGCATACTCTTTTCCTACATCCTTTATTACTGACTGCACTATTCATTCAGCACTTATCATGGCAAGCGCTGAGGCCATTCTGCTTTGGCTAAAGAGTCCTTACCCAATAGACCAGTTCATTGTTATTGTTTTGATGTGGGTTTTTCGTGCATGCGCGCCGGACTGGTTGGCAAAAAGCGAACACAATGGCGGACGCAAACAGAGAAACTGACGAGTTCTCCGCATATTTTTCTTCTTTAGATAACGTATCACAAGATCGTTTTAAGACTAAGTTGATGGTTGATGGTATCAGATTGCCAGATCCACACAGCAAAAGCCTGAAGGGACGGAGCGAGTCTGTAAAATGCTGCCAAGTGTTGCGTACCGCGACATACAGCTACCTTATAAACACGCAGGCCAGTACAGACGAGAGAGCATGGAAGCATGAAACCACTGGACGGCTACAATTATCTTATATCGGGACATAGACACCAGCAACCCCCGCGATCCCATGAGGGATTAAGCGGGTCATAAAATGGATGGATGGATGTTGTTCACACGTTTGTGCAATCACAAAGCGGCGTCATACAGACCGCGTCTCAGCAGAGAGGAAGACCCGCCCGGTAGGTTAAAAAAAAACATTGTTTACTACGGACTATTTTGGTGTTTTTGTCTTGTTAAAATGGGTGGGGGTGTCGGCGACATTGCAGCGTAAACACAGAAGTACTAGCGCCCGTGAACGGGCGGAGGGGAGGGGAGGTGGCGATCGCTACACGGGCCGGAATAGTCAGCGGCTGCTGCTACCGCTTCTCCGGCCCGTGTAGCGATCACCATCTCCCCTCCGCCGCTATTTAAGTAGAACAATGACTAGAGCAGAATTAAGTTGTATTTACCGGAGATGAAGTGTAGACTGCATATTCTGTCGCAGTATGATGGATCCCCCAGTCCATTGGGAGTTTCTGCCTGCGCTCTTTTCATTGAAAATATCCATTTCTTTATTGTCCTTCCTCCTTCGGTAAACGACAGAAACGTACATCCGACGATTTGGAATGCCTCTGTGTGCAACCGGGAGCACAAGTCGTAGGCATTGTTTAGATTCCAAAAGTAAACTAACTAAAAATACGCTCTAAATCACCCGTTTTGTCACAGTAGTAGACGAGAACAGCGCTGTTTTTGCCAACCACCGAGATCCGGATGTAGCGCTGACGTCACGCGTGAACTGGTCTATAGAGGTATTTGGATGGGCAAAGTCCCTCGGAGTCACACCCTGCTAATCTAATGGAGCTAGATTCCTTAAGCAGGATGAGGATACTAATGTGGGCAGATGTGCTGGAGCCGACACAGCTGACATGATCGTGGCACTTTCTGCTGTGGATACTGAATCTGAGCCCATAAACAGTGGTGTGGGTTCTGCTGCTGCAAAAACTAATAATAATAATACATTTTATTTCAAACTGCCATTCAGGGCACTCAAGGACACTGTACAAATCCATCAATATATCAACAATAAATCATGATTAAAAACAACACACATTAGAGAGTTACAATGAGGAGGCAATTAGTGAGTAGGCATTCTTGAAAAGATGCCTATGTCATGTTATGAAAATATATAATCATTAATATGATAATAGTGTATTTTAAAGTTACACAAATTTTAACTTTTAAAACAGTAACTTGGGAAGGGGAGTTTTTGCAGAACAATGACTGCATTCAGGCTTCAGTAAATGGTACCAGGTGCAGGACATCACGGGAGATATATATGGGGGGTTTGCAGAATAGTTAACGGTTTTCAAAACTTTCTCATGGGTTTTAATGTTATCTTAGTTAACTCCCAGAAACAGACTAGGGCCATTACTTACAACTAACAGCTGAACTGTCAGGAAGCACATGTCTGTTGGAGACTGGATGTCGGCAGGGGGGGTTAGCCCAACCCCCTCGGGAGTCCGTGAGGTGTTGTTAAAAAGACATGTTTTGGGTCTGTACAATGAGACAACAACTTGCAATCTGTGGAAGGCACGTCGGGATAAAATAGGCTATGCACTTCTCTGATAAAGTCTGTAAGTGCCGTCTCCCAATTTTGGAATTCCGAATTGTAATAAATATATGTATGTTATAAGTGTTTGGTCTCTGATAATTGCCTCTTTCCTTGCTGCCAAATATTCGAACTTGATGGGTGAGACGGGCCATGGTGAAATGGAGTAGGAACGTACCCGCAGTCTTAGCAGTCACAAAAGCCGAATTTGGAAATCCAGGATGAGTGCTAAAGCCAGGCTTGAAATAGCGTGTTGAATGTGTCCCGGCTTTCTCCATTTCACAAAGCCCAATCCAGGCTCAGGAAATGCAACTGTCAAACCAGGCGTGAGTAATCCAGCTAAATGTGTGCTGTGTACAAAAGACGATGAGGTCGATCACAGATTCACTGATGCCACAATGGATGGGTTGTGTGCACCAATCTTCAAACCAAACAGCCAACATCTTTTTGATGGAGCCTTATGAGGAACTGAAGCACATCCGACTCAAGAAAGGAAACACTGCTTCTATTATAAGGGAAAAAAACATTTGTTCGGAGCTACTTATATTGCAAAAAAAGTGTTAAACCATTTTCTCTTATCCATCCGATTATGACTAGAATACGCTGTTTCACTGACCCATAACTCCTGAAGCAATAGAAGGAATAGAGGGATGAAAGTTTTTCAGCTGTCAGCCTTTGCAAAACAATGTTCCCCTCATCAGATTTTAATAGTGCCATTATTAATTTATACAAATATTGTTTGTATTTTAAACATTAAGCATAGACTCCAAAACAAATTGAAAGAAGTTGATGTAGGATATCTAATATGCAACAAAATTACCTATCATGATAAAAATATATGAAATAACATCATCATTCTTTTCATTAACAGTTGTTAGGCTGTGATCTTGGGTATTTTGTGCACTTGAGGGGAAATATGTTTATATGGAGGAATCAGCAAAACAACGCCCTCCAGAATTTCGTGGAAAATGGTGTAACACCAGACTTTATTGACATCTTTGCTTCTTCATCAGCCATTTCTTTAATTTCTTAAACACATGCAATAGTCTATTAAAGACTGTCAATTCAGAACAACTTCTGTAATCTCCTCGCTTTTGATTGCTACACGGAGCGCTTCTCAGCAGACTGGTGCAAAGCAGAGAAAAAGAGACATTGATCTGCAGCAATACGCTTCAAATTCCAAGTATTTGCGCCATGATCTAGGGACCAATTTTACCTTCAAACCCTTCAGTGGTAAAATTAGAAATTGCTTATCCCTACAGAAGGGAGGAGATGATGCTGAGTTAGTAGGAAATCCTTCCGTACTGACCATGGGATTCTTCATAAAAAGAGCACATCAAAAAATAAATAAAGATAAATAAATAAATACAAAATAGCCAAAAGTGTGAAAGTAAGAAATTGTGAGAGGACAATAAGTGCAACTGCCCAGATAAATAAAGCCCCAGGGTATAATTACCAAATGGGTAACAGGTGAAGAGCACTAGAAAAGAATAGAGGAAAACAGGTTCAGAAATACAGGAGAAAGAGGACTGTAACAGCCTCATAGGAGAGAAAAGCCCGAGGGGATGACAGAAATATCTTGGGAGAGATGGTGACAGAGGACGGAACGTGTGACAGTGAGAAACCAGAAAGGGACAGGTTGAGTTGACAGGTGTTGCTTATTTTTCTCCCAGGGAGTGGCAGCAGAGAGGACATTGCAGGACAGCAAGCTTGCACTGGACCTAAAACAATGCCTCAATGTAGTTGGAAGGACAATTTTAGACAGTAAACTGTAGCTATGGACTTCTGCAGCCCAGGAAGAAAAAAAATAATTGCACCTGTCACTGTTCTGTTAAAACATCCACCCCAATATTCTTGGTCCTGCAATCAGCCTCCAACACCTGTCATATAACCAATAAAACTTACACTCAATGAATACAGGCTGCTATACCGTAGTAGTAAGTGCCAGGGTTCAGCAGAGCAAACCATACAGGCAAAACTTGCTCTTTTTACCTACATATAGGCACATACTGTGACCTAAGCTGGTTTCTAACAATATGTCTTCATCACTTTTCATACACCCATTGCATTATACATTCCGATTAATTTAAAGTGGACTGTAAGTTATTGTGTTGTTACACTAAGGTGCTCATCAACTATACTGTCTGTCCAGCTGCTTATGTGAATGGTTTCAACCCTTTTCTTTCAAGACCGTTGCATTTAGATGGCCATAACAAATAGTCAAGTCAGACATTCTTGAGTGTTTATTTTAAAATGAATTATAAAGTCCTAACAAGGATGCTTAAGGTTAAACCGGAATAGACAAAATTCCAGTTACTTTGGAAGTGCCAGAGGGAGTTATTTTGAGTCAGCTTCAGAGATACCTTAATAATGACAAACATTAATTTAGTAAAGGCAGCTTTTGCTTCTACTTACTGTCATGATTTGTCTTGGACGAACCCGGACACAGCACGCACACACAGAGCTGGTTTCGAGAGTTTATTGCAACAGCGGGTAGTGGATGATGACAGCCAGAGTCAGTTTACCAGACGGAGTAGTAGGGTGCAGGAGTTGGCTGACGGGAATGGACCGGAGCAGACAGAGCAGGATCTGGAGACGGACAGGAACTAGACAGGCGTGATGTTCGGATGACTGAAGACGAGCCGGCAACCAGGAACAGACTGAGATGAGTATATAAAGGGGTGTGAACAGGTGGAGCCAGTCATAGTTAATTGCAGCCTGACAGGTGATCCTAATCAGGGCTGCGCTGGGAAAGGAGGAGGGAGGAAATGTCCAGAGTGCAGCCATCAGGCTGCATCATGACATTACCGCCCCCTCAAGGTTGGCTTCCAGACGACCCAGAACCTCCTACTCTGGGTGGGTGGAGGGGGCACTGGATGGCGGGCAACAAAACAGAATGCTGGAACCTTTAGGGCGCAGGAACCTAGTGAGCGCAGGACCCCTTGTGAGCGCAGGAACCCAGTGGGCGCAGGGAGAGCGCTGGAACCTTATGAGCGCAGGACCCTCTGAAAGCGCACAAACCCTTAATAGCGCCGGAACCTTCGAGAGCGCCGGACCCAGACGAACCAGAGGCAGGCGTCGCGGACGGCGACCCCGGCAGATGAACCAAAGGCGGACGTCGCGGACAGCGACCCTGGCAGACGAACCAGAGGGCTCTGGTTCTGGTTCAAGAGTTTATTGCAACAGCGGGTAGTGGATGATGAGACCCAGAGTCAGTTTACCAGACGGAGTAGTAGGGTGCAGGAGCTGGGAACGGGAACGGACCGGAGCAGACAGAGCAGGATCTGGAGACGGACAGAAACTAGACAGGCGTGATGTTCGGATGACTGAAGACGAGCTGGCAACCAGGAACAGACTGAGGTGAGTATATAAAGGGGTGTGAACAGGTGGAGCCAGTCATAGTTAATTGCAGCCTGACAGGTGATCCTAATCAGGGCTGCGCTGGGAAAGGAGGAGGCAGGAAATGTCCAGAGTGCAGCCATCAGGCTGCATCATGACACTTACCTTCTCGGATCTGATGGACTGATAAGGTAAGTGGGGATGAAGAAGCTCAGAGAGGTGCGGTGGGGAGAGACCATTCAAACGTTTAAAAAAGCGAAAATAACATTTTTAAAAAGAGCTCTAAAATTCATCGGCAACTAGTGGGGTGAGGTCAGAACAGGGGTGCTTTTTATGTACAAGTTAAAATATCTGCAGCAGCCTTTGCCCCAGCTGCAGATGAGAGAGCAACGACTGACTCACTCCAACATAAAGTCTATACAGGAATCTGTGCTTTTATTTCGCAGGACAAAATAAAATCATGGATAACTGTTTCAATGAGTTGTCTGGAAAGGAAAATGTCCCTATTGCCAACTGCTTTAAATGATAAAAGCAGCACTTTACAACTGCTCTAATTTGACTGTCCAATTTAAAATCTCTTACTAACCTAAAACCCAAATTGGTAACAGCTTGTTTAAAATATGCTGTCAGGGGTCCCATATCAACCATGGTGGACTCACAGAAGCCACTTGGTCTAAATATCACCACCTCTGTTTTTTTTTCATTAAAATGTAAGACTTTCAGGGCCATCTAAGCTTTGATATCCTCCCAGTGCTTTGACGGGAAAAAAAAACATTCTTTGGTGGAGAAGTGGAATGCAGTTCCCTACTTTATAACTGTGGAACCCAAAGGCTGCAAATACTGTGAAAAAAGCAATAGTCCTAAATCTGTGCTCTGTGTTACCCCACATGAGGAGTGCAGGATGATCCTGAGTCCAAAATGTTGGCAGAGAAAGACTGATCAGCCAGGTAGGATCTGAACAAATCGAGTACTGTGTTCTAAATGTCCACTAAGGGATTTAAATGTGATATTTAAACTGCTGTGGTCAAGAGTGTCAAAGGCAGGAGTTAGATCAAGCAGAACCAAAACAATGTAGTCAGCAGAATCACATACTTAAAATATATCATTAATGACTGCTTATGTACTATGGCAGGCTTTAAAATTCAATTCAATTTCAATTAAATTTAATTTATATAGCGCCAATTCATGAAACATGTCATCTCAAGGCACTTTACAAAGTTAAGTTAAATCATATTATACAGATTGGGTCAGATTATACAGATTGGTCAAAAATGTTCCTATATAAGGAAACCAGTTGATTGCATCAAAGTCCCGACAAGCAGCATTCACTCCTGGAGAAGCGTAGAGCCACAGGGAGAGTCGTCTGCATTGTACATGGCTTTGCTGCAATCCCTCATACTGAGCAAGCATGAAGCGACAGTGGAAAGAAAAAACACCCGTTAGCGGGAAGGAAAAACCTCTATCAGAACCGGGCTCAGTATGAACGGTCATCTGCCTCGACTGACTGGGGGTTACAGAAGACAGAGCAGAGACACAACAAGACAGACAAAAAGCACAGAAGCACACATTGATCTAGTAATCTGTTCTACATTAGATGGTAATAGTCGGTGGTCTGTCCTCCCTGGATGATTTCACAGTCAACAGAACGTCAGACCAGGTGTACCTTCTATGAAGAAAAAAGAGAGAGAACAAAAAGTCAAAAGCTGAAATGACAACAGTCATTTCAATGTAATGCAATGCAAATCTGGAGAACAGTAGACTGGAGAACAGTAGAAATCAGTAGAGTGAGAAAAATAGGCCCTGATGTCCTCCAGTAGCCTAAGCCTATAGCAGCATAACTATAGAGGTAGCTCAGGGTAACATGAGCCACTCTAACTATAAGCTTTGTCAAAAAGGAAAGTTTTAAGATTAGTCTTAAAAGTAGACAGGGTGTCTGCCTCACGGACCAAAACTGGGAGTTGGTTCCACAGGAGAGGAGCCTGATAGCTAAAGGATCTGCCTCCCATTCTACTTTTAGAGACTCTAGGAACCACCAGCAAACCTGCAGTCAGAGAGCGAAGTGCTCTGTTAGGAACATACGGGGTAATCAGAGCTCTGATATATGATGGAGCTTGATTATTAAGGGCTTTATACGTTAGAAGAAGAATTTTAAATTATATTCTGGATTTAACAGGAAGCCAGTGAAGGGAAGCTAAAATTGGAGAAATATGATCCCTCTTGTTTATTTTCATCAGAACTCTCGCTGCAGCATTTTGGATCAGCTGAAGACTTTGAACTGCATTTTGTGGACTTCCTGATAGTAAAGAATTACAATAGTCCAGCCTTGAAGTAACAAATGCATGGACTAGTTTTTCAGCATCACCCCTGGACAGAATGTTTCTAATTTTAGCGATATTCCTGAGGTGAACAAAGGAAACTCTGGAAACCTGTTTAATATGGGATTTAAATGACATGTCTTGGTCTAAAATAACACCAAGATTTTTTACTTTACTACCAGAGGCCAAGTTAATGCCATCCAGATTCAGTGATTGATTAAGAAGTTTATTTTTTGAGGACTCTGGTCCAAAGATTATAACTTCTGTCTTGTCAGAATTTAAGTGCAGGAAATTTAAAGTCATCCAGCTTTTGATGTCATCAAGACATGACTGCAGTCGAAGTAATTGATTGGATTCATCAGGATTTATGGATAAATATAGCTGAGTGTCATCAGCATAACAGTGGAAATTAATCCCATGCTGTCTGATAATTTTGCCAATCGGAAGCATATATATAGTAAAGAGAATTGGTCCAAGGACTGAACCCTGTGGTACTCCACAAGTGACCCTAGAGCTTGAAGAAGATTTATTATTAAAATGAACAAACTGGAATCTGTCCGACAGATAAGATTTAAACCAGCCTAATGCTTTCCCCTTAATCCCTACAGTATGCTCAAGTCTTTGTAGGAGAATATTGTGATCAACTGTGTCAAATGCAGCACTGAGATCTAGCAGGACAAGTATAGACACAAGTCCATTATCTGAGGCCATGAGAATATCATTAGTGACCTTCACCAGAGCCGTTTCAGTGCTATGATGAGCTCTGAAGCCTGACTGAAACTCCTCAAGTAGGTCATTACTTTGTAAATGTTCACAAAGTTGATTAGCAACTACTTTCTCGAGAATTTTAGATAAGAAAAGAAGATTAGATATAGGTCTGTAATTTACTAACTCATCTTGATCAAGAGATGGTTTCTTAAGTAAAGGTTTAATAACAGCTACTTTAAAAGCATGTGGTACATATCCATTTGCTAAGGATAGATTAATCATGTCTAAAATAGGACCACTGATCAAAGGGAATACCTTCTTAAACAACTTGGTTGGGATTGGGTCTAACATACAGGTAGAAGGTTTAGATGAAGCTAATATTTTAGATAGCTCAGAAAGCTCTACTGCTTCTAGACAGTTCAGACACAGTGCAGGTTCTAAAGATTCCTCCAACGCTGCCTCACTTACTGAGGACGAGGTAATCATGTTTGGGAGGATGCCAATTATTTTATTTTTAATGGAATCAATTTTATTTATGAAGAATCCCATAAAATCATTACTGCTAAGAGCTAAGGGAATGGCTGGATCAACGGAGCTATGACTCTGTGTAAGTTTGGCAACTGTACTGAAGAGAAATCTAGGATTATTTTTGTTCTCCTCAATTAATGATGAAAAATATGCTGCTCGAACTCTGTGAAGGGTCTTGTTATACAACAATAGACTGTCCCTCCAGATTAGGTAGGATTCCTCTTGGTGTGTAGAGCGCCATTTTCTCTCCAATTTCCTAACATTGTGCTTCAAGGAACGCAGCTCTGAATTAAACCAGGGAGCCAGCTTCCTGTGAATAATCACCTTCTTTTTCAAGGGAGCTACATTGTCCAATGCAGAACGCAATGACGAAGTCATACCGTTAACAAAGACATCTATTTGTGAATGGGAAGAAACAACATTGCTGCTATCTGCAGGGTATTTCTGCAATACTGACGATATTAAAAGGGGGACAGACTCTTTAAAGTTTGATGCAGCATTGTCCGATAGAGATCTACTATAATGGAACCCTCTTTTGGGGGTGGAGAACTCAGTTAGATTAAACTCAAATGTTATTAAAAAAATGATCAGATAGGACAGGGTTGTGAGAGAATACTGTTAATTCCTCACAATCAATGCCATATGTCAGAACAAGGTTAAAAGTATGGAGCCAAGAGTGTGTCGGTTTATGCACATTTTGAGCAAAACCAATTGAATCTAGGATAGTTTTAAAGGCTACACTAAGGTTATCACATTCATTGTCAACATGAATGTTAAAATCCCCCACTATAATAACCTTGTCAGTGTTTATCACCAAATCAGATAAGAAGTCTGACAGCTGATCCAAAAACTGAGTGTAAGGGCCTGGTGGACGATACAAAACAACAAACAGAAGAAGTTTTATTGCTTTGCAGTTTGGATGAGGGAAACTGAGGGTTAAATGCTCAAAAGAACTGTAGTTATTAATTGGCCTGGGACTAATTAATAAATCAGACTGAAAGATGGTTGCCACTCCTCCTCCTCTTCCCACAGATCTGGGAATGTGGAAATTTGAATAATTGGAGGGAGTTGACTGATTTATACTAACGTAGTCCTCTTGTAGCCAGGTTTCTGTGAGACAAAATAAATCAATCTGTTTATCAGAAATGAATTTATTAACTAACAAAGTCTTTTGAGGGAG